>CM057449.1:1529445000-1530695000 GCA_016271365.2 Neoceratodus forsteri | reverse complement strand
AGAACTGGTCTATGCTGAAATCTGACCGCATCCTTGAGAATTACACCAGTGGTTTAGCTAGAATAGTATACAAAAGGGGTAAGAATACAGGCTTGTTGGGAGGTCATGTGATGTTTTTGGCCCAAATAAATGCAGTGACTTTGGCTCCACTTCCCCAGTGGGAATAAAATAATTATTTTTATGTTACATGTAGTTTACTTCTTTTTTCTTCTCCATTTTCCAGCAATGGCTGATGTAACTGAACAGAGTAGGAATCAGTCAGTGACTATGGAAGTCCAATTAAATCAAGAAAAAGCAGCGATCTCAGAATCAAATGCTGCACATTTGCCCAGGCCACTGCTGTCTCGGAAATGCCCCATGCCGGATTCCTGAGATACTGATGCTGAACCTGATAAACTTGACATAATAAGAGGAAAAAGATGGCTGGAATTGAAATAACACTCGCAAAAGTGGCAGAGGACTTACAACTACTGAAACCTACCCTTAAGTATTTCATCCGAGTTTGGGAGATGTGGAGGCTAGAATAAGTTTGATGGAAGATGCTCAGGCAAGGCAGAGCCTGGACCTCCAGGAACACCAAAAGAGGATTATGAAGATGGAGCTGAAAATTGATGAACTGGAGGCAAGGAGCCATTGAAACAACCTGGTGTTAGTTGGTATACCAAAACTGGAAAATGGAGCTGTTATGCTCTCCTTACCCAACGGCTCTTTCCAGGATGTAGCTGCCTCATCTGGTGGTGACTATCTGATAGAGCATGCCCACCACTCTCTGTGACCCCACCTTCCTCTGAACAGCAAGCTGAGGGCAAATATATTGTGCTGTTTAAATTTTTGAGAAAAAGAATGCATCCTGCAATGAGCTAAGCTCAAATGCCCACTACAGTGGAATGGTGAGCCCTTTTTCATATTTAGCGATACGACACTACTGGTCAGAGATTAAAAAAGGGCCTATAATGATATCAAGAGGGTACTGTATAATGCAAGGGTTAAATTCTACCTAAAGTATCTGGCAAAGCTTTTTGTTAACACTCAGCAGGGTATATTTTATTTTATTTTTATTTTATTTAAACAGCAGTTTGGAAAACCTTTGAGCCATAGGCTCATTTACAAAGGTACCTTGTCACAGTAAGACAAACCAAAATACACAGTATAGCAGTACAACACATAAGTAAAACAGTTAATTAAGACATAGATGCAAACAAGCTGGTACAGGTAGGATGGATGCAAACAATACCAGAGTTATGTCGTCCTTAGCAGCTTAGTAATAAGCTTTGTCATAAGTATTAAGTACGGCTTTGACTAGTGGCAGTTACAGCATCGGGTGTTAATAAGGTGGTTACGTGAAGGAAGTTTTGAAGCACGATATAGTTGGAGCTGGAGATGGAGGGGGCAGTGTGTTGAACCAGGAGGGGCCCTAAAGCTGAAGGCTCTTGGCTGTGAGAGGTCCTAGCTCTAGGGATAACAAGAGAGGTTTTCCCAGAGGTCCGAGTATGAACTAGTGGGACAGAGCGGCGATGGTGGTGGCCAATCCTGGTGGGGAAAGCCCAGGAGGGTCTTTTGTAAGGGTACAGGTAAGATATTTGAGGCTCTCGTCGAGATCAAGTACCAGCCTTTAGCATACAGTAGACAGGTGTGTGTCATCCTAGGTGCTCAGTAATTAACCTGCAGGCCTTATTCAGAGTGTCACGAATTTATGGAGTGCGGTCTGATCAGCAGCACCATACACCGGCAGTCCATAGTCCACTAGGGACAGGATAGAGGAGGTGACTGCGAAGTCAGAGCCCGGGAGTGCGTGTTTATACCGGCTGGGATGCCCAATAGGATATTAGTGGCAGTATTAGCAGCGATGTCAACCATGGAAGGAGAGGAGGGGTCAAAATGGATCCCTAGGTATTTATAGGAGCAAACTTGTTCGAGTGGGAATGAGGACCCAGAGTGAATGAGGAGCTTGAAGTTGCAGGACTTGTTTTGGGGATGAGTGAAGAACATGGTTTTTGTTTTTTAAGATTTATCACCAATCTATGTTCTTGAACCAGCCCTCGGTTTCAGTGAAGGACTTCTGCAGCAAGTCCTGGAGGGCAGTAGGGTTACTTGAGGCAAAGATGACTGCATCATCAGCGCATAATAGAATGTTCCCGAGCAAGAGCGTGGAAGGGTGTTAAGGTAAAGGAGAATAGTAAGGGGCCCAGAATGGAGCCCTGGGGAACCCCAGAAAGATGGGACAGATGTCTGAGTAGGTCCCATTAATTTTACACGCTGTGAGCGGTCAGACAGATAACTGGTGCACCAGGAGACAGGCCCAGCAGCAAAACCAGAGAGACTAAGGGAATCAAGAAGGAGGGGTGGAGACAGTGTCTAAAGCTTTTGAGAGGTCAATGAAGACAGCACCAGCCAGAGAACCAGTGTCTAAGGAGGAGGGAGAAAGTTGGAGAACTCTAGGAGGGCTGTGTTGGTACTGTGGCCCGCCGGAAGCCATGCTGCTCAGGACAAAGGACATTGTAGGTGGCGAGGTAGTCAGAGATTTGAGAGGCCACCACTTTTTCCAAGGCCTTGGAGAGAGAGAGAGAATGGAGATTGGTCGATAGTTTCCAGCCACAGTCCTATCACCACCTTTAAAGATAGGTGACAGTGGCGACTTTCCAGGCAGTTGGAACCTTCCCCAGGCAAAGAGAGTGGTTGATGAGGCATGTGATCGGGTAAGGACTGTGTCTAAGACCAGCCATAGGATACATCGGATCCAGGTGTCACTGCCTGTACTACTACTCTTGAGGGCAGTGACAAGGTGCGGCCTAAGTTCTTGGGCAGAAACACGCATGGAGGAGAAAATAAGGGTGAGAAAGATTCAGCAGGTGCTGGGAAGGAGGGTCAAAAAATTTGTAGGGAGGATAGGGCTAAGGTCAGTGAATGAGGTGTTGAGGTGGTTGGCTATGAGGGCTGGGTCTGAGGAGACCACACCATTAATGTTGATCTGGTGGGTGGGGGGAGTGCACTCCCATTTAACTGTTTAATGTTATCCCAGAAGGTTCTGGGATTCCCCATGAGGTAGTGAGTGAGGACCGATAGTGCTCAGACTTGGCCTTTGATGGCCCGAGTGCACTTGTTTTGGGTGGCAGCATATAACCGCCTGTCATTGGGCCAGCCAGTCTCAACGGCACGGTGCCATAGGTTGTCCCTTATGTTTGAGCTGGTGGATCAAAGCTGGGTAACCCAGGGGGCATTCTTCCTTTTAGAACGGCGGGTCAACATAATAGAATTTGCATCTGCCAAACAAGCCAGGAAGGAGTTGCCAGCTTTTTTCCACACCTTAATTTCAGTACGGCTGGTATGCAAAAAACTTAAGCTATGTGGGACTTTTTCTGGGAAGAGAATTTGAACTCTGTAGAATAATGGGGTTTTAGTGAGACTTTCTGACTGTTTCATCTCCAATTGTGTTAAAGTTGCGAGCTGAATTTGATGCAAACTGGGAGGTGGTGTCTTATTATTAAGCTGACTGAGGTTCTGGCTTCTGTGGGTTTGATGCATCACTGTGCTTGGGAATGGATCTGCTTGATTTATGAGTAAAAGATATTCAATACCTCCTCAATGGTTTTGGAAGTTCATTGTGGACTGCAGTTGGATTTTTTTGAAGCACTGGATTAGGCTTGGATTCTGCCAACCCAAGAGACTTATTGTTTTAATATGCCATTTCTTTTTATTTCAGGCTCCCGTGGTGCTCGTTTTTTCATTTCCTTTTTATTTTAATGAGTGACAATATAGTACACACTCCCTTGAAATGTGACTGAATATGCTGGAGACTGGGGAAGTTGGAGGGCAAGGTAGCATGGCTAAAAGGAGAGCTATTCCAGACAAGGAGAGACATAGTTACTAACTTTGCAGAGGACATCCAGGAATGGGGAGGGTGGCAAACCAGCCAGGCAGGTGGTGATTGCTCAGGGAGGCACAGCAGGAATGACCATGTCAGAGGACAGAGACACAATGGGCTGGAGTTCCAGGTCAGAGGACGGGGACATGACAGGGAGAGTGCCAGCGGCCTTGAGCATAGGTTCACAATGGTCTCTAACAGATACTAGCCCTTTATGAGGACACTGGAGCAGGAGAACACATATAGGTTTGAAGCAGGGAGGAATGAACAAGGGAACCAGGAAAGGAAGAAGAAGTATGGAAAAAGTAATGAACAGTAAGGGCAGGGGAGGTCGGGAGAAGTAGTGGATCAGGCTATAGAGGCCAAGAAGGGAAGGGGGGATAGTAAGTGGAAAGGGAGAGATACTATGGGAGGACTGAGTGTAGCAGGCAGTGGGAAGAAGGGGAGGGTATGGAAGCAAAGGAGGGTGTTGCTAGAAGAGGCCAGAGTGGGATAGGCATCCACAGAGAGGATGGGCGGAAGAAGAATAAGAGTGGAATAGTTGACCATGGGATGGAGCTTGGGGGATGAAACCAAGGGGCACCAGTCTGGGCAGGGGGACAGATGGATAGGGAAGGGTGGAGTGTAAGACGTACAAGGGGAAGCCAGGAGGAATAGCCTGGTAGGTGAGGTGATGGTACCCTTGGGGGCAGCACACAAAAAATCAGTGATAGTGTAAGGGGACTCCATTATTAAAGGGATCCATTGGTTAAGGATGGGTGTAGCCTTCAATGGGAGGTCAGTTTTCTGTGAGCCAGGGATGACAGTGGGCAGGGCTCTCCCAAGAATAAAAGAATGTATCAGGCTGATTGGGGGAAACCTAACCTGGTTGTATACCTTGGCACAAATTATCTGGCTAGAGAAGAGGTCCTAGATGTACAGAGGAGATTTATGGAACTAGCTGGAGGATACAAGGGGATAGTAGACACAGCAGCCTTGTCAGAAGTCCTGCCAGTTTACTGTGCCAGTACAGCGAGACAACTGAGAATCAAAGATTTTAATCACTTGCTTAGGCAGTGGTGCAGGAAGGAGGTCTATGAATGCATAGGGGATTGGGGAGACACATGGGTAGACCAACATCTGTATGTGAGAGATAGGTTGCACATAAATGATGAGGGGGGCAGGATTTTGAGGGGTAAGCTGCAGGGTTTTATAGATAAAATACTAGGGAAGGATTTAAACTAGGAGAGGGGGAGGGCATAGCTTGGTGTTGCCCAGTAGGATAGAGGAGAGTATCAGGCCTAACTAGCTCTCTCCCACAGATGAGGGCAAGAGAAACTGACAAGTGGGGAAGGAGGGCTGGTGGAGGGGTTTGCTGACCAATGCCAGCAGTCTGGGTAATAAAATGGGAGAGCTGCAGGAAATAGTGGTAGAGGGTGACCTGGATCTGGTTGCAGTTATGGAGACCTGGTGGGCTGAGAACCGCAGCTGGGAAGTGGAAATTCCAGGGTACTTACTGTACAGGAGAGACTGGATAGGAAAAAGAGGAGGGGTAGCCCTTTATGTAAAAGATGGTATAAAGGCATTGTTGTGTGGGGGAGGGATGGATCTGCAGAAACCCTATGGGTGTCCTTAAGTAGAGCAGGGGAGAAGGCAGTGAAGGTAGGGGTGGTCTACAGACCACCAAATCAAAGAGAGGAGATTGACAAGCAAATGGTTAAAGAGATACAGGACATGGCCAGCAAAGAGGAAATCGTGGCACTGGGAGACCTAAATCTACCTGAAATAGACTTGGTCACCCCAGCAGCAGCCACAGTTAGAAGTGGGGGGTGTGCTAGAAGCTGTGCAGGAAGCATTCATCAGACAACTGGTGAAGGAACCTACTAGAGGGAGAGCTATATTAGACCTGATTTTGACAAATGGGGACAGTATAGAGGGGGTAGTGGTTGGGGAAAATTTGGGTGACAGTGACCATAGGGTGGTGATATATAGGATCATCAAGGGTCAGGCCAAGGACAACTCGAACACTGGGGTGCTTAACTTTAGCAAGGCAGGCTTTGGAAGGATAAGAGAAATGATACAGGAGGAGCTGAAGGGGGTGGAAGTCCTGGAAGATGTAGAGGAGCTATGGGGGGAAAATAAAAGAGGACTATGGGAAGTGACAGAGCTTTGCGTTAGGATGGTGAGCAAGAGAAAGAGGGGTAGGAAACCACTTTGGTTCACTACTGAAGTGAAGAAAGCAGTCAGGGAGAAGAGGATGGTTTTCGGGATATTAGGCAACACAAAGGGAAGTAGATAAGGGGGTGTATAGGGATAAACTGAGGGAAGCAAGGAAGGTGATGAAGATGGCCAAGGCTGAAACAGAAGAATGTATAGCAATGGGGGTAAAAGGGGGGACAAGAGGTTTTAAGATATATAAGTGACAGGAAAAAGGGGAACAGAGGGCTAGTGAGGCTCAAAGGGCAAGGAGGGGACACTGGTGGAGGGAGACGTGGAAAAAGCCAATGTCTAAAACAGATACTTTGCATCAGTCTTTACAGTAGAGGAGGAAGGGGGGGCCAAAATTAGAAAATAGAGGGAGGACGGGTAGGAAGATGGACTCCAGTCCCTTCACTGAAGCTAGGGTGCTGGAGGAATTGAACAAACTGATAAGGCGATGGGGCCAGATGGGATTCACCCAAAGGTACTTAAAGAATTGAAACAGAAATTGGTGGCACCAATCATGAGGCTGTTCAACCTGTCACTTCAAGAGGGAAGGGTTCCACAGGACTAGAAAAAGGCTGAGGCAGTACCCAATAAGCCTTACCTCAGAGGTCAGCAAGCTGATGGAGGCATTGATTAAGGAAAGACTGGTTAAGCATCTAGAGGGGGAGGTTCTACTGAATGATAATCAGCATGGATTCATGGGTGGCAGGTCATGCCAGACCAACCTGATTGAATTCTTTGACAGGGTGATGGAGATATGGGACTAGGGAGGGGCGGTGAACATGGCTTACTTGGACTTCAGGAAGGTGTTCAATATCGTCCTCCATGGGAGACTCGCAGGCAAGGTGGAAAGCTTGGGGGTGGGAAATAAGCTCACTAGTTGGATGGAACATTGGTTGGTGGGGAGGACTCAGAGGATCAAAGTTAATGAGCTGTAATCAAAGGAGAAAAGAGTGATAAGTAGGTTGCCACAGGGATCTGTGTTGGAACCTATACTCTTCAACATATACACAGGGGACATCACAGAGGGTCTGCATGGAAAGACGTGTCTGTTCACGGATTACATGAAAATCTGTAGTAGCAGGGTAGATACAATGGAAGGAGGGGTGGAGGATATGAGGAAGGACATGGCCAGGTTGAAGAAGCGGTCAGAAAGGTGGCAGTTATGGTTCAACACAAAAAAGTGCAGGATTATGATGCACAAAGGTCATAACAACACGAAGGCAAAATACCAATGGGGGGAGGAGATTGAGGAGACAGAGCAGGAAAGAGACCTGGGGTTACCATCTCAGACAATCTGAATGTCTGGGGTCAGTGTGACAGGGCAGCAGGAAAGGCATTGAGTATGCTGGCATGCATGGGGGGTTTCCACAAGCAGGAGAAGGGAGGTGATCCTGCCACTGTACAAAACCATGGTCAGACCACACATGGAATATGGGGTCCAGTTCTGGAGGCCATACCAGAAAGGGGACATGGACTGGCTCAAAAGGGAAGAGTGCCCAAAATGGTGTGGGGGATGCAGGAGAGGCAATATGAGGAGAGGTTTGGGGAGCTGGGCCTGTACTCACTGGAGGAGAGGAGGGAGAGGGGAGATGTAGTGGAGACATTCAAATACTTGGAGGGCATAAACAGGGTGAGGGTTGACAGCATATTCAAAATTAGTAAGAAAAATTTCATGAGGGAACATACCCTCAAACTGGAGGTGGGCAGATTCAAACGGGACATCAGGTGCTGGTTCTTCACTGAGAGGGTGGTACAGCCATGGAATAGGCTGCCAGAGTTGGTGGTGGTGGTGGACACAGTGGAGAACTTCAAGAGGGCCTGTGACATGCACATGGGATTGGCAGGCAGATTGTAGGCTGCAAAGGGATGGAGGAAATCTTCCTGAGGGAGGGGTTATGGACAGACTAGATGGACCTAGAGGTCCTTATCTGCCAACAGCCTTCTATGATTCTATGATTCTATGATAATAATTATGATAAATTGCTATTCTTTTTCAGAGTGACAGTAAAACTCTGCCATTTAATTTAAGGATGGAGATGATTCACTCATGTCTTCGAGGAATCACAGAATGACCCCTACTGAGTGCTGGGTGAAAGGATTGAATCCTTCCATAATTAGATTTTATGGGACTATCAGGACTTTTGCTTGTGAAAGGGTTTATCCAAGAAGTTTTGATGGTGTATGCATATTTCCTTTGTCTCAATCTGGGGCTTTTTGGTTTTTGATCTTGTAAAGTGCCCTTGAGATTATTGGGTAACCTCAGAAGTTGTGTTCAGATTATTGTAAGTTACCCAGGAAGCTGGACAAGTTAGGTTACCCAGCCTTTTTGGTTAGTTGCCACCATGTATGCTTTTTATGATTAATCTTGCAGATTCATTTCTTTCTTATTTTTTGCCCTTACCTTCCTCTTGCTGTGCCTTCATTGATAGCTAGGTGAAAGGGTCAGACCCGTACTTCATCACTTCTACTGCTAACATTTTTAGACCCTTTTTTATTTGCTGAAGAAGTGGTTCTGCTTTTATGGGATGCTATTTGCTTATCCTGCATTCTTATACTATTGGATTTGGGGCTATTTGTAGAAATGTTCTTTTCACTTATGAAACCAATAGGAAATATTAGAAGTTATACATTAGAGTTCTAAGGTATTATCAGTTTTGGGTGGCTTGACTACCCAGTCTTTATATCTGTTATGTTCTTTTATGTGATCCCCACCTCCCCCTTTTTTATTATCCCCTTTCCTTCTCTCATTAAATTTTTATTTTTTACTATGTGTACACCCACTGGATCGCATAAGGTTCCTGAGTGGTTGCAGTAGCTGGAGGCTGTCCCAGATGCCGAAACACCATGGGCATGCATCTTCACAGTGATGGGCATGCATCTTCACAGTGATCCTGAGTCACTCACTGGGGTATTTTCCTGACCACTCCTTCCCCTAGGGAGAAGGATAACCTGAGGGTGTCAATTTTTGACAGTCTTTTTGATTACTTGTTTACAATATTAAGTGTGTTTGTTGTGATTATTTTCTTTCACAGCCTCAAGTTTGCTAACAGACTTAGTTGGTGGCCAGTGTTGTTTTTGATATTAACTGGTGTTTGGTATTACAGACTTTCAAGTGCTATTTTAATACTTTTCCTCTTGGCTTTCCTGTTTCAGTCTGAGAGGTGGTGTCTCATATCATTTCCATATATCCAGAGTTTGACAAATGGCAATCTCTAATTTAACTTGTGTTTCATGGAATATCAAGCGGGAGGTAACCCACCTGCCAAAAGGTCACAGATACTTAAGCATTTAGCTTTATTAAAGGCATGGCAATGTTACAAGAAACCCACAGAGAAACTAGAAAATACTAATTGTTTTCAATGTATGTGGGTTGGTCAGGTTCATGATATTTTACTGCACTTTACCCATCCCATGACTTCTTTAACTGCACTGATAGATGTTTAACAAGCATTTGGATCTATCTCGGGAGTATAAACTTAATTTGTCTAAAATAGTCATTATGCCCATTAATCACAGCACTTATAGACACATGATACCTCCTGAATTACTTTAGTGTTGGTTCCTGACTAAACTTACCTATTTAGGTATCATAGTTGCTGACTACCAAGATGTTAATCGCTCAAAGTCTTACTCCTTTACTGCAAACAATCACTGCAGACAAAAGAGATGGCAGGCTTTACCACTATCACTGTGTGGTGGGATCTCAGCTATACAAATTAATCTTCTATCATGCTTACTACTGTAAACTCGTTTACAATGATAGGGGTCCCTCTACCTAAGTCATGGTTTGCGAAGTTGCATAGTCTACTATCAGAATTTCTTTGGAATTGGAAGAGACCTCACCTTACTTGGAATAAGTTAGCTTGTGCTAAAAATCTGGCAGGGTTGCAATTGCCCAACTTTTTCTGGTATTGCCTAACATCTCAAGCCAATAAATGTTTGAACTGGGGCCCTGCAGACATGGGTAGATCAGCAGGTCATCCTGACCCTTTTTGAAAGATATTGAAGAACATCTTTAAATACATATATTATTGCTCAGGGCTTTATTATATCATTTTGGTCTAGTTTGCCCCCTCTAAAGTTTTCACTGATAGGTTGGTCAGTACAAATTAATATACGATTATGCCAGTTAATTAGTCATGACTACCAGTGGGGACCCCACCAACCCATATGTAATAATTCTAATTTTAAAATGTTTAATAAGTCTATTCCACAGTCCTTTTGGCCCCCTACCAGGAATGCTATCCTGCATGATTTAATAATTGATAGTCAGTCCTGGACATTTTATTGTCTTTGTTGTATGGTTTTTGTAAATTTGTAAATTGTGTATTTATGTGTATTTTTTATTAGATTGTTTGTTATTGATGTGAATATGTGGAACTTGGAATACTTGCACAGGACTGTCTTGAAAACTGGATAGTCTTATCCAAATGACATGTATTATTACTGTATAAAAATACATTTTTTACTTTTTTTTTTACTTTTGATCAGATTTAGGTGGCCTATATTTTTCCTGCGTCTTCCACCTTTTCTTTTTTTTTCAGCTATTACATGCTGTTAAAGGGAGTTTAGGACCTCACCCATGGCATATAACTGAGAGCATGGCATTTGAAGACTTGATTGCCCAAGCAAATAAAGATAGATGGGTGGATAGATAGATAGATATTTTATTTATATAGTGCCCCTTTCTGAAAACTCGGAGCACTTTATAATATAATACAACTTTAAAAACACAATGCAACAATCAGCAAACAAACAATCAGTTCACAAACAGTTCCAGGAACAAACAGCAGTATCATAAAATTATCTATCCATCATGCAGTTTCTTTGTTACATAAGGTTTTGCAGGAGAAACTAGGAAGACAAATGGGGTTGAAAAGTAAATACTGGTAATAGGAATTCCCAGATCATCCAGAATGTTTTGATACTTCAGCCCCATGGGAATTCATTCATAGGTTTATTAAACTGGATAGGTTGTGACTCATGCAGCATAAGAGCCTGCACAATGTTTATTATGCACTGCTGAAATTACATAAGATGGGCAAAAGTTCAAATCTCAACTGTCAAAGATGTCAGACATCTCTTGGCATGTTGAAACATATGCTATGGGATTGGCCCTTGGTTCAAAGTTTTTGGAAGCAAATCCAAGCTAAACATGATTCTTTGTTAGGTTTGAATGACACATTTCTACCTGAATTATGTTTACTGGGCCTGTGACTCGATCAACTGACAGGGGCACAAAAATATCACTTAACTTTGATTGCAGCTGTGGCAAAACTGATAATATTGCATCACTGGATACGGGAAGAATCTACAACTCATTCGGAATGGCATAATGAAATGCTGGTGGTTTTGAGAATGGAAAAAGCACTAGGGAGTTTGAGACACACACTTGCAAAGTACCGAGAGAGGTGGGAAAAGCTGTATACCATTTTATTAATTGCATAATCACCTGCTTACTATAATAAAAGTTTAAGTGAGCTGCTGTGTTTAAGCAGATCATGAATAGTCCTAGAGGTTGAGAATGTTTTATACAGTAATGCCACCTGGAAGGAATTTTAACCCTTGCTGTGCCGCAGACTAATGTAACAGTCCAAAATTCCTATACGTTCTAATTTTGTTGGCAGCCAAAGGGTTAAGTTATTTTTTTACTGGCTAACTTACTTGTAGTAGTGCTAACTATCATATAACATCACCTTATCGTGGGAAAGTAGGCATAAGTGATCCTATATTGGAGAAGAATTGTTTATAGGCTACTAGACAGTACAGGATAGATCTGCAGACTGAGGTGGTTGATTCTCTTTTGTAACTGATGTGGGTTTTTACATATATTTTTTATGTTCTCAATGATCTTATGACATTATTTTTTGTTGCCTGTATGGATTATTTTATACTTGTCTGTTTAAATCCTTGGTTACTTAATTATTTTTTGTGGGAATTTTTTATGTGATTATGTTTAGGTGTTTATTTTTGTATGATATGCTGGACTTGATAAAATTTCAATAAAGTTGATCAAGTTAAAAAAAGAGACATGTTTGTTCACAGATTTCAGCCTGTATGTGATACAGAACCTCCAGTGTCATGGTTTCCACCACTACGTAGTGGTACACTTCAGTGTGGGTGTTCCATGTTTTGCTCAAGTATTTATAAGGACAATAGCTTCACAAGTGTTAAAACAACAAAGTCTTTTGAAGTTAGGTCATTTTTAAACTGTGACATGAACAATGTGATCTATTTAGCTACCTGCATATGTGGAGCTTTCTATGTAGAGAAAACCTCACATGGTTTCAAAGTGAGGACTGGAGAACATTTGCATAATATAGAGAAGAAGGATTGTACTAGTACCCTTGCCAAACATATATATTCACAAAAAGATGGAGGTAAACATGAATTTAAATTCTCTGGTATAGAAAGGGTGAAATTAGGTAAAATTAGGTGATCTGAATGCACTTAGACTGTCTAGGGAGGCTATGGGGACATACAACTCTGGGCCAGTCATTCTCCTGGTTTGAATGAAAGAATTTAGTCCATAACTATACTGAGGAGAAAAAAGTTGTCAGTATTACAAGATATGTGAAATTTTGTTACTGATAATTAGTAATTCTCTGCTTTCTTTCCTTATTAGCCCTTCTGGATTTCCACTTCTATGTCTGGACTTTCAGATGCACAGAAACTATTATCAGCAATTTGGGAAATAACTTTGAAGACCATTGGACCTTCAATTATATTTTCTTTGCTTTTCTTTGTCCTATTTCCATGATTGTCCACATTTGTAGAATAACAATAATTATAAAACAAAATGGTTATATTACATGCATTTTGAAAATAGAAAATAGAGTTAAAAATCAACATTTCAATGATAGGTCTCTTCAGGAAATATATAAAAGAGAAAAGCAAAATTAGTGTAGAGAAGAGGTAAATAAGTAATATATATATATATATATATATATATATATATATTCAGTATATAGAGATAGATGTATATATATATATATATATATATATATATATATATCTGGGGAAAGAAAAGGGAGGGTCTGGGAGAAGAAGTGATAAATGGCAAGATAAAGACAGAATCTTGAAACCAAAAAGGTGATGATTGGAGTGACAAGGCAAAATAGCAGTGAATGAGCTAGAGAAGTCCCCAGTGTGGATTAATGAGCAGGGCCTAGTAAGAATGCTGAAAGTTGACAAATGTTGGGGAAGGAGACATAGTTGAGACATCTGTGGAAAAGAAGATAGAAGTGTACAGATACAAACAGACTTTAGGGGAAAGCAGAGGTGGCTGAAATATATTAGTAGAAAATAAGTCTATCATTTAAACCAAAGGACTGCTGGGAGCCAGGGTAGACGACCAGCTTGGTTTCTGTGTTTTTCTATGGTCAGAATCCAAGAAGCCCCGCTGAAAGACACAAACAGAAAGACCATTGACACTGTGCTCCCTGGAGATAAAATGGGATACAATGGGTTTATCAGTGTCTCCATTCCTGACTGCCCTGTAGTGTTCCCTGAAATGCCAACAAGGCATCTACCAGTTTCTCCTCTGTAAACAGATGTGCACTTTCTGCAAAGAATACAATATATCACATTAGTGGAGGTACATATGAACACCTTGGTGATGTGAAAAACACCTGTGGGCCCCAAATTTCAGTCACACTAGAAATAAATTTGCAGGTGTAGCGAGTTCTGTTTGGTACCTGGTAGGGAAGAACTGTTAGGAATAGGTAGGCTGCTTCTTACCAGGAGATTCCACAGGTTGGGTGGCCAGTGGTAGGAGGCAATAGGTGGTTCTTAAAGGAGCACCAATGCTGGGGTCAGTTTGCAAATAGGAAAGTTACTGATGATGATCCTGTGAAGAGAAGGTGTACTCAGATGGGAAGCACTAGAGGAATTTGTCATTGCTCTTATATGACAAGATCTTTCCTATGGGAGTCAAGGTTACAGGGCATGTTTCTGACCCGGGAGAGTGCTCTGCCCACTGAGCTTTTAGGGTATTCCCTGTTAGTAAAAAAAACTATGCATTATTTGGACCTGCTCAGCAAAATCATCATCTTCACTGCAAAACCTGTGATGTCTAAGAAGCTGTGAGTATGGCAGGCCATTCTTGATATGTGTAGGATTGAAGGAGCTGTGGAGGAGGAAAACTGTGCGAGTCAGTAGGTTTGTAATAAACTGATGTCTTCAGTCCAGTGTTCTGCACTGATAGTTTCATATCCATAGGGAGAAGGGCAGGAGTAAATGGAGAAAGTGACAAAGGCAATAAGGGCAGGTATGGGGCAAAAAAGGAGTAAAGCCATCAGGAAATGGAGGGTAATGAGTACCAATGCACATAGTCTGGGCAACAAGCTCCCTGAACTGGTGGCCTTGATGGAAGAGGGATGCCTGGATATCATGGCAGTCACAGAAACATGGTACACAGAGAACCATGACTGGGATGTTAACATACCAGAATACATAACCTACAGGAGAGATAAGTAGGGGAGAAGAGGGGGAGGAGTAGCTCTCTATGTAAAGGAAGGGATAAAAGCAACTGAACAAAAGAGCAACCGGAGGAGAGGAGGCACTGTGGGTCACCTTAGAGACTGGAAATGGCACCACAATCTGCACAGGGGTTGTATACAGACCCCCATGTCAGGGTGAGGGAACAGGCAAGGATATGATAGAAGTCATTCTAGGATGGCAGAGAAAGGGTAGATACTGTTGATGGAGACCTGAATATGCCAGATGTTAACTGGGGCACATTTGTTGTAGCCACATCCAAGAGCAGGGCCATTCTGAATGCCCCACAGGTGGCATGCATCAGACAGCTAGTTTCAGAACCCACACATGAGGGAGCAACCTAGACCTCATACTCTCAGATGGGAACAGTGAGAGGATCTCAGATCTAGAAGTGGATTGCCATCTGGGAACAAGTGACCATCAAACAGTGTGGTTCATGATAAACTCAGCTACAGAGTCAAGCCATACAAAAGTGAGGGTACTGGACTTCAGGAGAGCTGACTTTGGCAAGATGGGAGAGTGCCCTAGAAAAGCACTAGCAAACAGGCTAGAAGAAGGGGCAGTGCAACAATGGGGAAACATAAAAACTGCCATTACAGAGGCAACATGCCATTGTGTGAAGCAAATAAACAAATCAAAATGAAAGAAAAAGCCACCATGGTTCTCAAAAGAGGTGGTGGGGAAAGTCAGGGAGAAAAAGACAGCATTCAGAAAGTATAAGGAAACACAGAAGGAGCAGGACAGAGATCTGTACCAGTTAAGGCAGAAGGAAGCAGGGAGGGAAGTCAGAATAGCAAAGGCCCAAACTGAGGAAAAGATAGCCAACTCAGTTAAGAAGGGGAATAAAACCTTTTATAGGTACATCAGGGAGCATAGAAAGATAAGGGAGGGATAGTGAAGCTGAATTGAATGGATGGATGGTAGGTGGGGAGAGAGGGATAGTGAAAAAGCAGGGATACTGAATGAATGTTTCTGCTCAGTATTCACAAAAAAGGAGGAGGGGGAGGTGCTTAATCCAATTAACAGAAGCACTTTGATGGGGTCGGTTCCAGTCCTTTCACAGAAAAACGGTTCTGAAAGAACTCCTAAAACTGAAGGTGCACAAAGCAATGAGGCCTGATGGAATTCACCTCAGAATTATAAAAGAATTAAGGGGGGAACTAGTGAAACCACTGACTACCCTTTTTAACAAATCATGGGAGGATGGTGTGGTACCTGTGGACTGGAGGAAAGTGGATGTGATTCCCCTTCACAGAAGTGGGACCAAGACAGAGGCAGGAAACTACAGACCTGTCAGTTTGACCTCTGTGGTAGGGAAAGTGATGGAATCACTTCTGAAGGAAAGAATTGTTGAGTACCTAGATGCCAGTGGGGCACAAGACCCAAGGCAGCATGGGTTCACAGCAGGAAGGTCACGTCAGATGAATCTAATTGATTTCTTTGACTGGTTGACCAAAGTAGTAGACCAGGCAGGGGCTGTGGACATGGCCTCCTAGACATTAGCAAGGCATTTGACACAGTCTCACACAAAAGATTAATTGTCAAATTAACCAGCCTGGGAGTGGGTCCCAGGGTGGTAGCCTGGGTAAAACATTGGCTGGACAACAGGACACAGAAGGTAATTGTAAATGGAGTCCACTTTGAAGAAATAGGGGTTACTATTGGGGTACCACAGGATTCAGTACTGGGTCCAGTCCTTTTTAATGTCTTCATAAGTGACATTGCAGAGGGACTGGAAGGAAAGTATGCTCTTTGCAGGTGACACAAAGATCTGCAACAGGGTTGATACACAAGGAAGTGGAAAGGATGAGAAGGGACTTGGCAAGGTTGGAGGAATGGTCAGAAGTATGGCAGCTTGATTCAATGCAAAGAAGTGAAATAATGCACCTGGGAAACAAAACCCAAGGGAAGATTACACAATGGGGGTAGAAACAACAAAAAATGGAAAGGAACCTGGGGTAATCATATCAAATGACCTTAAGGTTCAAGCAATGTGAGAAGACTGTAGGGAGGGCTGGGGGTATATTGGAATGTATAGGAGAGGCATCACCAGCAGAAAACAAGAAGTTGTTATCCCTCTGTACAGACAGTTGATGAGACCCCATCTGGAGTACTGCATCCAGTTCTGGAGACCCCATCTCTGCAAGGACATAGACAGGATAGAGGCAGTCCAGAGGAGGGTAACTAAAATGATGTAGGGTCTGCAAGAGAAGTCATACAAGGAGAGACTAAGGGAGCTTAATATGTATACCCTTGAGGAAAGGAGGGAGAGGGGGGACATGACAGAAACTTTTAAGTACCTCAGTTGAATCAACAAAGTCCAAGAAGGTAGCATCTTTCAGAAAAGGGATGTGCAAGAACAAGGAGACACAATTTAAAGATGGGGGGCAGTTCAGGGGCAATGTGAGGAAGTATTTCTTCACAGAGAGGGTAGTAGATGCATGGATCATCCTTCCTGAGGAGGTTGTGGGATCTAAAACTGTGGGAGAATTCAAGAATACATGGGACAGTCATAAGGCAATTCTTGTGGGGGGTAAGAAGAAATAGGTTGTTGGTTAACTAGGATATGCAGCTTATCCTGTAGGTAAGGAAATGTGCAGACTAGGTGGGCCAAGTGGTCCTTATCTGCTGACAAAGTCTATGTTTCTATGTCCATGTTTCTATGATTCCAGAAAAGGCAGTGTAGGGGAGGATACTTCAACAGTATACTGAAGGGAAGTGTGGGCTGTGATAAAATTGTCCAAGAAGATTTGGAGGGTCTCTTTGGAGCAGGAGGAGCCCCACACAGTCATCTATGTAGCATTTGCAGAGTTCAGGCACAGTCCCTGGAATGAGAAAAACTCTTCCTCCATCCAACCCACAAACATATTGGCAAAGCTGGGATTCATCTTGGTACCCATGGCAACTCCACTGACCTGCTGAAAAAAACGTATTGAAAGAAAAAGCATTCAGTTTGAGAACAAGATCTGCCAAATGGGTAAGTGTTTCTGTGGGTGGCTGCTGGACATCACGCTTATTCAGAAAATGCTGCAAAGCTTTCAAGCCATCATTATGGGGGATCACTGTTTATAGAGATTTGATGCCCATAGTGAAGATGAGCTGATGGGAGCCACTGAATCTGAGCCTGTTAAACAACTGGAGAGCATGGTTAGTGTCTTTAACATAGGAGGACAGGGATTCAACAAGTGGTCTTATGAGACTGTTCCAAAATGCAGAGATTTGGGATGTTGGACAGGAGCAGGCAGACACAATAGGATGTCCAGGGTTACTTGTTTTGTGAATTTTGGGAGATAAAATCCAGTTGCCAAGGCGGCTGAACTATGAGTCTCTTGGCTGAAACAAGGAACACTGTGTTTTCAATAGCAGAGGTGATGGTGGTGGAAACCTCAGTCTGATAGTCAGCAGTGGGGTCCTGGGAAGAGAAGAGAAGAGTAAAACCTGGTGTTGGAGAGTTGCTGTGGCTTCAGTGATGTATAGCTCCTTTGGGCAGACCACAACAGCACTCCGCTTATCAGCTGGTTTAATAAGAATGTCATTCCTGCATTGCAGAGATCTGAGGGCTGCAAACTCACCAGTTGTCAGGTTAGAGTGGTTGTGCCTGCAATGACAATTGAAGTTAGTGGTGTTTTCCATGTATTGGTTAACAAAAGAATCAACAGCAGCAAAACATCCTGGGGGGAAAGTCCATGCGCTAGATTGGGGATTGATGTAATTGATTATTGTGGTAATACTGTCATCTGCAGGAAGAGGAATCTCATTAGGATAATAAGCTGTAAATCGCTTTTACGATAGAAGCAATGCAGATCAACTTGAGCCTGGGGTACATTGAGATGTCTGGGTGTGGGCACAAAGAGAGACCTTTGCTAAGGAGATATTAGTCATCTTGTGTCAGGGAGATCTGGAAGAATACAAAATACCAAAGTATTAGGTTGTGTCTGACTTTAGGGTTCATGTTGGTTGCTGATCTGTTGGAAGAGAGACTAGAGTTTGGCAGATTTGGTGTCTTTGAGGGACTGAAAAAGAATGGAGTTAAGGTGTTGGATGCAGTGCTAATTAAAAGGAAGGTTATTTGGGGCAGTCCGCTGCAGGAAATCTTTTTGCCTTTGGATGGTTTTGTCAACAGAGATCAACTTTATCTTAATGGGGAAAATGGTGTTTGTGATAAGTTTCCTAGATTAAGTTTTCAAAAGCTTATTATTGGAGGAAAAATGTATATCAGACTCAAATGAACAAGGGTGGAATTTCAAACAGAAACCTTGTGGAATAATACTTAGGTGCAGCATTCAGAAGTAAACTGTAAGTGACTTAGAGTGAATGGCAGGAAATAATGCAAGACAAAGACTTAAAAGTATAAGAAGGGAGTGCAGTCATAGATGAAATAAAGGAGCATTGGAGAGAATTGAGAAGAGATTTCAGAGTAGGTATAGTGGGTCTCAGCAAATGTAGCACACAAAATGTAAAAACAAAAACAAGGTGCTTCGTCATCTTGTGGTCTGAAAACAAAACAAAATTATTAAATTAAATGTATGCTGAAAATAGAGTTAAAAATTGACATTTTGACCATAGGTTTTCTTCAGGAAATATCTAAAAAAAAATTAGTGTAGAGGAGAAGTAAAATAAGGAATATATATATATATATATATACACACACACACATATATATATATGGAATATATGGAAAAAAGAGGGAGGCTCTGGGAGAAGAAGTGATAAATGGCAAGATAAAGACAGAATCTGGAAAACAAAAAGGTGATGACGGGAGTGACAAGGCAAAATAGCAAAGAATGAGCTAGAGAAGTCCCCAGGTGTGGACTAATCAGCAAGGCCTAGTAAGAAGGCTGATGGTCAAAACATTGATTTTAATTCTATTTTCTAATTTTTGCATGCATTTAATATAATCATTTTGTTTTGTTTTCAGACCACATGCTGACACAGCACTTTTTTTTGTTTTAGCAATAATTATGTTGTAATATATGAAGATGCTTAAATAATAGTATACTAAACCATACAAAAAAATCCCGTAATACCACATCAGCCAAAGTGATAATACCATCGTTCGTCCCTGATAATACTATCATTCAGAAGTGATAATACTATCGCTGCTGCTCTGAATGATAGTATTATCAGTTAAACTGAACAGCGCATTCCCAAGACTCAGAGCTGGTTGCTAAGCAGCCAACTGCAGTTGCTAGACGTAAGATTTGTAAACCGTGCTTCATGATTGGCTGCCTTTTGTCTCACAGAGGGCAGAATACTTTCAAAAAAATGGCAGCCATCTCTCGCTTGGCGAGAGTAACTCGTACCCACAGAACTTGGGATCTTGACTTTCGACCGGACTTTTTTTACCCCGCAAGACAACAGTACCTCGTTGATCCTGCATTTACATGGATGAAAAAAACAGGTAGGACTTCCTAATGAGCGAGGACTTGCTAGCGAGTGGGGAGTGTGGTGGTGGGGTAGCAGAGCGGCCATGCAGCAGCCAGCGAGAATGCAGAGAACAAAAATCACACTGACACAATTTCATATGGAATTTGGCTCCATATATTACAAAAAATAACACAAAGGGGGTATGCATTACAAAGGAGTACTCCCATCTCGAGGTTCTAGGGACATGCAAACCTCTCAAGCTTCGCTCTCGAGGTTCCCATGTCCCCAGAACTTCTCGATGGGATTACTCCCTTGTAATGCATACACTCCTATGTATTATTCCATTTATATTTTAAATGTTGTTACTGTTTTTGTGCTTAACTATTAGTAATTTATGGAGTTTTCACTTTGTAATTTATATTTATATGTATTAGCATGATATTGAATTAATGTTAGGACTATCACCTTAAATGTATTTAGTATTTAAATAGCACAAGAGCAGCTTGTAGACACACCCTCCCCTGATGAAGCCTCTGAGCAAAACCAGTTGGGGACACTGATCTTGTCTCTGGTCTCTGCTACTGCTTGCTTTTTGGCATTTTGTGAGTACTGCCTGTGGATTTTTACATTTTTGGTTAAATAAATATTTTGCAGCTTCACACTGGTGATGGATTTTTTGTTTCCTACTACCATATCTCATCATACACAACAGCCCCCCCCCCGCTCTGCCATTTGATCATTTAGCATGATCTAGTTGTCTGATGGCCAGTCTGCCACATTTCCAATCAGGATGATTTGCCCTTTTCACTTCTTTTGTCACTACTAAGCAGAAGATGTTTACTCTTGCTGCCGGTAACCATGGCAGCACATGACATAATTTTTTTCCTGTAAGTGAGCAGAGATCCAGTCCTGCACTACTGTTCTCTCAGTCTGCAGTCCCCATTCCTACTCTGCCCCACAATACAGCACTACACTACTAAAAGTAACCACTGCTAGGCTGCCTGACCACCAATTCACTGCAAAGGGCATTCATTGGTGTCCTATTCCTTCATGAATGTCTGACTCAATCACCAAGATCAGCTGCACGAATGTGTGAGCTGACTGGCATCATCACTTTGAAAATGCTTGAATGTGCAGTTTGTCCCCTGTGATGTGCTGCATTAATATATGAGCTGGGCTGCTTTGTGGCACAGTGAAGCTGGCCAGCTCATACATTTGTGGAGCACATCACAATGAAGTCACATGTTTCCACATTCATGAAGTGAGAAAGCTGGCCTTTTTGTGCAGTTGATCACCATAATTGAGTAACCATGGCAGCACACAGAATGCACAGTATACTCTCAGTTAAATAAATGGATGAATGTTTGCTGAAGATTGCAGTCTCAGTGAGATGACCAGATCACATTCCCTCTCTTTCACATACTACTAATTGAGCATAAAACAAACCTAAGCTATTCTTCCTTGTTAATGTCCCTTGATCTGGACTTCTGATTCCAGAATTTACTTACCATTTGATATTGTATGTTTACCTCTATGTATGGTTATTATCCTAGTTTTGTTCCATTTTGGCTGTATATATCACCGTACTTCAGTCCATGCTTTTTCCATGCTCCCTTTATTTATCTTTCAATGGCTGGTACTGGCTGTTACCTGTATTATGTACTCTTTTCATTATACTGTTTCACTGTTGCACTATCCTGGGTCATACCTGAAAACAGGCATTTATTTGTCGAATGTACTTAACCCAGTAAATAAAAACTAAATAAATAAATAAAATAAGTTATGAAAAATGTTTAGTAAGTTAAAGACTTTTCTTAAATGGCTCTCACCTAGAATAGAGTCATATAGTGGCATTCTGGAAAAACAGCAGTAGGACCTACTGTTAAACTATTTATTTTCATGCAAAGTAATTTTAGCAGAAACACACAGATGCAACCATAATTGCATCAACTAAATGCAGTACAAAGTCATTAGCTATACAGTTACTGTAATGGAAATAGTACTTATAGCCCTAATTAGCTAATATTTATTTTCATGCAAAATTAGCGCTTCAGCAAAAATAGCAAAAATTATTTGACAGTGAAAGTTTCAATTTTTCCAGTTTTTTTTGTAAAATGCAAAGATGTATTTTTTTACTAGTTTTTTTTATTTTTATTTAATTTCTAATTCTTTTTGGCAAGAGGATCCATTTTATAATTGCAATAAGGCACTCCAGCTCAGTGATTTTCATGTGACATCACCCTCCCAGGTGCTGAAGGACCTTGGTGCAAGTGCCTCAGGCCTCACTATGAACCTACTTGGATGTTTACCCAATGGCAGCCACATCCCTGTCATGTTTTACTTAATACAGTGGTCTGAAGTATATCTGATATTATGTATGGGAAGTATATGATAATGGGTCCTATGGGGAAAAGATGCATTCTAGAGAAACAACATGCTGAAAGCAGATGGAATAAGGTTAGTGTTTGTAAGGAAACAAAACAGCCCTTACACTTTATGATACTTTAAGTAAGGATTGCAAAGATTTAAGCGGTCTTTCAAAAACATATTTACTTTGCAGGAAATATCTGAGCTTTCAGCAGTCAGTGAACTGTGAATAAAAATGATATGAAAAGATGCAGAAGCCATATCTTTAAGGTGTGTATCACCTAAGCAAAACTTTGCTTTCAACCTTTTAAAACAAGATTTAATTTCTGATTGTCAGAATATTTAAAAGATGGTTTTATTAGACATTTTAGATAGTGCAAATATACTAATGTGACATAGTCACAAAATGAAATGTAACTAATTATGAATGCATTGTGTTACATATAAATAAATCAAACAAGTATCCACTAAAGGAATTAGTAACTACAAGACACTATTCAAGAGCTACAGTATTTGATATTTTAGAGATGGTAGTATTCAACAACATAATTTGAGAAAGGCCTCGCATGAGTAAAATAAATTAATAAGTGATAAATGTTTTCCCAGTCACATAATCTATGTGACTAGGAGTATGTATGTTGATAGTGTTATAATCAATTATCAAAAGACACATTCATAATTAATATTCATTTTTTAAAAGGTGCCACTTGAAACCCCTGCATTCAGTATTACAAAGATTACAAACAAGTGAATTTATTACAATAAAAGTGATTTAATGTAATGCAATAAGGAATTTATAAAACTTGTTGCCATTTTTTTATGGGTTAAGTCTTGAGTATTCTACTGAGCATTATAGTAAAATAAGCAATGAAGTTTATTTATTTATTTGAAATTCAGATAACACCTTTGAGAAGAAGTGCTGTTTACCAAAGGTTCCACATCAGTAACAAACAAGTATACACAACATTGATATACAGGAGAAACATAGAGAAACATAGAAGTTGACGGCAGATAAGGACCGCAAGGCCCATCCAGTCTGCCCATTTCTTTTTCTACCTTATAAATGTGCCATCGGCCTTTGCTCTGTCAGTGACCTATCTATTCATAGTCATTTGTATTGCTCCCTTATGCCTATCCCATGCCTGTTTGAAGCCCTGCACTGTATTCATAGCCACCACTTCTTGTGTAAGCCATTCCATGCATCTACCACCCTTTCTGTGAAAAGAATTTCTACATTCCCCTTAATCGCCTCTCTCTAATCTCATGCTGTGTCCTCTTGTCCTGCTATTTTCTTATATTTAAACATGTTAGACTCTCACCTTGTTTATGCCTTTAAGGTGTTTAAATGTCTCGACTATATCACCTCTCTCCTCCTTTGCTCAAGGGTATACATAGTGAGCTCCTGTAATCTGTCCTCATATGTCTTCTGATGCAGTCCCTGCACCATTTTGGTTGCCCTTCTCTGGACTGCCTCAATTTGGTTAATGTCCTTGTGAAGGTGTGGCCTCCAATACTGCATGCAGTACTCCAGATGGGGCCTAACCAATGTCTTGTACAGAGGATTATTACCTCCTCTTACGACTTGTGATACCCTACTAATACACCCTAACACCCCCTAGCCTTACCTACTGCTTTAGAGGTCTGCTTGGATGATTTTAGGTCATCAGTGATGATGATGCCCAAAGTCTCTTTCTTCCTTTGTGACTGCTAACAACTCCCTACCAGCCTATAAGTGGCTTCAGGGTTTCTCTTCCCTATGTGCATGATTTTGCACTTCTTTGCATTAAATCCCAGTTGCCACTCTTCTGACCATTTTGCTAGTTTATCCAGATCTCTTCTCATTCTGCCCACCCCATCTGGATCATCTACTCTGTTGCAGATCTTGGTGTCATCTGCAAACAGACAAGCCTTACCCTCTAGTCCATCTGTGAGGTCACTAATGAAGATGTTGAATAGGACTGGCCCCAGTACTGATCCCTGAGGAACACTTACTAGACTTGCATCTCTTCTGACTGTATACCATTTACCACCACTCTCTGTTTTCTGCCAGTCAACCAGTTTGCCACCCAGTTGACCAACTTCTGACCCACCCGAGCCTACCTAGCTTATTTATCAATCTTCTATGTGGAACAGTGTCAAAAGCTTTGCTGAAGTCAAGGTAGGACATCAGCTGCTCCCCTTGGTCCACCACTCTGGTTACCCAGTCAAAGAAATCTATGAGATTAGTTTGACAGGACCTTCCTTTTGTAAACCCATGCTGTCTTGGATCCTGTGCCCCTATGGATTCCAGGTGTTGCACTACCCTTTCCTTAAGGAGTGCCTCTATAATCTTGCCCACTACTGAGGTAAGACTGACTGGTCTGTAGTTCCCCGCCTCCTCCCTGCTACCACTCTTGTGGAGCGGGATCACATGAGCCCTTCTCCAGTCTTCTGGGACCTCTCCTGTGCTCAGAGACTCACTAAACAATTCTGCTAATGGCTCTGCTAGTTCCTCCTTTAGCTCCTTAAGTACCCTGGGATGTATGCCATCAGGTCCCATTGCCTTATCCACCTGAGCTTAGCAAGCTTTTGTAGGACCCTTTCTTTGTGAAGGAGTAGTGCTCACCTCCCTCCCTGTGTCCATGATGCTGAGCTGTGGGCCCTGCCCTACCTTCTCTTCAGTAAATACTGAGCAAAAGTATCTATTTAGGATAGATGCCTTTACAGGTCCTCCTCCTCACATGCTCCCTTTTCTCCATTGCTTAGCACACCTCTGGACTTTCTCCTTTCACTAATGTATCTATAGAAAGTCTTGTCACCTTCTTTTACTGTTCGTGCTAGTTTTTCCTCAGTTTGGGACTTTGCCTGCCTTACTGCCTTCCCTGCTTCCCTTAGGGCAGTTTGGTATGCCTCCTATCTTCATCCCGCTGTGTTCCCTTATATTTCCTGAAGGCCAGCCTTTGGCTCTGACGTTTTCTGCTATTGTATTTGAGAACCAAAGTGGTTTCCTTCTTCTTTTGCACTTCCTTTCTGTCTCAACACAATGGGATGTTGCTTCAAGTATTGTATCCTTAATGCTTTCCCACTTTGCCTGTACCTCCTCACCTGTGTTTCTTTTGCCAGGGCTAGCTTAACTCTGTTAGAAGTTAAAAACTATTGGAGTGAATGCCAGAAAAATAGAAAAACAGATTTTTTAAATGTAAGCAACTTTATTAAAGATTTTAAACAATACATTGTCAAAAGATCACAATGAAATTGTCTACATGAAAATGATAATATTTCAACCCCCTCCCTGCTTACTTGGCCTTCTAGAATACCATTCAGAAAATCATTTTACCTACCCAGTTCACTCCCTTACCCACAAACCTCCTCCCCTCCCCTCCATACATAATGGGCATTACATTATAGATACAAATATAGCTTCAGTCAGGACATTTGGTGATAAATTCACAAAGTCTAGTGTCAAAAAAGTCTTTCTGATATCTGGTAGGGATCATTTAAGAAAAATACCCTTTGTTCCGCTGCATAAAATTAAAAGATCCATTCACCTCCCAGACAAAAACTGTGAGAATGGCTCCCACCTGTCTTTGAATGTTGACATAGTGTGGTATTCCTTTGTGATGGCTCTTTCCGCAGTTAGTGCAGTATGTATTTCTTGGTGCCATTCTCTTGTCTTTGGAGGTGAGCCAGCAAGCCAATTTCTCATAATGAGAAGTAAAGAGACAGCTTAGATTAATGTCATTTATCTCTTATTAGCTACTGATTTAATGGCTGAAAAGTTACCAACCACACAAATGCTCAAAGTGAAATAACTTGAGTCTCCAAAAATGGGGCCTAAATATTGTTTAACTTGTTGCCAAAATAGCCGCACCCTGGAACATGTCCAGATCATATGAATTAGTGAGCCTAGCTCCAGTTGGCAACTATGGCATTTAGAGTTGTGTCACTTACCCATATGATAAAGCCTAAGTGGCATATAATACAGGTTGTGGAGAACATTGAACCGTATGAGCCATAGTCTATCTTGTTTTATATATTTATAGATATCTGGCCATAAGGATTGCCATATATTTGGGCCATACAGGAGGCTGGCTTCATACTTCCTATAAAAGGCCATTGGAGATATGTCAAGTTCAGCTCACATGAGTAACTTCTGGTATAAATGTGAAATTGGTTTAGGCTGTGTAACTTGGACTGCTGAGTCTGAAAAATAAAAACAAGAAGCATCAGATGACCAGGGGACAAAACAGAATTCATCAGTGGGCAGTATAGTCTAGAAATTAGATTAGTGAGTTGTGAATGAGCTTGGTACATCCAGCAGGCCTAGCTTTGATTTCCACAACCCTTCATTTGCATACTTTGTGACCCTGAGCAAGTCAGTTTACCTACCCAGTGCTTCCTAGTCACCCCTGAAAATAGGCAATATGCCTAGTGGGCCTTACCTGGTTACAAAGAATAAAGGAAAAAGAAAAGAACTGCTTGGCCCACCCAGTCTGTCCAGATGGTCCCTGTCTAGTCTGCCTCCAAGAACCCTAACTGGTCTCCAGAGACCCTTCCTCCTTCCTGCCTATTCACTAATATTTCCTTATGTCTATCACACGCATGCTTCAAGCCCCCTATTGTTTTACCCTCCACCACTTCTTCTGGCAGTCTATTTCTGGCATATCCCAATCTTTCAGTGAAGTAGTATTTTTAATCAACCTTCTTTAATCTCCCCTTTCAGCTTCATCACATTCCCTCTGGTCAAGGTGCTCTTCCTCTGAAAGAGACTTCCATTTTGCACCCTGGTCACCCCCATGGGGTACTTGTAGGTCTTTGCCATGTCTCCTCTCTTTCTCCTGTCTTCCAGGGTGTTCATGTTAAGATCCTTCAGTTCCTCTTCAAAGGGCATTTGCTGCAACCCCTGTACCATTCATTTCAATTGCCCTCCTCTGGCCTGCCTCCACCCTGTATATGTATTTTCTAAGATGTGACCTCCAGAACTGGACACAAAACTCCAGGTGGTGTCACCAGTGAATGATATAGTGTCAACACCACCTCCCTCCTCCTGCTGGAGATACCTTCCCCAATGCATCCCATCATCACACTGGACCTACCCACTGCTTTGTCACACTGTCCTGCCACTTTGGGGTCATCAGATGTGATAGCCCCAAGGTTCCTTTTCTACTCAGTTACTGACAGTACCCCCCCATCATATACTCTGTTTCTGAGTTCATATGCCCTAGGTGCATTATTTTGCACTTTTTGGCATTGGCCATGCCTCAAGTTTCCCAAGATCCCTACCCATTCTTTCCACTGCCTCCTGATAGCCCATCTCATTACAGATTGTGGTATCATGTGCAAAAAGGCATACCTTCCCTTCCATTTAATCAATAATATCACTTATGAAGATGTTGAAGAGCTCGGTCCCAGTCCTGAGTCCTGTGGCACCCTGCTTGTCATGCTATCATCCTTAGAGTCAGTGCCATTAACCACCTCTTGCGTTAATAATATTAGGATACCATACATACATTGTGTTACACACACGTGTTGACATCTCAAATACACCTCAAGATTTCATTATTCCATTTCAAGTATCTACACTACACATACTGGAATCCATATAATCCACACAGATCCAAACTATTGCTGCAATCAACTATGGTGAGTACATACAGTAAGAAAAAGTCCTGCATGTGAATTTGATTTACAGCACACATTTCTTTTCTAATGCATTTTTTCTACTAACTAACATAATATATGTTTACTTGTTTTCACTTGCAGATAGTAAAGAACTCATGAAACCAGTGTCCACCATCTGTGAAATGACACCTGAAGAGATGGAAATGGATGGAAACATTATGTGACGAAAGAGCTGAAGATTATTTCTTTATTTATTATTATTTATTTATCTTTATTAATTTATTTATTTATCCTATATTTCTAAATTCCAGTTTATTTCTCTTCTCTTGTACCTTTCATCCCTTTTCACCTCTCCCTCCTATTTCCATCTACCCTCTTTGCAGTAGTACTTCATTTTCCCTTCTTATTCCTTCTATAAAAACTACTGCTGGTCAATCTGCTTTCTCTTATTATTTCCCTAAGCTTTGGTCTGCTCTTTCCCTGTCTATTTGCTCTGCTTCTTCTGCTTTCTCCTTAAAATCTCTTCTTCATGACTTTTGTTCTCCATTTTTTAACTGTCTTTGATGCTCTTACTCTAAATCACACTTTTTTTCTTTCTTCCCCTCATTAGTTTGCCATGTCCTATTATACTGTTCCTTACTTGAAATGTATTCTCTTGACACGATGATTCAGTTTATACCTGATATGCATATCTTTTTACTGCTGATTTTACATCTGTTTTATTGGTTTGTTTATGACTGTCCACATCCCCTTTTCCCCAGGACACATCTGGAAATGAGCTGTTATCAGCTCAGTATGTCTTCCTTGTGAAACAAGAAAGAAAGAAAGAAAGAAAGAGAAGAAAGAAAGAAAGAAAGAAAGAAACTAGCCTATTACCACCCATCAGGTTTAATAAGCCACCCAGGTGTATTCCAGAAGCATCACCCATTGCATAATGAAAAGATACAGGCCCAGGTTTTCAGCAGTGCTTTTATGCCAGCAACCATTATGAAATAGAACATGCCATGGTATGCATTGTCATGGGATAATTTCACACATCAGGTGAGTTGTGAGGAATGCTACATTGCCAATTTCAAACAGCTACACAAGAAGAACAGTTATCCCACCATAGAGCACACACTGCAGTGTCTTCTTGAGATTATAAAAGGAGCACTTTTTGGGGGGTAGGAGGTGTGAACAAATGCACCTAAAAAAATTAATTGTTTTAAACAAACATAAAAACATTCAACTACCCCACCAAAATGGTTCTCGCATATCTCAGAAATGCCATGCTAATGACTAGTTAAAATGTTATGCATATCAAAATACATTTATTTGTAATTATCTATTACACACTATATGTTCCCCCATGTACCACCATTTATTTTTGTACTAAGCATTTCCTTATTTATGTTATTCCCTCCATTTCCAGTGTCCTTCCTTCATTTCAGTTTTTTCCTACTTTCAAGAGGTGTAATGTTTAGTATAGATGTAACACAACAATTCAAATCTCTCTTGAGTTCCTCTGGCAGAAAGTTTACCATCACAAGCTCACAGCAGAAGATTTCTGACAGAGCCAGGACTTTTGCTTTATTTGCAGAAGGTTAAACAGCAGAGATTTCCCATGGTAACCAGATGATGATAGTAGGGGTATTTCTTGAGGTCAGCAAAGCAGTACTGGAAATTAAAACGGTACATACTGTAGTACTTCATATTTCTTTTTCTTTACATATGTGAGTGCAAGAAGAGAATTATGATAGCAAAGAGCATATTATTATGTAAGACACTTATATTTTTAACTGGCTACTTGAAGGTATTATGTAAGTAGAGGTGACAGGCATGTTTGTGATGGCAGTCAGGATATATGCTTATTATTGATTTTAGTTTGTGGATCTTTATCCAGGGCTGTTGTACTAAGATGCTAGCATTGGTAAAGATGGCCCTCATCCAGTCAGGTTTCATGACCATTGAAGTGCATTTTATAATTATGTTTTTCAATGCTGTAATCTTGACAGTTGATGCATTGGGTTGACGTAGTTCAGTACACACCTCACAGCACGACACACATCGCTTTGGAAGCATAATCGTTTTCTTGGATTGGCCATGGAAATAGATAACTGAGCCTCCACAGAACTGGTCCCTCTCACAGTGAATGAGGGTTTCAGTGCCACATTCTAGTTTTACCCCTAGCATTGACTGTGGGATATACAGTCTGGTACTAAGGGCATGTGGAAGACAATGCCCCTTGATAACATACTACACATGGAAATGTGAGTGGTACCGGTATGCTTTATGGCACAGCACCTCTCAGGGGGATCAGTAATGCTATATGATGGATGTCAGAAGCAATGATCACAATGGCCACCTGGTAAACTAGCAGCCTTAGAATACTACTGCTATGGCATAACCACGTGATGGTAACTCACTTGTGAAGTAACACATACTGAAGGCTATGGCACCAGGCATCCTTATAATAGTATGGGCACCAGATGAAAATAAATTAAAGCATATAATATATTTTTATTACTGCATTCAACCACTCATGTGGTTACTGCAATATGTAGTCATCAGTTAAGTAATAAAAAATAGAATAAAGCATTTCATAATGGCCAATTTAAACTTGTACTTACCCATTTAAGAGTACAAGCTGCAGTACTGACATGTGAAATTGTTGTTCAATATGACCTCTTAACCCCCTCAAAAAAATCCAATAATCAATGGAATATGAAGCAGATTGTTATTCTTCCAAATCTGTGGATGAAAGTGTAATGGAAAAAGAACAAGATGATTATAATCCATCATCTTCAACCGATTTTCCAGATAATGGTGAAGACATCAACGGTGATGAAAGTGGTTGTGACTATAAAGCAGACATGTCCATGAATGACAACTGTGACACAGACAATTATTCTGACCCCAAATTTAAAATATTCCAATCAAGTCTAAAAACACTTTTAACATGGAGCCATTGCTCAGAGTGTGGATGTATTTTGATTAATATAACAAAAATGTATAGGAAGTATGCTTATATTAAAATGTAAGTCATGGTCAAATGTACAGTGTGGCATAATCAGCCATACATCAGATGAATTCCAGCTGGCAATAAGGTGCTATCCTCAGGTATTCTATTTGCTGGATCAACAGTTAGTAAAGTACTATATCATATGAGTGTATAGACTTATTTGTCCTGTACCTTTTCCCAGTACCAATCAAAGATACTAATTCCAGCTATCAGTAACACCTGGAAAACTAAGCAGGAGTGACTAGTTGCTGCACTGCAGGCTGAACAAAGGGAGTCACTCTGTGGGGGTGATGGATGTGCTGACAATCCAGGTCACTGTGCAAATACAGAACATACTCACTACTAGAGTTGTCTGCTGGAATTTTCCTCACCAAACATGTGACACAAGTAAATCTGGTTGAAGTTACATGTCTGCACCTCGTAAGACACATTTTGCACATAGCAATGGTTATGTTTTCTAATACCTAATACATATTTTTAGAGCTATGAGTGTGGTGGGAGCAGCAACATTGAAGTTGAGGGCTGAAAGATGAGTCACATCACTTTCTGAATGGGGAATGACAATTGATGAACTTGCAACTGACAGATATGTTCAGGTTACTATGTGTGTCAGAGAAAACATGGCTGATACTTACCACAGATATGATTCATGGCATATTTCTAAAGGTAAAATGTTCACAATGTCAATGTAGGACAACCAATTAAATCAGCCCGTATCATATCAATTGCAGTATAAATGATTACTGTTATGTTTCCTTTTCTACAAATAAACAGGCATAAAAAAGGAAATTGCAATTTCCAGCAGAAAACAATGTGAGAACCTGAAACCATGGATTTTGTCCATTGTGAATCAGCTATACCAGTAATCTGCTTCATCTCTAGATGCTTCAGATGATGTTGTGGTGGCAAAGTGGGCATCAGTTGCTGCACATGTGCAGAAAAAACATATCCATGAAAATTACTATCCAGAATGTGTACATGGGCAGCTGAGTGAGCAGGAGAAATGAAGAGATGGCTGAAACCATGAGGAGATATAAATAAGTTACGAGATTACATATTAGAATCATGCAATCATACAGAACAACAGACTACAATTAGAATTTTGTAGTCTATGTAACAGCAAAGCAAGGCTGAAAAAGGACATTGCTGGTGTCACATGAAAATGGACATTGCTGGTGTTACGTGATGCCCTGCCACAACCAGCAAGGGACACCCCACCACTCATTTTTGGCCACATGAACTGTTGTTAGGGGTTGGCAGAAGGATCTGTACCCTGATCCCAGGAAGGTTTGGGGGGAATAAGTGGGGGACATTCAGACAATACCATCCCTGTAGATTACAGCTCTCAGTAGAACATATCTATTTGAAAAGATTCCTATTGCGATTGTATTGTTTTTAACTATTTCCTAGCTTTGCTACTTCAGTCAGTGATGTTGTTGTATGATGCATGTCAATACTTCCATGAAGACTAATCATATGGCATAAAGACTGGCCTTGGATGCCTTCTTTGGGTATAAATTACAAATTGAAGGCGATCAGTCGTCAGTACCATAACAATGTAAGTGCCACCATCCTTGGAACCATAACACTCATCGCATAGCAAGCCTTAGTATATTATTACTTGAGCTTAAAATTACTTATTTACAAATTAATTCCTGAATGGGTGTGTCTCAGGGATCAGCACATGGCACACTCACCATAGACTGATAGTGCCTAAGACTGAAATGGAAGGAGAGGTTTGACTGGTCAGTATTGCTCCTCAATCTATAATACAGACAACAGAGACAACACATTCTAGGAATTTACTTCCTATTTTAGAGAATGGCACTCTGAGATGCTCCATGTCCTGGAAATGGAGAAACATCACCCAGAAGCAGGCCCATCAGGAAGGCTTTCTTAATTGATGGGGCCCTCTGCTAGCTCTTCTACATTTAGCACAGTCCCCTTAAGTGCAGAGTGTTGTTTTTGTCAGGTAGCTGGCTCCACCTATGATGTAGGGGGAACTGGGGACTGGGTTCCCCCTTCTTCCACTTTCTATTATCTGCTCTATCTTTTCTTCCCCTTCTCTAATATAACTGCTCCCTTGGCTGTGCTCTGGGGGAAGTGGGTGAGTTGGATTGGGGTGGGTGGTTGGTAGTGGGGTTTTGTAGGTGTGTTTCGCTGTTTTTGCTTTTTATTTTGGTTTGGTATTACTGTGTATGTTTACCTGATGTTACCAAGCAGAATATAATGGCTGTTCTTTGTTATTTTCTTTTTTCTTATTCTGTACCTCCATGTTATAACACTTTCACTGTTGAAACAGTTACAGTTGATATATTGTAGAGCTGGTGGTAAATACTCAATAAAGTGTACTGTATTTAATTTAAAAAAAGTGTGAAAATAGTGTTTGATTCACCCCACACACTCTTATTTATTTATTTAAAAGTTTCACCAGGAAAAACATACTGAGCAGACATGCTCATTTCCAGATATGTCCTGGGGGTGTGTGGAGTGGATCTAGCATGAGTACATGGAACAGTGGACATAAATGTACAGAATCCAGAATCAGTACATGGATGCAGTTATGCATTAATGCATGACAGGGTGTGGTATATCATGGGATATTATCATGCCTCGAGTGGTTAGGCCTGATGCCACAGGTCAAGTGTGTCCAACACCTGAGAAGTGATGATATTCCATGATATACCACACCCTGGAGTGCATTATTGCTATTATGAACTGGATCACAAAATTGGTGTAAATAAAAAATGGTCAAAAAATCAAATATTTAAAAAAAATGATTTATAAGGGGTAGTGTAGGAGTACTGTTTCTGAAAACAGTTCTGTTTGAGTTGTGGTCAGCAGGTGACAGTGTTGTAGGAGCTGATAGTAGCTAGTGTAGGAACTTCTCCCTATGTGTTCTGGGCCCCCCCCCACACACACACAACATGAACAGAAAAGTATGCTTCTGTGGTCTGTTCCTCTGGTTATGGTATGTGCCTCATTTTTTGTTTTACTTGAAACTACCTACCAATGTGTACCATGATAGTTTTCATGGAAACTGCCTACCGACCTGCACCGAGGCTCCTTGAGGTGATGAAACTTTTTTTTCCTCATGAAATCTGTGTAGGTAAGATTTAATGTTTTTTAGCTCATGGCATACTTCTGAGGGAAGATACACAGCTATTAACATCCTGTGAGGTGAGGCATCACAATTTATGTTTAGAGCCATGTTCTCAATAAGATGGATGATTTGGAGAGGATGGCAGGTTTCTGGTAACTGACGTTTGGCTTGAGGCAGCATGTTGTGGTGGGTAAATGTTCCTATGACTTGAAATAGAGATGGCAGTTGTAAAATAAAAAAAGTATTGCTTCTTGATGGCAGCAAGAGGATTTTTTTTATTATTTGGAGCTGCTGTTCTTATTGCAGTGTTGGTTTGTTTAAACCAAAAGCTGCGCTTTGTGAAGGTGTGCTCAGGATAAGTCAGTGAAGCTGCATGAAGAAAGTAGCCACCGCACCAGGCTAGCGAGTTTGAAGTGGCTGTAAGTGAGAAGGAACAGCAGACAAAAATACTGGAAGTGTAGGTCAAGGCAGTTGTAGAAGGTAACACTGTGAAAACAAATTAAATTGAGTCAGCTGGTGAGACTGTTGTTTTCTATGAGCAGATGGAAGTGCTGCTTATGCTCCTGTGGGACATGAGGAACACTGTGCTGAGAGTGAAGAGGTTGGTGGATGGAGATTTTTTAAGCAGTGAGTACATAGCCCAATATCATCATAGCTTCAAAACCTCTAAGCCAGTTAGCTTACTTGATTCTCGCAACCAGTTTGTTATCCATGGACCACCACCCTGATTCCCCTCCACAGACAGTAATATTTAGGTCACAGGCACTTATAGCATAACCATAAGTGTCAGGATTTGAGTTCTACTGTATTTCTACTGAGAATCATAATGCATTTACCATCATTCTAATTGTATCACTTGGGAGACACCTCTGTTTATACCATTGTGTAATCATTAGTTAGACAATATTGACATCTTCAGTTCTAGTGCAGGACAGCAATTACCTATGCAATTATGTATGTAACCACAAGTGGTCTTCATGAATACAGGTCCTTTGTTTAGTTATCTTGTCTTTCTGCTAGCTCAGCATGCTTTCCCCCCATGCTAGTAAGAAGTTAGGTTAATTGCCACTATCCAATAATGAGACTTTTATGTATCTTTTTGGTAGTTGCTATGGTTATTATCAGGGGTATAAGACCCTTTGTATTGCACCTTTTTCTCTAAGAAGAAGAAGAGACTTTCTGCTGCCTATAGGTAAGAAAGATTCAAGGTGTTCTCCTGGTGTTTATTACTGTGATTTGGTTGTAAGTCTGCTTTATATACCAGAAATAAATCACTTTTTGTGCTGGACACCACTTATCTGTCGTTTCTTCACTTTTGTGCAGTTCCAACAAGAACCTGAGAAATGTAATTTTATTACCCAGTTACATCTGGTGACCGTGTGCAGGTTGGAATGTACAAAGTGAGGATTCCATCTGAGTTCTTTGAACTGAATGTTGAGAAGTGTGGTGCATTTTTGCCCACTTGGACCTACTCGAACTTATTGTGGTTGTTCCTTTATGCACTGAACCACTGGTATACTCCCTTTTGAGTTGTAGCATACCACCTTGGCACCACCATTTGCCCAAGGTGGACTGGAATGCTGTTGCAATCGCCATGATTTTATTCCCAGTCTTCACTGCTTTTTTGTTTGTCTGTTTACCCCTTGTTTGTTATGCCTGAACTGTGCACTGAACTGAGACTTGACATCTCAAACTATATTACCTCCATGGAGGTTGGACTGATTTATGCTGGACGCAAAGTCATCAGAAGACCCTCTGCTTACGATCTCTGATCAAGATCTGCAGTCCAAGCAAAAAGTCAAGAAGTACCACACCAAATGTCTGTTGCTCATGGCTTTACATACAGCCTTTGAATATTTGCTAGCATGATGTGCCTCCCTTGAGCTGCAAAATGCATTTCTAAAAAAAGAGATGGGCTTGCAGGCATCAGAGTTATTGAAAAAGAAACAGAAACTTGCGGAGGAGGCACAGTCACTCTGTGATCACAATAACAGACTGTTGCACTGCACTGCTCAAGACTCTGAGCGTGAATTGTGTATGTTAAGGAATGACAATAAAAGGTTAAAATGTGATAAGAAACAGCTATCTTATTTGAATGACATTCTGAGTGGTATGAATGAAAGTTTAAGAGAGGATAATGTTGAATTGAAAGAAGAGACTGTGAGGTTGATGCATGAGCAAGACAAAGAGCTTAGGGAAAATGTTGAATTGGGCACCATGTACAGATTATTGCAGTGTGAGGTTGAGAAGGGTATTGAGCAGGGCATTGATAAAGTTTGTCACAAGAAATGCAGAGACAAGATGGCAAGAATGCACCATCAGTGAGATATTCTCACCGGCCAAGTAAAAGCCATGAATGGTTTTCAGTACACACCCATTGACATTATCTCATTAGGTGATGACGATTCTGATTACGAGGACAGAGGATGCCTCGTCACATCCAAGACCCCACCGCACAAGGTGATAGCCTTTACCAGACAGGTCATAGGGACCTAAATGCTGTTTCCACTGTCCACTTCCAATCCCCTACAGGTAGCTCATTCTGTTCAGCAAATTGCCTAAGGCATTGGACAGATGGGCACAACTGACAATCTCAGCTGTCACTTGGAAAAGGTGCCTCCTCTCTGAGAAGCTTTTTCCAACCTGGTATCAGTTCCAAGTCCTGAGACAAACCATCGAGCCTATCCTCCTGGCCAAACTCCCAGATACTGTCTGCAACCGCAAGATGCTTGACTACAACTATATCACACAGGCACTCCTTGCTGCCAACTCCCCAGGTATCATTGGAGCCCATTTGACCAATAAGGTCAAGTTAAACATGAAGGAAAGCCCAGTGGCTTACCATTAATAGTTGTGGCTCACCTACAAGGCCAGCAAAGGCCTAACAGGTGAGAACACTGACAAAAACAAATTGACTACAGGGGGATCTGTACATCTGGAACATGGTCTGTCTCTCCGGGAGAAAGTTGAATGCAACATCTACCCAAGAGACCCATACCTTCACCGAAATCCTCACCAAGATGGAGTGTGCCATCTAGGTCTACCTCTGTAACCTAGCTTTCAGTAAAAACACCAACAAAGCTGCTGCCATCCAAACTCCAATGGCTCAGGCCACCCTGGCCAAGTCACTGTGGTAGGCCCTACCCCAACCCACTATATAGTGGAAGGCAACAATGATAGACAGAAAGCCCCTTCTGATAACTGACAGTTGCACGGGGGGACCAGAACTACAAGTACAACTGGCACAATAACAACTACAACAGAAATGGGAAATGCTCAAATTCTGATGGCAAGTACTGTAACGGGCCTAGGACCTAAAGGACGAAAATAAGACCCTCTGTAAACAGCTGGAGGAGGCCCGTGCTGCCAAAGACACTGCATCCACATGTTCTATGGTGGCCCTGCTACCGGCTAGTAACAGCACCAACCCATTCTGGTCTTCGGCTACTGAGCAAATGAGCAGCTGAGGGAAAACCCTTTCACAGCATCGGGCACTGGCCAGGTTGATGTGGTGATTTGGGAACTGCCAATTGAACAGTTAGAGATTGTGGCCCTGACTTCAGAGGCACAGTACTCATGTCCTGTAAACCGCAATAGGGAGGCCCAACCAGCCACCTTAGGCCTCAGGTTGCAGAAACGGAAGATGAAGAAGAAGCCGGAATAGTACCAATTGACAATTACAGGCCACATTCCAGATTGTGAGTGACTGTTTGTCGACACAAATGGACAGCCCTGTGTAAGGGCCATGGTTGGGGGCAATCAACTGGACATACTTCTGGATACAGGAGCAGCTATGTCTGTTCTCCATGATGAGAACCCAGCCACATCTGTCTGGTCTACCAGCTGGAAGACCAATGTACAAGGGGTATATGGTACCCGACTACAAACTTATTGATCTGTGTCTCTCCTTGTGCAGGTAGGCTTCCTTAAGACTAATTTTGTCTTTGTCCTCATGGTCATCACCCCAGCTTACTGGGAATTAATTTTCTTGCACAGCTTGGCTGTGGGTGGACCAAGCTAACAGGTTATTGCTACAGATCAAAGTATAATGTCATGCTGTCACCATACCAGATTCCTATGTGGTGGCGGCCATCTCCCATAACAACAAGGAGTATGACATCATGGCTCTGTTTGAAAGTCATGACTTGTTTCCTGAACTTCAACCATTGTTACAGGGACATACTGATGTGTTTGCTACCAACAAGCATGATTGTGGTAGGATGCACACCACCATTGAGCTACCAGGACCTAATCCTGTGAGGCAGAAGCAGAACCCATTTCCTGCTGAAGCCTTACCCTCATTAAGGGAGACCATCCAATCACTACTGCAACAAGGAGTGATTAGGACTTGTGTTTCTACTGTGAATTCACCCATTTGGCCTGTGAAAAAGCCAAATGGAGCTTGGAGACTTACAACAGACTACAGTAAACTTAACCTAGTTACCCCCAGTTGTGCCCCAACTGTGGCACCAGCTCCTGATGTGCTCAAGTTTCTGACACCTGACAAAAAGTGGTTCTCAGCTCTTGACATCTCTAATGGGTTTTGGTAACTCCCATTAGCACAAGAAAGTCAATACAAATATGCCTTCACATTTGATGGGCGTCAGTACACCTGGACCTGTCAGTCTCAGGGCTTTCACAACAGCTCTTCCATCTCCACATGATGGATGCTCTGCAGGGGTTTTCCACTCCTGAGTGCCTTCTGCAGTACGTCAATGACTTGCTCCTAGCAACTTCCACCAAAGGGGAACACCTGACCCTTCTGGATAAACTGCTGACTCTCCTCAGAACAGCAGGCCTCAAGTGCAACCCCTCTAAAGCACAACTGTGCGAGAATGAGGTCATCTTCCTTGGCTTACAAATTACTGACCAAGGGAGGAGCCTGGCTGTCAAAAAGATCCAGGGCTTGCAAGATCTCTCACTTCCTACAAGTGTGGCAACACTCAGATGCTTCCTAGGAATGGTAAATTAATCCAGGGATTTTATTCCTGATTTTGCCTTGAAGGCCGTTCCCCTGTATAAACTTCTGAAAAAGGATGTCCAATGGACATGGGGTCCCACACACACTGAAGCTGTAGCCCAGCTAAGTCAGGCCTTGGCCTCAGCCTCAGAGCTGATCAGCCCAAATCCAAGATTACCTTTCCATTTGGAAACTGCCACCTCTGATGTGGCCATGTCTACTGTGCTAAAAAAGTGAAGTGGGTACTACAGACCCATTGCCTATGCATCTCAGATGCTATCCCCAGTAGAAAGAAAATATAGCCTCTGTGAAAGGACACTTTGGCAACCTTCTGGGTTGTCAAACACTTCCTCTACATTATTGGATATGCCCCTATTATTCTGCATACCTGTCACACTCCAACTAACCTTTGTTTTCAGACAAAGTAAAGATGGATTAATCTCCAACACCAGACTCACCATTAGTTTTGCTTTTGCAGGATAGAGACATCAAAGTACTGCCTGCCAAAATACCATCAATCCTGGCCCATGGCCTACTATACACAGGTAAGTCCCATGACTATGCCTTCCAACCACCTGACCCAGGACCTTCCTGCCAGCCACACCTGAGGTCCTGAAGACAAAAAAGGTTCCGCATCTTCACAGATGGCTTGGCATCCTATGTGGATAGAGAACAGGTGGCAGGCCTTGGAGTGCTCATATTGGATCATGAGGGTGATTTCAGGTGCATTGCTAGAAAATGCACTGTTATCTCTTCACAGTATGCCAAACTGGCTGCTGTGGCCTGTGCATTAGAGATCATGCCCCACTGTGACAGAGACACCATCATCTTTGTGGTCTCCAATTGGGTATGCTCATCCCTAACTGAGTTCTTTCCATTCTGCAAAAGAACAGCTTCATCTCATCTGATGGTACCCCTGTCAAATATAGGGAACTATTTGTGTATATACACACCCTGACACAAATGTTCACTCATAAGCTGTACATTCAAAAGGTAAAGGCTCACTGCAAATCCAACCCTTACCATGAATTCAATGAATGAGCTGACTCAATTGCAAAAGCAGGCACTTGGTGGGGGCACATGGAAAATGATTCACTCACAGTGCATAGCAGCAATTGTAACATCTATAATTGCTGCTGCCAGGAAACTAGTACCAAAACCCCCATTAGATATTTTTGCTGTGCAGAAATCAGATCCAGAGATCAGAGATGTGTTCAAATTCCTAGACAAAGGAACTGAACAATGCATGCCTGTTGGCAGTCCCTATAAAAGACACTCGGACAATTTACATCTCTCCAGTGATCAGAAACTCATCTGGTATCACAAACAGGATACTAAGTGACAAATTGTGGTTGTACCACAATCACTGTGAACTGAATTTATTCATATGGTTCATGACACCCCACTGGTGGACACCAGGGGACAGAAAACACTCCAGAGACTCAAGACAGTCATCTGGTGGCCTGGTATGGCCAAAGATGTGGAACACTATGTGGACAACTGCATATTGTGTGCTCAAAATAACCCCATCTAAGTAAAGAAAAATGCTAAGTTACTGCCCCAAAGGCAGTCTGAACCATGGAATGTGATACAGATCATTTTCATTAGCCCTCTTACTAACTCCAGTGAGAACAACAAGTATGCACTTGTCACAGATTTGTTCTCCAGTGGTTAGAGGCATTTCCACTAAGAACAACACAGCAAAGACAACTGCCAAGATCCAGGTTGATCAATTGTTCTCCAGGTGAGGCCTACCTTTAAAGGTATACTCAGACCAGAGAACCAGCTTACAGTGGAACTGATGCAAGACACTCCGATTTCTTGGATTTGATCAGAAATTCCAAATTCTTACCATCCTGAATCATCAGGTCAAGTAAAAGAGCTAACAGACATATAAAACAGATGTTATGCAGATTCATTGATGACAGTCTCAATGATTGTGATTCCCTCTTGCCACTGTTACTAATGGCAATTAGGGGCACTCCTGCAGCTACTACCCAGTGCACACCCTATGAGGTTATGACTGGTAGAGCTATGAGACTACCTGAGCACCTGTTGATTGATCTCCACACACCTACTGCATATAGAATATCTGTAGACAAGTATGTGGAAAAGCTTCAAGATGACATCGTGAAGACACACTTGTTCGCTACTAAGCAGATGGGCAAGGCTCAACAACAAGCTAAAGCTCATTTTAACCAGCATGTCAAAGAAGTCAACTGGTAAGTTGGAGACCAAATAATGCTTCTCCAATACAGACAACCCACACACTCATTTACCAGTAAATGGAAGGTACCTATCCCACTGTCAACAAGCTCAGCCCTGCTGTGTATCAGGTCAGAGTACAGCAGCAGAAAAAGACTGCTGACAAGTGGTTCAATGCTAACCAACTCAGACTATATCAAGATGACTAAACACTTAATTTTCCTAACTCCACAGGGCAGAATAGTACTTCCAAATAACTAATGCTTTTCTATTTCTTTCAGATTTGGCAAGATGACAATCTTGCACCCTCTTCTCATACTGGTGGGACTACTGTCTCTAACCATTATAGCACCCCACTCAAACCCCAACAGACTCACAAGGAATGATTGGATCACTTGCTTCATCAAATGGAACATTCAACTCCCATGGGTGTTCAGATTAACATTCCAAACAAAAATATTAAGGTTACTCAAGGCAAAGATGCCTTTCTGGATGCTGTAGTTCTTACCCAGATAAATCTTCACTTTCCATTCAATGGCAAACTGAAGCAATGGGCTACACCATCCCGGTAGCTCACCTGGCCAAAGGTACATTCCATGGCTGGCCTAACACTGATGTAGCTCAAAATGGTGCTCTGTATTAGACAGGCTTCTCAATGACACACTGGTCAGTATAATCTTACTGCACTCATAGATCCTGCCTTCTATGACAGACTCCTTCACAGGAGGCCAGTGACTTCTGTCTTCAAACTATGCTGCTGCTTCTTCTCTCCACTCTCTGTAGTCCCACCTGGTCAGGAAGAAGTGCTTGCCTGACCCCACCAGGAAGATGGCCCCTGAGGGGTTTGACCACCACATCATCTCAAGGAGCTCTGATAAACAATGTGTAATTTATGCATGTCCCAGTTATTTTAAATTTATCACATTGGAATATGGCTGAATTCAGTTTACGTCAACATACTAATACTTCTAAATTTCACAGTATGATGCTTACTGATATTGTAGCTGCTTACCAAATACACACAAATGATCCCATTGGTGGACCTCACACCACTGACTATATTGGTGTTTTTAGACCTGCCCGTAAATATGCTAAACCCAGACCAAACCGCACCAAGCGGGACACAGCCTCAGACTTCACTGGTGCAGCCAGTTCTGTCGCTGGTATAACTGGAGTACTTGGCACTGTTACTGGCCTTTTCAACTCAGGAATGTCTATTTGAAATAGAGCAGAAATTACCTCTATTAAAGCACAGACACTTAAGTTCCAGCAAACACTTGGCAATGATGTTATGCCCCCTATCTTGCAAGGTGTTAATTCTCTTAGTGAGGAAGAGCATTAAACAGTTTATAATATGAAGGAGATTGCGCAAGGGTTCAATGACATGAGACAGAAACTTAATGATCTTATTTTTCAAAATAACCGAGAGGCAGATAAGCAATATATTGGGTATGAAATTCTATGTTCTGCTTATGGCTGTTATGTTATTTCTACTGTTAACACTCTCTTCAGTGACTTGGAATTGGGCAAAATTCCAGATGTTTATCACGATCTCAGATTGGGTGAATGGCATTGCCTACATTGCATAGCCACTGGTTGCATGTCTATGTGTTTAAAGAATACTCTTAACATTTCCATGTCTACAGTGCATAATATTTATTACATTTCTGGGTTTCCTAACAAAGCACCATGTTACCTAACCAAATCTTGCTCCATTAGGGACAATATGTTCATCACTTTCACTGTCTCCTTACTACACTTTGATCCGCAACATCTGTCTTCGAAAAGCTGGCAAACATCCACCCATTGGACATCTTGAGAATTACATTTTCCATGAATGAACTGAACCTCCTTCTATGCTGGTTTACCACCCAGTTCTCCAAGCTTGGGTGGCCTCACACGAACTGTTGTGCCAAGAAAGGATTCTACTTTGTGCCATTGTGATGTCTTTGACATTGTGAAACCAGTTTGCGGCTACTTGCCAGAACATCTTGACTGGGCCTTCACATTGGGTGAAGACTTGCTGACCAACCTTACTGATGTTGATCTAGATGACGTCTCTTCTGCTGCATCCTCATCATTAGATGCTGAAACAGCACCATCCAGAAGCTATCTTGAAGTGATACATCACTTCACCACTCAGTTGACAAATCAGACCTTCAGCTGCTCTGTACACTTACATCACTGGCATGCACCAACACTCAGAGTCACCTATACCTCTGAGGGCCAATTCAGTGTAGTCACAAACTATCTATCATTTGCCTATGGAAATCATACTTGCAATATTGATAAACCTAACTTTTGTTTTACCCCACTACAGAAAACTGTCATTGTTCACACTGTGATCACGCCTGTTCCTCTCCCAGAACCAGACGTTATCGATACTGATCCCCAATACTTGCCGGCCCTGTCTCAATATTTGCCTATTTTTAACATCCACATTGATCCCTTGACTCTCTCCTTATTATTTCTTTTAGCTAGAAAAGATGCTCATTTGATTTATGTTAGCAATAATATGTCTAAAGCTAATGATATATTTAATGATCTGATTCATGATGGTGATTAAGGTCTTACCATTGACAACTACTGGGCAGAATTTAGCTTCAAAGTTTTTGTTATTATTCAAGCATTCTTGATTGTTTTCCAATTCTACATTCTATGCTGCCTGAGATGTACCCTAAAACAACATCAAGAACAACATAAATTCCTTTACAAGGCTTGTGCATTGGGCCTGTAAATTACTTTTTCTTTAGCTCCATCCCTACCATCTTATTTGGGATTGTTGCCCTTCTGAGGCAACAAGGAGGGAATGTTATCTATGGACTAGCACTGCCGACTGGCCCCTACCCACAGACAGTAATATTTAGGCACATGCACTATTGTGTACAAGCATAAGTGTAAGGATCTGAGTTCTACTGTATTTCTACTGAGAATCATAATGCATTTACCATCATTCTAATTGTACCTCTAGGGAGACATCTCTGTTTATACCATTGTATAATCATTAGTTAGACAATATTGCCATCTTCAGTTCTTGTGCAGGACAGCAATTGCCTATGCAATTATGTATGGAACCACATGCGGCCTTCATGAATACAGGTCCATTGTTTAGTTATCTTGTCTTTCTGCTAGCTCAGCATGCTTTCCCCCCCAGGCTAGTAAGAAGTCAGGTTATTTGCCACTGTTCAATAATGAGACTTTCATATATTGTTTTGGTAGTTGCTATGGTTATTATCAGGGGTATAAGACCCTTTGCATTGCACCTTTTTTCTCTGAGAAGAAGAGACTTACTGCTTCCTATAGGTAAGAAAGATTGGAGGTGTTCTCCCCAGTGTTTATCACTGTGATTTGGTTGTAAGCCTGCTTTATATACCAGAAATAAATCACTTTATGTGCTGGACATGACTTGTCTGTCATTTCTTCACATTTGTGCAGTTTCAACAAGAACCTGAGAAAGGTAATTTTATTACCCAGTTACAAGTTCATAGTATACAATATACAATATAATATATGGTAACAATTGGGGCTGAGCAAACAAAGCAAGTACTCTTGATTATGATCTCTCACCACCTTGTAAAGCAAGCAACTTGGAAGGAGTGCAAACCTCTTACAAATTCAGGAAGCAGTATGCCTTTTTTTTTTTCTGTATCATGGTTTCAGGGAAGGTGATGATGTCAAAAGTGATGTCAGGGAGTGAATCTGGAAATAACTAAATGGCACATGTTCTGACTTCAAAATGCAGATGCACTGAACTGTGAAAGTGATCGGATGTGTTTGAAGTGAGTGGGACTGCAGGCAGGCGAGGGAATGTTAGCAGAACAAACTGAAGGGGTTATTTTCTTTACAAGCTGACATTTTAAAACTACAGTCATAACTAAAGACATGGTCAGATATTTCCTGAAATTTCTGTGATATCTCTAGAGAAATCTCCTGCTTTTCCACAGTAGGGGCAGCAGAGAGAAACTCTTTATAAATGTCATGAAATATCTGGAAGTATCTGACCATGTCTGTGACTACTACTGTAAAATGAAGGCACCACTGCATGTGGCTTTTGTTACAAATGGCCAGCTGAGCGCACACCTCGAGAAGAATACCAAAAGTGAAATGCGAATTTGATCAAAGGGATGTTTTTATGAAAGGTTTACGATTTGGGTTTGGAGAGTTGCTGTGTTCGTTCTGTGAGTGAGGCTCTTCTGAAGTGTCATTTGGGCAGAGAGGATTGTGGCATGGTGGGAAGCAGGAGTGGGGAAGGCTGCAATGAGAAAACTGTCAGGAGGAATTGACTAGATAGTTTAAGAGTAGTGATGGTTTGATGCAGAGAATATGTAAATTGGTTGGGTGTGCCTGGACTTGACACAGTGATGTTATGCTCAGATAACATCTTTGTTCCAGTCACACAATGACCAATCGGAGAGCAAGACATTTTCTAGTCATTGTATAATTTGACCTATACCTGTGAAAGTGTAGTAGTCCAATCAATGTTCTTTATTGGCTGTTTAATTTTAATATCTCAAAAATTACTGTGTGTGCAGGTAGCCAGCTGCCCACTAGAATTAAAAATCAACTAGTTAAACTTTTCTTTGTAAGGATATTGCAGTCATACACAGTAAGGACATATATACAACAACATACACAACACACACACACACACCAGTAATCAACACACCTTACTGTGGTCCACTTAACAGGATTTTAACCCAGTTCTAGACAACTGAACACCAGTGATTTATTTTTATCAACGAGGATGTCACAGACATACACATTACTGATATACACACACAGTCACACAAAAACTCAAACACACACACACGTATGCAGTCACAGATACATACAGAAGTAAGCAAGCTACGTTACTGTGGTTCACTTACCAGGATTTGAACCCAGTCATTGCTGACTGCTAGAAGTAACAAACATCAGTGATTTTTTTTTTCAGTAAGGATACTGGACATACACAGAAGTGACAAACATACACAGTGATACCTACAGTCAAACACACACACACACACATGCACACATACTGTATAGCAATACACAGCTCACCTTACTGTGGTTCATCTATCAGGATTCAAACCTGGTCCTAGCTAACTGCTAGAAACATCAAACCCCAGTGATTTCTTTATCAGTAAGGATGTCACAGACATACACAGTACTGACATATATACAAGGCCATAACAACACACACACACACATACACACACACACACACACATTGTTTTAACAAAATTTGGTAGCCATTGGCCACTGGTCTACTAAATGTGTACCACCATGCAGTGGTTGTTGTTGGGGTGCAACAAGGTTTCACTATGTGAGCTGATAATTGAATCCTGACATAGGATAACCAATTCTCCAGAAACAAAACTTTTTATATAATGGGGTGAAGTGTTTTAACAGTGATAACACCATGTATTACTCACACAGTGATATAAATGTACAGTAGGTGCATGCATGCACAGTGATAATATCTGGCATTTACACATACTGTGCTTACCTCACCTATGCTTACCTATACTGTGCTTATGTCACTACACCACCTTCTGTATTGAAAAACAATGCTGGGACTACTTCTGGAACTCTTAATTATTAAAGCAGCTCAGCCGAAACATGACTGCTCTGTAAAGCTGTTGCACACTTCCCTCATGCAGATGCAGATAGCTAGCAGAACAGAGCAAGCCAGGCACTGGTGAGCGCTGAAAGAAAACAGAAGAGAACAAAAATCAGATTTATAGCACCGAACATGGATTTCAGACAACCAGACATCAGCGTGCCATCTTCAGCATCACCATCTAAATGTCACAGTACTGCAGGACAAAGCAGCAAACTGAACACTGACTAGCAAGAAGGGTTCTCACAATGTTTCAGCAACCCCCCCATTAATGCAACACATATAAATTTCAACATAGTTCATGGTAAGTCTAAAATTGTAGGTGCTTCATATTTCCTAAATATTGCACAATCCAAGTGTCATCACCCTAATATTTCTTTTTTCTCTTTAAACAGGTCCGAAATATGAGAATGAGTCTAAGAAGAGAACATGAGTACTTGTATCTGACAGTGACCCATGATAAAAAAAATATAGTTCCTACTCCATTTTCAAAATACATTGCTCTGATAAAAAGACCCAGAGATGTACTTTAACACTGAAAATTATGAAACATAATTTTATTTTTGTACCTGAACATTGCACATTGATTTCCTTGTAACACAATCCTTTGTTCCACCTCAGAAGTTAAATATAAATGCTGCAGTGAAATAAATCACAAATGTATGCAAATCACAACATGTACCCCAAAAAATAAAGAGTGACATACTAAAAAAATAAAATAAACTATTATGCACCCAAAAAGAAAATACATCCTCTGAAACCGAACTGTTCTATAGATGGCACACACACTCTTCCTGAAAGAAACCCCCACCCACACCAAACAAATGACCAATCCGAGGACATGCTTCCCTCATGCAACACACAGGCAACCAATCACTCAACACAGCATGCCAAACAATCAAATCTGTAATCCCAATCCATTCCAAGAAAGAACCAATCACATTTTACATACATTGTTCATTCATAAACAGGAACTAAAACAATTCATCTTGCCACACCGCACTCGCAGGGAAACTAACAGAAGAACGAGCACAATACAAGAGGCAAATTTTCTATAGGAAAACAACACAAAACGCCTCCCAAAAATACTCCTGCCTTATTAGATAAACCGTATACACAATGGGCAGGAGGAAGTATGGGAAATATCTGTACTTCATGAACAGTGAACTTAGGATACCTTAACTCATGGCTCTGCTACGCTCTGCCACTCATGAGTATCTGTTCACTCATACAGGTATTTCAATTCTGCCCATTGTGTATCCCCTATGTTAACTTGATCATGATGTGACAGTGAAAACAAAAAATAAAATTAGGTGGAACAATGCTAGAGAGATAGGGAAGAACAATATTAGCATTAGGGTAACAAAATGTTTACAATAAGGGAAAGATATTAGTTAGGAGATCATGTGGCATGTCAGTAATGTTTAGGTGTGGGGCAAAATTCATATATTATTGGGGACTCAGGAAGAAACACAACTGACCAATCAATAGGGAGAGTAATGCAAAATGAGTTTTTGAAGGGGTACATTAAATCATAGGACCCAATTCTCAAAAGGGTACATCTGATGTAACTTGACTTGCACCCCAAAAAATGGTGCAAGTAGCAAGTTACACTAGAAGCTGTGACATATGGTATTCTGCAAAGCAGCCCACAATATGCCACAGGCTGCTTGTTACAAAGTGGACTTATGCCACCAGTTACGTCTTAAACCCCTTGTGACATAGTACTAGGGGGTTTATGGCAGAAGTTTAGCTTAAAGGTTTTTGTGACTGGAGGGATTATAAAAGCCCTCTCACCCACCCTTTTCACCAGCCTTTCTTAAATACTGAAATACCACTGGGGGTTGAGTTTCAAAGCTGTGAGGGAGGAGCTTAGGGAGCAACAAACTGACCTGAGCCATCAGGGCAGGTCAGCAGGGAGGAAACAAGGAATAGCCATGTGCGCTAATTCCTAAAGATAATACAGTATTATGGTAGCACGGTAGTGCTACCATAGTTAGGGTTGAGGAGCCATTTCTATGTTAAACCCCAAAACTTTGCACCTTAATAACTTTGCAACCATTTGACAAATTTGTCTGAAATTTGGAGTACATGATCAAGAACCACAGGCCTTGGCATCTGTCAAGTTTCGTACCAGTCGGATACACGGCTGCGGGTTATTAAGCGTGATTTGTGCTCGCATTGACACCTTTCTGGAATTCTATGTTTGCGTACAAGTTCGCACGCGGTTTGTGCGACCGGCCCGAAATCTTCAGGGATCGTGCGGCCGGGGTCCCCGATATGCCTTTTGAAGATTTGGTGAAAAAATATTAAATGGTTCAAAAGTTATTCAAAAAACAATTTCCCATTATAAGTCAAAGGGAAAAGTTAACAAAAAGTTCAACACTTTCGCAAATGCATTTTTACTTTCACAAATGGGCCTGTTACTTTCACAAATTGGCCATTTTGTTTTCAGTTGGTGATTAGAGAAATGCTTGGCATTTAAATTTGGGACCCTCTAGCAACCTAATTCTTTTTGTATTCACCTAGTCGGACCCTGAGGATGCTAGCTATGTCTTTATTTTGGGGTAAAACACCCCAGAAATATGTTTTTCAGATTTCTGGAAAAAGTACTTTCGCAAAGTACTTTCATGCTCACGAAAGTGTCGCAAATGTTTGCGAAAGCTTTCGCAAATTGCGACAGTAATTTTCTAGTCTGTGGAAAATGACAGCAATTCTTGGCACTGCACTGCAAAAGAAACGGTTGGGGAGTTTTGGGCTGAAATTTGAAGGGAACGCTGCTGACATCTCACAGATGTGCCTTTCAGTGTTGTATTGAAAAAATATTACATAGCAGCAAAGTTACAGTACTCCAAAGTTGACGGGTTTTCCCATAGGATAACATTACGGCGTCCGATGCATTACAGGAATCTTTTGGCACCCTGCTGCAAAATAACGGTTTGGTCTTTTTTCCTGAAATTTGGAGGGAAGACAGCCAACCATCCACAGATGTGCCTTTCAGTGGTTTGGTGAAAAAATATTACAGGGAGGCAAAGTTATGGAGCTCTGAACTTCTCTTTTTCCCATATGATAACATTACGGCATTCGCCTGGCCTTTCAGGGCCCGTATCTCGGAAACGGTGCGAGATACAGACTTTTCGTCAGAAAATTTCTTAGCTCCTAATGGGGGCTAAGTACAAAACTAGCCAGGACAGTCATAAATCATATGACTTTTAAATTTTTTTCTACGTAGTACGGTTCCTGAGATATAACCTATTTAGTATTCCAAGTCCTCATTTTCTGCTCCGATACCCATTATTATGCATACATTCTTTGTACTCACTGTCTTTCTCTATTCAGCTTTTGGGGAAAACCAGCCTGTGGCTTACATTACTATTACCATTGCCCTTTCTGCTTGTGGTTCCATGCCCGTTTCACTTACCGTTGACGTCTACACTACCACGTGCATCATCCTTTGCATTTTCATTTGCGCTTGCGTTTCTGTTATTTTTTGCCATTTGTGTCTACTGTATTGTTTCTCTTTCTGTTTCACTTTGCGTCACCATGTCCATTGACATTTCCGTTCAGGCACCATGTTACTATGTGACAGACATCACGTGGCACACCGCTCCGTCTCACGCCACCTTGTTCATTACCCTTTCTGTTCTCATTCACACTTGTGGGTACTCTAGCGCCACTGTTAGCGCTTTCTTTTGCATTGCTGTTCCTGTTACTATGCCACAAGACATCATGTGGTGGAGGTGGGGTCCTTGGCCCGTGACCCCGCTGTTGCATTACGTGCTGGGAGCGAGGGCCCTGCGTGCTTATCCCTATGCTTTCTTATTTGCGCTTGTGTTTCTGTTATTTTTGCCATTTGTGTCTAAAGTACTGTTTCTCTTTCTGTTTCACTTTGTGTCACCATGCCATTGACATTTCCGTTTGCAGGCACTATGTTACTATGTGACAAGACATCACGTGGCACACCATTCCCGTCTATGCCACCGTGTTCATTTTCCTTTCTGTTCTCATTCATGCTTGCGTTACCTTGTGCGCCACTGTTAGCATTTTCTGTTTGCGTTGCTGTTCCTGTTACTATGCCACAAGACATCATGTGGTGGGAGTGTGGGGTCCTTTGGGCCCCGCGCTCCTGCTGCTGCATTACGTGCCGGGAGCATGGGGCCCTATGCGCGTTATCCTTTGCGTTTTCATTTGCGCTTGCGTTTCTGTTATTTTTTGCCATTTGTGTCTACAGTACTGTTTCTCTTTCTGTTTCACTTTGCATCACCATGCCCATTGACATTTCCATTTGCAGGCACCATGTTATTATGTGACAACACATCACGTGGCAGACTGTTCCCATCTATGCCATCATGTGCATTGCCCTTTCTGTTGTCATTTGCACTTGCGTTACCATGTGTGCCACTGTTAGCACTTCTGTTTGCGTTGCTGTTCCTGTTACTATGCCACAAGACAATGTGGCAGGAGCGTGGGGCCCTTTGGGTACCACGCTCCCGCCACCGCATTACATTCACTATTTCTCATTATCATTCTCAAAGAGAAGGGAAATTAGAGGCAAAAAACTCCATTTAATGCATTAGTTAGGGTTGTTCCACAGTGACAAAAGTGAGGCAATTCGCTGTTAGGGTTGAAAACCCTAACTCCAAATTCACCCCCCCAGCACCACACACACACAGACACACACACACACACACACACACACACACATATGCAAGTATGGGGAGGACCAAGTCAACACAACCAATGACCGACATCCAGCAGCAGGTGACAGAAATAAACAATTGTCTAAATGTACTCACGAGACATCCCCACCCACCAGACCAGGTACTATATGCTCAGAGGAGATCAACAGCAAAACTGAGGCCATGTACACCAAATGTACACATCCCTGATTGCAACTGCACACAACATACCACACTTAGTAGTTGCATGGCCTTACCTACCAATGCCCCACACCACTCCACAACTGGTACTGTGCCGTTAGTCAATATAAATGCTGAAGGTGCATGATGACAGTTGTAGAAAGGTTTTAACACTAGTGAGTATACATTAATTAAAAGAAGTACATAAATTAACTACAAGACACTAGCATGCTCAAGATAAAAGTAGTGTTACATTTAGTATGTGATTTACATAGTAGTACATTTACTGCAACAGTTTACTCAAAATAGAGAGGCTGATGTAAATGTATGGAAAAGCATTGCCTGTTCAACGCTTCAGAAATTTGTACTGCCAGTATCAGATGCATTCTTACTGATGAAGGTGTACTGCTGATGTACATACATAGACCTCAGTGTGTTTCAGTACTAAAGATGCAGTAAGTATTCTTTGTAAGAAACAGTGTAATTGCATGGATCAGGCAGCAACTTCTAAATATCATAGCACTACTGAGCCAACAATGATGTACCTGTATCGGAGATGTATATAGGATAGATTTTCCTGTAGGCACTTACTGAGTATGTTGTACCTGATAAAGACAATCTCATTGCATCTGTGATGACTAACTTATTCAAATAGTAATACATTTACAATTGTTGCAATGAGTGATCTATGCCACTATGGACACAGTGTAATTTTTTAACAGTTGTTTCACACTCAGGCTGTATGCCTAGTGTTTGGGTTTGCACACTTCTGTCACTGATGCTATCAAAGTGATAACTATGTTAATTGTGGTACAACATGAATCAAGTAGGTATGGTGTAGATATAAACAGAATGTCTTTTAGTATTGATTTAACTCACAATGGGGAAGTGTACTAGACAGCAGGGATTATTCTCTATCACTGACTCTGTCAGTTATAATCACACTAAGGTTTCAATGACTGTAATGATCTGGTTACACTGTTCATCTTCATGAGTTCATATTCACAGCCATTCTCCAGTAACTAGACAGTGTATGGTGTAACTGGGTGGGACACTGTGTTGCAAAGCTGCTGCAGTGCCTAGCAGAGGGAGAGTATCTACCATAAAGACAATTAAGCAATAAGGCATGACCAACAGTTATGTTAAATGGTCTGTTAATCACCCTGTAGGGGTTTAATGTTGAATGAGGCATAGCCGAGTGCCACATGTCACTAGACAGTGATAAACTGACCATTAACATAATACCTGGGAGTAGCTTATTGCTATCATAATAAAACTGTTTTTTAAACAACATTAAACCATGTTCCATGTAAACCATGTAGAGGCAGTATAGTGCAGTGGTCTAAGGCTCTGAGCTGCAAATCTGGTGACATCCAGCAGACCAGACCTGGGTTTGAATCCCATAGCTTCCACTTGCATACTGTGTGACCCTGAGCAAGTCACTTAACCTCCTTGTGCTCCCAGGTCGCTTCTGTAAAAAAGCTTTCAGTTTAGTGTGCTATACCTGGTTAAACAACTAAATAAATAAATAATAAATAATGTTCATCATTTGGTTAGGCTCTACATGTATGTTAATAAAAACTAAACATAAGGCTGTTGCAATGTTTACAGTCAATTAGAAAGCTGCATTTCTCAAGCCCTTGTTATAATCAGAGATATTATACCTGTACAACTCCTTGGTTTTGCTGAACTCTATTGCTCAGGTGGCCCACCACATGTGGTGTAGTCTGGTGTGGGGCATCGGTAGGTAAAGCCATGCAACTACTAAGTGTGGTACATTGTGCAGCTGCAATCAGGGATGTGTACATTTGGTGTACATGGCCCTCAGTTTTGCTGTTGATCTCCACTGAGCATGCAGTACCTGGTCAGGTGGGTGGGGATGTCTCGTAGTACATTTAGACAATTGTTTGTTATTTCTGTCACCTGCTGCTGGATGTCTGTCATTGGTTGTGTTGACTTGGTCCTCCCCCATACTTGCATGTGTGTGTGTGTGTGTGTGTGTGTGTGTGCGTGTGTGGTGCTGGGGGTGAATTCAGAGTTAGGGTTTTCAACCCTAACAGCGAATTCCTCACTTTTGTCACTGTGGAACAACCCAACTAATGCATTAAACTGAGTTTTTTGCCTGTTATATATATATATATCTATATATATATATATATATATATATATATATATATATATATATAAAACTTATGAGTAGGACTGTGGTGTACAGTTAGCACTGTAGATCTTATGAGTAGGATTGTGGTTTCCAGGTATTACTGTAATTGACTGTCTTAGGCTGCATGCAGTGGCATTTAGTATTACAATTTCAGTTAGAGGCTTGGCTAGGATTAATTAATTCTACTTGCTGTGGAGAGAGTTAGTATGGAGAGGATTATTGTAAGTTTTTTTTTTTACTTAGCTTAAAGGTTTCTGTGGCTGTGATTTTTGAATTAAGCTTAAAGGTTTCTGTGGCTGTCGTCTTTTGAATATAGCTTAAAGGTTTTTGTGGTTGTGTTTTTGAATTAAGCTAAATGGGAGCACAACAGCTCCACTTAAAAGCTGGGGAGGAGCCCAAAGAGGACCTGGGGCAAACGTCTAATTTCTGGACTGTATGTGTTTATGAGACTTAGAAATTCTACTGTTGGGTTTGTAATTGTGTTTGTAAACAACTGCAATCAGTATAGAGAGACTGTGTTTCACTGTCCTGTATAGGTAGTGTGAGCCATGGGTAAGATTGTGGGGTGCAATGGTTGTGGGACAGCAGTGTGGATGGACATATTGTGGAGGCTGGGAGGGTGCCCAATATGCCACAGGCTAAGGAGGCTCAAGGAAGAAGTTCAGTGGCTTGGCAGAGAGCTGGGGAGGTTGAAGGGTGAGGGGACGGTTGCATTGGTAGAAGGGCTGACAACTGAGAGAATTGGGAGGCACCACAGAGAAGGAACAGTGGGTCAAGTGAAGGATCAGGGGGAGGAGAAAACTAGAGAGGAAGCCAGATGATGAAGGGTAAGCTCTTGTAGGCCTAGTAAAAGAGGAACAGCAGTAGGCAGGAGGGAGGAGAAAACACATAGAAATGCAAAAGGGTCAGGAACATGTTTGCTGTACTAGCAACACATGGGGAAGAGGATGCAGAGGGAGACACAAGGGAAAGTACTCATGAAGAAGAGGAGTGAGGGCATTACTAGTGGAGAGATTGAGCATGGCATGGCAGGGGTGGAATAATACTCAGAGAGTGAGGAGGGAGGGAGGTTGGCAGTCAAACAGGATGAGGAGGAGGGTCTCAATTAAGAGGGCAGTTGAAGATACTGAGGCAAATGGTAAAAGCACCATCTTGAGTGGCCTGGGAATAAAACCTGGTTGGGGGGTGGCAACGGGCACAAGGAAAGAGGATGGGGGTGTACTGGTGTTGTGGGACTCCATACTCAAGGGATCAGATGGGCAGCAAGGGGAGAGGCAGTGGGACATGGGTGGGCCCATACTGGGATTAAAGGCAGACAATGCAGGACAGGCAATCCTAAGGTGCAACGGAGGGTAGGAGGAAACAGTACACTGTGGTACATGTGGTAACAAATGACCTAGCAGGGAAAATGGTGGAGATAAAAAGGGAGAGGTTTGAGGAAGTGGGAAGGTTGTGCGAGGAGACTGGGGAGTCAGTGGCTTTCTCACAAGTGCTCGCAGTAATCTGCTCAGCACAGAGAGAAAGGAGTGGATTGGGAGTTGAACACATGGTTGGTAGAACGGTGCCAAACTAAGGGAATAGGTTGTAGGTGGCTGGGACAGTACCTGGATAATAACAATCTCTTTGCAAAGGATAGGTTGCACCTAAGCAGGGAGGGAAGAAGGTATTAAAGTAAAGACTGGGAGGTATATTGTGACAAAGCTGAATTTAAACTAGATGGGGTGGTAAGTGGACAGCAGGTAAGCAGGGATCCAATAGATTGAGTCACAGCCTACCCCAGGCTAGCAGTGAAGGACTCAGAGCAGCTGAAAGGGAAGGAGTAGAAGGAAAGAGATGCTGGATGATGAATGGAAGGGGCAGGATTGAGAGTGATCTCACTGAATGTGAGAAGCTTAGGCAACAAATCAGCTGAACTACAGGCACTCTTAGCAGTGTGGAGAGTGGATATTGCAGCTACCATGGAAATGAGGGCAACTGAGCACCGGGACTGGGATCTGGCAATCCAAGGATACAAATTATACAGGAAGAACCATAAGGAGGTGAGGAGGGTGGGGTGGCAGTCTATGTAAGGAATGGGATCAACTGCACAAGGGAACAAGGGTGAAGTAAGAAGACAAGAGGCAGCCTGGTTACAGCTTCTAGACTCAAGGGGTAGGAAGCTGATGTTTGGGGTGGTATACAGGCCGCTGCCCCAGTCTGAGGAGCTTGACGGGGAATTAGTGGGACAAATCAGAAAGGTATGTAGAAAGGGAAGGTGGTCATCATAGGGGATTTCAACTTGCCAGGGGTTGACTGGAGCATTCTGGTCACCTCCAGTGCTAGGGAGCAAGTGCTCCTGGATGTGACTCAGGAGGGTCTTCTGACGCAGTTTGTCAGCATACCTACTAGGCTAAAGAACACTATAGATCTGGTATTGTCAAATGGGGAGGCAGTAAGGGAAATAAGGGTGGAGGATCCACTACCCAAGAGCAATCACCAAACAATATGGTTTATTATCACAAAGTGTGGGGAGCCAGAGAAATCAGTAACCCGGGTCATAGTCTCCAGGGTGGCAGACTTTGGGAGGATGCGGGAAGTACTGAAAGGGAAACTGGAGGGCATAAGACAGGAGATGACACGGAGCAGGAATGTGGATATTATTAAATGGGGATTACAGAAGCAATGAAAGCCTGCACCAAGACACAGAGTAAGAGGAGCAGAGCAAGGAAACCATGTTGGTTGAACAGCGAGATAGTGGAGGTGGTGAGGCAAAACGAGAGTGCACCAGAAATACAGGAGGACAGGGAAGGAAGGGACAGAGAAGAATATGCAAGATGGTGCAGGAGGTGACCAGAAAGTGTGGGAAGCCAAGGCCCAGAGGGAGCTGAGATTAGTGGAGGGAATTAACAGGGGGAGAAAGACTTTTTCAGATACATCAGGGGAAAAGGAAGTGCAATGAGACAATAGTGAGGATAAAAACAAGTGGGGGTGGACAGAAAAGGGGGAGGAACAGGCAGAAGCACTGAATGAATACTTTTGCTCAGTGTTCACAAAAGAAAAGGTCAGACTGCTACCACCATGAGCTGGGAGGGTGGGGATGAGGGGGAGAGAAGGCCACAGGGAAAGAACTGAGGGACTGAGGGCACTAGTGGCAAGGCACCAGGGCTGGATGGTATCCACCCTACGGTGCTGAGGAAGATGGCAGAGGTGTTGGGAGAGCCACTGTCAGATCTGTATAGTACCTCACTGGAGTCAGGATGTGTGCCACTGGACTGGAGGATGGCACATGTCGTGCCATTACACAAGAGTGGACCAAGGATGAACCGGTAATTGTCATCTGGTAAGTCTCACCTCCATAGTGTGCAAACTCATAGAAATGATACTAAAGGAAAGACTAGTGTCATATCTGGAGGACAAAGGCCTCCAGGATGTGAGACAGCATGGGTTCATTTTGGGGAAGTCTTGCCAAACCAACCTGATACAATATTATGACTGGGTGACAGGTAAGCTGGATAAGGGTCATGCGGTGGGTGTTCTTTATTTGGACTTCAGCAAGGCCTTTGATTCGGTGCCTCATGGGTGGCTTGGGGGGATGCTAACTGGTAGGGGCAAAAATGAAGAACTGGATTACAAGCTGGCTGAGTGGGAGGCTGCAACAGGAGGTGGTGGAAGGGGAGCTTTCAGCTCCAAAGCCAGTGATGAGCAAGGTGCCACAAGGCTCTGTGTTGGGACCAGCATTATTTGGGCTCTTTATATCAGACATTGTGCATGGGGTGGTGAGCAAGGTAAGTCTGTTTGCAGACAACACCAAAATGGGAGCAGTGGTGGATGGAAGGAGGGATGGAAGCAGCTGGGAGAATCGCAAGTGGAGGAGGTCAAAGAGGTGGCAGCTGGGGTTCAGTGCAAAGAAGTGTAAGGTTATGCATTTCAGGGTGAAGAACCCAAGGAGAGAATACTTGCTTGGGGGTTTAAGCTGGGGATCACTGAGGAGGAGAAGGACCTCGGGGTAATGGTGCCAGGGACTATGAACAACACTGCCCAGTGCAGGAGATTGGCTGCAAAAGCGAACAAAATGCTGGGTTGGATAGTGAGGGTTTTTTTCGTCCAGGCGAAGAGAGGTGATCTTGCCCCTACACAGGTCACTGGTAATGGAGCACTAGGAGTATTGTGTGCCGTTTTGGAGGCCATACCTGAAATGTGATATCAGACTACTGGAGGGGGTACAGAGGAGGGCAATAAAGATGATATGTGGAATGGAGGGGAGAGACTATGGGAGCAGGCAGTGCACCCTGGAAAATAGAAGAGACCGGGGGGGAAATGATAGAGACATTCAAGTATCTGAGGGGCATGAATAAGAACTGGGCAGATGAGGTCTTTAAGCTAAGGAGGGGGAAGGACACCAAAGGGCATGGGCTAAGAATAGAGGGGGAAGATTTAGGAGGGAAATGAGGTGAAACTATTTCATGGAGAAGGTGGTAGCAAAATGGAATACACTACCAGAATGGGTGGTATCATGTAAATCTGTGAACAGCTTTAAAAGGGCATGAGACAGGGAACAGGGAGAGTGAGGATGGGGGAAGTGGGTGACAGTGGGATGACAAAGGGAGGGGTGGGCAGCTGCAAACTAGGATATAGTTGCACACTTGAGCGGACTTAGATAGCTCAAGTGGTCTGTTTCGCTGGCACACCTGTATTTTTGTATGTTCGTAGTTGTGCCCTAATCTGGATGGGCAGCAACAAGTCCCCCAGGGTGCTATTCTCCAACAACCCCTGGTGGAAAACCATCAACATAAGTTGCACCAGCATATAGCTGGCATAACTGTACTTTGCTCCCAGAGGTTGCCTGTATGTGTAGCCCACCCATCCCCAATGGTATGCCACCCCCAACACTGCCATGACCCAAAAAAACAAAAGCCCTGCAGTGCTAATTCTGTCTTCCCACAATGCTCTGACCCAGTAATGGCATGGGAATGCCCACTACCAATACCAAAAAGCCCCGCAGAGCTGCAACATGCCCCCAATCCCCAGAACTTGAAAAATAGCCCCTGAGAGGCTACTCATGGTCCCCCTAAGCCCTGATCCCAAAATGCATTATTGAAAGCCCTGCAGGGCAACACATGGATCCCCACAAATTCCAGTCCCCAAATGCGTTAATGAAATCCCACAAGGCTCACATGCCCCCAAGCCCTGATCCCAAAATGCACTAATGAAAGCCTTGCAGAGCTACATGGTCCCCCACAAGCCCTGATCCCAAATGATGGCCAGCCCACAGGGCTACACATTGCACTCCCAAACCCTGATCCCCAAATGCATTAATGAAAGTCCCACAGGGCTACACATGGTCCCCTCCAAGCCCTGATACCAGCTGCCCGCAAACATCACTTTCCTGTTCAAATAGTAAAAAATAAAGAAATCCTAACCAATAATCCCTGGTAGTCTAGTGGCCCTCCACCCCCCACCTGGCATTGGAAGACCACCCCACACACCCCCACCCTGCCAGCAACTGGTACAGCCCATCTCTCACCACCACAGCCAGCCACCAACTGAGCTCTGTCTGAGAGCATACTGTATATACGCGCTTATTGTATGAATGACAGTTCATTCATTGAGCACATACAGTATATACAGTATGCGCTCAGACGGAGCTCAGTCGGGCGGGGTGGTCACGTGTAGAGATGGGCTGTGCCAGTCACTGGCTGGGTGTGGGTGGTGTGGGGTGGCCTGCCAATGCCTGGTAGGGGGCCACTACACTACCAGGTATTATGGGTTATGGTTTCTCTATTTTGTACTATTTGAACAGGAAAGTGCCATTTGCGGGCGGCTGACATCAGGGCCTGGGGGGGCACATGGAGCCCTGCAGAACTTTCATTAATGCATTTGAGGATTGGGACTTAGGGGTATGTGTAACCCTGCAGAGCTTTCATTAACACATTTGGAGTTTGGGGCTTGGGAAGGGCACTTGCACCCTTCACGTCTGGGGTTGTGGCTTGCAACAAGCCCATCAGATACACCCTTCATTTGGTGTACATGTGGGTTTGTCACAAGTCACAGGATTCTGTTACAGGGACCCTGCCCTTACAGAATCAGGTGCAGGGTCCATAACATACAATACACCCTCACATGTTGCAACTTATGCATGTGTAGGGTGCTTATAGAATTGGGCCCATGCTGTATTCATAATTATGAATTTATTAGTCTATGCTGCTTTTGTATACATAATTTCAATAACACCCAATGCTTGTTTATTACATGGATTCACTAAAGGCTCCCTATTAATAATTACTAACATATGGGTTGTCCAGGACATCAGGCAGTACTGCCCAGCATAACATAGAGAATAATGGAATGGTAAGGGTGGGTCACCACATAAACCCAGAGAGTGAAGCTCAAGTTTTTTTTAAGGCATCCCACCCCAAGAGGGTGTGTAAAATCAGAATTTTCACCTCCAACCCATCATTTATTTTGTATTATTGCTGGGGATCATTTTTTTGCCACAGCAGTTACACAAAATAAATGGTTGTGTGTGCCGAGTCTAGCGCCGGACCATTGGGGTTTCAACATGGTCCATGGCAACTGCTGAGGAGAAGCTGAATTTAGATTTTTTTTTTTTTACTTTATCTCTTTATCCCTCCTATCTACTCCCAGTGCCCACTCCTTCCATCCACTCATGTTCTCCAATCCACCTTTCCTTGGGATCTGCCCCTAGAGTGCCTCTTCCCCCTCTCCTTGCACAGTAGGGTCTGTCCCTTCTTGGTGGTCTGGATGGAACTGGAGCTGCTTTCATCCAGGGCTGCCTAGAGGTGTTTTCCATTTTCTTCCCTAGATCCCCCACCCTCTGAGACGTCGGCACTTGGGACGTACGTCCCGAGTGGTGGCGTACTGACGCACGCCGAGCCTCTCATGTGCCGACGCCCTCCCCTGCTCCGAGCCGGGAGCTGCCCATCCCTCCTTTTGCTGCAGCTCCACTGGCTGTGGAAGGATGCAGAATGGGAGCATTCTTGGTCTCCCACCCTTGAGGAGGAGAGCATCCACTGGGACGCATGATCCTCCCTCTCCCTGCCGACCCCTCGCCACCGAAGTCGGTTCCCAAACCCGGTGGCTGGTGTAGTGCGAGGTGTGGCATCCAGTGCCTCAACCCTCAGCACCACCGGGCCGGCTCTGAATTTAGATTTTTATTATTTATCAGGGAAAGTCTCATTTCTGTTCTGCCCAGTGATATTTTTGTTAAAAAAAGAAGTTACTGCCAACTCCTTCTGTGAGGGAACTGATCTAAACAGCTCAGAGAAGAAGGGAACAAGGAAGATGGCATGGGTGAGAAAAATCACGATTGGCATATGGGCACAGGTAGGGAAATGAGGTGCATGTTTGACATTCTAACCAGCTATTTATAATGACAAATTCACAACCTGGTTTCCCTATAGGAAAAAATGGGCATCAGTTATTAAAGGAATAATGCATGACAGGGTGTGTGTCGTGCTGGGATAACATAATGTCTGGGGTGATTAGGCACGAGGCTGTAGGCCAAGTGCGGCTAATCATCCCAGAAGTGAGGTTATCCCAGCAAAACACACACCCTGGATTGCATTATTCCTATTATACAATGGCCCTTGTGTGTATAAACAACTAAGAGACTTTTCGCTTTAGTTTAAAGCATTTTAATGAATAAAATGAAGTAATGGCCTTCCACAAGTTTAAAAAGTTCCTTTTTTTACATTTCGTGAAGAAGTTATTTAGGAATAAATTAGTAAGTTAATAAATATTTCTGAACTGTAGAAATATTAAAACATTTATTTTTTAACTTTTAAATGCAACAGATAAATTCAGTGACTAATTGTTATTTATGACTTCTGTAGCTGCAGGTCACAGGCGATAGGGGTTTGAGCAGCCCGGGAAAAGTGGATGGGAGGTTTGGGGTATCTCTTTTGTTATCAGGCAAGGTTTGCACACTCTTGGCCTTTGCCAGAAAAACCCTTAAATGGACATGGACTTTAAAGGCTGATTAAAACTAGTTTTTACTATTCAACTTCGAGATTTGGAGTTCACCAGGCTTTGGGACTATGATTTGCTGAAATAAAAGAAGAACCACTATTGAGACATGTTTTGAGAGAACTTTTTCTGTTGTTTGTTATTTGTGTAAATGTCTGGGCAGTGAGATTGCCCAAACTATTATTATCATTATTTTCTTTTTCGGGTAGTGTGAGTACCTGAAAATTTGTAAATTTGTATTATTTTCCTTACATTTTTTGATCCCCAGGATAGTGAGAGTACCAGGGTTTCAGAATTCGTTGTAATTATTTTTTTTGTAAGATTGTTTAATTATTTTATATTTGGGATTTAAATTCTCTTCAGAAATTGACTCTTAATGGGTGGTTTTCTTTTGGGTCATTTGATTTATAATTTATTTGTATTGTTTTATTTGATAATTTTAAGGTTATAGTTTTTAAGTGTCTATATCTAGGAAGGCTGAACAATTGTGACTTATTTTATATAAGTTGGTGATTATATATTTTTTGTTATTTGTTCTGTTTCTTTTTGTAATGTGTCGGGGTGATTTGGCAATGGTTGGACATTATTCCCCCACCAGACTTAAAGAATTGCATCCCTTTGAATGTCCTCCACTACCATCCAACACCTATTTTAGGTGTTGTGCTTTAGGCATTTTGAGGAAGCATAAAAGAAGATGGAGAGCGAAGTCTGGTGGGGGACAGGAGGGGGGAGCGTGGATTGGGGTGGTAGGATCCAGGAGACCCTGGGGTGAAATAGGGTCAAGATAGAGTTACTCTTGTCTTGTTCCCATACCCAAGGGTTCCAATTTTAGTAGGCAGGAGCCGAGGTCTTCCCAGACAGCTCATCCGGTCTTGGCAGTGTTATGCAATGACAGATCTATTAAAAACAAAACAGCTATAATAGCTGATCTTGTTGCACCAACTGATCTGGCATGCATCACTGAGACCTGGCTGGATGATAATTCAGGCCCTATATTGGCCTCAGCAACACCAGCCGGGTTCTTGGTGATACACCATCCAAGGCTGGATCGTAAGGGTGGGGGTGTAGCCATTATGTTTAAAACTGAGCTGGGCCTTGTGGATGTGCCTTTGGGAAGTACCAGATCCTTTGAAAATATCCTGGGTGAGGGTGTAGGTTGCGGAATTCTCCTCATCTACCGCCCACCAGGAGTTGGTGGAGGAATTCCTGCAGGAGATAGCAGACTTCATCCGTCGACCTGAGATTGAGGTCCCCAGACTGTTAATTCTGGGGATTTCAATGCCTGGGTTGATGATGAACTCCTGGTTTTGGTCAAAATCTCCTCCAGTTGATGATTTCACTGGGCCTAACACAGGTTGTTACCTCCTCAACCCATATAAAGGGTAATTCATTGGATCTGATCTTCCTTTTGGATATGGAGATTGCTGACTTGGGGGTGGAACCAGTCAGTTGGTCTGACCATCACACCATAAGGTTCAGCTTCAGTGCTCCCCCTAATAGGTCTGCCCCTACGGAGATGGTTCAGTACCGCCCTTTAAGGGATATTAGTCCCAGCGACCTGACAGTGGTACTGGACCTATCAGGTTTGTCTGGTGAATGCATGAGTCCAGACGATCTCGTAGCCTATAATAAGGCTGTGGGAGATGCTCTAGACAAGATTGCTCCTGTTCATGTTAGGGCCTCTCACCCTCCGCTCAAGGAGTCCTTGGTTTGATAGCTCTTTGAAGGAGTTAAGGAAAGTAGGCCGAAGGTTGAGAGAGCCTGTCGGAAGTCCGAAATGATGATGACAGGCTTAGGTTGATGACACATTATGATGGCTATCAATCAGAAATCAACCGTAAGAAGGCAGAATTCCTGTCCAGGGAGATTTCTGCTGCACAGAATCGACTGGCTCAGCTTTTCCGGACTGTTGACAGATTGTGCAATCCAATCTGTCTCCAGCCCAGAGAAGCCTTTTCTCAGCTAAGATGCGAGGAGTTCACTCGGTTCTTTGCAGATAAGGTTGCTAGCATCAGGTCCAGTATCGGTCCAACTCCTCCTTTTAGGGACTGCAGTTGTTGATGGGAAGTGATATTCACCCGGTCTGTCTGGTCAGAATTTCGCCGGCTGGAGTTCACTGACATTGTGAAGATCATCCAAGCATTACAGCCAACCAATTGTAGTTTGGATCCAGGTCCTACAACCCTCTTGGTGGGATGTTTAGAGGTTATCTGCCCGATCCTTGCTAACATTATCTGGAAATCCTTGGAGAGGGGGTCTTTCCTGATCCCCTTAAGGAGGCGGTAGTTCGATCACTCCTAAAAAAACCCTCCTTGGATCCAGACTGTCTAGCTAACTACCGGCCTATCTCTAACCTTCCTTTTGTTGGGAAGGTTATTGAGAAGGTTATTGAGAAGGCGGTTGCATTACAACTGGATGATCATCTTACAACTCACAATGTCTATGATACTCTCCAATCTGGTTTCAGGAAGAAGCATAGCATGGAGACTGCCCTTGTCCAGGTGTTAAATGACCTTCTAATGGCTAGAGATCGAAAGGCATGTACCATTATGGTCCTTCTCGATTTCTCGGTGGAATTTGACACTGTAGACCATGGTGTGCTGTTGGAGCACCTGCGGATTTATTGTGGACTGTCTGGAACAGTCCTCAAATGGTTTCAATCTTACCTCACAGACAGGTTTCAGAGGGTTACCACTGGAATTTATTCCTCTGGTGCTCACTCTCTGCCTTGTGGGGTACTGCAGGGTTTCATTTTAGTGCTAATGTTGTTTGCAGTGTATATGCTGCCTTTAGGAAATATCATCAGGCAACACAGCTTAGGTTGTCACTGTTACAGGATGATACTCAGCTGTATCTGTCGTTTCCACCCAGGCAAGATGGTGCTCTCTCCAAGCTAGACAATTGCCTTACTGAGATCAGATTATGGATGAGTTCTAGCTGGTTGAGACTGAATCTGGATAAGACTGAGGTGTTGGTAGTGGATCTGGGTCATCCGGTGATGGGTTTGGGGGCTGGCCATCTGCCGGGCTTATTGCTCAGTGGTATGTCACTCACTATCTCCGATCAGGTGTGAAATCTGGGCATTATTTTTGACGACGGCTTGACCTTAAAATCTCAGGTGTCAGCCGTGGTCAAACCCTTTTTTTTTCATCTGAGGAATATCACCCGGATTAAACACCTGGTCCCACCGGGCGATCTGCCAACGTTGGTCCATGCCTTTATCACTACCCGTCTTGACTACTGTAATTCCCTGTACCTAGGGCTATCTGGGGTTGATATCCATTGCCTCCAGTTGGTGCAGAAAACAGCGGCAAGGCTTTTGACTGGGATCTCTAGATCCAGTCATATTATGCCTGTGCTCCGTGAACTGCACTGGCTGCCTGTGAGGTGGCGGATTACCTATAAGGTTGGTTTACTAACCTTTAAAGCCCTACATGATCAGGGACCCAGCTACCTAAAAGATCTCCTGGTACCCTATTGCCCCCTCCGTCCTCTCCGCTCCACCAACGAGGGATTGCTGGAGATTCCCAGGGTTCAATTAAAAACATCTGGATTTTGTGCTTTTGCCTTTTCTGCACCAACCCTGTGGAATTCTCTACCTCGTTGGTTGAGAGATTGTCCAACCATCGAGAAATTTTAAAATGATTTAAAGACTTATTTATTTAGTCTAGCTTATCCTAGTTATAGCTTTTAATTCATTATTTTAATTTATATATTTATGTGAATCATTGTACAGCGTCTTGGTTTTGAAAGGCGCGTTATAAATAAAGATGATATGATATGATATGATATGATATGATATGATATGATATTTAGGTTGTTGCAGTCTATGGTTTGTAGATATTGAAAACACACATACTGTTGCCTTGATTGAAGAACTGTGTGTTGCTGATGTCTTGCTTCTCTGTTTGTGTTTTTTCTTTTGAGGGAGTTATGCTGTGGTGCTCATACTGATCTTTATTGCCTTGTAGCATTTGTGTTGTTTAGGGTTGTGTTGAAGCATTTGCAGAGGTCATCGGTAGCTGTTGAAGCATGTTCAGATTGGGAGGTAGTGTTTCAGTTCAACGGTGACCTGTGACTTCTGGCCTTACACTGGATAGGATCAAACTCCATTATCTGTGTTCCTGTAGAGTCAGTCCCCAGTAACTCTTCAAGGAAGACTCTTGTTTGTGCCAGGTCACTGAAATTTCTTGTCTACTCTCTAAGCCTGCATTGTTGAGGATCTGGATAGCAGTTGCACACAGGCTATGATTTGTGTAGCTGTTCAGAAGACCTGCAGCATGGCAGATTTTAGGCAGCATTGTGGAAAGGTAATTTATTCCAACTGGTTCCATGCTTTACCAGATTTCTTCCTTTTCCCATGGCTTTGTGGTTTGTCTATGGGGGTGCATGTATAGGCAAGGAGCTTTTGGTGGGAGCTTCGAGACATATTTTTGAAGGGCTGCTACGGAGCACTGGGGATGACCTGACAGCCCAAACATTGCTCCTCTGTGCTTGTTATGGTCCTTTTCCTGGGGGTCTCCCCGTGATTCTTGTTTTTATCATTAAAACTTAGGGAGACATAGTTCAGCCTGTCTTCAGATGTGTGGAGCTCAAAGGAATTGGGTTGTAATTTACAATGGCCTTCACAGCCACATCCAGTTAAGTGTATTTGGAGTTTAAGCCAGATGCGGTGCAGCAGTCCCTCAGGAGTCTCTGTGCTTAGATTCGTGGAACTGTGTGATGTCTGTATTGCTGAGGGGCGGGTGGTGTTTTGATTTATCTCTCACCTCGCCGGGTTTTTGATTTGGGCAGAAAACATTGTTCGTGACTTCAGAAGTCAGCACTTGTTAAAATGTTAATATTTCAGCTTAAAAGTGGCTCATTTAGGAAGTGGTTGATGCCCGCTTGAAACCTATAAAGCTGCTGATACTGTAAGGTTGATCGGAGGAGTTACGGACTGACCCATAGAATTTTCAAAGTAGTGTGTTTAAGTCAGAGGCCTTTATTGGGTTGAAATCTATTTCTGTACCTGTCTCTGAAAGCCAGTCCTTCAAGGCATTAATAGCCTATGTTGTTTGCCGCTTTGTGGACAGCTCATTTCTGTCACATTCTAGCTTGTCAAGGTCATTGTCGGGGAGCCGAATGTGTCTTTGTTTTTCTGTTTTCTTTTTTCTGCTCTACAGGCGGTGCTGTGTTTTCTTTTTCACAGGAAAACCACTGCTGGACGTTTTCCATGTTGAACAGAGTAACATTTTCCTCAGGCAATTTTAACATCTGATAGCTGGAATGTGTGCCTGATGGCTGTCAGTGTGTCAGCTGTTGCGTAAGGATATTTAGCTGGTGTTCAGGTTCTGATGTGGCTGGCACTATACCCATGATGATATGCCAGGATAACATCACAGGTACCTTGACATTCCAGCCAATCAGAGACTAGCATTCTTTCTTACCATTATATAATATATCATATTTGTGCACCTCCACTGTCTCTGTGATTGCAATTTCACACAGGGATTTTACATACAAACACACTGCTCTCAATTTTATGGCATCAGGTCTGAATATATTTACTACAGAGAAAAAGCACCATGAGGAAGGTCACAGTTTGCATTACAGAAGGCTCTGTGGTAAAGATGGAACAACCCACAAGCAGTCACACTGAATGTTTCTATAGTAAATTATGATACTTTGGTTACTGACAATACCTCTGTGAAGGTGGTAGCAAAGAAATCATCTTTGCTTCAGTTAATTGGAAAATTTGTGTTATTGTTGCTTTGAACCATACATCACTGCATGGTTCTAAATCAAATGGGTGGTTACCAGTACATTTAAATTTCCAATTTTAGATGGCTAAATTTTATTTAGAGTTATGAAGTCTGGTGCTCCTTTAAGTCTGTACAGACATTTTCAATATTTTGATCTATTTTTTTCTCAAAACCTATGGTCGATAATAGAATCTTGAAACTGTATTTCATGAGAACTAGTGGTCAAAGGGCCTTTGCTTATACTGGGTCAAACATTTGGAATAATCTCCCATCTGCTATAAGGAATGTAATGACTGCCTCTGCCTTTGTAACCATGTTATTAGAGTATTTTACAGGTTTAATCAAATGTGATTGTTATTATTTGTTATGTTTGATGTGGAAATGGTAAGTTTTGTATTCTGTCTTATTGTTTTTTTTATTCTGTTCATGTTTTATTGTGAGTTGCACCTGTAAATGGAACTTTTGTTCTAATGTGCTAACTCATTAAGCAAATAAATAAACAAACAAACAAACATTGAGTGATGCCAACCTAATGTCACAATTGCAGTGACCCTGTGGTTCCAAAAGCATTACTTGGGCTGCAGCCACACGTTCATGTTGTGCTTTTTGAATGGGAAAAAATACTTTTGAACTATCACAAGTTAACTGTAAACTATGTGAATTGCAAGAGGAGAGCACTAGGACAGAAATACACTGAGAATACAAGGTAAGAAAACAGTGTCAGCTGCTTTTCAATTACAGACTTCTGCACTGTAGTTCCTTGAAGAAGTAGGGTTAAATGATGGAAATTATTGTTCACAGTGTGATGAAAAAAACAAGAAAACATTTGGCACATCAGAAATTATGTTCAGGCAATGATCTATTGCAGGGCTGTTGATTAGCCTGTTGAACCGATGTTGAGGCTGAGATATGATGAGACTATATACTGTTCTCTAGCACTATTTCATACCTCCCATGTAAGCACTGGAGAATTTGGCATATCTCCTCAACAAGGGTGTGTTTCCAGTCAAAATTGTCAAGTTTATGGCACACCTATTACTGAAATACTGAGGCTGCCCATTGGTCCTCTCTTAGTATTAAGTTTGATGCACTGCAGTATCAGTTTGTTGAGCCAAGGATCACCTAAGGAGATATTTAAAGCAGTAGTATGCATGTCTTTTTTTTGGGTGGTGTTTCTCCCCCACCGGGACCACAACAAAGACATCTGGATCTTCAGGTTCAAGAAGGAAGGACACCAGATCAGCAGAAGAAATTAAGCTCCGCTCTAGTAAGAAGTTCATTTTGGCAGTTATTAGCAGGAATGTGGCTAACAGTTTTAAAAGCATTCTACCAGGTGATTATTTCACATTCCAGGTGTGTCAGTGATATTATTCATCAGTAGTCCTGATGACTGTAAGTAGTTTACAGTAGGTGGTTGTTCCTCAAACTCCTATACTGGGAACCACTTTGACCAATCACAATGCAGGAATATTTCCTACCCATTCTATAATGTTTGCATCATTTCAGTATTAATCTTCTTTTTAGGCTTCAGTGCAATTTACTTTGGCCTGAAAACAAGGATCTTGACCATTGATCACCATCCACTCCTGCTGCCTATCTAAATATAAAAACATTAGCCTCTCTTTGTGATTTCATAATCATTTCCACAGTGTGACAGGATACTGCCCTGTGACTATCACATTTATGCATGTTGTTTTATTTTGTCCCCCCCCCCAGTCCTCTGTGCAGCCAATAAGCTGGTCTTTTCTGGGGACTGAATCTACTGTAGTTATTTTCTGTGCCTTATTTTTAATTAATATAACTCCCTATCAGGCTTACACTATGGAAAGTTGGTCCTGTGTTAAAACCACACTCTGCCCTATTGTTTTATTTAAAGATAAAAGAAAAGCTTTCGAAAATGAGGCACTGGAAAATACTGTTTGTGCTGTGAGCATGATACAGCCACACAGAATATGAGCACATGATATGTTTTTCTTTGAATAAATTATTACAAAGCAAAACTGATGGTCCTAAGGATGAAATAAAATGATGGTGTCTGTCTCCCTCATGTTGATGTGTATGGGTAAATGTAGTCAAGAGTAGTGTTTCCTGGAAAGGAAAGGGTAATTTGAAATGGACATTGTTGTTACAGTAACATGAGTCTTTAAAGAAATTAATCACTCTTTAGTCCCATGTTTATAAGGTAGGGTTGCCAGCAAGCTTTGATTACAGGTGGTGTTATGCCTCATCAATACCTAAGAACTGTTTTACTCTGCTGCAGAAAAGTATAGAAGCACCTACAGCAGAACCTTATTGTATATGTAATGAATCCCTTATGGAAATAGAAAATATTGTAATATACTGAAAAACATGCATTCATTTATGTCAATACATTAAGAAATACATTGCTCCAATAATTTTAAATATACTGACATAATATATTTCTTTTTTTTTTTTGCATTATCTGTTTTTCTGCCCCATGCTCACTGGTCCTCCACTCCTTCAGGCTCCACCAAGCTCCTCCTGACCTCTTCTGTCCTTGCCCGGCCCTCCTTTTGTCCCCAGATTGCAGCCAACCCCCAGGATATCCTGGTGTATCCCTTCACTGGGTGGGTCCCTCACCTCTGAGGTGGAAGGCACTGGGGGAGGACAGCCCCTGCACATCCTTCTAGGGCCCAGGGATGCTGCTGGGGAACAGGAGGTACCAGGAAGGCACTGGAGGACCCCAGGAGCAGACAGCCATCATTTGGAGGCCCAGCAAGTGATTTTTCCTGGCTTTCTGTTGGGGGCAGCATGATGACATCATGGCCTACACTGACATCTGCTCCTCCCCCAGTTAGTACTGAGTCGTGCATCCTGTAATGTTCCCAGCCTCCACTATGAGCCAGCAGGTGCCAAACCAATCCCCTACCCTCCCCCCGGAGAGGGAGAGCTGTCCCTGGGACACTCAATCCTTCTCCCCCCGGCCGGCCCTCCAGTGACCCGGGCCCATTCCAGAACCCGGGTCACTGGCGTCGCAAGCCAAAATCCAACTGCTGCGTCAGCGGGCCAGACAATATATTTCTAACTCATAGAATGTAAAAATATGTCACTATACTGAGAAATACATTGACTCAAGGAAGTATAATATACAGTCTGTTTCAGCATATAATGAAACAATATATTTCATATTCTGAAGCAAAATATTTCTAATTCAAAACATTTTAAATTATGTAATGTATGTTAAATATATTGAAAGACATATTTATTATGAAAATGAAATATTGTCAATATACTGGAAATTATGTTAAGTATGTCAATGCATTGAATTGTTGATATATATTAAACAGCATATTCCAGAAATATATTGTATAATCATAATGTATTTCTGCCTCATGCATTGCTTGAAAGCATGTCAATCTATTTAGTAATACAGTGTCTAAAATATGTTATTAGTATATTTAAAATATATACTGTATTCTTTGTATATGTTACACATTTTTTATATATGTTATGTATATTTTTGTAAATGCTTACTTTGGCCCCATGTTCACATTTGCATAACTAATTTGCATATTTCAGAAACATAGTTTATCAGTCAAAATCATGATAATTTCTATTTTTAAAATATTTTTAATTGACAACATTAGCTTACAGATGGAAAGGACAGGTTCAAGGTATAAATTAAGTACATATATGATCTCACCCTGACCTTAAAGGGGGAAAAAATGGGGTGGTATAAAAATTGATCTGAGCTCTTAATAAATATGATCTTGTAAAGTAATACCTGTGTTTAAGTATAAATGTATAGCATGCATGTTTGAGCTAAAGCTACACTGTAAAACAATAATTACAATATAAACATCTCCAAGGCTCATAACAAAATAAACTCCAGTTATATACATAAGGATACATTGGATCATAACTAATTCACTTTGTTTTTGTCTGGTTAAATTAATATTTATATTAATATATATTATACATGCATATTACATACATTTATAAATATAGGAAACACACAGTAATTTGAAATGTAAAAAATACATTTATACATACAGTGGCAATATACCAACAACATATACTTACTGTCCTTATTTCAATATATTTGAATTTAATCAATATATTTTGCAATATACATAATATACTAAAGTGGCAATAATGTGTATATTTAAAACACACTGCAATATATTTACAAATTTATATATATATATAAATATAATGAATTTCAGTACATTATAATATATTATATTATAAAACAAGTAGATTGGAATATATTTTCAAATTTATTTCATTTTCATAATGTGCATTTATGCAAAGTAGTCTTATGTATGTGGTAAGTGGCTAAATAATGTCAGGAACCAATCTGAATTTAAAATTGATTAATTTATATGCATTGCCCCATCTGATGACTCTGTGGGTCAGGTATAAAGGACCCAGAAATCCTGGTATTTCAGTTGTCAGCCAGCTTTGCTGGTGAAATGGCTATGAGGTAAGGTAGTAGCAGGGCCGGACCTGATTCTGTGAGCTAAGATGGGTAACAGTCCTTATTGAATTGAGCATTCTGATCTTAACCAGTGGATCTTGGAACTCCTAGGCCAATTAGGGATTTGCCAGTCCTGATGCTGTCAAGCCACATTGCAAGTCATTACTGGATGTTAATGAAGCTGCACTTCAGGATACTGTAAATGCTTTCAAATAAAGAGCTGTGATAGCTGAAACTCTGGTGTCTTACATCTTTCATACAGCCCATCTGCACACACAACAACAGATAATGAAGTAAGAAACAGAATTATAACATCATGTGTAGACAAGTAACTAGTGTAGCTGACGTCTAATTGAAAGGAAACCTGTTCCGATTCGAATATACCTAGTAATAAGAAATGAGAGAAAGGGAGAAATGGAAAATCTATGACAAACAAACTAAATGGTGTCTATAGCCAGGAAAAAGCCATGTTGATCCTTAGATTTTTCTGGGCATTTTCCTGTTGCAGTGAGCAAATAATTTTATTTTATATTTTCTTTATTTCATTCATACATCTAAATGTGTGTTAATTTAAAAAATAAATAAATCACAGTACCTGTGTTATCCTTGGGGAATATCTTGGTTATGAACTTCCAAATTGGTCTCTTCTAATAAAATAATATGATAAATACTCATGCATAAGACATTTTTGTTTTGCTTGTTTGAAAATAAAAAGGAGCAAATCATGAGCATAAACATTTTTTTGTCTTTTGACTTAAGAGGAATGTGTGGAGGAGGACCAAGGAAAAACATCTATCCTAAATAGATGCTTCTGCTCAGTATTTACTTAGGAGAAGGTAGGGCAGGGTCCACAGCTCAGCACCATTGACACAGGGGGGAGGGAGGGAGGTGAGCACTAGTCACTTCAAAAAAGAAAAAGTCCTACATGAACTCGCTAAGCTCTGGGTGGACAAGGCAATGGGACCTGATGGCATACATCCCAGGGTACTAAAGGAGCTAAGGGTGGAACTAGAAGAGCCATTATCAGAACAGTTTAGTGAGTCTCTGAGCATAGGAGAGGTCCCAGAAGACTGGAGAAGGGCTCATGTGATCCACAAGGGTGGTAGCAGGGAGGAGGCAGGAAACTACAGACCAGTCAGTCTTAACTCAGAATTGGGCAAGATTATGGAGGCACTCTTTAAGGAAAGGATAGTGTAACACCTGGAATCCTGTCAAACTAATCTCATAGATGTATTTGAATGGGTAACTAGAGTGGTGGACCAAGAGGGTGCAGTTGATGCCACCTACCTTGACTTCAGCAAAGCTTTCAATACTGTTCCATATAGAAAATTGATTAATAAGCTGGGTAGGCTTGGGGTGGGTCAGACATTGGTCAACTGTTTGGCAAACTGGTTGGTGGGCAGAAAACAGAGAGTGGTGGTAAACAGTATACAGTCAGAAGAGATGCAAGTCACAAGTGGAGTACCTAGGATCAGTCCTGGGGCAGTCCTCTTCAATATTTTCATCAGTGACATTGCAGATGGATTGGAGGATAAGGTTTGTCTGTTTGCAGATGACACCAAAATCTGCAACAGAGTAGATGATCCAGATGGGGTGGGCAGAATGAGAAGAGATCTGGATAAATTGGCAAAATGATTGGAAGAGTGGCAACTGGGGTTTAATGCAAAGACATGCAAGATCATGCACATAGGGAAGAGAAACCCTGAAGCCACCTATAGGTTGGGTGAGGAGTTTCTGGCAATCACAAGGGAAGAAAGAGACTTGGGCATCATCATCATCACAGATGACTTTGAATCATCCAAGATGACCACTAAAGCAGTAGGTAAGGCTAGAGGCATGTTGGGGTGTATTACTAGGGGTATCGCAAGTCGTAAGAGGGAGGTAATAATCCCACTTTAAAAAACACTGGTTAGGCCCCATCTGGAGTACTGCGTTCCATACTGGAGGCTGCACCTGGCATTAACAAAATGGAAGCAGTCCAGAGAAGTGCAACCAAAATGGTGCAGGGACTGCATCAGAAAACATATGAGGACAGATTAGCAGAGCTCAACACATATACCCTAGACCAAAGGAGTGAGAGAGGTGATATGATCGAAACATTCAAACATCTTATGGGCATTAACAAGGTGAAAGAGTCTAACATGTTTCAATATAAGAAAAATAGCAAGACAAGAAGACACAACATGGGATTAGAGGGAGGCAGATTAAGGGGTAATGTGAGGAATTTCTTTTTCACAAAAAGGGTGGTGAATGCATAGAATGGCCTACCTCAGGAAGTGGTGGATATGAATACAGTGCAGGGCTTCAAACAGGCACAGGATAGGCAAAAAAGAGCAATACAGATGAGTATGAATAGATAGGCCATTGACAGAGTTAAGGCCTATGGCTCATTCATAAGGTAGAACAAATGGGTGGACTGGATGGGCTTTGCGGTCCTTATCTGCCATCAACGTCTATGTTTCTATGTTAAATGTAACTTACAAAGTTTTTCTTAGAGATGCCTGTGACTAGTTGGGGGGAGGGGAATAGCAATAAGCTGTGAATCAAGCAGTAACAGAAACATTGCACCATATCCATATTAAAATACCATTTTACAGAAATCCTGTATGTCACTTGAATTTCCATTAAGTACCATCTGCCTGCAACCTCTAGGGAGCTTTTCTATGCAATTATAAGGAAAAGAAGAAAATATTACCATCATTGGGAGATCTAAGACACCATCTTTATAGTCTGTATAAGCTGGTGTTTTAAATATAAAGAGCTGCTCTCCTTCCTTCAAAATAACACTACTCTTCACAGTTGACAGTCTTCCCATGGGTAGACCGAGAGGCAAAAACTTTGATTCCTGACATATTTCTTCAGATAGTGTAATGTGCTATGACAAAAGGAAAGATTTCCAGCATATTGCCCATATACCACAGGATGTATAATGCATGCTGTATTACAGAACAAAAATGTAGCTCCCCACCTGTTTTCCCAATAGACAGTATGAAGTTGGACAAAATCTTCACTTCCTGAAGTTTTCTGCCATACAGTGTGCAATGTTGGAAAAAGCTCTTCAGTCCTCACTGCTTAGATCACAGACAGCAGATGTAGGATTAAAAAATCATGCAGTAGATACCCAACAGTTCTGCCATAAATAGTCATAGAAATGATAGTTCCCTTAACTGACAATATAATATAGGATAAATATCCGTGTGACAACAGTTTCTAGTAGACAGCAGGATGTGCTGTAGAACAATTACTTATTATAGCTTCAATAGTATATTTATGCATAGGTTATGTGTGTTACAGTAGGCAAAATGTAGATTTGACAGATTTCTCATTTGACAGTTTGATGTAAAACTCGAATTCAGTTCCTAGCAGCCATCCTGTAAACAGCCTGATATCAAATAAAACTGTTGATTCTTGACAGACTGCACAACAAAAGAGTGGAACATTATAGAAACCTTTATTCTCAGGCATTTCCTCATGTATTGTATAGTGTGGCCTACATTAGGGGTGGATGGGGTCACTAGTTCCTGAGCGCATGTGCACCTTCACATGCATGCACAACTGTGTTGCTGAGGACCGAGGATGTAAGGGGTGAAAAAGGGGAAAAAAGCACCATGCCACTCCATCACCACATATGAGAGCCCTTGGGACTCTCAGGTCCCACACATGTGGATCCCTGTCAGTCTGGAAGTAGCAGGAGTGGCAGATGTGACTGGGGGACCTTGGGATCAGGCCCGAAGTCAGAAGCAAGGTGGCGCTGGTGGGCAAAATGTCCTATAAAAAATAATGACAGATGCTATGTACAATACAAAACCATTCACAGAGCACAGAACCCCACCCACTGACTTGTGCTAACTACTGCCCCTATGCACATAGGGGCAGGAATTATGCACCAGAGGTGTGTATCCCATCTGCGAAGCCCTGCACCTGTGTACAGGTGTGCACCAGCAGCATTCACAACCATCAACCTGTCTGTGGACCCACTCCCCAGTATGCAGGAGTGTGCGTGGCAGACGGGGGCAGAGATGTGGTCCGAGGCAGGGAGCAAGTCAAATAGCCTGCCTGGGACCCAGTGTGAATCCCCCATGCATGACGGCATGGGACCTGGTTTGTGCATCTGCACTCATGCACCATGTGGTTGGCCACCATTGGTGGAATCCCCCCTCCCCCAGAACACAGTGGGGCACTGTCCCCAGGACTGCAGTATCACCACAGGCATATAGACAAGACTCCTCCAGCCACACCATCCACACCACCCCTGACCAACTAGCCTGGCAGGAGCTGCCGTAGCAATGGGCTGCTGGCAGCAATGCCCACTGCATACCTCCTCCACTGCCTGCACTGGGGATGGCATATATGTGTGCAAAGGGGGGCCCAAGCTGTAGGGACAGGGAGAACTTTGACTGATGGAGGAAGGGAGGAAGATCAGGACCAGCTGTGCTAGTGGGGGACTTTGTGGGTCTGTGGCCATGACCGTGTACAGTTGTTATGGCAGGGTCCCCCCTGCCAAAGCCTGCACTGTCCTCCACACCCCTGCAGACAGCACTACACATGGTAGTGACTGCCACATAGTGCTGCAAACCCCCACCCACCCCTGGCGCATTGCTGTCTGTGCAGCCAGCGACCAGGTGCACAGAGGCTGACTGCCCCCAGTAGTGCATCCTGTGCATGGGTGCAATGGGTGCAGAGAGGCTCTGAGCCACAGATACATGGTGCATAATAGCCACTCTGCCCCTTCATTCATAGGGGCCAACACCTTTCCCAATTACAGGTATCCTGGCATCCAGTGGCATCCCTTTTCTACCACCTGCCCAATGTCCACATATCAATGACATCCAGTGGCACCCCCACCACACCCTGCCCTCTCTAGGTATTCCTGGCATCCAATGGCACCCTTTCTCACATCCTGCCCCATGACCAAGTATACCTGGTATCCAGGGGCTTCCGTCTGCACATCTTCCCTATTTCTACATAAACCAGACATCCATTTGCACCCCCAGGCATACCAGACCCCATGTCCATTTATTCTTGGAGTCTAGTGGTACTCTTCACCTCACCCATTCCTCAATCTAAATCAATTGGAACCACAATTGATGAAATACATGCCCATTGTGTGTATGGTATAAATCCTGGTTTGTGATATTTATCATAAACAGTGATTTATGAAAGACACATAGTGTGCATTCTACTCTTAGTTCCCCCCAGTCTAACTTGACCCTTTTTATGGGGCTTGCACCAAATATTTGACACAAGCTGCTTTAAATTGTGAAAACTGTCACAGCTGTTCCCAGTGTACTAAAATTGAATGCAGTTGCATCAAAGGAGTTTGGTGCAGTTGCACCAAACATTGGGGTTGATGCAGGGCTTCATGCAAGTCCTGAATCAACATTTGGAAATCAGGACCTATATCTCTAAGTTGCCACCCAAAACACTGGCTTTATAATATACATCCAAAACATATTGCACAATCCTAGCATAATCTCCTTGATGTGTGGTACAGTATCAAGCCACTGTGTCACAATTACCTATCAGGCATGATGCCACACCTGAGTAAGAAAGCTGGCCTGTCAGCTCACTGCACAAACCATGGACTGATAGCCCCAGGCATGCAACTCTTACAGTATCCAATGCTAGGTTTCAGCCAAGAGAGATCATGGAAATAATGGGGCACAAGCACGAAAACCAGCTTGAAGAGTTACTGGGGAGGCATTATCACCATCTGACTGCAGTAGGCTGAGTAGCATACAATCCCTGGCAAAGCTATCAGACAATCCAGATCTGGAACTGAACACTTCCAAACAGTGTCCAACAACAGTCACACTAGCATCACAGCTACTGTCGGAGATGTCTTTCAACCTAATAACCTGCACTTTTCCTAGTCATATAGAGTGTATGAACTCTTCTAACATTAACAAAGCAGGCACATTTGCTTTGCTCACCCCTATACTAAAATAGTGCAACTCATAGTTTAAATTTGTGTTTTTATTTTGGCCCTTTCCCAGTTTGGGGACTACTTCTTCCCTTTAATAGAAATATATCTGGTTTCATTTTTTTTATTTAAAAAGGTATCTGTGATTTGTTTACTTCCTTTTACCCACAACTCCTTTCTTTCAAAGCATAATATAGCATTTTATGTTGGTAGTAGTCAAGGGAAAAACACTGTCCCAGGTGCTGAAGACCCATGGCACAATCCCCTCCCATATCACTAAGAACCTGGTTGGGCATTTATTTCATGACAACCACCTCCTTGCCATGTCTTATTGCTTACGTAAACCAAATTGTGCCTACATTTAAAAGTTTCCCCACTTAGGATCCACTGTCTCACTAAATAAAATGACTGCAAACACTATTTTGCATTTTAAATGCAGAATGTAATAATACTTTATTTAAAGCATCATATATTAATGCTATTTTAATAATTAATTAAATTGTAGAACTTCAGTTTCCAGAATGGAGAAAGAAGTAGAAGATGTGGTGAAGCAGGCTGGGATTGTGTCCTCCACCCCTGCCGATGTGCAAACAGACGATGGAGAGTTGTTTTGTTCCTTGGTATCAGCTGTGATTACTGAAAATATGGATGACACCTCGACTGAGGACATCTTGGATGGATTATAAATGGATTTGGATGAAGAGAGGGCCTGCAAATCATGATGCATGATATTGGTATGGTGTCTGAGCAACTGGAGCAAGTTTTGGAAGAGAAGAGAAGGTTTGTGCATAAGATTTTAGAGGAGGATGAACAGAAGTTTGATGAAAAAAAGAAAGGAAGCACCCAAAAGAAGGACCAGCTTACCAACTTACCAGTGGAACAAAAGGAGATTTCATTGTGGCTGGAAAAATCAGAACAGGAAGCACTATGCCACATGCTGAGGTCACACCAGTAATGTCAACAAGAGAAGGAGTGGTGCAAGTGTTTGGAGAGTGAAAAATGGACCCTGTATTTGGCTCTAGAAGGGGTAGGATGGATAAGGTCTGCAATTGGAAAATAGGAACAGGATCCGAACTGGATCAATTTTTTCAGCAGAAACATCAGTGGAGGTCTGTAACAAAGAAAAAGCAGAACGAATGGGAGGTCAGGTAACTCCTGGTATAAACTAGGTATCTCAAATGAAGGATGGGGGTAACTTGGTGTTACAGGACATGGATAAAAATCTTGTGGAATGTCAAAGGGATGTACAAAATCCAGGAGAAATACAGGAAAATGATAAAATCACTGCAAAAGGGGGGAGCAGTAATACATACATGTGCAAATGCTGGATCGTTGGGTTCAGGAATATTGCACAGTAATGTAGAAAATGTCACTACCCAAGAGCAAAGGGAGAGAGTGACAAGCCAGGAGGACAAGCAGTGCAGCAGAATGGAGAATCTACCTCTCCACAGCAGCACTAAGCAATACAGAACCAGCTGACAAAAGTAATAATGAAAATCAAACCAATAGGTTTTCTGGTTCAACTGCCCCATCCCCCCTCCCAACCAGGGGCAAGGTTTGCTATTTTTTAGTAAAGCAGAACCAACTCACTGGAGAAATGTAGTCTGGCTGAGTTATAGAGGTGGTCTGGAAACCAGACCTGATAGACTAGAGAGAAAATTGTTAAAGGATTCTATGAAGTTTATGGCCTCTGAGATATTCACTCTGATGCACATGTCAGGGGAGGAGAACTTTGATGTCAGCTTCAGGTCTATGCAAGGCCTAGAAAGATTCTGGAATAAATATAATAAATTGAAGTTCTCCCCCTTATGGACTCCATTTGTTGGAATCCCATTAACCAAATGGCTATAAAAGTGATAACTGTCAAGTTTCAAAATGAGAGTTTACATGTAAGAGGTACAGTGCACTGGCTAAATCAACGATGCTATGTGCTGAGTGCCCCAGAGGTGATAATTGATTCTGAATTTCTCAGGACTGGTGGCTAGAGATTTAAAGTAAGACTTAGACATTTGGAAGATGGAGTATTCCATATTCCAAATATTTTTTTTCTTTGACGTGACAGGAGGTCTGTTTCTACCCAGGGTAGCCCAAGCATGCTATAGTGTAGCTTGTACACACCTGTCAAATGTATGTGACATTTTAAGATGTGGGTGTGGGGGAGTGTGGCCATGTAAGTTCTCAATGCCATAATCGTGTAAAATGACACCTATGTAAAGAGAATGGATACATGTTTCAAATTGCCCTTGGACTTCCGGAATAACTCAGAGTATGAAACCCAGATGATCCTATTAAAAAGGCCCAGCAGGCAGAGGCAGAGGCAAAAGAAGTTAGACTGCACCCAATACCTCAGTAGAACAGGAGACCACTGCTAAAACTCATACCTCAGAAAGACAGACCCCAGCAGAAAATGGCACCCCTGATAAAGCAGAGCCTGGTGAAGCAGAGAAAGAAGGAGAAATGGTGAACATCAAAATGGAGGTAGTCCCGGGTGAGGAAGTCATTCCTCAACCTAAATTGCCTGAGCCCATAGCCACAACACAGATCCCCCCCATCAAGTTACAAATAGAAACTGTCTTCATAGAGAAGACAGAGCCTGCAAGCCAAAAGGGGGCTAGCTCAAAAGTGGATATTTCAAATCCAATGGATGTTCTGATGTTACAAGGTGATGGTGATCCAGGGTCAGGAGATCTAGACTCTGATGCCTCCTCCACACATTCAGCACAGCAGGAGTAGGAGAGAAACCTCAGGACTCAAAATGAAAAGAAAAAGTTGACATTTTCCTGGACTTTGTCTCTGAATGGTGTTATTTTCAATTGCTTCTGCTAACATATGCAGCCTCCTTAATAGTGACAAGAGAGATGCTATTTTTTTACAGATGAGGATTTAGCATGTGAATTAATTTTTTGCAGGAGACATGGTTAAACTCTGTATCTTTAGCTTCACAAATTCAGCGTTGTTAGGTATGGGGTCCATCCTATTGGTCATTTGGACCAAATAAAGCAGATTTGATGGGAATCTTATTTTCTGGGATGGGGTTAAAATTCCAGAAGCTTGTGGATATTTTGCCTTTTGCCTGGGAGGGCATTGATGCTAGATGAGGTGTGGTATAATCAACCTAATAGGTTTATTGTGATTTATGGGCCTCAAGTCAAAGTTGAAAGAATACAGCTATGGCAGTAAATACAGCCTTTTTGGCAGTAGCAAGAAATGTCTACCTAGGTGGGGATTTAACTGTTCTTTGGAAATGGTAGAGCGTAGATTGCAAGGAAGAACTATACTGTGATTCACATTCTTTAAGTAAATGTGTAGAGATTGCAGAATTGAAGGATTGTTTTTTAAATGCTCCCCCAATTAAGTATACATATGTTAAAGGGCTGATTAGCACCAAAATTGACTATGTTTTTGCATCACAAACAATTCAAGTGGTAAAAACAAATATTATACCATTGGAATTCTCAGACCATGTGTTAATTAAAAAAGTGGTAAATACAGAAACAGGGGTGTCCCAACCAGAAACAAGGTGAAAAATGAATACGGTAAGTTTGTTGGAAGTGGAGGTCAGCCTAGGACTGTCATCTATTTTTGTGGCTAGAGCATCAGTACTGGGGTTATATGAAATGTTTACTTGTGGTGGAAAGATACAAAAAGAAGTGACCAAATGGATGCAGGAATTTGGGAAAGCAAGGGCTAAGAGAATTTTTTGCAATACCTAGGGCTAAGAACACAGTTACATAGACTGTTGAAGCTACATACATCTCTAGAGTAGATCTAGCAGATCAGATTTCGTAGTGAAAAAAAATGAAAGAGGTTCAGTATGACAGGTCCGCCTCTTTAAAAAAAAGAATTAGGATTAGGGACTCAAAAACTTTATTCAGACCCATGTCAGGCATGTAAAGAATGGAAAACAGATCAAGATTTACTTGTCTAAAAATGAAAAAGGGGAACAAGGTTATAAGATGGAACCCATTAGGGACATGCAGTAGTTTAAAAAACATTTAAAGGATTTTTCTACATCCCAGTTTTGAATGATCAAGAGATGGATGAGTATTTGGAAGCGGTCTAAATAACTGGGTTAGGGAGGAAGAAACATTAACAGGCTTAATAAGAGAACAAGAGATTTTGAGGTCATAAAGTCTTTAAGGTCAGGTGGCCCCAGCATCGGATGGGATTCCCAATTAATTTTATGAAATGTTTGCATCTATTTTGGCTTTTTTAGTCAGGGTGTTTAACTTCTTTTTGAGTCAAATCAGACTCCCTAAAATTTCACTTTAGGGCTAATAATGTTTTTACACAAAGTTGTGGATAATTTTGAAACTGGAAATTGAGACTTAAAATTCTTTCCCAGATACTACAAAAAGTAAAAGGTAGTAGCACCTGGGTTGGTTCACCCAGTACACATGTGCAATACCTGGGAGAAATATACAGGAAAACTTAAGGTAATAAAGGATATTTACAAGTATCATAAAGAAGGAAGATGCAGTTTTTTACTATTTCTGACCAAAGTAAGGTCTTTGATTGGGTGAACAGTAGGGTTTTGTATAAAGAATTAACCTATTATGGAATTCCAGATTCTTTTCTAAAATGGGTTCGGTTTTTATGTGACCAGGCTTTGATTACACCAGAAATTGTGGATAGAGCATGAGTGTCTTTTCCAATTAGACAATTAGAACTGATTGGAGGCAGGGGTACCCTCTGAGCCCGTTATTATATGTATTTGCTATTGACCCTTTCATACAAAAAATTATATCAAATGTAGACACACTGGGAATCAGGAGAAAGCAGCAGGAGGATGTAGTGAAGATATTGGAGTACACTGATGATCTTTGTGTGTACGTGTGTGTGTGTGTGTACAAAACAAGGATAGATAGAATACCTCATGTGAGAATAGTTTTTTTTTCAAAGGTTTCAGGTTCCAGACTAAACTTGGAGAAAAGCAGAGGTTTAGTGTTGGAAAACCAACAGGAGATTTAACAAACTTTCAAGGCATACAGATAAAAAATGAACCAACAAAAATTTTAGGAGTGTATTTTGGGAGGAGAATGGCCAGATATAACTGGGAAAGGGTGATTTAGGCGGGGAAAAAGTTGCAAAATGGAAAGATGGGAAATGTCCAAATTAAAAAGAGTTTTTATTATTAATCAATTTCTGATACCATGTTTTTTATATATTTGGATGTTTTTTCTCTCATCGACATTATTGGAAACAAAACTCTTAAGTATATTTTTTCACCTTTTGTGTTGAAGTAGGTTGAACTCAGTTAGAAGGGAAATAACCTATTTAGTGATAAAACAGGGGTTACTTAACATGATAAACCTGGTGGTGTTTTTTTCATGTCCTATGTTGGCAGAAAAACCTGAATAGTCTATTTTGCCCACAACAGTCTTTAGCGGCTAAATGGGATTGGAATTTATTACAGGGAGTGATGTTAAGGTGGGATAGTATAATAACTAAGATTACCAATGGAGTAAAATTACTTGAGATATACAGAAGCACTTTTTCGAAATTACAAAAATAAAGAGTAACAAAAGAAATGATGGCACAAAATAACAGGAAGAATATCTGTAACTATTTTAGCACAATAGAACCGATGGAACCAGAATTTAAACTGTGCACTCCTGCAATAAATAAACTAGTATATAGGATGCTGACAGATTGAAGAGTTCCAAAAGGATGTGGGATTTCAATGGCTTAGTGGTCATGGTAGATTGGGTGTGGGGAATAATAAACATAAAGCTCTTGATGAAAGAAATTGTTTATACCCTAATTGTTTATCTCTTATAGAAACCCCAGAGCATTTTCTGTTTCAATGTTCTTATTCTTCACAGTTATGGCCTTTTCTGGCAAATAAGTGGTTATTACCCTGGTTAGCACTGCTGTCAAATAAAAACCTGATTTAGGGAACTTTCCACAACTATTGCGTGATTATCATAGGAGTACAGCAATAGTACTTTTTGCATGTCTTACATTTTATCTGTGGCAATGTCAATGTCAGTTTCTGTTACAGCAACAAGAGATGTCGTATGTGGCATTTAGCAGAATCTGTAAGGAAGCTTTGTTTGAGATTAATCAAAAGGAGACCAGGAGACACCCGAAAGCTAAAGTGCAAATGCGGTGGATAGGTTTTCCTTTTTTTCAAAAATATGCATAGGGAAGGGTTTCTGATTTGTTTTCAAAAATATGTACTGTATAGGAAAGGAATTGGTGACAGGATTTAATAGATGGGAAGGGGACTACTGGGTTTGTTTAAGGACTTGGAGGTATTTTTGTTTCATATGATTTATGATTTAATGTTTTGATATATGATTACTGAGACTTTATTCTTGTAACAGTTTGTTATGGTTCTTTAATAAAAACTCCCCTACTATTCCTTAGGAGAGAGCTGCTGTTCGTTAATCATGACGAATGGTCAGTGGGAAGCTGATGGAGCTGGTGTACCTGCAGTTGAGATGATCTCCTCCTGCAGGTCCAGCACAGGAGATCGAAGAATCAGCTGCAGATCAGGAGATGGACATAAAGAGTGTTGCCCAAAGCCAGAGATGGTCTTTGGATAGTGAACGTTCCAGTACAGTTGTACCTATGAGGAGGAAGAGCTGCAATGAATAATCCTACAGAATAAACAGCTTTTGTTAACTTTGCTGGAAGAGGAGAATGCTACTTTACAAATAAGACAAGCACAACATATGACTGCTTTGCAGGACCCAGTTTTTGTGGTGCAGTCTCTGGTGATAAATGCCACTGGCTCTGCTGACATGGACAAACAGAGCTCAACTGATTTGGATGACACAACTTCATCAAAGTTGCTAGCATCGATGGAGCCGGCATCTGTTGCAGATTGTGTTTTGCCTAACAGTGACCTACCTGTTTTGAATTTTGTGACTGAAGTATGCCCTACAACTTCTAAAATTGTGAGCAAAACTGGCATTACTGCCATTTTGCAGTGTCGTGTTTGTCTGGCTGTTTTGGCGGCGGGGTAGGTCTTCCCGATCACAAACTTCTAATCAACCCGACACATGATCAGTTCCTTGGTCTATTGCAAAATCACTTCTGAATGCTTGCTGGAAAAAGTCAGAAATGAGACAATGGATTACTGACCCTGCTCACAGATCAATCCCTGGCAGCCCTCAGAATTCAGCACTGAGGTAATTAAGCCTGCACTCAGTGTACATTCTGGTTTGGTACAGCAACCTATTACAAGTATGGATATTATGATTCCGACTATTTTTTTTCCAGTTTGGATTCAGATTTGCAAGCTGAGGATGTTTTTGTTGAAACAGAATCTCAGCCTGGACAGTCCAGCCCCCATTGGGACTCAGTCTTCAGCAAAAGATTCTGCTGGGGAAGGCCAAGTAATCAGGGCTTGTCCTGGGGAGATAGAATGGATGTGGATGCCCCAATCCTCCTACTGGTCCTTCTAATATTGCCTCTGAAACCGCACAACAGACTTGGCAATGACTTGAAATGAGAAATCACTTTTCTAATAGTGCTGAACCTGCACAATGCCGAAACACTGTCCTTCTACAATACAACTGGGTTGGATGAGCCTTCAGAACAGTTATATGTGTGGTGTAAGTTATTAAAAGAATCTATGTGCTTTTTCATGAATGAGATTTATGCACTTATTCATTATTCTGAGATGTACTGTTTGATGTCAGCTTTAAAAGTCCTGCAAGTCTGCATAGGTTCTGGTCACAGTATGAGAAACTTAAATATTCTGAATTATGGCTTTTCTTTCGGGCAATCCCTTACATGAAACCTGCAATTTGGAGTGTCATAGTTTTGTTTCGAATGAAGGAGTTAGTGTGCATGATATCAAACAGTGACTTTCAAAATGGTGTGATATTTTGGTCCTCCATAACCTACAGTGCTTGCTACAGTAAAGTTAACTGGTACCACGCTACTGAGCAAATTTCTAGATAGCAGTATACATGTTATTCAATGAATACCGCAAATGTGCACCACTCGGTATACAGCACTACTGCACAACTTTACTGTAGTAAGCACTGTATATTGGACGATGAACATACTTGGACTGGTGGTTGGAGATTCAGAGTCAAACTACAGCTCACGAGTCATGGACCTCAACATTTGCCAAGCTGTTTTTCCTAAGAAAGGACAGAGGCCATTCTTTTTACCAGGGGCAACCCAAAGCATTCTTCAAAATGGTTCCTCTTTGCATCTTAGTTTATTCTTGTGATAAAGTGCTTTGCAATTTATGCTTGGACTATGGGCACATTTATTTTATTTAATTATTTATTTCTTTATGTATTTGTTTACCAGGTGGGCACACTGATCCAACAGACCATTTTTAGGCATGTTCCAGGCCATAAAGATGGCACATAGGTAATACAGCTAGGACATACATTTACACATGTACAACATGTTACTAAAAAGGGAACAGTAGAACTACAAAGTGCAAGTGCAAAAATACCACAGCAATTATAGTCCAATAACATCAGAAAACCAAGCTAATGGCAATAAATTGTTCAGTGCAGCACATTGCTGTCAATTAGATGCAAGTACAGCAAGCTGAAGAATACCTAAAGGAATGAGGAGCTGCATCTATCACCCAGGTGGGCAGACGCACTTGGCGGCAGCCGACAAGTCAGTTTTGTAGCATGATTTAAATGATTGGTATGAGTCTAGAAAGCAGAGGGATGCAGGTAGGTTGTTCCATAGCGCTTGGGTGCAACATAGGTGAAGTTTTATACCAAGACACTTGAGAGTAATTTCTTGTACAAAATAAACTAAAGTGCAGCCTTTGTAAGGAGACTGGACATTCCTATAGGAATTGTTAGGAGGCCACGCACAACAGAAGTGATTGCCCTAATCAAGACTTCCTGTTATCATCTGCCCAGAAGCATAGTATCTCTAAACAGAGGAAGTTATCTGAACAACAAACTTTACTGGAATCTAATGTTAAGGTTACTTGTGATGTCCACACTACAGAACCTAGACTGCAAGATTCTGTTGTACCATCTCAGAATCAGGATGTCATGCAACTGGAGGCCCTGTAACTCCCCATCAGAAGCATCTATATAGTCTTTTCTACACATGCTGTGGAACCTAAAAACATTGTTTGTTGTGATCCACAGACTGCAGTAATATACCTTCTACTGCTGATACCAGCAGGCAGGATATGCCCCTCCTGAAATGCCTGTAGTCTCAAATAAAGGTCTCTGAGACAACAAAAACTGAAGTCTAAAATTTCTAAGACTACTTCTTCTAAGACAACTATCACCTTGTCTAAATATAACACACTCAGTCATACTAAAGGGATTCAGATCTGGGGGAAAGTCAGAAACTTCTTCTACAAACATGAGTTGAATTAAAAACACATGGGACAGACATAAAGGAACTCTAGTGATAGGAAAGAGAGGGTACACCGCAGATCATTTAAGATCTGCGGTGTCTGAAACTGGTATAGAAAATGGGAAGACTAGGTGGGCTACGTGTTCCTTATCTGCTGTCAGATTCAATGTTTCTACGGTATGTAATCTCCTCACAGCACTTGGTATCTTCTGACTCTAAAGAAATTCTACAGTCTGTTGCTGATTTGAAGAAACTTAAAAAGACCGTTGGAACTTGTACCAGAAGTAGTAGATGATTAGGAAAATATTCCTGATCTTTACATGGATCCCTTGATGACTTACAAGATCACTTAACTGAATGATAATAGTATTAAAAATGCTAGGACACAACTAGTAACTTTTTCTATTTTGAAGAATTTAAGCTTTGATATCTGCCTTATTCAAGATATTAGATTGAATACAGCCTCTGTTATTTCACAAACACAAAAACTTTGGTGCTGGGGTCCATCTTTTTTTTTTCATTTGGTACTGATGCGTGATGGTTTTGGGGTTCTACTCTGGGGTACACATTTTACTTTTACTTGAATAGTAGGCATTTCTCCAGGAAGAGCTTTCTTGATAGATTTTTCTCATAATAATGCATTTCAGTGGTTGATAAATATGTATGCTCCTCAGATGAAAAAAGGAAGGGCTGACCTTTTTCATATGGTTAAACCATACCTATACATGTCTAGAAACCTAATATGGGCAGATGATTTTAATTGTGTACTTAATGTTAAAGATAGAGGGACCACGATGGACAAGCAATTTTGTGATTCTAATTGTTTAAAGAACATCGTATCAGAAGTTGGGTTATTAGATGTATATAGAATGCTTCGTGAAAGGCAGGTTTTACCTACCACAAAGGTAATATAGCTACTAGAATCAATTCTGTATTTTCATCTTTTTTTTCTATGGGTACATGAAATCAATTTACAACCCATTGAGAACTCAGATCATATGTTATTAGAAGTCCATGTTAGTCTGACGGATAGGCATAAAATAGGAAAAGGATATTGGAATTAAACTCTACATTATTTGACAACTCAGCTCTTCAACACCAAATTTCTGGTCTTCTTAATGCTCAGAAATCAGTAGCTGGGCTCTATGGTAATGTAAGTGATTGGTGGGTTAACATGAAAAAAGAGTTGAAAAAGATGTTCCGAAAACATGCTAGTAAAATACATACTGATCAATATAAAAGAAATGTAACTTTAAGACTGCAATTGTTGAAATTACTGTCATTGGTTAATGAGGGTGTGTGTAATTATATTACACAAATGAGAAATATTAAAAAAGGAAATGGAACAATTGCAATATTCTAGTGCAACGTCCCTACTACTAGAACACTGGGTTAGTATACAGGGTAAAACAACTTGTGCAAATGTTTTTGAAAGCTGTAAAACAAGAGTATCTGCAAGAACAATAGATAAATTGTATGAAAAACAAGGCCTGGTGTGAAGTACAAATAAATGAGTGAAAGAAGTAATTCATAATTTTTTAGTTGATAACTATTGGATCCCTGCGAGTAATGCAATGGACTTGAAGTTTTTTTTTTATCTTTTCACACACCATTTCTGTCCATTTAATGCAATTGGCATATTCTTGGTACTGGAAATAAATTACAACATGTGGTTAACAATATCCCTGCATGGTATATAATAGGGATACAAACCAAAATGATCTTCTAGTACATATCACATATTGGGATACCCCTATAATGAAACATCCTAATGTCAACCTTCCTACAGGAAGTTTTAAATGTGAAAATTGCACGTTTTGTAAATTTATCTTGGTTGGTAAACATTTCAAGGATCCAATAACTAATGTTGAATATGAAATTCAGGACTTTTGTACATGTAACACTAATAACATTGTATATTTCTACTTGTAAACAATGTCCCTCTTTTTACATTGGAAAAATCAGGCAAAAATTGAAGGAACGGTTTAGTCAGCATAATAGGAGTATTTTAAAAATGGATGGTATTAGTGCTGTTTTACAACATGCTATACAAATCAGCAATCATCATGATTTCTATTTTTAAATAGTGGAGAGACCATATAACTCAATGAGGAGTGGGAACTTAAATAATAGATTACTACAGAGAGAGGCTTTCTGGCAAAATAAGCTGAAATCATATATCCCTCTAGGACTTAATGAATCCTTTCAACTCTCTCCTTATTTACAATAATGATTGTGTCATATGTGTGTGTATGTGTGTATATATATATATATATATATATATATATAAATATATTGTAGTGGCACAACCATAGTTAGGGTTCAGTTGTCACTTCTATGTTAAACTCAAAATTATGTAAGTCAATAACTTTGGACCCATTCAATGAATTTGCCTGAAATTTGGTATGCATGGTGTGGCATGGTAGATCTCTTGATTTGCCAAATTATGTTTTTGTTGAACTTACGGTCTTTCTATATAAAACCCATAAAATGCAAAAAAGGCAGCTTTGGGATTTTGGATGCGGCCTTGCATGCTACTGTGTGATGTGCCACTCTGTGAGATGGCTTGTTTGAAGGAGCTTTGGTGGCTGAACATGCCACTTTTTGTTTGGTGAAAAAATATTAAGGCATTCAAAGGTTATGTCACTTTTAAGTTCCCTTTATAAGTGAATGGGGAAATTTATATGTATGTTTTGTGAACAAAGAATGGGGTTCAGGCCTTCTGGTCCTGCCTGGCAATCAAAGAATTTGTAGCCTTGCGGTTCAAGTATCTTTGTCCCTGAGAATTTTAAAAATTCTTTGATTGCGAGGTCCGCCATCTTGTTTTTAAATTTCCGATCAGAAAAACACAAATATCTCGGCTCAGTGGTCACTTCTGAAGTAAAACTTTGATTGGTTTTACTCAAGGGACTCTGATCTATAGAGCCATGCCTTTGGTTTCATTCAAATCAGTCAAAATAGAGTTATAAGCTTTTAAAATCTCAATTGCACATCTCGCTAGTGATCTTTGATCACCGCCTACAAATTCTTTGACCGCAAGATTCTTTGATCACGATCATGCATTGGGAGTGAGGGACAAGATGGGAAGATTTAAAAATCAATTTCCTCAGCCCAGGGGTGCCCTAGGAAGTTAAATGATGGTGGGTTTTGCTCAGGGGGCTTTGTTCTGCCTGATCTGAATAAAATCAATAATGTTTTCAATATCCCTGGTAGTCTAGCACCCCCCCTGATCTGTATAAAATAATGTTCTGCATATCCTGATAGTCTAGTGCGCCCCTGATGTGCATTTAACAAATAATGTTGTCCATATCCCTGGTAGTCTAGCGACCCCCATGTGTATTTAATAAATAATATTTTGTATATCCCTGGTAGTCTAGCAGTCCCCCATGTAAAAAAAAAATAATGTTCTCTTATCCCTGGTAGTCTAACGGCCTCCCCCATCTGTATAAATTTATATAAATTTAGATATCTCTCAGAATTAGTTACTTTCAGATCATCAGACATATTGTTCACCTCTTCTAGTTCCTTGTGCCTCATTTTCCTATTTCATTCATGCTAGCTTCATCCAGCACCTCTCAACATTCCCTTATTTATTGACTGAAAGTACAGTTCATTTCATTTTCTGATGGCTAGTTACCGATTGTGTAGAGCAGTGTTTTAATGCAGAGAGGCACTCAGAAATACTTTCTGTGCACTATTTTGCATTAGCGCCACATTACACACAGTTGGCTGCTGGCCATGGAGGTGAGAGGTGGGCTGTGCCAGTCACTGGCTGGGGAAGGATACTGGGGTGCTGGGTGGGCTGGCATGGCTGGGTTGGGGGCCACTATACTGCCAGGGAATTGGAGATCGTAATGTATTTTATGATGATCGATGGGGGCTGCTAGACTCCCAGGGATATGGACAGCAATATTAATTTTATACAGATCGGGGAGGCCGCTGGACTGTATCACCCCTTGTTGTCGACACTCCAATGGTAAAACACAGAAAAAGACCATTACGGCGACATTTGCAGTAATGGTCCTTTTTCCATGTTTCAACTTCCCCCAGTGTTCCACCCCCTCCATGGACCAACTCCAACCTGCAGTTGGAATCCTAGAGTCCGGGGCTGTGGGGGGGAGCGCCCCCCACAGAAAACAGCCATGTAAGAGGTGGCACAATACCTGCATCGGTATTGTGCCGTCACTGTGAGGGAGGTCAGCATTCTTGCAGAGGAGATAACTTGGTGCTTCCCTGCTAGACTACCAGGGATATGAAGAGCATTATTAATTTAATGCACAATGGGGGGGCTGCTAGACTACCAGGAATAATAGAACACTATACATTTTATACAGATGGGGGTGCTAGACTACCAGGGATAAGGAGAACATTTTTTTTTTTTACAGATCGGGGAGACCGTTAGACTACCAGGGATATACAAAACATTATTTATTAAATACACATTGGGGGAGCCACTAGACTACCAGGGATATGGACAACATTATTTGTTAAATGTACATCGGGGGGGGGCACTAGACTACCAAGGATATGCAGAACATTATTTTTTTATACAGCTCGGGCATAACGAAGCCCCCTGAGCAAAATCCACCCTCATTTGACTTCCTAGGACACCCCTGGGCTGAGAAAATAGTTTTTTTTAATCTGGCCATCTCATTCCTCACTCTTCATTCATGAGCATGCAATTTCTTTGATAGCAAGCCTGCAAATTCTTTAATCCTTTAATCGCGAGATTCTTTGATAGTGATCATGCATCACGAGCGAGGGACGAGATGGCCAGATTAAAAAATCAATTTTCTCAGCCCAGGGGTGTCCTAGGAAGACAAATGATGGTGGAGTTTACTCAGGGGGTTTCGTTCTGACAAACCATGTTGGTGGTTTACCGCAATTCTTTGAATTTTTTAAATGACAGCAGTTTTCATTCTTTGGTCATGACCCTGCAAATTCTTTGATCATAAGATTTTTTGATCACGGTGATGCATCGCAAGTGAGGGATGAGATGGCAAGATTAAAAAATATATTTTCTCAGCCCAGGGGTGCCCTAGGAAGTCAAATGAGGGTGGGTTTTGCTCAGGGGGATTCGTTCTCTCCAACCATTGCGTTGGTTTACCACAATTCCTTAATTTTTGATTTATAGCATTTTAATTCTTTGTTTGTGAGCCTGCAAATTCTTTGATCATGAGCCTGAAAGTCTTTTATCATGAGATTCTTTGGTTGCCATCTTTGATCACGAGGGGGGACAAGATGGCTGGAATTTTTATAATGGAATAGATAGGGAAACTTTACCAATCTTCAACATTGAATATCTCTGAAACGGTTTTGTCTTTTTACTTGAAATTTGGAGGGTGTTTATGGCATGTCCTGTAGATGTGAATTATCATGTTTACTTGTCAGAGAAGATTTATTTTGTGGAGATATTGTGTGACACACTTTACATGTTGTGGACAGTGTTTTGAATTGTGCTGGTGGCTTGAAATTGATAGGGTCTCTAGCCTTAGTGTGATGGATGTAGTATTCAGTCATTGTGTGTGTTAAATGTCAACAGGCGCTGAACTGTGCCACTCTGACGAATGAAAATTTCAAATTTTGACATGTTATATCTCTGACACAGATTGGTCATTTTACTTGAAATTTGGAGGGTGTTGATGGTATGTCCTGTAGATGTTAATAGCAGTGTTTATGTGTCAGACAATATACTTTTTGTGGAGATATTGTGTGGCACAGTTTACATTTTGTGGACAGCGCTTTCTGTTGTTCTATAGATTGACATTTATTTTAGTGGCTGGCCTTGCTGTTGTCAATGTACTTTTTAGTCATTGGGTGTGTAATGTGGCCTGACACTTACAAGTTGGTGGGATCACAGGTCCCTGCTCCCACTAACTTGTGCAACTTTCTACTTTTCTATTTTTTCTTAAAAAGTAAGGAAATTTTATGCAAAACATGTTGTTAATGAATCAGAGTTCTTCTACAATGACAAAAGTGAGGAAATTTGACATTAGGGTTCCCACCCCTTGAACCCCACCCCCACCCTGCCCCCACCAACAGGCATCGGGGTGTGTGTTGGGGTCATTGGCCCTAACTCTCACCCCATTTTTCTACACTGCACCACTTCAGCTTGTTTACACATGGTATGGGGTGAGAGCTAGGGCTTATGACCCCAATGCACACCCAGATGCCTGCTGGTGGAGGCAAGATGGGGGTGGGGTTCAAGGGATGGGAAACCTAATGTCAAATTTCCTCACTTTTGCCACTGTAGAAGAACCCTAACTGATGTATTAACAAAGTCGCATGTTGCGGGGAGCTCAGGGCCTGGACTTGCAAATTTCTGCCAACATAATGGTACAAATACTGAACATCATATGTATTGGTGAGAGCGCATATGGTGGGAGGGGGGGCCCTTTGGGCCCCATGTTCTCACCATCTTGAAACAAAACAAATTTTCATTCATCAGAGTGGCATAATTCCACACCTGTTTACATGTCAGACACCTAACCACTGAAAATGAACTCCATAGCAGTAAGGCTTAGGTACCCTATAAATGTGAAGCAACTACACAATGGAAAACACTATACACAAAATGTAAAGTGTCATGCAATATCTCCACAGCAAATTCATTTTCTAACACCTAATAATATAATTCACATGTACAGGACATCCTCTCAACACCCTCCAAATTTCAATTTAAAAGACAGAACCATGTCCGAGATATAACATTTTAAAGTTTGAGATTTTCATTCATTGGAGTAACAGAATTCCACACCTAATAATTGAAAAGTACGTCCATGGCAGTAAGAGTAGTTACCCTATAAGTTTCAAGCCACTACCACAATGCAAAATGCTCCACAAAATGTAAACTGTGCCACACAATATCTCCACAATAAATTAATTTTCCTATACCTAAATAACACAATTCACATCTACAGGTCATCCCATGAACACTCTCCAAATTTCAAGTTAAAGACCAAACACTTTCCAAGATATTTAATTTTAAAAGTTGATAAAATGGGTATCTGATTCCTCCAAATCTGGCCATCTAGTTCCTCCCTCACGATCAAAGAATCTCGCTATCAAAGAATTTGCAGGCTCATGACCAAAGAATTTGTAGGCTCATGATCAAACAAAAAAAAATGGTAAAACTAAATTTTTACACAGAAATACATGAAACCACAGCCATGCCTTGATAGAACGAAGTCCCTGAGCAAAACCCATCCTAGTTTGACTTTATAAGTCACTCCTGGGCTGAGAAATTAGATTTTTCATCTGGCCATCTAGTCACTCCCTCACGATCAAAGATTGCAGTCAAGGAGTCTTGCGATCAAAGACTTTGCAGGTTCGTGATCAAAGATCATTAGCGAGTCGCGATCAAAGACTTTAAAACTTTAAAACTCTATTTCAGGACAGAATTAGAAGAAACCACAGGTATGGCTCAATAGAGGGAAAACCCCTGAGTAAAAGCCATCAGAGTTTTACTTCAGAAGTCATCCCAGAGCCGAGATATTTATTTTTTTCTGAATGCAAAATGAAAACAAGATGGTGGCCACTGCGATCAAAGAATTCTTTGCAATCAAAGATTCTTTGATCTCAAGCTTGCAAATACTTTGATTGTGAGGAGAGACCAGATGGCCAAAACCCTATTCTTCTTTCACAAAATAACCATATAAATTTTCCCATAGACTTATAACGGGAACTTAAAACTTTAATAACTTTTGAATGGATTAATATTTTGTCACCAAATAAAAAGCAGCATGTTCCTTAACCAAAGCTCTTTCAGTGTTCAAAGTTGCAGAGTGGCACACCACACAATGGCCACACAGCACCATGGACAAAATCCAAAAAACTGCCAACATAACTGGAGAAAAGTGCATTTCCAGCTTTTTAGTGTGCAAAAACTGTAAGTCTGATCAAAACAAAATTTGGCACATCAAGAGATCTACAATGCCCCACCATGCATACCAAATTTCATGCAAATCCATAGAACCGGTCCAAAGTTATTAGCACACAAAATTTCGAGTTTAACACAGAAGTGACTTTGTGACCCTAAATATAGTGGCAGGACCATGCCCTATTACTTACACACACATATATATATATATATATATATATATATATATATATATTGCCCAGTAGGGCAGGTATAGTTAGGTTGCACAGCCACTTGATGTCAAACCCAAACTTTTGAACTTTAATAAATTTGCAAACGCTTGTGCAATCTGCCTGAAAGTTTGCATGCAGTGTGGTACCACAGATCTTTGGATCTGAACATTGTTTTCTGGTTGAATTTTCAGTTTCGAACTGCAGAGCATGGAAAAGTGTGAAAAAATCCTCAACTTTTTCAAATTCTTTGCTTTTCTGTACAGCCCAGATGGTTTGTCCATCTGCTCTGAAATATTCAGGGTATTTGGGGACCGGGTCAAGGAAGTGCCATTTGAAGGTTTGGTGAAAAAAATATTAATCCGGACGGAGTCACGTGATGCGGAACTCGGAGTAGCTGCGCTTGTCGAGAGCTCCGTTCCGCCGCCGATACTTAAGTCTTTTTTTGACTCCTTCTGACCTTAATTTCTCCTTGTCGCTGCCAGTAATATGGGAGAGAGCTCATTACAAGATCGTTTATGGAGGTCAAAATGCGCAAACCTCCGCCTCGGCATACACCCCCCTCAACCCCAGAAAAGGCCGCTAAAAACTAAAGCCTCGACATGATATTCAGCCAAGTAGGGGAGACTGCACTGGAGGACCTCTCACCTAACGGTTTTTGAAGAAATAAGACCGCTAAGGGACGGGTCCAGGATTTGTCCGTGATGTTAAAATATCACGTCTGCCATTGAGGAGCTGTCTTGCAGAACATCCGAACGGGGAGGCTCGCATTAAATAGCTGGAGGGCCACACAGACAGAATGGATTCCACAGTAAATAAGATGGCACATAGAATTCAGAAGCTGGAGTTAAAAGTGGAGGATTTGAAGGGTCGTAATCAAGCGCAACAATGTTGTCATTGTTGGGCTGCCAGAAAAAGCTGAAGGTACTGATCCCATTAAGTTTGCCCAAAGTTAACAGAAAAATTGCAGTACCCTCACTGTTTGGTGCAGCCTACATCATTGAAAGGGCCCCATAGAGCTCTATGCCCAGTTCCTCCCCGATCGTCCTCCTAGAGTATTTATTTTCAAATTTTAAATTACCAAGAGAGGCAGCTTCTCATTGATAAAGTGAGGAGGTTAAGGACATATTTTGGGAAGGTTCCAAAATCAGAGTGGTCCAGGATTTGCCACTCTCCATTCGGCAGAGCGTGCCACATTCCATCCACTGGTTAAAAAATTAATAGCGGCTGGAATTAAGTTTCAGTATGGGATACCGGCAAGACTCCAAGTCTGCATAGACAACGAATGGAAGACTTTTGAATCACAAGAGTTGGCTGCTTCTGCCCTCTGTGAAGCTTTCCCAGCATTGTTTAAGGACCCTTGAGATGGAGTGCCTGTCTGGGATACAGCAGTTTTTTCCTTGATTGCCAAAGAGTAGTTTGATGTTTAGCAATACTGGATCAGGTCACGAAGACCGGATCAGACTGGTTTGGCTCTCAGGATACGAAGATCGCTATGTGTTTTGTCCAAGAAGACTCTACCCTCCCAGGATTTAATACTGGACCTTATGTTTTCAGAGGGTCCCATAGTGGTCCCTCTTAAGCATATATATATTTTTTTCTTTTATATATACTAGTCTTGTGTAGTCACCGCCTCCATATTACTGAAGGCCTCTGTTGTTACTTATACTGATTGTATATCAGTATTTCCATATTCAACAAGGTGTTCCCACCAATAAAGTGTTGTTGTAAATTCTGGACAGTTACTGTTTAATTGGCAGTGGTCCACCATGTGGAGGGATAACAGGCGGGCCGTCTGATGCTTTTTGCTTCTTTCTAGCTTGGACTCGGATTTAAAACAAATAAGGGAAACCGGGTTCTTGTAAGAGGGAGTGTTCCTTTAAGATTTGTGGGATTGTACTTCCTGGGTTCTTGCCATTCCTAGAAGGGATTTTTGTTTACTGAAGGGCATTTTTTGTTTTCTTTTTGGTTATACTAAATGCATAAAGCGATGGGGGAAGGAAATGGTTTTAACGCCAATCTCAATTTAAGTTTATATTGGGTAGCTAAATAGGGTTCTCATTTTGTTGTTGTTCCTAGTGTCAGAGGGGGCATCATCTTTCACTGCTATAGGGGAACGGGAGGACTCAGTTAGTGGGCTGAGTGGGCTGGTGTCACGGGCGTCACAAAGCTGGAGATTGGGGAAGGGTGGGTTGGGGGCTGTTGGGATCGGTATGTAAAATGGGACAAAGAAAAGCGCTTGGGGTGAACAAGTTGGAATATTGTTCGAAGGATAATGGGTTTTGTTTTAAGGGGGGAGCACAAGGCCTGTAGGTTTATCTCTTCTTATTGGTTAGTAATACGGTCACAGGATAATATAACGTGTGATAAGAAATGGGACGGATATTGCTATTAAGTTCCTTACGTTGAATGTCAAAGGCGAGAATAAATCTAAACAATTTAGGATATTGAAATATATAGAAGCAGTGAAGGCTAAGATAATATTCTTGCAGGAAACTCATTTATTGCAAGATGAAGTCAATCTATGTGGAGGCTTCAGATAGGAAGATTTTTCTTCTCAGGGTAATACACAAAGCAGAGGGTTATGATATTACTTCATAGATCATTGTATTTTACCCTTAAAAGTAATTCAGGACAATGAGGGTAGATATATCCTGGTGAAGGGCAAGCTACAGAACATGATTATTTTGATTGGGCAGTTTATGGTCCCAACACGGACTCTACATATTTTTGGTTGAATTATTAAAGGCTCTACAGCCATTTAATTATCTTCCCATGATACTGGTGGGATTTTAATACGGTGCTAGATCCTTACTTGATAGATCCTCCAGGACTCAATTATATCCAACACCTGCCTCTCGTGCTTTTGGTGAGTTGGTAGACCAGTTGGGTCTGGCAGATGTTTGAGGTCCTTCATCCTGAGGAAAGGGGATACACTTTTATTTCTCAGACCCATAGATCTGGTTCTCGGATCGATTACATTCTCCTTTCTCGCACCCTGCTCCGGGGGACTCTTAACTCAGCAATTGTGGCTGCCCCTCTCTCAGACCAGTCTGCAGTGGAGCTTACAATTTCCTTCCCCTCTCTTACCCGTAAAGGTAACAGATGGAAGATAAACAACCAAATTTTGAGGATTCCTAAAATAATTCAGTCTTTATCGGCACAAATGAAGGAGTTTATTTCATTTAATCAGAAAGATGAGGTCCATCCGGATATTTTTTGGGGTGCATTTAAGGCTTACCTGAGAGGTTTACTAATTAGCCAAGCGGTTCAAAGGAAGAAAGAAAAGGAGGCTACTATGGTGGCGTTATTACTCCAAATTAGGTCTCTGGAAGCTAAGATACTCGGTACCCCATGCGAGGAGGATAAAATAAACTTAGTGAAAGTAAAGGACGATATCTCAAAATGTTAGGTGAGCAGGCCGAATTAGCTATTATCAAAACTAAAGCAAAATATATGGACCAGGGGAAAATCGGGTAGTTGTTGGCTAGGATTATCACACAATTGAATCTTCCCGCTTAATTGAAGGGATTATGCTGAAGAAGATGGTACCATTAAAACCGCCTCTGAGGATATGGTCCAAGTTTTCCAAAAATACTTTGAATCTTTGTATCGTGGTATGCAGTCCCTCAGCTGAAGTTGAGATCTCGTCTTTTTTGAGAAACTACCTTCCCAGATTAGATGAATCAGATCGTGGGCTTCTCAATGCTGAGATAACACAGGAGGACATAGCAACTGCCATTAAAATTTAACACTAGACAAAACGCCTGGGCCCGATGGGTTCTCAGCTAATTTTATAAAACATTTTCTCCTCAACTCTCCCCATTGTTACTTAGACTATTTCAAAATATTCTATCAGGAAAAGAAACAGATAATTCCCTGGCGGAAGCACTTATTGTTCTGATCTCTAAGCCTAATAAGCCACCTGAAAATCCTGCTAGTTACAGACCCATTTCGTTGCTGAACTAAGACATTAAGATCCTGGCTAAGATATTGGCTGATCAAATTAACCAAATAATCTCAAAATTGATAGGGGTAGAACAAGTAGGCTTTATGAAGGGTAGATCCCCATCGGACCATTTTAGAACATTGCACATTGTTTAGAGGTAAGAAAGTCGATAGCAAGCTCAAAGCATGACTTCAACTTTGTGATTCATGTTTTCTTGACACATTAAAAATTTTAAAATGATCATACATTCTATCCTTGATATAATATCTTCACATAGATCATATTTTATAGCAGATTACATAATCTCAGATATCAGATCATACTGTATCTGTTTTTTTTCCTTATATAACATATCAAATTATATCAGATTATATTATTTTTCATATATCTTATTTGCTGCCCTTCCCAATGCCATCTCCAGCCATGTAATTCTGCACTGGCAAAAAAAAAAAAAAATCATCTCACATTTACCACCCAATAACTCTGGAAGCCCCCACCAGTCCATTGTACCTGAAATACTGAAGAGATCATCTGCAGTGTGGGAGTATTTTATAGATGACACCATAAACCCACTAAAAGCATATAGTATATGGTTAAGGCTTATTTTGTATGGAATTCAGTGGTTCTCTAGAAGTTGTTAGCACGATTAAAATGTTGCTGTGCACATTCTATTGTCAAGTGCACCTGTGTCCCTGCTTGTGCTGACTCCCCGATAGCCTGCTTTAATTTTTATTGAGCACCCTTGCTTGCACTGACTCCAATCTGGCAGCCTGCTTTCATTTTCACTGAGTGCTGTCCCTGTATCAAAGCTCAGCACTGCTTATCACTCCTGCTCACTACTTCACTCTACAAAACCATATACTATAACTATAAAATATGGGTGACCATAAATACGTGTTTTATGTTTCATCTTGGGATGAGATAACAACATGGACTGCCCCAGCTTCGGTCTCAAGTCCATATACTGTTATTTCAACCCCTAAATGGAAACACAGGCTTGTTGTGTATGGTCACCATACATTAGTACTTATGTTGTAAACAGTGTGGAAAAAAAATTATTAGGTTTCAGTGAAGTCTACTCAAACTTTTGGAACCAGTGTTCTAGCCAATGATTTTAAAGGTGAGCAGGGTTGCTCCCAAACTGCCACGCCCACCCCCAATCCTTACCCGGGTCAGATGGACCACCAGCAGCAGTGCCAGGTTAGGTATAGAAAGTGGTGAGATTACATAGTTTTTTCAAGTAATTCAGCCTCCATGGGTGGCAGCAGCCTAAGCCAACTGATGCATCCCTTGGTACCAAGCAGGCACTGCATCACAAAGTGTCCAGCAACCACCAGCCAGAGGCAGGCCCTGTGGATGCACCCAAGCAGGTGCTGAAATTATTGTAAAAAATTATGCTGCCTGAGAGATTACATACCCACACTAAAGTGACAAGCTTTTTAATGCTTCTCCAAAGGCTGACAATTCCAGAAATATCTCACCTTGAGTCTGGCTTCTGAAAAGAACATTTCTCTTCATCCTCCTCCTCCAGCCATCACAAATCACATTGTCTTAGTGTATGAACAGAACAAAAATTAAGAATAACAATTAATAATAATAATAATTATTACATTAAAATAAAAAAACATGGAAGTTGACTGGTTCTGAAAACAACACATCATCTTCATTCTCCTTCTCCCTCTATCGTGACTCATGTTTTCTTGGCACAAAAATAATTAACACATAATAAATAATAATAAAAGTAACAAAATCATTATATTGCAAATATATTATTGTCATAGTATCTATGATAATACCATGATCACATGCCTAATCCTCTGACAAATTTAGTTCATTAAATGGGAACTGTCAGCGCTAAGAACCTCACGGCATGGGGTCATTGTGTCAACGACATAATGCCGCATAACTGTCGTGCTAACTATTTATGCCGAGGCATCTGTCTTTGTTCTGTGGGGGCTCTTTACACCCTGACCCCCCACTAAGGAGTCTCAACTCTTGGGGTCCCAACTTAAAAGACAAGTCTGGTTTGCTAATAATGCCATACGCTATTATGTCGTGTGGCATTAAGACCTGGTAATGGAACTGCACACCTAAGTGAGGGACTAATCCTAATTTACAGTTTGTATGCAAAACATTTTTCTCAGTTACTGTTTACTGCAGTATACGAGACTGTATCAGGCTGATTCTGCTGACTCTCAAGCTGACATTTGCTGTAGCTTGAAATTCCAGAATCCTTGCAGCTGATGTCAGAGCTGGGCTACATCAGCAGGAGGTTCGACAGCCAGCAGTGATTGTTAGAGTTTTTATAAGCTCTTAACTTTTGTTTGCTGGCCCTGCTGTCCTCCTGAGACTAAGTACAGTCACAGAGGATTGTACTTAACCCTGGGAGAACAACAGTACCAGCAAACATCTGTGTCTAGGAGGTAGAGCAGAAACTACAGGTGGGTATATGCTCAGAGATCAGCAATGCATAATAGCTATATTTGTACAGTAGCTCACACTTGGACATGGCAGCCTTAATGGATTTTGCAGAATTTGTTAAAATACTGTACCACAAACAGTAATCCACAGGAGATGAATGCCAACAGGACCTGCCACACGTACACTACAGTAATGGATATTCATTGCTGACCTCAATGCTTTTTTACCTCATATTTGTAATCTGCTTTACCACATACCAGTTACTGCACTGGGAGCCAAAGCGGTTATATCAAAATCTTGGAGATGAACCGAACGTGGGCCCCAACTGGAAGTCACTGACACATTTCTGTCACCCTTATTAGTTGTTACTGTGGTTGAGGTTGAAGATTGCAACAAAGTCTACAAGGGTATTGTATGGATTTGAACTTTATAACCACTGCATGGCCCTGATTGGCTCTCTCTTTCTTTTCTCTCTCTGCCTTTTTCCAAGAAGCCTAGTTACATATTTTGTTTGCGTACAGCATGGCAGCTGTGTCAGACTGTATAACACAGCTACCTGTTGAAGAAAAAAAGATAAAATAAAGTGAACCATTGCTTTACCCAGGATTATTATGGTCTCACACAATGATTTAGTGCTTTACAGTTTAAATGGAGAGGGCACATTTTAAATTAACTGTATTAAAGAGCACTTAGAGGTGAGCAACCTACTTTAAAGAAGGCAACTAGTTTAGTGGGTCTAGCTTTTGCCAATAACCCTCAGTTGCAGCTAGTTAAAAGCATAATTACAAAGAGCTGAACACTACCCTTACCTACTTAGTGGGCTAAACCTGTTTGAAAATTGTTAACTGGGAGAGGCACATTGAGCCAAAGTTCATTTGCATGTGTGACCTGGGGAAGTGGGGACAAGGGGGTACCGAGTAAATAATAAACAAGCAACAAGGCAAATAATGCTGGGAATAAATAAGACAACTGTGAATTGCAGGCACGGACATTAAATGAGTAATGTAGAGACACAGAAACATAGATGTTGGTGGCAGATAAGGACCGCCAGGCCCATCTAGTCTGCCTATATACTCTACCTGTATCAGTAGCTGCTGACCCTACTTGGTCATCAGCTTTAGCTTCTTCCCACCTCTAGGGTTCCCTTGTGCCTATCCCATGCATGTTTGAATCCCACCACCGTGCCAGCTTCTACCACCTCCTGAGGCATTCTATTCCATGCATTGACCACCTTTCTGTGAAAAGAACTTCCCTCGTGACACCCCGTGATCCTGCTCCCATCCAATTCATATCATGCCCACTTGTTCTTGTACCTCTCTTGTACCAAAGATGTCTTCCACTTGCACCTTGTTTGTGCCCTTAAGATACTCGAAGGTTTCTATCATATCTCACCATTTCCTCCTCTCTTCCAGTGTATACATATTGAGGCCTTTTAATCTTTCCTCATAAGTCTTCATTTGCAAGCCTTGCACCATCCTTGTAGCCCTCCTCTGAACTGCCTCCACCCTGTCTATGTCCTTATGAAGATGTGGCCTCCTGAACTGCACACAATACTCCTGATGAGGCCTCACCAGTGTTTTGTATAGTGGTATCACCACTTTCCTACTTCTGCTGGTGATACCCCTTCCTATGAACCCCAACATGCCACTGGCCCTTCCTACAGCCTTTGTACTCTGCTTGTCCACCTTTAGGTCATCTGAGATGACAATCCCCAAATCTGTTTCCTCCCTGGTGACTGTTGGCAGCTCTCCCCTATCCTGTAACTCTCCACAGGGTTTCTGTACTCTAGAAGCATGATTTTGCACTTCTTTGTGTTGAACTTCAGTTGCCACAGGACCATTTTTCCAGCTTTCCTATGTCCCGCCTCATTTTTTCCACCACATCTGGAGTGTCTACCCTGTTGCAGATCTTGGTGTCATCTTCAAACAGGCAAACCTTCCCTTCTAGGCCTTCTGCAATGTCACTAATAAAGACATTAAAAAGGACTGGCCCCAGGACTGATCCTTGAGGTACCCCATTGGTCACCCTCTTTCCTCGGATTGGATCCCATTTACCACCACCCTCTGCTTCCTGTCCCTCAACCAGTTTCTTACCCAGTTCACCACCTTGTGGCCCACACCCGGGCTTCACAACTTATTTACCAATATTTTATGTGGAACAGTGTTGAAGGCCTTGCTGAACTCGAGGTAGGTGACATCTGCTGCTCCCCCCCCCACCGATCCACCTCCTTCATCACCCAGTCAAACAAATCTATCAGATTTGTTTAACATGACCTTCCTGCTGTGAATCCATGCTGCATTGGATCCTGTGCACCATTGAATTCCAGGTTTCCACAATCCTTTCCTTAAGCAGTGCTTCCATAATCTTACCCACTACTGAGGTGAGACTGACTGGCCTATAGTTTCCTGCCTCCTCCCTGCTTCCATTTTTGTGAAGAGGGACTACATGTGCCCTCCTCCAGCCCTCTGGAATTACTCCTGTATTGAGCAACTCACTGAGCGTGGCAGCCAGTGGTGCTGCTAGCTCCAGCTGTAGTTCCTTAGTTCCTTTGGTATCCGGGATGTATGCCATCTGGTCCCATTGCATTGTCCACCCTCAGTTTTGTGAGCTCCTCTAGGACCCTTTTTCCGTAAATGGACCCATGTTCACCTCCCCTCACCCCATGTATCTGATGCCTAACTGTGGTTCTTCTCCTTCCCTTTTCTCACTAAAACTGAGCAGAAGTATTTATTCAGCACTGATGCCTTTTCCTGGTCTCCCACCACACGTCCTCGAACTCCCTCTGAGCCTTACAATCCCACCCTGGCCTTCCTTGTCTCACTGACATATCTATAGAATGCTTTGTCCCCTTTCTTCACTGTTTGTGCTAATCTTTCCTCTGTCTGCACCTTTGCACTCCTAACAGCTTGCCCTGCTTCCCTCAGACAATTTTGGTACTCCACCCTATCCTTTTCGTTCTGTGTCTCCTTGTACTTTCTGAAAGCTCTCCTTTTGGCTCTTACTTTCTTTGCTACAACTTTAGAGAACCATAGTGGTTTGTTCCTTCTCTTGCCTTTGTTTCTCAGCCTAATGCACTGGTGTGTCGCCTCCGCTATGGCTCCTTTTAGGTGTGCCCACTGCTCTTCAATCCCCCATTTTGTACCCCTCCTTGCCAGGGCTTCTTTGATACCTAGCCCCATCCTAACAAAGTTCGCCCTCCTGAAATCCAAGAACCTTGCCTTTGTGTGGCTTAACTGTGACCCTGTATCCATGTTAAGCTACACTGTGTGGTGGTTGCTAGACCCCAAGTGCCCTTCCACCTGGACATCTGTGATTCTGTCTTCATTGGTAGTACTAGGTTCAGAATTGCCCTGTCCCTGGTGGGTTCTAGCACTAGCTGCCTGAGACCTGCCCCCTGCAGGGAGTCCAAGATGTCTCAGCTCCTGGCTGAGGCTGCCAGTGGGATGGTCCAATCCACATCTGGCATATTAAAATCAGCGTGCCTCCCCTTTGTTGCCATGTCATGTATTTCTTCCATTAGCAATCTGTCCACCTCTTCTCCCTGAGCTGGAGGCCTGTAGATCAGCCCTGTGTGAATTGTTGTGCCATTTCCAGGTTCAAGGATGACCAATAGTGCCCCAGCCTCCCCTGTCTGCCCTGTACTGCAGTTGCTTTATACCTTCTCTGAAGCAGAGACCCACCCCTTTTTCCCTCCCTATCCCTCCTGAATAGAGCATAACTTGGCACACTCAGCTCCCAGTCATGGTTTACAGTGTACCATGTCTCGGTTATTGCTTCAGCCTCTGCCTTCAAGGCCAGCAGATCAGGAGTTTTATTTCCCAGGCTGCAGGCATTTGTGTACATGGCCTTCCACACTTAACTGCCCATCCACCTTCTATTCCTGCTTTTGCCTTCTTGTTTCTTCCCGCCAAATGCAGTTTCCTTCTTTTGCTGCCTCCCTTCCTCCTCTTTACCCCTTTTAACTGGTTCAGGTGTACCATTCAACAACTTAACTTCTTGATCTTCATTGCTGGCTGTGGCTGCTCTAATGTGTGGGGATGGGCTGCTTGAGTCTCCCTGCTCTCATCTACCCTCTCCTTGGCTAGTTTAAATGCTTACCAAGGAAGCATGTAAACCATTCATTGAGGACCACGTCCCCTTCCTGGATGGATGAAGGACGTTGCCCTTGCACAGGCCCTCATCATTCCAGGTGGGTCCCCAGTCCCCAGTGAAGCCAAAATCCTTTCCCTCACACCAGTTCTTCAACCAAGTGTTGAAGTTTCTAATGTGGAGATTCCTAGCCCCTCTTCCTGCTGTGGACTGGCAGCACCTCTGAGAATGCCACAGAGCTTGCTACCACCCTAAGACACCTTCCTAACTCCCTGAAGTCCTCCTGTACCTGCTCTGTGCCACCTCCTCCCTAGCTAGATAATTTGTCCCCAGGTGGAGAACAACCTCCAGCCCCCTCTCCTTGCTACCGCTTAGCGATCCTGTGTATCTGCTCCCCCTCCCTCAGAGCTGTGCCTACTGGAAGGCAATTAACCTCCCTCTCCATCCCACTACCTGTGCCCAAATCCATTTCTTGGACAATTGAGTCCTCCACCAAGAGTAGCTTCCTCTTCTTCCCGCCCCCGGATCTCCCTCCTGGAGGACCCGTTCACCATCCCTGGTTGCAACTTCAGGTTCCCTTATGGGACTCTCCCACTCCTCCAGGACAGCATAGACATTTCTAAGTTGGACTGGATGAGGGATGTGTCTCTGACTCCCCTCCCTCAACCTTCCTGAGCCCACCATAGTCAATCCAGTCCACTGCCCGGGCAACTATTGCAGCAGTGGCTGGGGACATGGTGGCCTCTGGGTAGGGGCCAAGGTTCCAAGTATTCCTGCCAGCTTGGCTTGGAGCCTGGCAACCTACACCCCCAGCCCAGAGAGGTGCCAGCAGATGGGGCAGTACCACAGCATCCAGAATGTCCTCCTGAAAACTGCCACCCCACATCCACTACATTGTACCACTCCCATTATCTTCCTATTCTGGTCTTCCTCTCCCTGAGTAGCTGTGCCTTGTCTTGACCCTACTGCCCTTCTATCTGTTTTTCTCTGAGTGGCTGTGCCCTGGTTTATTGACTTGGTTAGCCTAGCTGTTAGTCTCTCTCTTCTCGTGTAGTAGCTGTACCTTGTCTTGACCCTACTGCCCTTCTATCTGTTTTTCTCTGAGTGGCTGTGCCCTGGTTTATTGACTTGGTTAGCCTAGCTGTTAGTCTCTCTTCTCCTGTAGTAGCTGTGCCTTGTCTTGACCTTTCTGCCCTTCTATCTGTTTTCTCTGAGTGGCTGTGCCCTGGTTTACTATCTCAGTTAGCCTAGCTTTTAGTCTCTCTTCCCTTGTAGCTGCTACGTAAATTTGCTCTCCCCTCGTAGTCTTTACTGCAATACCCTTTTGATTTTTTTATCTGTGTTTCTCTCGCGCTTCTCTCCCTTCCTGTCTCTACACATAACTTTTGTTATATTTGATATGTGCAATTGATTTTCAACATCTAAAACAGGAACGCCTTGTAAATAGGATTTTATCCTAATGGTGTAAAAATAAGTCATTTTTGTATCCTGTATAAAAATAAATGCTTTTTACTACTACTACTACACAGGAAGTTGCAGAATGCTACCTGGTCTTGTGCCCTATAAAGAAGAATGACCCTGGGGTGGGTGGGTTTCTCCAGTGTTTCCTTGCTATGGAAAAACAATCAGTTACTCCACCCCATTCTCCTTTCACCCTCTCTGTGTCCTCACTCCTTGTGCCCCTCAGTTCTCTGAAGAGGACGATGTGATCTGCGAGAGAAATTAGCACAAAGCAACAAGAAAATACAAAATATTCTGCTAACTACAGCAGTCCCCTTTCCTGGCTACTAAGAATTACAGAACTTACTTCTGCTTGTTCATTCATACAAACCCTTTAAGTCTGAAATAAAATACAATAAATCACCTGTGCTGTGTAGTTCTCAGCTCTTCTAGTACAAATATAAGCTTTAATATCTGACCCCAGAGGGCAAGAGTCATAGATCTGATCTACTGGATGTCACTTGCAAATGTGGTCCAACTTGTGAAGGGATTAAATGGAACTGCTGACCATTAACCTTGTAACAGCGGATTAAGCTATACAGAAACTAAAAAAGAAAACGAAACCGAGGCCTAGTATTCCATTTTCCTCATGATTTGTTACTCATTTTGGGTGATTAACATTTTGTGAAAAAAAATCTCAGGGCAATATCTACGCAAGGAGCCAAAAGGCAGCATGGCCATGGACTACATCCTGAAATTGTAAACTAGAGTCCATTATTAAGTTACTGGGAAGCCAGCATTGTGACTATAAAGTACATGGACCCTGAATGAGAAGTGAAGCATTACACTGTTTGTGGACAAAGTTTACAAGTGCCCACTCCCACTGCTTTCAGCTCTTAAAGTTTTAAACCCTTCTAACACAGTTCAGAAGTTTGCATTCAATACAGTAAGGTCAGTCACACATGCACTTATTCTTTTTCTCTTGGTTATTTGTTTATGCCGACTACTATCTGGTTGACTCCCACCTGCTCAAGCTGCCCCAGCCCCATCATCCAGACATTCCCAAGGACTTATCTTTAACCTCCCTAATTTTCCCCCAGAGCTCTCCTCCTCTGCGGGGAAAGCAGGGTCCCTCTATATCCCACCACAGGAGGATCCGGTGTGGGAGGCAACGCCTAGGTAGCCAGATATGGGGCCTGTGAGCAGGTCGGCTTCATCAAGTTTCTCAGGGTTTTGAAGTGTTTCTCCTGACTTCCTCTTGGACGTTGATGTCAAGGGCAAACAGAGCACAAATGCCTGCAAGCATGCGCGATACAGTACCTGCCAGTGTCCTCCTGATCACAAGCTGCTCTGACTGCACTGCTACTTGTGGTCACCCAGGTGGCAGTATAGCAGCTGAGATGGCTGTCCTCTTCCCTCTCTGGAGGAGGAGAGGGTCCCCTGGGATGCTCATTCCTCCTCGCCCCAGCTACCCCCCCCCAGCCTGAGTTCATTCTTAAACTTGAATCTGTGGTATCACAAGCAGTAGCCCTGGCACTGTGCTGATGTGCAGGCCACATGTGCAATTAGTTACAGAACTCTGTACCTTCCAAGGATATTGGAAACCATTATAATAGAACTGGTAATGCAGACATTGATTCTGACCTTTCACTGTAGTAAACCTCACCATAAAACCAGTGGGAGGGTCATCTTCTCAGAGACTACTAGAGAAACAGCTTATGGACTACTGTGCAACAGCTAACTGAGGTAGAATTATATTGCATATTAGTAAAATTTGCTTAAAAATCTTTAACATCATCAACAAGGGAATCTTTAGAAGACTGGCAATGAGATGCTGAGAGCTGACAAACATCTACCTAGTATTTATCACATGTATTTGATATGATAAGTATTATTAGTGTTTACTAGTATCAGTAGTGACATGGTGTTTTCTTATATTTGCAGCTCTTTTAGCCATTTCATTTCTTAGCCGAGTCATTCCATAGATGTTTGACTTGCAAGAGAGCAATGTGTTCATAATGTATTCATAATGTGTTTCCTAACCTTCTCTGCCCTATTCCTGCACTGAATATTCCCTATGGCTATGTCCCTGACCAATACCAGTTTCCCTTATTCCCCTACCTTTCTTGTGCTATGAATGCACCCTTTTAACTATGTCTCTTGACTGTCACCTAATTTCTATTCCTGTAACTTACTGCAATTGTTGAACTAAACCCACTCTCTGTGTTATATTGCAGATTAATACATCTGTATTTAAGCTGCTCATTTACACCATTGTGACTATATCTCTTTGACTGCTACCTTTTTTGGTTATGTAACTTCTTAATGTTGTATACCTGTACAGTGCTGTGTTTCTTTGTTACATGTAATCTGTTCAGTTCGATGTGGAGCCTTTGTAAATGAGCCTCTGACTTAAAGATTCTTTCCGAGAATCAAATAAATAAATGAAAATAAAACTGCACAAAAGTTGAGCAGTCAATCTTGCATAAAAAAAAAAACTGACACTGTATAAGCAGTGTTGGAATGACACTTTTATGAACTGTGTGAGCTGTACAGTCCCTGTCTAAAATAGAGTCCCCTACCAATTATAAGTAAATGGCAGAGTTGTGAGAGCTACAGCACCTCACTTCAGATCTATGGGTGCTGCGCCCATGTGGGTCCCCCCTTAATTCCAACAATGCTTGTACTGTAGGTGAGCTGTGTACTACATGCATGAAGGTTATGTGGTTATGTTTATATAAGGTTTGAACTATTAGAGAAAATATAATTCCAGCAATGTGTGTACTATAAGTGAACTGTTTACTACATGCATGAAGGTTATGTGATTATGTTTATATAAGGTTTGAACTATTAGAGAAAATATAATTCCAGCAATGTGTGTACTATAAGTGAGCTGTGTACTACATGCATGAAGGTTATGTGATTATGCTTATATAAGGTTTGGACTATTAGAGAACATATGCATTTACAGGCATAAGTGTTATAGGGTTATGCCTGCAGAAAGAGTTACTTATGAAATAAAGGTGCCTTTGTTGAATTAATGGGTATGTGACAAATTATTTGTGAAAGATCAGCCCAGTGATGCAGCAATTATGGACTGCACTACCAGCTGAGGGATCTGGGGATTGGGACTTACTCATAAATCCTACACTTGGGAACAGCTGGGGAACTGTTCACAACACAGAGATGCCCCTAGGTATGGTGAGCATAGGTTGACCAGTGCTTGTGTAACCTCAACCCACCTAATGAAGGGGAAATCTATGACTGGGGCAACCCTGACTAGATGGGAGGAAGGGCAAGGGGTGGGAGATAAAGAAAATAGCAGAACTAAGTAGTTCCTAGCATAAATGCTGATGTAGTCACGTCTTCTGCATTGTGCATGTTATCTTCAGACTATGTATTTTCTTCAAAGTTGTTCATCTGTAGTGATGGACAATAAAGTTGGTGCTGCCTTCATGCTGCCTTATAGGTACTGTAGTTTTTATGGTTTGCCATTCCTTCTGCTTTGTGGTCCAAGAATGGACCATTGCTGGAGGCAGTACAGCCTAAAGAGTAAAAACACCAAGCTGTGATCCTGAGGAACTAATAGACCTGTATTAGAAACTCACAACCACCACTTTCCATACTGTGTGACCCTAATCAAGTCATTTTACTTCCCTGCACACCTGGAAATGAGCTTCAGCTCAGTATGCCTTTCCTGGCCCAAAATTCTAAATAAAAAATGAAAAAAAAAATCAAAGACGGGAGCTGGAGGAAAAGTAATGTAATGGCTGGCATGTATAATAAACCTTTCTTTTTAATATCTCCTCAAAGTACTGTAGGTAGGCAGCCTGAGTATGGCATAGCCTTAGGTCTGACTGCAAAGTGGGTGTCAATAACCAAATGTAGCACCTCCCTCCAATTAGTGGGAAATGAATGTGTACACAATATTGTAGGTCAGGCTGTTTGGTAGGCTGTCATCTATCTTGCTGAATGCACTTCTTGGAAGCTTCCCTTGTAGTCTGACCTGAGTGGCCAAGGGCCCGGCAATAAGATTATTTAATTATATTATAGTACTGCGAACTTATGCATGGTGCATTTCCTATGCACTGAATGAAGGTTGAATTATTTAGCTATGTTCCAGTATTTAAGGCTCAGTGTGGATTTCCCAATGCACTGAATGAAGATCGATGGGACCCAGAGTCCTTTTGAATAAAACAGTGATTTGTTTCTATCCCTGGTGTGGGCTGCTGTTTACTGCAAAAGTGGAATGAGCCAGCCAGGTTCCAGCGAGGTTCAGTCATCATTTATTTCACAAGGGGCAAACTGTATTTTTATCTGGCCCTGAATCTTACATTTTCAATGGAGTCTGAATTTCTCTTTCGAAACTAATGTTTGACAATGACTGAAAGCTTTGCTCAGCATGCATGTCACAGGAAAACATTATGAATTTGAATGTACTGCAGTACATATGCGCAGTTCATGATTTATTTAACCTACAGAGCATATCTTAGCCTGTTAATCGCAACCTTTTTCAAAGAACAAAAGCAACTACATTGGGCTAGGGGCTAACTTGGTACCAAACCTCATTTTTAAAGGGAAGATCCCTCAGCCCTTTTTTGTTTGCCTGGGTAGTTTGTAGGCATGAACAATGATTGCCTCTACTGCACCCTTCTGATTTCATCAGGATTTAAATGCAAATGAAGTTGCTTAAGTCTGGTATGGAAATCTGCTTGACTCCATTGCAAAGGTCATGATGGCCTGTCTCATGTAAGGCATCCTGGAATTTTATTATGTTTTAGAGCTAAGGCCTGCAGTAGTTATACTGTTTTAGTCAGTTCTGTTGCTGTCCTCCGCAGTCACAATGTTCTTGTCTTAATGCTGGGCATGAAGCTTTTCAAGGTATAATAAGTGCCCTGCTATTTTGTGTACAGTAGTTTAAGGTGTGTATGAGTTAGAAAAAATGCTTTCCTAGAATACAGGGATGTCACAAGACATGTAATAGAACAGACTGAGAGTAGAATTTCTGCTGGCTTGTGCAGATACACATACTGTCCCATGATGTCTTTGCTTTACATGGGTGGGGTCATGATGTTTGCAATGGAATCAAACAGGTTTTCACACCAGAGCAGAACAGAGTGAAGCAACCTTATTTATATTTAAATTAGGAGGAAATTAGGAGGATGCAAGCGAGGGAATCATTGTTCATGCTTACAAACTATACAGGTATACAGAAAAAAGTGTGAGGGGACTTTCCCTTTAAATGTTGCTACCTCCCCACTTCTCTAATTCCTATTTGCCAAAAAACAAAACTGTTTCAACAGGAATGTTCTGCATTTTCATCTTTGCTGCATTTAAAAACTACTGAGCAATTATTTGCTTATTTTTTGTAGAGTTTGGATCACTGTTATTGTGCAAAAATTGCAAAGTGCTAGGATTGAAGATGGTTAATATATTTTATTTATTTATTTTTTTATTTTATTTTACAATTTTTTGCCAGATATATGAATATCTTTTATCTATTTATTATATATCAGCAAATACAAATCTCAGACTACAAAGGAAATCCTAATCAAAGCCAGATTATTGGGGTGACTCCATAATAAAACAGGTTTTGATGTAATGAGTACAATGTCAATAATGGGAAAATTTCAACTTCCAGCTTTCAAATCAGTGTAGATCAATCATCACAGAAAGAGCAGAATACAAAGCTCAAATATAATATCTGCCTGGCCTGGTGATACTAGTGGTAGCACATTGTACCACCATGCAGGAGCCCTTGGACCATTGTCATATGCCTGATGTTCTGCCCTGGTCAATGGGAGTCTAGGGAACTCTGCAGAAGTAGTGCTCTACACTCAGAGCATGGAAGACAGGCTACAGATGATGGGTGTGGGTGTGGGAACTGGGGGAGAGAGACATCTTGCTACAGCAATGTCACCTTTGGAGGGCCGGTGGCAGCAGTGGTTGTTGTGGGTGATCACACAAAATTCTGCTATACTCAGGACAGCACAATAGAAACATACAAGTTGACAGCAGCTAAGTACTGCAAGGCCCATCCAGTCTGCCCATTTTGTCTACCTTATGAATGTGCCATAGGCCTTTACTCTGTCAATGGCCTATCTATTCATACTCATCAGTATTGGTTCCCTTATGCCTATCTCATGCCTGTTTGAAGCCCTGCACTGTATTCATATCCACCACTTCTGAGGTAGGCCTTATCCATGCATTCCCACCCTTTCTGTGAAAAAGAACTTCCTCACATTACCCCTTAATCAGCCTCCCTCTAATCTCATGCTGCATCCTTTTGTCCTGCTATTTTTCTTATATTGAAACATATTAGACTCTTTCACCTTGTTAATGCCCTGAAGATGTTTGAATGTTTCAATCGTATCACCTCTCTCCCTCATTTGATCTAGGGTGTACATATTGAGCTCTGTTAATCTGTTCTCAATGTTTTCTGATGCAGTCCCTGCACCATTTTGGTTGCCCTTCTCTGGACTGCCTCCATTTTGTTAATGTCCTTGTGCAGGTGCAGCCTTCAGTACTGCATGCAGTACTCCAGATGGGGCCTAACCAGTGTCTTGTAAAGAGGGATTATTACCTCCCTCTTATGACTTGTGATACCCCTACTAATACACCCAACATCCTCTAGCCTTACCTACTGCTTTAGTGGTCTGCTTGGATGATTTCATGTCATTTGTGATGATGATGATGCCCAAGTCTCTCTCTTCCTTGTGATTGCCAGCAACTCCCCTCCCAACCTATAGGTGGCTTCAGGATTTCTCTTCCTATGTGCATGATCTTGCACTTCTTTATGTTAAACCCCAGTTGCCACTGTTCCAACCATTTTGCAAGTTTATCTAGACCTCTTCTCCTTCTGCCCACTCCGTCTGGATCATTTACTCTGTTGTAGATCTTGGTGTCACCTGCAAACAGGCAAACCTTACCCTCCAGTCCATCTGCAATGTTACTGATAAAGATATTGAAGAGGACTGGCCCCAGGACTGATCCCTGAGGTACCCCACTTGTGACTTGCATCTCTTCTGACTGTATACTGTTTACCACCACTCTCTGTTTTCTGCCGCCAACCAGTTTACCACAACTTCTGACCCACCTGAGCCTACTCAGCTCATTAATCAATCTTCTATGTGGAACAGTATCGAAAGCTTTGCTGAATTCAAGGTAGGCAACATCAACTACACCCCCTTGGTCCACCACTTTAGTTACCCAGTCAAAGAAATCTATGAGATTTGTTTGACAGGACCTTCCTGTTGTAAACCATTGCTGTCTTGGATCCTGTGCTCCTACAGATTCCAGGTGTTGCACTATCCTTTCCTTAAGGAGTGCCTCCATAATCTTGCCAACTACTGAGGTAAGAGTGACTGGTCTGTAGTTTCCTGCCTCCTCTCTGCTACCACTCTTGTGGAGTGGGATCACATGAGCCCTTCTCCAGTCTTCTGGGACCTCTCCTGTGCTCAGAGACTCACTAAAAAGTTCTGCTAATGGAACTGCTAGTTCCATCCTTAGCTCCTTTAGTACCCTGGGATGTATGCCTTCAAGTCCTATTGCCCTGTCCACCCTGAGTTTAAGGAGCTCTTGTAGGGCCCTTTCCTTTGTGAAGGGACTTGTGTACACCTCCCTCCCCCCTGTGTCCATGGAGCTGCACTGTAGGCCCTGCCCTACCTTCTTCTCAGTAAATACTGATTAGAAGTATCTATTTAGGATATATGCTTTTCCTTGGTCCTCCTCCACCCACACACTCTCCCTTAACCCCTTTGATCTTAGCAATATCCCCTCTGGGCTTTCTCCTTTCACTAATGTAGCTATAGAAAGTCTTGTCCCTTTTTTTTACTGTTCGTGCTAGTGTTTCCTTGGTTTGGGCCTTTGCCTGCCTTACTGCCTTCTCTGCTTCCCTTAGGGAAGTTTGGTATGCCTCTCTATCTTTGTCCCGCTGCGTTCCCTTATATTTCCTGAAGGCCAACCTTTTGGCTCTGATCTTTTCCGCTACTGTTTTTGAGAACCAAAGTGGTTTCCTCCTTCTTTTGCTCTTGTTTTTCTCCCTAACACGATGGGATATTGCTTCAGTTATTGCATCCTTAATGCCTGCCCATTTTGCTTGTATCTCCTTATCTGTATTTCTTCTTGCCAGAGCTAGCTTAACTCTGTTGGCCACCTTATCAAAGTCAGCTCCTCTGAAGTCCCATATTTTGCCTTGGAATGGGATGATTTAGTTCTAGTGGCCAAACTGAACCATACCACATGATGGCCACTGGCCCCTAGGTGACCTTCTACTTGGAGATCTGTGATCCTTTTCCCATTAGTCAGTACTAGATCTAGGATAGCCCTGTCTCTTGTGGGTTGTTGTACCAGTTGTTTGAGGCCCTCCTCCTGCAGGGAATCCACTATGTGTCTAGTTCTGGCAGATGTTCCTGCTGTTATTGACCAATCTGTATCTGGCATGTTGAAGTTTCCCATTATCAGAACCTCCCCTTTTCCTGTCATGTTTTGTATATCTTCTAACAGTAGTGTGTCTATGTCCTCACCCTGATCTGGGGGCCTGTAGACAACCCCAGTTCGTATGGCTGTCCCATTTCCTGTTTCCAGGGTGACCCACGGTTCTTCTGGCTCCTTATGTGTATTCTGAATTTCTGTTGCTTTGATTTTTTCATTGACATAAAGGGCCACTCCTCCCCCTTTTGCACCTTGGTCTCTTCTGAACAGTACATAGCCAGGTACTGAAGTCTCCCAAGTGTGGCTACTGATGAACCATGTCTCACTAATGGCTACTATGTCCAGTTTAGCCTCTGACATTGTTGCTTGCAGGTCTGGGATCTTTTCCCAGACTGAGGGCATGTGTGTAATGATTTTCTATTAGCCAGATTCCAGTGTTTTAGTTGTTGGGTGATCCAGTTTCATTACGTGTCATATGGGGAGCCGGACCTTTTCCTTACTTGGTGATGCAAATGAACTACAAACATGCTGAACTCCTGTTTCATCACTAGCTGAGGGGAGGGGAGTTCTTCATTCAATGTATTGAGTGCTTCACCCTCTCCCCATTTGCTAGTTTAAATATTCTGCAAAGACGTCAAACTTCTGCCCCAATGCACTGACTCCCTCCTTAGTCAGATGCAGTCCATTGAATTTAAAGAACTTGTGCTCTCAAAACTGTTGCCAGTTACCTGAAAATTTGTGTCCTTTTTCCTGGCATCAGCCCTTGAGCCACATGTTTAGCTCCCCTATCTCCCCTTCTCTGACCTTCTAGCCATCTGCCCCCCTCTCCTAGGCTGGCAGGATCTCAGAGAAGGAGATGCCAGATGAAATGGATGACAGTTTGTCACCCAGCCTGGTCAGGTGTTCCTTGGTCTCCACAACTGACCGGCTAGCAAGATTGTTAGTTCCTATGTGTACCAGGAAGTCAATGTTTTCTCCTGCTTCCTGCATGATTTTAGCAATGCAGGCAGTGTCTCTCCAAGCTGATATACCTGGGAGACATCTGACCATTATCCCCAGCTGGAGGTAGTTATCTCCCCGAATCATGGAGTCTCCTATGATCAGTAGTGTTTGGATTTCCTTTTTGCTTTTTGTTTTGGTCCTGTTTGGGAAGTAGTTATGTAGCACTAGCTTCTGTGCTACAGTGTCCTGCTCTGCAGTGTTTTCTGCCCCTTTGTTTGATTTCAGAGATAGAGGCAGATACATGTTTGTAGTTTTTATATGGTTTGTGGAGGTGATACGTTGGTGAGCATTGAGTGATTTGGCACCTGACTTGCCCCTCCAAACCATCTGCCAACCTCCCAGACCAACTACCTCTGGTCGAGGTGCTTTAGTTGGATATTGGGAAATGGTGGGCAGTTCTTGTAATATATTTTCTTCTGAATATGCAATTTAGGTGCACAATCTCTGCCCATCCTGCCTGGAGTTGAGCCCTAAGATCTCTGATGGTTCAGCATGTAGGACAATGTCCTAAATCCTGTATAACTGCCCTTTGAAAAGTGTCCCACAGTGCCTGCAGTTAATAATATCCATTCCAGTTGAGTTTCCAAGTTTATAACCTGGTCAGAGTAATTAGAAGGAAAATGAAAGCAGAAGTTTGATTTTTTTCATATATATATATATATATATATATATATATATATATATATATATATATATATATATGAGATATGACATGGTTCGACTGAAGATATCATATTTATCTTCACGAGGCCAGTGATATCATGATATCTCACAGTGGCGAAGCCACAGTGAGATATCTTGATGTCACTGGCCTCAGTGAAGATAAATATGATATCTTCAGTCGGGCCATGTCATATTCAGTTTATACAACATATGCTTTGCCCTGCCCTCAACACAACTTCACTACGTGCTCCCTCTCAATGCAATGGGTGACATAAAGGTGATGGCTCCTGGCAATACAACCCCTTACAGAAACGCTGCCAAAACAGCAGATGTCATTTATTGCTTAAGAAATATTTAGTGGATTATGCTATTTATGGTTAGTTTTAAGAAGCATTATCTGGTTTATCATGCCATGCCCCCCCCACACACACACACAGGGCTCCACATGCTTCCCCAACATAATAGATTATATAGGGTTTTTAAATATCTGGTTGATCCTGTCAGTTTAAAGTTAGTAAAAATATCTGGTTGATCCTGCTTTTATTTGGGGAAAAGTGGCGTTTATATGGTTATCTGGTTGATCCTGCCACTCAGAGCACTTTCACTTTCTAGAATAAGCGTGACGACGCTATGAAGACTGGCGATTTGTAGTTTAGTAAATATTTTTTAGAATGTGCCCAGACAGTAAATTAGAATTTGTCTGTATTTTTGTAGTTCCTTGTCAAAAGCTTAAACTGCACAGAGTGCAGCATTGACCGAGCAGCGGCTTTTTCAAAGTAAAATGAACCTCGAGCGTCTGTTGCCTGGCAACAGACGCTCGCGCTTGATTTTACTCTTGAAAAGCTGCCGGCTTGGTCAATGCTGCACTCTGTGTGCAGTTTGAAGCTTTTTAACAAGGAACTACAAAAAATACAGAGCAAATTCTAATTTACTGAAGTCTGGGCACATTCTACAAAATATTTACTAAACTACAAATCGCCAGTCTTCATAGCGTTTGGTCACGCTACACTTCTAGTGAAAGTGAAAGTGCTCTGAGTGGCAGGATCAACCAGATAAGTTTCGATATGACGTATAGGAACATGGAGATAACATATGACGTATAGGAAGAACATGAAGATAACAATGTTATCTTCACGGCCCATGTCAGATATGATGATTTATACTCTCATTTATCTGACAACATACGTTGTATAAATATATATATATATATATGCGTGTGTTTATTTTGTTTGTCTTTGCATAACTTTTTATAACAAGTTAAATTACTTGTGCCCCTGTAAGTGAGGTCACTGTGTGGATACCCCTCTGATCCTCCCCTTCTTACTTTGCTACAGAAAATGTCATGACTATGCTACTGCATAAAAGGAATGTAGAATGGGTGGTTGGGGATGGGTGGTGGTTGGACCCTTCCCATGCCAAAAAGAAGAACCACAGACAAAAAGAAACAAGGAGGTAAGAGCAGAAACAATCAACCAACAAGAACTGCAATAGCCCTGAAAGCTTAGCCTAATGATAGATAAAACTGTAAAACCTTTATGCACCACCTGTACCAATTTCAATGAAGATATATCCTACAAAATACACTTTACTACAGAGAAAAATAAAGCAGTAACAGAAGATATGCCTTGCAAAAACAATTTGAACCAGAGAAGACAGCAGTAATCTGTAAGCACAAAACAGTAACAAACCTGTAGGCACACCCTGTAATAATGCAGCAGAAAGTATACGCTGCAACAGCAGTTTGAATCAGAGAATAAAGCAGTACAATGTAAGCAACAAACAGTAACAAAACATGTAGGCACAAAAGAAAACAGTAACACACTGTAAACCTGCCTAGCCAAAAGAAGCCTTAATCTTTTTCTTGCTCTGATAATGTTGTTCCTTGCTCTGTCCTTATAAGCAAACCTAGAAGGAAAGAGCTCAGGTGAAACTAGGTGCCTTTGTCAGCAAACCTAGTCTTCCAATGATTCATTTAAGAGCTGGGAGGGACTATAAAGAGAAAAAATGTCACTGGTTGACACATGATTCTGCCAGTAGTCCTATGTCAGCAACTCCAGGTTTACAACCAGCTCCACCTCTTTGTGATGGCAAACTTGAGTATGCGAGTAGCAATAACTTTGCTTCCTCGGGGCACACCATGCAGAGGGGCTTTCCCATGAAGTACACTTACAGTGTGGCCGAAGACTGAGAATTGCATCTGTGAGACTGACAGGCAGGCCTTGGGACAGCTAAAATCATGAGAAAAGGTTGTAAGACTACCAGTGAGGTGTTAAAAAACAGAAAATGTTCCTATCTCTCATCTTCACTTTGGCAAACATTCAATGAAGGTTCTAATCAATAAATAATAAAATAAAAATATTGCCTAGCTCTTCTATAGCTGACAAAATAAAGGCATATAATCAATTTCTTTTTTGTCTTTATTGTTCTCTTTTGGCATATTTCACGAGATAAAATATTTACAATAATGCAATGCAGGGTTAACACACTCTAGATTGTGCATTACTTGGAAGGAGTATACACCCAGGGATTTAATGCACACTCTTGGGTGTTAGAAAAGCATCCATTTATTTTCAAAAGCATCTTGTAGCCATAAAGTGTGGCCCAGCTCATCCAGTTGATAACTTCCATTCACTATGCCCCACTATTTCTCCTTGTTAAGAGCATGTTATCCACTTTCTAGTGATTATTTTCTATGTTGCAATAACCAGAACAGGAAATACTGCTTATATGCCTATGTTTTGGAGACTGTATGCTGTGGAAAGGATCCCAGCAAAAGATTCTCTGGTAAACTCCCTATTTCAGAAAGTCTCCCATATATCCTCCACCCCTCCTTTCAATATTCTCACTATTTTCTATATGCCCAAATTGTACGTGCATGTGTGCATGTATGTGAACTGCTTTCACCAAACAGCTGTCTCTCCAATTCTGAGAATATCTTTAATTCATTCATTCATTCATTCATTCAATCAATCTATCTCTTTATCTATCTATCTATCTATCTATCTATCTATCTATCTATCTATCTATCTATCTATCTATCTATCTATCTCAAAACAAGCAAAAAAAAAAAACAATGTTAATGCAGATCAGGGTTGTTGCTGAACAAAACTCAAATCCCACAAAGTCTGCTACTTTATGCCATGCCCACGGTATTGTGTGCAAAGTAAGCCACATCATAAATGGATGTAAAACTTGTGATTATACCCTGAAAATATTCTAAATACAGACCTAGAATGCATGGGATAGGTATAAAACACCAGACTTGTGTTGCATGACTCCAAACCTGTAGCTTGGCCTTGGGTCATGAGGGTAGGGGATGGGAAGGTCAGGATTAGGGTTTCTATTTACAAATTTTAAATATGTTAACCCTGTATGAGGTACCACACCACTGAGGCACATCCTCATACCTGTAGCTTGGCCTTGGGTATGAGGGGAGGAGAGGTGATGGGGGCTAGTCTTGACAAACCTAATTGTTCAATTCCAAACCCTGTGGGTTTGAGTTTTGTGCAGTAGCAACCCTAGTCTGTATTGTTGTTTGTTGTTATTGTTGTTTATTTAGGCATAACCATTGAGCCTACGCTCATTCACAATGGTGGCCTTATTACACAAGTACAAATATACAAATACATAAAAAACATTATTACAATACAATTTCAAGCAATTGATCATTCGTTTCCACACAAACCTCAAACATACAACAAACAGAGTAATAAATTGAGGCAGTATAGCACAGTGGTTTAAGGCTCTGAGCTGCAAATCTGGTGACATCCAGCAGACCAGACCTGGGTTTGAATCCCGCAGCTTCCACTTACATACTGTGTGACCCTGAGCAAGTCACTTAACTTCCTTGTGCTCCCAGGTCACACCTGTAAAAAAGCTTTCAGCTTAGTGTGCTAATCCTGGTTAAACACAATTAAAAAAAAAAAGAAAAATTACCGCAAACAATTAAAACATTCACATGGCTGAATATTGGAAAGCAGGTGATTCTTTAAAGCAGAGACTGGCAAGGGTTTAGAATAAGGATCCAGTAAAATGGGAAGGAGTTTATGCCAGAGTTTTGGGACCATGACGTAAAACTATGTGAGGACCTTTTAGTGAAGAGTTTAGGTACTACTAACAGGAAAAGTGGGAATTTCTCAGGGAATGATCAATTTTCCTAAAAGTCAATCTGTCCCTAAGTACTTTGAAATTTGTCCCAAACCAGACTTATATGCAAATAGACTTGCATGTATATTTCTGCTAGTAGTCAGGGAGACCCAACCTAAGGAATGGTATAGATGGCAATGATGTGCAGTTGTACAGCAATTCAAAATTAATTTGGCCAGTTTATTATAAAGACTACCAAATTTATGTAGTCTGTCTAGAGAAGCATTGCCATATAGTATGTCGCCATAACCAATTAGCGGTAAAATCTGGGCTTGAATTATATTTTTCATAATATAAGCATCAACACATTTTCTATTTCTATATAAACAATCCACTCTCCTGCCCACCTGTCCAACCAACCTATCAACATGTTCATTCCCCGTGTCTAGCTGATCCAGCCAATAGCCCAAATATTTATACATTTTAACCTATTCCTAATATGTACTAGATAGATCCAAAATCTCTAGTGTAGCAACTGATTTTATTTAAGATGGTGGTCCAGGTAGTAATGTTTTTGTTTTAGATGTATTTAGCTTTAGCTTCAACTGACAAAAATATTTTTGTACTGACTCAAATCTGGCCTATAATATGGATTGGGTCTCCCTGAGCAAGCTATTTGACTAGTAAAGAATTGTATCATCTGCACAGAGATGATAGTTCACCCCCTTTACACTCGTACCAACGTATTTTAAGTAAATCAGGAGTGGCCTCAGCACAGATCCCTGGGGCTCTCCCCTCTCCACTTTCAAAGACAGTGAGTCCAAACCATTAACTCTGTTGAATTGTTGTCGATTATTCAGGTATGAGCAGAACCAGACCAGAGCAGACCTGCTCATCCCTGTTTCAGATAACTGATGCAGCAAGGGCTGGTGGTCAGCTGTGTCGAAAGCCGTGGACATGTCTATTAATACAGCTCCTGTGTATTTCTGTTGGTCATTTGCTCTAGCTATGCCATCTAAGACCCTCAACACAGAGACCACCATGCCATGATCCTTGCAAGAGCCAGACTGGAAATCATCAAAGAGATTCTGCCCATTCAAGTAGTCAACCGTGTGTTCCACCAATATGTGTTCCAAAATCTTACTAGCAATCGGAGGGAGAGATATTGGTCTATAATTGGCAAGTAGACCAGGGCTGTCATGCTTGAAAATAGGGACAACCCTGGCATTCTTCCAAGCTTTAGGGAATATACCAATAGCAATATATTGTTTGAACAGATGGGCCAAGGGGAAGCTAGAATTAAAGCAGAAAATGTCAACATTTTGGCAGAAAGGCTATCAGGACCACTAACTCTATTATTCTTTAGATGCAACAATTTATTCAACATGACATGATATTCAATTTCTGTGAAAGAAAAATAGGGTAAATTATTGTCCTGGTTAGGGGTATCTGGAACGAACAGGGGGTTAACATTATTACCAAAGAAATTTCCAGATTCACAAAAAAATCTATTAAACCTATCAGTGTCATTACAATCTGGTTCAAATAATTCCTCAGAAAATAGATTAATAATGTTAATAATGTGCCTATGGTTGGAGGTACCATATAAGTCTTTTATTAAAGACCAAAATTTAGATGAGTTACCTTCGTCTCGGAAGTTTTTGTCTGAAAATAAATTATTTTGCTGCTCTAACACCTGCTACATAGTTGTTTCTAATGTTTCAATATTTCTGCCAATCTAAAGTTGTGCCAGTCTGCCTGACAATGTTTCAAGCTTTGTTCTTATCTCCTTTTAGTTTAATTAATGTAGTATTTTTGTAATGAATTTTCTTAGTTTTGGGGAAAGTGGAGTGGTAACTTGCTTTGTACAGGGCACTTAAGGCCCTGCATGAAGCAAAAGGTGGCTCTGCACTTACCTTGCACAATACTTTTTGGGCCCTGTAAGAAATAAGATGTGCAGTGCACTTTGGTTCCTATACATGTGTTCTAACTTTGTTTGTGCATGGCCCTGCATGCCCTGCACAAAGGATGAAATGAGACCTAACTTTCTTACTAGTTTGTTTATGTATGACTTTAACTGTAGTACAAAATGCATGCACTGTTTTTTAGTTGCTTATATTTTTGACCGGTTTCCTGTTTCTCAGATATAAACATTCTATTTATGTAGGATGTAGAAACTTTTTCACAATATTTATCTCCAAAATCTTTATGCAACATGCAGATTTTCATTATTTTCATGAAGGTTTTATTTATAAACATGTTGGGCAGGATTTCCAAAATCTCTGAAATTCCTGCAGCTGTGGAACCTGCTGCAAGTGGGTTGCCACTTGCTGATCCACTGATTTATGCAGTTTTCCTGCAGCTGCAGGTATTCACAAAGGCAGAGCTGGATTATGACCAGCTCCACAATTTGCTGCAGCTTGTGGGTGGTGTTAGCAGGAAAATTCCTGCAGCTGTGGAGAACTGTTACTGACGGTAGGACAGCTGTAACATCTTTCACAACTGCTGTGGCTATGCATAGCAATCTCCACAGCTGCAGGGATTTAATCCACAACTGGGATTGCAGTGTGACACTTAGTCCCAAGACCCTTCATGAATTCAGCCCATTGTCTTTAATTAAAATTATCAATTGCCAATTTAAAAATGCATTGTATCATTATACCCTCACAAACAGTAAAGTATCATCCTTAACATTTATGTATTTAATAAATTATCATTCATTAAAGTATTTGTTGATGTATAATTTGAACACTGAGTAAAAACCTTCACACCACATGTACAGTATGTAACAACTCTCTCTCCTGCCAGCAGGGGTAGAAGGCTTGTTTTCTAGAATGCTGCACCACAGAGTCTACTGATTTGTAGAATCTCTGAGAGCCAGTGGGTGGAGTTTAGATTTCCAGTTGGTGATGGCATGAGAAGTGTCAATGTGGCAGAGTGATAGAAGGGTATGGGTATGCCTTCAGAGCACCCCGACTCAGGTCTCTTACCAGGCCACCTGCTGAGGCAAGGGTCCCTCATTTACAGCAGCTTTCTGGGGATCTAGTGTGGGGAGAAAAGCAGAACTCATTGTCTAGTCATCTGGTAGCCTATGGGTATTTATATATATATATTTAAAATGTGACAACCAGGAAAGGCACACTGAGCCAAAGCTTGTTTCCAGGTGTAATCTGGGGGGAGAGGAAAAGTGGAGGTTCATACAATAAAGAGCAGTTATAAGCATGCAAAGTGCAGCATACAAAAATATAAATTTTTCCAGTAGTGAAGATCTAAAATTGAGTGCTATGACAGAGCTATGAGCAGTAGAATACAAAGCTGCAGTGAACAATGTGTGCTAGAGAGCAACAAAAATTGCTGCACCAGCATACTGAAGAGCAGGCAGGGGGCCAAGCACATGGCAAGTCCAGGTAGGTGAGTAAAAGGAAGTAGATGAGGGAGCAGGGAGGCTGTGAAAGAGAGTGGAAAAGGATTCACAAGAGGGGGGGTGACAGGTACATGGGGGGGCAGGAGCACACCTTTGCATGCATCTAAAGGCTTGGGAAGGAAGGGGGAGATGAAAGGGAGAGGAGAGTTGGTTCCAGAGGGAAGGGAGGTGATAGGAGAAGGCAGTTTGCCTAGCACAGGAGTGAAGATGAAGAAATAGCGAAAGTCTGAGTCTCTGGTGTATATAGAGTAAGAGGAGGAGAGGGTAGAGAGGAGTGAGGAAAGGTAAGAGGAAAGGTAACCAAACCAGAATTTGGCCAAAAGGAGGTAAAAGTAGGGCAGGAAATGTTGAGAGAGAAATGAGGAGTGGTAGGGAGGAGCTGGTGGCAAGCGACAGAAGGCAAAGCAGAGGGTGTCCAATCTGGCTAGGGCAGAGGCAGAAGTGGTGCAATCAGACCACATCACATAGTCAAATACAGGAAGGATCATTTTAGTAACCAGCACCCTGCAGACCTGGAGAGATGTAGTCCTTGCTATGGTACAAGGTGCCGAGTTTGGGGTGAAGTTTGCTGTAGATGGCGTCAATATGGGTAGAGAAATCAAGCTTGCTATCAAGCCAGACCCCAAGGTGTTTGAAGACGGGGACAGTGTCAGTGTGGGTGCCATCCAGTGTGGAGAAGATGGTGGAGCAAAAGCCTTGCCAATTTCTGGCTGGTACCAAAGGTTATAGACATGATGGTCTTTGTGTTTACCTTGTGCTGGTGAGCCTGGAATCAGCATATCATGTTGAAGTTGTGCTGGAGTGGGACCTTCACAGCTGAGGTTGAGGGGCCGAAAGTGTAGATGACCATGTCATCTGTGTACATGTGGATGTGTAAAGCAACACATGCAGATGGGAGGTTCTTCAGGAAGATAGAAAAGACTGGGCCTAAAATGGACCCTGTGGGACCCTTGCTAGGACTGGGGGTACAGGACACCACCCACCTGAACAGACTGTTGATGATCCATAATGTACAAATGGAACCAGGCCACAGTAGATGCAGACAGGCCTGCTAAGTTTAGCTTGGCCAGAAGGCGAGGATGAGACACGGAGTCAAAAGCCTTGGCTTAATTGATGAAGATGGCTGCAGTGATGTGTCCTGATCCATCCCGGTGAGGATAGCATGAGTTACACACAGCAGCGATGACACGCTAGAATTTCTTCCTAAAACTGGACTGGAAATGAAAAGAAGAGGTTTGAGGAGGTAGAAGTCAGCAAGCCTAGAGTACATGATAGATTCTGGGAGTTTAGCAAGATATTGGAGGAGTGATTTAATCCTGTAGTTACCTAGGGTGGAGGGGTCACCCCTTGTGCAGAGGGAGAATCTTAGCAATTTTCCAGGCCTGAGGGATGCACCAAGAGAATAGGATATGTTCAGAAGGTGAGAGAGAGGAGGGCAATGGCTGGAGGAGCAGAGATTCATAGAGTTTGTACTCTAAGCTGTCAGAGCTGGACTTGGAAGGGTCAAGTGACATAAGGGTTAGATAGATTTTCCAGGGAAGACAGGAGGGGAGTGGAAGCCTTTGGGCAATTGGGGTTGGGGTGAGACAGTAGAATCTGGTGAAGGGTGACAAGGTAGAGCACAGGTAGTGAAGAATTTGTTAAACAGGAGCAGCTATCGGGTGGGTCAGAGACAAGTGAATCATCCGCCAAAACGGTGGGGAGGTGGACTGAGCAGGGGGTTGAATAGGGAGTGGATTACCTTCCAAAATGTTGAGGGAAGGAGAGATTGATTGGAGGTTAGCCTTGAAACAGTGGGCCTTAGCAGTGCGAACAGCCTTTGTACAGGTGTTCCTGAGTGCCCTGTAGTATTGGATGTCAGCTAAGGAATGGGAGGATTTAAAACATGTTCATGCAAGATCCTAGGACTTGCACAGGTCATAAGGTCAGCTGTGACCTATGGGTGGTAGGAGTGTCTAATGCTGGCCTTTTGGAGGGTGCTTGATGTTCCAGGTATTGCTGAAAATAGCAATGAAGAGAGACAGGGCTGAATCAATGTCAAGGGCTGAGTACATGGGGACCAATCAGAAAATGCAAGGTCATTTAGAGGCATCAATATCTATTGATCTGAGTGGCCTAAACCAAATGTACTTGGGGGCTGATTGAGGGAGATGCACTTTCCTGATGCAATAGATTAGGTAGTGGTCATTAAAGGTTTCCAGTAGAACGCCTGCAGCTATAATATGGTGGGAGTGGTAGGAGAGCACCCAGTCCAGTAGTTAGTGGTTAGGGGAGTGTGGATTGAGGCAGGTGTGTTCAGTGATTAGTTGGGTGAGGTTTAAGGACTTAATCTTGTGAAGAGTAGGCTTTGATCAAGTGAAAGCCAATGTAGTTGAAGTCCCAAGAAGGATAGAGCTCACGGAGGCATGAGAGATGAGAGATGAGAGATGAGAAGGAGTTTGCTAGAGAAGGGGAGAGAGTTTTGGGGAGGCATATGTAATGCCAATAACGATGGAGAGTGTGGAGGGATTGATAGCTTTGCTAGCAATAACTCATGTGAGGAGGGAGACTCACAGAAAGAGATGGATCAGGAAAGGGTTTGACAGACATAGAGAGCAAAGCCACCTGTATGCTTGCCTCAGTCCTGTCAAAAGAGATGGAAGTCAGGGAGCACTAAACTGGAGATGGGTAATCTTGAGGACAGCCAAGTTTCAGTGATGTGCAAAATGTCGGGGAGTGCTGGGAGATCCAGAATAAGGGAGTAGAGCTTAGGGAGGAGACTTCTTGCACTGAAGTAGAACAAAGTGAAGCCTTTGGGTAGAGCAGGGGGAGAGGAGGAAGAGGAGGGGCCTTCGTTGGGTTCAGTATTGCCAGCAAGAAGTAGGAGAAGGAGAAGGAGAAGGACAAGGAGGAGAGCAGAGTGAAACTTCTGCCTTTTTGACTGGGGGGTGGGGCAGTTTGGAGAAAAGAAACAGGTTTGATGGAGGGACTGATATTCAGGAGGAGAATGTAGCAGTCCGGAGTGGATGGGAAGGTATAGGAGAAAGTAGGTGAGGAGGGTAGAGAAAGGAGTAGTGGAGGGTGACATATGGAAGGGAGAAAAAGGAGGGGAATAGGGAATGAGAAGTGAGTGAGCTCGACTGGAGAGGGGCAGGGATAGGAGGGAGGGGGACAGGGATATTAAAGCTCATATTAAAGTGAGAGAAGGAGCACAGTAGGCGTTTGCTCATTTTAGCTGCTGTATCATATTCATAATATTCTAGATTTTATCCCCTTAATATATGCCATCAAATTTATTTTCAAAATACAGTTTTGTGCTTGCTCAGAACTATGTCCATGGGTAATTTGTTCAAAGGGTTTACGATGCTCATGGTGTAAAAATATTTTCTGTTGTTGGTTCTGGAGAATTGGAGGAGAAAAAGACAAGGTAGAGGAGGAAGGTAAAGAGCATGGTATGGGAGGTTGCAACTAAAATAATCGAAAGGTAGGAGCAAAATACAGAAAGGGTAGATGAGACAATTGAGTGGTTAGCTCTTTATGGACATACACCAGGACAGCAGTGATGACTATCGGAAATTGTAGTCTGAAGGCCATTTATTGTAGATCTCCATTGAGTCTGGTGGGAGCATAAGGAATCACTGGAAAGAATTATGTACTGAATGAAAAAAAAATTCGACAGGTTCTACTTCATATGAATGCTCACAGAATGGAGTGGGAATCATATTTGTCAAGTGCAACTTTAATAATTCAACCTAAATAAGCAATTTATTATTAGCACCTAATTGATCATTGCCCCAATAACTCAATAATTGCTCTGTGGTTGAAAAGATTGAGTGGGCATTAGAGGAAGGGCCTTTGTCAAGAAGGAGGAGCCACACATGTAGCATACACGAGGGTTAGGCAGCCAGCATGACTGTCGGCATCTCTCCTCAGGACTGCACACGAGGAACCATGGCGTGGGACTGATAAAGTCCAGATAGCATTTCTTTTACTTTCCTTATGTTTTTGTTACCTGTTTCCTTTTCCAGTCTTAGGGACTTTATTGCTGAAAGTAATGGTCAGGCAGCATATTCTTATTTAATTATTTCCATGGAAGACAAACTGTTGTCACTTCTTAGTACACTCAATTATAGATGATAAGAAACAATGGCAGCAACCTGATGGAACACCATTTTTGATTTGGCTGTTTTGTTTTCTCATTCCTACAATTCGGGAATGTAGCTATTCCCCACAGTTTTCCAAAGCATGTTACACATTGGATTCCCGACTTTACAGCTAACAGTGAACCGTGGCAGCTTCACTGGTGAAATGCCTGATAAATATACAATATCAGTTCACTAACCACTGATGCCTGAACCTGAACTTGCTCCTGATCTTGAATGTCTAATATTTATTTGTGCAGTGTATAAATAACAACCTGCCAGCCTTGATGCCGTTGGTTTTCTTTTGTACCATAATAACTCCAGAGCAATACAAAGTATACTCATGCCTTTGCAACTTCTGATTAATGCAGGATATTGATTGTAGTACTGTAACTTTGCAGAGGGATGTCATACCAGTAGCTCCCCTCAAATAAAGTTTCTTTCCAAAACTAAATCCAAAAAGCTAAATAAAATAATTAGATATTCAGAAAGAAAACTGGCTAAATCATATGAGCCTTTAAAACTTTGGGCTCTTTAAAACATAAATCCATTCAGAAAGTTACTAATAACCCAGTTAAGGCCTGTTTGGTACAGACCTTATCACCATTTACTCAGCCTGAAGCAAATATGAATTCAACATACGGTATGGTTCCAGAAAATCAAAGTGACCTGGAAAAAAAAAATAGAGAAGGGGGAAAAAAATTAAGTCGGGGTCTTTGAACCATTCTAAGCAATATATAGAAAAAGCTAGTAATTCCGGAGCTTTAGCGGAGTCTTAACCTTCCCAGACCCAACCCCATGATATTTTTCCACCCTTACAAAATGCTAAAAATATACATAAAATATCTAAGGAGGATGACATTCCTCCAGAATGGGCTATACAATTAATAGAAAGCATTAACAACATTCAACAAAACAGAGAGATTCTAAGCATCTTCCAGAAAGTATGCAAGAGCTTAAACTGGCTTTGATTAATATGCAATCTAAATTGGAAACACAAACTAAAAGATCACAGAACTGGAAAAATGGATGACTAAACCTCCTCAAAAATGAGGCTGAAAACTGCAAAAAGTGGCAACAAAATCTTACAATGAAAATGGATGATTTTGAAAACAGAACCCAAAGAAAAACATATATGGTTATTTGGTATATTCCCAGAATGGGAGAAGGATGCTTCCATGTGTGACATTCTACAACAAATGTTTCAAGAACTCCTTAACTCAGAAACTGACCTCCCGATAGCTGATCGAGTGAACTGGTTGGTGATACAAATCTTTTACTGAGGCTGATTCTCCCAGGCCTATGATTGTAAAATTTCATGAATCAAGACAAGCAGCAAGTACTTAAAACCTTTGAAGAAAAAATGACTTTAAATTTAAAGGTAATAAACTCACTGTGAAGCAAAATTTTCCATGGACCTTAGGATAAAAAGAAAGAAATACAACTACATACAACAAGTACCATGTTAGGAACACATCAGAGCATTTGTAATTTATTTAGCAAGATTGAAAGTATTCTTAAATAATCAGGCTCTAATCTATGATAATAATGAAGAAGCCCTAAAAACCTTTAAAATTCATTGCCAAATATATTTTCTCCAACATAAATCATGATTTATTGGCATATGCCCTGACGATAAGACTGGGGTGAAAACTGATTTGATTAACAATCTCTATCATGTTTCTTTACAACAAAACTTTTTCTTTGTTTTTCCTACTATAGTTCTACATTGTTTTTTTGTTGTATATAATAATTTTATTAAAATTTTCAAATATAATAGCAAAGTATGTATCTGTGGCAGGATTTACCACCATCATGTAAAGGTACTAGCGATAATAAAGAAACTAAGAGAAAAATAAAAGAAAATCAAATAACATTTCTGGCCAGGAAAACCACATGGAAGTCACAATGCTAAGGTCAAATAGTGAAAATTGTATACATAGTTAGTACTGAACTATGCAACAAACAAAGGCAGACCATGTATCAAGCAACATAGTTTTCTACCATGCCTATGCAAACTTTACATAGGTGCAATGCAGAAGGCCCTAAAGGACAGTGATTATATTGTAAGGGGTCATGGCCTAGTCTTAGCTTTAACCCCTATATTCTGAAACTATAACAATATAAATAGAAAATAGAAAATAATGGATAGATAAGTGTGTGTTATGGATTTTTTTCACACATCCGAGGTGTGTAATGACCCATAAACCTTGAGACCGAAGCTTGAGAGGTTTATCTGATCATCACACACCAAGGGTGTGTGAAAAATCTAACATCAAACTTCACAGTACCTATCCTTTACTTTTAATAATTGCTGGTGTGGAGGTTTAGACTGTATTTCTAGCAGCTTGAAAGAAAAAGAAATTTTTAGCTAGAGTGCAGTTTTTATTTTTGAAGAAATTTGGCTTTTTTTTCACTGAGGACCAAGTAGCTGCGGTGGCGGAGCAGACAACCACAGTGAGTACCCACTTTCAGTATCTTGCTGGCACTGCTGTGTGGCAAGGTTCAGATGCACTGTGTCTTTGGGAAGTGTCATATCAACCAGATTCTGGTTATGAAATGTCATATCAACCCTGATTTTGGGTTATTATTTTTTTTATCATAGAATACTTTTTATTTATTCAGCATCATCATATATCAACAATTATACATATGCTTAAATTACAGTACAGAGTATCTTAAGCAAGTTTGAGCAACATTCTCAAACAAATTCAGGTAACATTTCTCATCCAAACCCATAAAAAAAAAAAAAAAAATAGTTCTGATTTCCCCTAGTATTCTTTCAGACATCGAACATAAACCCAATTGGCTGCATATGAAGCCTGTAAGGAAGAGAAGGAAAAGAATAACCTAGGGCAACCAGCTTTCCTGTGATGAAAAATACCCCACTCACATAGTCCTAATAGACAGGATAGTTATTATTAAAAGCATTAGGAGCACCAGAGGGGTGGTAGCAAGCTATAGATAAGGAAGGGAAGTCATAGGAGGTGAGTAAAAGTGTGTATAAACCTGGGATATGATAGTTGTTCAGCCACCAACCCACATCCTTCTGAAGCTGACAATTCTCCATCCGAGCTTGGGACAGGGCAGCCACCTTATTCCGGAGGGTTGTTTAGTGGGGAAAGGGGGGCTTTACATAAAGAAGAGTTGAGGTATGCTCCCCATTTCTGATGGTATTCGGAAAGCTTCCCCTCTGTTAACATACATGAGTCTCTTGAAGGTGGCTAGCCTAGCTAAGGCTGAATGGCATAGGGAGATAAGTGGGGGAGACACCTGTTTCCAAGATAGAAGTAAGAGCCTCTTTGCTTCTAGAAGGGCTACTAATACTGAAATGGTTTTGGCAGGTGGGCCAGGGATGCAGAGTCACCCAACAGAATCAGTGGATCAGAAATGCTCACAGGTAGGCTCCAGTATCCCTAACAGTCCATTGCAATGGCTGATCAAAGGGATCAGGGCTGACAGACCCATAATACGTGAAGGAGATTTGCTTGGGTCATGTTGGTATCTCCAGCACTTTGCATGAGGGAGAATGCCCCATGGAGGACTGCTGGTGTACGATACCACCTGAGAAGGATTTTAAGTTGTATTAGTTGATTTCGAGCATCCTTGTAAGCGGAGTGGGCTAGGTGTAGGCAGTGGGACCAGGTTTCGGGAGCAATGGAGGTTTGGAGGTCCTTGCTCCATGTGTCTCTACGTGATTCTGTGTGGTCCAGCTGAGCCTTACACCATGTGCTGTAGAAGCATCGTGCCAGGCCTTGAGGGACAGGACTAGATGCAGCTTAGACATCCAGTGTCATTTGGGGTCTACTGGTTAGGTCCCACCGACAGACTGGACCGTACCTGGAGTTGCAGGTATCTCCAAAAGTCCTTGGATTGTAGGGAGTACCGGTCTGGAGCAGCTTGAAAGACATCAATGTAGAGGAGTTGGGCATGTACAGGTCCTGGATGAGGTGCATCCCCATACTTTCCCATGCCAGCCAGTTCAACGGTTCATTGTCTCAGTAAGAACTGGTTCACCATAGTGCTATGTACTGAATGGCATACAGCATGCTGCCTTTGGAGTATTAGAGGCTGCCATAAGCCTATGCCATGCTTTCCTAGTTTCGATCATGCTCAGAGTGAGGCCTTTTATGCTAATGGGGGGTGTTGGATAGCAGTGTACCCAATAAGATGTGCTGCAATAGCTGAGATTGTAGTTGGACCCATAGAGCAGGTGGGAATGAGGAGGGGACGAACCATTTAGTGGCTTGGGACGAGATATAAGACCAGTGATATCCCTGCAGCCGTGGAAGTCCCAGACCACCTTTGGTCCAGTGGGCCCACAGCTTACTGCGGCTCCATCTGGGTGTCTTACCTTCCCAGAGGAAGAAGGATATCAGTTCGCCTAGAAGATGGAACACCTTACCTGACAAGGCAATGGAGAGGTTATTAAGGAGGTAAGTACTGTAACTCTGGGGAGTAACATTATTCTGATCGCAGCCACCTTGCCTGATAGGGACAGATTAAGGTGGCGCCAGTGACTTATTTCGGTCGTTAATGAGGCTATTAGGGGACCAAAGTTTTCACTTTCCAGGAGTTTCCAAGAAAATGGAATGGTAACACCCAAGTACGTGAAGCTATGTGAGGCCCATGGTAAGTCCAGACCTTGTATGTAGGAATCTGTACAAGCTTTGTTGAGGGGGGTAACACTAGTCTTTTTCTGACTGATATGTAACCCTGACAGCTGTGCAAATTCCCCCAAAATGTCTAAAACAATGGGGAGAGTTTCTTTTGGACGGTCCAAGGTTAGAAGTAGATCATCTGCATATGAGGCCATTAGGTATACCTGCTGGCCAATCTGAATACCTTTGATGCCTTCAGTTGTTTGCAGCTTTCAGGTGAGTGGGTCTAGGGTCACCAGAAAGAGCAGAGGGATAATGGGCAGCCCTGCTGTGTACCATGTTGCAGTGGGAAGGGGAATATCTTGATTAGTTAGGATCCTCGAGGGGGTGTTGTATAACACACTGACCTATTGCCTGAAGCACGGGCAGAACCCATAGAGCCGGAGAGTTTCATGGAGGTATGGCCACTCCACCGAATCAAAGGCCTTAGACAAGTCTACTGCCATTGGGTTGTTGGATTTTATTGTTAATCATTTAAAATCCAGGACCACCCTGATGTTGTCCGACGCAGCCATTCCCTTGGTGAAGCTGACTTGCGAGGGGTGGACAATTTGCGGGATAACCTCCACCAGTTGGGTGGCAAGCATCTTGGTGGCAATTTTATTATCAACCGAAATAAGGGAAATTGGGCGGTAGTTGACGCAGTTAAGAGGGTCATCTGATTTTTTTGGTAGGAGAGTGATTAGAGCTTCCCTCATATGGTGGGGAAGGAGCCTGTCGTGTGAGCCTCTTGTAGCACCAAGAGGAGTGGGGTGCTGACCTCTGCACTCATGACTTGGTATAGCTCTGTGGTCATGCCACCTGGACCAGGCAACTTACCTTTAGCAGGTTGGTGGAGTGCAGTCAGAAGCTCTGTTTCAATGAAAGGCTTATCCAATAAGTGTTTTACATTATTGGGTATTTGGGGGGGTTTTAGCTGAAGCGCAGAAGTCGGCAAGCTGACATTCTAATTGGGTTGGATCCAGAGAGACATGTGATTATTACAGTTGCTGGTAGAATTGCCGCATACATTCGTTAACTTTTTTGGGGTTTGAGACTACAGAGCCATCCAAGCTTCTTAGAGCATGGATGCGAGAGGCTGCTTGTTGCTTCCTTAACTGGAAAGCCAGAAGCTTACCCACTTTATCTCCCCTTCCCAGTGCGAGTGTTTGGATCTAATCAAGGCCCACTCAGCCTTATGGTGCAATATAGTATTTATAGATATTTCAATTCCACTATCTCTCGAGGAGTGGCTGGATCATCTGAATCTGGCTTCCAATAAAGACAGTTTGGTTTGCAGATTGCTTAGCTCCATCTTTCTAAGTTTGTTCTTATGTGCAGAGTAGGTGATAATTCCACCTCTCAGTATGGCTTTGAAAGCCTCCCACACTGTGGCTGCTGAAGTGCCTGCAGCCCAGATTCAGTGAGAAGTAGTCCCTGGCCATCTCCCATACCATAGTCTGAAACTGTGGTTCTCGGAGCAGTATTGGGTTGCAGGCCATCTGTCCTGACCTGTTGCAGCCCAGGAGTGTATACAGGCAAGACCCTGGGGCATGGTCCGAGACTAGGATATCATGTATTCTAGCACCGGTAATGTTACAGGCTGCGGAAACGTTGGCAAGCCAGTAGTCAATCCTACTGTACGTAGAATGAACTGAGGAGAAAAAGGAAAAGTCTCGCCCTGTCGGGTTGTCTCTACACCACATGTCAGTCATGCCCCACTCTGCCATAACCCCTTGTAGTGCTGATACTACTTTTGGACGCTTTTGGGGAGTTGTCTTAGTCTTATCTAGGAAAATGTCACAGGTGCAATTAAAGTCCCCACCAAGTATAATTGGCATTTGTGGGTGCCCATCAGCTAGGGTCTCCACTGCCTTGTTTAGGTCCAAGATGATTCCGGGATCATCAACGTTTGGCCCATATACGTTCGCTAACACCACCTGTCCCCCAGGGTGTGAAAAGCAGACCGCTATCCAGCAGCTCCTGCGTGTCCGAGAGTGTCTGCTCTTGCACCCAGGGTCAAGATTTCTTGATCAAAATGGCTATCCCCTAGATTTGGTTGATATTGAACTAGCCATCACATTACCCACCCAGGTCCGTTTAAGCCACAATATGGTTCTTGCAGTGAGATGAATCTCCTGGATTAGTGCAATATCCGTCTGCAAGGAGCGTAGGTGCCTGAGGACCACAGAGGGCTTAACTGGGTGATTTAATCTCTTCACATTCCAGGAGATAAGTTTTAAACCTACATTGGTGTTCTGCATTGTTGTTCCCAAATAGTGCAAAAGGTATAGGTACTCACCACCTACGTCCAGAAGAGATAGAGAATCAGAGGAAGGTAAATCTCCAGAGTCAGAATAAAGGGATTTAGCTGCATGGGGTAAGAAGAGAAGTTGTCCGTGAAATGTATATAACTGTGCTAACCTGGTATAAAAATAGATCAAACAAGTTAAAGCACTTAACAATCAACCACTATGACCAGAAAAAACAGTTTCTGTTCCCCCAATGGGAGATAAGTTATTTCAATCTCTTAACAGTAGAGATAAAAGACTATAAGTAAGTAAACAGGCTCTAAGCTAAAGGTGAATTCGTGTATATGCGAGGTGTAGTCCTCCACACAATCGAAGAGGCGCACTCAGCCACGCTGACCTTTCACCTGCACGGGGAAGAATGGAGATGAGCCTAACAAACAACATACAATTCCATCTCCAGCTGTGTGACCTGAAATGGAGTTTCCAGGGGAAAGTGATAGGGTTTGGGGAAGAAGGGGAGGTGATTTTAATTCTACATCCCATCGAGCTATGGTCAGTGCCTATAGCGCCTATATAGCATACAGATCATCCGTTAAGATAGAGGGCAGGGCAAGGAGACCTGCATTCCTATGGATCCCATAACCAACCCTTAGAGCCAGCCTGAAAATAGTAATACCATTATGCTGAGGGGGGAAACAGCATAGAAGTGGGGGATCAACTGACCAGCTGAGGGACCCTGGAGTCTCAACATTGTGACCCCAGGCCTATCTGACACTGTATTCACCCCCAGAGAAGGGGGACCCCAAAGCCCCTTCTATCAGGTATTATTCCCTGCTCCCCATAGTACCCATAACAAAAGCATCAAGCAGACTTATTGTAATCAGTCCTTCAGTGCTCGCTCCTCAGTCTCAGCCGTTTTCATTACACAAGAAGTGTCCTGGGTTAAAGCCTCTGTGAAAGTTAACAGTCTGGGTTTCACTGGGACTTGGGAAAGGTCTGGGCTGTGTGCTTGGTCATTTGGAGAATCCACCCAGATTGCGGTCTCTGCCACCTCCATAAGTAACTCATTGGGAATGTCCTGTCCTGCCAGGTGGTATGGATTAGAATACTCATCTTTGGTCTGCTTCGCTGGTGGAGCTCTCTCTGGGCCCTTGGATGGAGATACCTGCTCGCTTACTGAGCGATGGTGTATTTAGGACATCTGAGGTACTCTGTGCTTGGGCAGTGAGGGAGAAGGGTGATCTACTGGCTGCCCACCTGTTGCATTATTATCTGTTCCAGCCATTGCTGCATGCGGCGGAGACCTGGGGGGAGTACTTGGTAGTTGCGCCATCCTGCCAAAATTAAATTCCTCCCTAAAGCCATCTCTGGGAGAAAAGTTCCTTCTCTCCCTTGTTCATGGTCCTGGGGCCCAAAGTTTCCTGGGAGTTGTAGTGTGCAGCGACAAACACGGACAATACCTGGAGGCCCAGTCTACGATCTCTCGAGGGCTCTCTGCCACAATGTCCTTGCCTTCTCGGGACACATAGAGGTAAGTTAGGTTTCTAAAACCATACTTGAAACCATGTTCTGCCAGCATTTTTATGGGCAAAAGGCTTTTCATTGAGCAGCTGCTTCAGCCTGAGGAGTCTCTGAACAGTGAAACTCTAGCCCTGCCATGTCAAATCTCCCTTGTCTCAGGCTACTCTCAGGATTCTCTCTTTAGTAGATCCAGAAGCAAATGATTTGATACCTTTTAATGGACCAACATAGATGTAACAACAAGAACAAAGTGCTCTAGCTTTCGGTCCAACCAGTCCTTCTTCAGAAGCTCATGGCAGTTGTTTAGAAAATATACTAACAGCTAGATAATGCAGAGAAAAGAGTTAGTAGAGTAACGCAGGATGTATACGATAATGGGCCTGGGTGAGGACCGTTGTGTTCGAGGTCCACTGGGAATACAGTGAGCTCTTTCTACTTCGATAGGCCCGTTCCATCTATCCCCTAGCATTTTAGAGATCTCCTCGTTGAGGAATCTTTCGGTGTTCTGGCCTTCAGCGCCCTCGGGGATACCAAGAATCCCAATATTGTTTCATCTCCCCCTATTTTCTTGGTCCTCAGCTCTTTCCAAAGTACAGCTAGCTTTCCTCGTGCTCCTGCATTCATCGTAGAATTTTGCTTGGTCAGATTCGAGGTCTTCTGTCCATTGCTCTGTAACATTTAGCTTATCACTGAGCACTCGCACCTCAGCTACAGTACCAGATAGTGTTTTTGAAATGGAGTCTCCCTCATTAAGAGGGTTTCTAGCATTGCTGTGATGTGTTGGAGTGAGGTACTAAGGTCTGGGAGGCTGACTTCTTTGGTGGGCGTCCCTAGGACTTGCGTATCCCGATTGTGCGAGGCCATTCTCGAGCAACAGGGCTCCTTAATGTTCTCCTGTGGCACAGGGATTAGAGTTTGCTCCCAGGTTGACCCCTTGCCGCACACGGTCGCTCACTGTACCAGTCGCTACTAGATGGCTAATGAGGAGGTGGCGCTGTGCCATAAATGGATCGTGCTGTGGGGCCTACTCGGGATGAAGGATCGGCGCGGTACTGCACTGCGGTATTAAGTGCCAGGTAGCTAGTGCAATAAAACTCCACGCCCTACTGAGAGAGAAGTCTACGGTTTCATTTGATCACCATTAGGGTCTGAGGATCCCTGGACACCTGTACGTTTGAACCGATTCTGTGAGCTGGGGATTGAGCCATCGGTTTAGCGGCCATCTTCATCGTGTCAAACCACGCCCGATTTTGGGTGTTATTGTTTTAGGAGCACAGTAACCTGAAATCCAGTTGATATGCATTTTTAACAAAACAGTAATCTGGTAATCTCTCTTTCATCCTAGATTCGGACCCGGGGATCGGCCAGCCGTGTGCCCGTTACACGGCTCGGGGCCCCTGGACGCCATCACCAGTTGCCACAAAACCTTTCAGTACGATTCGACCACAGGATCGGCCAGCTGTATGCCCCTGCTGGCACATGCCTCGGGCCCCCGACGCCATCACCAGCCGCTGAAAAACTCTTCAGTAACCGGATTCAGACTGCAGGATTAGCCAGTCGTGCCCCATTGGCACACTTGGGGCCCTCACGCCATCACCAGCCACTAAAAACCCTCTCAGTACAGGTAAGGGACTTCAGGGCCGGGAAGTAGGGATCCTCTGTGATTGGCTGACCGGGCTCTGAGACGCCGCCCATTGACCGCCGTGGCTCCAGTCACTGTAGTTCCTATTGGTGACATAGCTTGTGTGCTGTGTGGTTTGAGCCATTCACTTGCATTGCTCTTGGACCAATTTTTGTGCCTGGACACTAGTTTTGCCTTATTTTCATTTTCACCTAACCTGCTTGCCTGTTGTACTGCTCCAGTTTGCTTCTTATTATTTTATGCTTAGAAATTTGATTCTGAACTTTTAAGTTTATGTACTGTATTTACTAGTACTGGTGAGGCTCAGAATTGCTATATTATTTCCAATACTGCTGTTGTAATTACCCTGACACTAGAAAGTATTTGACTGCTTTTCCACCAGTATTTCACTGAATCTCCCTAGCTCTCTGTACCTCTCCTATCTGTTACCCATGCCTGGTTTCTCTCTCTAGCCCAACTCTATTTTCCTCTCGCCTCACGCAGTATATATCTTGCCGCACATCCCGCTTAACCCTTCTCCTTACCTCTCTTTTCCATCTCTTGTATATACCCCGTGCTCTTAGGAGCATCAGCCCCCTGCCCAAACCTGAGCTCCGAGTGAGAAGACCCCACGGCCGCACACTGTCCTTCATTGGTGCTCTGTCTCTTTCCCTGTAAGTGTAACTTTCCAAGCATGCTTCTCGACGTGAGACCCATGGCCACTCACTGCCGCCCTAGGTGCTCTGCCTCCCTCCCTGGAAGTGTAACCGCCTAGTGTGCCTTACGCTTCCTCCTAGTGTGCTTTCCTATCTCCCTGGCTGCCTGCTGCTGCCCGCCTAAACCTCCTGCGCAAATACATCGCCATCTTACCTCGCAAAATAATTAAAAATGCCTTATCCCCCTGTTTAGCCTACTGTTGATCACCGACTTTGAATAAACCTTTCCCACTGACCGGCATCAGCCCTCTTGATCACACTTAAAACCTAATCATTTTCACTGGGGACTCCCCCCCACCTCCCGCTCTCACTAAGGACTCCCATCTCTTGCATTTTAATTTTCTCATTGTTTTCTCTACCTCGTGTTTTCTCCTGCTTTCACCACCTCCCCGACCAGCTTCTCTCTGCCCTCCCACCTGTACAACATCACTGTTCCTTTGTTTCAGGGGTAATCTGTAGACCAATTATAGACTGTGTACTTATAGCTGCCTCTCTCTCCTCCATCCTAGATTCGGACCGCAAGATTGGCCAGCCGTGTACCCCGTTGGCACGGCTCGGGGCCCCCCAACGCCATCACCAGCCGCCGAAAAACCTTCTCAGTAGCCGGGTAAGGACTTCTCTGGGCCAGGGAAGTAGGGATCCTCTGTGATTGGCTGACCGGGCTCTGAGACACTCGCCCATTGGCCACCGGCTCCAGTCACTATATTCCTATTGGTGACATAGCTTGAGTGCTGCGCTGGGCTCGGAGCCCATTCACTTGCCCTGCTTTTGGACCAATTTTTATGCCCGCCCCATCCCTGACCTTATAAATAGGCCCTTCGCCCCGCCTCTGCATATAGGAATCTGCCCCCTAACCAACCATCCAACCTGTTCCCACAGCCTAGTTCCCTCCCCCCCAAAGGCTCTGCCTGACTGCCCTCTCTGCTCAACTAAGCACGCCCCTTCAAAACCTCTATAAACTATCTTAATTTTCCCTCTACCTCTTTGCGACTATTCTAACCTCATACTTTGTCTTACACCTAGTTCCCAGAGCTGTACTTACTCACTAAAAATGCTTTCCCATGTAAACCTCCTCCTGTCTTTTCTATCTCTCCATTTGTTATCCACTGTGTCAACTTCCTTCTCCTCCTACCCCACGCAACCTCCCACTGTAAGCATCTTGTCATCCTACCTTCATTATGGAACCATGGCAATACACTTTTATTTCTATCTGAGGCACCCCATTACTAAGGACTGGGTGCAAACGACACGACTGGCTGGAAAGATCATATTTGAGCACCTGTCGTTAGCAACCCTCTTTTGTGGGACCTTAGGTGACTGCACTGTATCCAAACCTGCAGCATGCAGAGGAAAAATGTTACATGGTATGAGCTAGGGGAGATACCCCTCAAACTGCTGCTCCTCCTACTTCTCACGTCTGGTGGGATCCACCCAAACCCTGGCCCTGGCTCAAACATTAAGATAAAGCCTGCAAAAACTGAAAACGGGCTATCCATTGTTACCCTAAATATCTGCAGCCTCCTTCCTAAGCTGGCATCTCTTCAAGCCTTTATTGGACAACATAATCCTGACATACTAGTAATTGTTGAGACATGGCTAACACCTAGCACTCCAGGTCATGCAATCTCTCCAAGGCTACAACCTCTTCAGACTTGACGGGTAAAAGAAAGGGGACGGATGTGTTTTCTATATAAAGGACCACTGTGCCACCCTGCCAGTTTCTCCCCAGAAAACACCCTAGTACAACTTCTCCCTGTCAAACTTCTCCTTGTGCCCAAAACAAAGTGCTTACCGTGGCTGCAGTCTATATTCCCCTAAAGACCCATGAGCCGGCTCCAGTCTATCCTTGAATTTGCAAGATTACAACCTCCTGACTCTGAGCTCCTCCTTCTTAGTGAATTCAATATAAACTGGCTTGCCTCAGATATTGGACCCAGCAAGGATACTATCCTAGCAACCAACCTAACACAGATGGTCAACTCCCCTACTAGGAAAAACTACAGACTGGAACCAGTACTCTCATTGACTGGATACTTACTAATTGCACGGGCCGGATAAAAACACTTGCTCTCACCGACTCCTCAGTGATCACTCCCTGTGATCTGTATCTGGACAAATAAATTCCACAACCACCTCCTAAAACCATCCTAAGTCGAATGCTACCGCACGAAATCTTGCTAAGCTAAGACCTGCCTCCTACAACAAGACTGGTCCCCTATCTACAATCGCTGGATGTTGGCTGCCCTAGACTTCTTCATTAAAACTTTCAACACTGCCCAGACACCTATGCACCTTCAAAAACGTAAAATCAAAGCCCTCTTTAATCCTGGCTAACAGCCAAACTACTGGCTCAGCTCAAAGCACGTGACCATCTTTGGGCTATAGCCAGAGCCACAGGCTCCATAACAGACTCACTTAACTATAAACAGGCTACAACCTATGCACTTCACAAATTAGGCAAAATGAAGAGCTCCTACTTCAAGAATGTTCTAGAAAGCACCTGGGGTGATGGGAGATCCTTCTGGGACAATATACGAACATTACGGGCAAACAGTCTAAATCCTCTCCGTGGCAATGAACATTGATGGCTCCACTACCATGACCTAAGACTATGGCTGATGCCTAAATAACCTTCACAGACCTCAGTGGTGTCCTCTCACCAGACTTCTTCCAGGACTTGTCAGTTCCAAAACTCATGATCCCAACCCACCCGCCAGACAAACCGCTTATTTCACTTTAAAATAGTTAAGACATATGAAGCCTACAGATACATAAAAAAGGCCTGCTCTAAATCTAGAAATAGCAGTGACACCATTGATCTAAAACTTCTGTTCCTCACCTTGGAAGAAGTGATCCACCCCCTCACCAAAATTCTCAACCTCTCCCTGTGCCAAAGTCAATTCCCCAACACATGGAAGGCCGCAATAGTCACACCGGTGCATAAAGGGGGTGACAAATCCACACCAGGGAACTATCGGTCCATATCTGTACTTCCACCCCTCTCCAAAGCTCTTGAATGGATCGTGGCGGATCAACTATCAGACTACCTGCAAAAGTACGATCTACTCTGCATTCAGCAACCCGGATTTAGGACAGGACACAGTACGTCGACGGCCCTCCTAGATTTCTCTAGTGAAACTCACAAAGCCTTGGATAAGGGTTATTTAACCGGAGCCGTTTTCATAGACCTCACAAAGTCCTTTGACACTGTTCACCATAGCCTTCTGATCTCTCTTCTGCTTAACATTGGGCTAGCCAAGGGACCTGGAGCCTGGGTAAAAAGTTACCTGGTGCAACGTTCTCAAACAGTAAAAATCTCTGAGGTTCTCTCTGAGTCCAAACCAGTCCTCTCTGGTGTCCCCCAGGGCTCAATTTTAGGTCCTCTCCTCTTCAGCCTATTTCTAAACTTGCTTCCCAAATCCTGCCCTGAAAAATTAATACTCTATGCTGATAACGCTGTAATTATCTCTTCCCATAAGGATCCAAACCCACTACAACCGAGCTTGCAGCTTGCTTTCTCCTGTGTTGAAAAGTGGTTCCTTGAGCACAAACTGGTCCTAAATCAAAAAAAACAAAAGTCATGCTTTTAGCCAGTCATCAAAACAGAAATAGGCATACTCCACTTGTCATAAAACCTCTCTTGAAATACACTAGAACAAGTGGAACACCTTCAAATACCTTGGTATCACTTTTGACTTAATGTCTTACTTTTTGTGGCCCATATCGATAACACTGCAAAAACAGTGCACCAACGCATTGGAATTTTGTACCGCACTGTCAATTTTCAACCAAGCTGCCTTGAGGATTGCTGTTCAAAGCTCCATCATCTCAATCATAGACTATGGTCTAATTGTCTATGGCTCAGCTACCACTGCACTAAAGCGCATCTCAACAGCACTAAACAAAACCTGTCGACTCCTCACTGGAGCACAGAGATGGACCCACCTTGTGACCTCTAGACAGAAACCGTTGGTTACATCTCCAATCACCTCATGTATCTCACCTGCATGATGGCAAAAAATCAATCTTGGGACTCACTTCTTCATGTATCCGGACCTGCTCTGCTTGAACAATGGCACTGTATCACCAGAAGATCTGACCACCAACCTTTCCTTGTCCCTAGATGCGGACTGTTCAGGGACAAAGATATTTTGCATACTGTGCCCCTACCTGGTAAAATGCCCATAACCTGCCCTCCCTATCCTCCACAACATTGGGAGCTTTCAAATCCATACTATACGCTCACCTCACAGCCTCCAGCTCCTGTGACTGCTTTGACTAAAGTCTCATCCCACTGAGAGCACTTACATTTGTTTCACTCAACCACCATGGTCTCCTTTTTGACAAAGACAACCTGAGTACCACTAACCTTGTTCTGTCTGCCTCTGAACTTCTTATTTCTCCCTATCTTCCCTCTCAAGCTCCCCAATCCTTATTCCTTGCCCTTGACACTGCCTCTGAGTTCCTTTTTCTTTTCCGTATATAAATGTTACTGTTTAAGTTGTGGCCTTGTTAAACTGCTTACTGATTGTTTATAACACTGTCTACTATGTTTTTGTACTTAATGATGTGGAACCTTTGTAAAAGAGCCTTGGCTCAAAGGTATTAATTCCTGGAACAATAAACTAAACTAAACTAAACTGGTTGATATTTATGGTCACCAGTAATTATTATAAATATAAATATAATGAGCAATAATATATTAGTCTGTGAGTATTATTATAAACAACCACTATTACAACAGTTTCTATGCTAAGAATTGCTGCTCTACCACAAACTCATATCCTCAAACCTCTGGGGAAATGAAAAATCTGATTTTATGGAAAAGCATGTTTCATGCAGACAGTTACTTCTAAAAGTCTCCTTATGCTAACCTGTCGAGGCACTGGAAACAATGCCTCACTAGACCTAGAATTCTGTCTAGCTATACAACTTACCACAAAATATCACTAGAATGCCAGTATTAGTTAATACAAGTCATGCCCAACCTGCCAACTTACTTAGTTTCTGTGCCTTGAAAGGATTTAAAAGAGCTGCTCAGAGAATACTCAATCCCTGTTCATTTAGTGGACCACATTAGGCTGTTAACAGGCCTTTCTGAGAATGCTCCACATTGGCGATCCATGGGCACCATATGTCCTCAAACTTAGACCTCTGTCCCCAGTATAATACAAGACCCACTGATGTGAGATCAGTGAGACACTCCATATACCAATCCAAGGTGAGGGTTAGCTTGTCTCCACTGCATAAGAATCTGCCTATTAGCTTCCATAGCTAAATGATAGAGCAGGAGCAAACTGTTCCTCTCCCATCACGGGGACTCCAAGATCCAAACATCTGGGATATTTGAAAGATATTTCCCAATAACTTGTCTGGTTAAGTCAATAATGGCCTTCCAAAAATCATGAATCTGAGGACAGGACAGGTAAATGCAATATTCCTCGGGGTAGACTGGCATCTCCAGCAGAGATTTAGAACTTGCACACCCATACTTAGTAAGCTTGGTTTGTGTTCTGTGCCATTGTCCTAATATTTTTTCTGAATCAATTGGAATTTAGGATCCGGAGTATTTGGTGTGTGCCTGCTTCCAGCATGTTTCCCATCGTGAGACAGTGACCTGGTAGACAAATTCTGGTTCCATTGGAGCCACTGAGTCTCCCATGTTGGAAAGTGGCAATCTTGTTAAATTTTATAAGTAGTGACCCCCTTTCTCGGATCTTTCAAGAGATCCTCTATAGCCTCATGCATGTCAGATGGGGCAGAGAGTAATGCAGGCCCAGATGCCCTTTCAGGGTATGCCTAATTTGCAGATAACACCATTGGTTTCAAACTGAAGGCCAAATCTCTCTCAATTGTGTAAAAGACTTTAGAATATTCTGCTGGGTATCTACCAGGTCCCCCAGGGTGAGAATCCTCAATTCTGCAACTCTCCCGAGCAGCATTTGACCCTCTACATGAATAGCTGGATTATTCCACAGGGTGTTCAGTCTCCCTAGAGTATAGGGGGTCCACCCCTTAAGCTTCATCATCACCCTTCAGGCTTTCCTGGAAAACATGACTGTAGGGCCAGACCATGAATGAGCAGGGGGTGTATCCATCAAAGCAAGACTGATAGGGAAGGGACCATACAGAGCTTGTTCTACATCCACTCACAACGGGTGGTTGGCTGAGAGTGGCATCAGCCAGCTCAAGGGCTGCTTGGTGCCTTGTGTCATGTGATATGCCCAAAGCCATGTGAGACTCCACCCTCTTTTCTAAGGGTGCTCTAAGGTTTTGTTTTACTAACTCTAGGTGTCCTACCTTCCCATATAAAAAGAGGTTAGGAGTGTATTGATTCTCTTCCATGCTGATGGTGAAATTGAGAGAGGAAGATTATTAAAACAGTATAGCAGGCTAGGCAACACCATCATTTTAAAGGTGGTGGTATGGATAAGGACATTTTTTTCCACTTATCCATTTCCTGAAAGAGTTCAGACACCATGGAGGTAAGGTTAGAGCCAACTTGGTCCTGCTACCTTGGGTAACAGTCATACCTAAAAACCATGGTCTAATGCATTAACAAGGAGCCTATGATTATCTGCTCCCTGTCTGCCCTTCATGAATCCTGCTTGGGATTTGTGGATGATAGTAGGTAGAGCGCATTCCAACCTGAATGCCATCACCGTTGCAAATATTTATGCATCGGCGTTAAGGAGGGATATAGGATGATAATTGGTACAAAGCACCTTATCCTTATGGGGCTTCGGGAGAACCATAATTACTGCTTGCTGCATAGCTGGGGAAAGTGCACCTTTTTTGATTTGCTCCTTGAAAAGGGAGGTTAAGAGTGGAGCTAAGTTATCAGAGGAACTTGATAAAAATCCACTGGTAAGCCATCTGGACCTGGAGTTTTGCATTTGGCCAACGATCTGATGGCAGCAGTAACTTCTTGTGCTGTAACTGGCTTCCAACTGAGTTTCCACCTCTAGTGAGCCGAGGGAGGTGAACTGTACTCAAAACTGGTCTACTGCCACCACCTGAGGAGCTCCCGTGAAGTATAAAGGTTCTGATAGAACTCCAAAAAGGCAGAGCTAATGTGGGAGGGATTAGAAGAGAGGGTTCCATCTGACAAACAAATGTGAGGGATCAACACTTCTCCCTGCTTCTTCTTCAGTCAACAAGCCAGGAGTTTGCTGACTTTCTCTCCCTGCTCCCAATAATGCAGGTGCATAAAGAAAAGTGTCCTCTCTGCCTTTTGCTTATGTATGGAGTTGACTTTATACTTAAGTAGAGCCAGGATTTGGAAATCTGCTTCTGATCTAGTGGCCTGGGCATAGTACTTTTCCTCAGCATTTTGCAGCTCTGACGTTAGAAGATCTACTTCCTGTTGTCATTTATGAGTGTCATGAGATGCATAGCTAATAATGTGGCCTCAAACAAATGCCTTGAAATCATCCCAGCCTACCTCCTCTGCCATCCCTGGAGTAGCACTGACCTCAAAACGCCATTGCATTTCCTTGGTAAGCCAGTCCACTAAGTCCAGTTTCTGAAGTGGGGGAGGGGGGATAAGCCTCCATCTTGGGGACTTTGTGGTGGGTCAGCCAGCATCAAAGTGAGTGTCACTGGTGAATCATATGAGAGCACAGCAGGTTGTAAGGCTGCATCTGTCACCTCATGCGCAAATCTGCAGTTAACCAGAAATTAGTACAAATGACTACACATCAAATGATGTGAAGAGTGGAAGGTACCTTGTGGTAGGGGGTCTCAACCATCAAGCATCTACCAGGCCCTATTTCTGACATGTTTCAAGCAGAGCCTTTCTGGTCATTCTATAAGAGGTGTCCCTGAGCTAGAAGGTGATTTCAAGATGGGATATAACACTAGGTTAAGGTCCCTCTACAACCATCATAGGGTTCAGGGAACCCACTTCCTGCAGGAGCTGAGCCAGAGACCAGACAAACTGGGCATCATCTGCATTGGGACTGTAAACATTTGTTATAAGAATGTGTCTCTCCTGAATTTTATCTAAAAAACTAATCAGCTCCGTCCTATCTTTAACCTATCAATTTAAATGGAAATTCCTTTCTAATTAGGATAGATAAGTGATTCTTGGCCAGCTGGTTATGATTATTCTGTGATATTTGTAATATAGAATGTGGTATGTGGTATGTGATTGTCTCACATGAGACATCCTGTGCTCTGACCCCCCACAGCTTTTGATTAAAATAACAGGATATACTAACCTGACACCAGGAGGTAATTAAAGACTAGATAAACTTAATTAAGAGTCTCCTGTTTTCTGTCTTAATTAGAAGTGACTCAGCTGCCAGGATATAGGAGTCATAAACTTTTATGACGTCTTAGAGGAAAAACATGTTATCTCACCATGGTGCTAAAAGTTATAAAATCCTTTGATATACCTTGAAAAAAGGAACTGCTCAAGATCAGAGAAAATGTTTAATTAAAGACTGTCATAATTTGGGAAATGTCTTTTTCCTGCTGATGTCACATTATTTAATATATCTCCTGGCAGGAGATCATGTTTGTATATTTTTTATATTCTAAAAGGAGGAGCTAGATGACATCATAGAAGGGGTGTGGAAACACAGAGTTTTAAAACTGATTACTGTGTTTGAACTTGTGACATTTCTTTATGGGCTCTTAAAAAACAAGATCTAACTATAAGCACTATAGAGGTAATACATTAGATAAAAAAAGTCTAACTGTATGTTGGTAGGAGTTTGCCTGTAGTTTGCTTTGCTTTTTTTTTTAAGTGATTGTATGCTCTTTGATATATTGTTCTGTGTTTACAATTTTCATATTTGTATCCATTTTTAGTAAATATATTATTGGAAAGACTGCCTGGGTGTCTGCTCAAGTTTTTTTTTTTTGCATGTGACGTGTAAAGAGTTAAGACTGACAAAAACTGTTCAAAAAGCTTGATGTTGTTACTAAACTGGGAAAAGGTAAGACTATACCTAAGGTCTTTTATAGAGTTTTAAGGGTTGATTTTGGAAGCCTGGCTTGGTGCCCCCTAGCATAGATGTACCACAATCCCCGAAGAGTCACGAATCTGCGCCTGTCGTTGGGTATGCCAAAGGTTCTGATTTGAATCCCCAGAACTTGAGACTAAATGTGATTCAGACCCACAAACAGACAGGAGGGTTACCCTGTCTATTACCTATTCACAATACTGCACTCGGAGGTTGGCACCGTGGGAGCAGAGGGCCTGACCTGCTGAGTGCGTTTGCGTGAATTTGGTTAGCAGAGGTGCAGATAAATTTGGTAACAAAAGCTTTAATTGTTCAGTGTGTCAGCTTAATACTGTATAGCTCACTTGCAAAAAAGGCAATGATTTATTTTTAACAAGGAAACAGAACTATATCATTTTGCTTACAATCAAGTTCCTACCTGTTATTTTTTTTTTCTAAAGTGCAAGTTAGAGTAGCCATAGTTAGGGAAGAAGATGGCTTCCAACTACTGCGGGCACACTGCAGATTACTTGAAGCAGTTGTGCAAGGACAGAGGAGTCCTGTATGAGGTGAGAGCCACCAAGCAGAACCTCATGGATGCCCTGATGGCAGCAGATGCCCAGAGCATCGTGTCACAGACTGTGACTGTAAAGGACCAAACCTTGGGCATGGTGGGGCTAGCGGCCAGTGCAGTGTTCAGATCTGATGGCTGCAGATTGAGTTGTGCAGAATGAAGCTGGAGTTCCAGGGAGACGTTGAGTGAGAAAAATGAGCCACAGAGGAGAAAAGGGAGTGAGAACAGTGAGATGCTGCCAGTGAAGAGCATGAGTGCCAATGAGCCACAGAGGAGAAGAGGGAGTGGGAACAGTGAGAGGCTGTCCATGAAGAGTGTGAGCACCAGTGAGCTGCAGAAGAGGAGAGGGAGCGAGAACAGCGAGAAGCTGAACGTGAACAGCAAGAGGCAGACCATGAGGAGCGTGAGTGCCAGAGGTGTCATGAACTGGAGAAGTTATTGAATCCAACCACACAGCACTAGAGCAGGTAAGGGTTTGGGTTTAACTGAAATTACAGGACTGGGTTACAAATTGAATTCCAAATTGATAGCTGAATTTAAAGAGGGGAGGATATGGATGTCTTTTAAATTCCTTTGAAAAAGTTTGTATTCAGGCTAAAATTCCTAGTGGGTCCTGAAGTTTCCAGCTATCTCAGCTGCTTACCGGGAAAGCTCGGGATGCATTGAGTCAAATGGACAATGAGGACAGTAATGATTACAGCAAATTAAAAGCTGCCCTTTTAAAAAATTTGATTTTGCTGAAGTACAGAGCTAAATTCTGTAAGCTCAGCAGAAGCCCTGACATGAGCTACAGTACAAGTCACTTAAACTGCTCCACCAATGAGTTGGTTTAGCATTGTTTTTTTATAGTTGGCAATGCACTGGCAACTCATATTACATTGCTTTTCAATTTTTAACCAGCTCAAAAGCACTGTTTATAAAATGTTTTTTGCCACTCAATTGAAATGCATCAGCAGTCCGATTACAATGCAATGCAAAACTGAGATTTAAATCTAAAGAAACAGTTTGTGCAGAGCTTTGTGCTGGATTCAGCAACACTTGTGCAACTCAGTCCGAAATGCTAAAACAACTAATTGGAAGAACAATTTAATGTGACTTGTACTATGTTTGTGGGAGGGAACGGAAACAAATTCTGTAGATAAAACTGAAAATGCTATTTTGTTGGAAAAGTTTTTTTTGGGCATGCCCAGCAGAGCTGAAAACCTGGCTGGAGGACGGAGATCCCAAAACAGTGCAAGAGGACCACAATGCCAAGCACAGACCTATTCTGAGAGTGACTGGGGTGGGTGTGGCAGAACAGAAAGGGAAAAGCACACCTTCAGGGCAGCTAAAACCCTCACTGCCTCCACTGAAACCAGTTAGCCCCAGGTTTCAGAGAATAGATTTATCTGAGAAAAGAAATGAATGTTGGGTCTGTAAAGAAACTGGGCATATTGCCAGACAGTGTCCCAAAAGGATAAGCAATACACAGAATGAGGCTAGGAAAGAAGTGGGTTGTTTGTGTGTCCCTGGAAGCATGCCTGTGAACATGAGGGAACACATGCACCCAGTCACGGTGAATCATGTACAGGCCCAAGGGTTAAGGGACACAGGGGCATCCCTGACATTGGTAAAATGGGATCTGATAGACCCTGGTCAGCTTATATCCAATGAATTTATAACTGTACAAGACTTTACTGGTGAGATGAGAACATTGCCACTCACTAGTGTTCTTCTAGACTGGGGTGAAACAGGGGAAACTGTACAACAGGTGGCTGTAGCCAAAACATTAGCAGTTGACGTCATCCTTGGCAACAATCTCAAACAGGGGATGGTGTGTGCAGTTATCTGTAGCCAAGTGGGAAGGGGAAATTGTAGTTCCCTGGACCCCACAGAAGCCAATGTGGAAATCACTGGGAGGCTGATTCCCCAGCCTGTGTCTCCTGATAGGGAGACTAATGAAAAGGGGGTAGAATTTCTCAGTAGCAGTGTACCACAGCTACTGGAGGGTTACTCCAAAGAAGGAGGAGGACCCACTGTCAGAGGGTTAGGGATGACAGTGATCCTGAGTGCCCTGATGCTAGTGCTAGGGACCCTAGTTTAGAGACAGAAGGGACCTGTCCCATGCCTTGGGAATGTGTAAGAAATTTTCAGCTGCTCAAAAAAGTTACCCTAGTCTAGAGAAACTGAGAACTTGGGCAGACTCTGATGGAGGACAGGGAGATGATGGTAAACATAAGGTTTATTGGGAATATGGACTGATGTATACTCAGGATGTGAAGACAGAGGGAGGGGTGATAGGCAAGCAGCTTGTCATTCCCCAGGGGTATTGTGAGCAGTTACTCAAGATTGCACATGATATTCCCTTGTCTGGTCATCTAGGAATCGTGCACACTATGCAACAGTTGGTCCAGAATTTCTATTGGTCCAACTTCATCCAGCAAGTGAAGGAGTATTGCAGGTCTTGTCACCAGTGCCAAGAAATAGGGAAGGCAGGTAAGAAAACACAAGCCACCCTAATTCCACGTTGAGAGGGAGGAGCCATTCCAGAGGGTGGAATGGACATTGTGGGGCCTTTAAATACCCCCAGCTCCTTTGGAAAGAGGTTCATCCTGACTATTGTGGATTATGCCACCTGATACCTAGAGGCAGTCATCCTATCGTCCCTGAGGACAGACAAAGTGGCAGATGCCTTACTTGGGAATTTCTCCCGTGTTGGGTTTCCACAGGAGGTTATCACCGATTGAGGGGGTTCCTTCATGTCAGACCTGATTAAATGTTTGTGGGACAAGTGTGGGGTGGTGCAGAGGCACATGCCACCTTATCACCCACAAGACAATGGGCTTGTGAAAAGATTTAATGGTACCCTGAAGTCAATGCTCCAAGTGTTTGCTGAACAGCATGGGAGGGACTGGGGGAAATACCTTCCCCACCTGTTGTTTTCATACAGGGAGGTGCCCCAAGAGTCAACAGGCTTTCCCCTTCAAACTTTTATATGGACACTGGTATGTAGGCCCCTAGACTTGATCCAGGAGGACTGGGAAGGCAAGCATGCCATCCAGGGCACTCCCATAGTGGATTATGTCTTTAGGTTTAGGGAAAGGCTGAAGGAGCTTATGGGGACAGCCCAGATCAACCTGGCAGCTGCCCAACAGAAACAAAAAGTGTGATACAACCACAGAGCCAGAGCTTGCTCGTACATGGTGGTTGAGGAAGTCACAGTCCTTATTCTGGTCTAGAAAGACAAGCTGCAGGCTGAGTGGGCAGGACTGTACAAAGTAGTTAGGAAGGTAAATGATGTGAACTATATCATAGAGTTACCTGACAGAAGACATACAGAAAGAATGTACCATGTCAACATGATGAAGCCATATGCTAATAGGGCTGACATGGTGTTTGCAGTATGTAGTCCTAGGTAGGGGACGGACAAAGGAGACCCTCTTCTGGACTTGCTGGAAGAAAGCAAACAGGAGTCCTCTGTGGAGGCAGTTAAAATGTCTCTCCAGCTGGCCCTGGACAAGATCCAGGAAGTAAGAGAGGTTTTAGCAGACTTTGCCCCACTGTTTAGCACCAAGTCTGGACTAACCCCCTTAGCGATGCATGATGTGGAGACAGGGACACAGACACCTATATGGCAGATAGCATATCAGGTGTCAGAGGCTGTCCAAAAGGACATTAGGAGGGAGGTGGAGGAAATGCTGGATTTGGGGGTAATCCAGAGATCCCACAGCCCCTGGGCTTCATCCATAGTTCTTGTACCCAAGCCAGATGACTCTACTCATTTCTGTTTGGACTATCATGGACTGAATGCAGTCACGAAGTCAGACACCAACCCGATGCCCCAGACAGATGAACTCCTGGACAAGTTGGGAGGGGTGACATACCTTACGACTATTGTCCTAACAAAGGAGTATTGGCAAGTCGAGTTAACTGACAGAGCTAGGGAGAGGTTGGCCTTCATCACTCCGATAGGCTTATTTGAATTTAAAGTAATGCCTTTTGGAATGAAGAACGCCCCTGCCACTTTACAAGGGTTGGTGAACCAGGTGTTAAATGAAACTGAGGAGTACGCCATGGCGTACCTGGATGGCATTGCTTTCTTTAGTGCCAGCTGGGGGGGGGTACACCTGTCCCACCTTAGGGAAGTGCTGGGTTGGATACAGAGGGCCAAGCTCACTGTCAAAGCTGAGAAGTGCCAGGTGGCCGTGGCTGAAGTGGCATACCTTGGGCATGTTGTAGACCAGGGACAGCTCTGTCCTAACCAAGTAAAAATAGAGGTGATCAAGGCATGGACCATACCAGAAATGCAGAAGCAGGTCAGGAGTTTTCCCGGGACAGCAGGGTACTATAGGATATTTGTACCCAATTACAGTGCCCTGGCTGCTCCTAACTGACCTGGTAAGGAAAAAGATGCCTAAGAAAATTACCTGGGAACCAGCCTGTGAAAAAGCCTTTACCAGACTAAAGGAGGCACTGTGCAGTGCTCCTGTATTGACAAGCCCTGACTATAGCAGACCCTTTATAGTCCAGACTGATGCCTCAGATGTGAGTATTGGGGCAGTACTGAGTCAGACATCCAACCAAGGGAAAGATCACCCTGTAGTGTACCTGAGTAAAAAGTAACTTCCCAGAGAGCAGACTTACTCTACTGTGGAAAAAAGAGTGTCTTGCCATAGTGTGGGCCCTAAAGAAGTTAGAGCCATAATTATATGGGCAGCATTTTGAGGTACAAACTGACCACAACCCCCTGGTTTGGCTGACCCAAATGGGAAAAACTAATGGCAGACTGTTAAGATGGAGTCTTGTCATGCAGGTGTATGACATGACGATCTTACATAGGGCTGGAGTGACCAATTAGAACACAGATGGCTTATCGTGTCTGTATGAGGAGTGAACTGACTTGGGAAGCTCATCCCATGCAGGGGATAGAGCCCCCAGATTCAGTCTAGGTGGGGAGGATTGTGACGCTTGGCCAGCTGGTTATGATTGTTCTTAGAGATGCAGCGAATTTAAATTCCGCTGGCGAAGCGAACGCGAAGTGGGCACTTTGCGTTACCACTCAGCTATGTGGAATGGGCAATACAAAGTGCTCACTCCGCCTTGTCATTACCACTTTACGTTAAGGTGGAATGGCAATGCGAAGTAAGGTGAAGTCATTGTTTTTAATGGACTTCGCGTTCCTCATTATGAAACTAAGTGATCCACTTGGTGTTTCAGATGTGACAGCCCCCCTCCCCCACATCACATGGCTTACAGTACTGTAAGTCACGTGCTGTTTAGCTAGGCAGGAAGAAAGTGAATCATACAAGCAGACAATTTTACTTTCTCCTGTGCAGACAGAGAGAGAGTAGTGTGTTTTGTGACTGCTGATACTTTGAGATCAGAGCGAGGAGGAGATTTAAACTTTGATTTAGACCCAACAGCTTTAGAAGTTTAGGTGATTTTTTCTTTTGTTATTTTTGTTTTTAGACACTTTTAAGTGTATAGGTTAAGTCATTACTGCTTTACAGGCAGTGAGAGTGCTCTGTACTTCTTGCTAGTTCCTCAGGGTATGAGAGGCATGGGACTGGAAATACAGTTGTTGTAACAGTATTACAAACAGTGAGAGTGCCTATATGTGGTTCAGCCCTCGAGGCAGTGAAAGGGCCTGGGGAGCTGTAAACTGCCATTCAAAAGACATCCATTATAAGTATTTGGTTTGTTGGGATTTTATTTTTCTGCATTTATATATGATTATTAATCTAATTTTGTTAAGATATTGAATTACTTAATATTAAGAGGGTAAATTGGGAGTTTTATTTAAGCTGCTTTTGAGTTATTTTGTTTTAGTTGTATTAGTTTATAAGTTAGTTAAGTGTGTACCGCCTGTGTTGAGATGTGTTGGAGGCCTGCCCCCATGGTCGTGCACTATTCACCCTCTGCTCTTTGTGCCCTCTGCCCTTTTTTTCCTCCCCCACTGCAGTTTACAACTTACCAGCACTATTGGGCTCTGGGTGTTGCTCGTAAAGGGAGGAGAAGGGCGGGGGGAGTAAACAATGGAGGTTGAATGAACAGGGCCATCACATCAGGGTCGTGAGATCCAGGAGATGCCATGGGGTGAAATAGAACTCAGAACACGGTCCTCCATGTCTGGTTTCCATACCCAAGGGCACCACCAATACTGGTGGGCAGGTGGTCCAGGCAGCCCTGGAGGTTCATGCAACTCGGGCTGTGTTATGCAATGCCAGGTCCATCAAAAATAAGTCTGCAATTATTGCAGATCTTGTAGAAAAGGTGGATCTGGCTTGCATCACTGAGACCTGGCTGGATGAAAATTCTGGCCCAATTTTGGAGGCTTTAACTCCAGCTGGGTATTTGGTGATTCACTGCCGAGATTGGATCTGGGGAGGGGTGCAGTCTGTTTCAAGACCGAACTAAACCTCACGAAGGTGTACCAGTTGTGGAAACTGAGTCATTCGAATGTACCATGGTAGCAGGTGTAGGCTGTGGGATTGCCCTCGTCTACCATCCACCCAGAGACAAGAAGCAATTCCTTCTGAAGTGGCGGACTTGTTATTATATGGATCTAAATCACCCAGACTGATGGTTCTGGGTGATTTAAATGCCTGGGTCAATGGCGAACTCTTGCAGTTTGACAGCACTTCATCTGGTTGATGTCATCTCTGGGTCTTACACAGATAGTTACCACTGCTACTCATAAACATGGCCACTCCCTTGACTTAGTTTTTCTCCTGGGGATCGAGGCCTCTGATTTGGGGTGGAACTAGTTGGGTGGTCCGATCATTATACTGTGGGTTTAGTTTTAGCACCCCTTCATAGGCCTACCCCTGTGGAGATGGTCGGGTATCGCCTTTCACTTAGATGTTAGCCTGAAGGCCTGGCAGCGTGCATTTCTGACCTATCATCCCTCCTCAGCTAACAATGACCCCAGATGCCCCTGCAGCTTCATAACAGGGCTATCTCGGCGGCTCTGGATGCCATTGCTCCCATCCGTGTTCACCTCTCTCCTTCGCCTCGGTCCCCATGGTTTGATGGGACCTTGAGAAGATGCAGCGACTAGGTCGAAGGTTAGAATGTCGCTGGCGGAAATCCTCCCTTGATGACCACCTTAGATTGATGGAGCATTATCAAGTATATCAATCTGCCATCACTCGTAAGAAGGCAGAGTTCCTGACTGGGGAGATTGTGGCTGCTCAGAATTGACCAGCTCGGTTCTTTTGCACCGTGTATAAGCTGTGCAACCCAGCCTATCAACATGTCCAAAAGGCTTTTTCGCAAAGGGAATGTAATGAACTTGCTCAATTCTTTGCAACTAAGGTGGTTGACATTAGGGTGGCACTCCAACCAGCACACTCTAAGGGAGTTGCTTTGTATCAGTGTGAGGCTGCTGCTCCCCAGTTTTCTTGGAGTTCCTTCGACCGACCAGAATTCATGGATATCATGCGGATTGTCCAGGGTGCACACCCTATGAGCTGTAGTTTGGATCCAGGACCAACTTCCCTGATTTTGGTTGCATCAATTCTATCAGTCCAGTCCTAGCATGGATAGTCTGGTGCTCCTTGAAACAGGTGAGTTTCTGAGCTTCCCTGAAGGAGGCGGTGGTAACACCCCCTGAAGAAAGCTTCTTGGACCCTGACTGCCATGCAAACTACAGACATTATCTCTAACCTTCCTTTAGGAAGGTGATTAAGAAGGTAGTGGCTGTGCAGCTGGAGAACCATTTGACCATCCATGATATCTATGAACCCCCTCCAGTCCGGTTTTCGAAAAAGGCATAGTACTGAGACAGCGCTGGTTCGGATGCTCAATGATCTCCTGATGGCTAGGGATCAGAAGAACTGCTCCATTCTGGTTCTTCTGGATCTCTTATCAGCCTTTGACACTGTGGACCATGGGGTTCTACTTGAGCATTTGAGGTTCATCTGTGGACTATCGGATGTAGTTCTCAAATGGTTTACATCCCACCTCACTGGAAGAACACAGAGTGGTTTCCGGGGTTTATTCCTTGGACCCAGTTTCTCTGTCTTGTGGGGTTCCTCAGGGCTCTGTGTTGTCCCCATGTTGTTTGCAATGTATATGCCTCGAACATTGTAAGAAGGTATGGGCTGAGGTTTCACTGCTATGCTGATGATACCCAGCTCTACCTTTCTTTTGCACTCAATCAGGATGGAGCTTTCTCAGTCTTAATAACTGCCTTAATGAAATCCAGGAGTGGATGGACTCGAGTTGGTTGAAGTTGAACTTGGAAAAGACAGAGGTGTTGGTAGTGGATCTGTTGCGCCAGATAGGGGGGCCCGGGGCTGGTTCACCCTCTGGACTTTATCTTGAGGGTGTCTCGCGCCCGACCTCTGAACAGGTGCATAACCTGGGGGTAATATTTGACGAGGAATTGACTCTGCATTCAAAGGTGTCTGTCATTGTCAAGTCCTCATTTTACCATCTGAGATATATCTCCAGGATTAGGCACCTTGTTCCATCCGGCGATCTTCCTACGCTGGTCCATGCCTTTGCGTCTTCATGTGTGGACTATTGCAACTTCCTTTATCTAGGGCTTCCAGGGATTGAAATCTGTCACCTGCAGCTGGTGCAGAATGCAGTGGGCCGGCTTCTGGCTGGTACCTCTCAGTCCAGCATATTTTGCTGGTGCTGCGCAGGCTGCACTGGCTGCCAGTACGTGGTGGATCACCTTTAAAGTTGGTCTTCTGACTTTCAAAGCTCTACATGGACTTGGCCCAGACTACCTGAAAGAGCTCTTGGTTCCTTACTGCCCCAGGCGATCGCTCCGCTCAGCTGCTGAGGGGTTGCTGGAGATCCCGAGGGTGTCTTTGAAATCTTCTGGGGCCCGAACTTTTATGTATGTGGCCCCTACCCTCTGGAATTCTCTACCCCGTCAGTTACGGACTGCACAATCGTGGAGGGATTTAAAAGGCCCTGCAATTGTATCTGTGGACCCAAGCATTTGAAGTCTGACTGTATTTGTTGTATTTGTTTACTTGTGCTACTTATTTTAATATAAGATTTGACATTTTTATCTGTTTTATTCTGCAGGGCACCTTGGTTTTATGAAAGGCACCATAGAAATAAAGTTTTATTAATATTTATTATTATTTATTATTGAACAGTTCTTCAATTGATAATTAGTAAAGGTGAGATACTGCATTTAAACACAACACCAAACATTGGAAAGAGGGCAGAAGAAATTGAGGGAAGGAGGTGTTGTCTCCTGAACACATAGAGCCATAACATGTCTTTTGCATCACAGAGAGGGAATTGGGGAGCTATAAAACACACGGGGAGGTGATATATGATGCCCAATGCTTGCAATACAATGCCAGGGTATTCCTTGCTAAGTGGGACATCCTGGTGAATATAGACAATGTAGCTATTGTATCCCAACATTCTTATGACATGTGTACATCGTTGATCCTCCATTTTCTAAGCAGAAGATGTATTGCCTTGATGATGCAGTTTTGTATGACTTGTTGTTGGATTCCTTAGAAGAAACATTTTTACTATGATGAGTAATTATTTCTTTTTAACTGTATTGTTTCCTTATTTTAGCATTCCATGATAGTTTTTTTCTTTTTTATTCGTATGTTTTTGGTCCCGATCAGTTTTAGGACAGAAAATAGCACTGGCAGCACATCTGCAGTTCTGCAAAGCGGAAAAAACAGGGAAACTGTTTAAAGTGATTTAAGTTCTCTTTCTCATTGAAAAATACAATTTTCTATCAAAATAATAGATTACAAATTTAAATTACCCTCCATATTCCAGCAAAAGCCAAACTTGAAGTTAGAGCCTACTGTTAAGAAGTGTGAACCCTGTATTAATTTGCTACCAAAGTCAGACAGGCACTCACTCTGCATTAAGTGTTTAGGCTGTAATCACAGTTTGAAAAACTGTGATTGTTGTAATTGTTTTATTGATAGAACTAAGAAAAATAGAAAACTTTTGCCTGTTGCTATGTCGAACTCTCTTTGTTTAGAAAGTTCCCCCATTGTGACAAGGCCGTACCTTGGGAAAAAATAAAGGGAACAAAAGTGAGACTTCAAAAGGCAAGGTGGCTGGCATCCCTTTGGAAAGTGGGGGGCAACTCAGGTTACAGCAATACTGTGAATACAGAGACCCTTTGGGAATTTGGCAAAATTCTGATTTTAAAATGCCAAATCTCCATGGAGATGCCTCAGAAAATGGGGGACATTCTAATGGCAGTAAAGTGGCTATATTACACAGCGATCACAGTGGTGACCACTCTGACAGGAGGATATTACAAGTGCTTTCAGCACACAGAGTACTGATAGACATATTGCTAGTGTTGTGGATAAAAGCACACAAGGCAGGTTGACTCTCAGTGAAAATATCAGCTGCAAAGTTCAGCAATAAAGAAAGATTTTGGATTTTTTCCCTTCCCCAAAGAATAGCACAGATGTCCCTGACTGAAGGTTACCATCTATGCAGTATATAAAACAGATGTGACAATCTTTCAACTCACTAACAGAGGTGGAAAAGGAACAATTAGATGTTGAGTCTGACTATACCCCACTAAACAGTAAAGATGAGTCAGAGTAGAAGATAAACTGGCTTACTCATACAATGAGGATGAGCAAGACATTGTTTAAAATTTAAAGTACCTTATTCATCATTTCTCCTAAAATGGGAGAAATGCTGAATTTACATAAAAAGGAAACAGAGACTAATATGGAAGAAGCTTAGTTCATAAGTATGTTGGGGAAAAATGCTGCAAATCAAACTTCTTTCCCTACATAGGGCTTTCAAAAGAACAAAAAAATATTTTAGGAAACCTATGCACCATTCTGGTGTTTAAAGATCATGTGCAACGGTTTTTGCATATTTTTAATAAAAGCTTTAAAAGCTGAAATTCAAGTCCTTGTGTCATGATCAGAGTTTCCTGAAAATTGCATGCTGTTTGGTTTTGTGGTTTTCTTTAAATAAGCATTTGTTAACTTATTCTACAGTGGCTGAAAACAGTGGAGTTATTTCTGTCCTCTCAGTCAAGCTTAAATTGTGATGACATCATTTTGGAGTAGCTTGCTGTTTCAGATTCCCAATCAGAGCAGCACTCTGTAGAGTTTATGGTTTGCTGAGCTCGCCAGGTTCCTTACAAACTCAGTCTCTGGTTTGTGTTTAGATAGATCAGCTTAAAATACATCATTCTCTTCTTTACAAAGCTGATCATTTCAGTACCAATGCTGAACTGAACTAGTGGAAATTGGTTCTGTGAGAAATCAGCTTGTCTGTATCACAGCTCTGTTCTTTCTAATCAAACCTCAATTTTTTCTAACTATTTAACACAGGGCCATTTAATGAATATAAAATAAATCTAAATGTTGTTCATTCACAGAAAAAGTTTGTCTTTGATGCAGCCTTATAAATACAAACATGTAAGAACTTTTTATGTCAGATTGACAAACCGGTGCTTGTCACACTCTGCTACAGTATTAAGCACATGTACTGTCAGAAGTCACACATTTAAGCTCTTTGGTGGTTTCTGTGTGAAAATACATCATGTATGTGTATAACTAGAAACACTATATGGCATCATGATGCACTGTGTCTCTGTCCCACAGTTGAGGCAGCTGCAGTCTACTACCACCAGTCCCCTGCCCCACAAGCCCCCTGCCTTCTGCTCCACATTCGAGGCTGCTGCTGCACCCTGCTGCCCACTGTCTTCTCCCACACAGTCAGGGATAGTGCACCCTGCTGCCTCCATCTCCTGCCTAAAGAATAAGGACTACTGCACCCTGCCGCCCCCTGCCCAAACAATTGGGGTTGCTGCACCCTGCTGCCCTATCTCCACTGCCCTCACAGTTAGGGAAGCTGCACCTGTTGCCCCCTGTTCCTGTCTCCACAGTCAAGGTTGCTGTGCTGTGCAAGGCCCTAAAGTACCATGTTCCCTGCCTCCATGGGCAAGGCTGCTGCACCACATGTGCCCCATTTCTGATCAGGGCTGCTGTGCTTTGATGCCCCATGTGTCCTGCCTCACAGTTGAGGCTTCTGCCATGCTGTTTTCTATCACCTATCTCCACAGACAGAGCTGCTGCCCTGCTCCTTTCTACACAGTTGGGTTGCTGTGGCCTGCTGTACCCTAGAGCCCCATGCCTCTACAGTTAGGGCTGCTGCACCATGCTACCACTTGCCACAAGATTCAGGACATTTGCTGCACCCTGTTGCATGCCTCCACAGTTGAGGCAGTTGCACCCTGCTGTCCCCTGCCACCAGAGTCAGATCCTTTGCTACACTCTGCTGAGACAGGAACAGGGGCAACATGTGCAGTGTCCCTGACTGTGAGTGAGAGAGAGAGAGAGAGAGAGAGAGAGAGAGAGTAGCAGGGTGCAGCAACCCCAACTGTTTGGGGAGGGTGCAGCACAAGAGTAAGGGCATTTGCTGCACCCTGTCCCCTGCCTGTGGAGGCAAGGGGCTGTGTGGTGCAACAGGACACAATGGTGACAGGGGACAAAGGACAGCATGGTGCAGAAGCCTTGACTGTGGGGCAGGACACAGGTGGGCATCAGGATACAGCAGCCCTGACAGTGGTACAGGGAGTACATTGTACAGCAGCCCAGCCCATTTGGGGCAATGGAAAGTGTAGGCTCAGCAGCCCCAAATGTGGATGCAGGCATGAGACTCTAGGGTGTAGCACAGCTTAGAAAATGGGCTTGGAAATTCCCAGACTCTGATTGGCTGATACCCTTGGCAAGCTGGGCATGTATCAGACAACAGAGCCCAGGTAAGAAGAAGTGCCAGACCCAACTGACCTAAGTACCAAAATCGAGGGGCCATTTCAAATTTTAAACAAATGTTTTTCCTCTCACTTAGCTAACCAAACTCCTTCCCCAGCCCCCCCCCCGTTTGTCTTATTCAAATTTCAAAAAAGAAAAACGAAGGATGACAACAAAAAGATGCAGCCAGTCTGACTGGCTGCAAAACCGCAAATTGATTTCAGCGATAGAAACAGAATGAGCACTACCTCTGGTAGCGCTGCTGTCTAAAGCAGGGGCACTGTCTTGGTTTCCGTACCGCAATGCCGAGGGTAACCTTACTGCCGTTTGTCTTATTCAAATGTAAAAAAAGGAAAACGAAGGATGACAGCAAAAAGATGCAGCCAGTCTGACTGGCTGCAAAACCGCAAATTGGTTTCAGTGATAGAAGCAGAATGAGTACTACCTCTGGTAGAGCTGCTGTCTAAGAGCAGGGGCACTGTCTTGGTTTCCATACTGCAATGCCGTGGGTAACCTTACTGCCAGCCACAAAGTGACAGCGAGGGTGTGCGAAAGCACAAACTGCCATTTTCCTTAACTGTGCCTCTCACACACCCACCACAAAAATCTATTAATTTTTATGCGGTGCCTCACAGTTGCATATTCACTGTACACTTCAAAGCAGACAGCAGTACTTTTGGGATACATAAAAATGCTGGCGACAACTCCGACTCGCTTAGCGAGCAGTTGGCATTCAATTCAATCTCCTCTCCACCTCTGTCTGTCTCAATTTAAGTTCAATAGGCCATGAAGAAAAAAACAGCAGTTTTATTTCTGCAGTCGGGGAGAGACACAAATAATAATTTATCAGCTGTGTTCTGCTGTCTCTCGATCGCAATCTCATGCCCGCTTCTCCAGGTGCCCGTCCATTTTGTCGCCACTACCAGCTTGCTCTTTCCTGCTGTTTCATTCTGAGTGTACTGGTAACAACAAGCTGGAGATCCAGATATGGTGTTCGCTTGATGGCGATTCAACGGCGGGGGAGAGGGGACCAGACACATAGATGCAACATACAAACAGATCATAGCTTGTGTGTGTGTGTGTGTGTGTGTGTGTGTGTGTGTGTATATAACCATGACAACCAGCTTCAAGGAAGAACACTCATACAAAGGCGGAGGAACTATTTTATTACAAAACTTACTATAAACTAAGTAGTTATTATTTTTTGAAGTAAACCATTTTTTTTTTAATGCCCATTTCTAAAGCAATAATACCCTCAGGGTGGCTGGTATTGAGCTACCGGATCTCAGGGCTATAAGGCCTCGCCTGCGGCGTCGGGCCCCATTACGCCCCTGGGCGGTCCGGTATAGCCCAATACCGCCCACCCTGTTGGGTATTATTGCTTACACAGCAGCCCTGACTGTGGAGATGGGGACAGGGGGCAACAGGGTGCCGTGACCCTGACTGTGAGCATGGGGACAGAGGGCATCAGGGTGTTGCAGCCCTGAATGTGTGGGCAGGAAATAGGGGTGTCATCAGGATACAGCAGCCCAAACTGTGGGACAGGGTGCAGCAGCCATGCCTGTCTGGGACAAGGGATGTGGACAGCAGGGTATAGCAAAGGATCTGACTCTGGTGGCAGGGGACAGCAGGGTGCAACTGCCTCAACTGTGGAGGCATGCAATAGAACACAGCAAATGCCCCTGCATCTTGTGGCAAGTGAGCAGATTGATGCAGCAGCTCAAACTGCAGCAGCATGGGAACTAGAGCACAGCAGGACATGGCAACCCAACGTGTAGAAAGGGAGCAGGGTGCAGTAGCCCTGTCTCTGGCGACAAGGGATAAAGGACAGCATGATGCAGAAGTCTTGACTGTGGTGCAGAACACAGGGGGCATCAGGGTACAGCAGCCCTGACTATGAGATGGGGTACAGATGGTGCAGCAGCCCTGCCCATCTGGGGCAATGGAAGTGGATAGCAGGGTGTAGCAAAAGCCCCACCTCTGGTGGCTAAGGCAGCATGGTACAGCAGCCCCAGCTGTGGAGGCAGGGGACCGGGCACACTAGGGCTTAGCATGGCACAGCAACCCTGACTGTGGAGACAGGAACAGGGGTCAACAGGTGCAGCTTCCCTAACTGTGAGGGAAAGGGAGAGAGGGCAGCAGGGTGCATCATCCCCAACTGTCTGGGTGGGGGGTGGCAGGGGGCAGCAGCCCTGATTCTTTAGGCAGGGGATGGAGGCAGTGGGGTGCACAATCCCTGACTGTGTGGGAGAAGACAGTGGGCGGCAGGATGCAGCAGTCTCGCATGTGGAGCAGAAGGCAGGGGCTTGTGGGGCAGGGACAGGTGGCAGTAGACTGCAGCTGCCTCAACTGTGGGGCAGAGACATGGTGCATCGGGATGCCACACAGTGTTTTGAGTTGAACACATACATGATATATTTTCATGCAGAAATCACCAAAGAACTGAAATGTGTAAGTTCAGACAGGTGCCTGTCACACTCTGCTACAGCATTTCAAGCACATGTACTGTTTGTCAATCTGACATAAAAAACTTTTCTTACATGAACATATTTATGAAGGCTACATCAAAGACAGACTGATAGAAGGCATTCTTAGAATGGCAGAGAAAGGGGAGATACTGTTGATGGGAGACCTGAATATGCCAGATGTTAACTGGAGCACATTTGCTGCAGCCACATCCAAGAGCAGGGCCATTCTTGATGCCCTACAGTGGCAGGCCTCAGACAGCTAGTTTCGGAACCCACTCATGAGGGAGCAATCTTAGACCTCATACTCTCAAATGGGGGCAGTGAGAGGATCTCAGATCTAGAAGTGGGTTGCCATCTAGGAACAAGTGACCATCAAACAGTGTGGTTCAAGTTAAACTCAACTACATAGTCAAGCCACACAAAAGTGAGGGTACTGAATTTCAGGAGGGCTGACTTTGGCAAGATGGGAGAGTGCCTCAGAAAACACTAGCAAACAGGCTTGAAGGAGGTGTAGAGCAACAACGGGGAATCATCAGAACTGCCATCACAGAGGCAAAAAGCCTTTGTGTGAAGCAAATAAACAAATCAAAATGAAAGAAAAAGCCACTATGGTTCTCAAAAGAGGTGGCTGTGAAAGTCAGGAAGAAAATATAGCATTCGGAAGTATGAGGAAACACAGAAGGAGCAGGACAGACAGCTGTACCAGTTAAGGCAGAAGGAAGCAGGGAGGAAGTCAGAATAGCAAAGGCCCAAACTGAGGAAAAAATAGCCAACCCGTTAAGAAGGGGATAAAACCTTTATAGGTACATCAGCGAGTGTAGAAAGACAAAGGGAGGGATAGTGAGGCTGAATAGAATGAACGGTGGGTGGGCAGAGGGGAACAGTGAAAAAGCAGGGATACTGGATGAATATTTCTGCTCAGTATTCACAAAAGAGGAGGGGGAAGTGCCTAATCCAATTAACAGAAGCACTCTTGATAGGGGGGTCAATCCCAGTCCTTTCACAGAAGAAAGGATTCTGCAACAACTCCTAAAACTGAAGGTGGACAAAGCAATGGGGCCTGATGGAATTCACCCCAGAATTCTAAAAGAATTAAGGGGGGGAACTAGTGAAACCACTGACTACTCTTTTTAATAAATCATGGGAGGATGGTATGGTACCCAAGGATTGGAGGAAGGCAGATGTGATTCCCCTTCACAAAAGTGGGACCAAGACAGAGGCAGGAAACTACAGACCTGTCAGTCTGAACTCTGTGGTAGGGAAAGTGATGGAGTCACTTCTGAAGGAAAGAATAGTTGAGTACCTAGAGGCCAGTGGGACACAGGAGCCAAGGCAGCTTGGGTTCACAGCGGGAAGGTCATGTCAGACGAATCTAATAGATTTCTTCGACTGGGTGACCAAAGTAGTAGACCAGGGAGGGTCTGTGGACATGGCCTACCTAGACTTTAGCAAGGCATTTGATACAATCCCACACAAAAGATTAATAGTCAAATTAACCAGCCTGGGAGTGGGTCCTGGGGTGGTAGCCTAGGTAAAACATTGGCTGGACAACAGGACACAGAAGGTAATTGTAAATGGAATCCACTCTGAAGAAAGAGGGGTTACTAGTGGGGTACCGCAGGGTTCAGTATTGGGTCCAGTCCTTTTTAATGTCTTCATCAGTGACATTGCAGAGGGACTGGAAGGAAAAGTATGCCTCTTTGCAGATGACACAAAGATCTGCAACAGGGTTGATACACAAGGAGGTGTGGAAAGGATGAGAAGGGACTTGGCAAGGTTGGAGGAATGGTCAGAAGTATGGCAGCTAGGATTCAATGCAAAGAAGTGCAAAATAATGCACCTGGGAAACAAGAACCCAGGGGAAGAATACACAATGGGGGGAGGTAGTAACAACAACAAAAAAGGAAAAGGACCTGGAGGTAATCATATCAGATGACCTTAAGGTTAGCAAGCAATGTGAGAAGGCAGTAGGGAGGGCTGGGGGTATACTGGGATGCATAGGGAGAGGCATCAGCAGCAGAAAACAGGAAGTTGTTATCCCTCTGTACAGACAGTTGGTGAGACCCCATCTGGAGTACTGTGTCCAGTTCTGGAGACCCCATCTCCGCAAGAACATAGACAGGATAGAGGCAGTCCAGAAGGGCAACTAAAATGGTGCAGGGTCTGCAAGAGAAGCATTATGAGAGAGAGACTAAAGGAGCTTAATATGTATACCCTTGAGGAAAGAAGGGAGGGGGACATGATAGAAACTTTAAGTACCTCAGTGGAATCAACAAAGTCCAAGAGGTAGCATCTTTCAGAAAAAAGATGTTCAAGAACAAGGGACACAATTTAAAGATGGGGGCGGTTCAGGAGCAATGTGAGGAAGTATTATTTCACAGAAAGGGTAGTGGATGCATGGAACAGCCTTCCTGGGAGGTTGTGGGGTCTAAAACTGTGGGAGAATTCAAGAATGCATGGACAGACATAAGCAATTCTGTGGGGGTAGGAAGAAATAGACTATTGGTTAACTAGGCTCTGCGGCCTATCCTGTAGGTAGGGAAATGGGCAGACTAGATGGGCCAAGCGGTCCTTATCTGCCGTCAAAGTCTATGTTTCTATGTTTCTGTGAATGAACAAAATTTGGATTTATTTTATATTCATTAAACAGCCCTGTACTATGTAGCTAGAAAAAAATCGGATTTTTGATTAGAAAGAACCAAAAACTATGATACAGACAAGCTGATTTCTCACAGAGAAAGATTTCCACTACTTCAATTCAGCACTGAAACTGAAATTAGCAGTATTTTATCAGAAGATAATATGTTTTAAGTTGATCTAAATGATATGTTGTAAGTTGATCTATCTAATCACAAACCAGAGACTGGGTTTGAAAGAAACTTTGAGAGCTCAGCAAACCATTAACTCTACAAAGTACTGCTCTGATTGAGAATCTGAAACAGTAAGCTACTCCAAAATGATGTCATCGCACTCTAAGTTTGACTGAGAGGATAAAAATAACTTCACTGTTTTCAGCCACTGTAGAGCAAGTTAACACATGCTGATTTAAAGAAAACCACAAAATAAAACAGCATGACATTTTCAGGAAACACTAATCATGACACAGGGACTTGAATGTCAGCTTTTCAAGCTTTTATAAAAAATATGCAAAAACCATTGCACATGATCTTTAATAAAAAAATTGACAAAAGGTATTTGGCTCAGAAGGTGAGTTCAGAGTTTGTGTCCTCACATCTGAAACTTGAAGATTTAATTCTAGAGGCTGCATGTGAAAAAGCAAAAAATAAATGACTGCCCTCAATCTCCAGATATTCTAAAAGAATAGACCATTTAGGTGAAAAGAGATATTTCGTCCTCAACCCTGATCTTAAGGCAGACTGCCAGTTTGAGCAATGGAACCACGTGATGCCTCTTTGTGACGGTTTGCCTGACCACAAGAAAACACAACTGTCTTTAATAGTGAAATCTGATTAAGAAGTATCCAAATATCAGTTTCAAATGGCAGTCACTATAAATGACATAGCCACTAGATCAGAGATGTTGTGAAGTTTTACTTCACCTGCGTAGTTCAGGTGAAGCTGTGAAATTTGCCTCCAAGAATAACTTTGTGAATTGCCCACTTCACCATTTTGCTATTTTACATTGAGGTTTCCTAGGGAAATGGCACTTTTTCAGGCAAAGTCAGTCGAAGTTCAGGCGAATTTACAGTGAAGTTGCAACATGTCTTAACTTTGCCTGAAAAAGTGCCACTTCACATGCAAAAAACATTGCGAATTTGGCACTTCGTGACTCTGGCAAACTTCTTATTTTGCAGAGTGAGCTTGCCAACTTCACACATCTCTACTCCAGAGTAGTAGCCAACTCAGTAGTCACCAGGCATTTTGCAAGGTTATGGACAACAGATTTATCCATGGACATGCAACAAAAAGCCAGTGATTTTCCCTTTGATGGTACCTCTTTGTATGGTGACCAAGCTGAAAGTACATGAAAAAGGTTGATGAAAAAAAATTGACTTTCAAAATCTAAAACAGAGTCACAATAAACCTATATTTGGTTACAGGCCTTACAAAGTGGAAATGGGTAGGGTCAGTATGGCAGCCAGCCAGTTAGAATACTCAGTTCACAGAGGTGCTCATAGAGGAAGAATCAGAAAGGTTAGGATTCGGTCAGCTCCTGGCCCGACAGAACAAGTTAAGACAAATCCCTGACAACGGTGCCAAAGCCATTCCAATCCAAATGCCAGTGTGTATGTGTGTGTGTGGGGGGGTTATCTTGATACTATCTTCAAGAATGGCAAAAAATTCCCACTGGCCAGTAGGTTTTTTGGGGATAATGAAAGAGGCCCTGAATCTTCGGTTCCAAAAACTTCCTAAACTGAAAAAGCTTATACTCTTCAAATCTCAATTGATGGAACAGAAAGCAGTTCTGGAATTTGAAGTAAAAAAACCTCAGAGCTAAATGCAATAGATAAAATACTTTTTTACCACATGAGAAAAGGGGTCTTCTTAAGGTTCTTCCTGACAATGAAAAAAAATAGAGAGTGGTGACCTGTTCTAGAACACAGATATCTAAACAGGCACATAAGGAACAAAAAGTTCAAAATGATAACACTGCAGATTTGATATCATCCTTGCTGGATAGGGACTGGCTATGTGCACTAGCTATAAAAGATGCATGTTTTCACATCAAAAGAAGGCTGAGTCAAAGAAAATATTTCACATTTAGACTAGGAACAAAAACAGTTCCAGTTCAGGGTAATACTCTTTATACTCAACACAGAACGAAGGGTATTCCTAGGTGTGTCAGTAGTGGCAGAATCACGATGCAGATGAAACTTCACACTGTGGGCCGGATTCAAGAAGGGTATTTCTAGGTGTGTCAGTAGTGGCAGAAGCACTATGCAGAGGAAACTTCACACTGTGGACTGGATTCATGAAGGGTATTCCTAGGTGTGTCAGTAGTGGCAGAAGCACTGTGCAGAGGAAACTTCACACTGCGGGCCGGGTTCACGAAGGGTATTCCTAGGCGTGTCAGTAGTGGCAGAAGCACTGTGCAGAGGAAACTTCACACTGCGGGCCGGGTTCACGAAGGGTATTCCTAGGAGTGTCAGTAGTGGCAGAAGCACTGTGCAGAGAAAACTTCACACTGCGGGCCAGATTCATGAAGGGTATTCTTGGGTGTGTCAGTAGTGGCAGAAGCACTATGCAGAAGAAACTTCACACTGTGGGTCAGATTCACCAAGGGTATTCCTCGGTGTGGCAGAAGCACTATGCAGAGGGAACTTCACACTGTTTAACGGATTCACGAAGGGTATTCCTAGGTGTGTCAGTGGTGGCAGAAGCACTATGCAGAGGGAACTTCACACTGCGGACCGGATTCACGAAGGGTATTTCTAGGTGTGTCAGTGGTGGCAGAAGCACTATGCAGAGGAAACTTCACACTGTGGGCCGGGTTCACGGAGGGTGACACAGGGCTTGCATCAAGTCTTGCATCACAACTGGCAGACGGAGCAGCTGCGCTGAACTTTTTGCCACAGAATGCACCCAATTCAAGAAAATCAGCCGCATTTACAACAGTTTTCCTGATTTACAGCAGCCTGAATCAAATATTTGGCGTGAGCCCCGTAAAATGGGTACCCGAGATTACTGCAAGCAAGACCAGAGAAAGCTGGTCTAACTTGTGCCAATTGGTGCTTGGGATCAAGAATCCCATTTGCCAGCAGGGAAATGCCATGAGCCCTGTGCACCATATGTTCGGCATACCCAGCGCTTGTGGCGTTCTTGGGATGTTTGAGAAGCGGGCCCCATGTCTTTATCTATACAGTTGACTAATCTGTGGGAAGATGAAAGATGATTCACAACAGGCCACTCATGAAGTAATGGCCCCATTGTAATGGCTGAGAATTTTCCTGAATTTAGAAAAGTCTCACTTGGAACCCACTTAGGTTTTGGAGTTCATAGGTGCAGCATTGAATAAATAAATGGCCTGGCTTTTCTGCCAATGTAGAGGGCCAGGTGTAATTCAGTATACTGTCTTTTCAAGTAAACTGTCCTCTGACAGCTCAAGACTTTCTCAGGATATGGGCTACATGTCTTCTACAACATCAGTAATGCCATGATCAATGTTGCAGAGACAGGATACTGTGTATTATTTAAAGGATCACTGGTGAGATTAGTAGGGTTCAGTGGCACCTTGCTGTAGTTGACAGGTCACAATTGCCAGGTCTGTGTCTTAGCGACTTGGCACAGCAAGTATAAAATACTGTAGATAAAAAACTAAAAAGGACATCTGAAACTGATCAGATTATCCCAGGGCATAGAGGAAGAGTGACAGTGAATGCACAAACACATGTGCTGCAAGGAGGGGCACAGTAAATTAAGGAAAAAAAACACTAAAGGCACAATATTTTATTGAAATAAAACCCATGGGGCACAGATGAGACTTAAGGGACCTTGACAGAGTAGGCAGTGCCGGCCCCAAGCAAGTAATACTTTATAAAAAATGGAGCTAAGAGAAGTTAATGGGGCATGATGAGACAGGAGGTACAGGTTTAAAACTGCAGAAAAAGTAAAACTTTTCCCTGTAAAGATATACAAGTCAAACACATGATGGATTTTCACCAAATACATGGCACAGATTAGAGAGTGCACTTTCATATGGGAACCTTTCAGGAGTCTGGGAATATGAACAAGCATTTGTCAATGCCGAATGTTTGCTTGCTGGCATTGGCATTGGTAGTGTAGAAGTTACAGAGCTGCACAATAGGAATGGCAGTGAAGTATCGAACTGCAGCCAACCCCACCACCATCCTGCAGAGAGTGACAGGCATCGGGGTGTGCCTTTGGGTCATCAGGCATAATGGCCATGCCATTTCACCACACCCTATCCTTCAGACACTGACAAGTGTCACGGTGTGCCTTGGGGTCTTTGGCCCTTATGCACACCCCATTCCATCAGGAAATATGGTGAGATGCGTGCGGTATAGGAGAATAGAGTGAACTTTGGGGCCGAAGAATCCAAGGCATACCTCGATGCCTCTCACTGGTTGCAGGGTGTGGAATGGTATGAGCATTACAGGCAAGAATCCCAAGTCACACCCCTGATGCCTGTCATTCTCTACTGGGTGGGGCGTTATGGTTGGAAACCCTAACAGCTCAGGCATTCGTTGGTATTTTCACTCCAAATTTTCAATGTGTTTTTTTTGAGACCCCCACCTCACAAACAGTGGCAATAACAGTTTGTTAGCCGATAGCTGCTTATGCACAGCGACTACGGCATTTAGCACCACAGGTGCAAAAACACGTCCCGAACAGGATGTGAAAAATGACAGCTGTACTGTTCATGGGAAGGTGGAAAAAATGGCAATGTTGCAAATCTGCAGTAAAAATATTAAAAAAACTGGTGAAGTCATGAGCGTGCATAGAAACTGTGCAACACACACTCGTAATGTAATTAGTTTTGGGATTTTTTACAGCAGATTGTCAACTCAGGCATTTTGGGACCTCCGATCATTAACAGTGTCACTGTGATTTTCTTTATCTGTCCCGAACAATGATTTCCTACAGCGACCACGCATCTCTGCGCTGAAAGTGTGAAAACACATTTCGGCCATAATAGTGAAAAATGACAGCTGTAATGTTCATAAGGAAGTGTGAAAAATGCGCTGGTGAAAATCTGGACTGAAAATATTACAAAATCATGAACTTACGAGGTGCGTGGAAACTGCGAATGCTGACTCGTAGCACAGTCATTTATGGACTTTTGTCACCAAATTTTCAACATAGCCATTTTAAGACCTCTGCTCGTGAACAGTGTAACTGTGATTTTCTTAATCTGTCCCAAACATTGCTTTCTCACACTGACTGCACCATTGTGCGCTACATGTGCGGAAACACATTTTGGGCGACATGTGAAAAATGGCAGCTGTGCTGTTCATAAGGAAGTGTAATAAAATGGCAATGTGGAAAATCTGGAGTGAAAATATAGAAAATTTGCATACTTATGAGCGTGTGTAGGAACTGCGCAACGCACGCTCGTAAAACAGTCATTTTTAGGAATTTTTTCACCAGATTTTCAACATAGCCATTTTAAGACCTCTGCTCATGAACAGTGTCACTGTGATTTCCTTAATGTGTCCCATACATTGATTTCACACACCGACTGCGTCATTGAGCGCTACATGGGCAGAAACACATTTTGGGCAAGATGTGAAAGATGACAGCTATACTGCTCATAAGGAAGTGTAATAAAATGGCAATGTTGAAAATCTGGAGTGAAAATATTGAAAATTCGCAAACTTCACGAGTGTGCATAGGAACTGCATAGCGTCTGTGGCGTAAAACAGTCATTTTAGGAATTTTCCACCAAAATTTCAACATAGGCTTTTGAGGCCCACCTTATGAACAGTGGCAGTGTCATTTCATTACTCAGTCCGAAGGTGATTTCACGCAGTGACCGCAAAATCACTCTTGGAGCCCGAATCTGCCATTACAGTGCAATAATTCATGAGATGGGGTCCCAAAAACCCCATGTTGAAAATTTGGGCCCAAAATTCCCAAAAGTGCCTGAGATATGCAACAAAGTTGAAAAACCCCTATCTATCCCATTATACAGCTTACCGGCATTTCCTCAGTTCGCGGTCGGCTTTGAAGAGTGCAGATGTGTTCCCGGTCCACCGAAGATCATCGCGCCGAGCTCCGGAGGTAAGTATGGGGTGGGGGTGTGTGTGGGGAGGCAGGGTGCACAGTGGGTGGTTGCGGGTTGTGGGGGCAGTGAAACTACGAGGGACCGCTTTTGAGTTTCAGGTTTGTTTGTTTTTATGATGTGCGGCCAGACGTTTGCCATGCTGGGGTGGGCTCAGTGTGGCAGAAGGATGGCTGGTTGGGGGAACATGGAGCCGACGGGGATTGGGCACCCCATCGCCATGCATCTGTTGCCACGCTGGGGTGGGCCCCCAGCGTGGCACCCTGTACTCGGGGACACAGTGGAGCTGACGGGGATTGGGCACACCCATCGGCTATATGACCGGGGAGACAGTGGAGCTGGCGGGGATTGGGCACCCGTCAGCTACTCGATATAGCAGCCACGCTGGGTGGGCACCCAGCGTGGCATATGGAACTGTGTTTGAGCGCAGCATAGCCAATGAGAGATTGGGCACCCCCATCAGCTATACAGTGTGTGCGTGGGGGGGGCAGCACACAGCATGTGTGTGTGTGTGTGTGTAGTGGGAGCATGCATGAGCAGGCGATATCTTATCGCTGCTCACTGAAGTGTAGCTCCCCCTTTCAACTGTAAGCCATTGCATTTTGGAGCTGTCATAGGCAGATCCAGCAGGCATTGGAGAACTGCGGCCACCCCTGCAAACACACTGACTGAATTGGAAGAGGGCGGACACACCTCTGGAAACTTGGATGATGGCACTATGTTTCTTGCACATGCATGCAAGCAAACATAAAAAGGGGCTGCTAGCTCTGGAAGGAGGGGCATCTGCAGTGTGAAAGAGGAGATGCTGAGTTGCCATTTTTACACAGGGGAAGACAGGGTGAAGCAGCTATGTGGAAGCTCAAGATGCTTGGGCTCAGGTTACAGTCAGGGAGCCTTTGGATAGCCTCTGGCTTAATTTAAGCAAAACAAAACTACAGTCTACAAACAGTGAAGTCAGTCTTTCCAAGGAATATTTCCAAGCCATAAGCTGCTTTTTTTTAAAATAATTTCCTCACAGGGTTGTGGCAGAGGGGAAGGATGTCAATTTAAGGCACAAAGACATTGAAAACTTTAGTGAGGAGGTACTCTGGGTTCCCTGGGGCCAGTGTTTACAGAACAATTTAGCAGAAAGATCAAAGTGCCCATTGTAGTTTGAGATTTGCGAGAACATTATTGAAGAAACTTTAAAAAATATGTTGATGTATTAAAGCATACGTGTGAACATTCTGCCCTTTTTCTAGTAGTGAAAAAAGGTGAGAGTCAGTTCTCCAGGAGCTTCATATAGAACATTCCAAGGTGGTTCATACTGCCTTGAGGCAATATAGTGTAGTGGTTAAGGGCACTGAGCTGAAAATCTGGAGACCTGGGTTTGAATCCTACTGCCTTCATTTGCATACTGTGTGACCCGGAGTGAGTCACTTAACTTTCTTGTGCTTCCAGGTCGCACCCGGGAACAAGCTCCAGCTTAGTATGTCTTTCCTGGTTAAACAATTTTCCCGTTCCCTTATAAAATGTGGAAGGAAAATCAAGCATTCTGATTGGTTGTTAGCCATACATTAGAAGTGTATAAAGCATGGCTGAAAACAAGTGCCCATTGCCACCTTTGGATGAGATGAAAACCGAATATTAAACCACACCCCCAAACTCCACCCCTAACTCCGCCCCTTTTATGACTTATGCGGGCATCGCTTGGACTCTGATTCACTTGATTTATTCAGAATTGCTGCTGATATTGCATTGTGTACAACTTCTTTAAAGTACATCATGATTATTATTTTTGGTTTGTTTGATTAAAGTACATCATAAGTATTATTTTTGGTTTGTTTGATTTAGATTTAAATATTTTAAATTTCAGTGTGTGTTAACATTTGGTGGGGTTAGAGATGGGGTTCAGGGGACTTTCCATCCTGTGTACACAGCTTAGCTGACACATCGAGTGACTACAAGGACATCTCTGACAACTGGCTATTTTGGAACAGGTGGCCTTTTCTGGTAAAACTCTTTCAATAAATAAATAAACTACATCAGTAATGGTAGGCGAGCCTTAATTACAAATATCATCTGCCATTTTAAGATGTGCTACTGTTCTTCCCATTGCTCCTACTCTAAAGCTATTTGTAATGTCACAGAAGTTTTTAAAAGTGGTAGGAACTATTCTATGCTGTTAAAAACCCTATTTTATTACCATATCAGTCATACATACTAGATAGTATAATATGTGATATGTAGCGTGGAGGCAGTATAGTGCAGTGGTTTAAGGCTCTGAGCTGCAATTCTGGAGACCAGGGTTTGAATCCCACAGCCCATACTTGCATACTGTGTGACCCTGCACAAATCATTTCACTCCCTTGTGCTCCCAGGTTGCACCTGTAAACAAGCTTCAGCTTACAGTGTCTCTTCTCATAAAAAAAAAAAAATAATGTTTGATAATGTACCTAAATTTGCAGTGCCATCAAATCTAGATTGTGTTCATTTCCCCTCACCAGTTACTGCTCTCTCTCTCTTCTTTTTCTCATTTCTGTGGCTTAGCATGACGTTAGCCACACTATTCTGTGCTGTTCATCTGAGATGCCTGGAATGGTCTTCCTGGAATATCCAGGTAGTATGAAAACTGACAGCAATAACTGCTGAGGAGAGAGAGGTGTAGTACTGCTAGAAATGAAATAAAATATTAGGTTATTAATTTAACAACAAATGGGGTAACAAATATTAAAGTATAGGACAGACCCTAAAAGAAAAAAATGGTGAACATTTAAAGGTATAAAAGTATTCCTTATCACAGCAGTCAAAGACCATACTCACAATGCAGCCTAGAAAGGATTAGGTTGATTTGCTGCTAATGGTCTTAATAGCTCTACTTTACACCTCTCAGATTTACTGGTATACAAACAAAGGTTTACATGACATCAGAATGTGTTTGTAATATGAACATGCAAGTAAAATGGTGAAGGATTTAACAGAATCTGTTTTACAAGAATGTGAGCATTCAAAATGACTGAAAAGTACTACCTCTGAATAAAACTGGATTAGCAGGTAAAGTTTCTGAAACACATTGTACAGTCCACACTGGACAAGAGGCTACCCTAATGTGGTGCCTGTCTGAATGTCTAAGGGTTTCAGAAAAATGAAGGTGTTAATTGAGGTGGTATTGTTTACCCTTCCCATGAATAATCTTCCAATTTGCTGGTGTGAAGTTAGAGGTGACAAGTGAGCAGACAGGGACAGGTTTGGCTCTTTAAGTGCCCTGCTCTTGAAGGCACTTCCTGATTAGCATGCACTGCAAGCAAGCAAGCACACTGAAATGTCAGACACTTGCTTACAGTCAGATGAGAAGAAAATGAAACAGTTAGTGGGGAATCTCACAGGTGCTGCTTGACCAACCATAAAAACCGAATTTGCAATGGTGAAAACAGGAGGACCGAATCTGGACCTAGAAAACCGAATCATTCTGTCAAAAACCGAGTAGGTGGTAACCTTAAAACCCTACCATAACTAGGACACATTATAAAAGAAATCATTGGGCCACATAGAATTTTAACATTCAAGACAGCCACCATTTATTCCCCTGCTGCAGAGAAAAACTACACACTGATTGCACTATGTAAGCTTGCAAAAGAATAGATCACCCCACCAATAACCATCACATAAGTTTTCAAACACTAGATTACATCAGAAAATGAGAAACAGTAGATACTGATATATAAAACTGAAAATCTCCATAAAACATACCTGCTCACATCACACTGATGCTGAACCTGTCCCCGATCAGTGAGTTGATCACTCCATGTCACTCCCTGGTTGCTTTTCTTTTGTTTTGTTTTTTTTTGTTAAATATCAAATGCATTTTATCCCACTGTCTTCTGTTTTCAGCCACCCCTTCCCCCATGCACACACCAGTTTGTGCCGCACTTACACGAACAGCAGCATGAACAGCAGTTTCCAACACCAGACACACTGGCAAGTACACTGATTCAGTGTGAGCACGCAGAATTATGAGCCGCCAAGCCTTCCCAGAGTTCACAAATTAAAATGCTCACCATTTCCATCTTGCACATCTCTGCCAGTACATTCAGACTATTTTGTCCTTTGCCCCCACCCCACACACACATCATGTATCCCACCTGCCGCTCATTGCTTTCTCGGGCACTGAATTTTCCCATTTTCAATTCAAGGTCATCTTTTACTCAGTCCTCCACTGTGCTCCTAGTTTCTCTATTGTGGATCTCAGGATTATAAAATAAATAAGTACAACTGAATGGATGACAGCAAGCGTGAATGTTATGTGTGGTGGGGGGTGCCGTACTTCACAATATTTTTATATTTGTACATTTACTAGTGAAGGCAGGGGAACTGGGGAGTTGATATGAGCTATTGTACTCAATATGAAAACTACATCTATGGAAGCCAACCTAAGACAAAAGTCCTCAACAATAAAAAAAATGCATCACTCATTTACAGGTGGTGGAACTATTTTATGTAAAAATACAGGAAATAATTACATTATTTTCAATTTCAGACTCTAGATTTTAGTTCTACCATTTGTGTAAAATATAGAGCCCATTTCATAAGTGCAATGAGACACTCCGGGGATGTGTGTTAGACAGTTCTTGTCCCTAATGTATCCATATTAAACAGTACTTAAAAAATAAGTGAAATGAGAAACTGTATATTGCATTGCTGTATTTTTATGGGCAGCATTCTGTCACAGTTCTCTTTGTGAAACCTGTACTCTGGAGCTTTAACCATGTCAGGTTTGTGCTGAAAATTCAGAGCAAGCTTCTAATAGGTCAACAGCTCATAATCTGCATTCTGTACAAAAAATGTTCTGCAATAAGGACTCCACACTACCGGTTCCACAAAAACAATTGTGCAGCATTTTGTCCATAAAAAGAAAACAATTGAAAATGCAATTCCTCCCATCAAGGTTTGTTCAGCTATAGTTAAATGTGGATCATTTGGAGGGAAGAATTTAATTGCTGTAAACAGGAACATTATTAACTGCTGCCAGTTAGCCCTAATTTCATGTCCCCTTTAACATGAATTGTCCTTATATGAAATGTTATTGAATATGGCTGCCTTTCACAGGAATGTCACTTAAGCAAAATGTTAAACTGAATGCTTAGCATGGTACACATAGGGACTAACGATCTCGGCAGCCAGTCAGTTGTGGAGACCAAAGAACACCTGACTGGGCTGGGAGACATACTGTCATCCATTTCGTCCGGCATCTCCTTCTCTGAGATCCTGCCAGTCTGGCGGGGGGGGGCAGATGGACGGAAGGTCAGAGAAGGGGAGATAGGGGAGCTAAACATGTGGCTCAAGGGCTGGTGCCAGAAAAAAGGACACAAATTTGTAGGTAACTGGCATCAGCTTTGGGAGTGAAAGTTCTTTAAATTCGATGGACTGCATCTAATGAGGGAGTCAGTGCATTGGGGCAGAAGTTTGATGTATTTGCAGAATATTTAAACTGGCAAATGGTGAGAGGGGTGCAGCACTCGATACATCAAACAGGAAGAGCACACCTCAGCTGGTGATCAAACAGGAGTTTAGCATATTTGTAGTTCTTTTGCATCACCAGTTAAGGAAAAAGTTCTAACTCCCCACACAATGTGCAGGGGAAACGCCGGGCCTCACCCAACAACTTATGCACCGAAATCTGACCAATGAAAAATCATGTACACAAATGCCCACAGTCTGGGAAACAAGATCTCAGACCCGGAGGCAACAATGACAGAAGCTAAACTGGACATGGTAGCCATTAGTGAGACATGGTTCACCAGTAACCACACTTGATTGACTTCAGTACCCAGCTATGTACTATTCAGATGAGACTGAGGTGCAAAAAGGGGGTGGGGGGGAGAGTCGCCCTTTATGTCAATGAAAATATCAAAAAAAAAAAAAGCTACAGAAATTCAGAATACACATAGAGAGCCAGAAGAACTGTGGGTCACCCTGGAAACAGGAAATGGGACAGCCATAGGAACTGGGGTTATCTACAGGCCTCCATACCGGGGGAGGACATAGACACATTACTGTTAGAAGATAGACAAAACATGACAGCTAAAGGGGAGGTTCTGATAATGGGAGACTTCAGCATGCCAGTTACAGAATGGTCAGTAGTCCGTCAGGAGGACGCATGGGGAAGGGCGCTGTCCGTAATGGCGACTCCTTATCGGTGAAATCCCTCACGGCGATGGAAGGGTAGGGTGACGGATGGGGTGTGGGTGAAATCGGCGACAGGATATGCTATATGTACCTCGCGGGGGGGATAGATGCGGTGAGCATGGGCTGGGAGGTGGAGAGCTGTGGGGATGGTGCTGCGGTGGGTTGCCGAGCTGCGTCGGGGGCAGCCTGTGGTTGGGGTGGGTGAGGTACAGGATTTGGGTCAGGGCACTGGCCTGAACCTTTAGTTTACATACTTTCATCCCCAACATGTACCCCCTGGGTTGAGAATCCTTTATTAGGGTGTGGGGGAGCACCCCCCATGGCTTGTTGAAAGTTATGTACCCGGTAGCTGTTGTCCTATCCACCAGGGTGTCAGTAATGTGCCAAAAATGTTTTGGCACTCTGACCGGCACGATAATGGCGACGCCTTTAGGATTTCACCATTATCACATAGAACCGATTGGTCAATACGAGCAGGAGCATCAGTCACCTTTAAAGTCAGACTTCTGACTTACACAGACAGGGCCTGGACTACCTGAAAGAGCTTCTAGTTCCTTACTGCCAGGGGCATCACTCCACTTGGCTGATGAGAGGTTGCTAGAGATCCCAAGGGTTTCTCTAAAATCTTCTGTGGCCCATGCATTTATGTACGCAGCCCCAGCCCTTTGGAATTCTCTACCCTGTCAGTTATGGGAGTGTGCAACCATGGAGGGATTTAAACAGGCTTTTAAGATCTAGTTGTGGATCCAAGCCTACCCTACTTGATTTAACATGATTCTGTACGTTTTTATCTCATTTTATTATGTTTTTAATGCATGTTTTGTATTTACTGTCCCAAGTGCTGTTTTAACCCATTGTCATGTGCCTTGGTTTTTGAAAGGCGCACTACAAATAAAATTATTATTATTATTATTATTATTAACTAGGCACATAGTGGATTCCCTGCAGGGGGAGGGCTTTAAACAACTGGTACAGCAACCCACAGGAGACAGGGCTATCCTGGATCTAGTACTGACTAACAGGGAAGGGATCACAGATCTCCAGGTAGAAGGTCACCTGGGGGCCAGTCACTATCACATGGTGTGGTTCAGTTTGGCCACTAGAAGTAAATCATCCCATTCCAAGGCAAAAATATAGGACTTCAGAGGAGCTGACTTTGATAAGATGGCCAACAGAGTTAAGCTAGCCCTGGCAAGAAGAAATACAGGTAAGGGGGTAAGGGCAAAGTGGGCAAGCATTAAGGATGCAATACTTGAAGCAACATCCCATTGTGTTAGGGAGAAAAGCAAAAGCAAAACAAGGAGGAAACCACTCTGGTTCTCAAAAACAGTAACAGAAAAGATCAGAGCCAAAAGGTTGGCCTTCAGGAAGTATAAAGGAACGCAGTGGGATGGAGATAGACAGGCATACCAAACTTCCCTAAGGGAAGCAGGAAGAGCAGTAAGGCAGGCAAAGGCCCAAACCAAGGAAACACTAGCACGAACAGCAAAAGAAGGGGACAAGACTTCCTATAGATACATTAGTGAAAGGAGAAAGTCCAGAGGGGGTATTGCTAAAATCAAAGGGGATAAGGGGGAGTGTGTGGAGGAGGACCAAGGAAAAGCATCTATCCTAAATAGATACTGCTGCTCAGTATTTACTGAGGAGAAGTTAGGGCAGGGCCCACAGCTTAGCACCATGGACACGGGGGGGAGGGAGGTGTGCACAAGTCCCTTCACAAAACAAAGGTTCCTACAAGAGCTCGCTAAGCTCAGGGTGGACAAGGCAATGGGACCTGATGGCATACATCCCAGGGTACTAAAGGAGCTAAGGATAGAACTAGCAAAGCCATTAGCAGAACTGTTTAGTGAGTCTCTGAGTACAAGCAAGGTCGCGGTACACTGGAGAAGGGCTCATGTGATCCCGCTCCACAAAACTGGCAACAGGAAGGAGGCAGGGAACTACAGACCAGCCAGTCTTACCTCAGTAGTGGGCAAGATTATGGAGGCACTCCCCTTAAAGAAAGGATAGTGTAACACCTAAAATCCATAGGAGCACAGGATCCAAGACAGCATGGATTTATAACAGGAGGGTCCTGTCAAACTAAGCTCACAAATTTCTTACACTGGGTAACCAGAGTGGTGGAGTTGATGTCACCTACCTTGACCAGCAAAACCTTCGATACTGTTCCACATAGAAGATTTATTAATATGCTGGGTAGGCTCGGGGTGAGTCAGAAGTTGGTCAACTTGGTGGCAAACTGGTTGGGCGGGCAGAATACAGAGTGGTGGTAAATGGTATACAGTCAGAAGAGATGCAAGTCACAAGTGGGGTACCTCAGGGATCAGTCCTGGGCCCAGTCCTCTTCAATATCTTCATCAGTGACATTGCAGATGGACTGGAGGGTAAGGTTTGTCTGTTTGCAGATGACACCAAGATCTGCAACAGAGTAGATGATCCAGATGAGGTGGGCAGGATGAGAAGAGATCTGGAGAAACTAGCAAAATGGTCGGAAGAGTGGCAACTGGGGTTTAGCGCAAAGAAGTGCAAGATCATGCACATAGGGAAGAGAAACCCTGAAGCTACCTATAGGTTGGGAGGGGAGTTGCTGGCAATCACAAGGGAAGAAAGAGACTTGGGCATCATCATCACAGATGACCTGAAATCATCCAAGCAGACCACTAAAGCATTAGGTAAGGCTAGAGAGATGTTGGGGTGTATTAGTAGGGGTATCACAAGTCGTAAGAGGGAGGTAATAACCCCTCTTTACAAGACACTGGTTAGGCCCCATCTGGAAAACTGCATGCAATACTGGAGGCCGGACCTGCACAATGACATTAACTAAATGGAGACAGTCCAGAGAAAGGCAACCAAAATGGTTCAGGGACTGCATCAGAAAACATATGAGGACAGATTAATGGAGCTCAATATGTATACCCTAGAGCACACGAAGGAGAGAGGTGATATGATTGAAACATTCAAACATCTTAAGGGCATTAACAAGGTGAAAGAGTCCAACATGTTTCAATATAAGAAAAATAGCAGGACAAGAGGACACAGCATGAGATTAGAGGGAGGCCGATTAAGGGGCAATGTAAGGAAGCTCTTTTTCACAGAAAGGGTGGTGGATGCATGGAACAGCCTATCTCAGGAAGTGGTGGATATGAATACAGTGCAGAGATTCAAACAGGCATGGGATAGGCATAAGGAAGCAATACAGATGAGTATGAATAGATAGGCCACTGACAGAGCAAAGGCCTATGGCACATTCATAAGGTAGAAAAATGGGCAGACTGGATGGGTCTTGCGGTCCTTATCTGCCGTCAACTTCTATGTTTCTATTTTTCTATAATTTATCTATACAGTGATAACTTAATGTGTTACAATGTCAGATATCCAGGTAGGGTATTTCATAAAGGGTCCAGTGGGCTTGCTTAAGTTGGGATTGGACAAAGCAGTTATTTCTTGCCAATAAGGCTTGTAGATTGATTGTGGACTGTGTTAGGCCTAGTAGTCTCAAGTAAGAGCTTGTGCGGTTTAAGCCTTTCAGTCACTTGATAATGTGATTACAGTACAAAGGAGGGCTGGTGAAGTTTAACCCTACAGTCACTTGATAACGTGATTACAGTTCAAGGGAGGGCTGGTGAAGTTTAACTCTACAGTCACTTGATAATGTGATTACAGTACAAGGGAGGGCTGGGGAAGTTTAACCCTACAGTCACTTGATAATGTGATTGCAGTACAAAGGAGGGCTGGGGAAGTTTAACCCTACAGTCACTTGATAACGTGATTGCAGTACAAAGGAGGGATGGGGAAGTTTAACCCTACAGTCACTTGATAATGTGACTGCAGTACAAAGGAGGGATGGGGAAGTTTAACCCTACAGTCACTTGATAATGTGATTACAGTACAAGGGAGGGCTGGAGAAGTTTAACCCTACAGTCACTTGATAATGTGATTACAGTTCAAGGGAGCGCTGGGGAAGTTTAACTCTACAGTCACTTGATAATGTGATTACAGTACAAGGGAGGGCTGGGGAAGTTTAACCCTACAGTCACTTGATAATGTGATTGCAGTACAAAGGAGGGCTGGGGAAGTTTAACCCTACAGTCACTTGATAACGTGATTGCAGTACAAAGGAGGGCTGGGGAAGTTTAACCCTACAGTCACTTGATAACGTGATTACAGTACAAGGGAGGGCTGGGGAAGTTTAACCCTACAGTCACTTGATAACGTGATTACAGTACAAGGGAGGGCTGGGGAAGTTTAACTCTACAGTCACTTGATAACGTGACTACAGTACAAAGGAGGGCTGGGGAAGTTTAACCCTACAGTCACTTGATAACGTGACTACAGTACAAGGGAGGGCTGATGAAGTTTAACCCTACAGTCACTTGATAACGTGATTACAATACAAGGGAGGGCTGGGGAAGTTTAACCCTACAGTCGCTCAGAAATTTGATTACAGTTCATAGCAGGGCTGGAGAGGTTTAACCCTACAGCTGTTCATTTATTTGACTATAATATAACCCTAGGTGGCTCTACTCCTAGAGTCACTAGCTATGCCTTGGTGGCCACTAATAAGACTGAGGGGCCTGGGTTCAAACAATTAAATTAACTAGTTTCTCTCCAAGCTATTACAAGTGACATGGTGCCTCCACCCAGAGTTTAGCTTTAAGTGGGCTAGTTTTAACTTTGTACAACCCCCTGGGATGCTGTACCTACCGACTGTAACCATTGGCCACCACAACACGTGACCCAATAAACATTTCCTCAAATTTCAATACTTGGTACCAATTATTGACTTGACCCTAATAATATGCTCACAACATCATTATGTGCAGAACAACAGCAATTTATTTACAGGGAGACAGGGCTTAGGAATGGGGGAAAGAAGGAGTAGAGGTTATGCAATGTCAGTATATACAGTATTTACAGGCAGATTTAGAATGTGATTGGTGCTGGTGAAAACCCTCCAGCTGGGTAGATATGCAGTTTTTTCAAATCATAAATGCAATCACCCATCATGCCAACTTAGATAACCAGAACCCTGGCTCTATCCTGCGATCTGGGCACGTCGTAAGTGGGCGCCTACTGAAACAGCGACCCACTTGCGGCGCATACCCAGATGGTGAGGGAGTAGGGAGAGTGACTGGATGGGGAGGATTCGCGAATGGCAACGGGATGTTGCTAAATGTACATGCGGGGGGAACGAGCATGCCAAGCGAGGAGCGGGAGGGTTTGTGAGGGGTAGAGCTGAAGTCAGTCACCAAGCTGGCTCCGTGGCATGGTTGGGTGGGTACTGGCCTGGGGTGGCTGGGATGTAGGGTTCAGATCCAGGCGCAGATATGTTTTGTTGCACCCGGCCCTTGTAGGTGAATTTTTTTTTTCTTCACTGTTGCACCCTGACACGCACCCACCTGAAGTTGAGAATCTAATAATAGGAGGGTGCGGGGGGCACTGCCCCCCACATTAAAGTAAAAATTACTATTCCTTGCACTGTTTTCTCTGTCACTGGGGTTGTACATCACCAAAATTGAACTTTGGCGATGTACACTAGCCATAAAGATGATTGTCTTTCGGCGATCGCCCTTATGACATAGAACTCATAGATACATAGATACATAGACAGTGTCGGCAGATAAGGGCCTATGGCCCACCTAGTCTGCCCATTTGAGCTTGTAAGTTCAGTTTGTTTTCCTAGAAGTCTATTTCCCCTTACCCCTGACCTCTAGAATTCCTTTATGTCTATCCCATGCATTCTTAAATCCGTGATTGTTTCAGCCCCCACCACTTCCTCTGGCAGGGTGTTTCCCTTGTCCACCACCCATTCTGTGAAGAAATTCTTTCTCATGTTTCCTCTGAATCGTCCTCCTCCAACTTCATCCCATGCCCTCTAGTCCTGAAACATCTTTTCGCTTAAAAATAGTGTTTTCCTGCACCCTGTTCCTCCCTGTAAGATACTTGTATGTCTCTATCATATCACCTCTCCCTCCTCTCCTCCAGGGAATACATGTTCAGTTCCTTCAACCTGTCTTCATAGGACTTGTGATGCAACCCATGCACCATCTTTGTTGCCCTCCTCTGAACCTTCTCTACCCTGTCTATGTCCTTACGTAGGTATGGTCTCCAGAACTGTACACTGTACTCCAGGTGGGGCCTCACTAGTGTCTTGTATAGCGGAATTATGACCTCCTTTTCCTGCTGGTGATGCCCCTGCCTATACATCCCAGCATCCTATTTGCTTTACCTGATGTCTTGTCACACTGTTTCCCTACCTTGAGGGTCATCAGAGATGACAACCCCAAGATCCCTTTCCTGCTTGGTGCATGCTATATCCTCACCCCCAACTGATATATTGTGCCAGGGTTTTTGTCCCATATGCATTATCTTGCACTTCTTTGCATTGAATTTCAACTGCCAAACCCTTGACCATTCTTCAAGTTTCTGCAGGTCCCTTCTCATTCTGTTTACACCCTCTGGTGTGTCTACTCTGTTACAGAGCTTTGTGTCATCAGCGAACAGTGAAATTCTGCCTTCTAGATCCTGTGCAATGTCACTGATGAAGATGTTGAATAGGACCGGTCCCAGCACTGATCCCTGTGGTATCCCCACTGGTCACTCTTTCCTCTGTGGAGTGACAGCCATTTACCACCACCCTCTGTGTCCTGCCACCCAGCCAGTTACCTACCCACCACACTACTGTCCTGCCCACACCCATATTCCCCAGTTTGTGTAATAGTCTTCTATGTGGCACAGTGTCAAAGGCCTTGCTGAAGTCCAGATAGGCCATGTCCACTGCCCTCCCTGATCCACCTCCCTAGTCACCCAGTCAAAAATTCAATGAGGTTGGTCTGACATGACCTCCCCTGGTGAAACCATGCTGCCTTAGGGTCCTGTAGTCCATTGACAACAGATGTTCCACCAATCTCTCCTTCAGTAGTGCTTCCATGATCTTTCCCACTACCGAGGTGAGGCCGACTGGTCTGTAGTTCCCTGCTTCCTCTTTGTTCCCACTTTTGTATAAGGGGACTACATCTGTTGTCCTCCAGTCTTTGGGTACCTCCCTGTTTCCAGTGATTGGCTGAACAGGATAGCCAGAGGTTCAGCCACCACCTCTTAGTTCTTTAGGACCCTGGGTTGCACCCCATCTGGCCCCATTACTTTATCAGCTCTTATTACTTCCAGTTCCTTCAGGACCCTTTCTCGTAAAGGGACTTGTGTCCATTTCTGCACCATTCTCACCCTTGTACTCCTTCAGACCCATTATCCCTCTTCCTTAGTAAAGACTGAGCAGAAATACCTGTTCAATATGTCAGCTTTACTGTTGTCATCCTCCACGCGTCCCATCCTCCCCTTCAGTCTCACTATCCCTCCCTTTGTCTTTTTTTTTTCACTTATGTACCTGTAAAGGTTTTGTCCCTTTACCCACTGATTTTGCAATGTGTTCTTCTGTCTGAGCTTTGGCTTCCCTTACTGACTTCCCTGCCTCCCTTTGTTTCTCCTGGTACTTCTCCCTATCCCCTTCTGCCTGTGTCTTTTGTATTGCCTGAATGCAATCTTTTGGCTTTCACTTTCTTTGCTACCTCTTTGGAAAACCATAATGGTCTCCTCTTCCTTTTCCTCTTGCTAACCTGCTTAATGCATAATTCTGTTGTTCTTATAATCCCCATTTTAAATACTGCCCACTGTTCCTCAACCCTGATTCCTGTCCCATTCCCTTAATGCCTCTTTCAAGTATCTCCCCATTTTCCCAAAGTCTTCCCCTAAAATCCAGGATACGTGTTTTGTGTGGTTTGGTTCTGCTCTTTCTGTGATTTCAAACCACAATGACTGGTGGTCACTGTTACCCAGGTGTTCCCCACTGTTACCCCCATCACACTGTCCCTGTTTGTGAGCACAAGGTCCAGTATTGCCTTCTGCCGAGTTGGTTCCATGACCAGTTGCTTGAGGAAGGCACCCTGAAGGAGTCCAGGATAAATCCTCCTAGTTGATGCTGCTGCTGGGATGCTCCAGTCCACGTCTGGTATATTGAAGTCTCCAACCAGTACTACCTCACCTTGTCTGCCATCCTTTGGATGGCTAGCATAAGCTCCCTATCTGTTTCTTCCTCCTGGGCTGGTGGTCTATAGACCACACCTGTGCGGATGGCTGGCCCCATTTTCCTTTCCAGCTTAACCCACAGTATCTCTCCCCCATTTTGTTCCTCCTGGATCTGTGTGCCCTTATGTCATTTTTCACATACAGTGCCACTCCTCCTCCTTCCTGCCTGCTCTGTCTCTTCTGAATATGTTGTAGCCAGGTATGGCCATCTCCAGTCATGGTTATCATTACACAGGTTTCAGTGATGGCCACAATGTCCAGGTCTGACTGTACCATGACAGCCTCCAGCTCTTCCATCTTGTTGCTAAGGCTCCTGGCATTTGCACACATGGCTTCATGATTTGACCTCCCTAGACTGCTTCACTGTTCTACTCCAGCCCCTTCCTGGTTGTCATTTATCCCTGGTTCTCCTTGCTGTCTGCCCTTCTGCTGAATTTTGCCCCTTTTCTGCTTATCCACCTTTTGGACACTAATCTCCATCTTTGCACACTGCTTTGCAGAGATAGCCACTCCTCTGGTTCACTGGTTCCACTACTAGCTGTGGGGGTGAGCAAGTAGGTACCGTCCTTGCTGGCCTGCCACTCCCTTTGCTAGTTTAAATGCTTGTCAAGTAGCATTTAAACTATCATTGAGTGCTTGATTCCTCCAGGATGGATGCAGGTGCGCCAGGCTTGAACAAACCTCCATCCTCCAGGTGGGTCCCCAGTCACCAATGAATCCAAACCCTTTCTCACAGCACCAGTTCTTCAACCATGAGTTAAAGTTCCTGGTGCATGCACTCCTATGCTCTCCCTTGCCTCTCACAGGTAGTACTTCTGAGAAAGTGACAGAAGTAGCTACTTGCTTGAGACCCTCCACAGTTTCCTAAACTCTTCCTGAACTTCCTTTGGCTCCCCATTTGCCAAGTCATTAGTACCTAGGTGGATAATGACATCCAGTTCACCCTCCGCCTTGCCTTCCCAGTGATCCCCAGTATCTTCCTTCCATCCCTCCATGCTGTGGCACCTGGTAGGCACCTCACCTCCCTGTCCTTCCCTCCTGTGTTCCTAGCTGGATCCCTCTTACGATGGAGTCCCCCACCAGGATTCGCTTCCTCCTCCTCTGGGGTCCACTGCTTTCCCCACTGAGGTAACCTCCTTGCCTAACCTCCACATCCTTTCCTTCCACTTCCCTGGGTACCTCTATTTGGCTGTCCTCATTTGCCAGTGTGGCATATGAGTTCTTGAGAGGAATAGGATCTGGGATGTGCCTCTGCCTGACTGCTCTAACCCTCCCTGAGCCCACTGTCATCCAAGTGCTCCTCGTACTCATGCTATATGACTAAACCTGCATGGAATCAGATGACACACAATAATATTCTACTTGCTCACACTGGTACCAGTTCCCCCCCATATTCATATTGGAACACCGTAATCCCAGTATTTAAGCTTGTGTACCCAGTACTTTAAAGTTCTTAAAAGTTGCAGGCCTATTGGACAGTGCAGCTGTAGATTGGCCGGCTAAATTAGAAAGGATTTGAAGCTTGAAACCTTGACTTTAAAACATTAGATGCTTGAACTATGTACAGTCTTTTGGAAGCATGCGGGGGGGAAGGGCCCTGCATGTTACGAGCTGAACAATGGTCAAATGTAACCAGTCGGTTACATTGGTTTGAGTCCAATCAGTATTTCTGAACATCCAGTACATTTATAATTCCTGGTACATTCAGCACATATATGTTCTAAACACATTCAGTACATTTATAATTCCTGGTACATTCAGCACATATATGTTCTAAACACATTCAGTACATTTATAATTCCTGGTACATTCAGCACATATATGTTCTAAACACATTCAGTACATTTAAAGGAGGTGTAACCTATTCAGTCAGGGGTCAGCATGGCCACCCTGGTCCTTTCCTACTTGAATACGGGGATACTTGTTCCCTCAGCTGAGGTGACCCTGTTTCGTTACATCTATATCCAGACAAATTGCTTTAACAATACCATATCTCTATTTGAGCAACTTGAGTACTTAAAGCAGTCATATCCAATTTAAAGTAGTCATTTCCAATGCAGACTTGAGGTCTCAGTCCCAACATGGCACATGGCTGAAGTTCACAGCTCCATCGGACATCTTGACTGACTATTAATCAAATACTGGTCCTCCCAGGCAAAGTCAGAATGAACCTCAGTTCTGAGTTCTCCCCTTCCAGTTCTGTAGGCTTCGAGCAGATAAACACATATCATCACATTTATATGTAAGCTGGACCACGCTGGGTCACTTAAGGCATCTAGGTCCACCTGCGCTGGGCAAGACTTAGGTACAGCAGATGCAAGGTGCAGTCCAAGCAAGCAGTGTCAGACAGCAACAGTCTCTAGGGCATTGGCAACCCCATTAAGCATTTTTCTTTCTTTCTTGCACCAGGGGGTACAAGAGAACTCACTTAGACTCCTCCCGGTAGGATCTCCATCATAAAGGCTCCTGAAGTCTTCAGTTCTCTCAGAACTGAGGCAGGATCAGCTCTCTCACAGGTGGCTTGTCATCAAGTTGCAGAGCCACGCTTTCTCACACATGGAGGGGGGGGCTAGAACCTGGAGGACATTTACTGGCAACCGCCAAGCTAGCAGGTTCTGCTTCAAACTAAATAACTTTAACTTTACTTGGCAAAAAGTCAAATCACCCCCAGGGTGGAGGGGCTTTCACTGGATCATCAGGCCCAGTTGCATTGCTGGGGTCCTGGCCCCCCAACCCTGTGGGGGGGCTTCCACTCGAATCTGGAAATCTGCTAAAAAAACAGTCCTTTATGGGGCTCTCCTGAGACTCCCTATTGGCTGAAACTATTGGTTGATTTAGCTCTGATTGGCTGGAAGGCTTGTCAGTCAGAAAAAATTGATTATTTATTAAGCCTCCTTCTCGATGCACAGTTGGTTTGCAGTTTTGGTGCCTGCAATTAGGTTTCTGCAGTTCCCCATGAGCACGTGATAGTTTCCCATGAGCTTTGGCACAAGTCCTCACTTTACAATCTAGCTTTCTGATTGGCTGTGGCCGCTTTGTCATGGCTGCTGAACACACAGTCCCCTGAAGCAGAATCAATACAGTCCCAAATAAAGTTCTGGTGGAGCTAGAATATTTATTAAAATTGCCCAAATGCCCAACAGTTCAGTAGCCACTGATGTGTCTTTTAAGATGCTGCCCAGCTTTAATAATTCCCTCAGTCAGTTTGCCTGTTGCTGCTGCCAATATTTTAATGCCCCCCTCATTTGCAGCAGGCAGGCTGTCTATCTGAGTCCCAATATATCTGGTGCAGCCAGCATTTAAACTGTTCTTTGTTTTTAAATACTTTTCCACTGGTAAACATTTGTCCCCAAACATACAGGAGTTACATTATTTATTTGTATTTATTTCTATGTTCAGCAGCTGTCGAAACACTGGTACACCAAGGGCAGCCAGACCCTCATAAATATTCAGTGATCGGGGCTCCGGATCATTAATATTCATGAGACCTGATCTTGACAATGTGGATTGTTTTATTTATTTAGATAAACGAGCTCTCTTGGCCCTCGCTGAGGTCATCATGCCCCTCTTAGTTGATAGGGACACCGGGGACTGCCAAACAGTCCTGTCTGTTTGACTGCAAGCTGAGTGGTCACAACTTCAAAGGCACCACATTGCGTGTGTGCAACCTCTGAGGCACCGGGGATGCTGCTCAAGCAGTGGGAAGGTGCAGCTGAGCTCCTGAACCCAAATGGGCTGAATTTACGCATGGGGCTGTTATTCTGTGGCATCAGGGGCACAGAAGGACTCGGGCCAGAGCGGGGAACTAAAAAAAAAACAACAAGCATTCAAGAAGGCACCTGGAGGAGAGCAGAATGGGAGCTATCTGGGCTAAAGGTAAGCCCCCAAATTGGTAGAGGAGGTTGCACTAGTACAAGGGAGGGCAGGGAAGTTGAAGCCTACAGTTGCTCAGAAATTTGAATATTTAATTTTTTATTTATTTAAAATTTGGTAACCGGGAAAGGCACACTGTGCAGATACAAATACAACAAAGGGATTACAAAATTCAGATACAGTAAAATACAATGTGCAAAAACAAATTCTTCATTATGAAATTAGATTACAGAATTTTGTAAAAGAGATTAAAAAGGTAAGCAGTGCAGAACAACAGAAGCATAACATGAGGTCACTAATTAATACAGAAGATGGGAGAAAGAGAGTAGGACAAGAGTATAGTTGTCGATTAGGACTGTGGACAGCCACAAGATGTAATGGGATAGTTTGAGGAGGCGGTAAATTGCAGGAAAGGAGGGGTGAGGCAGGTTTGGGAGGGGAGGTCTTTCTAGAGGGAAGGGAGTCTAAAAGAGAAAGCAAGTTTTCTAGCAAAGGTGTGGGCTCATGGGAGAGCGAAGGAACTGAGGCAATTTATACGTGAATGGTAGGGGGAGGGAGTGGCAGGATTTAGGAGACAGGAGAGGTAGAATGAGAGAGTCTCAAACCAGTATTTGGAGAAGGAAGGTGGAACAGTGGGACGAGTGTCTGCGAGAGGGATTGGAGGAATAAAGAGGAGTAGGGGTTGCAGTGGTGTGTCAGAGGTGAGGAATTTGGGTGAAATGACAGAAAGCGTTGAAGAGGACATGGAGTTTGGTGAGGGATGTGGCAGGAGCTGAGCCATATATGATGTCAGCATAATTGAAGGCAGGGAGTATCCATTTGACAAGCAGATCATGTCTGACTGAGAGGGAAAAACTACCTTGCGGCAGTAGAGAAGCCCCACTTTGGGGCGAAGTTTGGAGTGAAGGGCAGTGAAGTTGGAAGAGAAGTCCAGCAAAGGGTCAAGCCTCACTCCAAGATATTTGTAAGCAGGAACATCATCAAGAGGAGTGTTTGCAGGGGTAGAGAAGGCGGGGAGGGAGGGGAGCCTGGCAAGTTTCTGCTTAGAGCCTAAGGTCATGGCTAAGGTCTTTCTGGCATTCATTTTTAGGCAGTTATCTTTGAATCAGCATGTTACTGCAGTGAAATCATGTTGAACGGGAATTTGGATGGATGGGGCAGAGAGACCAGATAGGAAGATGACTGTGTCATCCGCATATATATGGATCTGGTTGTGGGTGCATATCAAAGGGAAGTCATTTATAAACAGGAGAAAAGAACAGGTCCGAGGATCAATCCCTGGGGAGTGCCAGCAAGGATAGGAAGGGAGGGAGCTAGGACATTATTGACTTTCATTACAGAAATGAATATGGTAGTAGTACCGTACTTACTTAAGTTCTTGCTCCAGGCTCAGTCAGATTCATTTCCAATGGTGAAGTCAAATAATTCAATGCAGTCAATGGCACTAATTAAAAGATGCTGGTTAAACTAGTAGACCTGGTACTACTTTAGTAATTCAGGACAGGAGGGATAGTGAGGTGTAAATGTTGGATGTGGGGGGCTCACAGGGAATGGAGTGGCGGGGCCCGGTAGGGGGCTGCACAGGGGCCCAGAATGGTTAAGGTCAGCCCTGTCCTCCAGTGTCCTGGTAGTGCAGTAAACAACCATCCCACCTGCATTACATAGTTGATTCCCCCCCCCAACCAGAAAAGCCTGTCTCCAGCATGAATTTCTTACTAACATTCATCCTGCTCCATGTGGTCCGGTCCCAGCACTGTGGCAGCAGTTGGTCTTGCCTTGTTGAGCCTGAGCATTCATTCTCTACTTTTGCAGGCTTGGTGCAGCTCCTTTGTTCATGCGCATAGGGGGAGTTTGTGCAAGGGGGGTGCAGCTGCAGCAAAACAGAGTGGACCTTAACAATACGGATCTCAACCAGGTCGCCTGGTGCTCACTGCTCCTGATTTGCTGTTGCGTCGTGGATGTGGCTAGCAAGGGGCACCTTCTTTAAATGTCTGGGCTGCTGAAACAAGAGTGAGCTGTAATTCATTAACTCAGAAGATTAATGTTGGAGTAAAAGAGGAGTGAGTGTACTACTGAGGAGGAGACACAGAGAGAGTGGTGCCCACAAGTGAAGAGCAAAGCCTGAGGTTTCAGGCGGCAGCAGTCCAGTAACATGGGGTCGGTGTGGCCTTGGCAAATCAGCACAAGGAGTTGGAGAGAGGTTCAGGTCATCTTCTGGTAGCTGAAGCAAGCTGTAACAGAGATCTCTGCTCATTAAGAGTCATGGGATCAGTGTGTGCTGTCTAGAGAGAGAGTTTAGCAGCCTGGTGACTGGAAACAGTATTCAATAGGGGCACATAGACTTCAGCCTGCTGAAAATTGATTAAGTCCTCATTTAATCAGGTACTTTATGCTTTAAAAACAAAAGGCTTTCACAGTCACAAACTATGGTGGGTGGGGGGCAGCTGCTAGGATGGGACAGGACATTAGTGTTTCATCAAACTGGGTGTGTAATAAATGTAGTACTAGTGTTATCCATTTCTAGTATGGGGAGCTTAAATTCATGACATTAAAATTGTTTAAGGTCACTGCTAGTTTTGTCCTATATGGCAAACTGATTTTAATGCAGATTTGCAGGAGAGGGCATTGGAGAGTAGTGCCCTCCTCTCCTGTAGCATGCTAGAAATGGTACAAAACTAATGCTGGGGCAGGTCTGGTCTCAGCAACAGCATGAACCAGGAGAGGCAGAAACTGGTACATGAGACCTTTGAACTGAGGTAAAAACTTCAGCATGTACTGTATGTCTAATCTGTAAGGTCTTTTCCATCATGGTTGTACAGTGTGAATGAGCACAGAGGGAATTAATAGACATGGGGACTTTGAAGGTGTTCTGCTGTATGTTATGGCATGTGCAGGAGTTTCTGCATGCCTGGAGAGCAAAATTGGCAACAGAAGTCATAAGACTTTGTTTGGCTCATTGACACAGGCAGTTATGAAACTGGAAAAAAAAGTGATAGAACTAGATAAACCAAATATTTGATTCTATGTGTTGAATTGGGGGTGCAAGTTGTGATGTACCCAAGCAAGTGCAGTTGCTAATAAAAAAATGCATTTTATGTTTGTTTAAAAACTGTTTTCTGTCTGCTTACTGACTTCTTAGGCATATCATAAAAATGAGATGCCTCATACCATGAGGCAGTGACTGCGCTGTGATGCGCCAAAAGGAAAAGATGCACAAATCTATTTTTAGGCGCATTCCTGATGCAGCCGTATGTCCACGTAGACGCACTTTAAATGTTTCTGCATAGCAAACTATTGAGCTTTTTTTTTTTACTCTTGCAGGCAGTACTAGGGAGGAGGGAGGAGGGTTCTTTCTAGTACTTGCAGCAAATCTAACCCTAAAACAGACTTTGAAACTGCAAGAAGTGATTGGTAGTTAATGTCATATTATTTATTTTCCACCAATCACTTCTATTTATCTCCCAACTGCATTCTGTCACATACGGCAAACAATATGCTAGGAGGCGCTATCATGAGACTGAAAAGCACAGAAGCCGAGGAGCACGAAGACTTGACAGACCCAGACATCCTGATTGACAAAAGGAGTGAAAAGTCTGTTTGGGTCCTGGTCCCAGCCTTTTTTAAAGAGGTACGTGTATTGCTGCTGCTACTTGCCAGGCCAGGAATGTACAGGGCTCGAACTTCCCCGCTGTTTGGTGTTCTGTGTACACCAAAAATCATGCAAGAAACACCAAATATTAAGAGCTGATAACCCATACTGTATACCGGTTTTCAGTCCTTGATTCGCATATCGGCTGTCCTAAATCTTTTTTCCGTGTCTTTGTTTCACTTGCTAAGGCAGAAATGGGACCCCTTCATAGCATGTGTAAATTGCACATAAATGTCGATGAAAAGTAACTGACTCCTCTCTGACCTGACTACACTCACAGCACCACCCAAGCCCTGCAGTCAAAGGACTGTCTTGCTCGCTCAGTGCTTCTCTCTCTCCCCCTCTTCTTCAACTGTTGTAAGCGACTGAACTCTGACCTCACACTGACTACACTGAACTTCACGGAGCTCAACGCTGCAGCCCAAGAACGGTCTCTCTCGCTCTCTCTCTTCCTCTCCTTTTCTGTCCTGGCTGCTGGTAAATGAGATAATTATACTCCGGGGTTGAAAACAATCTGTCGGGTGGCAGTGAGGGCAATACAAGACTTAGACCTAAATGGGCTTACTGGAAAAATGCACCAAAAACCTGGTGCTTGCTGTTAAAAGAAAACAAAGTCTGCAGAACAGACAGACCACTCTAATTGAGCCTTCCCGAGAGGGGAAAATAAAAACGCTACTCTTAGAGTCTTTATGGTCCAGGCAAAGAGCTTTGTTAGTTACAGCCAGCCCTGAATTAAATTAATCAAGTAACTTGTACAGTATTTTCACGTTTTTTTTACTTTATTTCCCAAGTTTAAGTGAAAACATTTTGCAAGTTCTTGGATTAATTTACCTTATGGCTGGCTGAACTCATGGAAACTGTTTTGCCTTGATAAAACAGCAGACAACAGTTTTGGAAAATGCTTTTTATTGAGAAAGCCTTTGGGGGTTGGACTGCAGAAAATAAGTCACCAGAGTCTTTTGCTCCTTCTCATTCAGCTATAGTCTGACTAATTGTGGCAAGCATTTTAAAAAGTAAAAAAGTTTAGCTTGCTAAAATGTAATATTTTTTTGTGGTTAGTTTTCTCTGAACATTTCTTATTGCATAAAGCGTATGTACAAAGAGGTATACAAAAAGGTGTTGTATACCAGTTTTCAAGACAGAATACCAAATCCTGGGAAATGGTATTCCATGTGGAGTACCACTTTTTAAAATTAATTTCTAGCCCTGATGTATATATTAAATAATTAGATAAAAGAGATATGATGAGCAGCGAGCAGAGTAGACTAGACAAAGAGCTTGGTGGTCTTTGACTGGAGGAATTTGGTGTGGTGTAGCGTGTACTGTCCGACTGGGTTTCCCTTGGTCGTTCCGCTGAACTGGGCCCCAGGATCATATGACTGTAAGCTACAATCTAAATTTCGGTCAATCCTTCAAGTTGTTTGCTGGTCTTTCAGGAAGGATCAATTCAATATGGTATATGGTATGGAGGTTTTGACACAGTTGTGCAGTTTACTGAGGTTGGAGGTGGGGTGGGGGATTGCCTCACATTTACTCAGCAAAACCTGGTCAAGTGCAAGACAGAAGCTTGCCAGTCACAGTGAGTAGACAGAGTTTTGCTTAGTATTCATACTGTTATGAGGAAGACAAGTTTGTCATAATAATAATAATAATATGGAATTACCATAATTATAGACTATTCAGTCTGACAAACTTCGGTCTTGCACTCTGTCCAGGTCGGTAAGTAAATGTGAGGCAATCCCCCCACCGACTTTAGTAACCTGTAACTGCATGGAAAATATTATGAAGCCAGCAACTGGAAGGACCAATATATTCAAATATGTAACTGCATGACTGGATAAGGAAGAACTCCTCTGTTTGAATCCTCTGGGACCTGGGGCATGGCTGCAGCTTGCCTGAATATTGTATTGCCTGGCTTGCTAAGTTAAATAGAAGCCCCTTTTGAAGCCACGAAAAAAAAAAATAAAAAGGCAGAACTGGATCAGTGGTGGTGGCTGCGGTGGGTGCCGGTTTAGTATGGTTATGTTACTTAGTCAATTGGCAGTGGTTACAGTGAGGTTTACAACTGTAGGCCATGTGGCCACATTTCTGTCACAGTCTGTGTGACTGCTCGATTTCTCGTGGGTGAGAATGATCAGTATTGCCTTGCCCAATCCAGTGAGTGTGTGTTTCTGTGCATAGGAGAGGTCTCAGCTCTGTGGCTGATACAGTAGTTGGGAACTTTCAACTTGAAATTATGTATTTTGTGGTGAGCAACAGAGGGGCATAATGAGTAAGTGGATATTAGATGGGCTGGCTGCTGGCATCTCAGAACCATATGGCAGGTCAGGAGGACTGTGTGGTGTTTTTCTGTTATGAAAATAATGAACCACGATATTACACTAGAAGTCAAGGAAGCCACAGTTGGGGGGGGTACACATAGGTGGTGGCGTTTGCTGCTTCAAAATACATTGTGAGATGATGCTTAATGCTCATCATGTGTATCAGTGTAAGTCAGAATTTGAATGTCAGTCAGTATCAATGTCTATAACAGAACTGCTCCCCCCAAAACACCAACTGACTGTTACGAACAGGAGGGCCTGGCTGGTCCGGACTATATCTGCTCAGCAGTAGCACTGACACAGTCCCATTCATGACATAAATATACTGTAGTCTGCTGTGAATGGGATGGGATGTGGGAACAGACTATTAGACTGAAACAGATTCTGAGAGTTTGGTGTGGTCCGTGGCTGGTATTAGTGAATATTTATAATGTTTTTGTTTTTACTTAATGCGGCTAGACTTTGACAGGAAGGATTATTTATTTTATTTTTTTTGTGACGATGTCAGTGTAGCTATCTTTAGATGCATGTTTGGACCCGGCTGGCACAAAGCCTAAAAGAGGGGGGAAAACATTTTAAAAATTCAGAAATAATAGTAAACTGCTTTGACTATTATATATTATAAACATACAAACAATATTAATGCATTTCTACTGTAAAAGATTGTGAATTTTGGACCCACAAATTTGGTTTTGGACCCATATTTCTGGTAGTGGCAGGTCCGTTTGGATCCACATTCATGGAACCCTACTGCTGTCACTGCCATGGGGTTATGCCAGTAAAGGACATTTTAAAACAATAAAAAATATTTTATTTATTTAAAAATGTATTTTCTTTGGAATAAATTGTTCTATAGAATAACATATGTTTTGCAAAAATAGCAAGCAGACTTGAAATGATATTTTCAGAAACTAGATAGCAAAGTGACTTTCTTCCCATATTTCTATAGTTATTGTATTTTGTTTTTAGTGAGATAAGGTTGGGGGATACGTTAATCTGTATTGCAGGACAAACTGGGATGGGTTGACTTTATGGTAATGTCATAATGTGCTTGAGTGAGTGACATTTGTGAACTTGTTTATTTGGATTCTCATTTAATTTGTCTGCAATTTGTCTTTATCACCAAGTCTCTCAACTTTTCTCATTTTTATTTGTTTTGGATGTGCTGCTGCCCAGCTGCAGTCTTTTGGTATTTTGTTGTTTTTGGGGGTTGGGGGGTGGGAGGGTATTTTGGGCAACATACTGTTATGTGGTGGACTGTGGGGACTCTGGGGATGGTGCTAGGGTGCAACTAACAAAGCATGGCGAGGGAGGAAATTAGTAGAAAGTGCATTAGAAATACCCTCCAAAATGCACCAGAATGCACCAAAATGATAAAAAATTTATGGGGGCCTAGGCAGCCCACCAGACCCCCGGCCTATTATTTTTCCTTTTTCTCTGACTTGAGCTCCCCCCATCTACAATACTCCTGGATCCGCCCCTGTGTAAGGACAGGGCCATCATCACTGGACACACACACCTCAGATACTCTGATTTGCAAACAAGTTAAACAACTTAACTTTTATGGTGGTGTGAGTGAGAGAGGACAGAGAGGATTATCATGGGACACCAGTAAGGTTGCCAGCTGTCATTTTTTTACCTGGAGATCAGGTTTTCAGGGGCCCTATCAGGAAATACAGTTTTGCTCTGTGCTAGTCAGATTTTTGAGTCATTTTGAGTGCTCACATACTTTTGAAACATATTTTGTCACATCATTCATTGTTTCATCTACATGTCCAGGTTACAAACAAGTTCTTTTGTCAATATAGCCATTTGTTTGTGAAAGTAGTCAACCCTGGAATTGTAAAGTATGGCCATTAACACCATTAGCACTTACTTAACCTAATCTTTTCCACTGCAGCAAAGCTGTCCCCACCTTTTGTAACAGAGCCAGTTGTCTTCCACTTTCATTTGCCGGTAAACATTTTCATCTTTAACAACAGTTAGCCATTTTTAAATGTTTTAAATTATTTTTTTTTCCTCAAGAAAAAAGCGTTGGCCCCCAACATGCAGGGGCACAGTTTGCACCTAGCTAAGGACAGCTCTGCTGGAGGACAGATGAGACCTGTGTGGCTTAGGCAGCTTTCATGATTAAGAATGCAGCACAGTGTGCTACTAATAGAGGAGCTCCATGATGGGGGAGCTATAGCACCCTTAGCCCCCCTCCTCTAAATCTGCCTATGGATGTCTGCTGAACTCACTACTGCATCAGACCTTTGCAAGGTCTCAGCAGTTAATGCTCATAAGATCTCAGCACACCAGTGCTCATTCAGCTGCTCACCAGTTTCAGCTCCTTATCAGTTTCTGGGGCATGCCAGCCATACCATTCTCGTGCAGGGTTCCCTGCAGCGGATGGTCTCGCTCTGCATTCTAAGTCTGCATCTTGAGTGTGCCTGACTTGGGGAGGGGTCCTTCGTACCTGGCACATAGCTGGGAATGTCCTCTCTCTGGGCCTGGCTTTAGCTGTTCACTGACATGACAGCAGCTCCTGGTGTAGCATTTAAGACTAGCTGTGAAGGGTGTTTACTCCAATCTCCATTTGCTCTAGTGGTTCCAATATAATGGTTATCCATTGGCTTTAGTAGTTTACCTAGCAAGGCACCTTCACTGCATTTTCCCTACGACTGCCTCTGGTTCACCTGGTTTGTGTTTATGGTGAGTTGCCAAAAGGGAAAAAGATGCACAAATCTATTTTTAGGTGCATTCCTGATGCAGCCGTATGTCCACACAGACGCACTTTAAATGTTTCTGCATAGCAAACGATGTTGCAGAGCACTGTCGTAACCTTCCAGAGCATTCCCGCTAGAGGGATTGAGTGAGAGCTTTCCTCCAAACTGGAATGTTTTCCACCTCCCATTAATTGGGTTTCCAAATTGCAGCAGCAAAGATGTCACTAAATAAAATATCCCAAGCCTGGAGGGAATGCAACCTAGGCCTTGGATCCCCAGAGATTTCCTCCTCATATGGTATTTTTTCTCTCTTCCATGCCTCAGGTCATAACTGTTTGTTAGCATAGAAGTGTTCCCTAGTTTCTTTAGGTAGGTTCTGCTGTTGGATGGAACTGGATGGTGTCCCTACTGTTCCCTCCCTCTCTCCTTAGAAGGTCCCCTCATTCTCAATGCAAACATTGAATCATGCTAAGCAAACCTGAGCATCTCATTATGTTACCAAGCTGCCTGATGTTTTAGTCTACTACTATGTCACAGTTCCTGCTTGCTTATATGCTTTGTACTACATTTCCTTTGGGATCCTTCCTAAGGTACCTTTAGCCACGGGAATCATCCTGTGGCACCTCTAGGGGTGGAACTCTCTTTGAGGGTTCCTTGCCTTTGGTACCCCTACAGGGTGGTAATTCCTCTGGAACAGAGAGTGCGAATGACCAAAACCAAACACACACAGTTGCACAAGCATAACACTAAACTGGATGCATAGGCCATTGAATATATACGAACATACGAACATACGAAATTTGCCAGCAGATAAAAGCCTAGAGGTCTATCAAGTCTGCTCGAATGTGCAGCTAGCACCCCTTATTCTGCAGCTGCCCCTCCCTTCCACCCTTCCCCTTCATTAACCCTTCCCCTTGTCCTGTCCCATCCTCGTTTGAAGCAGTCCACTGTTCTACTGCATACCACTTCTGCAGGTAACGATTCCACCAGCCACCACCTCTCTGTAAAAGTGTCTCCTCATCTCCTCCTGAACCTTCCTCGCTCCAGTCTCATATCATGGCCCTGGTGGCCCTCCTCCCTTACTTTGAACAGCCCTCTGTACCTGTCTTGTTTATTCCTTTCATGTATTTAAAGGTTTCAATCATGTCCCCTGTCTCTCCTCTCCTCCAGTGAGTACATGTTCAACTCCTTCAACCTCCCTCATATGATAAGTCCCCAGACCCCTGATCATCTTTGTCGCCTGTGCTGCACTCCTCCAGTAACTTAATGTCCCTTTTCAGATACGGATGCCAGAACTGCACGCAGTACTCCAGGTGTGGTCTAACTAATGACCTATACAGTGGCAGAATCACCTCCTCCCTCCTTGAGGATATACCCCTTGCAATACAACCCAGCATTTTGTTGGCCTTTGCAGCTGCCTTCCTACACTGTGCCGAGTTGTTCATTGACCCTGTGATGAGCACACCCAGATCCTTCTCCTCCTCTGTCTGGGCTAGCTGCACTCCCCCTAGCTGGTAAGTCCTCCTTGGGTTCTTCATCCCAAAATGCATCACCTTGCACTTTTGGCATTAAAGCCCAGTTGCCAGGTGTCTGACCAGGTTTCAAGCTTTCCAGATCATCCTGCAACCCCTGCCATCCCCCTAGGTCATCCACCACCGCGCCAACCTTGGTATCATCAGCAAACAGACTGATCTTGCTCTTGATGTCCCATGATATGTCTGCAATGAATATCCCAAACAACACTGGTCCCAACACGAGCCCTGTGGGACACCACTCATCACTGCCCTTGGGTGTGAGAGCTCCCCACCCACCACCACCCTCTTGTTGCCTTCCGCAGCCAGTTTCCACCCATCTCACCAGCATTGCACCTGTCCCTGTGCCTACTAACTTCCTTCCCAGCCTTCCATGTGGCACTGAGTCAATGCCTTACTGAAGTCCAGATACAGGACATCCACTGCATGTCCCGTCCCAGTTGCCTAGTTACCCAGTCATAGAACCCGACCAGGTTGGTTTGGCAGGATCGGCCACGTGAAGCCATGCTGTCTGCTGTCCTGTAGTCCTTTGGCCTCCTAAGAGGGCCACCAGCCTCCCTTCAGGATAGTCTCCATTAGCTTACCCACGATGGATGTGAGGCTCACTGGTCTGTAGTTTCCTGGTTCATCCTTAGGCCACTCTTGTGGAGGGGCACCACATGAGCCATCCTCCAGTCCTGAGGTACACACCCCGAATGTAGTGAGGCATTAAATAGGTCTGCCAAAGGTCCTGCAAGGACCTCTGCCAGTTCCTTCAGTACCCTGGGGTGGATGCCATCTGGGCCTGGTGCCTTGTCCACCTCAGTGCCTTCAAACCCTCTCGAACTCTGTCCTCCATGATTTCCCCATCTGTCACCACTTCCCCCCGCCTGCCATTTCACCCATCTTGGGTGTCACCCCTCTCTCTTTAGTAAATACTGAGCAGAAGTACTCATTTAGTGCTTCCCTTTATCATACCCTGCTTCCACCCAACCCCTCCTTCCTAATCCTTACTATGTGGTCCTTACAGCCCTTTTCTCCCTGATGTACTTTAAGAAGTCCTTCTCCCCTTCTTAATGCCTTGTGCCAGCCTGAGTTCCATAGATGCTTTGGCTCCTTAATGCCCTTGTCACCTCCTTCTGATTCTGTCAAGTACCCTCGTCCTCCCTCCCTGTTTTCTTGTATTTCCTAAAGGCAGCTCTTTTCTTCCTTACCTTTCCATGACCTCCTTGCTCAACCAGCTCGGTTTCTTAGCTCTAGCCTTCTTGCTCTGGGCTTTGCAGCAGGTTTTGGTTGCCTCCACTATCCCCAACTTTATGAGCTCCCATCTCTGGTTAGTATCCATACTAGATTGAATTCTGGCCAGGTACCTTTACCACTTCCCCATCCTCCCAAAGTCAGCCCTCCTGAAGTCCAGCACTCTTGTGCCAGATTCCACTCCTTCCTTGCCCATATCCAATGTGAGCCATACTGAGTGGTGGTCACCCCTGACAGCGGTTCCTCCACTGTAAGTTCTCTCACAAAGTCCCCATTTGCCAGCACAAGGTCAAGGGTATTCCCTAACCTGGTTGGTTCACTGACCATTTGCAGCAGGAAGCTGTCCTGGAAGGCATCCAGCAGTACCTGCTCCCTTCTGTTCCTGGTTGTTGGGGTGCTCCAGTCCACTTCTGGCATGTTGAAGTCCCCCACATATGCTTTACTGGTGGACAGTGTGCTATCCAGATTAGTAGTGGCATTAAATCAAACATGTGGCTTTGTACTAGACACAAAAACAGAGGTTCATCATGGTAAACTCTATGCATGGGTTGGTTAGCTATCTATAGATTTGTGATTTTTATTTACTGAAATGTTTCACCAGGAAGGCACACTGAGCAACACGTCGCTCATCTCCCGGTGTGACCTGGAGAGAAGGGGTACAATTGGAATGAGACATTAAACATTCAAGTTATAAGATCAACATTAATATACAGTTGTAAGGCAGGTGTTACAAACAATGTTACAACAGTGTTGTGCATAAGATGTAGAAAGAGTGGACAATAATAAGTGCCAGATTAATAAGCAAACAAGTGTTTACATTCAAGGAAAGGGGGGTGAGAGGGAAGAGTCGTGTCCTTGGAGACCACTTCAGGATGCGAGGACCCCTTCAAGGGGACTGGGGGGACCAGAGAGAAGGGGATAAGGCAGTGTCCCAGACAGACCCCTTTAAGATGGTGGGGGAAGGGAGCAGATGAGTGATACAAGTCCTTTGGGGGTAGGAGAGGGACCTATGGAGAGCATTCAGAGTCCTTACATTCTGTGAGAGTTCAAGGAGGCCAGTAAGGGGAGTAATTTGGGGAAGGGGAGGAGATTTGGGGTGGTTTGTGTGCACAGGGTAAAATTAAGGTGAGAGTAGAGGGGTAGGGTTTGTCCAGAGCATACAGGAGGGAATTAGGGAGGACATGGAAGGAGCAACTAGGTACAAGGTAATTATTGAGGGCAGAGCTGATGGAATAGGTGGAGGATGAGTGCCAGATTTGAGGGGGGGAATTATTTTGGGAGGCAGTGAGAGCAACTGGACTGACCAATTTGTGTGGATCTGTGGGGGACAACCAGGGTATGGGAGTCGATTGATCCAAGGGAATGGGAGGGTGGGGGGTGTTATAAAGGAGGAGGAGGTGAGGTAGGAAGGGATCTCACCAAACCAGTGACTGGAGGTGAATTTAGCACAGTGGGAGAGTCGCTTATCTGTAAGAGAGGAGAAGGATAGGACAAGATAAAGATCGCAGTGATGGGTGTGAGGGGAGCATCCAGGGCAAAGTGGCAGAAGGAATTGAAGAAGGTGTCCCAGTCTGGCCAGGGAGGACTTAGTGGCAGCACCGTAGACTATGTCACAGTAGTCAAAAGTGGGCAGTATTATCTTCTGAACAAGTTCACACCTTGCCGTAGGAGGGCTACAACTATGGTTCCTGAACAGGGCACCAAGCTTGGGGTGCATTTTTTTCTGGATGGCGTCAATATGTCCAGAGAAGTTTAGGTGTTGGTCCAACCAAACACCTAAGTACCGGAAGGAGGATGTGTCCTCAAGTAAAGTCCACTCAAGGGTGTGAAAAGTTTATAAGGAGGGAAGCCTAGAGAGTCTCTGCCTTGTGACAAATGTCATGGAGGTAGTCTTCTTGGCATTGAGGAAAAGTTTATGGTTAGCAAACCAGAGCTGAACCTTGTGGAAGTCATCTTGTAAGCTGGTTGTAACCTCATCAGGGCAGGAGCCAGATGCATACAGGACTGTATCATTAGCATATATATATGTATAGTGGAGGATGGGGAGCAAACAGAGGGAAAGTCATTTAAGAAGATGGAGAATAGGAGGGGCCCTAATACCAAGCCCTGGGGGACTCCAGTGCTAATTGGGAGAGGACGTGGTGTCCAGGATCAGGGGTCAAGCTTAACATTGTTTTACTAGCCCAAACATTAGTGCAAATTGACCAGGGCTAGTGCAGCTAACTCTCTACTAGCCTGCCTTGACTAGTGCAAATTTTCATGGCTGTTAGTGAAGTTAAAAATGTCTCAACTTTAGCATTCTCTAGTCTTCATGCTAATCTCTCTCAGTGTTCCAGATGGCCAGGTGTGATTAACAGCTCATTAAGAAATGCAGTTATTTGGCAGTTCAAGCGAAGGATCCCACAAAAGACTCAATGTGAGTCATTATCACTCCACTGTTAAGACTTTCAGCTAGTGTTCAGGGTGTGATCAAGGGTAGAGTGCTGTTAAGTCACTAGGTTCCAGTTTTCTGAATGTGTCTATGTCTAACAATTTGTCCAATATCATTAAGACCAGTGCCCCTCATTTCTCTACATTTTGAGTGTTTGTATCCAACATTTCAGTGACAAAATGCAAAGAGGTATACAGGATAGGCCCTGCAGGTGGTGGGTTTTATCCCAGCCTCACCATAACTTCCCTCTCCCCTCCAAGTCTCTTAACTTTTTTCTTTCCCTGGACAGCACTGCAGACCAGACTCTGAAGTGACCATCCACAGCTGCCATTACTGGCAAGTGTAGGGGGTCTGTAGCTCTTCTAAATGGACCATGGCAGCCATCACCATCCATACAGTTCCACCTTTATCCCATTCAGCATGTCCTTTCAGCCTAAAAACAAAGCTTTGGATCATGTATGGTACAAAAATAAACCTTGATAAAACACATAATTTGAAACCTTGAAATAGGCATTCCTTGGGTGCATAAATCATCCTATACAGAAATAGTATGGTGTAATGCCTGTGTACCGTTTTCCCTGGGCTGATGAAAGGACAATGTTTAAGAAAAATCTGTTATTGTTGGTGAGAGCATATTAAAATCAATGCCTTTGCAAATAAAAATCTCATAGTTTTCTATTTCCCAATCCCCTTAGGTTTGTCTAGCCCCCACCCCAAAGAAATCTTAGATGTGCTCCTGGCTCACTTGAGACTGTACAAAAACTTTCAAAAGTGCAGGTCTCTAGCTGACTATAGGGTGGGGACCGAGAGTGTCTTTCTCTGCCTGACTCTGTTTATTGCCCTGTGGGTGGTGGAGACAGTGTGGTGAGGTGCATGATGATGTCAGCTATTGTGTGCGCAGAGCTAGGACTGCTTGATTGAAAATTTGTTGTTGCGATATATCCTCTGTCTGTTTGGTGTGGGGGGGCAGAAAGAGGAAGAGAGGAGGCCATGGTACAAAACAATGGGGGGGGCTCACTGTGATGGCACTGCAGTCTTTTTTCCTGCTGGGGAGCTGGAAGCACTGTGGGAGCAGGATAAATATGCAATAATCAGAGTATTTCTTGGCTTTTCTTGCATTGTTTCCTGCATAAGTGATCAAAATTTACCATAATAATTAAGGGCTAGTGCAATTTTGAATCAACTTGTCCTGCTGGCTAGTGCAAAAAAAAGTTATGGTTGACCCTTGTCCAAGATCTTAATTGATTGGATTCTACCAATAAGGTAGGTCTTGAACCAGTTTGTGGCAGAGGAAGACAGGCCAGCTGCTGGGAGTGAGTCAAGGAGAAGGGAGTGAGAGACGGTGTGGGTTGACAAAAACGGTAGCGGTAATTTGGCCATTGTCCATCCCTGTTAGGAAGGAGTCTGTGAGCCGTAGGAGAGAGGTGGTGGTTGACTGTTTTTTCTTGAAATGAAACTGGAAAGGGGTGAAAAGGAGGTGTCAGACAGAAAAGAGGCGAGTTGGGAGAGGACAATGTGTTTTTGAAGCCTGGCAAGGGTAGGGAGTAGAGAAATGGGGCGATAGTTGCCAGGGGATGAGGGGTCACCCCTTTGGGTAGAGCGAGAACCACAGCATGTTTCCATGAAGAGGGGACCGAGACAGTAGAGAATGAGAGATTCAGGATTGCTGAGAAGGGGTAGGCAATGGCTGAAGTGGAGAGGGAGAGAAGTTTTGGGTCAAGACCATCAGGGGAGACACCTTTAGAGGGGTTGATGGTGAGGAGGGCACTTAAGGCATTGTTTGGGGTTACAGTAGTGAAAGAGAAGGGAAGGTGGTGGAGGGGGCACACTGGTAGAGGGTGAGGAGGGGGAAGGGTAGGAGGGGAGGGATTTCAGTAGTTCCGTGGCACAGGAGGTATAGTAGGAGTTAAATTCTGTAGCTACAGCTGGTGGGTCAGACACTAGTGAGCTATTTACTTTAAGTACTAGGGGTGGTGGGTGAGATGAGGGGGTAAATAGGATGATGACCACCTTCCAGAACTTTGAAGGGGAATTTATGTTGGTGATGAAGGCAGATTTTAAATATTCGGACTTGGCTAACCTTGTAGCCTTGGTGCAAGTGCTTCTGAGCATGCGGACATTTGCGAGGTCATTAGGATGCTGGGTAACTTTATGACACTTCCAGGCTTGATCTCTAGCCATGAGGCAGATCAGGGGTCATCCAAGGCAAGTGGTTACCTCTGACTCTGGTTTGTTCGAGTGGGGCAAAGGCGTTCCAGTTTACAAGAAAGATTTCTTTGAAGTAGGCTAGGGCCATATCAACTGAGGGGAAGGAATTTAGGGGAGACCTCTCAGAAGTGGCAAGGTTACTCAAAAGAGTTTCAAGGTCAAGAGACTTTAAAGAGCATAATTGTATGGTTTTGTGTCGCAATTTAATTCTGTGGGCTTTCCTAACTATGAATATTGGGTTATGATCACTGAGAGCATCGGGGAGGATGCCAGAGGTAAATGACATGGTGGGGGTGGGAGGTAAAGCCCCAGTCAAGTAGGGAGTGTTGTTAGGTCTTGTGGTTTGGGCGGGTGGGTTCAGAGATCAGTTGGGAGAGGTTTAGGGCTCCAATTTTGTTTTTGGTTTTGGTAGTTTTAGGTGACAACCAATTTATATTGAAGTCTCCTGGGATGAATGATTCCCCAGAGTGAGCAAGAGAAAATGATGGAGATTAGGAGGTCTAGCATGACTGAAGGATGTATATTTGGGTGGCAGTATATGCCAGCTATGAAGACTGGGAGGGTGAAGCGCAGGGTCACATGGGTAGCTAGGGCATCATGGGTCTCAGGATTGGAGGATGAGTAGATGATGGAATATTGGATAGATGCTAGGACATAAATGGCCACACCATCACCCCTGCCAGCACAGTCTTGCCTTAGCAGTGAGTAGCCAGGAATGGAGACCAAGTGGTCAGGGATTGTGCTCTTCAGCCAAGTTTCTGAGATGATTAGAATGTCTGGTTTTAGAGTGCACACCATGTCTGAATCTGGTCTATTTTTTGCAATAAGCTGCGGGTGTTTAGATGTAGGATCTTTAAGCCTTTTGGGAGGGCTGAGAGAAGAGAGCTGGGGAGGTAGTAGAGGAGGAGGAGGAGGCACCAGAGGAGCAAGGGGCAATAGGGCCTGGGTTGGGGTGGATATCCCTGGCAGAGAGCAAGAGGATGGCAAGTATGAGAAAGTGGAGCTTAGAGGATTTTGAAGGGGATGGTGAGGAGGTTGGGAGTGTTGAGGAGAAGGGAGTGGGTGAGTGAGGAAGAAGAAGGTGGAGAACTGTAGTGAAAGTGAACACCGTTATCAAAGCTGCATGAGGAATAGTGGTAGAGTGAGGCCATATTTCAACTTGAAGGGAGGGAGTGATAGCATGGATTTGGGTAGGGGACTGGAGATAGTAACTGATGGGGTTGGGAGAGTTATTAGGAATAGGTGAGCAGACAGCAAGTAGAGGTGGTAAAGAGAGGGTATGAGCAGAACAAGGGGGAAGAGGAGAGTAGGGGATGTATTGTTCATAAAGGCAAAGAAATTAGTGAATAATTGATTTAGGAAGAGGAAGAATTTGAAAGCAGGGAGAGTGGAGGAGGGAGCTGGTCAGATGGAGGAGGGAGCTGTAGTTTAGGAAGGTATCTATATGAACAACAGGCAGGGATCACTTAGATAAAGATTATGTCCTTCTAGTGGCAGTACAGTATAACTTGCTAATGGGAAAATGGACAAAAAAATAGCACAGAGGGTTACAGGGGTACCTGGTGCTGCAATTTCAGTTATACAAGAGTGCTTGACACTGCAATTTCAGTTATACAGGAGTGCCTGGCACTGCAGATACAGAAACAGAGTCAGTAGGAGTGCCAATGGTAGAAATACAGGGTAGAGCTGAGGACAAAAGGATGGCAATAAATAGAAAGGGATGGTTCCGAGAAGCATAGTGGGGGGCGGGTGCTAGGAGTTACACTGAGAGAGAGGGTATGGGGAACAAGAGAGTAGACGGTAGAGGGAAAACCAGATATAAATTTCAGTTAAACTTATCAACTTTTCCAAACTGAGCTGTAATTACTTGCATTAATCAGTCTCATTTGCATTAAACAGTCTAATAAATACAGTTCAAATGACTACACACATTTCCAGTAGAGTACATTCAATAGACATAGACAGAGAGGAGAAAGCTGTTATGGTTTGAAAAATGTGCACCCACCAGTTAAAACTCTTGATAGGAGGCATACAGCAAAGTTCAGACAGTGGAAAGAAGTAAGGAGCCAATCCAGAGCCTGGATTCACCAGCGCCGTCCAATCAGGAGCTGGAGGTAACACTGGGGAGAGAGTGGGGCAAGCCACTAGGAAGTTCATACCTGCAGAGCTGGAGGATGAACTGGAGATGCAGGGACTGCAGCAAAGCTAAGCCACGTCCCTAGGTGCTGTTCCTTGGCAGGCCAGAGTGCCCTGGTCAGGGGACTCCTCCTAGGAAGAAATGAGAGAGGGGAGAAACAGGGATGGAATTAAAAAGGCAATCAGATGGTGGGGCAGTCAGTGAGTGGATATAGGAAGACAGCAGGAGCAAATTAAGTGACAAAAGGAGAGCAAGAAACAGAAAGGGGATGGCGCCAAGAAGACAAGCGGGGGTTGGGGGGCGACTAGGAGTTACTCTGGGAGACAGAGAGGTATGGGGAACAAGACAGTAGATGGTAGAGGGAAAACCAGATATAAATTTCAGTTTAACTGATCAACTTTTCCAGACTGAGCTGTAATTACTTTTGCATTAAACAATCTTATAAATATAGTTCAAACGACTACACACAGTTCCAGTAGAGTACACTCAATAGACATAGGCAGAGAGGAGAAAGCTGTTATGGTTTGAAAAATGTGCGCCCACCAGTTAAAACTCTTGATAGGAGGCATACAGCAAAGTTCAGACAATGGAAAGAAGTAGGGTGCCAATCTGGAGCCCGGATTCGCCAGCGCCATCCAATCAGGAGCTGGAGGTAACACCAGGGAGAGAGTGGGGCAAGCCGCAAGGAAGTTCGTACCTGCAGAGCTGGAGGGTGAACTGGAGATGCAAGTGTAACCCCTAGGTGGTGCTGCCCCAAGGGCAACTACCCCTGCCTGTTGGGCAACCAGTAGGTTGAGGGGCCAGAGTTCTGAAATGGGTGCCTCCACCCAGAGGTCAGGGTTATTAGTGGTCGCACTAGTTTGGGCACAGCCCTCTGGGACACTGTAACCCCCCTCGGTTCCTGCAAGTGACCCACATGGAATACAACAATGACCTTCCCAGTACCTCTGATATGCTTTACCAGTATCCAAACCCTTGGCACTTTACCACCAGGATTGGTTTCTCAAGGTCGACCCTTGTGACCCCCTGTAAAACAGGTAAAACAGAGCAAATGGCAGTAACACAATACTTCAGGCATAAACAGAACCCACAGACAGTTTAAAAGGCAGAAAAAACAGATCTGATTTATTCAGGGGGGTTTGAACAAGGATAGGTGCAATCAGGTTAATTAGCTTATTTTTCCAACAATCACACAGTTATGCAAGCAGTTAGAGTCCCTAGCACAGTCACACTTCTGGGTACCCAGGTGAATGGGGGGTGGGCTAGCCAGGACCGTTGCCCAGGGTAGGCTGGCGTTGTAGCTGGTGGGGCCCTGTGATGGAAAAAACACACCTTGCACAACACAATACTTGTTATCCGGAGCTGGAGGGCTCAGTTCATGAAGAAAAAGATAACAAGAGAATCAGGAAACACTTTTGATTTAGCTGTCTGTTGCAGGGAGCTACCCTGGATATTACCCATGGTAGCCAAGACTAGACACAGGATGGACAAAATTGAGATAGCAGATGAACTCTCTGGAGGGCCAGGAGAAGCAGGGCCCACACGATCCGCCGAGGCATTGCTTCTGTTCAGGAGTGGAGAAGTGGGAATGCTCCCCAGGTAGGTCTCTCATCCATGGCTCTTCTCTGTGCAGCAGGGTGATCTGGCAGGGCCCTCGTGGCAAGTCCCAGCCGCATGTAGCTAACAGCGGATTTAGTCCGTTTTGCACTGGATGCAGCTTCCAGCAGTCAGCACACAGTTCACACAAAAGGGGGCTTAAACCTTGACCCCTATTCAGTACACAGCACAATTTATATGTAACAGCCAGCAGCACACAGTTCACACAGTGGAGAAATACAGCACGACCCATTGTATTCAAACAGCACATTTATATGTAAAATGTTCTATAATACCAGGCACACTGCTCCCCGGTCCCAATTGCAAAGTTACTGCTCTAACCGGGAGCTCAGAAGTAGCTGGAGTTCCTGACAGGCTGATCGTTTTCAGCAGAATCTTTGGTCTTCTACAGGTTTAGCCTGTGCACACTTCGGTAGCTTCTTCGTTCTCACTAGATCGGATTTAGTCTGAGAAATAATCCTCTTTTTCCTCTCAGGGCAGGAAACTGGCAAGCAGACCAGAAATCAGGCCTTCCATAATTCTCCCGCGTTAACTGCTATGCAGAGGCTGCTCGGACTATCACGAGCTGTTTCTCTCTCAACTGCCAACATAGATCTGGGTTGCCAGCAGACAGCTCAGGGGATTTCCCTCAGATCCAAAAGGTTTGATTGGTTGGTTCTGCTGTCAGTCACAACATGCTCCCCTGTTGGTGCAAAAGGTGCCAACAGTCCAAAACTATAATTCCCAGAGTCTGGCTCCACATATCCCCTTCAGTTGCAGGCTCCATTTTAGGGTCCCAAATACTGATTGGTCCAATTTGGCAGTTTGAGACCAAAATGGTGGAACTAACTGAACAGTTCTTGCTGCAAAGAAGGCAGGTTAGAACAAACTACGTTATCATTACTACTCTAAATGATTACCAGCAATTAGTTACATCTTTCAGCAGGGCTCCCTCTGCACAATTAGCGATGGCAGAAACAGAGAGATTATTCAGTAGCCCGGGCAGGACTCGAGCAGGGAAACACTCAGACCCCCAAAAGAGACCATACATAGAGGCTTTGAAGACATTCACTGGCAACAACATTTAAACGACTATAGCACTGAACACCAACCGGGCAGCGAGCATTTAAGCAAGCTCATGGAAGACTTTTCGGGAACCCACATTTGTAGGGGTGTTACCCAAGGATTTTGATTACACATGGTCTTGAAATTTCTTAAATGACAAGAGTACAGGGTACTTGAACACAATGGTGCCAAAATGTTCAAACTCTCATAGTATCAGGTCAACAAAGAACTTGCATTTGGACTTACCTTATTGTAAAATTAAATTGGGACATAAATTCTTTTGATATTGGGCAATTAAAACATGGAATTCATATCCTCAGATGGTCGCTAACAGTCAGACACTGAGTCAATTTAAGAGCAGTCGTAAAATGCATTTGAATGATTTTAGATTTGCAACTGTTTTAGATGAGTATCATACTGATTACTGATAATTGTGCTTAGTCTTATTTTAGAAACTTGACATGGTATTTTACACTTTAAGCGTGATGAAGTTTCATAAATGTTTTTAGTTTATTGTATACAATGGCACTTTAAAATGTAGAAATGTGATTGGATAACTTGGTCTTTTATCCATGAGTAAATTTCGGTATAACTCATGGATAAAGACCAAGTCAGCCACATCTGAAAAAAAATTAGTCCGACCCCACAAAAACGAAAACATTGTGCCCATGTTAAGATCTCCGTTCAGCCACTATGTTAAATTTCAAAACCCTGCGTAACCATAATTTACCTGTCAAAAAAAGACTATTTACGCTGCTGCAGAAGAATATTTCTATAGAAACTTAAAAAAAAAAAAACACTAAATACTTTATAGTATTTTCTTTTTTTTAAATAATGAATGTATTTTATTAAATTTCCCAATGTATATTTGCAATAATCCATGACAGGGTGTGGATTATGCTGGGAATTACTCACACCTGATGTGGAGTTGGTCACTTGACCTGTTGACTCGTGACCAAACCATGCCAGGCATGAGTAAATCCCAGCATAATCCACACCCTGTCATGGATTATTGCTTAAATTTGACATAGTGTTTTATATAGTATGGTTGTGACAGACATGTGACCAGATTGATCTAGTACTTTCTTTTGATTTCCTTTGTTAACGTAATCATGCTTCTGTTATAAGTTCCGCTATTTGCAAACTGGACACAAAACATGGCTTCCATGATCACATGTCCAAGCAGATCTCATGGGAAATATTTAGCCAACTCAACTGCAGGGGGGATGTTCCCTTGGGAACATTTAGCCACAGATCCTAAAAGGCAGATGTGAGGATGCCATTTTGAATGCCTCAGTTATCCTGAGAGGCAGAGGCGTGGGGGTTGCACACCTCGGACATCCTGGAAAACAGAATTGTAAAATTAGATTGAGGATGTCTGGGTGTGTACTAAGCCAGCTAGCCAGGATGATGTCATCCCTCCATACACACGCCCATCTGGGGGGGGCAGGGGTTAATTGTCACTCAAAGGGGAGAGACCACCTCTCAAGTACAAGAGAGAGAAATGTGACAAAAATTCCCTTCACCAGGGACTTCTAGTTCACTGCCACCACCAGGTTTTTACTAGACAGGAACCAGGAAATCTGCTTTTTACCTTCTCCTTGCACAAGGTCAAGAAGGTCAACACAATAAGTGCGGGAAAAGTGCCCCTTCAGAGACAGACTACACACAGAGTCCAGTAGAAATAGTAGAATTACCTTTTAAATTAAACAAGCAGCCACTTATTCTATAAAAAATGGATTCTTTACTAGTGACCACAAGTATTTACAAGCAGGATGTATTTACAGGACAACAAAAGGTTTGCACATTTACTAAGAAACAGAAAATAAAACAAGTTGAACAGACAGTTGATGTACAGCAACAATCTGAGCTATCCTTAATTAAAATCCTTCCTGCCCTAGCTACAGAAAGCACTGGCCCTTACTGTGCTATCTTAGCAGTCAGCTAGTCTTGGTATGGCAGGGCTCTTGTCTTCAGATGTTCCAAGACCAAGAGAGAGACAGCTGAACCTCAGATCGCTGATTTATTCTCTTTGACAGTGAGAGGTGGTTTTGCCCCTTTGAGTGACAGTTTACCCCCTGCCCCCCGATGGGTATGTGTATGGAGGGATGACATCATTTGGGCCTGCTGGCTTAATACATGCCCAGACATCCTCAGTCCAATTTTACAATTCTGTTTTCCAGGATATCCGAGGAGTGCAACCCCATGCTTCTGCCTCTCAGGATGACAGACATTCAAACTGGCACTCTCCCAGCTGCCTTTCAGGATCTGTGGCTAAATGTTCCCAAGGGAACATTACCATGAGGCTGAGCTGGCTAATTATTTCCTATGAGGCATACTTGGACATGTGACCTTGGAAGCCATGTTTTGTGTCCACTTTGCAAATAGCAGAACTTATAACAGAAACATGATTACATTAACAAAGGAAATTAAAAAAAAGAAAGTAATAGATCAATCCTCGTCACATGTCCATCACAATGGCGTATTCATTGTATTGTACTGAATGAACCACCGAGACACCTTTGACAATAGGCACTTTTTGGTCGGCCCGGTGGCACTGAGGGCTGAGGCACTGGACGCCTTACCTCACGCTACACCAGCGGCCCAGGTTCAGGTGCCGGCACAGGGAGGGAGGGTGGGAGCAGGATTGAACAGTGGCTTTCCTCTCCTGGGAAGGGGGGTTGCCTGCTCATAGTCCCGCCATCACCAGATGGAGGTCTGTTGATAGGTGCAGGTGGCAATGGGAGACCGGTAGGGTGGGGCATCCCATAAGGCATGTGTATGCATGACTCCACATGCATGCGTCACATTGGGGATATGCCGGAGTCAGACTAAGGGAGGGATAAAAAGCCGATAAAAGTACTTATGGAAAAAAGAAAATAGGCACTTGTTGTCTAAAGGATTTCCCTAATAACCTAAAATAAGTACTTTAGGTAGGGTCTGACAAGGGCCTTGTGAAATAGCAGGACAGGATTACTTCCCTTACCCTGTTGGTCATCCTCTGTGAAACACCCCGGCATTCAACCAGCTCCCCTGACAGCAGGCAGACTTTACTTGTCCTGCTTAAGCCCCTTGTCTATTATGACCCCCAGGTCCTTTTTATCTATCACTACAGTATGAAGAGCCCCATACAGCATGTAGATCATATCTCTGGTTCTCCTCTCCAAATGTGGCACCTTGCATTTGGCTATATTGACTCAGACTCCTGGAATCTGACAAATCTTCCAGTTTATTAAGGTCCTCCTAAAGTTTGGTAGTCCATTAATGTGCCAACTGATTACTGGTGTGATGATTATGTCACCAAGAAGTTGCCGCAAACTTTGTCAACTACCTTGATTTCTTGTCAGGCTGTGTTTTCAGCTCCAGTGGTTTCATAGCACCATGCTGCTGGGGTGCACCTGAGTGTTGCCCTTTCTCCACTATGCCAAGACCTGGAGTTTGTTATATTTACTGTGTGGGGAGGTGTGGGGGGCTTAATATTGCACTGTGGTTTTTCTTGTTGTGTGGTGCTACTGCTCTTGGGCAGTGGATTGTCAGGGTGCCGTAGGTGCTGTTGGCGCATTGCTTGTACCGTATTTTACATTGCTCACTTCCATGTTGCTGCAGCATGGGTAAGCCCTAAAGTGCACCCCCATCTTCAAGGCTGTCCACAACCCTGGTCAGCTTAGTGCCATCAGTGAACCCAAGTAGCCTTCTTGCAACCCCAGCTTCCAGATTGCTTAGGAAAATGTTGAACAGTAGCAGATCCAGAACCAACCCTGAGGGGTGCTGCTGAGTACCCCTTTCCACTCAGAGTAGTGGCCATTCACACAAAAGTGCAAAAGACAGGACACACTTGGTCGGACTAAGTAAAATAATTGCAAAATCAGACAGTAATGATTTTGTAAATCAAATGATTTATTTTGGCAAAAGGTATAAGGTATAAGGCAAAAGCTCAGAGCGTAGCAAAGGAAAACCCTGTCACTTCGCATCTATGATATGGTGTTTCTTCAGGGGGCAGGTCCATAGCCATGGACCACTCCTAAAATAGGGTATAGATTTGATTGACAGTGGTGTGAGCCAAATGCTGGAGGACACGCTAGAATGTCAAATCAGTAAAGGAGACATATAGCAAGTCCCAGTAGTGTAAGTGAATATTTAGGAACCATATATCAGAATCTAACTGTAGTGAAAAAAATAATGAATAAAAAGTGACAGCTGGCAGTACAAGACAAAGTCACTGGAAACTGTAGTATGGGCAAATTCTGAAAGTAGGAAGCATATGTGGCAGATCATAGCGAAGCTAGTAATGCAGCTAGGAATAGACGAGTGAGTTAAATCTACTGTATTGCAAACAAACCAGCATTAGGTCAAACCGAGACCAGAAAGCAGGAGAGTGCTATACAGATGTAGGATGAGAGAAAAGAAACAGAGTGGGAGGGAAGAAAAAAATAGGAAGGGGAGCAGGGGAATTGGAATCAGGGGGGAGGGGAAGGAGACAAATAAATAATGTTCCTAAATGAGAGCAACAGGAAAGTGCCCAAAGATTAACAAAAAAAAGCTGTGCTCAGTATAGTGTGCCTAACAGCAAGGTCCAAAGCCATGAAAAAGGGTTTACGCAGAAAAGAGCTGCAGAGCTACAGTACATGGCAGATCAAATTGAACAGTCATGTACTGGGTTACAACCCACAGAGCAATGTGGCAAGCATGGAAACCATCTGAAAAGAGAAAAGCGAGAATGATTCAAAATCAGATACATAGAGGATAATGACTGGGGGTCCGTTGATTACCAGATTGTAAACACCTCAAGCGGTTGCCACGTTGACCTTTGTAAACCTCAAGAGGTTTATGGTCGTCATGGCAACTGCAAGAGGTGTTTGCAACCTGGTAATCAACCGACCCCCAGTCATTGTCTTTTATAGTGTAGGGGGTCACCATGCATCTGGACAATCAATTTGTTTTTACTTTCTGATGGCATTTTTAGAGAAAAAACAATGGTATCCCTTACCTTGCACAAGAAATTAAATCTCCATGGTAATCGCGAAATGCACTTTTTTATTGCTACAATTAACTCTGCCACATTAATACGATATTTGCAAAGCATTACAAACAAAAAAACATTGTTAAATAACCCCCAATAAACACAAGTCCAAAAAATGTTATGGTTCAAATAACTAAAGTTCAAATGTGAAGAAACATGGTTGGCCAACTGCTGTCATGTGATCGCTCTCTACTTCTGCGTTGTTTACATCCACTGAGGCCTTGTGGGAGGCATGGTTAAGGACTGAGGGAGCAGGGTCTACGATTCTGGTAAGGAACCTAGGAAGAAACAAACAGAAAAACAAACAAATCAAAAGGCTGACTCTGTTTTCTTAATTGTTTTTTTATTTTGCTGAGCCGTGATGAATGCTTTACGTTCAGATTGCTTGTTGGGGAGAACTGTGGTGCTTGCCATTTTGTAAGCCGTGACGATTCTGTTTAACAGCCATATGTTTAAACAGCAGTGCTCACTTCTGTGAAAGGTGTATCTGAGACAAAGAATGCTGAGATTGGCTGGTGTTCTTTCTTGTAATCGCACTATTCTGACATACTTTTTTTTTTTTTGAACACTTTATTTCAGCAGTACAATGATAATTTTAAAAGTTTACATACTTGGCCTCATAGACAGACATGCTTTCTGTAGTTACATTAAGCAAATAGCATTTAAAATCATTTAAAATATATCCACATCAATATTTCTGCTCTAACATGGAACATCTGAGCCTCAGACAGGATATACACGGGATTCCATTCAAGGGTTCTAGGATAACAGTGCATATTTACTAGAGACTTGGAAACCAAGATTGAGATAAAGCTTCTTCAACTGGAGCCCACATTTCCATGAATCTATCCAGTTGACCTCTAACAGTATATTGTATTTTCTCATATTTCATGCAGCCCAATAGGGTATTGGCCCATTCAGATATCGTAGGAGTGGCAGTAAGTCTCCAGTGCATGGCCAAGACTTTCAGGCCCATAACATTCCCTAATCTCCATAACGAAGCATGGTGGATCTTTGGGATTGGCACCATTCCGGGTCCCCCCCCCGGTGGAGACCCAACAAAATCTCCGCCAGCTCTAATCTGGGGGAGATCTCCACCAGTCTGGAGAGGACTTCCTGCACCCCATCCAGAAATTCTGAACACGGTTACATTGCCAAACCATATGATAAAATGTGCCATTGTGGATTTGACATTTAGGGCACAATGGGGAGTCATTTGGATTTATTACATGTGCCATCCAGGGAGTATGGTATGTTCTGAGGAGAACTTTATATTGTATAGCTCTCGCTCTGTTGTTCACTGAACATCTTAAGCTGTTGTTCACTATGGTTATCCAATCTCCTCCTGTCAGTCCCTCAGGATGAATGTCTATTTCCTATTTATCTTTCATATTTTTCATATGGTCTGACAAGGCTCCCGTCAGCATTTTATATGTTCTCCTCAGTGGTTTAAAAGAGGGGTCGCCAGATTGTCCCCAAAACAGCTCCTCCAAAGGTGTACGTGACATCCCTTCTCTCAAGTCTTCCCCTACTGTTAAGTTCTCATATGCTTCTCTTAGTTTATTATATAATGGTAGGTGGGAATTCTAGATTTTTTAAATACCATCAAATCTGCAAAGGTGCTAAAGTTACCTTTTGATATGATGTGCTGTAACAGGGAAACTCCCCTGTGGGTCCATTGCTTTAACATTGGCAAGTCCCAAAGGGAGGGACCCCCTCCACCTGCAGTAACCTGCTGAGAGAACTTTGTGGGCACAGACCCGCCTTCACCCCATCATTTGGTGGGCTAGCTTCCAAGCCTTCACCAAAGCTCCCATACATGGATTTAGAGGGATATTCAATGAATTCACTCCCCCAGATAAAGACAAGACATCATGGTATAATGTGGACCCCCTAGGTTCCTCCATTTTAACCTAGGCCAGTCGTCCTGATGGGTTCATTAAAATGTTTTGAATATGGGCTTCCTGTGCTGCTACCCAGTAATAATGCACATTCGAGAGTCCCAAGCCTACCCTCCTCTGGTGTAGCCACAAAAGAGCTTTTTTAACACTGGGTCTCTTGTTATTCCAAAGTAATTAAGTTATGGCCCCTTCTATACTTTATTTTAGGGACATTTTTAAGGGTATTGACTGAAAAAAATATAGGAATTGGGGCAATACTGACATTTTAATCAAGTTCACTCTACCCAGAAGGGTCAGGGGTAAAACTTTCCAAGCCAGACAATCATCCTTAATTTTAGTAATTAGGGTCTTCATATTAATATTAACCAAGCAGGACAGCTTTGAGGGAATTTATATGCCTAAGTATTTTAATGATTTAGAAGGAGAACCTCAGTTTGAGCTATCCTGATAGGCCCCTCCTCCCCCAAGGGCATCCACTTGCACTTGCTCCAATTGATCTTGTGGCCCGAAAGAGGCCGTATCTCTCAAATAATTGGGACAATTCCCCATCGATTCTTCAGGGGAGCTAATAAATAAAAGTACATCATCAGCGAAGAGCGAGATCACATGTCCCAAACCTTTCCACTGAAATCCCTTAATTCATGTGTTAGCTCTAAATCTTTGTACCAAAGCTTCGATTGTAAGAACATATATTAATGGGGAGAGGGGGTAACCCTGTCTTGCACCCTGTGTGAGGGCAAAAGGGGAGGAAATATTGTTATTGGTGAGAATTTGAGCCTTTGGATTCTTATACAGCCCCACCAGCCACTTCATCATGAGAGGACTTAAGCCAAATTTCCGCAAGACAGCCATCATAAAGGGCCATTCTACACAATCAAAGGCCTTTTCTGCATCTAATGCCAAAAGGCCCCACGATCCTCCCTTAGGCCACTGGTGTATAATGTTCAATACTCGTCTAATATTATGTTTGACTTGCCTGCCCTTCACAAAGCCCCCATGGTCAGGATGAACAAGTTTGGGAAGAAAGTTCTCCAACCTATTCACCAAGAATTTAGCCAAAATTTTTAAATCTGAGTTAAGCAAGGATATTGGGTGATAGGATGAACATAAAAGATGGTTCTTCCCTGCCTTGGGCAGTACTGCGATCGTGGCCGGGCTCTGCAAAGGTGGTAGCTCTCCCTCCTCTAAAGTTTCCTTTATCATATCCATCATCATCTGGCCCAGTTCCTCCCAAAGTATTTTATGTATCTCAGCCAGGATACCATCTGGCCCTGGTGCTTTTCCCCTTTTTGATTTCCATACCACCCCTTTTAATTCCTCCTTAGCAATTGGGGAATCCAGTTTCCTTAAACCCTGGTCATTTAGTTCAGGGAGAGAAATATCCTTTAAAAAAATCTTCCAGATTAGCCCCCTGCGGATATTCAGTAGAATACAGTTGTGAGTAATACATTTGAAATGTATCGTTAATTTTCTTCTGGTTATAGGTGACCCTTCGCCTTCCACTTCCACCCCTAATATAGTTATCTCCGCCATTTGCCTTTTCACCATCCCTGCCAGCCATTTCCCGGCTTTATCATCTCCTTCAAAGTAGGAGTAAGATTTAGTCAGGAAGAGGGCCCTCAATTTTTTGGGTGGAGATTTGATTTAATTTGTTTTTTAGCCCTTTTAAGAATGATACTTTGGACTTTTCTTGCTTTCTCATTAGTTCCCACTCTAAAGACTGAATTTGTTGTTCTAGATCCTGCTCACTTCATATTTAATTTTTTCTTATATGAAGAGTATGAAATAGTCTCACCTCTTATTGATGCCTTAAGTGTTTCCCAAATAGTTCTATTATTAATATCTCCAGGGCGGTTCACCACAAGAAAATCAAGCATATGTTGTTTTAGTTGTTGGATACATTTCGTATCCACCAGGAGGCTAGGGTCCATCTGCCATGATGGAGTGACCCTAGGTTCCCTCTTCCCTTCCATGACCACTTTCAAGGGTGCGTGGTCTGAGACCAAGATCGGTCCATAAGTCGCCTCTACTATGTCTCCCAACCTAGTTTTTGTCAAAAAAAGATAGTCCAATCTTGTGTATACATTATGGGCATAGGAGTAAAATGAGTACTCCCTAGAGGATGGATGGCAAAATCTCCAGGCCTCTTGCAGTGATCTCCCCTCTGCCATATGGTGAAGCGTTTTAGCACTTCTGGGTACTGGGCCCCTTCTCACCCCTGAATGATCTAGTTGGGGGTTCCAATATGTATTTATATCACTCCCTATGATTATGTCAGCAGGGAGTGGCACCAGTGTAGTCTCCAAATGAGTAAAACATTCTGGAGAGCTGGCCCGGTGGCGCTGAGGGTTGAGGCACTGGATGCCACACCTCACGCTACGCCAGCGGCCCGGGTTCGGGAACGGACTCGGGCGGCTGAGAGCAGTGAGGAGAGGAGGATCGAGTCTCAACGGATGCTCCTCCTCAGGGTGGTAACCAAGAACGCCCAGGCTCTGCATCCTCCATAGCCGGTGGTAGCACCGCAGTAGGGAAGGGATGGAGGAGGCTTCGCCAGAGCCGGGAGGGGGGACGCCGCGGCATGAGGGCTGGTGTGCATCAGCATCGCCGCCACTTGGGACGACGTCCCAGCACTGGCGTCCCAGGGGGAGTGGGATCTGAGGGGAGAAAATGGAAAAACCCCTCTGGCAGCCTAGATGAAGGCCGCTCCAGTACCATCCAGGGGCCACCTACAGGACAGACCCCACTGTGCGAGGAGAGGAGGAGGAGGCACTCTAGGGGCAGATCACTAAGGTAGGTGACTCAGGGGGACATGAGTGGATGGAAGGAAAGGGCTCCGGAGGTAGGTAGGAGGATAAAAAAAAAAAAAAAAACATTCTGGAGAGTCTATATTAAGTCCATATATCGACACTAATGTTGTGATGGAACCTCCCATATCTACCACCGCTATTGCATACCTTCTCTGAGGGTCTGCCACTGAGGAGAGGACCTCATGTGGGAAACCTGGTCTAATCCAGATAGCTACACTTCAAGCCTTTGAATTAAAGGAGAAGCCACCAGTGTGCCATTCCAAGAGTGGCATATACCCTCCAGTTCTTCCTCAGTTGAGTGTAGCTCTTGCAGAAAAATGATATCCCCTTTCATTTTATTTTTTATCTGTGTCAAAACACGTTTCCTTTTAATCACAGTTCGAAGCCCATTCACATTCCATATAACTAATGTTATGTTAGCCATATTTACTATTCCTCTCAACTAGAGATGCATGTCCTTGTCCTTCCTGCCATTGTACCAAATGTTCAAAGATTCTTTCACTGCGACATGTTTTTTATTTTATAAAACTTCCAAACAAAACTACTGTCCCTTTTCCCCTATCTTGGTTCAACCAACTAATGAACCCTAAAGATGCATAAGAACAAAATAATTCCCCTCCCCGCTCTTCTACCCCCTTTAACATCTCTTACTCCCTAGTCCCCCCTGAATCCAAAGATAAAGCTCAAAAATAGAAAACCTCTACTTTTCATTGATAGAGTATCCATCCCTTGAAAAAATTAGCAATTCAAATTTTCACAAATCATGTTTTCATTTCCCCTTTACACTTATACCTCAAAAGTGGTGTATGCTCGAGGATGCTGGATCCAGGAGGTTCCATCACCTTCCCATCCCCCTTTAGGGCTGCCCCTGAGAAACCCCATGGTTCCTTTACTTTAGGAACTTCATTAAAAAGAAAGTAATCTATCAAAGGCACATCACTTGAGGAGGTTTCTTGGGATTTCTGCCCCTACTGCCAGCTTTTGGAGCAGGTCTTCCCATTTAACTGGGTTTCACAGCACTAACACAATAGCTCTTACTATTTCAGTAAATCAAAAGAACACCTCCCAGCTGAGCTCCTACTTGTTTTGAATTATGGAAAAAATAATTTCAGAAAATAGGCGAAAAGAAAAGAGATTTTAGACAGCCCATATTCCCCAGTAATTTTAATATTATACAAGTACACTCTACCAGTGACTTTTCTTTCTGTGCCCCTTGTTATATGCATTAAAGTAATCGAGCATTCCGAGTTAGGGCTGAACTTAAAAAGTGACCCAAAACAGTTGAAATAATTTTACATGAGCTTATTACACTAATGATTAACGACGTTAAATAGCCTTGTGTCCTTTCCCTTAGACTCAGATCGCCTCATTTGGTTCTCTACAATCCTGCAAAGGCCTCTGGAAGCAGACCTGGAGAAAGGGGAAGAGGGAGCCCTCAGATCCAGCCCTTATAGGCCCCAGTTGGAGTTGTAGATTGGAAAATCAGCTCCCTCCCCTCGTCCCCATCTTCAGCAAAACAGTACCTTCTCTATAGGTCTCAAACTGGAAATCAATTCACCTTCTGTATGTTTAATCCTTGGACACATTCCAAAGCCGCCGATGGATCTGTGAAGGCTTTTGTATTTCCTCCCAGCGATCTTACAATCAGCCTTGCTGGGTAGGAAAGTGTGAATGGGCAGTTTTTTTGAGTGCAGCAGCCGCCAAACCTCGTTGAAAGCTTTTCTCTGAAGTTGAGTTGTCAAGAGTAATCCAGGTATAAGCTAACTCACCTCTGCTGTTCCATAATAATTCCCAATTTCTTCGCTGCCTCCAAAACCAGCACCCTATCCTGGTAGCAAGAAATTTAACAATTATATGCCTGGCCTTTGATCTGAGGTGGTTTTGGACCCGGAGATTGATGTGCTCTTTATATTTCCAGGCAAGTATCTTGAGGCAACTGTAAGGTAGTAGTTAGCTACTTTGGTATGAATTTAATACAGTCTTTCCCTCAAGGCCTTTAGGAAAGCCAATAATTTTAATGTTGCACCGCGCCCCAGTTTTCATGGTCGCCAATGGCCTGCCTTAAAACACTCAATTTCTTTAAGAGCTTTTGACAGGTCTGTTGTTTGAGATGAGGTTCTGTCTTTTGGTCACTAATACGTTGCTCCATCTCCCCAATCATCTTTCATGGGTTTCGACCTGTTCAGATGTGGAGTTAACAGCTTGCTGGAGATGCTGTATTTGAGCCATTACATTGTCAAAACCGACTTCCATTCTGGTTCCCAGCTCGTATTTTAGACCTTTTATCAAATGTTCTAACTGCTGATAACCCTCTGCCATTGTCAGGGTAGGGTTAGTTTCAGACAGCTCACTCCTAGTGTCTGTACTCAGCACTCGATTTCTTGCTGGTTCGGCTGCCTGCGCGGCGTCTGGTGAGTGTACAGGCCTAGCCGGGCCCTTTGCTGGGGTCTCTTGCTGCGCCAATTTAAAAGGTAGTTTAACTTGTTTTCTCCCCAATTTTTGTGAGGATGACATTAGCACTCTGTAATATCTTTAGTTCTTCTGCAATATTAAGTTTTTGGCAAAGGTATATTGGGGATTGCAAGGGATGGTCACAGAGCTCCTGGTTTAAGCAGCCATCTCGCTCTGATGCTAGGCCATGCCCCTGTTCTGACATACTTAAGCAAGGTTTATCAACAGAACATCAGAGCAGTGTGATTACAAGAAAATAATCTTACTGCTTTTCAGTGGTAAAAAGCCACCCCATACATTATATATAATAATGTATGAACAGTGTCTACTAACCCCTGTTTTCAATCAGTTTATAACCTGATAATCCCATCATTATGACATCAGTATGCTGTAAACCTTGCTTAACTATGTCATAATGATGGGATTACAGAGTAGAATGTCACCACCTGTTAAAATTCTTGGAAAGAAAAGGTGATCTGCTGCTTGGACATTTGTTCAAAACACACACATTCCATTCAGACAGTTATCGATCTGCTGCAGTACAGATTGCAATGGCTAATTTCAGCACTTCAGTTGCTCAACATTCAAACCAGGAAGCATTCATAGCTGAGCAAGAGAACAAATGCACATTGAAAAAAAAAAAAAAATATTTTCTTCCCACGGTGGCGATTTTTCCATACACTATAAAATACAATGCCTGAGAACGGTGGTCAACTCACGGATGTAATCACCTCTGCAGTTGCCATGACAACTGTAAACCTCTCGAGGTTTACTTGGTTGTCCTAGTAACTGCTTGAGGTGATTACATCGTGATAACCAACTGTTACTCAGGCATTATCCTCTATACAACTTGGTAATTCAGTTTTCAAACAACAAAAATATAGTCAATAATAAACTAACCTGATTTCAACATTATAACAATAATAAAACAACTATTATGCAAAGGTTACAGAATCTTTGCAAATCATAAAAAAGTTGGTATGCAACCTGTAGTAAAGTAAGAACATCATAAGAAAGCAATGATACAAAATTCACATGGCAGAAAACAGGTGGCTAGATTATAAGGAGTAAATCAAAAGTATCATTGTGGTCAGTCAGTCAGCCTTGACAGTGAAAATCCATTTGGATTAATGCATGGGCAGTGTTTCAACATGATCTCCGCCTCTCACAGGGGCAGCAATGTGCTTCAGGCCCATGAATTGTAAGGCAGCAGGGTTGCTTTCATGGAACTGGACAACTTGTATGCACAACAGTCTGTCTTGTATCACATGAAGGATGAATGGGTAATGTCTGGGACCAGTCCTCTGAAGTGTCACATCAGTGACGAGACACATCAGGGTTTTCCTATGCTATGCTCTGAGCTTTTGCTATTGTGGGGGATGGTCTCTGAGGCACTTCACCTACCTTACATCATGGGTTTGTGTACACCGGATAGGTTGTCTTGATGCACATGTGACCAATAGATGAGAATGTCCTCTGGATGTCCCTGGTCACTTGAAATCAGTTCCTTTGTGCATCTATCAAGGTTGTCGCACTCTTCCAGAGCTCCAATTTCCTGACCTTTCCTACAGGTAGGACTACAGCTAGAAACATCCCTCACTACTGCTTGATTTGCATGCTTAGACAGCTTAGCTAGCTCTGCCTCTCCTGGGCACGTTGGGACGCGTTAGCACTAGCCAGACAGGAATACTGTGCCTTCCACAGCTTAACTTGCATACCACACTGTTCTGTGACTACATGACAGCATACACCTGCTAGCACTAAAGTATACTCTTGGCTCTGCAGCGATCTAGACCCCTCCTCATTGCAGCGGCTCCAGATGCTACCTCTCGATTTCTGCACAGTTTCTAGATTTCTCCATGACCTACTGCCTGCCACCTCAGTGCTCTGAGAACCCCGTTCACGCGGTCTCAGACGCTGCCCTTACCAGCAACTATGCCCTAGCGCTTGAACTCCTCATGCAGCGGACCCAGACGCTTACTATGTGGCTCCTGTGCTCAGTATTGCACTCCATTTACTGCATCCCGCAGCCCAACAGCTACTCACTGCCAGGACTTCGCCACCATCTACCTGCTGCCACTTCTGATGAGGACATTCATCCATCGTCTCCCAGCTGCCCCTTCTGCAGAGGAAATTCCATGCTTCCACATCTCTGCTGTGCTTCGCACACTTGTTTTGCAAAGATGGATCCCAAGGCATGTTATTTTATGGCCCCCCGGGGGGGTCCGCATCCTTGCCATGCCATCACCTTCTTCTTCTGCCTCCAAGCCCATCCTTGCGCTGCTACGTCAGGCGTGCACTCCTATTGGGCACGTCGCGCTCGCGAGACTTCCCTTTAAGTTTCATATTACTGGAGCACTGGACGGCACTCCCTTACCAGTGTGCTGCATTCCACAGCACTTCCAAGCACCGAGGCGGTGCACAACAGCCCACTTTTCATGCCTGTTCTTCCCAAGTACAGGCTTCCGCTCAGCCATGCGTTGCTTGCCTGTTCTACCAAGTCTCAATCAATTGCAGGACTTCTGAGCTGCACTGCGCTCCATTTCATGGACCCTTCCCCTTAAAGGCATACCACCCTATATTGTATGCATAGCACTACGGGGGAGACACACAATGCGGCATCCACCTGACGTCAGCGCAATGCTGACGTGCCATGTGGCCATTATTCCGCCACTTGTTTCATACTACTTGCCAGTCTCCGAATCAGTACATCCCTGCAATGCCTCATGCAGCATGTCCACGCTCCATTCAGCTTATGCAGCCCCTATCCCCCTTGACATTGTCCGCATTTTTGTTGTAAACTGACTACTGATTCAGGCCACCACTGTACCCCGCAGTAAGGCTCTCTTCTCTATCTCCTCAGGTAAACATGCCTAAATCAAGGAGCTGCAGACAGTGCAAAGTACCACTGCCATCTCACCAGTCCGGCAGACTGTGTGCATCCTGCGTGGAGGACTTCATGACACAACCTGACCCACATGCCTCGGAGGATGACGCATCCCCCTTCATCACCTACTCCACTCAACCAATACCGCTCAGACACCACTGCAGTGCTCCTTCAAAACAACAAACTCATGCAGGCACAACAAGAGGTCTTGGCAGCGATGCTACACCAGCTAACCGCACTCTCCAAGCACCAACAGAGCCAAGCACCACCTGACACACCCTGGCCCCCACTCCTTAACAGACAGGCAGATGAGCCCATGCCCACCCCCCGGGCCGAATCAGATGCCTCCTCCGATGAGGAAGATGGCGGTCTACACCAAGACCCACAAACACTCACCGCAAAGTGGTGCTTCCCTGACCAAATACCGCCTCTGGTTCACCACATTCTGGAAACGGTGGGATTCGACACCACCACTCCCGCCACACCATTTAAGTTACTCCCATCTCTACAACCCGCAGCTAAACCAGCTGAGGCCTTTTCTGTCTGTGAGGCCATTGAGGAGATTGTTCTCAAGGAATGGTCATCCCCGGAACCCACCAGAATTCCAGAGAGGAAATCGTGGGACAGAATGTACCCACTGCAGGAGGACAAACTAGCCCTCTGGTGTACCCCACCAGCCGTGAACCCACAGATAGCGGCCCTCAACAAAAAGACGGTCCTACCTACCGAGTCCGCCTCAGGTCTCAGGGACCCGATTAACAGAAAGCTTGAGGACCACCTCAAAAAAAAATGCCGAACTCGCAGGCTTGGGCACCAGAGTGGCCGCAACAGCTATTTATGCCACCAGAGCGCAGCTCACCTGGCTCCAGGAACTGCAAAAGTCCATCCCACCGAAATCCCACGAGTCCTCTCTATTAGATAATGCCATTCTCTCCACCAAATGCCTGGCAGACATGGCGGTCGATTCCTTAAAGATCAATGCCAGATCAGCGGCTATTACTAACCATGCCCGGAGGTCACTCTGGATGAAACTCTAGGACACCGACAAGGAATCAAAGGCCACATTACACAAGCTTCCATTCAAAGGCGACATGCTGTTTGGACAGGCACTAGAGAAGTACCTAAAAGGAAAAGAGGACAGGCGACTCTGCTCTGTGAGCAGACCAGATCCCCTATCTCCCTACCCGCTTCCGCTCCGGCACCAGTCCTTTCGAGACAAAAGATGCAGTGGCTACATCTTCCGTGGTACTACCTTCCCACAAAATTATTCCACCTCCTATCAATACCCCAGATACAGAGGTAGAGGCTCCACACAATGAGGCAGAGGAGGCTATAACCGTCATAACAGCTCCCAGTCCTGACTATGCACTGCCACAGGGCTGCCAACCGCCAGTGGGTCACGACTGACAATGTTTCTGCAGCACTGGGAAGCAACCACCACTGACAAATGGGTTCTAGAGATCATAAAGCGGTTACGCCATATAGTTCACAAAACTCCAAGACAGCACAGAATGCTTCCTCCACATTTTCCACACCAAATACACAGCCCCACATTACTATAGCTATTCAAGACTTACGCCCAACAATGCCATTGCTTCAGTCCCAAGGCCAGAAGAAGGTACAGGCATCTACTCCATATTCTTCATGGTCCCAAAAAAGACAGGGAGATTCCAGCCAGTCTTAGACCTCAAATACGTCAACAAGTCAGTGCGGTACATTCCCTTCAAGATGGAGATGACAAAGTCCACACTCCAATCTCTACGGCAAGGCGATTTCCTCACTTCCATCGACCTAAAAGACACTTACCTACATGTGCCAATGCACCCATCGCATCACCGATTCCTATGCTTCTGCATTCTAGGCCAACACTACCAGTACAAAGTGCTGCCTTTCGGACTGGCGTCAGCACCACGCATTTTCACAAAGGTTTCTATGGTTATAGCAGCCCATCTCCGACAACAAGGCATTCACGTAATCCCATACTTGGACGACTGGCTCATACATATCAGATCCCTACAGCAGTCACTACGGGAGACGGAACAGGTGGTACAGTGCCTACAGAGTCACGGCTGGGTACTCAACCACAAGAAGAGTCAACTGACACCCACTCACACCATGGAGCACTTAGGCACTCTAATAGACACAACAAATGGTTCAGTTACTCCTTCCCGCTCCTGCATAGACAACATCATTTCAACAGCACGCAAACTACGGGCGGCAAAACATCTCACTCTCTGGGACATCTCACAAATGCTAGGTCTCATGTCATCCACCATCGACACAGTTCCATGGACCCACTGGAACGCCAGACCACTAATGGCATTCCTTCTTCAACACGGACATGCGCCCGACCTACCCAGGTCAGTCACTCTGCCACCCAGTGTAAAGTCCAGCCTACACTGGTGGACAAACAGACACAAACTGACACAGGGCATGCCTTTAGACATTACACCCGCCATCTCCATAGATACACTCGCCACCTCCATAGATACCGGCGCAAGCCTATCCGGATGGGGAGCAGTACTAGGCCAGCATACCGCTCAAGGACAATGGTCCCAATCTGACACAAAACTCTTGATAAACGTCTTGGAAATGAAGGCAGTCTTCAAAGCACTACTGCACTTCTCCAAACTCGTACAAAACAAACATGTCCAAATCAGATCAGACAATCAAACCACAGAGGCATACATTAACAAACAGGGCGTCACAAGAAGCAGGGCAATGATGTTACAAACATCCAAGCACCTCTCACGGTCTCAAACAAGGCTGAAGTCAATATCAGCCACTCATCTGGTGGGAAAACTCAACCTCACTGCTGACTGGCTCAGCAGGGAGATGATTCATCCGGGCCAGTGGAAACTTCACCCGCACATCTTCCAAGCCCTCGACCACAGATGGGGTCCAGTAGACATAGACCTTATGGCATCCTACAAGAACCACCAATGCAAGACTTACTGGTCGCGGTACAAGGACCACAGGGCAATAGGAGTAGACTCCCTCTCCACCAAATGGACATTTCACATCAGATATGTGTATCACCAATACCCTCATCCCTCAAGTCCTACGCAAAATACGCATGTCCAGAGCCCGCGTCATCATGGTGGTACCGCACTGGCCAAGAAGTGCATGGTTTTCAACACTGGTATCCATGGCATTAACACACCCATGGCACCTTCCACTCATGCCAGACCTCCTCACACAGGGACCACTGACACACCCAAACCTCCGGCAACTACAGCTGATGGCATGGCTCCTGAAAGGGAGAGACTGCTGAAGGCAGGCTACCACCCTTCAGTTATTCAGACCATGGCCTCTTCATGTCAAACTTCAACGATTACAACTTACCAATGACACTGGGACATATTCCACAAATGGTGTCTGCATCACAAGATAGCCTCCTCCACTTGCACCATTCCACATCCTATTATTCCTACAGGAGGGACTCCAACTCAGGAGTTCAGGCCGACCCTCAGCTAAGACTACTGGGCTGACTCGCCCTCACAACATACACATTGCGCGCACTGAGCCTATCCGCCAATTGGACAGACTATTCGTCATCACACAAGAGCATTTAAGGGCCAACTCATGTCAAGAGCATCAATAGCTGCCTACCTCAGAACAGCTATTTCGAGGCCTACAAAGCAAGCAATGTGCCAGCTCCCACAACGTTGAAGGCACATTCCACCAGGGCTATTGCAACTTCCTGGGCTGAACAAAACTTAGCCACAGCCGAAGAAATTTGCACTGCTGCTTCGGTCAACCATTCACACTTTCACACGCCACTACCGCTTGGATGTCTCTCACCAGACCAAGACAAACTTTGCCACAGCGGTATTACTGGCCACCAGACCAGCACACAGTGACATTCTCACGTCTACCCCACCCTAGACTTCTGATCACTGCTTTTGAATAACCCATGATGTAAGATAGGTGGAGTGCCTCAGAGACCATCCCCTACAATGGTAGTTTACTCACCTGGTAAAGGTGATTGTGGGGGAATGGATCTCTGAGGCACTCCCTATACAAGACAGTGACAATGTCAAGGACTTCATACACAGGCACACAACCATTGACAGCGATATACCACACTGTGAGCCACTGTTCATCACAATAAATTTTATAAATCATTTACCTACATAGTCCACCACATTCCAGCCATTTACGGTACAAGTGTGGGGCAACATGACTTCTTCTCATTTCAGATACAGCTTTGAAGACATCGAACTGATTTCAAGTGACCAGGGACATCCAGAGGACGTTTCTCATCTATTGGTCACATGTGCATCAAGACAACCTATCCGGTGTACACAAACCCATGATGTAAGGTAGGTGGAGTGCCTCAGAGATCCATTCCCCCACAATCACCTTTACCAGGTGAGTAAACTACCATTACTGTTTGCAATTATTTTACTAAGTCCCACTGAGTGCATCCTGTTTTGTGTTCTTCTTGTGTCTCCAGTTTTTTGATTGCATCCATTTGCACTGTATGCTTGTGTAACCAGTGTCTCTGTCTCTCATGGTCTTGGCCATTAATGTTTTTGTTACATGCTGTCCAGTCGCTGCATGTATCAGCAAGTACATTTTGGGACTAAAGTACTGCAGTCTTAGTGAGTATGCTCTTATTCGGCAAGGTACTTTGGTTTGATTTTTTTTTTTCTTTTTTCCCCATTTACTGGTTTGTTCACACAGTGAACCTCATCTATATTAATTACTACTGACTCAAATATGGGACAGGATGACATAGCTACCTCACGATTAGCATCAAAAGGAAGAATGTTAATCTCATGCTTTCAGAGCACAGCTGTGTCAGCACAACACCGTCTTGGAGCCAAGAATCTTTCTGTACCAGCAATACGAGACAGACTGCTATCTGTTACAAGACGGTGAGGGCATGCATTCTGTTATACTGAGTAGTCAGTAAGGTCTGAAAAGGCTGGCTATGTGAGTCTGTGTGATAAGACAATGGACCTGAAAAATAAGAACAATGGCACTCCACAAATCATCGCCCAGTTCAGTCCTGCTCGAGAATGAGCTAAAAGGTCCATATTGACAGAAAATTGTTACAGCACTCTATATCTGATTGCTAACCAGTAGATTGCATCATCAAACCCTGTAAAGAAATATATTAAAACACACAAAACCTGAGAGATACTTCTTATAGTGATTGTTTGTCCCCTTAACTGATATGAACCCTGACCTCATGGCTGACAAGAATCTTAAGGCACTGTTTCAGCGGTTTGCAAAACAAAAGTGTTATAAGATAAATATAATTTAAAATAAGACCTTCTTATAGCAATACCACATGAGAGGCTAGGCCCCACATGGGCTATGATTCGAGAAGGCCCCCACTGGTGGGTTCATCAGTGACACATACTAAAAAAAAGTGTGAGGAAAAGTTGTCTACTTATTCTTCAACGATTGTGAAAATATTATTGGTCGTGGCTATATTTTTCATTCTTTGAAAACTGAATTACTTAGTTGTATTTGTATATATCTGAATTTGATTCATTCTCACTTTTCTCTTTTCAGATGGTCTCTACGCATGCCAGTCTGCACTGTGGGTTACTGCACATTTCATCACTGTTGTGTTCAGTTTGACCTGTTATTTAGCTCTGCTACTATTTTCTGCTTAAACCCTTTTTCATGTCTTTGGACCTTGCTGTTAGGCATGCTATAATGAGCAATTTCTTTTTTTTAAACTTTGGGCACTTCCCCCTCTTTATTGTTGCTCTCATCCAGGGACATTGTTTACATCTCTCCCCCCAGATTCCAGTCCTCCTACTCCCCGTTTCCTATTTTGTCTTCCCTCCCACACTCTGTTCCTTTTTTTTTTTTTCACTGTGCACCTGTACAACTCTCTCTTCTGGTCTTGGTTTGACCTTTTGCTGGTTAGTTTACAATGCAGCGGATTTAAGTCACTTGTCTATTCTTATCTGCATTACTGGCTTTGCTATGGTCTGCAACATATGCTTCATGCTTTGTCGTTCCCCTTTCCCCTACTCCTTTTTCCCCTTCTGTCTTTTCCCTGTCACTTTTATTAGTATTGTGTTATGTTTGATATACATGATTGTATAAAGTTTTTATTTTAAAGCATTGGTCTCCACTGTTTTATTATTATGTTTCATGATAGGAATTTTGGGGTTTGCCTACAATTTGTGGGGCACTGTATCAAGGATAGTTGTATATTTGTGCCTAACTATGGAGTCTGACTCTTTATGATGTGCATTCAAAAGCAGCGTTACTATGTTAAGACCCCGCCCCCTGAAGAACAACTGTTGGGTTTGAAGCACTGATGAGTTTTGCGCTGGTAGTATGCCTGCAGCCCACTTAATAAATTATGTTTGATTACCTTGCAAAATTTGTTTCTGAAGAGCATTCTTTCCTTCTGAAGTGCGAATACTTTCTTTTTTTCGAAACAAGCCTAGAAGGGGCAAGAGTCTTGGCTTTAAACAAGTACTTCATTATTCTATCCTTGACAATGATTTCCAAGACCCTGCCCAAGGCCAATGTTAGGATGACCAACCTGTAGTTGCCTGGGTCCAAACTTGTGCCCTTCCTGAGAATGGGGACCCCACTGGTCACTTTTACTCTTCTGACACCAAACCTGTCTGGAAAGACTCATGAAAGATTAGTGCCAACTGCTCTGCCAATTTTCCCTTAGTTGCATTGTGATTCTGGGGTATATCCTGTATATCCCTTGACATCTTACTAGCTTGATCTTCACCAGGTAGTTAGCTACCGGTTGGTTGGGATGTCCTCAGGTTGCATCATGGCTGCTTCTGAAGCCATGGAACCTCTCAATAGGAAACTTTCATATGGGGTCCCTCTGGTGAAAACTTTGGCATCCACCCCATTGCTTTAGTCATTCTTGCAGGTCTCTCCACCATTCCTCTTCATCACTTTTCCTTCTTCCATTTATTTACTGTCAGAAGGAGCTTAGGTGCTGTCTACAGCTGCTATTGTAATTCTGGCTTTCAGACCCTCCTGGCTTTCTCAATTCTGGGCTTAGAGTTGTCAGTGCTGCACAGTATTCTCCTTTAGCCTGGAGGCAAGTCATCTCTTTCCAGCGGTAATAGACTATTTTGTTCATGATCAGTTGCCTTATGCCCCTTTTGAGCCAGGGGGCCAATTTTTGGTCTGTTCCCCATGTTGCTTTCAGAGATGAGACCCTTCACTGATGCTTCAAGCAACTTCTTCAGTGAATCCCACATGTTCTCTGCATTACTAGTATCATGGAGTTGAACTAGACCCTTGGACACCAAAGCCTTTATCTTGGTAAAGTTGTTCTTTCTGATGTTCTGAGACCTTACTAGTCTTCCCTGTCACTAGAAGGTTACTTGTTTGTGATCATTGCCTCTCACTGGTTCATTGCCATTCACACTGGAGATAACTATCCCCACTGCTGAAAACAAAGTCAAGGGTGGCGTCAAACTATGGATGCTCAGATTTTGGATGCTAAAATCAAAATCATGAGATTTTGTTCCACTTGTAGGATATTGAATTTTCAGAATTCATGGACTAAAGTCTGAAATCTTAAACACACTGAAAAAAATGCAGATTTCAAAATCAGAATCCTATTCTGATTCTGTATCTGACTACTAGTAAACCTTCCACCTTCCAGCACACAGTAAGAAAGACTATGAGTATAGATGAACAAAGATCTCCCTCTTGCCCCACCCGTGTTTCTCCCTTTCCTTACCTTACGTGACTGTTGCTGCCTGCTGCTGCACTGGGGTATGGGAAACATGATGACCATGGTCTGGTTCTGGCTTGTATTGTCTGATTCCAGGGTGGCATCAGAAATTCATTCCAATGTCTTCTTTTTGTTTTTCTTTCTTTCTTATGACTCCTCCAGTTATTTAACTTGACATCTCTGCACAGCATCCCCAAACCTCAAATGCCACCCCTGACCAGCAACCACACAATCTGTTTACGCTTGAGTACAGGAGAACGCTTGTAGACTTGATTAAGTTATATTGATGCCTCAGGATAAAGATCTTAGATCATGCATGGCATTCAAGAACAACAAACTCCTGACTAGACAGCAACTAAGGAGGAAAGGTTTAAAATGGAGAGAAGGAGATACTGGTTTAGCCAGAAGATTGTCTCAATGTGGAACAAGCATCCAGCTATTGTAGTTGATAGTAACACCATGCTGAGTTTAAGAATAGACTAGATACACATGGGGCATCATTGGAATCGATGGCTATAATCATTGTTGAAGTGGTAGACATTTTAGATGGGACTATCACCTTCTTATGTCTGTGCTATCCTAGTATCCTATGATCCTATGATGAACAGCAAAGAAAGCACTCCAAGATGGACTATATGGCCTGGATGCACAAGGGTCATCACATTTATTTGCAAGCTAAACATAAACACAAAACAATATGTCAAAAGAAGCACTGCTTGAGAAAGAGGTTTTTACCTCAAAGTGCTGGGCTCCTGGTTTATAGTGGTCTGGTATCTGTTAATATAATGGATGGTGTTCACGTTTTTGGACAAACACATGCTCTTTTGTGCATGAGTGTGGCACTTCTCTTGCACCATTCATCAGTCTAATACCAAGATTCTTCTAGTCCATAATATCTGTACAGACCCAAGCATTTAGAAAGTTAAGAGTGCGCATATCAAAAGATCTACTATCAGTTTGGGGTGGCAAAGAAATGCAGTGTCATGAACTGGTGTCTCAAGGCAGTCAAATCAGAAGTAGGAGGTTGAGTAGTAAATGACGGATCCATGTGCACAGTTGAAGCCACAGGCATGTGAAACAGTAAACTGTAAGAAAGACAGAGTCTGGTGCCTGTTGGTACCAGTTTTATCAGCATTCGATGTAGCCTAATGTCAATGAGCCAGTGCCATGGTGCACTGCTGAGAATGGCCTTCATCTGTAGCATCCTCCATGTTGACAAATTCCTCAGCTACTTAGGGGGATATGAAAGAAGCAGGGCAGATGACATGGCAGTAATACAAAGCTTTGAGAGATATAAATGTACAAATTCCCAACCCCTATAATGTAGTCTGGCCTTTATGCAGAATACTTCTGTGCTGTTGTTGTTGAGGCCCTACTAAAATACTGACATACCAGGACCTGGCCATGCTCCACCTCAAGGTCCCATCAGTGGGGGTACAAGAAAGAGGATTCTGTAATGTGGGCACCCATAACAATGCGCAACTCATGTAAGTGTTCGGGAGGTTAGGGCATGGTGTACTGTATGCATCACCTCCCTGATACAGGGTGGATGGAGGTGCAGGGTGGACTATGAGGGTCTGTGTGGTATGCACAGTGTGTGTTGGCTGCCAGTATTGACTGCAATGTTTTCCTGGCAGCCTTTGACTGCGCTCTCATTTATTGTGCTGTGGTTGTTTTGCTCTAACATGGGTGAACCCTCGACTGGTCCTTGTGTTTTGCTACCTTCAACACCTTTTCTTTGTCTGGAAACCTTAAGTACTTTACTAAAAAGTGATGAGTGCACTACTGTGGTTTGGTTTTAGGACCAGTTCTATGGGATCTCTGAATCTCATAGCTTCCCACTTCAGGTCCAAGTTGGAGTTCGTCTACCAGCCAGCTTTGGATGCTCTGTCCAAGGTGTTTGCCCTTCAGTCCCGTGGGGGGCCCTTTCAGTCTGAGGTTTGATTGGCAGCCCAAATTTTCTTGATCTTCAGTACACTTGCAGAGATCAGAGATGGTTGCTTTGAGCTCAGCCTGTTCACAGGGCAGATCGGTGACGATGTCCTTGAGCTCACTGATTCTCTGCTTTGCTGATACTACTGTTTTGAGCTGCTGAGGTTTCTGCTAAGCTGGTGACCCCTGTTTGGAGGTGTCATTTGGTCAGTGAGATTTGTGAAGTCTGCTTTTACCTCCTGCTGTAGGCTTATGATTACAGTTTATAGTGAAGCCATCACTTTCCCTGACATTGTTGTGGTAGGTGTCAACGGAGCTGCAACAGTATGGGAGCAAGTGCGGCCTCCTGGTGCTGTCAAGGATGATGTTGGAGTGCCTTCAACAGTAAACACGGTCTGCCATTTGTTCAATTTTTGTGATGCCATCTAACAGAGTGATTCAAAGAAGTTGAAGTTTGTTTGTCAGTTCACAGATATCAGCATTATTTAGCTTTTTCTTTTGCAGTGCATGTGGGGAGTCGAGTTAATGTGCTTCCACTATGCTGGATAAGCTTAGCCATACCCCCCATGCAAACCTTTTATCTGGGCTTCCATCCTAGTCCAGCAATGCCCGCTCCTCACCACTGCCCTAATTATACAGTTCCCAGTGACTACAACAATTCTGCCCTTCTGCCCTGCTTTTCCTTCTTCCTCTTTAGCAGTTCAGGTGTCCTGGAACCTCGCTACCCCCACCAGTTCCCATTTCCATAAATTAGGCAGCTGTTTATTTCAGCATGTTAGAACATACCTGGGCCAGATTAATGCTGCTCAAGGAGACTCTGATAGTGCAGCCATGGTGGAGACTACTTGTCATGCTGACAATTTGGTGTCACACCTGAGAAGAACATTGCAGCCTCCTTGGCAGAAGGAGGACCAAACATCCCAGAGGATGCTCATTCCTCCAAGAAGAGATTAATGATTCCTGACACTTTATGGTGACCTAGGAGACCATGGGTGGTGGTGGTGGTGGAGTTGACAATGCTTGTTGAGCAGGGTGGGCAGGACATCTGTCAGTGCTTCACTGTGGGTGGAGAGAACCCACTTTGAGAAAAAAGAAGCTACAACTGGAAAGATGAGGCTCCTCTCTTCACCCCATGTCCATTAGGGCTCTCTTCCTCTTCCTGTGCCTTGGAGATAGCTTCAGGCACCCCCCCCACCATGGCAACTGGATTTGGGAATCACTTTCCCAGGCACTAAACAGCAGGGACAGGGTGGTGACACTGGATGGGTACTGTGGTGGTGAATGAATGAATGATGTAGTATTTAGGGATCTCTGGGTCCTGGTGTACGGATGCTCTTGAATATGTGTATTAGGAACTGACAGCAGCTGAAGGAAGAGTACAGTAAAAATAGAATTGCAAAAAATCCCTATGCAGTCCATTTAGTCAGGTTGTTGTGGCTCTTTACATATGAGCTGATCCACTGAGTATGTCATCTAATGGAATGCAGCCTTTTTAATATACTAGTGAGAACAAAGGCCACCCAACCTGGGGAGGTGCTCACAGATCTGTTCCTACAACATTCACAGAAGGACCCAGCATTCGGTCATAGGAAGCAAATGAAACCACTGTTTTGAGCTTCGCAAAAGCAATTTTTTGTTGTAGGTGTAAGGGGCACGCAAAAGGGTTGGGTGCACATGCAAATCCATGCAGCACCTGCCTCTGTATCCATTCACTTGCATCTAAGCATCCCTAATGCTATTTTGAGAAGTTGCACCTGTTTATGACAGACATTCACAATTTGCAGCAGAAAATGGATGCAATTGCAAGTTGCGTCCAGTTTAAATGCAGTTGTGTCTGTTTTTGGACATGAACTTTGGACACTGTTAGGCCATCTAATAGATGATTTAAAATAGCAGTATTTGATAGCAAGTCAGTATTTTTCTAATTCAAGCTGTCTGAAAAATGAGAAATTTTAACATGTCTGTTTTTCCAGTGTTCTGTGGAGTCTCGGACATTGGTGTAATGCCCCCAAATGGGGCTTATCTTACTGCCTGTTTCTCTCATCTGTCTCCTGTGCCTTCAGGTTTCCCGATTGTCCCCAAAGTGCACTGTTTTGACCTGGTTTCAATGTGCGGAAACCCCCAACTGGCCCCTTTATTCATTTTGCCCTCTTTGGGCAAAAGTAGTTGTGGAGCCACTGGCCATTTTCCTCTATACTTCATGATGGCCAGCGAGCTCACATGTGCATGACATGCCCGGTTGTCGACCCACGATCGTGGTCAAGGAATGGCTTCTCCAGTGGTCCCAGTCCCGTGAGGGGCACAGGGTAGGGGGCCGGTGACCTGGGCAGGGTTGGAGAAAGCCTTCAGACTGTTGTAAATAAAGTGCATCATATGTGCTGTGTTTTCCACTCATGAATATTAATGAGGCAGCATTAATATTCATGAGTTGTCTGTCCTAGCACATAGGCTCCATAAATATTGGTGCCAGCGACCTGCAGGGATTTGTAAATAAATGCAACATAAAGAAAGTGCTTGACAGAGCTCAAGGGGGGCAATTTGATAAAGGGGCTAAATCAGTAAATAATAAATGTACTGGCTGCTCCAGATCTTTGCAGTGGCACTCTGGTGGGCTGCCTGTCTGTTGCCTGGGGACTGCATATTTCAGCAGCAGCGGCAGGTGAAAGACTGCACACAACTGTTAAGTATGGGCAGCGCATGAAACATCACTAAAGGAGCTACTGAACTATGGGGCAATGTTTAAGATTAAATGTTTTATCTGGCTGCACCAGAACTTTAATCATGGGACTGTAAGGGAACTGTGTACATTTAGCAGCCATTTCTGCAGAGCAGCAGCCAATCGGAATGCCAGAATTTCTGTGCAAGGACTGTTGGGGCTTTGCAGAGACTTGTGGGACTTTGAAAAAGGCTTGTGAGGGTAAAGCAGGGACATAATTCAGGCACCAAAACAGGGAGCCTATCCAACATTGAAGGAAGCTACTGAATATGCATTCTGGAGATTGACAAGTAGATTTAGCCAATCACTTTTGGACCGACAAGTGGATTCAGCCAATGGGAGCCCCAGAAGAGCTCCATAAAGCCCAGGGATTTTCAGGCTGAGTCAGAATTTGGAGCAAGCCCTCTACAGGAAGGTGGGCTGTGGCCCCTAGCTAAGCGTGTGGGACTAGTGTGTTCAGCTGAAGCCTCTCAGAAGGGAGGGTGCTTCTGCCTCTGCCAGAGAGAAAAGTGGCTGCCAGCATCTGAAGTCACTAGCCTGGGGTTTGCCAGAAATTGTCCCCAGGGCTAACATTTTCCTTACCACATTAGGAAAATGTGGGAAAAGCCAGCATCTGCCTGCAGTTGTAAGAGAGCTGCAAGAAATGCTTCTGCCTCAGCAATGAGAGTGCGGATGAAACCTGTAACTACCAGAAAAGGGAAGTATTCTGAATCTTTCTGAGTAAGTAACTTCTACTTACAGTACAAGTTTCTTAAGAGATCTGTAAGAGACAAAGAAGCCCAGAATGCCTAGAAGTGCTATGTGACTGTCTGCACCCTGTATTTAACCAGCACTTGAAAAATGGGTGAACATCTGTGCAAGTGACCAGAGAAGTGTCCAGTAGTTGTGAAATATTAATTGTGACTATATTAGGTACCTGCAGGAGTGGAAGGGGAGTTTCCTAGACACGCAGAGCTATTCCTGGCAGTTCCTAGGAGGCCAGTAAATGTTTGAGTGTCCAGGTTGGAGCTGCTCATGCCAGCAAAGCCAAAAGGATTGAGATTTGTCTCTTAAGCTTGACAGAAGCTACAGTGATCAGTTGTACTACCACGTCAAGTATGCCAAATGGCAGAAGCCAAACCTCAAGCTCTGTCTGGTGTGTTAGTGGAAGTTATTCCTCAAAGAGCTCCTGACACAGTTGAGACAACTTTGAAAAATGTATTATTCAGACATAACTGTAGCTTATATTTAGTATTTTATTCTGTAATTATCACCCTTATTTCCTTATTCTAGGGATATTTGCATCAATACAGTATCTCTGCTCTTTGAGCTCTGGCTGCCTGCCTACAGCTGACATCATAATTCTGTTTATGACATCAAAATATGTTGATGTGGAGATAATTATGATGTCATAAACAGGAGATTGTAATGTCATGTGTAGAGAAGCAGCCAGAGTAAACAGAGTCTAGGGAACAGGGATTTTGTTTTCATGCAACTGTTTTCAGTAATAAAGAAAATAGGGAATTAATTACTGAAAATATATGAAGTACTAAAGAAAATGGGATGGAGCTGAATATAAATCTGGACTGGCAGTATAGCCTAGAGGTTAGAAGAAAGAGGTGTGAACGAGCTTGGTACATCCAACAGACCAGACCTGAGTTTGATTCTCACAATCTCCACTTGCATACTGTGTGACTCTGAGCAAGTCACTTAACCACCCAGTGCTCCCAGGTCGCCCCTGAAAACAGGCACTTTTGCCTAGTGGGTCCTACTCAGTTACAAAAGACTAAAATAAAAAAAAAAAATCTTACTTTTTTCAAAGTTTTGCTGATAGTGTCAGTGACTCTAAGTTCCTGTTTCTGCCGTAAAGAAAGATACGATTTTGCGTAAAGACTGTGTCCTGTGATCTGCTTTGGGAGCCATGACCTGGGCTCTGGTTGCACACCCCATGAAGGAGTGTGGGTGCTTGTCCCTAAAATCACTGGGAGTGTGCTCCTGGTTCTGAGACTCTAAACTGACTAAAAAAAGTCCATGTCTACCACGCTGGTCACATGGCTGAAGGATTGTGACTACTTGAAACAACTAAAAGTGTGTTAAATGTATAAATGTGCTGAATGCAATGAGACTGTTCCAGATCAGCCTGGGATTTCAGCCTGGTAGTGTGCCAGCTAGGCACTGCCATATACAGTTCCCGAGGAAGTTATCCTTTAAAGTAGGGACTGCTGATTTGGAGTGGACTGCCAGATTGTTTAGCAGCCATCTTTGTTGCCTTTGACCTGCTTTGCAGCCAATGGAAAAGCCAGGAACCCACAAGACTACAAAAAGGGGACTCTTAGGAAAAGGTGAGGACTATGTAATGGTGCCTTTTCTCCCAGTCAATTGGGCATCATATGTTCATTTCTACATTTCACATGTAGAAATGAACATTCTACATATTGATTAGATGGATTGACAACCTGATTGACAAACTGGGACTCTTACCTGATCCCCTGAGACTTGGGGAACAGACTTAGCTGGGAGCAGTCATCTGAAAGCTTCTAGAGGGTGTAGGGACTCTGACTGTATGCTCTGAGAATGTCTGGAGGCCTGCCTGGGGCTTCCACAGCACATAACCAAGGGAGTGCCTATTTGATTTCCACCATCTGGGAAACCAGTAGTTAAAATGGAGAGTTTGTTCCGCTGAACACAACCCTGAGTTTGGAAACCCAAGAGACTGATATCTGCCCTCAGTGCTGGGAGATAATCCAGCACTGTGTTTTCTATTTTAGGACTTTGTGCCACAGCTACTAGCCTACAAAGTGGCTGAAAATATTGAAGTTGCTTCCTGAGATCCAGTGTATTCCTGCCAGGCAGTTTAGGGAGTCAACTGAACAGTGTCACAGCCAAGCACTGTTTATTGCCTCACTCTGAGGACTGGATGCCTGGATGGGAGGGTGATGTGTGTGGCCCTGGTCCCTAGACTGGTCCAGTCCAGAGTGTCAGAAAGCTGATAGCTGCTGTGAACTGCAGAGAGAGAGAGAGGGAGAGACGCAGAGTTCCAGAGAGCTGCAAGCACCTTCACTGAACTGCCACACAGCCAGACAGACCTGCACTCCTGCTAAGAGTCCCTAGAGCTGCAGACTAGAGAAAAGTTTGACCTACAGCCTGATAGAATTCAGAGACTGCTACTCCAGGACCGTGAATAAATTCAGGGTTTGCCCTGCACCTGGAGAGTTGTAGCTCCTTTTTCACCGAAGTTACTGTTTATTTAAAAGTGCACCAATGCCAGCCAATCAGCTGCAACACATTGGGCCTGCACTGACTGAAAGTTCTGGGTACATAGGAAGGACATTGGGGCCTCCAGACAGGCAACTGGTACCAGTTGGGGTGGGTTTGGTGGTTGAGTTGTTGGAGGGTGGGCACTGTTATTATTGTTATTGCATCCTTCAACATCGTTAAACAGATATTTATCTTTGCATCCCTTTTTTCCTGTAACCCCCACACACACACACAGGTGATGCTTACCTTATCTGACCCTTGGGAGTTCTGTTTTTTCCTCCCACTTCCCCGCTGTAACTTACCGCCTGGTCTGAGTCCTGAACGTTCCCTGAGTCTCTGTCCAGCTCCCATGTTGTTCCTTTAGTTATAGAAGCTCTGGTACACCCTGCAGTTTCTAGCAGCTTAGAATGCAAAAACTAACTGCAGAGGACAGTAATGAAATGCAATTCCAGAATCAATGCAAGAAGGGGTAATTTATGCATGAAAGTCAAAAGGACTGGGAAAGGTGCTCTTTAAATCTCAGTCTCTCTATCTCTCAACAAAATATTGCTTTCTTTTATAAGATGTCTTTTCCTAGAAGTTGAAACTCTGCCTCCTGTTCTTGTAAGTTTCCTGTCCTGTCTTTCACAAAATAGGGTAATTTATGCATGAAAGTCAAAAGGACCGAGAAAGGTGCCGATAGAACTCTGTCTTCTCTCAGTTCCATGCATTGTTGCAGAGGCAGAAGTAAGTCAATTTTACAAAAACATACTGACAATGCATTTGGATTTTGGCATAATGCACTGCTAACAGTGTGTCTAGGGGAAGGGAAACACAGTATGTACACTGAGTACTGGTAGTTTTCCTTGCAAAAGCTGTGACTGCACTGTAGTGCACAGTGTGAGTCCTCCTCTACCCTGTAGTGATATCAATGGGAGCCAGCAGTCCTGCAGCTGAACAGCAAAGGCAAGTGCAGCAGGGCTCAAATCTAAATCCAATTTATGGAAGGCAGAGTAAACCTTGGACAAATATAACAAATGCACACACCCTTTCAGGTCTAGTACTGCATATAATGACTACAAAATGTAACTTTTTGGATCATCATGAAAGGTGCTCTTTAAGGAACAGACTGAGAAATGTGCCCTGAAAGTTTCATGTGCTTTGTGTGCAAACTGGGGGAGTCACTAGAGAAATTGTCCAGAAACTGTGGAGAAAATGGTCAAAATGGCACTCCCACTGCTGAAATTGAAGCTGAGAAAAAAAGTTACAGTTTGCTGTTTAAATTTGCTCCTGCTCGATGATCGCCATGAAGGAAGAGCAAGAGAGGAGAGAGAGAGAGAGAGAGAGAGAGAGAGAGACGTGCAAGCTGGTCAGACCGGGATCAATCATCGAGGGCCTGTGAATGTTCTAATCTGTAGTAAACAGGCTATTGCTGTGTAATTTCAGGCTCAACCCATTGTCCGACTGACTGGAAAGTGAGCATGACATTTGTGGATATGATAGGCAGGACCACCAGCCTGATTCACCCCAGGATTGGCACCAAGCCGAAAATTTCCATCAGAGGAAGCCAGCTACTGAATTCAGTGAGTAAAACCAGTTAACCATGCAACACACTATATGTGTTTATCAAGCCAGCTGAATCTATGTGCAAGTAGTGTGATTTTTTTGCAAAGAAGGACTGTGCGTTGTTAGACCAAGTGCAACAAGTAAAAATTCTGAGCATAGACTGTGAGCAGTGATAATGGTTTCAGCAACAGTAAATGTTTTTAGGCAAAAAGGGACTGAGTTGTATAGTGAAAATGCAACAAACAGGCAATCCTGTGTAAAGAAAGACTGTGGGGCTTACCAGTGACTTTGAACATGTGTAAATAGTTCTCTGAATTGATGCTGATCGTAAAGTCAAGTTTAAATTCATATGAATGTGCTGAAAGGTACCAGCAGAGCAACTGATTGCAGTTTTGAGTAAATACAGTAGCCAGAAGAGGCCAGAAATAGAGTTTTAGCCAGTGAACAAAGTTTGATGCATGAGGAAAATTACCGCCACCACTCCAGGGCGGGGTTACAATGTAAACACAGCAGCAGGATCCCTTTTGTGAGACAGTAAAGAGACTAGTGAACAATTCAGTAACAACAAGGTTTGTGTGTGTTTGCTGTCAGACATGGCCTGAGAACTCCCGATATCCAGATCATGCCTGAGCTATGATCGAGGGAGAGTGCACACCAAGAGAAACAGAGAGAACTTTCTATGGTGAAAGGTTGCCTCCAGATGTAGCAATCCCTAGCTATCCAGTAAGACTGTGCATTGTGTGCCTCAAGGCTGAAAGGGATGTGTTTCTGATACCCCACTGTTCAGATTGCCTTGTAAAGTATGGAATGAGCAGGGGTGCAGCACCAGAGAGGGCATCACAAATTTGTTTGGCTCCCACGTGGACCCGAGTAAGGGACTCTGCATGTAGTAGCACGTAACACCAGGTTGAACCTGTTGGGGAAAGTTCCACAGAGTGTGTCACATAGGGAGAGGGTAAAATTGATGTTGATCTACTGCAAGGGCAGAAGCAAAGAGAGGTTTCCACGCCTGTGTCCCAGATGGACAGTGCAACGGAAGGATCCGTGGACCCATGGAATCAGGGACCAAGTCCTAGCCAAGTGGGGGAGGATGAACTGCAAGAGACACTGCATTGGGAGGTGTCTACCTCCACACCCAGTGATGAGTGGACTGTCTTGGGAGTGAGGACATTTGCTCACTCTTGGGCTCAGATCATGAGTGAGGAAGAGGAGGAGGAGGATGATGAAGAAATGTATCATCATATTGAAAACTCAACAAAACCACAACTCTTACTCAAAAAAACAAGAAAAAAACTCCAATAACCTACCCCAAAAAATAATTGAAAACCATACTTTCAATCTTCAATACACACAAACTCAACAAGACTAACCATCCTTACCAAGCAAAACCTAAATTTATAAACATTAAATAACAAGAAAACTAAATATAAAACACAATATCACTATACAATCACTACCATTTCCCACTGAGTCTGAAAATAAAACAAAACAAGAACCCTAATTTAAAAAAAGCAAAAAAGTAACTCTAGTTCAACAGAATATATCAGGGACAAAGTCTTAAGTCATCTTTAAAAATTCAGAGAATAGAGCAGAACTCTGTTTATAGACACTATGCGCATCGTGGATGGGGCTGGGAATGAGACATTCCACAACATCAACTTTGAATGCACAAACAGGGTCATAGTCCTCGACCCACACCCTGAGTAGTACTACCCTTAATGGTGCCACTCCCTGTGAATATGCCCCGCATGCCTAGAGGGAAGTGAGCAGTGGCAGGCCAGTTGCCTGTCATCCAGAGCAGCAGTATCCAAGGAGGAAGATGCAGCTCTTTTGGTATTCCAGGATTCTTCAGATGTATCCAGATTCTTCAGCTCAGCAGTGTTTTCCTGTTTCATCACCTGGCCTTCTAAATGACATAATCCCAGCTGTTTTCCTGTTTCATCACGTGGTTTTTCATATGACATCAATCCAGCAGTTTTCCTGTTCCATCGTTTGGTTTTCAGATTATATCACTCCAGCAGTTTCTTGTTTCATCATTTGTTTTTCTAGAGGACATCAGTCCAGCAGTATCTGAAGATTCTACCTGGTCTGAAGGGCGAGGGTCCTCAGCTTTTAGAAGTAAGGTGATCCTTTGTTTTTGGTCTTCAAGGAACTGGTGAGACCACATATTCTATTTACTTTACTGACTTTGCACAACACATTCTACATTTCATGACTTTCCACGGAACTGTAATGACTGTCCCCAGAGACTCTCCCCATGGATTGCAATGCTGTACAGGCCCAGTCCTGTCCAAGAACTGTTCTTTAGCAGGATCCGGCCTAGGAGAGACTCTTTAATGGACCATGCCTTCGGATAACAACAATCTAGTCCTTAGTTTTGAACATTGTAGGGTCTTCCATCCCCAAATGTGTTGTATAAACGTCTTCTTTCCATTTTTTTACTTTTGTACTTTTATAGAAAAATATTTTTTTTGTTTCTGTAGTGTTCAGGTGGAGGTTTAGGCACTGTGTGGAATGTAGAATGTGTTTTTGTGTTTTATTCTCTTGCAGGTATTCCTGAGGAAGAAAAGAAGAGAAGAGAAGAAGAGGATGTTAGAGCTCAGCTGAGTTCCCCTTTTCTTACTGTTTTTAGGATTGTCTGTAGTTAACAGGGTGTTAAAATGTTTTTCTTCACAGGTGAAGGTTGTGGGGAATGTTTTTGGGAACTGTAATGTAATGTATGTTTCCTTGTTTTTGTTCACAGGTACCCTGGGAAGTTGGGGGGTGGGTTCCCTAGTGGGCAGCCTAGTCAAGATATATTTTCCCTAGAGGAGTAGAGGAACAGACAGGCTGGGGTCCTGATCTGCAGTAGGGTCTCTCAGTTTTGGTATATTAGGGCATGCTTCAAGCAGTTTGGTTGGAACCACTGAGTAACCATAGATAGACTGTAAGATAGGGGCTAAAATTTCATCAGCCAGGCTCTGTGCCTTTAGTGTTGCCTCCTGTGCCTGGCACATGGTAGGGGAGGGCCTGATCACCACTCCCTGTAGGTAATGTAGAGGGTAGGATGGCCTGGTGCCAGGTGGAGAAATGACTGCGGACAGTCATTTGCCTGGCCAAGGTGACTACAACCATCCAGTCCCCTGGGGTTACTAGAATACCATCAGTGTCAGTGTTAGGTAGGGAAGGCTGCTGGTGAATAACTAGTTAAATGGGGGTTTCACCTACTCACTCTCTTGTTTACTTGGTGAGAGATGAGGTCATTTAGAACTCACACAGCAGCTGACTGTGAGTGGGGCGTTTAAGAATCTTGGGTCAGTTGGTTGTTAGCTAGTCAGTGAGTGAGCCAGAGAAGTGGGAGCTGCTGTGTGGGCTCTGTGAGGAGAGTCTGTTTTCTCACCCTAGTCCTGAAAGTCACCTACCTGCCAAGAGAAGTGGTGGAAACCATTGCCTACAGCAGGATCTCCTGATTTTCATCCCTGGAGGGATGAAAAGGACGGCTAGAGGATGGATCCTAGGAAAAATCCCCTACTTGACCCAAGCCAATGTGAAGCTGCCTGTATTGTTCTAACTGTGAGTAGATTTGACTTTGTGCTTCCTGAAGAAAGCACCTGTGCTTTGGTGTTTCTCTGGCTAATATGGAAAGGTACACCAGTTTCTGTTCTAAGTTTGAGACGTTTCTCAGTTTGAAGTTGGCTGACAATTGTGGGGTCCCGAGGCAGACTAATGCACATTGTTCAGGACTTTAATTTCCTACACTCCCAGAGTAGTGTTTCCTAATGCTGGATGCGAAAGTTCATTCAAAGATGCATTTTCTAAGTGTTTTCAAGATGTTTTAGGTGTAACTCTGAAAGAATGGTTGGTATGGACATGGAGCGAAAGGGTGGGCAGTACCCCATCTGGAGTAACCAGTTCAACACTACAGGTTCTGTAAGGGTGCCTGGCTATTCAGGGCATGGTGGCCAATGTCTGAGAGAAGCTTACCCCGTGGAGTGGGTTGTGCTAGTAATGAGCCTGAGACTGCTCAGTTGTGGCCAGTGCCACTAGAAGAAATGGTTCAGTTGTGGCCAGTTGCCATGTGCAGACGTTCCAAAGTCCTATGCCACATGGGAAATGTGTGTGTGTTCAGTTGCAGTCATTACCACTGACGAGAATTTAATGTCCTATGAAATATGGGAATACAAAGAGATTCTGTCAGATACAGTCATTTTGTTGTTCTGCAAATGCTTTGTGCCATGCTGTGTAAACCTTGGGGGTCCACCCTTGCTTTAGAAAACATCTTTCAGAATAACGTCACACTCTAGAACCCCAGCTCTGGTGTGGACATTTACGTTTTTGCTTACTGTGTGTGGAGTTACTGGGTATCCCTCCAGAAGAATAGATCTAGCATAGCCCTAACAAAAAGTTCTGTCCTCAGGACATGGGTTTTGGTCATTTGTAATTTGCTTTTGTACACCCCATCCCTGTTTTCTGACCTCTAGAATAATGAGCCTGGTATACATTCCCAAAGCTAGGGATGGTACCAATTGCCAAAGTAGTTTGTGCCCAGTCAAAGTACCAGGGTAGCTAACTGTGTAAAGTAGCAGGGGTGGGGGTGGGGTGGGGGTGGTTACATAAGAATGTAGAAAAATTGTACTGTTTGGCTGTATGACAGCTTTAAAGTTAGGACAGGGCATAAACTGCACAGAGATGGTTTCAGAGCAGCCATACGGTATACCTTTGACTCCAGAGCCAGCCAATGAGAGTCTTAATAGCCTAAAACTGAAAGAATTGACTGCTGGGAGGAGGTAAACCATATTTTAGGCACCTAAATCAATATCCAATCAATAATCAAAGAAACTTAATGTTTAATAATTTTACTGATGGACAGCTATTTTCAGCCAGTCAGTGCTGCCATTTCTCAATGAAACCCAGGGACAGTTTCAGCTTGGGGGCAGTCTAGCTAGGGCTCTCAGTGACACAGAAGGGCACAGACTGTGTGGGAGAAAGGTTTGGAAGTCAGACCAAGGCTTCCACAGCCAAAGACTGGGCGTTTGTGTTCTGTGTTCCAGCACCTGGAAGCCCCAGTGTGAGAGTGTTGTTTCAGCTGAATCCTGCAGCATTCTGAGAATGTACTCAGCTTGGGAAAGCATTTGAATTGTCTGCCCAAAACTGCAGTTGCCTAAATTGGCCTGAAGCTGAAGCTATCAGTGGAAAGAAACCTGTGGATGCTCCTGTTCCAGGGAGCCAGAGAAGTTGTGAAATCCTGTTGTTTGATACCTTAGGCTCTCCGCTATGGGATTGTATGCTGTTCAGCCTGGAACCACATAAGTTGTCTGAAGTGTTTTTGTTCAGACCACTCTGAAGCCAGATGTGCGACCTGCTAACTCTTATCAAGTGGGGTGGATTGGGACGCAGGAGCCACAGGTGCATGCCTAAGTGCTAGGGCACTCTTGACTCTTTTGGGGGAGTTGGACCGTGGGGTCACTTCTTGAGTCTGGGCTCTTTGTGGACCAGGAAGCCTTGCACAGTGCTCCTGCACCCCAGTGAAGAAGGTGACAAGCTGCCAGATGTTGTGATCAAGGCAGGAGACCAGCTGCCAGATTCTGTAAGCCAGCCAGAAGGTGTCAAGCTGCTAGACAAACCTACCTCATCCATCAAGCCTGTTTTTGCTGCTCAAGATCTCAGCCTTCAGAACGCTGTTTCAGACCTTGAAAACTGGGACTTCAGAACCCTGAGTAAAACAGGGTTTGCCCTGATCATGGGAGTTAGTTTAAAGTTGGTTACAAGGTAAAAGTTTGCAATAAGCTACAGTGTTCAAAATTCACTTCAAGTGCCCCAATGCCAGCCAACCCATGGCAATGATTAGACATGCATCTTAATCTGAGTACCCAGTTAGATTGTTGGGGCACTGGTACCATTGGGGAGGTGGGCAAGATAAATGTGTTGTTGCTATAGTGGGTGGGCACAGTTATTGATATTGTTCTTGGGTTTTGCCAGTTTATTCAGCATTACTATTGTCATTTTTACTGCTTACCCAATCCCCTTTCCCTATAATAAACATATTATTGTTACTGTTAAAACTGTCTGTGAGCATATTATGAGCTACAGTCACTAATTGCATGTGTTGTGGTATTCTGTGTGGGGGTGACTGGAAGGTGAGGTGGGTAGGTACAGCATCATCTGGCCCACTATAATTTTATTCTAGGTGGAGGCACCGTGCTATTTATTTACATCTTTGGGGAAGAACCCAGGATTGTCATCAAAACAGAGCCCAGGCCTCTTAACCTGTGTTGCAGTCATCAGGCAGGGTTAGTAGCCCTCTGGTTGCCCGGGTTACATTCCCATATCCCTTTGTTCTATAAATTGTTTACTGTTACTGTTAATCTGTCTCTTGGGCATATTGTGCATGAGAATATTATTAGCTATATTATTCATTGCGTTCCATGTGTAGAGGTGACTACAAGGGGAGGCGAGTAGGTAAAGCATTCTAGGGGTTTGTACCAGACAGACATCTGGCTCGCTGCATTTTAACTCTGGGTGGAGGCACTGTGCTAATCAGTCTTTATTGGGAAGGAACCCCCATTTCAGATCAGAACAGAGCCCAGGCCTCTCAACCTTGCTTAAGCCCATGAGGCAGGGGTTTTAACTGTTGTATACATGCTGACCCAGTTACAGGTATGGAAAACAATTCTTCAGATATATTAAGGAAAAAAGGAAACAGGGAAGGGGTATTGTTAGGCTACAAGAGGGAGGGGAGGGCACTAGAGGAAGATGAACAAAAAGCAGCCGTCCTTAATGATTACTGCTGCTCTGTCTCCACTAGAGAAATGGTAGGCCTCTGCCTGAATATGGCATCAAAACAGCTGTTAGGAACATTTCTGAAATGAGGCAGCCAGTATTTATCAGAGAAAGGGTCCAGAAGGGGCTTGAAGCCCTAAAGGTAGGCAAAGCTCCAGTGTCAGGTGGAATGCACCCAAGGGTGCTCAAGGAATTGGCTGCTGAATGGACTGAGCCCTTAGTAGTGTGGTAATCTGGGGTAAACAGATGGACTCAGACACAGAGGAACTTGCTTGCAGCCATCTTAATTCTCGGACTGAACACACTACCCCCCACCCCATGCCCCACAGAGCATGACAGAAACTGCACAATATGATCACAATACTGACAAGCATGAACTACAACAGTTATGGCTACCTCAGAACTTCCAGTGGTAAGTACACATTATATATATATATATATATATATATATATATATACATACATACACACACTACACTCTTCCCCCTTAGACAAAACGTAGTCTAAAATACCCAGCATTAACATTTTCTAACTTCTGGGCTGAAGTAGACTGTTCCGTACCCAGGAACAAGTTCGAGAGATTATTCTGACCCACAGGAAGAACTTGTTACTAAGCAACACAACAGGTAACAAGTCCAGTTACACAGAGACACTGGTTCAGTTCATGAATTAAAGGTCAAATCTCTGTTGTACTCTTTGCTGCCGCATGGGGTATCTCCATGCTGGAGTAACTGCTGCCGGTGATGCATGAGGTTCTGCATTATTTGGCTCAGTTCCCACTGGAACTTCATGAGCAGGAGAAAAATTCTCAGTGTCACTATCCTCTTCTGGAGTGATATCTACTGCTGAATGTGCTGGAACCCTTGAAAGTAACTGGTGAGCCACATGTACATGAATAAGTCGATGTCCCACACGGACTCCATAAGTCAAAGGTCCACTTTTTTCCTATCACCACTCCAGGAATGCAAAGATGCTTGGGATGCTTGAAGTCATGAACCATTACCCCCTCCCCAGGATGGAAGATCCAAACTGATTAGGTTGACTTGTCATGACCCCTCTGTTGTTGCAGTTGACATTTTGCTAAGGTATTGGATAAGTCCTGCTTGAGTAATGCCAAACTGGTACGGGGTTGATGTTTGAGGAACAGTTCAGCAGGTGTTTGTTCTGTTATGGTGTGAGAAGTGTTTCTACAAGTGAACAAGAAACAAGCCAGCCTTTGGGTTGCAGGTATTGACTGAGGACTTTGTTTTGACAAGGCTTTCTTTAATGTCTGTACAGCTCGCTCGCTGCACCATTTGATGCTGGATGGTACGGTGGAGACAAAATATATTGGACCTCATTTCGCTTTAAGAACAGTTTGAACTTTTGTGAAGAAAACTGGGGATCATTGTCCGACACTAGCTCCTGTGGTAGTCCATAAGATGAAAAGATATGTCTTGGAAGACTCACAGTCCTTTCTGTACTTGTTTCTTGCATAGAAGTACTTCAATCCATTTGGAGTGGACATCAATCACTACTAAGAAATGCTGTTTGGCCACTTCAGCATAGTCAACATGGATGCTCTCCCAAGGTGTGGTAGCCCAGGACCATGTATGCAGGGGTGCAGTTGCAGGTTGATTGTGGACAACCATTACAAGATGTATATTGGCTGACAAGATGTTGAATGTCTTGATGAAGTCCTGGCCACCAGAGATATCCCTGGCCAATGCCTTCATCCGAGAGATGCTGGGATGACTCTCATGTAAGACGGAAGTAACCTCCTTTGGAACTTTGGAAGTATCATGACTCAGGTGTCCCACAGACTACAGCCTTGATCTGTGGACAACTGGTCCCTTCTTAATAGAAAGGTCAAGAGTGGGTCTTTTGTGAAGTTGGGCCAACCATTGAGGATGAAATCCAAGACCATTGAGAGGACTGGATCCCATCTTGTTTACTCTGCTACATTCCATGAAGCAACAGGTGCTACTCGATGTGTGAAAGTTGGAACACTGCCCCATCATCTTCCTTTTCTGTTGTATCCTTGCATGACGGTCTTGACAGTGCATCTGCATTTGCGTGATCCTGAGAATGTCTGTATTCAACGTCACATTCATAGAGCCAACAAAATCAAGGCCCATCACTGCATCCTTAGTGCTGCAAGCATTAGTATTGCTGACCTTGGCCCCAGAATGGCCAGTAGAGGCATGTGATCTGTTAGCAAACTGAATTTCCTCCTTACAAATATTTATGAAACTTCTTGACCCAGAAGATTATGGTCAAGGCTTCCTTAGTGATCTGAGCATAATTTCTTTCACTTGGATACAGGGTTCTTGAAGCAAAAGCAATTGGATGTTCCCCACGATGGAAACACATGAGAGCGACTGTACCCACCACATATGACAATGTGTTGCATACTAATCTCAATGGTTTACTGGGTCATAGGTGCACTAGCCACTTGCTGTTAAGTCATGGCTTGCACTATTGGAATCTTCTTCACACTGCGGTGACCAATTCCATTTCACATCTGTTTGCAACAAACTGTGTAGCAGTTGCAACATTGGGACAAGTTTGCCAGGAAGCGTTCATAGTAGTTCAACAGACCCAAGAATGATCTTAGCTCTATCGCATTTGTTGGAGCTGGTGCATTGACAATTGTTTCCACTTTGCTCTCAGTTGAGTGCTGGCCCTGGGTGTCGATTCATTAGCCAAGGTACTCAACAGAATCTTGTACAAACTGACATTTAGCTAGCTTCACTCTCATTCCATACGCTGCAGTCTGGACATGACCTTGTCCAGGATTGTCAGATGCTCTTCCACTGTGGGTGGTGTCACCAAGATATCATCCATAAAGCAGACTACATGATCCAACCCATGCAGTATCTAGTCCATTGTGTGCTGGAAAATTGCTGGTGCTGTAGAAACTCCATAGGCCAAGCAATAATATCTGTAAAGTCCCTTGTGGGTGTTTATGGTGAGATACATCTCTGACTCTGGCTCCAATTCCAGCTGCTGGTATGCAAATGATAAGTCTAACTTGCTAAAGAACCTTCCGCTTGCCAGGGTGGCAAACAAGTCCTTGGCATTCAGTAGAATATATGTTTTTGGTTCCATATGATGGTTCACTGTAACCCTGTAGTACCCACATGTTACCCCCTCCCGACAGCGGCATTTTCGCCAGTGAGGTCCCTACAGTGACTACGGTGCCATGCTGCTGTGGGAGAGCCGCTGGAACCTGGTGCTGTCTGTTGGGGTCCTGCCTTCTAATCAGCTCCAACTGGAGTTGAGAATCCTTAAGTGGGGATGCGAGAGCCCCCAATGAAAATAAGGATTTATAGTGCGTAATGGCAGCCGACTGCAGAATGCAGTCGACCTGCCGTGTCGCTTAACGGGGTGTTCGATAAAATTTTGTCGAGCTGCTGTTGTGGGATCCATACACCACGCAGCTCGCTTGATTTGTCTTGCTTTGGTAACACGATGACAGGGGAGCCCAGTCACTCCTCTCTACTCATGAGTGACACAATACCATGTTTGTCCAGACAATCCAGTTCTTTTTACCACTCTTTCAAGGCATAGGGTACTGATCAAGGCTTGTGGAAGATGGGAGTGGCTCATGTTTGCACTTGGATCTTTGCCTTGAAATCCTGTATTGTACTGTAGCCATCCTGGAAAATAGGACCATGTTTGTCCAGCACTTTCCTCACTGCATCTTGAGGTACTTTTGTTGCAATTCATGAGGTGAAGATCTTTTCCCAGTTCAACTTGATCTTCTTGAGCCAGTTTCTTCCTAGTAAAGCAGGTCTCTGTCTTTGCACTACCACTAGAAGTAGGGTCCACATTCCTCTCATAAGTAAGTGGTACCTGAATCTCCCCAGAACAGGGATTCATTCTCCTGTGTAAGATGTAGCTGAATATGCGATGGGTGCAACAAGCACTTCCTGAGAGTCTCCTTGTAGATATGCTCTGGCACAAGAGATACTGATGCCCTGATATCAAGCTGCATGCTAACCAATTTACTTGTTACCTCGATCTGGAGGAAAATTCCTTCTCCATTTCCTTGACTTGAGTAGACAGTAAACAGCTCAAATGACTCTTTTTCCAGTTCAGTCTCTGGCATGGTGTCGATAACATACTGTGCACAAGCTGCATGTGATGCACTTTTGCACACTGTCTGCAGATTACTCACTTTCCCACAGCTGTGGCATTTTTCTTGACGAAATCTGCATGTGCTTTGCTGGTGGTTACCCCTACAACAGTAACAAAGTTGTTTGGACCTTGTGGAACTGGCCTGTGGCGCTGGCTTCTGATGACCTTGTTGTTGCTGATGAAGTGGTGGTGGACCACTTCATGGTCTGGAATGTCCTGTGGCTCCTGGCACATAGGTGACTTTGTGATCTTCACTCCTTTTTTTTTTTTAAATTAAAGTTTATTGGAGAACTTTTATATCATAGCAACAAGAATGTTACAGATTGCAAGAAAGTCCATTTCTACTCATATACACACTCTGAAAATCAGAACAAGAGAGAGAGAGAGAAGAGAGACAAAATAAAAAACAAAAGGAAAAGAACAGCCAGAAAGAGAGAAATAGAGGGAGTAAAGTTCCCGAGGAAAGGGGGAGAGTGCCTTTGAAAATATAAAAAGAAAAAGGAGAAAAGAGGGAGAAAAGCGTTATATACAATGTAAGCATTCCACAACTTATTGCCTATGGCCTGTATTGGAATCCTTTTCACTATCACTATATGCCCAATATACAACAACAGCCTACTAGGGCATTTACATATTACCTATTTGATTTGGTAAAAAGAAGAGAAAACATCACAAACATCGATAGAGAGGCAAAACCTTTACCTAGACAAGAGAAGACCCCCCTGCCCCGTTCCCATGCAGAACCTTCGGGCCGAGCCAGGAAAGTCCCCTCAAACATATCTGGCTAGTAAATCTAGCACAGGTTTCCCCTCCCAGGAGGGCATGAAATGCATGAATGGTAGCCATCTTCCTTTGAATTTATCTACTGATAGCCTCAGCTTGGCTGTCAGATATTCCATATCCAAGATCTTGGTGCAAATTCCATACCATGTAGAGGTAGTGGGCTTATCTGGGGTAAGCCAGGACAAATTAATAGCCTTAAGGGCTGCTGTCACCAAAATTCCAAACAGATAGTGGGAGGACCCGGAAGCCAAAGCAGGAGGGGGCAATCCCAGTATCCAATACTGAGGGAGCTCTGACAGCCCAGTTTCAAAAATCCTTTCCAAAATATCCTTTACTTCCCTCCAAAATTCCCATACGATTTTGCATTCCCAAAATATATGGAAGTATGTACCCACCAACTGACAGTTTCTCCAGCACAGATCCGAGTGATGTTCCCCATAGTGTTTCGTCACTGTAGGAACCCTTAAAAATCTAACCAATAACTTCCACCGAAATTCCCGCCAGAAGAGGGATGAGGTAGTGTTGTGAATAGCTTTCCAGATGGAAATCCAGTCAGGTTCCAATAGGGTCATGCCCAGATCATTGTGCCACTTATCTTTGATTAGGGCCAGGCAGTCACCCTCCAGCCAATTCATCCCCCTGTACTAATCTGGAGATCTGTTTTTTTTGATTTGGGATATTAATCAATGATGACAAGGTTGCATGTATTGGTTTATTTAGAAATTCTGCACCTAAATCGAGCTCCTTTTCATTTAAGTGGACATAGTGTCTTAACTGGAGGTACCTAAAAAAATCCTTGTGTTGAAGGTTAAATTTGGCCCTTAACTGCTGAAATGATTTTACTAAATTCTGATCAAAAAGTTAGCCCAGATTAGTCAGCCCTAATCTTGCCCATCGCAAGAAGCCCATATCCCACTTGAGTGGGCCGAAGTCTAGGCAGCTTAATATAGTTGTGTGTTTATTGAGCTTTAAAATATTACCTACTTTTAAATTCATATCCCTCCAAACCTGAGAAATCACCCTGGTGAACGGATTCCTGAAATCCAGCAGCCGTAATCTCGGAGTATCCAGAAAAATAAATTCCGAGACATTCCCCAGAGGGGGAGTCAGCCATCTCAATCTGAACCCACTTCGGAGGGAATTCTTGGGACACTGTCACCAACGGCTGCAGTTGAGATGCCCAGAAATACTTTTGGACATCAGGTACCCCAAAACCCCATCTTTCCTTAGGTGCCACCATAATCTTCCACCTCACCATCGGTCTTTTACCTAACCACAGGAATTTAGAAAGGGTAGAGTTCAACTCACTCCAAAAATTCCTGGGAGGTCTGAGGGGGATAGCTCCCATTATGAACAGCAGGCGAGGGAGAATATTCATGTGAATAGATTCTCCCCTGCCAGAAATGGACAAGGGGAGCTGTCTCCAATCTTTACAGTCCTCCCTAATTTCCTGAAGTACCCTTAAGTGATTTGTAGAATATAATGCCTTGAAGTCTTTGGGGACCCACACTCCTAGGTATCTGAACCCTGACTTACACCATTTGATTTGCTGCATCTGTGGTAGGGGCTGATTCAGGGGACCGCCCAGGGGGAATAACTCAGATTTATCTGGATTGACCCTATAACCAGAGAAAGCTCTGAACTCAGAGAGAAAACTGAAAATCTTGGGGACTGCATTCACAAGATCTGATATATATAGTAATGTATCGTCCGCATATAGCGAAATCTTAACCTCCACATCCCTAACCTGGAGACCCCGAAAGACATCTGTCTGGTGAACAAATGCTGCCAGAGGTTCCAAACTAAGGGCGAATAAGAGGGGGGGAAGTGGACAGCCCTGTCTGGTACCTAGCTCAATTCCAAACGGAGCAGAAATCGTCCTGTTCACCCGGACCCTTGCTCTGGGATTAGAGAAAAGGTTGGTTATCCAAGTCCGGAATTTTTCCCCAAACCCAAAACCCCCCAGGACCAAGTCTAGATATTGCCAATTTAAGCAGTCAAATGCTTTTTCGGCATCTAAGGAAAGTACTGCTGAAAGTGGGGAATCAATAGGAGCTGGGCCGAGGAAATAACATTTAACAACAATCTAATGTTGTCTTGAATATGTCTATCAGGAATAAATCCCGTTTGGTCCGAGTGAACCAGATCGGAACCACTTTTTGTAAACGTACGGTGATAATTTTAGCAAAAATCTTGGCGTCTAGGTTGAGCAGTGAAATGGGTCGGTACCCAGCACAGGACGCGTGATCCTTCCCTGGCTTGGGCAGCACTGAAATAAGGGCCTCCCCATGTGTCTGGCAAGGCCCCTGGCTCCTGTGCCATGTTGCAAACTCTGGTAAGCAGCGGGTTAACAAGTCCCGAACCCTTTGTAAAATTCGAGGTGAACCCATCCGGGCCGGGAGCCTTGCCAGAGCTGAGAGAAGATGAATGCTGCTGCCACCTCACCTTCTGTAAAGGAGACTCCAAGGAGTCCCTCTGGATGTCTGACAGAACCGGAAGCTCCAGACCCTGTAGAAATTTTAAAATTTTTCCCGATGTTCTGGTATTTCTTCCTTGGTATATAGGTGTTTGTAGAATTCTGCAAATTCCTGTGCAATGTCACCTGGGAGAGTCATATGCAAATGGTCAAGTGGATCCGAGCTAACCTTAGAGACATACCTATCAGCCGCCTGTTGCGAAGCCTAAGGGCAAGCAATTTATCCGCCCTCTCCCCTCTCATAATAACGCTGCCCAGCATATCTAAGGGAGTTCACCACCTTTCTGTGCAGTAGTGAGTTATATAGGTCTCTAGCCTCCCATAGCTTTTTAAGTGTACGGGTTGATCCTGTGCATTTATATGCGGCATCCAGGTCGGCGATAGAGGCAAGAGTCTCCTGCATGCGAGCCCGATATAACTTATGTTTATGAGAAGAAAATGCTATCGTATGCCCTCTTACCACCGCCTTTAGGGCGTCCCACAAAAATTTGAGTCTGGAAAACTCCTCTGTATTCTCACTCAAATAACACTGAATAACCTTTTTAGTGGATTCTACATATTGCTTATCATTAAGTAATCTGGGGTCAAATCTCCAAAGACCACCTCCCTCTGCCATATCCCAACAAAGCCGCGCCCTGACCATGGCATGGTCAGAGATCGTAATTGGAAGGATAGATATATCCTTAAATGAGTGCAAAACATTTCTCTGGGTATAAAATCTGTCCAGTCTGGAATACATGTTGGAGGCCGGAGGAAATAGGTGAAGTCTCTCACTGAAGGATTGAACTGCTTCCATGGATCAATTAGTCCAGCCTCAACGAGCAGGTTACGAAGTAACCGTGAGCAGGCCTTAGAACCTGGGATTTTGGTTGAGCTTCTGTCCAAAGTAACATCCTCAACACAATTCCAATCACCCATTAGGATAATTTGCCCAGGGGGTAGGCTGGCCAATGAGTTGAACAGAGAACGAAAGAACTCACCTGAGGGTGGGGTTGGGCCATAAATTCCAATCAGATGAATTGACCGACCCTTATAAATACCTGAAACTGTCAGTTGGTGTCCAGAACCTGATTTAATTATAGATTGGATCTGAAATGGAAGGCACCTATGAAAAAGGATAGCTACCCCCCCCTTTTTGGATTGGGGGTGTTCATCGGAGCATACTGTATTCACCCAATCCCTACGCAATTTCAAATGCTCTCCCAGGGTCAACCTGGTCTCCTGAAGACAGGCAATGTCACATTTTTCCCTTTTACATTCAGCTAGTATCTTTGCACGTTTAACAACATTGTTAATTTCCTTGACATTAAGAGAACAGATTGTCAAATCCGCCATATTGTTTGTCTTGACATAACTTCAACCACAATTACTCTCCCTATATCAAATTGCAAGATCTTCAAGTATGATCGTGTAGAAAGGCACTCTCCCCAAAACAAGAAAAGACCAAGAAAAGTGAGAGAATAAGAAGAGACAGACATTATACAACACAATAAGTAACAGAAAGGAAGAAGAGTTGCAAGTCCTGCACAAAATCGCTGGACCTGCCTCCACCAAGGAGTTCAACGACCAAAGGCTGCCATCAGTATCCAACACAGTGCCAAAGCCCAACCGAGCTGGTGACACTCAACTCAGTGAGTGCTTTGATGTGAAATAGGGGAAGATGAACTATTCCCCAGAAGGAACTACACTCCACTAGAGTGAAAGGGCTGGAGGCCCTCTGCACCTGGAGAGTCCTCACCCGCGCTTTAATAGGTTCCTCGCGGAACAAGACACTTCCGGAAGGGCTGAGAACCACAAACCTCTTCTGGCCTCCAACCATAACCCAATTACAAACCCACCTCCTTGAAAGAGAATCCAGTGCTTCAAAAAAAAAAAAAGGGAGGACGGATAAGAAATGGCATCATTATATTAACCAAAGTCTGGTGCAGCCAACTCCCTTTACCTCATATATTCCCTCATGGCTAGAAATCTGGGTCAGTTAAATGGGACACAGAATTACCCTACCCTTCTTGCCACCTAGAGGCGATACGATAGAAAGCCCAAAGCAAAATCTGACCTGTTTTATCCTACCTATTGCCCACTCACCCCCCCGACTGCCATCAAATGGAGTCCCACCATGACTGCACACCACAATGCGAAGGGCGAACACGAGGTCCTGAAACCATTGGATTAGACATGCTTAATTTGTTATCCATAAAAGCAAATTCCCCTTAGTTTTAATAGGAGTTATGCCCCTTAAGACCCCGTGAAAAAGGAGATGAAGAGGTAGCCCAAAAGGCCTGGAGGAGAGCAAGGGGGACTGGGACCAAGAACGGACCTCAGGAAGGTGCCACCTCAAAAACGGCCCCACCCAATGCAAAACCCAGAGTGAAGGGATCACCCGACTGTCCCTGTGCCCTAACAACAAGAATCAGCTTCCCCCAAAAGGAGGAGAGGGTCCCCCCCCACACTCCACCTCACCAGGGACCAAGCAGTCGTCAAACACAGAAAAGAAAAACAAAAAGGGGGGGGGCAGAGGAGCAGATGATCGCAAGGTAAGTTCCTAGTATATCCATATAATAAGTTCTAGCGGTGTTATATTCAAACTGCGAATAATATAAATTCAGGGATTCGAAACACATCAAACAAAAATAACTGCCCGCCATTCAATCTGTCCATATAGAACAAGAAATAAGCAATAAGCTATCCATTGCGATTCAAGTGATCTTCTCCTGGTGTTTTCCTTTGGCAATCCATCTGGTTAGGTCCGCTTAGGCAGAACAGAGTCCACTCTGAAATGAGGTCGATTAATGGTCTTCGAGCCCGGAGCCACTGTCCATAAAAGTTGCTCGATCTCCTTCTCTGCAATTTCTTCTTTTATGTCTGGAATCTGGATGTTTTTCAATGCCAAAAAGTCCTGTGCCATTAGTAACGAATCGTAGATTTTAGGGCCATCCTGCATTTCTATCCATAACCTGGTGGGGTAGCGCAGCTGGGCCCTCAAGCCTTTCTCTCTTAACTGCTTTATCACCATGAGCACCTTTCTCTGGCACTGGGCTAGGGCAGCGGGAAAGTCTTGATCCACAAACACCTTTGTGCCATCAAAATTCAAATCCTTCTTCGCCCATGCCAAATGAAGGATCTTATCTTTTGTTGGATACCTCAAAAATTTAATTATAATAGCTCTGGGGGCGCCCTGCTTGGGTTTTGGGGTGAGAGCCCTATGTGCCCTTTCAATCTCCAATGGGATGTCCTCTTCTATTTGCAGCTCTGTTTTTAGCCAACAATCCATAAACGCCACCATGTCAGCTTGCTCAGCCCCTTCAGGTACTCCAACCACCCTAATATTGTTACGCCTAGAGCGCACCTCAGCATCTTCAGCTTTCTCTGACAGGGCCTTCTCTCTACCATATAAGTATGCCAGTGATCATCCGTAGGCCATATGTTTGGCCTGTAGCCCCTCCAAGTGCTGTTCCACCGTAGTAGTTCTCGATTCCAACTTCTTAAAGTCCCTCTGAATATCTGAAACCTTAGCATCTATTTTGTGTGTAGCTTAATGATTTTCCTCGATTCTGCTCTGGTGCTGGTGGAGCCAGAATCAGAACACGAATCTTCTGCTCCCGAGGCCGAGAGCACTGATGAGTGCGAGGGAGCTGGGCTAAGGCCCATTGTCAGTCTGCCTTGCGAAGTTGCAGATGTCATTTTGGCAATCAATGATCCTCTTTTCTTCGTGCGGACCATCAGCGATCACTACCTGTACCTTTAACACAAAGCCAATGCTAAAGGTGCCACCACAAACCGCTGGATTCCCTATATTTTAATCTGTTGGACAGCCAGAGCAATAAGTTAAGCGGCCATTCCCGCTCGCTACGTCACCGGAAGTCCTTGATCTCCACTCCTTGATGGTTCAGAATGTCCCACTAAGTCCCTGGTATCATTGAGTACATCAAAACAATAATAAACAATAAAATTAAAGACAATTTTGCCTAAAAAGACTTAGAGTCCTGCTGACTATCTAAAGAATGTCCATGATTATCAAACAACAAAAGAGAGCACAAGTTTGAAAGATACCTCCATATCCTACACTCTCGGGAGGACCCTTTTACTAGGTTCGCTTTGAGGTATTTGAGAGTAACAAAAACTGGTTTATATCTAGGGAAAGAATAAGGAATATAAGTGTAAGTGTGGCTTGGGAGAAGATAACCTAATGCACTTAATGATTTTATGCCCCTCTATGAGAAACACAGGGCCATTTGGCTGGGCAATATACTCAAATCACAATCCTACCAGCCAATGCAATTTCTGACATATCTATTCACAAACACAGACTCCATAATTCTGAGCTCTGTGGTCTCTTTCCTTAAACTAATTGATCAGAGAAGGCTTAATTTAACTGGATAATCTGAACTGATTATTAAAAGGCAAAGCATAAAGAATAATCATAGATATAATCCCAACAAGCCCTAATCGAAACTGCATGATGATCACTCATGATTAATCAACGAATGTCAGTAAATGTACCATCTGGTGTAATTCAATGAACATTACCTGTCTGTACGAACTATCTCCTCTGAATAATCAGGCGCCTATCAACTTTGGGGCCACTACTGTAAAGATTAAACTTTTTGCTGTGGATTCTATAAGTTTTAAATTATTTTATTACTCACATTACTATAAGAATATAACTGCTTTTATGAAATAAGCTGATAGCATTTTAATGTGTAATAAGTTTTTATGTCACCCTGTACGCAGAATACTTTCACTATTTAACAGTTTTCTTTTATTTATTCACTTATTTATTTGTAATGGCAATGCCCGACTAATAAACTTAAACTATAACTCCTGTTATCGATCTGAGCAGCTCCAATGCAAGTGCAATATCGCAGGCTGACTTGAAGGTTAAGTCCTTTTCTGACAACAGCTGTTTGTGATAGCCTTCTCCTCTCAGACCGCAAACAAACTGATCCCATAGGGCATCATCCAGAAACTGGCCAAACACATAGGTACTTGCCAGACACTTCAAAGCAATAATGTAGTCAGCCAGAACTTCCCCCTCCTCTTGATTCCGACAATGACATCTGAAGCATTCTGCAATGAGAATTGGCTTGGACTGGAAATGTCATGAACGTGTCTCAATGAGTTTTGCATAATGCATGTCCACCAACTTGGCAGATGCAGTTTGACTCTTGAGGAGTCCATACACTGTAGTTTCCATAACTGCCAGGAAGGCATCCACCTTTTTGTCATCAGCAACGTCGTTCACCGCCAATCAGCGTTCAAAGTGTTATAAGTAAGAATCAAAGTCCTCTTTTGATTCATTAAGTTCTGGCACTCATCCAGTTGATGCCATGGCACCAGAAATTCAGTGATGTGTTGCATGACACGTATCCCCTGTGACTTTTTGAAGTGCCATCTTCAGTGTCACACCAGTGGCATGTTGCTCCATAGCTCTGCTGTCCAGAAAAAAAAAAACTTTTTTTTCTTTTGTTTCAGTGCCTCTGCACCATCGTGCCGTAATTTCTCTGTTATGTCACGAGATGCTGCTGAGCTGCCTTTGCTGCTGTGTGCCTGCAGTATAGTCCTCCAGTCTACAGGGTGCCATTGCAGGCTTGCTGTGCTGTGGATGTGCATCCTGGAAAGAAGGTTGTGCCTGCTTGTTACTTTTCACTATCTTTTGTTGTTGCTATGCAGATCTGTTGGGAAGATTTGCAGAGACCCTAATTCCTTGTACTTCTTGCTTTTGTAGGTACAGTTCTTTTTGAAATATATATAAATATATTTCTTGCTAGGCTTTCCCCTTATCCCCCACAGTTTTGGGTTTTATCTGTATTTTGGTTGGTGAGTTTTTTTTGTTTCCTTGCAGCAGCAACAGAAACAGCAAAAAGAACAAACTCCGACAATGTTTTTTCTTTTTGCTTTACCCAAAGAACGCAGCAGCTTACTGAATCTCCTCTGGCACCTGTGGAGTTGCTCACCTCATTGTCACTGTGGTAATCTGGGGTACACAGATGGACTCACACACATAGGAACTCGCGTGCAGCCATCTTTATTCTCAGACTATGCACACTATCCTCCCCATGCCCCACTGAGCATGACAGGAACTGCACAGTAGGACTACAATACTGACAGGCATGAACTACAACAGTTATGGCTACCTGAGCACTTCCTGTGGTAAGTACATGTATATACTACAAGTAGAGCTGTTCAGTAGCTCAGTTCAGGCAGAGATAGTCCCAAAAGACTGGAGGGTAGCGGAGGTAGTCCCGCCACACAAGTGGGGGACAAGGAGCAACTGGGGAATTACAGACCTGTCAGCCTTACATTTGTAGTAAGCAAACTGAGGGAGTCACTCACTAATGGAAGAGGACCTGACTATCTAGAGAGCAATGGTCTAGAAGATAATAAACAGCACTGCTTGTAGCAAGGAGGTCTTGTGAGAACAACCTGGTAGTTTTTTTCTGACTGGGTAGTTCATGCTGTGGATTTACACTACTTTGATTTTGGCAAGGCTTTCAAGTTGGTGCCACAAAAAAGATTGCTGAAGAAGCTGGATGACCTGGGTGCAGCTAGGGACATAGTTAGATGGGTAGGAAATTGGTTAAAGGAGAGACAGCAGAGGGTGGTGGTAATTGGGGTCAAATCAGAAGAGAAGGCAGTCACAAGTGGGTGCTGAAGTGATGTCTTGCATCCTTGCCTCATCATGTTCATCAGCGAGATTGAAGAGGACATCTAGGGCAAGTTGTGCCTCTTGCAGATGACCCGTAGCTCTTGGTAGGATAGATGAGTGACAAGGGATCAGGGAGATGCAGAGGGATTTACAAAGGCTAGAGAGGTGGTCTAAGGTTTGGCATTTGAAATTCAGTGCCAAAATGCAAGGTTATGCACCTAGGTAAAAGATCCAGAACAGGAACTCCATTCTCCAACTCTTACCCTGCTTCACCTTCTTGCTGGCAATGTGGAACTCAGTCCTGCTGCCCCCATCCCTAGAGGCCTTGATATTTTCTACCTGAATGCTAGGAGCCTCCTTCCCAAACAGGATGCTGTTATTGTTCAGATCTCTCAACACTCTCCAGACCTCCCCTGTGTCAAGGATTCCTGGCTCTCCTCCAGGATTCCTGATTCCATCTTGGCCATTCTGAATAATCACCTTAATCACCTATTCAGGCAGGACAGGTGTAAATGAGGGGGTGGCATTGTTCTTTATGTTTGCCAGAGTCCTTCTTGCACCATCACTGTCAGGGAGGCTACACCCTTCTCCCATAAGTTCCTGCTAGCTAAACTTCCCTTTCCTTTCCCTCTTCATTGCCCATTTTTGTTGGTGTTTTTTTTATGCCTGATCGAGAATCTCCCCCTCTTCTCTGGTGGATTCACTCTCAACTCTCTCCTCACATTTCTTTGCTGGAGAGCTCATCCTTTTGGGTGACTTCAACATTAACTGGCTTTCCCTATCCGCCAGGTGGACTGCCCATAGGATAAATTCCTCTAACCTTTCACAACTCATCACAGAACCCACCCGACTCAATCCCCACTCATCTAACCACACGCTTCTTGGCTGGGTTCTCTCCTCTCACCCCCAGAGCATGGTTACAGTAGGCATATTGCTGGATGCCTTCAGTGACCACTCTATGACATTCTCTGTCAGAGCTCCCTTCCTACTCCCCAAAGTATATCTGGTCAAGATCCATCCAGTAACTGAACATAGAGGCTCTACTGAGTGGCTGGTATTAATTGGTCCCCCCATGTTCACTACCCCAGACATTGGTATGGCAGTATTCCTCTTCCACTCATTATTTAGTTCTGTCTGGGATAAGCATGCCCCTGTCAGGAAATCCAGGGTAAAAGCCTCTCACCACTCCTGGATCACATTGATACATAGACACATACAGTAGATATATAGATGCTAATGGCAGAAAAGGGCCTTTGGCCCACCTAGTCTGCCCATTTGCGCACATATCTGTGCTTCTTCAAGCTTCCGTAGAACTAGGTTGTACCCTTCCCCGACTGCCTGGATCCCCCTTATGCCTCTCTCATGCATTCTCAAATCCTGTAATCATTTCTGCCCCAACCGCCTCCTCTGGCAAGGCATTCCATTTGTCCACCACCCTCTCTGTGAAGAAGTACTTTCTCACGTTACCTCTGAACCTCTCTCTTTCCAGTTTCATCCCATGTCCCTTAGTCCTGGAGCATCTTTTTCTATGAAAAATTGTGTTTTCCTGTACCTTGTTCCTCCCCGTGAAGTACTTATATGTCTCAATCATATCCCCCCTCTCCCTCCTCTCTTAAAGAGAATACATAATTAGGTCTTTCAGCTTGTCCTCTTAGGTTCTGTGATGTATTCCTTGCACCATCTTGGGTTCCCATCTCTGAACCATCACCATCCTGTCTATGTCCTTACATAGTTAGTCTCCAGAATTGGACACTGTACTCGAGGTGTGGCTTCACTAATGTCTTGTATAGTGGAATTAAGACCTCCCTTTTCCTGCTGGTGATACCCCTGCCTATGCATCCCAGCATCTTGTTTGCTTTTCCTGCCACCTTGTCGCACTGACTCCCTACCTTGAGGTCCTCTGAGATGATAACCCTTAAATCTCTTTCCTACTTGGAGCATTCTATATTCGTTCCCCCCCCCCAGCTGATATGCTGTTCATTGGTTTTTGTGCCCCATGTGCATTATTTTGCATTTCCTTGTGTTAAATCTCAATTGCCACTCTCTTGACCAGTCCTCAAGCTTCTTCAGCTCTCTCCTCATTCTATTCACACCCTTTGGCATGTCATGTCCACCCTGTTGCAGAGCTTTGTGCCATCAGCAAACAGGCAAATTCTCCCTTCTAGGTCATCTGTAATATCACTGATAAAGATGTTGAAGAGGACTGGGCACAGTACTGATCCCTGTGGCACCCCACTGGTTACCTTTCCCTCTGCGGAGTGATGACCGTTTACTACCACCCTCTGTGTCCTGCTATTCAGCCAGTTCCCCACCCACTGCATCACTGTCCTACCCACCCCCATGTTCCCCAGCTTGTTTAACAGCCTTCTATGTGGCACAGTGTCAAAGGCCTTGCTGAAGTCCAGGTAGGCCACATCCTCTGCTACCTCCCCGATCTACCTCCCTTGTCACCCAGTCAAAGAATTCAATGGGGTTAGCCTGGCACGACCTCCCTCCAGTAAAACCCTGTTGTCTTGGGTCCTGTAGACCATTGGCAACCAGGTGTTTCACCATTCTTTCCTTTAGTAGTGTTTCTATGAGCTTCCCCACTACTGAGGTCAGGCTGACTCATCTGTAATTTCCCGCTTCCTCTCTGTTCTCGCTTTTGTATGGGGGGGGCTACAGCAGCTGTCCTCCAGTCTTTGGGTACCTCCCCTGTTTCCAATGACCAGCTGAACAAGGTTGCCAGAGGTTCAGCCACCACCTCTCGTAGCTCCCTCAGCGTCCTGGGGTGTACCCCATCGGGCCCCATAGCTTTATCAACTCTTGTTTCTTCTAATTCCTTTAGGACCCTTTCCCTTGGAATAGGACTTGTATCCATTTTCGTCCTTTCTACTCCCTTCTGGCCCATTACTTGCCCTCCTCTGTGAAGACTGAGCAGAAGTATATGTTCAGTATGTCTGCTTTTGTGGTTGACATCCTCACACTCTATTCCCATCCTCCCCTTCAGCCTCATTATCCCTTCCTTTGCCTTTCTTTTTTCACTGATGTACCTGTAAAGGTCCCCCCAACCACTGATTTTGCAATGTGTTCCTCTGTTTGTGCTTTGGCTTCCTTTAATGCCCTCCATGCCTCCCTTTGTTTCTTCTGGTACCTCTCCCTGTCCCCATCTACCTGTGTCTTTTTGTATTGTTTGAATGCAATTTTTTGGCTTTCATTTTCTCAGCTACCTCCCTGGAATACTATAATGGTCTCTTCTTCCTTTTTCCCTTACTCACCTGCTTTACACATAATTGTGTTGCCCTTGTTATCCCTGATTTGAATACTGCCCACTGTTCCTCCACTCCTACTTTCCTCCCTATTCCACCTAGTGCCTCTTCTAAGCATTTCCCCAATTTTTGCATCACCTGTGATGTCATCAACTTGTGCAAGACCTGTGACCAAGCCTCGGCCAAGTACAAATTATTCTGCTCCCTACAGGACCTTCTCTCCTATAGGGTCCTTAGGAACTCTTGCTCTAAGGCTGTCCACACTGCCAAGCCCCTCAAGGCCAATCTCCAGAATAACATTGACTCCATTGGTAAATTCTGGAAGGTGATTCACTCCCCTTTTGACCCCTGGCCCAGTCCACTCCCCAGTCCTTTTGGTAAATGGATCATCAGTATTTGACCCTCCCTTTGTTGCTGCTTACCTCAATGAGTTTTCACCACTTGTGCTCTCCCTTCCTCCAACCTCCTGGCTCCTCCCTCTCCCCACTCCTCCCTTTCCTACCCCACTTCCTCTGGGTTTGCCTTCCATATGTCATGCCCTCAGGAGACCCAGTTCACCCTATCCTCACTCAACCCTTTCAAATCTACTCCACAGATGGTTTGGACCCTGAACTGGTCCATCTGTCAGCCCATCAGCCTCCCACTCTCCTCACCTCTTAAATTCTCTCCTTCATTCTGTGTACTGTCCCTCAGTCTTGAAGTTTTCCAAAGTTCTCCTTCCAAAAGGGGTGATCTCTCCACTACTGGCAACATCTGCCCTATCTCCTCCTCCTCTCTTCTGAATCTGTGTGAGAAACTGGTCTACTCACAGCTTTCTGACTTCTTCCACTCCTACAACTTCCTCTTCTCCTCCTCCAGTCTGGTTTAAGGAAGGATCACTCTACCATCACCTCCCTACATAGGGTCACAGATTCTATCCTCTCAGGGATGGATCAGGGGAGCACATTACTGTGATCATTTTCATTGATCTGGCCAAACTTGTAATTTGGTGTCCCATGCTCTCCTCCTGGAAAAACTAAGCATCGCTGGCCTCTCAGCCTCTGCTGTTGACTAGTTCCGACCCTGTCTCACAGGCCATTAACAGTCGGTACACGTAGGATGCACAATGTCCCTAGCACGCTCTATCCAGGCCGAGGTCTCACAGGGCTCCATACTGCATCCAGTCCTGTTCTCAAGTCTTCCTCAATGACCTCCTCTCTGCCTGTGCCAACTCACATATTTACAAGTATGCAGATTACATGGTCCTCTACACCTCAGGTCCCTCAGCTGCATCTGTGGAAGTATCACTCCAGCATGACTTTCACAGTGTTCTGTGCTGGTTCCAGGCCAACCAGTTATGGACCAGCACAAAAAAACTGTGTTTATGACCTTTCATACTGGCCAGAAATTGGCCCAGCTCACCTCCCTCCCCATTTTCTCCATGCTAGATGGTTCCCCACTTTAGGATGTCACAACCTTCAAGTATCTCGATGTGTGCTTAGATAGCACGCTTGACTTCTCGGCTCACATCAATGCCATCCATGCTAAACTCTGCCCCAAACTCAGTGCCCTGTACTGCAATAAGGAATTCCTCTTTCCGCTGGTCTGACAGGAGTCAGTCACTAAAATTATTCTCCCAGTCTTCGACTATATGCATGTGGTCTATGACTCCACCCCATCTATGTTCCTGGCCAGACTGGACACCCTCTGCAGTGCCTTAGCTGCTTTGCTCCAAACTCTAACTCTTGCACCAACCACTACTCCCTTTACACCTCCCTCCTCCGGCTCGCCACATGTTGCCAACTCTACTGTGCTTCCATTATCTCTAAATACTAGTGTGGTTCCTCCTCCTACTTATTCTATCTCCCATCCTCCTCTTCCTACTCCTTGTGCTCCAGGGACCCACTTCTCAGCTGGAAAATCTGCCTCTCATACTGTCTTCCTCCTCTGTAATCAGTTACCCTCCTCCATGCATCTCTCCTCCCTTCCTCCCTTAGACACCAACTAAAACTCCTCCCCTCCCCTTGTTCCTGCTAACCTGCTTCCTGAACCCTTCATTACCTTCCCTGACCCTACCTCTCAGCACTGGTTCAGCATTCCATCATGTGGGTTCCCCCGCACTTTTTGAATGCCCCTTATTTGCACACTTGTTTTTGATTAAGTACATTATTTATTGGGCAACCCGTTGCAGTTTTTTTGGCATTACTGTCTGTACTGCACTTGACCTATGTGCTTTATGTCATTGTTTTTGTAATTATCATTATCAGCCTGGCTTCTAGTTCTTTGTAACTGTGCTCTCCCCTTCCCTTCCCCCAGGTTGCACCTGGAAATAAGCCTTGGCTCTGCGTGCCGCTCCTGGTTACTTTTATATATATTAATATGTCCCTCAGAGCCACTCATTGCTGGATAAGAGTGGTTTCATGTGTGTTATGCTCGAGAGAGAACAGAAGCAAAGCAAAGCTGAGCTTTTCTGGCTCAACCAGAACACAAATGAAACCACTCCTATCCAGCAACGGTAGCGACGGGGGACATATTATTGTATTATTGAGAGAGAATGATCCATAATATATATTTAAAAAAACTGTCCTGAAATGTTCCCATTTACAGGGCATCTGCATGTAAGACGCTCTTCACAGAATAAGAGTGTTTCACATACAGAGAAAAGGAGTGCTCCAAATTGGTCGGGAATGATCCCTCGATCTATAATAAACAAACAAACAGACACACAAACAATGAAGAATTCTAAAGAGAGGATAGCCAAGGAGATAATGAAAGGGGACAAGACATTTTTTAGGTATGTAAGTGAAAAGAGGAAGATCAGGGGTAGGACTCTAAGGTTAAAAAGGGAAGTGGAAGACTGTGCAGAGGGGACCAGGAAAAGGTAGACATCCTGAACAAATATAGTACTTTTGTTCAGTGTTAATAGAGGAAGGAGAAGGTAGAGGCCACAAAAAAAGTAACACAAGCTTTGGAGGCAGGGAGGTGGATACTAGTCCTTTGGAGGTGAGAATCCTAAAGGGGATTTACTAATCTGAAGGTACATAAAGCAATGGAGCCAGATGTGGTGCATCCAAGGGTATTGAGGGAGCTCAGGGAAATACTGGGTGCACCTCTGACACTTCCATTCAACAGCTCACTGGAAACAGGAGTGATTCCAGAGGACTGGAGAAGGGCAACTGTAGTCTCACTACACAAGAGTGGCAGCAGGGAGGAGGCTGGCAATTATAGGCCAGTCAGCCTGACATAGATGGTGGGTAAGTTAATGGAATCACTGCTGAACATAGAAACATAGAAGCTGATGGCAGATAAGGACCGCAAGGCCCATCCAGTCTGCCCATTTCCTTTTCTACCTTATAAAGGTGCCATCGGCCTTTGCTCTGTCAATGGCCTATCTATTCAAACTCATCTGTATTGCTTCCTTATGCCTATCCAATGTTTGTTTGAAGCCCTGCACTGTATTCATATCCACCACTTCCTGAGGTAGGCCGTTCCATGCATCAACCACCCTTTCTGTGAAAAAGAACTTCCTCACATTACCCCTTAATCTGCCTCCCTTTAATCTCATGCTGGGTCCTCTTGTCCTGCTATTTTTCTTATATTGAAACATGTTAGACTCTCACCTTGTTATTGCCCTTAAGGTGTTTGAATGTTTCGATCATATCACCTCTCTCCCTCCTTTGCTCTAGGGTACACATATTGAGCTCTATTAATCTGTCCTTCTATGTTTTCTGATGCAGTCCCTGCACCATTTTGCTGACCTTCTCTGGACTGCTTCAATTTGGTTAATGTCCTGCAAAGGTGTGCCTCCAGTACTGCACACAGTACTCATATGGGGTCTAACTAGTGTCTTGTAAAGAGGGATTATTATTCTCTTCCGGATTTATGATACCCCTACTAATACACCACAATATCCCCCTAGCCTTACCTGCTGCTTAGAGGTCTGCTTGAATGATTTCAGGTCATCGGTGGTGATGATGATGCCCAAGTCTCTTTCTTCCCTTGTGACTGCCAGCAACTCCCCTCCTAGCCTATAGGTGGCTTCAAGGTTTCTCTTCCCTATGTGCATGATCTTGCACTTCTTTATATTAACCCCAGTTGCCACTCTTCTGACCATTTTGCTAGTTTATCCAGATCTCTTCTCATCCTGCCCACCCCATCTGGATCATCTACTCTGTTGCAGATCTTGGGTGTCATCTGCAAACAGACAAACCTTACCTTTCAGTCCATCTGCAATGTCACTGATGAAGATATTGAAGAGGACTGGCCCCAGGACTGATCTCTGAGGTACCCCACTTGTGACTTGCATCTCTGACTGTATACTGTTTACCACCACTCTCTGTTTTCTGGCCCTAAACCAGTTTGCCACCCAGTTGACCAACTCCTGACCCACCCCAAGCCTACCCAGCTTATTAATCAATCTTCTACGTGGAACAGTATCGAAAGCTTTACTGAAGTCAAGGTAGGCGACATCAACTGCTCCTCCTTGGTCCACCACTCTGGTTGCCCAGTCAAAGAAATCTATGAGATTAGTTTGACAGGACCTTCCTTTTATAAACTCATGCTGTCTTGGATCCTGTGCCCCTATGGATTCCAGGTGGTTGCATGATCCTTCCCTTGAGGAGTGCCTCCATAGTCTTGCCCACTACTGAGGTAAGACTGACTGGTCTGTAGTTCCCTGCCTCCTCTCTGCTACCACTCTTGTGGAATGGGATCACATGAGCCCTTCTCCAGTCTTTTGGGACCTCTTGTGTGCTCAGAGACTCACTAAACAGTTCTGATAATGGCTCTACTAGTTCCTCCCTTAGCTCCTTTAGTACCCTGGGATGTATGCCATCAGGTTCCATTGCCTTGTCCACTCTGAGCTTATCAAGCTCTTGTAGGACCCTTTCTTTTGTGAAGGGACTAGTGCACACCTCCTTCCCCACTGTGTCCATGGTGCTGAGCTATGGGCCCTGTCCTACCCTCTCTTCAGTAAATACTGAGCAGAAGTATCTATTTAGGATAGATGCTTTTATGTGGTCCTCCTCCTCACACACGCCCTTATCTACTTTGATCTTAGCAATACCCTCTCTGGACTTTCTCCTTTCACAAATGTATCTATAGAAAGTCTTGTCACCTTCTTTTACTGTTTGTGATAGTGTTTCCTTGGTTTGGGCCTTTGCATGTCTTACTGCCTTCCCTGCTTCCCTTAGGGAAGTTTGGTATGCCTCCCTATCTTCATCCCGCTGCTTTCCTTATATTTCCGAAGTCCAGCCTTTTGACTCTGACCTTTTCTGCTACTGTTTTGAAAACCAAAGTGGTTTCCTTCTTCTTTGCACTTCCTTTCTCTCTAACACAATGGGATGTTGCTTCAAGTGTTGCATCCTTAATGCTTGCCACTTTGCCTGTACCCCTCACCTGTATTTCTTTTGCCAGGGCTAGCTTAACTCTGTTGGCCATCTTATCAAAGTCAGCTCCTCTGAAGTCCCAAATGTTTGCTTTGGAATGGGATGATTTAGTTCTAGTGGCCAAATTAAACTATACCATGTGATGGTCACTTGCTCCCAGGTGACCGTCTACCTGGAGATCTGTGATTCTTTCCTTGTTAGTCAGTACTAGATCTAGGATAGCCCTGTCTGTTGTGGGTTGTTGTACCAGTTGTTTGAGGCCCTCTAGCTGCAGGGAATCCACCATATGCTTAGTTCTGGCAGATGTTCCTGCTGGTATTGACCTATCTGTATCTGGCATGTTGAAGTCTCCCATTATCAGAACCTCCTCTTTAGCTGTCATGTTTTGTGTTCATATGGCTGTCCCAATTCCTGTTTCCAGGGTGACCCACAGTTCTTCTGGCTCCTTACGTGTATTCTGAATTTCTGTAGCTTTGATATTTTCATTGACATACAGGGTCATTCCACTGCCCCCCTTTTTGCACCTTGGTCTGTTCTGAACAGTACATAGCCAGGTACTGAAGTCTCCCAAGTGTGGTTACTGGTAAACCATGTCTTCGTTAATTGCTACTATGTCCAGTTTAGCCTCTGTCATTACTGCCTGCAGGTCTGGGATCTTGTTTCCCAGACTTCGAGCATTTGTGTATGTGATTTTCCATTGGCCAGATTTCGGTGTGTTAGTTGTTGGGTGAGATCTGGCGTTTTCCCTGTGCGTCATATGGGAAGCCGGACATTTTCCTTACCTGGTGATGCAAATGAACTGCAAACATGCTGAACTCCTGTTTGACCACTAGCTGAGGGGGGAAGGGTGTTCTTCCCATTCAACGTATGGGGTGCTGCATCCCTCTCCCCATTTGCTAGTTTAAATATTCTGCAAAGACGTCAAACGTCTACCCCAATGCACTGACTCCCTCCTTAGTCAGATGCAGTCCATCAAATTTAAAGAACTTTCGCTCCCAAAACTGTTGCTAGTTCCCTACAAATTTGTGTTCTTTTTCCTGGCACCAGCCCCTGAGCCACATGTTTAGCTCCCCTATCTCCCCTTCTCTGACCTTCTGTCCATCTGCCCCCCTCTCCCAGACTAGCAGGATCTCAGAGAAAGAGATGCCGGACAAAATGGATGATAGTTTGTCACCCAGCCTGGTCTGGTGTTCCTTGGTCTCCACAACTGACTGGCTGATGAGATCATTAGTCCCTATGTGTACCAGGACATCAATGTTTTCTCCTGCTTCCTGAACAATTTTAGCAATGCAGTCAGTGTCTCTCCACGCTGATGTAACTGGGAGACATCTGACCCTTAGCCCTGGCTGGAGATGGGTATCAACTCCTCGAATCATGGAGTCTCCTACGATCAGAAGTTTTTTGGATATCCTTTTTGTTTTTTTGTTTTGGTTCCTATTTTGGGCGAGTTTTGTTGTGTTAGCTCTCATGCTGCAGTGTCCTCTGCCCCTTTATTTGATTTTGGAGATAGAGACAGGTAACTGTTTATAGTTTTTATATGGTTTATGGAGGTAATATGTTGGAGTGCACTGAGTGATGGTGCACCCAATTTGCCCCTTCAAACCACCTACCAACCTCCCAGACCAACTACCCTCTGTGGTTGAGGTGCTTCTGTTGGATGTTGGGGAAATGGCGTGTGGTTCTTATAATATATTTCCTCTTGAATATGCAATTTGAGGTACACAATCTCTTCCCATGCTGCATGGAACTGAGTCCTTAGATCTCCAAAGGCCCAGCATGTAGGACAGTGTCCTAAACCCTGTAAAACAGGCCCTTCTGAAAAGTATTCCACAGTACCTGCAGTTAATTATATCCATTCTAGATAAGTTGCTGGGCTTATAACCTGGTCAGAGTAATTAGAAGGAAGAAAATGAAAGCAAAAGTTTGATTTTGTGTTTTGTTTGTTTTGTATAACTTGTTATAACAAGTAAAATTACTAGTGCCCCTGTAAATGAGGTCACCATGTGGATAGTCCACTGATCCGCCTCTTCCTGCCTTGCCACAGGAAATGTCACAATTGTGCTACCATATAAAAGGAGGTAGTGTGGGTGGATGGGGATGGGGGTGGGTGGCTGGGCCCTTCTCCTGTCAAAAAAGAAGAATCACGGATGAAAGAAACAAGGGGGTAAGAGCAGAAACAATCAGCCAGCAGCAAATGCAGTAGCCCTGAAAGCTTATCCTAATGATAGATAAAACTGTAAAACCTGTAAAGCACCACCTGTAATAACTTCACAGAGGATATACCCTGAGAAAAATAATGCAATAACAGAAGATATACCTTGCAAAAGACAATTTGAATGAGAAGATTACAGTAGTAATCTGTCAGCACACACCCCTGAAGGCACACCCTGTAATAATGCAGCAGAAGTTATACCCAGCAACAACAATTTGAATCAGAGAAAAAAAAAGCAATAAAATGTTAGTAATAAACAGTAACAATCCCTGTGAGTACAAAATAAAAATAACACACAGTAAATCTGCCTAGCCAAAAGAAGCCTTAATCCATACCCTTGCTCTGGTAAGGTTCTTTGCTCTGTCCTTTCAAGCAACTTAGAAGGAAAGAGCTCAGGTGAAGTTAGTTGCCTTGGCCAGCAAACCTAGCCTGGGAAGGAAAGGATTGTGGAATATCTTGAATCCAGTGGGTTACAAGACCCGAGGCAATATGGTTTCACGGGTGGGGAGGGTCAAGTCAAACTAATCTACCAGTGTTGACGCGGGGGAGAAGGAAGAAACAATTGGTGTGGCGTTACAGCACAAACTGGCACCACCAGTCTTCAAGCAAGTGGGTGGAAGGGAGAGAACAATTGGAGCGGCATTGTTTTGCAGCCTGGCAGTACTGGTTTTAAAGAAGTGGGCAGGCATGGGGAGAAAGCTGCAGGAATGTAGCAGCGGTACACCAGCACTGGGCAGGTGGGAGGAAGCCATGGGAGGATAAAACAGGTTGCAGTAAAATAATTAGTATTGCTCAGATAGTGCTTTGGGGATCCTACCACTACCTGTCAGATAGTGCTGATATCCTAGCTAGGATCCTACCAGAAATCCTACCAAAGACAGGTGGAGGATCCAGGGCCAGATAGCGATGTATCCTAGTTAGGATCCAGGGATCCTAGGTCAGATCCAAGGATCCCAGGTCAGATAGTTAGGGTCCAAGCTGGATCTGTTGCTAGGATCCACATCTGTTGCTAGGATCCACATCTGTTGCTAGGATCCACAGAATCCACAACATTTGCAGGATCCATGCACTGGATCCTAGAGGGTAGGATCAAGGGTCAGATGGCACTGCCATCCTACCACAGCAACTATCTGCCAAATGGAAGGTATCTGTTGGTATTCTAGTTTCTAGGATACCATCTGAACAACACTAAAACAATAAATAACCCTTCATTTCCCTAGTGTTCTACCTCAGTCCAAATCATGGTACCATACTTGCTTTGTACTGCCTTCTCCTGTGCATCTGCTGAACTGCCCCATGCTACCTTTTTTCTGAGCACTCTTTCAGAGAAACTAGATTTCATTTGAGGGCTAATTTGAAGTGCCACAGCATGTAAAGCTCATCACAGAACTGCAGAATCTCTACAGAATTGTTCATAGTTTGGTCAAGAAGACATGAGGTCTACACTGAGTGTAGATCCACTTTACTACAGTGTACACAGGGCCCTAGTCAAGTAACCCGAAATGTGAGTCTGTGGGACGCAGTTCAGGAATCCATTGTGGAGCCCCATTGCATTGCATGTTTTGCACATCAGATCCTGTGGAGTATCACATTAGCTGCCGTCATGTTTTATAAATCTGCTTGAGGCTAGTGAGTGCTTCTCTTGTTCTATATTTGGAACCAGTCTATTTTTTCCAGCAAAGCTCAGTCTTGTCACTGCTGGGAAAAGGTATTTGTTTCTGAATTCTGAGCTGCTGTCTGATGAGTTTGATTTGTGTGACTGAGGTTAGGATGGTGAAGATGGCACTGATTCTACTAAACAGGACAATATTAGACTGTATTTTTACTTCTAGACTGCGTTGTTGCATTTTTTACATTTCTGCTTTGTTCTGTTCATCTGATTACAGGTTGGTTTTGGCTTGCTGTGTAAGACTCACTCCTGCAGGCTGCTGCCTTAAAGCAGAGTCTGGGGTAGGAGTAATTAAGGGTTTAAAATGAACAAAACAAAAATGGGCTGGGTGCAGGTGAGTTAGGGTCAAGCAATAGTTGGGCAAAGAGTAAAAAGGGGCTAAAGGAGGCAAAACAGAAAAACGGGCAAGGGAGGACATAGATATGCTAGGTGTGGTGCAGTGCAGTGGTTGTGGGGTGGCTGTATTTAGGGAAACTTTCTGGAGACTGTGTTGCTGCCCCATCTGCATGCACCTCTCTGGACTGAGGGGGGAGGAGGTTGCCAGACTCAAGGAAAAGATGGATTGGGTTCGGAGGACGTCATCCCCCACCTGGGGACCACCTAGTCTGCCACTGCTTCCTTGGATGTTGCCCAGAAGTAGGAGTGGCTGGACAACACTGGGCTCTGGGAGGGTTAAGGTGATAGAGTGTAGGCACATCCCCCATATGGTACCACTATGAAACAGCTATACTGCACTGGCTGAGCAGGAATGTCCCATAGAGGCACCCAAAGTAGTGACTGGGGTGGATGAGGGGGTCCTTCATAGTAGAGAGCCCAAGGGGGTGGTAGAGGAACCCAGAGGAGGAGAGGAAGCAAGTTCTGGTGGAGGGCTACATAGTGAGGGGGATACTGTTGGGGGCAGGTAAGGATGAGGAGAGAGAGAGAGGTTAAGGACCTACCCAGCGCCATGGCTTGGAGAGATGGAAACATGATCTAAAGGATCGCTGGGGCAGCAAGAAGCGAGTGAGAGATGGACATCATTGTCCATCTAGGGACAAATGACCCAGCTAGGGATGACCCAGCAATAGTTCAGGAGGAGTTTAAGGAATTGTGGAAGGGTCTTAGGCAAGTAGTATGATCTGTGACCTTCTTGGAGTTGCTACCTGTCTACGACAGGGGGAGGACAGGAGTCTTCATACCAGGATCTTTAGTGCACAGTTGAAGGAATGGTGCAAAAAGGAGGGTTTCAGATTCATTGGGAACAGGATCCCCACCTGGAGGGATAAGAGCTTGTACATGGGCGATGGTCTGCATCCATCCAGGAGGGGAACCATGGTCCTCAGTGAATGGTTTAAATGCTACATTGGCAAGCATTTAAACTAGCCAATGGGGGAGGCGGAATAAGGCAGGCAGGCATAAACTGTCCCCCAACACAGGCTCATGAGGTCAGCAGTGGGAATCCTGAAGGAGTGAAATCCCAAAAGGAACCAAATAACAAAATAATCCGACAGGTAAAAGGAAAGAGAGATTATGAAAAAAAAAGTGGAGGAAATAAGTAAGGGCAAATGGGAAATGTGTGTGTGTGTGTGTGTGTGTGGTGGGGGGGGGGCATGGCTGGACAATCTGAAGAGCCATGTGTGCATATGCTCAAAGTCTGGGCAATAAGATTGTAGACCTAGAGGCCACCATGGCAGATGTGGACCTGGACATAGTAGCAATTACTGAGACATGGTGCAATTAGAACCATGACTGAGATACCAGGGTATACTCTGTTTAGAAAAGACAGGTGAGTAGGTAGGAGTGGCTGTTTATGTCAGGGACAACATTAAAGCTATGGAAAGGAAATACAGGGGGAGCAGGGAGGAGCTGATGTACTATGGGTTGCCCTGGAGACATTGGAGTGTCGCTATTTACACAGGAGTGATCTGCAGACCTCCAGCTTGGGGAGAGGTAAATAAAGATATGATAGAAGCAATCTAAAGAATGGCACACAAAGGGCAGGTGTTGTTGGTAGTAGACATCAATCTGCTGGACATGGATTGGAGCCTACCAGCTATGGCAACAGTCAGAAGTAGGAAATCCAGACTTCCTGCAAGGCGTTCCTCAGGCTACTAGTTAAGGAACCCACTTGTGTGTGCGTGTGTGTGTGTGTGTGTGTGTGTGTGTGTGTGTGTGTGTGTGTCTGCAATACTGGACCTGGTACTGAAAAACGGGGACAGTGTTGCTGATGTCACAGTGGGTGGCCACCTGGGGACAAGTGATTACAGACAGTGTGGCTCAATGTAAGAACTGGGTCAGAATTGAGTCACACAAAGATGAGGGTCCTGGAGTTAAGGAGGGCTGAATTTAAGAAAATGGAGAATGACTCAGGGACGCGCTAGCAGGATAGGGAAACTGGGGAGTCAAGGAACAATAGGCAAAATTAAGAGGGCATCGAAAAGGCAACAAATCTCTGAGTCAGTCAGGTTAACAAAGGCAAGAGAAAGAAGAGACTGCTGTGGTTCTCTAGAGAAGTAGTAGAGAAGGTAAGAGCAAAAAAACTAGCATTTAGAAGGTACAAGAGGACACAAAAGGAGGAGGATAGGGAGGGTTACCAGGAGAAACAAAGAGAGGTAGGGAGAGCAGTTAGGGTCGTGCCTGAAAATAGGCAGGATTTGCCTAGTGCACTTACCTGGTCAACAAAAACTAAATAAATAAGTAAGAAGCACAAAGGCGCCAACAGAGGAGAATATTGCCCAGCCAGTAAAAAAAGGGGATAAAACATTCTTTAGATATATAAGCGAGACGAGAAAGACCAAAGAAGGGGATAGTAAGGCTAAAGGGGAAGGAGGGGCTTGTGAGGAAGAGGACCAGAAACAAGCAGACACATTGAACAATTACTTTTGTTCAGTATTTATGGAGGAATGGGTAGGTGACAGGCCAAAATTAAGGGACAAAGGCATTAAAGGAAGGGAGATGGACACTGGTCCTTTTACAGAGAAGAGAGTCCTCAAGGAACTGGCTTAGTTAAAAGTAGACAAAACAATGGGATCTGATGGGGTGCACCCTAGGATACTGAGTGAGCTCAAGGAGGTGCTGGCTGAACCTCTGACGGCTGTGTTCAACCTATCACTGGAAACATGGGGGTTAGGGGGAATGGAGGAGGGCAGATGTCCCACTACACGAAAGTGGAAATAGGGAGGAGGCAGGAAATTACAGACATGTCAGTGTGACTTTGGTAGTAGGTAAAGTAATGGAATTACTACTGAAGGAAAGGATTGGGGAATATCTTTGTAACCCCCTGCAAATGGGGGTTCCCAAAAGACTTCCAGGAGCTTGCTTGAATGCTCCCAAGCCTGAATGGTTTTGCTTTTAAGCCATTTATCAGTGAGTGTTTTTAGAACCTCTGGTACTGTCTCTTAAGAGCTGTCTGCTTGCAGACATAATTAGTTTGTATGGGGACTGTGTGTTTCTTTGATTGAGTACCACTCAGCTGCTGCCAATTCACCCCATTTTGCAGTCACTAGGAGTGCAAAGGGAACCTGTCTGAAAGATGTAACTGATTGCCAGAAATCATTTACAGTAATAATAAAATTACAGTTTGTCTAACCTGCTTTTGCAGTCAGAACTGTCTGCCTAGTTCCCATTCTGGTTTTGAACTGCGAACTGGACCAATCAGTGTGGGGTAAACTAGCTCTAAATGATGCCTTGGGCCAGATCAGAACTTGGGACTCATAATCTGAGCCAGCCACAAAGAGGGATTGTATGGGCAAAGTGACTCTAGAATGTAGTTTTAGACTTCGATGCCTTTTGGACCAACAGCAGTCTATTGTGAGTGACAGCCAATCCAGTCAAGAACTGGGAGGAACTCAGGAAGTGCCCGGTTTTGTCTGTTGGGAGTTTCAGTTTGAGATCTGAAAGTGAAGGGAAAGAAACCCTGTGCTCCTTCAGTGCACAGTTTCAGTCAAAAACGTGTGCAAGGCCCAGAGTTCCGGTCTACAACTTGTGTAACTGCTTGTTAGGACTGAATCCGTCCTGTGAAAAGAATCAAGGATCTCTGAAGAGAAACCAGGCTCACCCTGTAGAAGACTGAAGAAATTGTTGAATTACACTGGTCTGTCAGGAACTGAATCTGCTGTGTGTTCTCCTGGTTATTGTGCAGTAATTGCGATTGGGATACAGATGCAGCCTGCCTGGTATAGTGTCTTTTTTACCATATAAATGTGTGAGAGTCTCTTGGAGATCAAAAGTAGCCTAGTTGACATTGAAGGACACATATCTTCTTTGGAGGTCGTGAGTACTAATTCGGGTCGCTCCCTGTTGAATTGCCACATTAAATCCAAATGGAATTACTGTACTGCTGACTGTTTTAATTTTCCTTTTCTCTGTGTGAAAGGGCCCTACCAGCTGCCACGGTTTGGACTAGCCACTAGGGCCTGGGTACCTGGGACAGTAACTGGTAGGGATAGGCCTGTGCACAGAGCCATAGGTAGATAGTAAAGTGATAAGCTAATTAACCTGATTTCCCCTGTCCTTGTTATATCCCCCTAAATAAATCAGAGGCTGTTTGTTTCAACAAAGTTATACTGCCTGAGGTATTTGTCTATGTTAAAGTACTGTACTGTGATTGTTGCACTGTATCTTATTTTACAGGATGTCCCGTGCCTGAACCAGCCTTGGGGTAGTGTATACTGTGAAGGTAATTCTGCATATTGTGTGGGCCACTAGTGGGAAGAAAGGGGTTGCAGTGTCCCAGAGGGCTGTGACCAAGTAAGCTTAACTATTGGCAAACCCTGACCTCTGGGTGAGGCACCTCACTATTGATCCAGGCCCTCAACCTGTTGAGTGGCAAATCAGGCAGGGTAGTAGCCCTGGGATAGCCATCTAGGGGTTACATTTTGGAGGCTCACCGCTGGGATTGTGTGTCCTCTAGTGCCTATTTACAAAACCACTGTTAAGGGAAAAAAAAAAATAAATAAATGGGTACCTGGCTAGTGGCTGTGCACCGCTGGTGGAGTGGTGTACTGGGAGGAGATCGACCCCAAAATGCTATGCTTATCCTGGACATCCCCTGGGTATCAATACGGACACTGTGCAGGAGTACTTTCCAAGGTGGAAGGTTTACAAAATCCTGTGGTGGTGGGTCGGCACGCTAATCTGCTCACCCACACTTTCCTGGCCTTAGTAGAGTTTAAGGATCCCATAGATAGCTCCAAAGTACCACAGACCATTACCCAGAGGAGCCCTCACTGCTTGGAGAGTGATAACTAAGGACAGTAAGACCCGGGGAATGAGCCCCCACCACTATCTGAAACTTTTGAGGAGAAATTGCTAAATGGTTGCTGGGAGAAGGAAAACTGTGGAGGACTTGAAGAAACTATTCTTGCCACCTGGGGGTGTTCCTCCCCCAACACCCTCTCCTGCTCCAGTACCTGTAATGGTGGCTGAACCAATGCAGACTCCTATTTCTGCACCTGCCATTAGTCACGACTCTTACCGAAGGTTGAGGATCTTCTCTGGCACCCTCCCCACCCCCAAGGGAGGATGACTGGGAGACCTGGATAGACTATGTTGCCCCCCAAGTGCTAGAATGGCAATGCTCGGAAGCCGAAAAGCGAAAGAGGGTTAGTGAGAGCCTCGAGGTCCCTGCCCTGGCTACCATCCGTGCAAACGGGCCAGTAACCCTGAAGCGACTGCACAACGCCTATCTTGAGGCCTTGGAGAATGTGTATGGGAGCCCAGATTCTGATGAGGACCTATGGTGAGAGTAAGAAATGCACAACAGTACCAAGGGAGTTGTTGTCTGTGTATGTCTCTCGGCTGGAAAAATTGCTGCAAGAATGCCTCAGAAAGGGTAGTTTGCCAGCGATTGAACTGGACCGAACCAGACTGGACAGAATCCTTAAGTCTGCCCCTTCTCAGAACTGCTGTTGCTTCAGTTACGCCTGGCAAATCGACTGGAATCCCACCTCCTATGATGAGTTAATGAGAGATTCGAGGAGTTGAGAAAAGGCGACCTCGGGAGGGATCTGCACCAATAGCTGTGGCTATGACCGAGTGACTGAGGGTGGCCCATCAAGTGAAGTTCAGGGCAGAGGTTGGCAGTCAATGAGTGCTCTGATAAGGAAAAGATATGCCACAATGGGGCGAACTGTTGAGAGAGATCGGGAATTCAAAACAGTCCCTTTATGAAGGCCACGCCTGCAAGTACGGACCCCGACCTATATCCGACTGCATCTGGTGGGGGTGGGGATACCACCCATGTATCTCTGCTGATAACAGCTCTAACTCGATTCCTTGACCATGGAAGTGGAGAAACTGACGAGATGTCTCCAAATGCTTATCACGCCGAGACAGAGATGGCACCAAGGTTTCCAGTTAGTAATACCCCGCCCTGGCTCCCAGTGTGGCACCTCGGCCAGCTCAAACTCCAAAAGTATGTTTTATATAATTGTGGGAAGGATGGGCACATGAAAGGGAATGCCAATCCCAAAAGACACTGACAAAGTTGCATATAGGCTACAAGGAGAGCTTCGGAGAACAAATCAGTGGTTAAGAGGTGCACTAAATGATCCCAGTGAGGGCACCAAAATGCTAATTGATGCCCTTTGTGGCAAGGTCAGTTGCCAGGCCCCTACTACCGCCTCCAGACTGGTCCAGAATAGTGGGTCCTCCATGAGACGACTGTAAAGGTAAATGGGTGTCTACAAGAGCTGTATTAGACAGTGGCTCCCAAGTGACAATTATGTTTCAAGATTGGTATCAAGCATTTGTCAGACGTACCTTACAACCATTAGAAGGGACTGCATGTATGGGGTTAAGTGAGAGGCCTACCCTATTCTGGGTATATCCGAATTTGGCTGTCTTTCCTACCTCCGTGGCTGGAGTGGCCGAACAAGTAGAGATCCCTAGCCTTAGTGTGTCCCCACTGGACTGTATGATGGTGTCCTTTGTTGATTGGAACAAATGCTCATATGTTCAGAAGGCTGGCACATTTGTGTTATGAAAAACAGGGGTCAAAGACTAGTAGAGCTTTAAGAGTTCCGGCTTTAATTAAGAAGGCCTATGAGGCACAGAGAGATGCTGAAAATATAGAACCAGAGGAACCGGTGGATGTATGGAAGAAGGATCCTGAGTCTCTGATCCTGGCACCAAATGCCCAGTGTACCTTACAGGAGAGGTCCGTATCAGAAAGGATGTTAAGAATAAAATATTAATGTTGGATGCACCAGGCGATGGAAAATTGCCAGAGGACTGCTGGTCAAGCCTTAGTATTTTGCCCGCTAGAGCCCATGCTTATGCCAGAAGGGTAATGGTCCAAGTTCATAATGTGTCTGAAAGAGACATTCGATAAATAGAGGTTGCATCCTGGCTAATGTGCATTGTGCAGACACTGCAGTGCTACCAGCAGCAAGAGTTCAAGGAAGAAACAGAGTAACGCCTGACTTGTTTGATTTGGCAACTCCCGCCCAGCTGAATGGAAAGTGAGGATCAGTGAGAAGCTTGCCCAGAGAGACCAGGTGTTTTCTTTAAAGGAATGGGACGAGGATGCGCAAGGAGTAGGATGAGCACAATATCCGCTGCATGACGAAAGACCATTTCGGGGAGAGGTCTCGACGCCTGGCACCTGCTGATATAGATGATGTGAGACGGCATCTGCAAGAGATGTTAGCAGGCTGGTGTAATACAAGAATCCAGAAGCCCTTATGCTTCCCCATTGTGGTAGTGAGGAAAAAGAATGGGACAGTAAGGATGTGCGTGGATTATCGACCTAAACCGTCGGACTATCCCTGATCAGTACACAATGCCGCATTCAGGATGCTTTGACTGCCTAAACGGAGCAAGTGGTTTCTCTGTGCTGGATCTCCGCAGTGGGTACTACTAGATCCCGATGGCCCCAGAGGACCTGTGAGAAGACAGCCTTTATCTGTCCGCTATTTCTATGAATTCATGAGGATGCCTCAAGGATTTCTGGTGCCCCAGCCACTTTTCAACGATTGATGGAGCGTGCAGTGGGGACATGAACTTACTAGAGTGCCTGGTATACCTAGATGATGTTATTGTGTTTGGCAGCTCACTGGAGGAACATGAGAGCAGATTATTTAAGGTATTGGATCGACTGGAGGACTTTGGCCTTAAACTGTCCATTGATAAGTGTCAATTCTTCAAACATCAGTAAAGTATGTGGGACACATAGTATCCACCGAGGAATAGAGACCGACCCAAGTAAAGTTGAGGCCTTGACCACCTGGCCACAGCCCAAAAATCTAAAAGAACTGCAAAGATTCCTGGGATTCTGTGGTTATTATCGGCGCTTCATCAAGGACTATTCAAGAGTGATCCGCCTTTACTTAACCTTACTCAAGGTATCCCCAACCCACAAAAATACCAAAAGTCAGCGTCCTCAAGACTGAAAGAGTGTATTTTCATCCGAGTGAAGTATTTGGGGCCCGCTGGACTCCTGATTGTGAGACTGCTTTTCATGAGATCATATATCAACTTACCCATGCTCCAGTGCTGGCCTATGCCGATCCAAGAAAACCCACGTCCTGCACACTGATGCTAGCTTGCAAGGGTTGGGGGCTGTGTTGTACCAAGAGCACGAGAATGGCCTGAGACCAGTGGCCTTTGCCAGTAGAAGCCTGACCCCATCCGAAAAGAACTATCCTGTACATAAGTTAGAGTTCCTAGCTTTGAAGTGGGCTATTGTTGACCAATTCCATGAGTACTTGTATGGGGCTAAAATACTAGTAAAACTGACAATAATCCTTGACCTATGTGCAGACCTCAGCTGTTGATGCCACTGGCCACAGGTGGCTTTCTGCATTATCTACATATGACTATGCTCTATACCGAGCAGGTCTGAACCACATAGATGCTGATGCTCTCTCCCGGAGGCCTGTTCCCAGAATGATTGGGTCCGATTGGCAGAACCTGACATTCGGCACTCTGCCGGAAGTTTGACAGGGAGGAACAAATGTCCACGGACGATTGGACTGCATGGTGGATTGCTTGGGACCCTCTGAGAATTGCATACCTGCTGCTTATTGCCACTTTTCTGCAATAGACATTGGTGCACTGCCTCAGCTGGACAATGACAGTATTCGCGGGCTCAATCCCGCGATCTATGATCAAATCAGCTTTGAAGCCCTCTATGCAGGAAAAGATGTGTCCAAATTACGCCCACTGATTTGAGAACTGCACTGTTATACAAAGAAGGTCCTAAGTTGAAACTGATCAATAAACTGTTATATAGAGAAACAGTAGACAGAGGGGACAAGTAGACAAACAACAACTGGTGCTGCCCACTGCCTTTCGAGACTCAGTATTGAGGTCCTTGCACAACCACATGGGGCACCTTGGTATAGACAGAACACTTGACTTGGTGAGATCCAGATTCTATTGGCCTAAGATGGGGCTGATGTGGAGCAACACATACGAACTTGTAGTCGCTAAGTTACAGAGGAAAGTTTGCCCCAGAGGCTGCCCCTTGTTAACATAACCACCAGTGCACCCATGGAGCTGGTCTGTATTGATTTTCTGAGTTTGGAGTCAGATCAAAGAAATATCAGTAATGTGCTGGTGGTCACTGACCATTTCACCTAGATATGCCCAAGCTTTCCCACCAAAGACCAGAAAGCATCCACTGTAGCCAAAGTACTCAGAGAAAACTTTTTGTTCACTATGGGGCTCCACAAAGAATCCATTCTGATCAAGGGAGAGACTTTGAGAGTCGTCTGATCAAAGAGATGCTTTCTCTGTGGGGAGAGAAAGTCCAGAACCACTCCTTACCACCCCAGGGGACCCACAGCCTGAACGCTTCAACCGCAGACTTTGCTAGATATGCTAGGCACCCTGCACCCAAAGGACAAGCCTAGATGGAGCCAACAAATTAGCACCTGGTACATGCTTATAACTGCACCAAAAGTGATGCCACTGGGTTCTCCCCACCGCCTGATGTTTGGAAGAGAAGCTCGACTCACCGGTAGATGTGTTTTGGGGTCTCTCCTGATGGGGTTCAAGCTGACAACTATTTACAGTATGTGCAAAGTTAAAGGCCCAGCTAACTCATGCGTACAACTGGCTCAAACCATGGCTGCCAAAAGAAATCTGGCCAACAAAGAAAGGTATGATAAAAGGTGAAAGCACAGGAACTCCAGGAGGGAGATCGGGTATTGCTAAGAAATCTGGGACTGCATGGCAAACACAAGATTGCTGACAGATGGCACCATCTCCCTCACATTGTAGTGGGCAAACTAGATGATCTGCCAGTGTACAAAAGTAAGGCCTGAGAACAATTCAAAAGATGTAAAACAATGCATAGAAATCATTTACTACCCATTGGACAAATCCTGATTGAGTCTGAGCCTCAGAAGATGCCCCTCTGGACCAGTGACTAGAGCTGCTGCTAAGAAAAGATCAAGGAAGTCTGCACCTACAGAAGCAGAGTTAAAGTGTTCCCCTGCACAAGTCCCAGTTGAGCATGACTGTCAGTCCATATCAGAAGAAAGTGAGAGTGACTTTGAATACTATCCTTCTTACGAACTGAGTCAATTGTTTGGGGCAATCCCCTAGTCAATACTGGAGACAAAGCTGGGCCTTCTGGACTGTCTATGCCCCCAGCTTCATCCCTGGAGCCAATGCTCCCAGAAAGTGAAGTGCAAAGCATCAGATCAGATGAAATGGAATCATTGTGCATGGTTGAACTGTTTGAGCTTTCAGGGAGGAAAATGATAGATTGGGGCAGACTGGTGATACACCCAACAAGAAGAGTATTTTGAGTGCCCTGACAGTCCACTGCCAGTGTCTGAAAGCTCTCCATGCGAGCCAAATGTTGTGGACTCAGAAACTGTAACTCCTGGAGCTGAAAGTGCCCCAAGTTCTAGCCTCTCTACCCCATGGAGACCTCTGACAAGTGAGAACAATGCTGAAAATGAGGCTCAGAGTGCAGAGACTGTAACAGCTCCCCTAGAAAGACTGGTCGAGCTGTAAAGCCTGTGGTGCACCTCAGTTATGATTCCTGGGCCGCCAGTGGACCTGCCTCTCAATGTTGTCCATAAAGGAGTGTATGTGTCCCGAGCTCATTGCCCAAACTGAGCTGCTAGTGCTAACCCAGTTACTTGTGTTGCCCTTCAGTATGGTGCCCTTGCCCCGTCCAGCCCCAAGGTAACTGATAGGGAAGGGTCCCCTCTCTTCAGGTTTCATGTACAAGAGGTAATAACTTGAGTTATGGTACAATGTGTGTGTTATACTGTGTAAAGAGTGACGTACTGCAATGTTTCAGAAATGGTTCTTGGTAAAATGATGTATTGACTGATGATTACATGTGTGAGCCTAATGCAAATGTATATGGTTGCAGTTGAAACTTATGGGGGTACTTGCTTGACGCGGACGTCAAGCTTTTCCCAGGCCAGGAAGGGTGTAACCCCTGCAAATGGGGTTCCCAAAAGACTTCAGGAGCTTGCTTGAATGCTCCAAGCCTGAATGGTGTTTGCTGCTTAAGCCATTTATCAGTGAGTGTTTTTAGAACCTCTGGTACTGTCTCTTTAAGAGCTGTCTGCTTGCAGACATAATTAGTTTGTATGGGGGACTGTGTGTTTCTTTGATTGAGTACCACTCAAGCTGCTGCCAATTCACCCCATTTTGCAGTCACTAGGAGTGCAAAGGGAACCTGTCTGAAAGATGTAACTGATTGCCAGAAATCATTTACAGTAATAATAAAATTACAGTTTGTCTAACCTGCTTTTTGCAGTCAGAACTGTCTGCCTAGTTCCCCATTCTGGTTTTGAACTGCTGAACTGGACCAATCAGTGTGGGTAAACTAGCTCTAAAATGATGCCTTGGACGAATCAGAACTTGGGACTCATAATCTGAGCCAGCCACAAGAGGATTGTATGGGCAGTGACTCTGGGAGATGTAGTTTAGACTTCTGCCTTTTTGGACCAACAGCAGCAGTCTATTGTGAGTGACAGCCAATCCAGTCAAGAACTGGGAGGAACTCAAAGGAAGTGCCCGGTTTTGTCTGTTGGGAGTTTCAGTTTGAGATCTGAAAGTGAAGGGAAAGAAACCCTGTGCTCCTTCAGTGCACAGTTTCAGTCAAAAACGGTGCAAGGCCCAGAGTTCCGCCCTACAACTTGTGTAACTGCTTGTTAGGACTGAATCCGTCCTGTGAAAAGAATCAAAGGATCTCTGAAGAGTAGAAACCAGGCTCACCCTGTAGAAGACTGAAGAAATTGTTGAATTACACTCGGTCTGTCAGGAACTGAATCTGCTGTGTGTTCTCCTGGTTATTGTGCAGTAATTGCGATTGGGATACAGATGCAGCCTGCCTGGTATAGTGCTTTTTTTTACCATATAAATGTGTGAGGAGTCTCTTGGAGATCAAAAGTAGCCCTGCTGACATTGAAGGACCATATCTTCTTTGAGGTCGTGAGTACTAATTGGGTCGCCCCTGTTGAATTGCCACATTAAATCCAAATGGAATTACTGTACTGTTGACTGTTTAATTTTCCTTTCTCTGTGTGAAAGGGCCCCTACCAGCTGCCACGGTTTGGACTAGCCACTAGGGCCTGGGTACCCAGGGACAGTAACTGGTAGGGATAGGCCTGTACAGAGCCATAGGTAGATAGTAAAGTGATAAGCTAATTAACCTGATTTCCCCTGTCCTTGTTATATCCCCTAAATAAATCAGAGCTGTTTGTTTCAACAAAGTTATACTGCCTGAGGTATTTGTCTATGTTAAAGTACTGTACTGTGATTGTTGCACTGTATCTTATTTTACAGGATGTCCCGTGCCTGAACCAGCCTTGGGGTAAGTGTATACTGTGAAGGTAATTCTGCTATATTGTGTGGGCCACTAGTGGGAAGAAAGGGGGGTTGCAGTGTCCCAGAGGGCTGTGACCAAGTAAGTTTAACTATTGCAAACCCTGACCTCTGGGTGGAGGCACCCGCCATTGGATCCAGGCCCCTCAACCTGTTAGTGGCAAATCAGGCAGGGGTAGTAGCCCCTGGGATAGCGCCATCTAGGGGTTACATCTTGTAACTAGTGGATTACAGGATCTGAAGCAACATCTTGTCACGGGGGGAGGTCTTGTCAGACAAACCTGATTAAGTTATTTGACCGGGTAACCAGGGAACTGGATCAGGGAGGAGTGGTAGATGTAGCCTACCTGGATTTCAGTAAGGCCTTTGACACCATTCCACACAGAAGACTGGTGAGCAAGCTGGGCAACCTAGAGTGGGTCCAAAAGTAGTAAAATGGGTAAGACATTGGCTAAGCAATAGGAGTCAGAGGGTGGTGGTAATGGGGTCTACTCTGGAGAAGGCAAGGTGACCAGTGGCTGCCACAGGGTCAGTACTAGTCCCGTCCTCTAAGTGTCTTTATTAGCGACACTGCAGAAGGGCTGGAGGGGAAAGTATGACTGTTCACGGATGACACAAAAATCTACAACAGAGTGGACACACCAAGAGGGTGGAAAGAATGAGGAATGATCTGAAAAAGTTGGAAGAATGGTCAAGGGAATGGCAGCTGGGTTTCAATGCAAACAAGTGCAAAATCAAGCACTTGGGGCACAGAAAACTCAGGGGCAACATACCAATTGAGTGGGGAGGTATTAGCAACCACAAAGGTAGTGAAGCAGTGTGATAAGGCAGTGGGGAAGGCTAGCAGAATGTTCAGGTGCATAGGGAGGGGCATCACCAGCAGAAAGAGGGAGGTAGTTTTACCCTGTATAGATCACTGGTAAGACCCCACCTCAAGTATTATGTCCAGTTCTGGAAGCCTCAAGCCCGAAGGACATACACAGGTGGAGAAGGTACAAAGGATTGCTACCAAAGTGGTGCAGGGCCTGCATCAAAATTCCTACAGAGGAAAGACTCAAGGAACTAAGTATGTCCTGTACTTTCTAGAGGAAAGGAGGTAAAGGGGGGATATGATAGAAATGTTCAAATACCTCACAGGTATTAATAAGGTACAGGAAGGTAGCATTTTCCATAGAAAAAGATGTTCCAGGACAAGAGGTGATGCTATAAAGCTGGAGGGAGGGGAGGCTCAGAGGAGATGTGAGGAAATACTTCTTCATGGGTACGGTGGTGGATGCCTGGAACAGCCTCCCAGCTGAGGTGGTGGGTGCTAAAATGGTGACTGGATTCAAGCATGCCTGGGATAGACACAAAGGGCCCATAGAAGTGAGGCAAGGGTCGGAGAAGGCCGGAGATCGAGTAGGGTCTGAGGTGGCACAGTAGGTAGGTATTATAGGGCAGACTAGGTGGGTCAAGAGGTCCTTATCTGCTGACAACTTCTATGTTTCTATGGAAAGAGTCTCAACAGCTCCAGCTAGGTGGAGTCCTCTGTGTTTGTTTTATATTACTTGCATCATAAGAAAATGAGAGTGTTATACCCTAACTTCGTCCTCTGGATATGATATTGCATTGGTTTCTTCTTAAGTGTATATGAAATATCTATTTTCCTTCCTTATGATTCCCTGCATGTCGGTACTACGGGGCCTCCGCCAGGGGAGAGGGCTGTCCAGAGTCTGTTAAGATACATAAAAGAGTTGTGAGGTCTGAGTAGTACCCATTAAAGCACTGATTCATCAGTACATATATCAGTGCAGAGTAGATTCAAGCAACAAGGCACGTTTATTGCATCTTCAGTTCCTGGCAGTTCCTCAACAAGGATAGTGTCTCACCTTCAAGATGACTGAGACAGATGACATATTTCATTCACATCTTTCTCTTCTACCCTCACGTACACTTTTTGTGGTATGGCTCCATGCAGGCACTAATTGATTACAAGAACACTGTCATATATCCAAGCCCCTATGTTAGCACACAGGAGGCAAAATCTGGCACTCTTTGCGGATGGTTTTCTTACATATCCGAAGGACCCAGAAATTTCCCTCCCCTTCCCTCTTTATGGGAGCCCCTCCTGGATTTTGGTTCCCATGTTGGATATGAACTTAATACAACTAAGACAGAAGTGATTCAGTTACACTATGCACTCATACTAGGCATGCTTACAAGTCCAGACGGGACCTCGCAGCTTTAAAATATTTAGAGGTTATGGTAACAATTAAGTGATCAACTACAGTCCCTTAACAAGGATACCTTGGCACAACATTTCATTAATGATATGGAAACCTGAAAAACAATTCCACTTTCTCTCATACAACATATTGACAATGTACAGTATGTATGATTCTCTTTCCCAGACTCTTGTACCTTGCTTAAACCCTTCCAGTCACCCCTTCTGCTCATATTTTCCAGAAAACGGACAGATTAATATTCCAGTACATCTGGAATGGGACCTACCCTAGAATAAAATTTTCTATGATAAACTGGAATGTGAATGCTCCTGGTATACTTACTGCATGGGGTTCTGAAGTGTGGGCCACAGGCTTACTGAACAAACAGGCTTCGGCAGGCTTTTTCTCAATCCTCCTTCTTTAATTGCTGATGAGGAACAAGTACACTGGTGCATTGTACTGGAGCAAATAACTGAAACAACTGGTACAGCTAACACAGCTGATAAAAACTGATAAATGAAAAGCAGAACAGTCCCCCAACAGGCCCTTACTCATTTACTTAGTTAGTAGCAGCATGAGGGTCTGGTGTCTCACAACTGTAGCACAGGCTTCCCAGCAGCACTGTGTAACTAGAGCATCCCCTGATATACTGAAATCCCACGATACTATGCGGTCCCACTCTAAACACAGCCTGATGGCAAATACTGCCATAGTACTGCATTTCCTCCCCTTTAAGCTAGAAAATCCCATAACAAATAACAGGCAACATTAGAAAAAAAAGGGTACCCTTACAGGTTCCTGCAGCTCGCTATCCCGACACTCACCTGCCTGAGCACTATTGCCTGACAGATGCAGTATCCTGACGACGATCATCCCAACAGCTGCGTGCGCGACGGTGTCATGGGAGTAGGTAAGATAGCAGATGTGATGTGTTGCTACCTTACCCCTGAAAACACCATCGGATCTGGAAGCTGGCAGAGCTACCCCCATGTTGTGGAGGACTAAAGCACAGTCAACTCAGCCAGCATGCTCCATTGGACCTGGGTTCTGGTCCGGTCACATCCTTTTGTCTCCCCCATAACTGATATATTTTTTGTTCCGGGGTCCACTCCCTTGGAGTTAGATACTGTATATTAGTTGTGGGGGGTTTGGGGCGCAGCCCCCTGCAGTGTAATAAACATCATATGTTGAATCATCTTTTTTTCTACCTCCTACGACGCTCCGGCTCCCACTTCTCCTTCAGGCCCTTCCTAGTATCTCCACTCCCATCCTCTTCCTGAGCGCTGCTCTTGCCACATATCGCAGCCAACCCTCTGAGTCATCACGGAGTAGCCTATCTCCAGGCGGGTCCCCCTCCTTTGAAGGGGAAGGTATCGGGTGACGGGGAAACCCCAGCCCTCTATTTATTTCCTTACAGCCTCGAGGGAGCTACTGTGGAAGAGCAGGCATGTGGAGGATGTGGAGGATATGGAGGCTGTCATCCGACGGGAGCTGAAGTTGTTTTCCGGCTTTCTGGTTGTCCCTCCTGCGCTGCTACATGTAGTACCCCCAGTCTCTACCGGGGGCCACTACTAGAGCGAGGCTTCCCACTCAACCCACCCCAGGAGAGAAGAGCAGTCCTCCGGACGCTCAATCCTCTCCTTCCCCAGCCAGCCCCCGACAACCCGAGTCCATTCCCAAACCCAGGTTGCCGGCGTGGTTCGAGGTGTGGCATGCAATGCCTCAGGCCTCTGGGCCACCGGGCCATCTCAAACGTCATATGTTGCCGTGTTGATCAAAATTACGCCGGCAAGTGGTGCCAGAGGGTCTGTGCAGCTCGAAACTGGGCTTGGTATCCTGAGTGTCAGCATACTGAGTTCCAGATAACATAATATATCCCGAAAGAGAGTCCTTATAGATCAGGTCTCTGAGGTGCCTACGTTGGCGTGGGGTATCTTCTCTTTGGAACATCCTGGCAAGGCGCAGGCAAAGCAGACTGTCTTCGTGGTGCTGGGGATGCAAACTGCTGGCTAGGCCCCGGAGAAGCAGGTTGCTGCCATGGTGCAGGAACAGGTGTATCCTGACTGACTGGTGGTGTTGGAGGCATCTTGTCAAAAACTAGGACAGGGACCTCCACAGGCAAATCAGTCTGAGGTGTAGCAGAAACAGTTCTCAAGGGTAGCAGATGGTCCATGTGCACATGAATAAGACATTGTCCCACTTGCACAGTATAATGCATCTCAGAACTCATGAACCAGGACGCTGTCTCCAGGCTGGAATTCCCTCAGTCGCTTAGAGGACTTGTCATGTGCTCGCCATTGTTGTTGATGTTTCTGGACCGTATAAGAAAGATCCGGTTTCAGTAAGTCCAACCTGGTTCAAGGTTGTCTCTTGAGAAAACATTCTGCAGGTATACGTTTCATAACAGTATGAGGAGTATTCCGGTAGGTAGATAGGAATCTAGACACCTCTGTTCAGCCATAGTAGCATCAGGGGTGCCATCATCTGCTTGTTTCTTCCAAGCTTTTTTTAATGTCTGGACTGCCCGTTCAGCAGCTCCATTTGAGGTTGGAGGTAGGGCTGAGTTAAAATATGTGTGACTCCATTTTGCTGGAGAAAATGCCAGAATTTGTGTGATGTGAACTGGGGACCATTATCAGAGACAAATTCTCAAGGAGTTCATAAGAAACAAAAAAGTTGTGCGACAAACAATAGTCTTGTGTGCCGAGGTGACAGAGGTGGGCAAAACTTCCAGCCACTTGGAATGACTGTCGATAACTGTCAAAAAGTACTGCTTGTCTAGCTTAGCATAGTACATAATTCTTGGTTTTTATTGGTGTATTTTGTACGTGGTACATCCTCCTGATGACGCACAAGTGGTACAGAACCAGTCCAGGTTGTTTGTCCCGAGCTGCTGAGCTAATGGGTGACTGGACTCTATTTTAAGAGAATAAATTATTGGTGATTACCTGTGGTGCCTTTGTTTTTTCCTTTGGCTTAGCGTAGTCCATACAGATTCTTTCCCATGGCTCTTTTGCCCATGACCAGGGATGAAGTGGGGCTGTAGGAGGCTTGTTTTGTACAGACACACAAGGAGTACACCAGATTACCAGGTTTTGAATGTCCTGGTTGAGGCCTGGCCACCAGAGGTAACTGCACTTGAGCCATCATATGAGTTACACCTGGGTGACATTCATGAAGCTCATGCAGTAGTTGCTGTCTGGATATTGGTGGTATAACTACTCTGAGACCTCAAATAATACAGCCTTGGTCAGTTAATAATTGCTTTTGCTTGTCAAAGTAAGGTTGCAGGGATTTGTCTTGAATGCAGTTAGACCATCCCTTTAAGGTGAAGTCCAAAACTTTTGCAAGCACAGGATCATGCCTGGCATCACTGGCTGATGGGATAAAGCATCGGCATTGCCGTGATCCTGCAACTGTTGATACTCAATGTCGTAATCATAGACTAACCTATGACCTGAAAACAGATAAGGCAATGGGGCCAGATGGGATTCACCCCAGAATATTAAAAGAGCTCAGAGGGGTGCTGGCAGCCCCACTGACCACCCAATTCAATAGTTAGCTGGACACAGGGGAAGTCCCAAAAGACTGGATGAGGGAAAATGTGGTCCCTCTCCCCAAAAGTGGCAGTCGGAGTCGAGAAGAGGCTGGCAACTACAGGCCAGCTCAGCCTAACTTCAGTACTGGGGAAGTTAATGGAGACTCTGTTAAAGGACAGGATTGTGTCATTCCTAGAAGCTAATGGAGCACAGGATCCAAGGCAGCATGGATTCACAGCGGGAAGGTCATGCCAAACAAATCTAATAGATTTCTTTGACTGGGTGACCAGGGAGGTACATCAGGGAAGGGCGGTGGATGTGGCCTACTTAGACTTCAGCAAGACCTTTGATACCGTCCCACATAGACGGTTGGCAAACAAGTTAGAAAGCATGGGGCAGGCTCCAAGGCGGTAAACTGGGTCAGAACTCAGTTAAAAGACAGGACACAGAGGGTGCTGGTAAATGGTGTTCATTCTGAGGAGAGGGAGGTGACCAGCGGGGTGCCACAGGGATCTGTCCTGGGACCAGTCCTCTTCAATGATTTTATAAGTGACATTGCAGAGGGGCTGGAGGGGAAAGTATGTCTTTTTGCAGATGACACCAAGATCTGCAACAGGGTGGAAACTCCAGAGGGGATAGAAACAATGAGGAAGGACCTGGGCAGGTTGGAGAGTGGTCAGAAGTGTGGCAGCTTCGATTCAATGCCAAGAAATGCAAAGTCATGTACTTCGGAAGCAGAAATTCTGGCAAGGTATACAAAATGGGGGACTGGCGGCCACCAAACAGGAACGAGACCTGGGGATACTCATATGGGATGACCTAAAGTCAACAAAACAGTGCGAGAAGGCTGTGGGGAAAGCAAGTAGGATCCTGAGGTGCATTGGGAGGGTACTCACCAGCAGAAAGAAGGAGGTGGTTATTCCACTGTACAGATCGCAGGTGAGACCACATCTGGAGTACTGTGTCTAGCTCTGAAGACCACATCTCTGGAAGGACATAGACAGACTGGAGGCAGTCCAAAGGAGGGCTGCAAAGATGGTGCAGGGAATGCATGAAAAACCTTACGAAGAAAGGATGGGGAACTCAATATGTATTCCCTGGAAGGGGGGGGGGCATGATGGAAATATTCAAGTAAGTCAGGGGTATAAACAAGGCACAAGAGGGCAGCATCTTTCAAAAAAGAAGATGTGCAAAAACCAGGGGTCACAAAATGAAGTTGGGGCAGGAGGTTCAGGGGCAACATTAGAAAGTACTTTTTCACAGAAAGAGGGTGGATGCTTGGAACAGCCTACCAAAGGAGGTGGTGGGGGGCAAAACAGTAAGTGAATTTAAGAGTTCATGGATAGAAACAAGGGTACCTAGAGACAGGAAAAAGGTGCGTGGTAGATCAACTAGGATCTGTGGTTCAAAATTGGTATGCAAATGGGCAGACTGGGTGGAGCTCGTGGCTCTTATCTGCCGTCCAATTTCTGTGTTTCTGTTTCTAACAGGTGAAGGCCCAACGTTGCATCCTAAGTTCTGCCAGCGTAGGTATTGCAGCCTTTGGACCAGGATAGCCAACAGGGCTTATGGTCAGTGATCAGGATGAACTTATGCCCGTAGAGGTATTCGTGGAACTTCTTAACCGCAAAATTATGCTGAGAGCTTCCTGTTCTGTTTGTGCATAATTCTGTTCACTGGGTAAGAGTGTCCTCGAGGTGAATACAATTGAATGCTCTTCCCCACTTGGCAATACGTGCATTATCACTGTGCCTACTCAGTGAGGTGAGGCATCACTGGCTAACCTCAGTGGCTTGTCCGGGTCATAGTGTGCTAGCCATTTACTGCTCAACAGTCGCTGCCTGGCTGCCTTGAACGCAGTGTCGCACTCTGGCGTTCAGTTCCAGTTGGTATCCTTGTGCAGCAAGTCATGCAAAAACTGTAGTAGTGTAGACATATTTGCTAAGAAACATCCATAATAGTTCAGTAAGCCCAGGAAAGAACATAACTCTGAAACATTGGAAAATGCAGGTGCATTTACAATAGCTGATACTTTACTCTCTGTCAAGTGCAAACCCTGGGCGTCAATCAGATATCCCAAATATTCTACATAATCCTGTAGGAAGTGGCACTTTTCCAATTTAACTCGCACTTCATAGTATTCCAACCTGTCTAGGACTTAGTCTAGCAGTACCAAGTGCTCTTCAGTAGTGGATGCTGTGATCATAATATCATCCAGAAAATATACCCCATGGTCTAGTCCCTGCAGAATTTGGTCCATGGCATGCTGGAAAATAGCAGAAGGAGTTGAGACTCCATAGGCGAGACAATGGTGGCAATAAAGACCTTTATGGGTATTGATGTTCAAATAGGGCTTAGAGTCCTGCTTCAATTCCAATTGTCTGTATTTGCAAGACAAATCAATCTTGATTAAGTACTTGCCTAAAACTAAGGAAGCAAAAAGATCTGTGTTTGGTAAGGGATTTGGTTCTGGTTCAACACAGCGATTTACAGTCACTTTGTAGTCTCCACTCAGCCACATAGCTTTGTCCTTCTTCGGGACTACCACTATTGAAGCTGCCCTGTCGCTCTCTTCCATCCATGATATGATGCTGTGACATTCTAGCCTTTCCAGTCCCTTTTCCATGGGTTCCTTAGGCGCGTTGGGTAGAGGACGTGGCTTATGGAATATGGAAGTGGTGCCTGGTCAAACCCTGATAGTCGCCTTAAGTCCTTGTATGGTTCCAAAACCTTCTTGAAAAATAGGAAAGTGCTTGTCCACATTCTTTGCAAGGGCCTCTTTGGATGTGGTGGAAACTTATTTCAGCACAAAGATCTTGGCCCAATTCAAGTGGATCTGGTGAGGTCAGTTTCTTCCCAGGAGGACCGGACAGTTACCATGGACCACAACTAAGGGTAATGTGGCTGTTTCTCCTCATAGGAGACTGGGACTAGGATCTGTCCTAATACCAGAATCTTTCTCTCCTAATACCAGAATCTTTCCCCCCTGTGTAGGAGGTAAGCTGCAGACTGGACGGTTGGAGTGGGCATTGGCTCAGGCAGTCCCTGTAGGCACGCTCTGAAATAAGTGAAACAGAGGCTCCAGTGTCTAGCAGCATCTTCACTGTGTTGCCCGCTAACTTGAGAGGAATGCAAATTCTGTCCTCTCCACTTTGGGTGGTGTTTACTGTATATAGTGCTGCCGTATCTCTCTCAGATGGGGATTCTTCATCCACTGAACTGAAGCTGCCGTCAATAACATACTGTGCTCGAGATGAGCGTTGCTTACTCATGCAGACTCTAGCGATGTGGCCAATCTTCCCACAACTGTGGCAAGTCTTCTGTTTAAATCTGAAAGTATGTTGTGGGTGCTTGCCCCAATACCAATTGCAGGGTTTGCTAGGTATGGCATGGTCCCCCCTTCCCGCCTTTCTTGGTTAGGAGAAGCTTTGGATTTTGATGGCTGTGCTTCTGTGAGGGTTTGGCACTGTTCAGACATGGCTTTAGCAGATGTGGAGTAGCTGACACTGTGAACGCCACCCTGGGGACCCATTGTATTATACATGAACTGCTGTGAGTCTTTCCTGGCCCGTTCCATGCCTAAGGCAATATTGCAGGCTGACGGAAAAGTCAAGTCTTTCATTGAGGAGTTACTGAAGTTAATATTCATCCCAGACCACAGACAAATCTGTTTCGAAGGCTTGGTCTGGGAAAACTTCAAACTTGCAGGTGGAAGTCAGCTTTTTAAGAGCAATAATAAAGTCGAAAGGCTTTCCCCACCTTCGGTTTCAACGGTAGAACCGAAATGTTCTGCAATGATAATGGGTTCAGGCCTATAATGAGCTTTTAGTGTGTCAGTCAGCTGTTAGTAAGTTTACTCTGTTGGCTTTTGGGGGGCAATTAAGCTTTTAAGGAGGCTATACATTTTTGCCGGTAAAGTGGCAAGAAAAATGTCCACTTTCTTAGCATCATCAGTGTTATTTGCTGCCAGCCATCTCTCAAATCTTTGTAAATAGGATTCAGAATCTTCCTTCACCTCATTAAATTCAGTAACAGGGTCTATAACAGGCACTGCGATTGCTTAAGCTGTAACGCTGGTCGAGAAATGTGCCCACAGTTTAAACCTTCATCGACATCCCTCGTCATCAATGTGATAAACTGGAACCAGAATGCTCCTGGTGTACTTACTGAATGGGGTTCTGAAGTGTGGACCACAGGCTTACTGGAAAAACAAGCTTCTGCAGGCATCTTTTGAATGCTCCTTCTTTAATTGCGGATGAGGAACAAATACACTAGTGCATTGTACTGGAACAAATAACTGGAACAAATGGTACAGCTAACACAACTGGTAACTGGAAAGCTAACAGTTCCCCAAGAGGCCCTTAGTCATTTACTTGGTTGGCAGCAGAGAGTTTGGTGTCACAACTACAGCACAGGCTTCCCAGCAGCACTGTACAACTGTGTCACAGTGTCAGTGGCTCAATAGGTAGCACACTCGCCTCTGAGGCTGGGAGATCAGAGGGCTGTGGGTTCAGTTCCCACATCTGGCACTTGGGTTAATATCCCAGTACTGACACTGTAGTGCAGCATGAGAGGGGTACTGTACTTCTGAGGTGCCGTCTTTCAGATGAGACATTAAACCGAGGTCCCATCTGCCTGGATTGGTGGTAGTTCAGGTGGATGTTAAAGATCCCATGGCACTTATCGAAAAGAGTAGGGGAATTTCCCCAGTGTCCTGGCCAAATTTCCCTCATTCACTAAAAAAATACCACCAACCGCTTAATCTGGTTCAATGTCAGTTAGCATTCATCTGTATCCCCCTCCCCCGAGTCGTGCCTGAAAATAGGCAGGATTTGACTAGTGCACTTACCCAGTCAACAAAAACTAAATAAATAAATAATAATAACAAATAACTAGAGCGCCCCCGATATACAGAAATCCCACCATACTATGTGGTCCCACTCTAAACACAGCCCGATGGCAGATACTGCCGTGTTACTTCATCTACCTCAACAACTGGCTAAATCATTGCGGGGGGGCTAACACTGTTAAACTTTTCTCAGTATCAAGCAGTGGCGCAGTTCTGTATAGCCATATACTGTCTTTTTCAGGGATACAATGCCCACTGGAAATCACTGGAATTCCAGGAGGAAGATGCCCTTTCTCCTACGACTGTTCTATTTGAAAAACTACATACCCCACTTCACAGGATTACATACAACCCTTACCCCCATACCACTCTGTCTCTTTGTATAAGTGCTGAACACCGAAGGCTCTGCAGCCTACCAGGATCTTAATTACACCACTTGCTCATAATACCTCTTTTGCTCCATGAAGCCTTAATGATCACGCTTATCACAGATGAGTATGAACTGGACTGGTAATGCCTCACCAAGTTCTCGGGCAGTGAAATTATTCAGTTTGTAGAATTCCAGACCCAGTTTACTCCCAGACAGACAGATGGTTATCACTACCTGCAGGTAGCTCATTTTGTGAAATATTCCCTGTGGACCTTGCTGAAAGAGCATGACATCCCTCTCCTTAACCAGCTGTTTATCAGGGTGCACAGTGGAGAACAGGATTACTCTCTCTCTTACTACTACTTTGATGTAGATGACAGGTGGAAATGTAGATCATGTTAATGTGTGCTGGTCGGAGGACTTACAGATTCAGATAACCACCTAATTATGGGACAAATACCTTGCAAACATACACACAGTAACCTTCTCTCACATCTGGAGAGAATTTCTTGGACAATGTTTACTAGGTTTTCAGGACACCTCACATAGTAGCCAAACTTGAGTCCAACTCAACTGATATGTGTTGGAGAGACTGTGGCTTCACCCAGCAACCCATGGTCATTTATTTATCTTTTATTTATTTATTTATCAAGTTTAGGATTACAAATACCTTTGAGCCATGGCTCTTTTACAAAGGTTCCACATCAGAGAAATACAAATTATGGGGAACATCAAGACAGGCATTACAACAATGTGGACATTGCAAACAGAGTACAGATTAATACAGTTCAAGGGTAGCATTGTAACAAGGCAGCCAGCGGCATTTGTCAGAGAAAATGGACAACAGATAAGAAGTGCCAGAGTCATGGGAGAGGAAGAGGGTGGTGGGGGGAGAAGGAATGTGGAAGGGTGGCAAGAGGGTGAAAAGTGCAGCATTGGGTATACCAAGATGAGAGTAGAATCCAGTGGGGGGGACAACTAGAGCAGAAAGGGAAGTGGAGAAACAAGGTTAAGTTGGGCAGTCACAGGAGCTGTTGGTAGTGAGATAGTCCCGGAGCCTAGTTTTAAACATACCAATAGTTGGGGCAAAGGAGATGGCTGGGCTGAGGCCATTGAACCAGAGTGGTGCTCGATAAGCAAAAGAGTGTTGTCCCTGTGAAGTGTGACAGTGGGGGACTTTCAGTAGCTGTAGCGTGGATCTCCTAAGGCACCATTTTTAATTCGGTGTTAGGGACCTGATAAACATTAAGTCAGTAAGTCTCACTTAGGCGGGCACTTAGGTTGGACTCGGTAAAGGAGTCCACTGCGTTTAGGGTCACAAAGACTTGTCATTGTTGCTGAAGGGAGGCAAACACGGATGAACCAAATATGTGCTCAAATTAGTAAGTGTACCATAATCTACTTGCTTGAATAACAAAGATGATACTATGTGGCATGTAGCTAAGTGTAGGCAGTATTGCCCCCAAGCATAGTGTCTCACCCTGCCTGGGGAGAGTGCCTCTGTGCACCTGTCTTGTGGGAGTAGCACCCACAGTACCCCGTAATGAGAGATATGTTTTTCCTAATATTATGGCCATCTGTGCAGCATTTCATATCTTATGTGGGGAGCAGAAGAAGAAAGAGTGTAAGTACTCCAGATGAGTTGAAGGGGAGTAAAATGTGAAGGGAGTGTCCTTCAGTGCTGTGTATCATCAGACACACTGAATAAACGTCAGCCTGCTTGATCTCAACTCCTGGCATGGATATTAGTTTTGTTAGTGGTTTCATGTTTAATGGTGTTCTTATGTATTGTTAGTTGTCCCTGGTCCTTGTATTCCCAGCCCCTTGGAGGTACGGTGAGGTAGAGGTACAGGTTTTTGGTGTAATACAGGCCCTTCCTGGCTGAGAATGCCACCATATACCCCTAGACAAAGAGGAATTCTCAGCCTTTTCACTTACAATTGTACCACCTCTGCAAGGAGTGTTGGAGTACATCCTACAGTTACTTTCAATACTTTGATTTTAAAATTACATCTTTAAACCCCAGGGCTTCATTGTAGCCTGGAAGCCCTGCTGAGACCAAACATTTGGAGAGATGGCTGTTATCATGTCAGATGGGCAGATGCTGCAGGTCTCTACTGTTAAACTCCTGCTGTCAGTCTCAGAGAACAGTGAGTCCCATATGTTTATTGTTAAGGAATGTTTTGTCAAGTTAGTTCAATGTAGTTAGTGTGTCCAGAAATAGCTCTAACATTATGAGGAACATCTGTAAACCTTCACGGAGCAAGAGTAAAATGATGTCAAATTTTAGTGCTATGCAAAATTCATAACAGTTGAAATGTCTGATTTTGTTGAGTTGTTGTTCCAACTCATAATCTTTTGACAATTGGTTGGAAGGTAATCTTCTTCACTTCTCCTTCTATGTGGAAAATCTTACTCTTTCTTTAAAATTTAGAGCCCGATCCACAAAACAGGCTGGGATACATGCAGTTTGAGTATATCTCAGCCACAGAGCCCACACCCAATGCCTGTCCACACCAGCCATCCACAGCCCCTACCAACCACTCTCAGTGAGTGTGAAGCTTCATGTATTGCAGCGAGGCATGGGATGGCCTGTGCAGGACACTGGGCATCCAGTAAGATGTCTGGTTGGCACTGCAGTGGATCCCTTGTTCTGGACAGAGCAAAAAACATGGAATATGACAGTCCTCCAAGGACCCCAGATAGTTCCAGAATGGCCTCTCTCCTTAGAACAAGAACAAGAACAAGAATAAGAACAAGAACAAGAAAGAGGATAAATCTGCTCCAGAAACCTAGTCCAGTCTCTAAGCAGTGTGAAGACTCGACTCATCCAGAATATTTCTTGTTTCTTTTATTAAAAATGGATGAGTCAATAACAGCATTGCAAAATGGCAACATTTTGAGATACACTGTTTCATCAGGAGCCATACAGTCTTGAACCATAGCCTTTTATGATCTCTCTAGTATTCTGGTTTGTACATTACATTTTAAATTTTAGAATAAGCATTTCCATTGTCCTGTGCCTGGTGGCTACTATGGGCTGAAAGCCATTCAGAAGATGTAATGCATTTCCAGCCTGATCTGAGATGAAATGTATTTAATCTGTTGACTGGATTTTGGCCCATGAAATCAGATTTCTAGACAGGGAATCAGAAGGCTATAGTTTGAGATTGTATGGTGCCCTATTAGAGTGATATTATATAAAATAAAATGGCACTTTGCAATGCTATTACTTAAATCACCCTTGTTATTGAAAGACTGTAGAAATACTCTGGTTGAGCTGAGAATTATCTCCACTGCATGGACAAGGTGGGACCTCTTTGCACCATCAGCTCATGCTGGCACCTTCCATGGGTGTACATCCGTTTGAGGATAAGGCCTTTATAGTATATGGTTAGGGCTTATTGCGTATGGAATTTAGTAGCTCTCAGAAAGTTGCTGTGCACAGTTGAAAAGCTGTTGATCATGTTCTAAAGATGTTGATTATGTTCTGTTATCAAGTGCACCTTTGTCTCTGCTCGCGCTGACTCCTGTCTGGCTGCCTGATCTCATTTTCACTGAGTGCTCCCTGCTTGCACTGACTCCTACCTGACAGCCCACTTTTATTTTCACTGGAGTGTTCTGAGTGAGCTCCAGTTCTTACTCCCACCGACTAGTGCAGGACACAACTTACCTTTGTGACTGTTCAATGGTTCGCAATGCCTGCCCTCAGCATGTGTGAAGGATTCTTTTGGAGTGCAGTTGTGCTTACTTGGCAGAGCTGCTCGCCTGCTCTCTCTTGCTCTCTCTCTCTCTCTCTCTTCCTCTGTACCTGTGCTTGGCACCGCTTGCAGCCCTTGCTTGCTAGTTCTCTGTACAAAACCATATACTATGAAAAATCAAATATGGGTGACCATACATGACTCGCCTTGTGTTTCCATCTTGGAGTTGAGAAACCAGCATGGACCTCTCAAGCTTCACTGTTGAGGTCCTTATGCTAGTATCTCAACCCCTTGTTGGAAACACAGGCTTGTTATGTATGGTCACCCACACATTATTCCTTATATTGTTTATGGTTCTATTGTCTTGAAAGCCCCCATTCAGTCTCCGTCAGGGGCATGCCTGTTAGCCCCATCATCCTTGTAGCTCACCCTCAACCACTGCTTACCCCTGCCCCATGGTAGGGCTGGCAGGCAGAAGGCAGTTCCTTACCAGAATCTTACAACAGTTAGGAGCCAGAAAAGTCATGGGACCCAAATGAGTACCAGGCCATTTATCTTGCTGTATCCAAGAGGTGCTTGTCTTCTTAGTTTTTTCCCCATCGGTGTTGGCACTAATGCCCCCAGTAAACAAAGGCATAATAATATACTTGTAGGAAGCACTGACAGGTGTCTCTCCCATTGAGCTGTTTTGTAGGCTCTAAGCTGCACCACTACCTGTGATCACCCAGGTGGAGAAAGGTTGTGAGGCCTGGAGTCCCCAGACCTGGAGGTGAGCATCCTCTGGGATGCTCAGTCCTTTCCTGCCAGCCACCTGATGCTCTGAACTTGACCACAGACCTGAGCTGCCAATGTCACAAACAACAGTGCTGGTGTTGCGCCACTGGGTCAGCTGCCTTCCTCTCTTTGCTGACTTGACTCTATTTCAGCTGGTCAAATCCCAGCTAAAATCCCACCTGTTCTCTCTTGCTTTTGGGCATTAACCTTGCACTCCTATTTAATCCCTGATATTATTTAAAACAGTTTATCTATAATCTAATATAATATCATCTATGGTACCTTGCACATGAAATTTAAATTTGAATTCTTTTGAAATGTGTGTATGATAATGATCTATATAAACCATATGGTACTGTATTGTGTTTAGAAATAATGATGACTTTGCTGGCCTGGTGGCTCGGAGGGTTGAGATGCTAGACAGCACACAGCACACTTTGCGCAACGCCGGCGACCTGGGTTCAGGGATGGACTTGGGCCGCTGGGGGTTGGCAGGGGAAGGAAGGTCTCGAGTGTCTGGAGAACTGCTCTTCCTTCCCAGGAAGGCATCCAGGGCCATGTGCTGCTCCTTAGTGGCTCCTTGTGAAGATCGGGGGCAATGCAAGGAAACTATGGTGCAGCAATATGGGGTGGAGCAATGGCAGGTGTCGGCATGCTGTGCCTGGAAGCCATTGCACAACTGCGCTTCGGCTGAAACTTCAGCCAGAAAACCCTGGTGGTCTAAGTGGAGATGAAAGGGGCTCCAGTGACCCACCCACACCCTGTTGCTGGACCTACCTCACTGGGATCTTCTGCCTCCAGCCCCGGTCCCGCGGCTGTCCCACTAATCCCAGACAGACTGCCAAAGGTCCCCCGGGGGGGGTGATCCAGGGGCTGGACATGCCATGGGGGCTGGGGGAAGAGCTCAGATGGTGAGATTTCAGGCTGGAAACAGTGGTGGTAGTCCAGAGGGTACCCTGGAGAGATGCCCTGGACCACCAGTGGTAAAGTGTTGGAAAAAAAAATAATGATGACTTTAACCATCAGCATTTTATACACTATTTTTAGTCCATGTCATTATTTCCATTAGAAAAATGATTATGCAGCTGGTGTATAAAGTGTTTGCAGTTCAAGCTCTAAATAAATCAGAGCTTATGTTCTCAGCAAGGGTATGTAACCCGAGTACATTCTGACAAACCCTGTTTCAGTGCACAAGTCTTCATATTTTAACTCTGCACTAAATCTTGATATACCTGAGTGTGTGTGTCATTCTGTTTTGCTGGCTATAAACTTTACATTTCTGAAGTGCAGTTCAAGTTTCTTTATTTCTTGCTACAGCTCTTAATCACAGTTTTACAGAATTAGTGGGTGGTATTTACAAGTGCTGTTTAATCCCAGAACTGTGCCTACTGAGGACTGGCTGTGTTTTGCAGCAATTACTAATTAAATGTGATCCAGGAGACAACAGCCCAGAAGATAGTTCACATCAGCATTTTTATTAGGGCACTAATGAATAAGCGGTTAAACTAATTTGGCCTAATTGTTATTGCACAGTACATAAAGTCAAAACAAACAATTTGGATTCCTAGCCCTAAGTATTAGAAAATATATTTCGCCCCTATAGAGAAGAAGCCTAATTAGCAGCTTTTAGTCTTAAACATCCAACTACATAACATAATATTTCTTGTCTACAGGGATACAATTAGCACTTCATATTGTTAGATACTTTTTGCCCTATTGCCCTGAAGCAGTGGCTTGCAGTGTATTAAAAACAAATTATTTAGCAGCACTGTGAGAGACACAAAGAGTTGAATTCTTGAAGACTGCACCGGGACAGTGAAAACAAAATCTTTCTGCAATGCAGTTCAAATGCTCATGGAATTTGGTTTTCAAATTCATTTTGCAAGTGTCTACCTAAGTAAAAAAATTAAATTCAATATTTTCACACAACAAGGTCATAGTTAGAAGCAGATCGGTTTTGCATTCACACATACATAAAGAGATTAAATTCCTTTTCACAGTACCTACCTTTTACTTACTACATTGCATATATAGACAGGGATATCCAGAAATGCGCCAAAGGCAGGTGCAAGTCTGGCGCAGAGCAAAGCTGATGCCACGGCACAGTGGGTGCCATATTCAGAAGTTGCCCCTGAACTGCGCCAGCACAAGTCAGTTGAATATGGCACAGTTGTGCCATGGCGCAACCAGAGATGCGCTGGCGCAACCAGGGAAGCATGGAGCACACCTGCACATAAACACGGGGGCAGTGCACAGACAAGAGGCCCAGGGACAGAACCAGGGAAGCACAGTGACAATGGGCACAGGACCCCAGCCGCAGGGCACACCAGTGCACACACAGGCACAGAGCAGGAGGGAAGAATGCCCAACATGTGATGGAGCACAGCCACCAACAGGGATCCCGTGCAGCACAGCACCCAGAGCCAGGCCACCGGCATTGGACATGAGCATGCCCCGGAACTGTACCACAGACCACAATGGCGGCATGGCCAACAGGTGACTGGAGGGGACAATGGTCAATGCAGGTCCACCAGTGGTGCCCCCCAGCCCACCTGCTAGCCGGCCGTTTCCACCACCACATTACAATGGGTGTCCACCCTGATGTCCCCGGTGCCAATTATACCCATGCCCCACATGCACACAGGCAGCCCACATGCTGGGCAGTGACTGAGCCAGGGCCCAGCCAGAGGGAAAGACCACACAGGACTGGATGCCCAACAGGGAATGCAGATGACCCCACCCCAGAGACCAGACATGTCCAGAAGGAAGACCATGACTTTGTGCCACCACCATGCACACACCCACTGCCCACCCTTGACTGCAGCCCCATGGTGACCCTGCAGGCACAGTGCACAACCACCAAACTGAGTGGTGGCCCCATCACAACGTGACACACCACTGTACACAGCCGTGAACCACAGGAGCACCGCACAGCCACCCCTGTGCAAACACCATGGACCAACACCAGACCACTGCAGCATGGCTGCACATGCCACCTGCAAAGCAGACATGGAGACAGGCATGCAGCAGAAAAACACTTTATTAAGTGTAAAACAGCAGTACAAAACAATTTAAAGGGGCAGGTACAGGGGAGGTACAATGAAGGGTGGGGACAGGTAACAGGGGCTGTACAAAAGGATGGGGGATTGTAGGGAAACATGAGCAGTGAGGGAAAGGATGGCTATATACAGGGCTCCTCAACAGCGTCCACGTCCTGCTACCACACCACGCCTCTGGTTGGCTACTGTCATCCACTGTATGGAGACCATGACATCCAGCACCCTCCGCATGACCACCAGAATCTGGCGCAGGAGCCTGGTTTGCGCCCGCCAAATCCTATGGGTAGCAGGCCACCTGACACCTATGGCATGGGACAAGACAAGCAATCAGTTGATGGCCTAGGGGACATATGCCCACCCACAGCATGCAATGGACAGCAGGAGCACACACTCCTGGAGAGCCTGGAATGGACCCCCGCTTTGGGGGTGGGCTATGCCAGCCAACAACACGGCACACTATGGTGGTGCAGAGAGGCAGATGTAACTGTGCAGTGGCCACAGGACCATACTGTGACAGTCACATGGCACACAGCAACAGCAGCACCACAGCACAACTGGTGGCAGCCGTGCACACACCCACCCCACCAACAGCTGGTACATGGGGCCAACGAATGGGCCACAGTGGCATGCACAAGGGACTGTGCGACACACACAGCTGTCAAGGCACAAATGGCATGGGTGGCCTTGGCTGTACCCCATCCCCACTGCCACCCCACAGGTACTTTAAGAAACAGCATCGCATTGCTTACCTGCCCCATGCAGCAGCAGCTGGAGCCAGCTGTCCATCAGTAGGACTGGCGCCATCCTATTCCACCTCTGCCACCGCCCTGGCCTGCCTGCAATCCTCTGGCCCTGGGAAGGAAAGGAAAAAGGTGGACATCAGTCACAATCATGCCTGCAGGGCCCCCATCACACAGTCCGCTGTGCACTGGTCGTGTCCCTGTTTGTCCTGGGGCCCACATGCCAATGCATGCAGCAGGCCAGCAGGGCACACGGTGCAAGCCAGGATGAAGAAGTACCCTGCTGCGGGCCATGCCCAGCAGTCATGCCACCACTACAGTACTGTGCCTGGACATACATGCAACCTGCGCACACCTACCTGACTGGGGCACAGCACCACGCTGGACATGGGCCTGCAGCCTTCTCAGGTGGTCAGGTGCCCTCCGATTCAGGTCCCCATATTGCTGCCTGCACTGTTCAGGTGTACATGGCACACTTGTTCTCCTCTCCAGGGCCACCGACACACTGTGCTACACCTGGCACCTGGCCTGCTGCAGAGGCACCTGTCCATACAGCTGCCCTCAAGGGCTGGACAATAGCGAGGGTTGACCAGCTCCACCTCGCTCAGTTACCAGCCCTTCTGTCATTCTGCTGTGCCATGGTCAGCAGCTGTAGTGGTACAGAAAATGGTGTTGCACAGTGCACGTGGCTGACCCAAGTGCAAGATGTGTGATAGGACACACATGACCGCTATTGTGGAGCACATGGCTGCAGCCATGGTGAGCAGTGTGGGACCATTGCGCAGTGACTGGCATGTGCATCATGCTGGGGCCTAGCAGGGGCATGGGGTCATGACATGATCCAGGGGTCAGAGGTCATCACCCCCACACACAGTATGCAAGTGCGCAATGGAGGCAGTGATTTCATGCGCAGTGGTATACCTGCACTACATGCACCATGCCATGGCATCGTGCATGCTGTGCATGGTGCATGATAGTGGTATGGACATAGCAGCACACATGTGCACTGTGGGCACATGCACCATCACTTGACATTGCGCCTCGGGGATGTTCTGGCACAACCGAGTGCACATGGCGCATCTTGGCGATATTGAGGCGCTACATGCAAATCACCTCATGAGCCAATGCATAGTGCAGTGGAGAGCATTAGCATATCATTAAACTTGCACATAGGCTAATTTGCATGCCTTCGCCATAAAAGCACCGCTGAACAACACAGGCCACAGACTGGTATTGCAGCCATTCAGATGAGTGACGGCAACATGGATAAGCAGCAGCCTAAGCATACACTGCAGCAGAGTGCTATATTGCAACGTGTTGGCAGTGACCCACTCTGCTATATGTGTCCACAGGTGGCAGAATGTCGGGACCTGAAGGAGAAGAGTCAGAGGCCTGCACGCAAGCGAGGCCCAACTTACAGCCGCTGAGAGCAATGCCCCTTTGAGGCTTATATGGACTGGGAGAACCTTTCTCAGCAGTGCCACAGGCATGATGTAGGAGCGAGTGGCGGGCTGGGAGGAGGTGGTCTGATACATCAATGCCCATGGATGCCACCATTGCACACCGCAGGAGTGCAAGAAAGAAGGTTGGCACGGACAAGAGGTGGACCAAGGAGAGGGTTGCAGCCATCCGGGTGTCCTGCAGGGTGACTGGTGGTGGGCTGGCAATTGTGCCACCTTTGATGGCCATGGAGGAGCTTGTGGCATCCACCATCAGCCACATGGCAGTGGAGGGTGTGCCCAGTGGTGGGTTCCAGACGGGAGGTAGCCCTTCACTGCATGGTGAGTATGACCAGCCGCCAGGCATGCCTGGCGTGGGTGTGACGTGTTGTTGTGCCTGGGGCCATGCCCACTGTCACATGCGTGTGTGGGTGAGGACACACATTGCTGCAGGGGGTGTGTGGCAATGGTAGCATGGGGTGCGGGGGGGTATATAGGGTATGCTGCACCTCTAATCATCTGTTTTTGTCTTGCAGCACCAGCACGCCTCAGTGCAGAGGACCAGGCAGAGGTGGCCACGGACACAGATGCTTGACCCTCAACATCCACAGGCATCCAGAACTGGGACAGGCCATGTCTCGGTGGTGTTGGGCATGCAGCCATGCATGACATGGGTCAGATGACCCTCTGGCTGGGTTCCTGCATGATGACAGCCTGGAGGTGTCGTGTGCAGAGACCCACCTTGGGGTGCTGTCTGACACTGATGATGACCTTACCCTGGTACAGTACAACGCAGGGGTGGTGGTGCCTGACATGCCTTCCGATACACAGGCACTGGCGGGTCCCAGTGCCAGGCCACAACTGCAGCCACCCCATCCCACGGTTGCATCTGTGTGTGTTGCCTCAGATGTATCCAGTGGGTGGCGGTGGTGCTGCCATTGCGGCAGAGGCACGGGGCACTGCCCAGCAGTCAGTTGGACAGTGGCAGCAGGATGCAAGTGATGTTGAGCAGCATGACACGGTGTCCACCGACAGTTCGCCGGACAGCACCATACCCACTACACAGCCCACTGTGCAGCATCCACCTGAGTGGGAGGCCGTGCAGTGGTGTACCATGTCCCCCCAGCTCAACGGGCAGGCCAGGAGGCCCAGGATGCCAAGCTACTGACAGAGCACATCTGGACAACCAGGCAGTGCTTGCCACTGTTGCACGTGCACTGCGGGCAGAGGTGCACCAGATGGCCGAGCTGCAGGACAGAGGCACTACGAGGCTTATGGACAGGCTTGCCCAGATGCAGGAGGCCACAACTGCAGCAATGGACCGCATGACCGGTGCCAATGTGGCATCAGTGGACCACATGGCTGGTACCATTGCAGCTGGGCTGGTGTCGGTGGCAGCCACTGGGCTCAGCCATGTGCAGAGGACCCCCCACAGTGCACTGTCCACCTCACGGTCCCGGTGTCTGGTGACACCAGCACAGCGGATGCCGGGATATGATGTCAGCATCCCAGACACCCCCGGGGCAGGCCTGTTTGGCTGCCTCGACATCCCTGCATGGACCCCTCGTGGTCCCGCACATCAACCCCTGGGGGGGGCATCTGACATGCCCCCCATGGCTGATGTGCAGCATGCATCTGCATGTTGGCCCTGGCATGGCCACCCATTTGGCTATGGTGGTCATGGGACTGTGCGGTTGGAGTGACATGTCTGCTTCCTCGACCTGCCATCCACTGCTGTTGCCACACACATGTGGGTGGCGGTGGTGCGGCATGCATGTGGTTACTTGGTTACTTGGTTGATGGACAAAAGAAGGCCGAAGCCCATCGAGGATGTCCTCCACACATTGTGGATCATTGTTACGTTATGTTCTTTTTAGAAGCCATTTATCAAGTTTAACTTTAAAGTTATTTATATTCTGACAGTCAATAATATCCTGAGGTAAGGAATTCCAAATTCTAGGGGCTCTAACTGTAAAAAATTGTTGCCTTTTATTTGTTCTTGTTCTATCAACTTCTATTTGTTTATTGTGTATCCTGGCTACAATTTTTCAAGACGTAAAAGATAGTCTACATAAATTCATTAGTGTGGCTGAATGAGAGATCTTAAATAACTGGAGGAGACTGCCCCTTAATCTTCTAAGTTTAAGTGAATAAAGCCCTGTTTTATGAAGCCTAGATTCATAATCCAGTAGTGAGAGATGTGGTATGATTTTGTGGCCTTCTCTGAACTTTTTCAATTCTGGTGATGTCCGCAACCAAGTAGGGACTCAGAAAGGTGAACCGTAATCAAAATGAGGTCTAATATGAGTTTTATAAAGGCCATAATACACTCCTCAGTTTTAAGGACAAATGTATTATCAATTCTGTGTAAAAGAGCGTGCATGGTTAGCAACCTTATTACAATGGTCAGTAGATGACAGCTTGTTGTTTACCAGTATACCCAAATCTTTTTCCATGGATGTTTCCTAACCATAGTGTTGTTAAGGTAATATGTTTGTTTGTGATTATTGTTACCCATATGTAATACTGAACATTTTGACACATTAAATGACATTCTATTAGCTATTGCCCATGATTCAATTCTTGAAGATCGTTTTTAGGATATTCCTATTAATATCGCTGTCAACTCGTCCTCCCAACTTGGTATCATCCGCGAACTTTGATATAATATTTTTTGATGAGATGATGGTGGCGCACATGTGTGTTGTGCTGCATGTCCCCTGTGTGTGTGGACCATGCTGCTGGGACGTGTGTCATGGATGTGATGAGGGCAGCTCAGCACCGGTCATGCCTGTGCACCGGTGTCATGCTTCTGATCCATGCCATTTCCCTCAAACTGTGTGTGGGTGGCTGTGTGTGGGTGGCTGTGTGCATGCCATTGTTGTGTGTGTCTGTGTGTGTGTGTGTGTGCCCATGTGCCCCTGGCTCCGCCATGTGTGTTGTGCTTCCCCCATCCCTGCATGCATACCACTGTGCTCATCCCTGCCACTGTGTTGTGTGCTGGACTGTGTGGGCCCTGCCTGTGTGTCGGTACACTCACCTGCATTGTCCATAATGCTCCCTTGCGATGGTGTCATGGTGCCGCCATGCCTCCTGCATCGGTCATGGGTCCCGCCTGCCAAGGGTCGGCTACCCACCGCCCTCCGAGCCATCACCACCATCGTCCCTGCTACTGTCATCCTCATCAGCCTCGACTACTATTCCATGGTCAATGGCCATTTTGTGCAGGATGTAGCAGGCCAAGAATATGCCACAGGCTTTTGATGTGCTGTATTGTAGGGCACCACCTGACCTTTCTAGGCAACAGAGTCACATCTTTAGCATGCCAAAAGCATGCTCGGTGATATTGCACGTGCTGGTATGTGCCTTGTTGTAGCTTTCCTTTGTGGGGGCCGATGGTCGCTGGTAGGGGGTGAGCAGCCATGGCCTCAGGGGGGGTATGCACTGTCATCTGTGTGGAAGACAACATGGTTATCCCTGTGCTGTGATGTGCCGCCACCCAGTCCCTCCCAGCCACCACACACACCACAGCAGCTGCCCCATCCTCCCTCCCTCACACCCTGGGATGTGGCTCTCGGCCTCCCTGGCATGTCCTACTCAAAGACAGGGTGGCCCATGGGGATGTCTCACTGCTCAAACCCTATGGCACAGTGCTGAACTGTGCCATATGAAGGCATCATGTGCACTCCCAGGGTGTGTGGCACAGACATTGAGGATGCGCCATGGCATCGCACACCACCTGGCAGTTTATGGATGGGTATCCTTCCGTTGATGTCAATGGGCCCTCTGGACCAGGTGGTGCGTGGATGCCGATGTGGATGCAGTCTATTGCCCCAATCATGCCTGGCATGCATGCCACCCAGTGGAACTCCTGCATGTTTGCTGTCCGCTCTGCCTGTGTGCTGGGGAAATGTATGTACTCTGAAGCATGTGGCAGCAGAGCATTGAGGAACTGGGTGAGGAGGCAGGGCGTGGCCGACTGGGTGATGTCCGTGGTATCACCATTAGTCTTTGAAGGTGCCCTGATGAGCATGCACATCACAGCAGTCACCTTAGTCTCCACCCCATGGCATGACTACATCTGGTGGGTACCGCATCTCATCACTGCACAGCTCACAGAGCTGCCTCAGAACCACCCTATTCAGGTGGTACTGGACCAATATCTCTGTGTCACTGAAGTTCTCATACGTGACCCTGGCATGATACCACCTGTGTCGGGCATACCACTGCCGGGCCCTTCGTCAGTCACACTGCTGCTCCTCCTGCCTCCTCACACCCCTCATTGCGGTCCATTAGGAATGGGTCACTGTCCATCACCCTGTCACTGGGTGCCTCCCTGGGTGAACCTCACACTATGTCTATCCGTCCATCGGTTTGTGTGTGTGTCTCTCTCTCTCTCTCTCTCTCCTCTCTGTCTGGCTGTCTCGCTCTCTCTCACTTGCTGTCTCTCTCACACACTCTCCCACTCCCTCTCTCTGTATGCACAATGTTGAGCATCTGCTGTCTGTGTGTTTGTTCCTATTTTTGGTTTTAAATCTCTATTTAGCCCTCCTACGTCCTGGGGATTCTGACCCTTCTGGAACTGCCAAGGAGTCATCCCCATGCCCCACTCTCCCTGCCCGATACTTACCACGTGGTCCCCATGTAGCTGTGGCTCCACCCCAAGTGGGGGCCGGGCGGGGTGGCGTGACACCCGATACTGTAAGTGGCATTGGATTGTGGGTAGTCAGGCAGGCGAGGGCATATCGGGGGCACGCTCCGGGAGCTTCGTCTTACAGCATCTGCAGGCATTTTCATGCTTTCTAAGGAGGAGTGGCATGCCCCTACACCAAGGCATTGCTGCTGTGTTGCCACACCCCATCACCAATGTCAACTCAGGCCTGCTGTGCCCCGCTTCCTCCAGGGGCCAGTCGGACACCAAGTATGGATCCCCTCCACCCAGGACAGCAGAGCTGTCCTTCAGATGTTCAGTCCTCTCCTTCCCTGCCAACCCTGATGTCCTGGGCTCATTCCTGAACCCGGGTCACCGGTGTGGCTTGAGCTGCGGTATCCCACAGCTCAGCACCATGGACACAAGGGGGAGGGAGATGAGCACTACTCCCTTCACAAAAGAAAGGGTCCTACAAGAGCTCGATAAGCTCATGGTGAACGAGGCAATAGGACCTGATGGCATACTTCCCAGGGTACTTAAGGAGCTAAGGGTGGAACTAGCAGAGCCATTAGCAGAACTGTTTAGTGAGTCTCTGAGCACAGGAGAGGTTCCAGAAGACTGGAGGAGGGCTCATGTGATCCCGCTCCACAAGAGTGGTAGCAGAGAGGAGGCAGGGAACTACAGACCAGTCAGTCTTACCTCAGTAGTGGGCAAGATTATGGAGGCACTCCTTAAGGAAAGGATAGTGCAACACCTGGAGTCCATAGGGGCACAGGATCCAAGACAGCATGGGTTTACAAAAGGAAGGTCCTGTCAAACTAATGTCATAGATTTCTTTGACTGGGTAACCAGAGTGGTGGAAAAAGGGGGAGCAGTTGATGTCACTTACCTTGACTTCAGCAAAGCTTTCAACACTGTTCCACATAGAAGAACTGGGTATGCTTGGGGTGGGTCAGTTGGCCAACTGGGTGGCAAACTGGTTGGTGGGCAGAAAACAGAGAGTGGTGTTAAATGGTATACAGTCAAAAGAGATGCAAATCACAAGTGGGTACCTCAGGGATCAGTTCTGGGTCCAGTCCTCTTCAATATCTTCATTAGTGACATTGCAGATCGACTAGAGGGTAAGGCTTGTCTGTTTGCTGATGACACCAAGATCTGCAACAGAGTAGATGATCCTGATGGGGTGGGAAAATCAGAAGAGATCTGGATAAACTAGCAAAATGGTCAGAAGAGGGCAACTGGGATTTAATGCAAAGAAGTTTAAGATCATGCACATAGGGAAGAGAAACACTGAAGCCACCTATAGGCTGGGAGGGAGTTGCTGGCAGTCACAAAGGAAGAAAGAGACTTGGGCATCATCATCACCAATGACCTGAAGTCATCTAAGCAGACCTCTAAAGCAGTAGGTAAGGCTAGGGGGATGTTAGGGTGTATTAGTAGGGGTATCACAAGTCGTAAGAGGGAGGTAATAATCTCTCTTTACAAGACACTGGTTAGGCCCCATCTGGAGTACTGCGTGGCAGTACTGGAGGCCACACCTTCATAAGGACATTAACTAAATTGAGGCAGTCCAGAGAAGGGCAACCAAAATGGTGCAGGGACTGCATCAGAAGACATATGAGAACAGAATAACGGAGCAAAATATGTATACCCTTGAGCAAAGGAGGGAGAGGTGATATGATCTAGACATTAAAACACCTTAAGGGCATTAACAAGGTGACAGATTCTAACATGTTTAAATACAAGAAAAATAGCAGGACATGAGGACACAGCATGAGATTAGAGGGAGGCTGATTAAGGGGGAATGTGAGGAAATTCTTTTTCACAGAAAGGGTGGTGGATGCATGGAATGGCCTACCTTAGAAAATAGTGGATATGAATACAGTGCAGGACTTCAAACAGGCATGGGATAGGCATAAGGGAGCAATGCAGATAAGTATGAATAGATAGGCCACTGACAGAGCAAAGGCCGATGGCACATTTTATAAGGTAGAAAAGAAATGGGCAGACTGGATGGGCCTTGCGGTCCTTATCTGCCGACAACTTCTATGTTTCTATGTCCAGCGCCTCAACCCTCAGCACCACCGGGCTGACCCTTTGTTCCTATTTTTATTGGCTCAAGTCTGCCTGGCACAACTTGGGGTTTGCTCCAGGCTTGCGCCTTGCTCCACGGTTGAATATGGCAGTGCGCCATGTATTTATGGGCCCGGCCCCTACACTTGTGCTGCATACATTATGGTTGCACTTTGGCGCACTTGGATTTGAGCTGTACCGCGGCTCCCTTTGAATATTGCTTGGAGGAGCATCTTTGGACATGCGCCGGCATGATTCAGTTGCGGCATGCGCAAGTGCTCTGAATATCTCGGCCCTTCCCTTTTTTCCAAGATGTAATGTGTGTGTTTATAGTCCAGCTCAGTTGGAGGCTCAGTTAAAGAGCTAGTGTACTGCCTGAAATTTATATGAACTTTTAAAAGTAGCCAGCTATTGCTCCTTTCTTTTCTTTACTCTTTGGCCAATTAGAAGATTTTTTACCTCACAGTACTAGGAGTAATGTGTGGAACAGCAGGATGCCTGGAGGCTGACACATTGATGTTCTAATCCTCTTTATAACTTATCAACATAGTGACCCCACTGTGAAATCACGCTCGAGTATCATTGGTTCCCATAGCGTGGTTCTCTGGGCAGAGCTGCCCCTGGGGCAGCACCCTTTAGCTCCTCCCCTGCCTTACTTCTATTGGTGGATTTCGCCCACTGGTAGCACTGCCCTGGGGCAGCACTCTTACACTCCGCCTCCCACCTATCCCTATTGGTGGATTTCGTCTCCTGCCCACAGGGCAGCAACCTGTAGCTGTTACTCCCGACAAATCTGATTGCTGCAAGTCTGATGAATTGAGGGTTTTAAGTGTAGATGAGAATGTTATGGAAATGCTCCCCCCAGCAATGTGCACTGCTTCTCTTTGAATTTTGGTGGCTCAAGGTGTATGTCTGTCTACATCCAAAAGAGCCAGACTTCAAGAGTTCAAATCTTAACCAGTAACATTTTTCGTGCTTTGTGTCAAACTCAGTTGTGAACATTTAATCATGTAAGTGTCATAAATCATTACCTTTTTTTTATATTGCTAAATTAAGACAGATGTAAGCGAGAGAATATATTTTATTTATAAACTGTTATAAATGGGGCACCACCATGATGGTTGGTTTCTGCTGACTGCCCCCTGGGGCAGTGCCTGTGTAATTGGTTCCCATGGGCTGCCCCTGGGGCAGTGTCCTCGCTGCCCTGGGGCAGGGCCTGTGTAATTGGTTCCTGTGGGCTGCCCCTTGGGCAGTGCCTGTGTAATTGGTTCCCTGGCTGCCCCTGGGGCAGTGTCCTCACTGCCCTGAGCAGTTCCTGTGTAATTTGTTCCCATGGCTACCCCGCGTGATCACTTGCCCCTGGGCAGCTCCTGTGGCTTGAGTTCTGTGGGCTGCCTCTTGGGCAGTTTCATTGCCCTGGGGCAGTGCCTGTAGTTGGTTCCCATGGGCTGCCCCAGGGGCAGCGTTCTGCTGTCCCAGGCACCCCATGGGAACCAGTTACAAAGGCACTGCCCCAAGGGCAGCGAGGACGCTGCCCCATAGGCAGCCCATGGGAACCAATTACACAGGTGCTGCCCCAGGGGCAGCCCATGGAAACCAATTACACAGGCATTGCCCCGTGGCAGCAAGGACTCTGCCCCGGGGCAGCCCACAGGGACCAATTACTCAAGCGCTGCCCCAGGGGCAGCAAGAGCACCGCCCCAGGAGCAGCCAAAAGAAACCAACCATCATGGCACTGCCCCAAGGCAGCACCAGTAACCAATCACCATGGCACTGCCCCATTTATTACAATTTATAAATAAAATATATTCTCTCACTTATGTCCATCTTAATTTAGTAATATAAAAAAAAGGTAATGATTTGTGACACTTACATGATTAAATGCTCACAACTGAGTTTGACACAAAGCACAAAAAATGTCCCTGGTTAAGATCTGAACTCTTGAAGTCTGGTTCTTTTGGATGCAGACAGACATACACCTTGAGCCACCAAAATTCAAAGAGAAGCAGTACACATTGCTGGGGGGAGTATTTCTATAACATTCTCCTCTACACTTAAAACCCTCAATTCATCAGACTTGCAATAATCAGATTTGTGGGAAGTAACAGCTACAGGTTGCTTCCCTGAGGGCAGGGGACAAAATCCACCAATAGGGATAGGAGGAGGTGGAGTGCAAGGGTGCTGCCCCGGGGGCAGTGCTACCAGTGGGTGAAATCCACCAATAGGAGTAAGGCAGAGGAGGAGATAAAGGTGTTGCCCCAGGGGCAGCTCTGCCCCGAGAACCACACTATGGGAACAAATGATACCCGAGCTGAAATCACAACTGCTCAGGAAGAGCCACTCGTCTTCTTCCAGATTGGGCATTAGTGATGTTACAATGAGTGAGGTCACAGTGCTGATGAGGTGCAAAGAGGAATAGAACTGCTGTATATGTGTCAGCTGACAAGTAGAGCACTGCTCTTTACCTCAACCCTGATACTATAAGGTAGAAAACTTTCTAATAGGAAAACGAAAAGAAAAATACTTCATAAACAATAAGTAAGAAGTACATCTAAAATGTAATAACATTTTACTACTTGCTATTTTTGTGCAACTATCTCTTTAAGTTTCCTCCTGAGACTGGATTGATTTGGAGGACAAGGCAAGCAATTATTTATGTTAGTAGACTGATTGTGGAGTTCCACATCACAGTATACACAGGTGATAATACACACATGTGTATTATCAACTGTGTATTATGGAATTTACCTCGCCACTTACTGCAAGTACAGCTGCTTTGATTTTGAAAACTTTCCTCGGCTCAACCCAAGCATTGCAACTGACACACAAACAATACAATTCAATCACAGATTCACAGTCAGTGCTGAGAGAGACAGGCTCCTGAGAGCCATGGCAGGCCTTCTTGGGTCAGGCAGGAGTCCTGCCACACTTGGTTTTGACGGCTAAATGCAGCAACTTCTTGGTATGGCCTCAGTTTATCTCCTGGTTACCAGCAACCTCTGGAGCAGCCACATTGTTGGCGGCCTTCTTGTTTGTTGAAAAGCACCTTGCTTACTTCCCTGTTCCTGAGGCAAGGTGCTTTCACTGAAAATATGGAAAAACTAACAACCAGTAATAATAAAAAAAATAGAGACTGGCGTTAGATTCATTTTTACATGCCCTCAGTGTGTGCTGTCTACAGTATATAAACCTCCTTAGCTTTACTCGAGGTTTGTGGACATCACACAGCTTGAGTGTGTGAAAACCTCAAACTGCACCAGTTGTCATATATTATTCTCTGTGTGCAGACTGGATCCTCAGTAGTAGTCACCTTTGGAGAGGGCAGACCAGTGTTCTTTAAACCACCAAATCCATCTGTACTGAGGGAGATTGCTTACACTAACTTTTCTGAGGGTTTACCTTGCTACATATCGCACTCACTGCAATGTAAGCAATATTTAGGGGTACTTTTTTTGCAAACTCTTTTTTGAACAGTGACACTTATTTCTATGTTTTGGGCAGATATATGTTGCCATTAGTAACTTTACTGTGTGTGTGTGTGTGCTGTTTTGTTATTTGTTTTTCTGTAATTGTAAAAGTTTACCTGTATCTTTAGATTACTGTATGTTTACTAACACATTCTTCTGATTCCACTAATTGTTATGTACTTGCACTAAGTAGTTTATTGGGTTAGTGCCCTATCTCGTAGATGCAGGCATCTTAGAGAAGTACAAACTCATATAGCCCCCACTTCCCATGTCTAGGGGCCATATGTTAATGTGGGGAAGGGGGCCCCAAAATCTAGAATCTCACCAAGTTCTCCTCAGAATAAAATCAGAATAAAACCCATGTGTCTTACCATGAGACAACTTCAAACCCCAATGCACGGAGCCCCTAATGTATTTATCTTCCTACCCAGCAGGGAAATCTAGACGGCGGACTGGTCAGTTCACCTTCAAGCTTCACCACCCACCAGACCCGGAGCCATAGGGCATAGGAAATTCAATACTTTAGACACCAGGAAAAACTGTGAAAATCCCTAAAAAGCTAAAGGACTTTTAATTCATCAAAATCCTTCTACAGCAAAAATCAAGCCCGACTCCAATTTCAATAAATGAATCAATTTTATTCTCCGGAGCTCATGAACCATTACTAGAGCTCAAGATCACAGTAGCTTAAAACCTTGAAATAATACAGCTCCATGGGGCTGTCTTGTTTTTTAAATGGATTTGTTGAGAGAGAGAGAGAGAGAGAGAGAGAGAGAGCTATAGTCATTCTTAGGCATGGATTTTCCATGCAACAGAACCAGCAGCAAACTTAAAGTAGCCCTGCTGCCATTATACCAAGGGCTACTACCCCTGCCTGCTACTAAGTTTCTATGCTTCCCCGGCTGCAGGTTGAGGGGCCTGGGTTTGGAAATGCAGGGTACCGTGGTGTGACTACCAACAGTAGAACTACAATTATGGTGCCTCCACCCAGAGTAATGCTTAAGTGGGTCATTAACAGTACTGGCACAGGCCTCTGGGAAGGTATAACCACCCACAATACTGCCTAGTGACCTTGTACACTTAGTTTTGCAACTGCAATGCTTCACACTTAGAATATAGATTAATAACAGCATTAATAATATGCTCATGTACCTTCCACTTACCAGTAGGGTTTGGTCTTCTGGCCTTCACCCTGCAACTCCCTGTAAAAGACAATTTCAATAATACAAACATGCACTTTCAATATACTTTGCAGTACTTCAGTAACTGTAGACCAGATAATGATATGCTCACAAGTCAGGTTAAGAGCAAAACAGTAAATCAGGTTTATTAAGGGGACGTGAACAAGGGAGGGGTGAGAATTTAGGCAAATGATTACTTTACTGTACTTAAAGACAGGCTATCTTGCTTTTCATTACTTTAGTCCCTGAATTTATTAGTCTGGCAATGACTGGGTACCCAGAGTGGAAAACAGGCATGCCTGAGGTCGCACTGCTGGTTGGTCAGTGTTGCAGCTGATGTTGGGGCCCTTGATGGAAAGAAGGATGATTAAATGGAATCAACACAATTGGAAACCATAAACAATTTGTATCTGTGGTCGGATGACCCAGTCACTTTTAAGCACATTAAACTGGCAAACAGAATCAGATGGTACCATTAGAACAATTGATAATTTGTTGCAGGGAGCTACCCTGATTTTACTCACTGTACTCAGAAGAATAGAAGAAGGCACTGGTGACGTCAAAACCTTCTGCTTGCTTGAGCTGTTGCTGATGGGGACTGGGGCTGACACAACTCACCTCTGCTTCATGGAATTTCCCTGTAGGCGGCCACAACCTGCATTTGATTGCTGTGCAGGGGCTGAATCCCCAAATCTGGTTTCTCAATGAAGCGGAGCTCTGGAAGGTACAGGAACAGTCTGTCTGGGCTGTTGTTGGCATAGACCCTGCTGAAAATGTCTTTGGAAAAGCTTATTCTGTAAGCTAGTGAACCCTCCAGCTGGGCTTTTGCAAACAAAAGTCTTTACTGTACTGGTGTGGCTCCTGTTTTGCTCCTGGAGTCCCAGGATCAGTGTCTCCGCACATGCGGCAGGCCACAGGCTTGTGGCTGAAGAAACAACAAACTTCTCCTTTTCTTCAGTAAATGGCCAGTTCTTCCTCAGCCTTCTGCTGAAGAACCCTTCCTTGTCTGCTCAGATGTAGTCCCAGACCACTTGATCCCTATTTGGACTGAGTAAGAAATCACAGGAAGCAGTTACAAGCCTCCCTCCCTCCCTGCAGTTTCTCTCAGCCCAACTGCAGGCTGTGTGTCCTCCTTGGTGGCTCAAGCTGAACTGAAATCTCTTTCAGACGGTCCCACAATTAACTAGAGAATCCTGTATTCCGGTTGGCTAAGGAAGCTGCCAGTCACTGTCTGAGTGCTCCTACTACTGGGAACTTCAATTTAGGGTAAAAACAAACAAACAAAAAAAAGAGTTAGTGTGTTTGTCTGAGTTGGGTGAAGGAATTGTTATCTGTGCAGTTAGCTAGGCGAGGAAAGAAACCGTGAATTGGGGGAGTGACTTAGGCAGAAGGAAGCCAGGTGTTGGCATTTAAAAACTTACCTAGATAGCTTTTGGCAGAGAACAGCAAGAGGAAGGAGCTGCTGTTAGCACTTTACTACTCTACTGGACTAAAGAACTAGAACTCTACTACTGGGAACTTCAATTTAGGGTAAAAACAAACAAAAAAAGAGTGTGTTTGAGTTGCGTGAAGGAACTGTTATCTGTGCAGTTAGCTAGGTGAGGAAAGAAACTGTGAATTAGGGGGAGTGGCTTAGGCAGAAGAAAGCCAGGTGTTTGCATTTAAAAACTGACCTAGATAGCATTTGGCAGAGAACAGCAAGAGGAAGGAGCTGCTGTTAGAACTTTACCGGGACAATATTGCCTTCCGTCCCTCCCCTCCATCCCCCATCCTTAGCCGGTTTTACTTTTATAGGCACAGGATTTGACTGACAACAGGAACTACCTGTTAGGAAGCAGGAAGGGAGTGATCACAGAGGCACAATAGACTCACCATCCTAGAAGGAAAAGAGTAGCTCTCCATCCCCCCCCAGCTGCTGGAGGTCTGACTCAGAGCAAGTAAGAAGGAGACTACTGAGGAATATAGGAACTTCCTGTCCCAGAACAGGAAGATCAGGAGCTTTAAGGGCACGGAGGCAGTAGGAAAGTAGGGAGAAAAATAAAATATATAAAAAAATAAACAGAGAGAGGGAAAGAGTAAGTATACAAAACAACAGTTAAGGGGCCACAAATGACACATGATGGGAGTGGTGCAGTGCAGTGGCTGTGGAGCAGCAGTCTTCCGGGAGATGCTCTGGAGGATGTGGTGTTATCCCATCTGCAGGCACCTCTCTGGGCTGAGGGAGGAGGTTGCTCATCTCCAGGCTGAGTTGGCCAGGATTTGGGGGACCTCCTTTCTCACTCAGGAACCACCAAGGCCACCGCTGCTGCCTCAGAGGTTGCCAAGAAAGAGGAGTGGTTGGACCACAGTGGGCTCAGGGAGGGTGAGGGTGGTGGAACAGAGGCAAACCCTCCAGTTGTACCTCCACAATTCATATGCTATTCTGGCAGTGTGGTTCCTCATGGAGGCACCCACAGTGAGACCAAGGAGGATGCTGGTAACTCCACAAAGGAGACCCACAGGAGGGTGGCATGGGACCCCACAGGGAAAGGAAACAACTCCTAGTGGGGGACCCCATTGTTAGGAGGGTAGAACTGGGGAGGGAGGGGAGAGGGAGGTAAGGTGCCTGCCTGGTGCCATGGCTTGGAGGGACAGGGAGCGAATCCTCAGGATCACGGGAGCAGCTGCATGGTGGAGGGAGCTGGATGTCATTGTCCACCTAGGGACAAATGACCTGGCTGGGAAAGGGATCAGAGCAGTGCAGGAGGAGTTTGTGGAGTTGGAGAGGGGCCTTAGATAAGTAGCACGCACGGTAACCTTCTTGGTGGTGCTCCCTGTCTATGGCGTGGGTGAGGCTAGGGTGCTCCACACCATGGGATTCAATCAGTGGTTGAAAAACTGGTGTAGAGTTCAGGGTTTTGGCTTCATTAAGGACTGGGGATCCACCTGGAAGGATGTAGGTCTATACTGGCACAATGGTTTGCATCTGTCTAGGAGGGGAACAAGGATCCTAGGTGATTGGTTTAAATGCTCCATTGGAAAGCATTTAAACTAGCCAAGGGAGGAGGCACTGAAAAGGAGAAGGGAAATCCTAGCCCCCCACAAAAATCAGGGTAGTTAGTGAGGTTAACACCAAGATAGAGAAGTCGATAGGGAGAAGAGCTGGGGGTAAATGGAGAAAAAGATAAAGGCAGTAAGGACAGGGATGGGGCAAAAAGGGGTAAGGCCATCAAAAAATGGAGGTAATGAGTACCAATGCCCATAGTCTAGTTAACAAGCTCCCTGAACTGATGTCCTTAATGGAAGAGGGATGCCTGGATATTGTGGCAGTCACAGAAACAAGGTACACAGAGAACCATGACTGGGATGTCAACATACCAGGGTACACAATCTATAGGAGGGACAGGGAGAGTAGAAGTGGAGGTGGAGTAACTCTCTATGTAAAGGAAGGGATCAAAGCAACGGAACTAAAGGGTAAACAGGGTTGGAAATGGCACCACAATCTGCACAGGGGTTGTATACAGACCTTGGTCTTAGAGGGAGGAAATGGACAAGGAAATGATAGAAGGCATCCTTAGGATGGCAGAGAAAGAGGAGACATTGCTGATGGGGGACCTGATTATGCCAGATGTTAACTGGAGCACCTTTGCTGCAGCCATATCCAAGAGCAGGGTCATTCTCGATGCCCTACAGGAGGCATGCCTCAGACAGCTAGTGTTGGAACCCACTCAGGAGGGAGGGAGCAGTCTTAAACCTGGTAATCTCAAATGGGGAGGGATAGAGGATCTCAGATCTAGAATTGGGTAGCCATCTGGGAACAAGTGACCACCAAACAGTGTGGTTCATGATAAACTCAAATGTAGAGTCAAGCCATACAAAAGTAAAGGTACTGGATTTCAGGAGGGCTGATTTTGTCAAAATGGGAGAGTGCCTCAGAAAAGCACTAGCAAACAGGCAAGAAGGAGGGGTGGGGCAACAATGGGGAAACATCAATACTGCCATCACACAGGCAACAAGCCTTTGTGTGAAGCAAATAAATCAAAATGAAAGAAAAAAACACTATGGTTCTCAAAAGAGGTGGCGGGGAAGGTTAGAGAGAAAAGGATAGCATTCAGGAAATATAAGGAAGCACAGAAGGAGTGGGATAAGAGAACTGTACCAGTTAACGTAGAAGGAAGCGGGGAAGGCAGTCAGAATAGCAAAGGCCCAAACCGAGGAAAAGATAGCCAACTCGGTTAAAAAGGGGGATAAAACATTTTATAGGTACATTAGGGAGTGAGGAAAGACAAAGGAGGGATACTGAGGCTGCATAAAGAGGAGGGTGGGTGGGCAGAGAGGGACAGTGAAAAAGCAGGGATACTGAATGAATACTTCTGCTCAGTATTCACAAAAGAAGAGGAGGGGCAGGTACCTAATCCAGTCAATAGAAACACTCTGGATGGGGGGGGGGGGGTCGATATCAGTCCTTTCACAGAAGAAAGGGTTCTGAAAGAACTCCTAAAACTGAAGGTGGACAAAGCAATGGGGCCTGATGAGATTCACCCCAGAATTCTAAAAGAACTAAGGAGAGAACTAGTAACAACACTGGTTACCCTTTTTAGCAAATCATGGGAGGATGGTGTGGTACCTAAGGACTGGAGGAGGGCAGATGTAATTCCCTTCACGAAAGTGGGAGCAAGACAGAGGCAGGAAACTACATATCTGTCAGTTTGACCTCAGTGGTAGGGAAAATGATGGAATCACTTCTGAAGGAAAGAATTGTTGAGTATCTAGAGGCCAGTGGGGCACAGGACCTAAGGCAGCATGGATATCAGCAGGAAGGTCAGTCAAACGAATCAAATCAATTTCTTTGACTGGGTGACCAAAGTAGTAGACCAGGGAGGGCTGAGACATGGCCTACCTAGACTTTAGCAAGGCATTTGACACAGTCCCAAACAAAAGATTAATAAACAAATTAGCCAGCCTGGGAGTGGGTCCCAGGGTAGTAGCCTGGGTAAAACATTGGCTGGAGAACAGGATGCAGAGGGTAATAGTAAACAGAGTCCACAGTGAAGAAACGGGGGTTAGTAGTGGGGTACCGGAGGGTTCAGTACTGGGTATGGTCCTTTTTAATGTCTTTATAAGTGACATTGCAGAGGGACAGGAAGGAAAAGTATGTCTCTTTGCAGATGACACAAAGATCTGCAACAAGGTTAATACACGGAGGTGGGGTGGAAAGGATGAGAAGGGACTTGGAAAGGTTGGTGGAATGGTCAAATGTATGGCAGCTTAGAGTCAATGCAAAGAAGTGCAAAGTAATTCACCTGGGAAACAAAATCCCAGGTGAAGAGTACACAATGGGGGTGAGATACTGACAACAACAGAAATGGAAAGGGACCTGGGGGTAGTTATATCAGATGATCTTAAGGTGGGCAAGCAATGTGAGACGGCAGTAAGGGATACTGGTATGCATAGGGAGAAGCATTACCAGTAGAAAACTGGAAGTTGTTATTCCTCTGTACAGACAGTTGGTGAGACCCCATCTGGAGTACTGCGTGCAGTTCTGGAGACCCTATCTCCACAAAGACTTTGACAGGGTGGAGGCAGTCTAGAGGAGGGCAACTAAAATGGTGCAGGGTCTGCACCAGAAGACATATGAAGAGAGAGACTAAAGGAGCTTAATATATATACCCTCGAGGAAAGGAGGGAGAAGGGGGACATGATGGAAACTTTTAAGTACCTTAAGGGAATCAACAAAGTCCAAGAGGGTAACATCTTTTAGAAAAGAGATGTGCAAGAACAAGGGGCACAATCTGAAGAAAGAGGGGGATGGCTGAGACATAATGTAAGAAAGTATTTCTTCACGAGAGGGTTGTGGACATGGAACAGCCTTCCTGAGGAAGTCATGGAGTCATAAAAAGTGGGGACTTCAAGAATGCATGGGACAGACATAAGCCAGTTCTAGTGGGGTAGGAAGAAGTAGGCTGTTGGTTAACTAGGATCTGCAGCTTATCCATTAGGTAGGGAAATGGGCAGACTAGGTGGGCCAAGCAGTCCTTATCTGCCATCAAATTTTATGTTTCTATAGAATTCCAAGGGTTAGCTGAAAAGTGCAGGTCTACTGTCCACCAGGGGTCACTGTTTAAAAGTTCTTGGGTAAAAATGTAATTCATATGGTTAAATAATCAGAGCCAAGATAGCTAAAGAAATGTAAAGTGTTGTAACGATCTGTAAACAACTGAACTATGCAACCGATCATACCTTGTGAAATGGTCTGTCACTACCAACACATTACCAATGTTCTTGGAGTTAGACTCTAAACTCAGGAAATCTATACACCCGAGCTATATTGGCACACTGGTGGTTATGCTAACCAAAGGGGCTGCTCTTTGCAGTTGTGCCTTTCGCTGGAGACATCCACCACAGTTTTTTATATGTTGCTCAATATCCATGCCCATCTTGGGCCAGTACAAATGTGTACGGGCCAAGTCCAGAGTTCTTTCACTACCTAAGTGTCCCATTTGGTTATGGAATGCTTCTAATACTACATTTTGAATTTTGAGGGCAGCACATGTTGTCTCTTTTCAGCCATCCCCTGATTATCAGGCAACTCTAGGTTCAGCAGTCCATCTCGCAGCTTAAGTTTAGGCCCTTCTCTAAAAAACAGAACAGTTCTGGAGTAATTGGACCATAGTCTGGATACATCGTTTTCCTTTGTGAGGGCATTCAAGACTGGTCTGATTATTGGATTATAATATTGCTCCCTTTTAAGGTCAGCTGTAGTTAGTTGTGGCAAAACACTTAGATCCAAAGTGGCAAAATTACAATAAGCCACTAGCAAGCAAGTATTTGGAGGTCCCAGGCAGTCAGCTAGGCAATTGACAGCTTCAGCAGATGGAATTTCATGTCTCGAACGTATGGCACAATGCTTTTATGGAATGTTTCAACATTTGTACTCATTCTTGGCTGGAGACAGATCTTTGTGATAAGGCATCAGCGTCGACGTGGTTGAGGCCTAGTCAGTATTCCACCGCATAATCATATGTTGACAGTGCTGAGAGCCATCTGTGTCCCATAGCATCTAGTTTTGCAGAAGTTTCGATGTAAGTTAAAGGATTATTGTCCGTTTTAACTAATATCTTTGTGCCATACAAGTATTCATGGAATTGTTCCACTATTACCCACTTGAGAGTGAGAAATTCAAATTTGTGCACAGGATAGTTCTTTTCTGAAGGTGTCAGACTTCTCCTGGCTTACGCCACTGGACACAATCAGTACACTGTTGATAGAGCACAGCCCTGAGGCCACTTAGGCTAGCATCAGTATGCAGCACATAGAGTTTGGATGGGTCTGCATATGCAAGAATAAGCGCATGAGTCAGTTGGTAAATGATTTTGTGGAAAGTAGTGTCACAATCCGACGTCCATCTCTGGCCAAAGAGTTCATTAGGCTGGAAATAGGTTTTTGAAGTCTCTGTCTCGGTGCCTTTCTTGTACTTTTTTCTGAGTGGGAGGATACCCTTGCATTAAATTTAACAGTGGACACACTCCCTTGATATAATCCTTAACGAAACGGCAATAGTAGCTGCAGTAGCCCAAAAATCGTTGTAGCTCTTTCATGTTGTTTGGCTTTGGCCAATCAGCATTTCGACCTTGCTAGGATCGGTCTGGATTCCTTTGGAGGACACTATGTTTCTATGTTTCTGTGTTTCTATGTACATATTTTACAGAGCTCTGGAGAAACTGGCATTTGTCAATTGACAACTTTATCCCAAATTTCTCAAGTTTGTCCAGCACTTTGAATAGGCGAGTCTCCTGTTCTTCTAGGGTTTTGTCAAAAACAATGACAGCGTCAAGGTAGACTAAACATTCAAGATGATTCATATCTCCTACAGCATGTTCCATTAGTCTTTGAACGGTTGCTGGTGCACCTGATATGCCTTGGGGCATGCAGGAGAACTTGTAGTAGCCTAAGGGACAAAATAATTCAGTCTTTTCCCTGTCCTCTGGTGCCATTGGGATTTGATAGTACCTGCTGCGGAGATCGAGGACTGAAAACCACTCCCATTGAGGCAGTCCAGGGCATCTTTTATTAAGGGTCCTGTAGTCTATGCACATATGGACAGAACCATTTTCCCAGACTACAGCAATTGGAGAAGCATAAAAGACTGCGTGATTCCTGTATGATGCCAGCCGCAGCATTTCCTGTAGATGGCGCCTTTGTGTTGTCAATGTCAGCACAAGCTAGGTGTCGAGATCTCTCCTGAAAGATCTTTCATCGCAAGTGAATATGATGTTCAACACCAGTGACATGACCACATCCCATTGTTTAAGCGAGAATACTTTAGTCTGCTAACCAACTTTGACTGGTTCTATCCTTCCAGCTATCAGGTATGGGAGAGTCTCCAAAATCAAACATGTCCAGTGACACTTCACATTCGGCTCCATTTTGGCACTTGGATGGCAACATGGCAATATCAGCTAATAGACGTTAGCCAAAGTGCAACCCCGTTAACTTTGATGTCCCGTCCATAACATTCTAAATTTGGACTACCACTCTCTGAGCATATGCGAGGCATGGACAGGCAGCACACTGGGTTTAACTAGAAGTCCCTTGCAATCTTCTCTTCTGGAGCATTCAGCATTAGTAACTTGTTAGTTACATCTTTGCATAGGTGGACCACTCCACTGACACTGCACTGAGCATTAGGGGAAGAACAAGAGGTGAAAAATCTTCTTCCATGCAATTCCACAGGCTCATCCTGGTCACCTTCATCTCGCTGCATTTGCATCTCGTATGCTTTCTGTACCATTTCGTGAATGTGTTGAGCTGTTCCTGATGTGTAGCAAATGGGGAGAGGGTTGCAGCACCCCATACGTCGAATGGGAAGAACACCCCTCCCCCCTCAGCTAGTGGTCAAACAGGGATTCAGCATGTTTGCAGCTCATTTGCATCATCAGGTAAGAAAAAAGGTCCATCTCCCCATATGACGCACAGGGGAAATGCCAAACCTCACCCAACAACTAACACACCGAAATCTGGCCAATGGAAAATCATGTACACAAATGCTCACAGCCTGGGAAATAAGATCCCAGACCTGCAGGCAATAATGTCAGAGGCTAAATTAGACATAGTAGCAATTAATGAGACGTGGTTTACCAGAAACCACACTTGGGAGACTTCAGTACCTGGCTATGTACTGTTCAGAAGAGATCGAGGTGCAGAAATGGGGGTGGAGTGGCCCTGATGTCAATGAAAATATCAAAGCTACAGAAATTCAGAATACACATAAGGAGCCAGAAGAACTGTGGGGTCACCCTGGAAACAGGAAATGGGACAGCCATAAGAACTGGGGTTGTCCACAGGCCCTCAGACCAGGGAGGGACATAGACACATTACTGTTAGAAGATATACAAAACATGACAGCTAAAGGGAGGTTCTGATAATGGGAGACTTCAACATGCGGATACAGATTGATCAATACCAGCAGGAACATCTGACAGAACTAGACACATGGTGCATTCCTGCAGGGGAGGGCCTCAAACAACTGGTACAACAACCCACAAGAGACAGGGCTATCCTAGATCTAGTACTGACTAACAGGGAAGGGATCACAGATCTCCAGGCAGAAGGACACCTGGGGGCCAGTGACCATCACATGGTATGGTTCAATTTGGCCACTACATCTAAATCATCCCATTCTAAGGCAAAAATATGGGATTCAGAGGAGCTGACTTTGATAAGATGGCCAACAGAGTTAAGCTAGCCCTGGCAAAAAGAAACACAGGTGAGGGGGTACAGGCAAAGTGGGCAATCATTAAGATGCAATACTTGAAGCAACATCCCATTGTGTTAGACAGAAAAGGAAGTGCAAAAGAAGAAGGACACCACTTTGATTCTCAAATATAGTAGCAGAAAAGGTCAGAGCCAAAAGGCTGGCCTTCAGGAAATATAAGGGAACACAGCGGGATGGAGATAGGGAGGCATACCAAACTGCCCTAAGGGAAGCAGGGAAGGCAGTAAGGCAGGCAAAGTCCCAAACTGAGAAAACACTAGCACAAACAGTAAAAGAAGGTGACAAGACTTTCTATAGATACATTAGTGAAAGGAGAAAGTCCAGAGGGGGAATTGCTAAGCTCAAAGGAGATAAGGGGCATGTGAGGAGGACCACATAAAAGCATCTATCCTAAATAGATACTTTTGCTCAGTATTTACTGAAGCGAAGGTAGGACAGGGCCCACAGCTCAGCACCATGGACACAGGGGGAAGGAGGTGAGCACTACTCCCTTCACAAAAGAAAGGGTCCTACAAGAGCTCACTAAGCTCAGGGTGGACACGGCAATGGGACCTGATGGCATACATCCCAGGGTACTTAAGGAGTTAAGGGTGGAACTAGCAATGCCATTATCAGAACTGTTTAGTGAGTCTCTGAGCAGAGGAGAGGTCCCAGAAGACTGGAGAAAGGCTCATGTGATCCTCTCCACAAGAGTGGTAGCAGGGAGGAGGCAGGGAACCAGACCAGTCAGTCTTACCTCAGTAGTGGGCAAGATTATGGAGGCACTCCTTAAGGAAAGGATAGTGCAACACCTGGAATCCATAGGGGCAGGATCCAAGACAGCATGGGTTTACAAAGGAAGGTCCTGTCAAACTAATGTCATAGATTTCTTTGACTGGGTAACCAGAGTGATGGACCAAGGGGAGCAGTTGATGTCGCCTACCTTGACTTCAGCAAAGCTTTTGACACTGTTCCACATAGAAGATTGATAAAAAGCTGGGTAGGCTGGGGTGGGTCAGAAGTTGGTCAACTGGGTGGCAAACCGGTTGACCGGCAGAAAACAGAGAGTGGTGGTAAACGGTATACAGTCAGAAGAGATGCAAGTTACAAGTGGGGTACCTCAGGGATCGGTCCTGGGGCCAGTCCTCTTCAATATCTTCATTAGTGACATTGCAGATGGACTAGAGGGTAAGGCTTGTCTGTTTGCAGATGACACCAAGATCTGCAACAGGGTAGATGATCCAGATGGGGTGGGCAGAATAAGAAGAGATCTGGATAAACTAGCAAAATGGTTAGAAGAGTGGCAACTGGGATTTAATGCAAAGAAGTGTAAGATCATGCACATAGGGAAGAGAAACCCTGAAGCCACCTATAGGCTGGGAGGGGAGTTGCTGGCAGTCACAAAGGAAGAAAGAGACTTGGGCATCATCATCACTGATGACCTGAAATCATCCATGCTGACCTCTAAAGCAGTAGATAAGGATAGGGGGATGTTAGTGTGTATTAGTAGGGGTATCGCAAGTCATAAGAGAGAGGTAATAATCCCTCTTTACAAGACACTGGTTAGGCCCCATCTGGAGTACTGCATGCAGTACTGGGGGACACACCTTCACAAGGACGTTAACCAAATTGAGGCAGTCCAGAGAAGGGCAACCAAAATGGTGCAGGGACTGCATCAGAAGACATATGAGGACAGATTAACGGAGCTCAATATGTATACCCTTGAGCAAAGGAGGAGAGAGGTGATATGATCGAAACATTCAAACACCTTATGGGCATTAACAAGGTGAAAGAGTTAACATGTTTAAATATAAGAAAAATAGCAGGACAAGAGGACACAGCATGAGATTAGAAGGAGTCCGATTAAGGGGGAATGTGAAGAAATTCTTTTTCACAGAAAGAGTGGTGGATGCATGGAACAGCCTACCTCAGGACGTGGTGGCTATGAATACAGTGCAGGACTTCAAACAGGCATGGGATAGGCATAAGGGAGCAATACAGATGAGTATGAATAGATAGGCCACTGACAGAGCAAAGGCCGATGGCACATTTATAAGGTAGAAAAAGAAATGGGCAGACTGGATGGGCCTTGCGGTCCTTATCTGCTGTCAACCTCTATGTTTCTATGTTTCTATGTCTGCTTGCCTCTCATGACACATTTCTGCAAGGCCCCTAAACATATGTGCATTAGTGCTGACCAGCACTGGAATTCCATCATATAGGCCAGATGGGGGACACACAAGAGCTAAAGTTTCCGCTGGATCTCCAGTGCCTACTACTGATGAAGGGAAAGAAAGCTACTCAAAGAAACCAAGATTAGGATATGATTTGTTACTTAACCCCCACACATGCAGTCCATTAAGGAGCTGCAGAGGATGGTCTGAGAGGTACTTGTCGCATTAATCTTAAATATTATCATGACATGAGATCCCTATCTCACACAGCTCAGGCTGGGATGCCATCAATATGCACAGTAGTCTCCATGGAAGGACTCCATTTCTGACAAGTCAGGAGGGCATTGTTTTAGGATGCGTGACTGCAGACTGTCCTATATAAGGCTTGTAGAGAGGCTTGGATTGAGGCTTTAGGCCACCCTGTCTCACTTGATTAAGTAGCTTGGCTGTTACTTTTTGCAAGTTCTCCTGGGAATTACATACTGTCTTTGTGTGCCCATCTTCTCCACAGTGGTAGCAGAAGGCATCCAGCCTGGGGTTAGGTGCTTGAGATTCTTCAGGTTGATTACGATTAGGGTGAGGACTAGGCTTGAACTCTTCTTTGGGCCTGGGCACAAGTTCAGCTTCACTAGGCCTTTTCCAGGTGGAGGGTTGGTGATATGTTTGCACAAGATCACTCACTAAAGCTCGTAGCTCTCTCAGTTCTTTCAGCATATTGTCATCTGGTGCCTCACTGGGGACTTGAACACTGGCACTGGTAGCACCAAACTGTACCTTACTGACGACCTCAGCAGCAGAGGCAAGATTAGTTTGACCTTAAACCAATTCCACAGCATTCTGGACACTGGTCTTTAACCCTCTGAGCTCATTTAACAAGGCTGTAATCTGCTGATCATCGAGAGCAGGTTCTTTGTCAACAGGTTTTTTAAGTGTTGGCGCCTCTTGGGCAGCACCTGCATAATGGTCTCAGAACTCCTTTTCGTTCTCAGCCTTTCTGCTTTCCTGATTTCTTTCATGAGCCAAGAATAGGCAGGAGGATCATCTTTGTGGTCTTGAAACCTTAATTTAAGCATCAGCACACTAGAGAATCTGGCAGATTTAAGGACATGTTCTAACCTTACTCTATTTAAGTCACTGCCCAGAACTCCACCCTTGTGGTGTGCTCTCTGAAGGGCCCTTATTAGCCGAGTCACATATACAGACAAATATTCATTCTTTCACTGTTTGATGGACTTGAATCTCCACATTAAGTCCTCTCTAGACTCAGTGCTCCCAAAGACACCTCCCAATGTGGATAAATACTCGCTAGGAAAAACATCAGGGATGGTGGACCTTAGAAATCTAATTGCTTCAAGTGCAGGGCCTTACAAGCTTTCCATTATCCTCTTTCTCTTTTCTGGTTCCACACACTGCCACACTTGATCTAAGGGGGATGCATAGTCCATCCAAGTCTCTAAATCATCTTCCCCTTGGGTGTAGGAATAGTGCCAGAAACGCTCTCAGTCAAAGATATGAGTTCAGAGTCATTGAGGGAATGAGCACTAGCGAAGGCACAGGCGAAGGTGCCAGTGAAGGAGCTGGCAAGGGAGCAGGGGAAGGGTTCATGGTTGTACCACGCCGTGGGGTATTTAAGGCCCTCTTTAAATCTTCCCAGGTCTGTCCCTCAGTGGCTAACAGTTTCCCAAACTTATGTTTAAATTCCACTAGCTTGGGAGACCCCTTAGGCATAGATGCCCCACTACTCATAGTGACCACTCTCCAGCCCACTGGGTCCTCACCAAGGATAATAACAGGGGGTACCTGCTCGGGGTCCACTACGACACTGCAAACTATTAAGACCACCAAGCTCTGACTGAACAGATCAGCATTTTGTCCTTGTACAATGGCTTTACCCAGACATTTAACCTTATTAACTGTCTCTTCTATAGCATTCTTAGTGGTACCCAAAGGGCTATCTAATAACATTAAAGCCTTATGAGGGTCAACCTCCTCAGCTTCACACCACCCTATTAGGTGATGCACAGCCATTTTGTGGGCAGGGATCCCAAGTCTAAGTCCAGCCCCGTACTCCATTTTGATACCAACACTCATAAAAGGAGGAAGGAGAATAGCAATTTAGGGGCACTAGGGGCACTGTTCCTAGCAGTGCCTCCACATTTGTAACCCTGACTCGTTATACCAAGGGCTACTACCCCACCCACTTCCCTGGCTGCAGGTTGAGGCACCTGTGTTCGGTACCGTGGTGCCTACCATCAGTAAAATTACAATTATGGTGCCTCCACCCAGAGTAATGCTTAAGTGGGTATTAACAGTACTGGTACAGCCCTCTGGGAAGCTATAACCACCCACAATTCTGCCTAGTGACCTTGTACACTTAGTTTGCAACTGCACATTTCACACTTAGAATATAGATTAATACCAGCATTAATGATATGCTCATGTACCTTCACTTACCAGCAGGGTTTGGTCTTCTGGCTTTACACTGCAACCCCTGTAAAAGACAATTTCAATAATATAAACATGTCTTTCAATATGCTTTGCAGTACTTCAGTAACTGTAGACCAGATAATGATATGCTCACAAACTAGGTTAACAGCAAAACAGTAAATCAGGTTTATTAAGGGACGTGAACAAGGGAGGGTGAGAATTTAGGCAAATGATTACTTTACTGTATTTAAAGACAGGCTATCTTGCTTTTAATCACTTTAGTCTCTAAATTTATTAGTCTGGCAATTACTGGGTACCCAGAGGGAAAACAGGCATGCCTGAGGTGATCCTGTGGGTTGGCTGGCGTTGCAGCTGATATTGGGGCCCTTGATGGAAAGAAGGTTGAATAAATGGAAGCAAATAATTTGGAAACCATAAACAATTTGTATCTGTGACTGGATGACCCAGTCACTTTTAAGCACATTAAACTGGCAAACAGAACCAGATGGTACCATTAGAGCAATTGATAATTTGTTGCAGGAGCTACCCTGATTTAAATCACTGTACCCAGAAGAATGAAAGAAGGCACTGGTGACATCAAGATCTGCTGCTTGCTTGAACTGTTGTGATGGGGACTGGGGCCAACATGACTCACCTCCGCTTCACAGCCTTTCCTCAGGTGGCCGTAATCTGCATTTGATTGCTGTGCAGGGGCTGAACTCCTAAATCTGGTGTAACCCCTACAAATGGGGGTTCCCAAAAGTCTTCCTAGAGCTTGCCTAAATGCTCACTGCCAGGCTGGTGTCCTGCATTTTAGCAGTTTAAATGTATTGCCAGGAAGTGCCTGTATAGCCTCTGTGTACTGTCTCTTTAAGAGCTGCCCTGATTGCAGTCATAAGTAATCTGAAAGGGAGCTCTGTTGAAAGATGTAACTATTTGCTGAAAATCATTTAGAGTGATAATGATAATGTAGTTTATCTAGCCTGCCTTCTTTGCAGCAAGGACTGTTTTGTTTATTCTCACCATCTTGGTCCTGGACTGCGAATTGGACCAATCAGTACTGGTGGGACTTGAAATGGAGCCAGACTACAGGAGCTGTCTGGAGTCAAAATCTGTAGGATATGTAGTTTGGGGTTTTTGTGCCTTTTGCACCTGAAAGGAGAGCCTTTGTTGTGACTGACAGGAGGATCAGCCAAACGGACCGCTTGGATCTTGGGAATTTCCCAGGCTGCTGCAGCTAGTTTCAGTTTTGAGCTGAGAAGGAAGAAGTAACAGCTCAAGTGAGTTTTGAGCAGCAGTTCTGTGTAGTTTTGCATGGAAAGCTGTGAAAGGGCTGATTTTGGCCTGCCTGTCTTCCTGCTGTCCCTGAGAGGGAAAATAGAGTTTATTTGGACTGAATCTGAGTTGTGAGACTATTTAAGCCATTGGACTGTGACCAGGCTTTAACCTGAAGAAGACCAAAGATTTGCTGAATGCGATCGGCATGTCAGGATTTCCAGCTGCTTTTGAATCCCTGGTTTGTGCAGAGACTTTGTGATCATGACCGAAAGCGTTTGTGTCTATTACAGTAGAATTTCCTTACATGTAAATGTGCTGTGTATTGAAAGTGGGTCGTGATTTGTTCCCCACTGTGTGAACTGTGTTCTGCTTGCTGGAAGCTTTATCCACCCTAATCAGACTGAACTGATTCATCTCCATTCAGCCTGGCCATGCCACGCTGGCCCCGCCAGACTACCCCACTGCACAGAGAGAAGCCACCGACGAGAGACCTGTCTGGGGATCAGCCCCTGCTCCACGCTTGAACAGGAATGATGCCTAGGCGAATCGTGTGGCTCTTCTCCTGGCACTCCAGATTAACCATTTGCTGTCTCGATTTCGTCCAGCCTGTGTCCAGTCTTGGGTATCTTGAGTAATTATCAGGGTAGCCCTCACAACAACAGCCTTATCTAAAAGTGTGTCATCTGATTGCCTTGTTGTTTCTTTTCACAAACTGAGCCCTCTGGTTCTGGATTACAAATAGTGTGTGTTGTGCATGTTGTCTTCCATCACAGGGCCCCAACCAGCTGCAACATTCCTGGCTTGCCCACCATTCTCTACTGTATCTGGGTACCCAGAGTGTGTGACTTGTTTATGCACCCTGAAGTGCAAGCATAACTGTTTGATTGATAGAGCCTTTAAGCAAATTAACCTGTTTACGCCCACGAGCGGCTCTAGCCACAAATGGTTACCAGGGCACAGCTAGGGCACAACAGATGGCAGCCAGGGCACTGATATATTGTTACTATGGGGGAAGCTCTGTACCATATGGGGCACCAACTGGGGCACAGCATTTTTTTACTGGGGCATGTGCCCTGGCGGGCTCTGGTGTAGAGCTGCCACTGTTTACGCCCTTCCCTTGTTCAAGCCCCTTAAATAAATCAGATTTAACTGTTTTTTGCATTTACCCTGACTGTGGTCCCAGTTTGTGCAAGAGTACTGTACTGCTGTTATTTGCTGTGTATAACCTTGTTTTACAGGGGGTCCCCAGGGCCAGGCCAGAGGAAAGCCCTGGTGGTAAGTGCAAACAGTGTGGGTACTTGTGTGATGTATTAGGGGTATTGTGAAAGTGATTATTGTGTATTGTTCCAGCCACTAGTAAGGAAAGGGGGGGTTACAGTGTCCTGGAGGGCTGTGCCCAGGTTAGCTTGACCACTACCAACCCTAACATCTGGGTGGAGGCACCCGTATCAGGACTCAGGCCCCTTAACCTGCTACTAGCCAAGCAGGCAGGAGTAGTAGCCCTTGGGATATTGCCACCTAGGGGTTACATTTTGAGGCTCACCACTGGGATTTTGTGTCTTCTAGTGGCCAAAATTACAAATTATTGTTAAAGATTAATGGCTACCGTAGTAGAAATGGCTGTACACCAGTTGGTTGGGTGTGTACTGGGCAGGAGATCAACTCCCAAAATGCTCTACTTATACTGGATATTCCCCTGGGTAGCAGTAAAGACACTGGAGAAGGAGCACTCTCCAAAGTTGAATGTTTAAAAGACCCTGTGGTGGAGGGTCGACAGGCTGATTTGATCGCCCAAACTTTCATAGCCTTTGTAGAGTGCAGTGACCTCATGGACAGCTCTGAAGTGCCACAGACTACTGCCCCAGAAGAGGTTCCAGCTGCCTGGAGAATGATAACAAAAGACAGTAAAGACCCTGGGGAGGTTGAGCTCCCACCGTTATCTGAGACTGTTGAGGAGAAATTTGCTAAGTTGTTGCTGGAGGAAGGAAAACCATAGAGGACTTTAAGAAACTATTTCACCACCTGGGTTGTTCCTTCCCAACACCCCTCCCACTTCAGCACCTGTTACTGCCCTGCCTTCTGTGCCTGTGCCAATGCAGGCCCCTATATCTGTACCTGCCATTAGTCACAACTCCTACTGAAGGCTGAGAATCTTCTTGGCACCCTCCCACCCCCAGGGAGAGGATGACTAGGAGACCTGGATAGACTGTGTGTCCTCTAGTACTTGAATGGCAATGCTCAGAAGAAGAAACGAAAGAGGCTGAGTAAAAGCCTCTGAGGTCCTGCCCTGGCTACCATCCGTATCCAAGCAGGCCAATAACCCTGAAGCAACTGCACAGGACTATCTTGATGCATTGGAAAATGTGTATGGGAGCCCGGATTCAGATGAGGATCTGTGGTGGAGAGTAAGAAATGCTCAGTAGTACCCAGAGGAGCCATTATCTGTATGTACCTCAGCTTGAAAAGCTGCTACAAAGGGTAGTTTGCCATCAAATGAATTAGATCGAACTAGGCTGGACTGGATCCTTAAGTCTGCTCCATTTTCAGAATTGTTACTGCTTCAGTTGTGCCTTGCCACCCGACTGGAATCGCCTCCTATGATGAGCTAATGAAAGAAATTCAGGAGGGGTTGAACAAAGGCAACCCCATGGGGGATTGCACCCATACTGCTGCTGCTGCACAAGTGACCGAGAGTGATCAGCCAAGTGAGGCTCAGGGGCCAAAGTTGGCACTTAATGAGCACTCTGAGAATGCAAAGGACTTCCCGCCCTGGGCCCAGCATTAGAAAGACAAGCTACTAAAGGAAGTCCGAGAGTTGAAGATGGGTGCCTCTGCAAGGGTTTCCCCCATGGAACAAGATTCTGATCCCTTTCAGGATGTGACTGCCATGGGGGTGGGGGTGCATCCTCAGGCATCCTCTACTGAGAGTGGCTCCAAGGCTGAGATCACCGAATTGACTGCCACTCTAAAGGAACTGTTAAGACACGTTGCAGCACTTTCACCACTGCAAGCAGATACTAGACCCCAGTCTCTTACTACTGCTTCAGTTCCTCATATGATGTTCTCTCCCAGGATGACCCAGGAGTCTATCATTTGTCACAACCGTGGAAAGGATGGTTATATGAAAAGAGAATGCTGGTCTCAGAAGGACTTAGAAAGAGTAGTAGACAGACTCCTTGGAGAGCTCCAAAAAGCAAATCAGTAGCCAAGGGGGTGCCCCAAATGACCGCAGTGAGGGTTCAAGGAACTCTAACTCAAATTTCTTTGTGGCCAAATCGTCTGTCCAGGCCTCTGCTATTGCCTCTCCAGACTGGTCCAAAATAGTGGGCCCTTCAATGGAGACTGCAGTGACTGTGAATGGTATTCATACTCGGGCTGTGCTTGACAGTGGGTTTCAAGTGACCATTGTATTCCAGGACTGGTATGACAAACACTTATCTGATGTGCCTTTGTAATCCCTGGAAGGCCTACATGTGTGTGGGGCCTGAGTGACAAGTTTTATCCCTACCTAGGGTATGTCCATCTCTGGTTGTCTTTTCCTGCAACTGTAATGGGTGTAGAGGAGCAAGTAGAGACATTGGCCTCTGTGTGTCCCCCCACCAGACTGTATGATGGGGTCCCCTGTTAATTGGGACAAACACCCATATGTTTGGGAGAATGGCACAACTCTCTTATGAGAAAACAAGGGTGACGGACTGGGAGGGTCCTGAGAATTCTGGTTCTGATTAAGAGGGCCTATGATTTGCAACAGAAACCCAAGGAAGTAGACCAGGATGAACCGGTGGGGATTATGTCGAAGAAGGATCCCGATTTGGTACTGGCCCATAACGCCAAGTGTACCAAGGGGAGGTCCGCCTCCGGAAAGATGTCAAGAACAAAATACTGATGTTGGATGCACCAGGTGAAGGAAAATTGCCAGAATGATTATTGGTCAAGCCCAGCATCTTGCCTGCTCATGCCCATGCCCATGCACGATGAGTGATAGTCCAGATTCACAATGTGCCAGATCAGGAGATCCAGGTAAACAGAGGGTGTACCCTAGCCATGGTACACTGCGCAGACACTGCAGTATTGCCCAGCAACAAGCACCCGGGTGAGAAGGAGAGGGACCCCAGACTTGTTTGACTTTGGTGACTTCCCATTGCCAGCTGAATGGAAGGCTAGAATTAGCAAGAGACTTGCCCAGAGAGACCAAGTGTTTTCGTTGAAGGAATGGGATGTGGGATGTGTCCAGGGTGCTGAGCATCACATACACCTGCATGATGAACGGCCATTTCGAGAGAGGTTCCGACACCTAGCCCCAGCAGACATAGATGATGTGAGAAGACACCTGCAGGAAATGCTTGCTGCTGGTGTGATACAGGATTCCAGGAGCCCATACGCCTCTCCCATTGTGGTTATGCGTAAGAAGAATGGGTCTGTGAGGATGTGTGTTGATTATTGAACCCTGAATCTGCAGACCATCCCAGACCAATACACTATGCCTCGTATACAAGATGCCTTGGACTGCTTGAATGGGAGCAAATGGTTCTCGGTATTGGATCTTCGCAGTGGATACTACCAGATCCCGATGGCCCCGGAAGACCATGAGAAAACAGCCTTCATCTGTCAACTGGGGTTCTATGAGTTTCTGAGGATGCCACAGGAGATATCAGGTGCCCCGGCCACCTTTCAGTGACTGATGGAATGTGCCGTGGGAGATATGAATTTGCTGGAACGCCTGGTGTACTTGGACAATGTCCTTGTGTTTGGGAGCACCTTAGAGGAGCATGAGAACTGACTATTTGAAGTCCTAGACTGACTGGAAGACTTTGACCTCAAGCTGTCCATTGACAAGTGCCAGTTTTTCCAAACCTCCGTGAAGTATGTGGGACACATAGTATCTACAAAAGGATAACGACTGATCCCAGTAAGGTTGAAGCATAGACTACTTGGCTCCAGCCCCATAATCTGAAAGAACTATAACGTTTCCTGGGGTTCTGTGGCTACTACCACAGGTTCATAAAAGACTGAAGGTGATTTGCCCACTCTTGAACCTTACCCAGCGTTACCCTCCTACCAATTGTAAATACAAAAAAGGGTCCGTTAAAGAACCAGAAAAAGTATAGTTCTGCCCAGGTGAACTCTTCGGGCCCCGCTGGATGCCCGGCTGTGATGCAGTCTTCCATGAGATCATATACCAGCTCACTCATGCCCCCATCCTCGCTATGCTGACCCACCAAACCCCATGTGCTACATACGGATGCCTAGTCTGCAGGGTCTGGGAAGCGATGCTCTATCAAGACCATGAGGATGGCCTGAGACCAGTAGCTTTCACATAGGAGCTTGACCCTGTCCCGAATGAAACTGCAGTACCCTGTGCATAAGTTGGGTTCCTTGCACTAAAATGGGCCATCGTGACAAGTTTCATGAATACCTACGGGCAAAGATATTGGTGAAGACTGACACAACCCATTGACCGATGTACAGACTTCAGCTAAGTTAGACGCCACTGGGCACCAATGGCTTTCTGCATTATCAACCTATGATTATGCTGTTGAATACAAGCTGGGCCTGAACCATATTGATGCTGATGCCCTGTCATGAAGGCCCACTTCCAGCAGTGATTGGGTCAGGCTGTCTGAACCTGACATTCAAGCATTGTGCCAAAGTTTGATAGAGATGTCTGCAGACACAGTGGACTGTTTAGTAGATTGCTTGGGCCCTTCTGACACCTGCACACCAGTTGCTTATTGCCTCTTCTCTGCTCTAGATATTAGTGCACTACCCTCAATTTGACAATGACAGCATACAGTGGGCTCAATCCCAAGATCCTATGATTCATCAAGCACTTGATGCCCTGCGTGCGGGGAAAGATATGACTAAGTTACGTTCCACTGACTTGCGAACTGCTTTATTGTTTAAAGAAGGCCCCAGATTGAAGTTGCTCGACCAGTTGTTGTATAGAGAGACAGTAGATCATAGTGGCAAAGTAGACAAGCAGCAATTGATCCTGCCCATGGCCTTTAAAGATTTGGTATTGAGGTCCCTCCACAATCACATGGGGCACCTCGGTATTGACAGAACCCTTGAGCTGGTATGATCTCGCTTCTACTGGCCCAAAATGGGGGCTGATGTTGAGCACCATGTAAGACTCTGTAGTCACTGCCTGCAAAGAAAACTGTACCTCAGAGGGCTGCCCTCTGTTAATATTACTAGCAGTGCCCCATGGAACTAGTCTGCATAGACTCTCGTGTTTAGAACCTGATCAGCTGCACATTGGCAATGAATTAGTGGTTATGGATCATTTCACATGGTATGCACAATCTTTTCCCACCAAAGATCAAAAGGTATCTACCGTGGCCAAGGTGCTAGTGGAAAATTTCTTCTTCCACTATGGTGTCCCCCAGCGGATTCATGCTGATCAAGGCAGAGACTTTGATAGTCGGCTAATCAAAGAAATGCTCTCTCTATGGGGGGTACGAAAGTCAAGAACCACCCCCTATCACCCGCAGGGAGACCCTCAACCAGAACATTTTAACCAAGACCCTACTAGACATTCTGGGCATCCTCACCCAAATGACAAGCATAAATGGAGCCAGCAGATTAGCACCTTGATACATGCATACAATTGCACGAAAAATGATGCTACTGGGTTTCCCCCTACTGCCTCATGTTCGAGAGAGGAGCCCGGCTGCCAGTTGATGTCTGTTTTGGGGTCTCTCCAGATGGGGTCTGAGCCGAAAACTACTTGCAGTATGAACAAAAACTGAAAGCTCAGTTGAACCATGCCTATCAACTAGCTCAGACAATGGCCGCCAAGAGAAATCTAGCCAACAAAGAGAGGCATGATAAAAAAGTAAGGGCTCATGAACTTCTACCTGGAGACCGTGTGTTGTTACGCAATTTGGGACTGCATGGTAAACACAAAATTGCTGATCGGTGGCACCATATTCCCTATGTAGTAGTTGGAAAGTTGGATGATTTACCTGTGTACAAGGTGCACCCAGAGAACAACTCCAAAGCTGTCAAGACCTTGCACCATAACCACTTGCTGCCTATCAGCCAAGTCAATGATTGAGGCTGAACCCCCAGAAATTGAGTCCCCTGGGCCGGTGACTCATGCTGCTGCAAGAAAGTGACGGTCAACCTACCTTAGTGGTCACAGATTTAAGGTTTCCTCTGCAGCATACGAACATATGAAATTTGCCAGCAGATAAAGGCCTAGAGGTCTATCAAGTCTGTGCGAATGTGCAGCTATCACCCCTTATTTTGCAGCTGCCCTCCTTCCACCCATCCCCTTTATTAACCCTCCCCTTGTCCTGTCCCATCCCTCGCTTGAAGCAGTCCACTGTTCTACTGCATACCACTTCAGCAGGTAACGATTCCACCCAGCCACCACCCCTCTGTAAAAGTGTCTCCTCATCTCCCTCCTGAACCTTCCTCGCTCCAGTCTCATATCATGGCACCTGGTTTCCCTTCCCTCCCTTACTTTGAACAGCCCCTCTGTACCCGTCTTGTTTATTCCTTTCATGTATTTAAATGTTTCAACCATGTCACCCCTGTCTCTCCTCTCCTCCAGTGAGTACATGTTCAACTCCTTCAACCTCCTCTCGTATAATAAGTACCCCAGCCCCTTGATCATCTTTGTCACTCTGCGCTGCACCCCCTCCAGTAACTTAATGTCCCTCTTCAGACACAGACGCCAGTACTGCAGGCAGTACTCCAGGTGTGGTCTAACTAATGACCTATACAGTGGCAGAATCACCTCCTCCCTCCTCGAGGATATACCCCTTGCAATACAACCCAGCATTTTGTTGGCCTTTGCAGCTGCCTTCCTACATTGTGCCGAGTTGTTCATTGACCCTGTAATGAGCACACCCAGATCCTTCTCCTCCTCTGTCTGGGCTAGCTGCACTCCCCCTAGCTGGTAACTCCTCCTTGGGTTCTTCATCCCAAAATGCAGCACCTTGAACTTTTTGGCATTAAAGCCCAGTTGCCGGGTGTCTGACCAGATTTCAAACTTTGCCAGATCATCCTGCAACCCCTGCTATCCCCCTAGATCATCCACCACCGCGTCTACCTTGGTATCATCAGCAAACAGACTGATCTTGCTCTTGATGTCACATGATATGTCTGCAATGAATATCCCAAACAACACTGGTCCCAACACCGAGCCCTGTGGAACACCGCTTGTCACTGCCCTTGGGTGTGAGAGCTCCCACCCACCACCACCCTCTGTTGCCTTCCCTGCTGCCAGTTTCCTACCCATCTCACCAGCAGACCCAGAATGATAGTGACTGTCAGTTCACTTCTGATGAAAGTGAATATGACCATGCCTATTACCCCTCTTATGAACTGAGTCAGCTGTTTCGAGGTTACCCCCTGATAAATTGTGGGAATGAAGCTGGGCCTTCTGGACTGCCTTGCCCCCTAGCTTCATCCTTGGAGCCAATGCTCCCAGAAAGTGAAGGGCAAAGTATCACGTCTGAAGATGTTGAGTCTCTGTGTATTGTGGAACTGTATGATTTGCCTGAAGAAGGGGCTGAGGGTTTGAGTCTTTCTGGACATACGAGAACTTGAAGAACCCTATGAGAGTGCTGACCACCCCACTTCAGTGCCTCAAAGCTGATTGTGCCTGAGCCTTTGCAAATGAGTCAAGTGTTGTAGAAACAGAGCCTGCAGAGCAAGGAGCCGACAGTGCCCCAAATTTGGACATTCCCACCCAGGCAGAGGCACCCTCACAAGTGACTAGAATCCCCAGACCAGTGCTGAGAGTACAGAGACTGCAGTTGTCCCCTCAGAAAGACTGGCCGAGCTGTCAGCCAGTAGTATTCCTCAGTTATGTTTCTCCTGGAGGCCAGTGGATTTATGCCTCAATGTGGTGCATAAGGTGTTTATGTCTCACCAAGCTCACTGCCCAAATTGAGCTTGACAGCAAATTCCAGGTTACTTGTCTTTCCTCTCACCATGGTGTCCCTGCCCCTCTAGCCCCATGTTGCTGATAGGAAGGGCCCCTCGCATTGTTTAAGGTACAATAAGTTATTACTTGATTCAGTATAGTAATGTTCAATTTACCTGTGTGAAATATGCACAATGTGTTGTCAGAATGGATATAGTATCATGATGTGTAGTGAATATGTATAGTAAAGTAATAAGTTTATGTTAACTCATTGTGTCCTAGCTGCTGCTTGGAGTGGGCAGATCAGTTGCTCTAATTGTCCGAGGACCGAATACAGGCGTCAGCTGTACAGTCCCTGTGTGCCCTTGCCACGCCTGGAGATGTCAGTAAAATATTTTAATCTTACTTGCCAGCCAATCCAGATAGGGCTTATTAACCCTCTCAGGGTGATTCCCCACTGTGAAGCCTCTTGAGATTGGCTGGCAAGTGTAGGATCCCATAGGAATTTCAAAGAAAATTCCATTTTAGCACTGGCATCTTCAATTTGTTTGCTTGCTTGCAGGAGAGCTGGACTGAGCTGCTGCTAAGTGCTGCTGCGATTTCTGTGTTGCTCTATTTCTGTAGATATTGCCTCCTATTAACTTCAGGTGATTACTTCTGTATTTCAGTTACTTTGTTGTCAGGAATATTATTTTTATTATGTTTTCTCTGTTTTCTGAGAGTGCGTTTGAGCAACCGGAGTACTGCTCCTCAGTGAGCATCGACTCTCCAACCGTATTTGTCTCTTTTACTTTGTTTTTGGTAAATAATCTGCAAATCATGGATCCATCATCTTTGTGGGCACCCTCGAAAACATCTGCAGTCATCGAGTTCAGGTGATGGTGTTGGCTTTGTTTGGGGGTGAGAGTCTCTCACTGCAGTTGTACTAATGCACCACAGGTAATGTTGATTCCACACTAGTTTTCCTGTTTGAGCGACTGAAGTATACTGCCATATATTTGTGGCCTGGGCATATTGAGAAGCAGGTAATGGTGTTGGCTTTGTTTGGGGGGGGTCTCTCTCTGCATTTGTACTAGCGCGCTACAGGTAGCAGTGAATCTTACTTCGAGTGGGAGCTCTTGCAGCAGGTTATGACAGTTAGGACTATGCCACAGGCACTAGGGCCCTCTGGAAAACTTTTCAGGCAGCAGTATACAGCAGGGACCACCCCCAACGTCGGCCCTGCCCCGACGTCAGCCCTGGTATAAAAGGGGGTGAACCCAGCTCCACCCCAGTTCTTTTCCCGCCGCATCCCGTGCATGTGAGAAGAAGCCTTCATTTCCAGCTTGCCAGAAACAGCTAAATAACTGTATTTTTCAACCCGTTTTTGTACTGTTTTCGATGGTTTTTCTTTGTTTTTGACGGATGTCTTCGCCATCGTCGGTCTCTCCAGAGCCACACCAGAACAAGTGCAACTGCAGGAGGCAGATACCTGCTAAGGACGGGCACAAGCGTTGCATCTTTTGCCTCGGGTCGGACTGTGTCCTGCTCAGCCTGCCAGACGTTCACCAGCCAGATCGGGATCTGACGTCTCAAGGCCCTGAAGGCATTCCTTTTAGAAAAGAGGATGGATCTGCACTCCTCAGAGGGCGCAAGGAAAGGAAAGACCAGCCATGCAGGAGAAGGGCCGTGTCGGTCCTGGCACTGGTCCCGGTCGCGGTCCCGTTCTCGCTTCCCGGCCCTCCTAAGAAGGCCCATTTTCCCCAGGCTCAGGCAAGCATCCAAAATCTTCCAAGGCCAAGTACACCACTGGGGAGAAACGCAAGCCTAAGGTAACCCCGCTAAGGGTTACCACCAAGCCCTTGGAGGTAAAAGCTTTGGCCTCACCTGTCAAGGCACTGGCGCTTGCTAAAGGCGCCGCCCGGAGCCGGCGACCTCCAGCGCCCCAGCAGCACCCCATCATCAGTCCCACCACCGACGCTGGTGTAAGGGGTGAAGGGTGCGAGCATGGCCACAGAAGAGCCGATGTCCCCATCTCCCAAGTCCTCCTCCCCCCTGGGCTCCCAAGAGGGCTCTCCTTCGCGGGCCAACATCCCAGATACTCCCTTTCTGGGCTGAGCTGCTGAGATTTTCTCGAAGGACGAGCTGCAGGAGTTGTTCTCCTTTTGGTGGGGACAGGTCCAGAAGTGCCCCCGCTGCCAGCCCAGACACCGCACCAGACCAGGCAAACCACAGTTTGGAGGTGAGCCTTCTCCAAGGAAGTCCCCAGAGCGGCTGCCTCACACCTCTATCCAGGGCTCATTCCGCGTCTCGGTCCAAAGACCACCGTCAAGCTCCAAAGATTCTGAGACCGTCACCAGTCCAAGTCTCACACTCACAGCCCTTCTCATTCTCCTAGATGAAGCGCCCGACGTCAGTCCTCTGACAGACGTCAGTCTTTGCTCCGTCCGCCAGTCTCAGGACCAGAGCCAGTCTTCGGACTGATGTCGCCCCAGCTACCGACGACAGAGGGAGTCTGGTCATAAGGAGAGATCTGACTATTCCAGACCTAGGAGTCGATCTCCCTCTTGTTCATCAACATCTTCTTCCTCCTCTCTCAACATGGGGTGGTCCCGGGAGAGAAGAACCAGCTTGCTCACCTCCAGACGATCCAACCTTTATGGACATCATGAGGCATATCCAGGCTCCAATGAGTGGGAAACGGAGGACCTGGATCCAGGACGCCAAGGTTGGCCAAATACCTGAGGCAAAAAGAGCCCAAGCTATTGGTGGTCCCTCCTTTAGTGGACACTTTCCAGGACCTGACTCGACTACCTGGAAGTGTCCGCTTCCATCCTGGCTGTTCCCAAAATCTGACAGGCTGTATAAGGCCCCGAGGGCAGAAGCCTTTTTAGCAGAGAACCTCAGGTGGACTCTTTAGTCATCACGGCTGCCTATGACAAGTCCAGGCAGCCAAAGCACTTAGCTCACAGCCTCCTGATACGGAGTCTTGAAATTATATTTCTTATTATTTTGTAGAAAGGTATGATGCCTGAGCAAATAATACAGGGATTACACACTATGACAGATGGCATAAAATACTTGATAGCTACAGTGTGACAATATATGGCATTCTGCAGGAATCCCTGATTCTGGTAACACATTGAGAAACCCCTCTCCTCCCCAACCTGTATCCCTTAACCCCCATACTCCCCACCCCAGGATGTGCCTTCTTCAAAAGGAAAGAGCTAATCTTACTACATGTAACATGCATTATGGTGTACCAGCTGCCCAGGTAGCTAGAGGTGTACCCATCAAGACATTAGTTCAAATAAAGAGCGTACAATTTGCCCCATTTCCGCTCAAATGAAGCCAAGCAATTCCGAGAGCTAGCTATTAACCTTTCAGTCTGAAAGCAGAGAGAAATGTCACTGATCCATTCTGCATACGAGATAACCAATTGGTCCATCCAGTGCCTAAGAACCAGTCTTTTAACAACTATAGAAATTAAAGCCATATGGAATCTACACTCCATAACCTGTATATTGGAAAACATCTCTAAAATACATACTTCTATAGTAAATAAATTGCCTAGGCCCAAGAGAGGGTCTAGGTTAGACTGGATGGTCCGCCGTAACGGAGTCACTTTTTCACAGTGCCAAAAAATATGTACCCGATCCGGAGTCTTGATATTTGGACCAGGTGGGCAAGAAAGTTTACTCTACCTCCACCTGCTCCATCCGTCCCTTAACTTCCTGACGATATGGTCCAGAGTACCAGAATGCTCTATGGGAGAGGGACAAGAGCTACTGAGAGCCATGCCAGATTCCGATCAGAAGGTGGAACTTCTGGACATTGTTAAATCGGCTCCGCGTAGGTTCTCATGTCCTGGAGAGCCTCGCACGACACTGCAGATAAGGCAGCCAGGGCAGTCGTCAGGGTAGCTCGGCACCACACCTGGTTAAGAGTTTCGGGTTTTCACCAGGGTCTGCAGCCTGGTATCAGCGATTTGCCATTCCAGGGTACTGTGGTGTTTGGGCAACAGCCGAAATCTTTGATTTCTCATCTCCAGGAGTCGGGCAAGTCCATCTGGTCGGTCCGCCAAATGTACCGTGGCGACCAGCAATGACAATGGAAACGGCCATTTCGCAAGCTCTCAGGTGGTCAAGGTGGACAAGCCCATGGTAATCAGCAGGGTCAGAGAGGCGGCTTTTGTAGGAGAGCCAGTAACCAGCAACCTGGAGGCACTCCTAACCGAGGGCCCAAGTCCTCCCAGGCCTCTCTGCCTACACCCCGCTCAGCCTAATGACTCCCTTCTGCCCCCCCTTCCAAAGAAAGACTCCAGGGAGATGGTCGGGGGCCACTTCTCCCTTCATCTCGAAGGGTGGAGGTCGATAACTGTGGACCAGTGGGTCCTGGACGTTATCAGGAGGGGGCACACACTAGAGTTCACGGAGTTCCCTCCAAATACTCCACCACAGTACTCCCGATATCCTCCTTCTCACATCCCACTGATAGAAGGAGAAATTCGGACCCTCTTGCAAAAAAAGGCAATAGAGCTAGTCCCCTTGCATCAGCGGGGAAAGGGGTTTTATTCCCACTTCTTCCTGGTCCTAAAAAAGACGCAGAATCTTTGTCCCATTCTGGACCTCAGCTCTCTCAATCTCTTTATAGAGTACAAAAGGTTCAGGATGGTGACCCTTCCAGGGCTACTCCCCCTGCTGCACCAAGGAGACTGGCTCTGCTCCCTAGACATGCAGGATGCATATATGCATATCGGGGTCTTCCCTCCCCATTGGAAGTTTCTGAGGTTCCACTTCCAAGGGGAGCATTACCAATTCCGAGTTCTTCCGCTTGGCCTCTCCTTCACTCAATGAGTCTTTTCAAAATGCTTGGCAGTGGTGGCTGCGGCTCTAAGGCGCATGGGGCACTATGTTTTCCCTTACCTTGATAAGTGGCTGCTTACAGCCCTGTCCAGGTCAAGCCTACTTCATGCCCTTGAAGACACCTATACTCTGTTCCGAGAGCTGGGGATCACTGTGAACCTTCAGAAATCATCCCCGAGCCCAGTTAAAGACTCATCTTCATTGGAGCAGTCCTTGATTCTATCCAGGGCATGGCTTTCATACACCCGGACAGGGGCGATCGCCTGCAAGAGATTGCCGAATGGATCTCAGTAACTCCTCAAGTTCCGGCTCGGAACTTCCTCAGGCTATTGGGGCATATGGCGGTGCCAATTCCAGTCACTCCTCTGGCCCACCTCCACATGCAGATCCCACAGTGGATGCTCAGGGTACAGTGGGACCAGGGCTATGATGATCTAGACTTTCTGGTCAGGATCACTGAGCCAGTCAGGAGAACTTTGCTTTGGTGGATGGACCTCTGGAATTCGGAGAAAGGGATCAGGTTTCATCCTGAGCCACCAGGTCAGACTCTTACGACAGATGCATCGGATCCGGGAGGGGCAGCACACCTGGGTGCTCATCAAACGCAAGGGGTTTGGACACCTGAGGATCGATCTTTCATATCAACGTATTGGAGATGCGAGTGGTTCTCTATGCTTACAGGCTTTTCAAGAGGACCTGTGCCGGGCTCTTCTAATTCAAACAGACAATATGACAGTTGTCTTCACATCAACAAGCAAGGGGTACTCATTCAGATTCCCTTTGGAGGGAGTTGATGAGAGTATGGCACTGGGCGCTGAGCTGCACATTCTGCTGTCCACAGTGCACGCTCCAGGTGTCCTGAACAATCTGGCCGAGCTTAAGCAGGTCTCATTCCAGAGCACATGAGTAGGAGCTATTACAGTCCATAGCAGATCAGCTCTTTGACAAGTGGGGTCATCCAGAGCTGGACCACTTTGCGTCACCACACAATGCCAAACTGCCAATTTTTTACTCGCGAGAACATGTGCCTGGAGTTTTCTGGCCAGACGCGTTATCCCTTTGCTGGGAAGGGAGGTTTCTCTATGCGTTCCCATCATTCCCTCTCATTCAGAGAGTCCTGCTGAAGTTACAGGCAGAAGGGGCTCAAATGATTCTAGTAGCCCCCCAATGGCCTCGGCAGATTTGGTTCCCACTCTTGCAGCGGTTATCCACAGAACCTCCAACTCCGCTGCCCATATGCTCACAGTTGCTATCCCAGGAACAGGGGTCACTGGTCCATCTGGATCTCTGTTCCTTACATCTGCATGCTTGGCTCCTTCAGATGTAGCTCAGCAGAGGTACGGGGTTTCCGGAGGTGGCGACAGTCCTAGTGTCGCTGAGAAGTGCTCACCCGCCTCCGCCTATGCTATGAAATGGAAGCTGTTTTGTTTATGTGCCTCTGACAGCATTTGGACCCCAGTCACCTGTCCAGTGAACTCAGTATTACAGTACCTCCTCTCCTTGTGCCAACATGGCCTGAGTTACCCTCTATTAAGGTGCACTTGTGGGCTGTCTCCGCCATCATGCTCTGATTGGAGACAAGCGTTAGCACAGTTGGATGTAGCCTGCACTTTCTGAGAGGAATTTTGCATATGAGACCTCCCATTAAGGATCCTATCCCACCCTGGGATCTCCTTTTTGTGTTGGAGAAGCTCACCCTCCCTCCCTTTGAGCCGGCAGTGGATTGTGAGCTGTGTTATTTTTCCTGGAAGGTGTGGTTTTTGGTTGCTATTACCTCAGCTCGAAGAGTTTCTGAGCTTCAGGCTCTGATGTGTAAAGAGCCATATTTGGTTTTCCACAAGGAAAGGGTTTCCTTAGAACAAAGTTTCTTCCAAGTGGTCTTGAGTTGACCCTCAACCAGTCGGTTGACCTTCCAGTCTATTTTCCTTCCCCATCTAATAGAGGGGAAGCTCTCCTTCACACATTGGACGTCCACAGGACTTTGAGGTATTACCTCAAAAGGACGGCTACGCACCTTCAGTCGGAGCAACTCTTTGTGGCCTTTGCACCACAATGCTTGGGCAAACCGGTGACCAAGCAGATGATTTCGAAGTGGATCATCCACTGTATCCTTCTGCTATGAAAAGCACGATAAACCCCATACCGGGTCCGGTCAGGGGTCACTCTACCAGGGGAGTGTCTGCTTCTTTTGCCGCCCTGAGAAATGTCTCTATAAGGGACATATGTGCGTCCGCTACCTGGAATTTGGTGCATACATTTGTCAAGCATTACAGCTTGAATCGTACGCAGACGCCGCGCCGGGTTTTGATCTGGCTGTTTTGCAGGAACTTTTGTCCTAGGCCTCCGGAGCTAGGTATTCCACCTCCCGGGTTGACTACCTCTTTGGTGTGGGACTGCTTGGTATTCAGTCCTAACTGTTATAGACCTGCTGCAAGAGCTCCCACTTGAAGTAAGACAGTACAGTTACGTAAGAACTTACCATAACAGTAGATCTTCGAGAGGAGCTCTTGCAGCAGGCATTACTTTCCCACCCGCCTTCCCCCTCGAGGTGTGCAGATCTTCATCTACATCTTCATCGAGTGCTTCATCTCCTTCTCTTATCAGGGCTTGTTCGCAGGCCTTGGCAGGGGAACTGAGGTGGAGCTGGGTCTGCTCCCTTTTGTACTGATGTCGGGCGGGACGCACGTCAGGTGTCTCCTGCTGTATACTGCTAGCTGAAAAGTTTTCTGGAGGATCCTAGTGCCTGCGGTATAGTCCTAACTGTTATAGCCTGCTGCAAGAGCTCCTCTCGAAGATCTACTGTTATGGTAAGTTCTTACGTAACTGTACTTTCCCACACTAGTTTTCCCTGTTTGAGCGACTGCAGTATACTGCCGTATATTAGTGGCCTGGGCATATTGAGGAGCAGATAACAGTGTTGGCTTTGTTTGGGGGGTGGGAGTCTCTCGCTGCATTTGTACTAGTGCACCACAGGTAACGGTGATTCCAACACTAGTTTTCCCTGTTTGAACGACTGCAGTATACTGCCATATATTTGTGGCCCGGGCATATTAAGGAACAGGTAACGGTGTTGGCTAGGTTTTGGGGGTTGGGGGAGTGGAGGGTCTCGAATTCAGTTATCGTAGAGCCATCCTACAAACTGCCTTGGCTATTGCTGTGCCTATAAAAACTATATGTCAGAGGGAATGGAGCAACTGCAATTTGCTACAATATAAAACTATATTAGTGGTCTGGACACATTGTAGAGAGAGCGACCATGCAGCCTGCTGCTTGGAAACATCTAGTTTCACCTCATTTTGTTGTTTTTTGGTGAGGGGGTCTGGGGTGAGGGGAGGACATTGGTAGGACCTTCTGGACAGCAGGGAATGTTTATGTAAGATGGGGTTGGGTCTTGCGGAGTGACACCAGAGAATGCTTTTCAGTTGTTGTAGGATGGCTGGGAGCCCCCAGACACAAGGCAATGTAATTTGTGGGTTGTTGCATAACCCCCCCATCAAATGCCAGAGTGTTTCGAGGTGGGTGTTTGTGGCTGGGTGATAGTTTTGTTTGTGCTGGGTGTCTGAGGGTTGGACTGGGACCACTGAACAGTGGTGAAGGGTTTGTTTTCTATGTTGCTGGGTATTGTACAGTGTGAAGAACCACTGGACCCCAGGAAATCCTTTTTGTGGGATGGTGATGGGTGTTTTCATGTTGGGGTGGGAGAACCCAGACACCTGGGGATCCCTTTTGAGTGCTGGCATCATGTGTTTGCTGGTTGGAGGGAGGCCCATGGCACCAGGAAATCCATTTTGTGTCATGGCAATGGGCATCAGAAGGTGATGGGATCCCCCGATAACAGGGACCACTGTTTCTGGCATGGTGCCTGGTGTTTCAACACCTGCGCACCATCTGGCATCATCTGTGTCTGTGTGCCCACATGCCCTAGAGGCCTGTCCCCATTGCACAAAATGGTTTCCGTGGTGTCTGTGTCCTCATTGCCACCTTCAAACACATAGCACAGTTTCACAAAATGGATTCCCTGGGTCAGGTCCCCACCACCCCGTCAAACACCTGGCATCATCTCACAAAATGCAATCCCTGGTGTCGGTGGATCACCTCCCACCACGCAGTGTTTTATGTTGGGTGATTGAATGTGGGGGAGAATGTGCCAAAGACGATGCCATTTGATTATGGTGCGACTTTCTGGTGGCTGGGAGATGGAGTGTGCAAAAAGAAAAAAAATGCCTTTTGTTTGTGCTGGGTGTCAGAGGGTTGGAATGGGACCACTGAACAGCAGTAAAGGTTTTTTTGTATGTTGCCGGGTATGGAGAACCACAGGATCCCAGCAAATCCATTGTGTAGGATGGTGATTGGTGTTTTGACGTTGGGGTGGGAGAACCAGGACACCTGGACATCCATTTTGTACGATTGTGCCATGTGTTTGCTGGTTGGAGGGATGCCCGTGACACCAGGGAATCCATTTTGTGGGATGGTGTCATATGTTTGACGGTTGGATTGAAGGCCTGTGACAGCACTGCAACCATTTTGTGTTCTGGCATCGGGTCTCGGAGGGAGAGGGGCACCCAGACAACAGGCATTGCTGTTTGTGGGATGGTGGCGGGTGACGCAAGGCCTGGCACCATCCAACAAAGAGCAGTACCTGTTTTCTGGGTGACCCCCCTTCCTCTGAGATCTGACGCCAGCACGCGTAATGGTTGCCATGCTGTCAGGGTGTTCCATTCCACCTTCAAACACCTGGCACCATTACACAAAATGGATTCCCTGGAGTCTTGTGGTCTTCGACCTGCGGCTAGCTGTTTAAAAAAGAGATGTGATGTAAACTGAATGCCATTTTGTGTTGTTGCCGGCCATTGGGTGTTGGGGAGAGGGACCACTGAACTTCGTGGGAAATGCTGTCTGATTTGTTGGTGTATACCATAGGGTGTGGAGACCACAGGCCACCAGGAATCCATTTTGTGGGATGCGCCATATGTTTAACGGTTGGATGGAGGACCATGACAGCATAGCAACCATTTTGTGTGCTGGTCGCCAGGTCTCGTAGGGAGGGAGTCACCCAGACAACAGGCATTGCTGTTTGTGGGATGGTGGCAGGTGATGCAAGACTCAGCACCATCCAACAAAGAGCAGTACCTGTTGTCTGGGTGACCCACCTCCCTCCGAGACCTAACGCCAGCATGGACAGTGGTTGCCATGCTGTTGGGTGTCCTCCATCCCACCTTCAAACACCAGACACCATTACACAACATGGATTGCCTGGAGTCTTGTGGTCTCTGACCTGCAACTAGCTGTTTACAGTAGAGATGTGATATAAACTGAATGCCATTTTGTGTTGCTGCCGGGCATTGGGGGTGGGTGCAGGTACCACTGAACACCATTGAGAATGCTGTCTGATTTTTTGGTGGATACCGTAGGGTGTGGAGACCACAGGCCACCAGGGAATCCATTTTGTGGGATGGTGCCGCATGATAGATGGTTGGATGGAGGACCCTGACAGCAAAGCAACCATTTTGTGTGCTGTCGTCAGGTCTCGGAGGGAGGGGGTCATCCAGACAACAGGCATTGCTGTTTGTGGGATGGTGCCAGGCCTTGCGTCACCCACCACCATCCCACAAACAGCAATGCCTGTTGTCTGGATGACCCCCTTCCAAGACCTGATGCCAGTGCACAAATGGATTGCCTGAGGTCTCGCAGTCTCCCACCTGCTGCTTAGTGTTTCTGAAAGGCATGCTGTAATAGAATGTCATTTTGTGTTGCTGACGGCAAGAACAATGTTGTTTTTGTTGGGTCTCTGAGGGTGGTGTGCATGTGACCACTGAACACCAGGAAAGGTTTGTATTTTATTGTGCCAGGTAATGGAGAGTGTGGAGGACCGCCAGATACCGAAAACCATTTTGTGGGATGGTGACGGGGGTTTTACATTGCAGTGGGAGAACCCAGACACCTGGGAATCCTTTTCTTGTGATGGCACTGTGTATTTGCTGGTTGGAGGGAGGTCCCTGACATCAGGGAATCCATTTTGTGTGATGGTAATGGGTCTCGGACAGTGGTGGGAGCCTCCTGACAACCGGGACTGCTGTTGGTGGGATGGATCCTAGTGTTCCAACACACTGCACCATCCAGCAAACAGTATTACGTGTTGTCTGTGTGCCCACTCACCCCAGGATGCATGGCACCATTGCACAGAATGGATTCCATGGTGCGAGTGTCGTGACTTCCACCTTCAAACACACAGCAACATTACATAAAACGGATTCCATTCCTTGTGGTTCCCCCCAACTGTAAAACACCCTGCAGTTTGTCTTTTATTGTGCTGGGTAACGGAGCATTATAGAATGAACTGATGTGGGATGCAGCAAGTTTGTGTGGCTCGCAGTGCAAATATATGGCTGTATTTTTCTCTTATAGAGACTGTGTGTGAATGTCCCAGAGATCGTTAGAACCACTGGAGATCGTTAGAACCTCCCAATCATTAGAACCTCCAGAGAGAGACCATCCCAAGACCATCTTAGAACGTGGTAAAGAGCGCAGAGCAATCTAACTGGAGAATATGGAGAATGTCTCAAGAGTGACCCTTCTGTGCCTGTTTGATAGCACTAGCGACAAGGCAGAGGAATTTCGGGTTTTGACAGTTCTGATGATTCCAACATCCAGGTGGACTTGATGCATATGATGCCTTTGATTACATCGGATAGTGAATTCAGTGAAGAAGATGATCTGACCCTGGCCACATTGCACCGAAAAGGCACCTCGGAGAGCGAAGAGGATGATGTTCCACCAGCTGCTACGGCAGCAGAGCAACTACTGTACATGGATAGTGAAGATGATCTCCTTTGCTAGACTGCAGCATGCAAGTAGTTCTGTTGAAATGGATGCTGCTGAACAACATGAACAACATTCAACACATCTGGATGCGGTTCACAATGATGGTTGGACACATCTGCTACAGCCAGTGCATGTTGAAGACTTAAAGAAGCCTGTGGGTCTAGCCACAGCGATGGGTGCAGAGAAGACTCCCATGGATTTAATGAATCTTACATTTCCGCTGATACTCTATGAACTTGATAGCTGAGGAGACAAACTGGTACAGTGCCCGTAAGCAGGCAGAATCAAATAAAGTCGACCCCGATGGACTCCGGTGATGGCGCAAGTATAAAATGTTTTTTTAATACGGCTATACATGTCTATTATGAAGGCACCACACTACCGTATGTACTGGGGGAAGCACCATCTCTATGGACGTTCTCCAATTTCTAAGGTAATGACCTGGGAGCATTATGAGAAGATTATGCAGTATCTACATGCCAATGATAGCACAATAAATCCATCCAGAGGATTCGAAAATCACAACAAAGTTCATCATGTGCATCCCATCCTGGAGCGCGTTCAGATGGCCTGCAAGATGGAGTACCACCTACACTGAGAAGTGTCAATCGATGAGGCCATGGTAGGTTCAGAGGACGGCTCTCATCCAAGCAGTACATGGGCAAGCTGCAAGGGTATGGAATAAAGGTGGTTCTTGCAGATCCTCACAATGGTTATGTGTCAGACTTCCAAGTCTGCACAGGAAAGGTTGCTGGCACTATGGAAGTGGGCCTTGGAGAGAGGGTGGTGACGGACCTGACTAAAGATCTGCCTGGCAAAAGACACCATGTGTATTATGATAATTTTTTCACATCAGTTCACCTGGCAAAATAACTTTTGAATGTTGGCTTGTATGCATGTGGCACAATGCGTACCAACACGGTTGGATGGCCTGCAGAACTTAAAGTAGCAATGAAGAAGAAAGACCGTGGCCATTGTGAACAGCTACAGGATGGATCACTCGTCGCCACAGCTTGGAAAGACAACAATCCTGTTTTCCTTCTCTCAACTCATCATGATCCGACCTTACCAGCAACATCTGTGACCAGGTGACAAAGAAATGGCACTGAAGTATCTGTTCCCTGTCCTGAAGTGCTGAAGCAGTATAACATGCACATGAATGGTGTGGATGTCACTGACTAGCTTTGGGGCCAGTACCACAGTGGCAGAAAATCTAAGAAGTGGTGGATATATCTTTTCTGGTTTTTGTGGGACATGGCATTGTAAATGCTTTTACTTTGTTTCGAGAGAGTGTGCATCATGTTCAATGATCCATGACTGGGAGGGTGAACAAGTGTAGCCAGCTAAATATTCACATTGCTCTTTGGAGCATCTGCTGGAAGGGTACACCAATAGGAGACAAAGTGCTCCAGTTACTGTAATTGAGCAGGATCCTACTTCTGCTGGACTACACTACTTGGTGAAAGGGAAGAATGGCAGGTGCAGAAATTGTGCACTGAAAAGAAACACGCTGAACCATCATATACATGCGACATGTGCAATGTACACCTCTGTGTTGATTGTTTTCAGAGTATCACAACTACAGATAATGAGGCTAACACTAGCTTATACAAAATACTTGCCCTTTAATAGTTTCTCTGCAGCTTCTCTGAGGTACATGATGAGGAGCTGCAGGGAAGCAGACAATGGGACCAGGAGGAGTTTGCAAAAGAGACTGGTGATTGAGAGTTCAGAGACCAGCGATGGAGAGTGTGTGAGAGACTGATTGAGAGTGCAAGAGAGAGAGAGAGAGAGACAGTTTGCAACAGACTGGAGATTGAGAGTGCGCGAGAGAGTCTGAGATAAACCAGCCATTGAGAGTGTGAGACAGAGACCGGCAATTGAAAGAGACTGGCGATTGAGAGTGCAAGAGAGAGTTTGTGACAGACCGGCGATTGAGAATGTGCAAGAGAGTTTACGATAGACCGGTGATTGAGAGTGTGAGAGAGAGACCGTCGATCGAGAGAGACCGGCGGCGATCGAGAGAGGCTGGCAGTGATCGAAAGAGACCGGCGGCGTTCAAGAGAAACCAGTGATTGAGAGTGTGAGAGAGAGTTCGCAACAGACCAGCGATTGAGAGTGCATGAGAGAGTTTGAGACAGATCGACGATTGAGAGTGTGAGAAAGAGAGACCAGTGATCGAGAGAGAGACCGGCGGCGATCGAGAGAGATCAGCGGTGATTGAGATAGACTAGCGGTGATTGAGAGAGACTGGCAGCAATTGAGAGAGACCACAGGTGATTGAGAGAGACCACAGGTGGTTGAGGGAGTCTGGCGGCAATTGAGAGAAACCGGTGATCGAGAGTTTGAGAGAGACCAGAGTTTGAGAGACAGACCGGTGAGTGAGAGTTCGAGAGACCGAGTTTGTGAGAGAGACATCGTGGAGAGAGACTGAGAGTGAGAGAACTGAGATCGAGAGTTTGAGAGACAATAGAGTTTGGTGTGTCGTGGTGACACTGAAAATGTCAGACACGGTGTCATAGGCATTAAACATTGTTGGTTAAATGAGGTTAGGCCTGTTGGTGTTTCAGATGCAATGCAGTGACATGCCAGTCATTGAATGGGCTGTGCCAAATGAAAATTCAAAATACTGAGCTAAAAGAGGTCTGGTGAGTGAAAGTAAAGGAAAAAGTGATGGAAACGTTACTTTGGAGTGCCCGGGTGGTGAGAGAAAAGTGGGGGTGTTCAGAAAGAATTGTGAGTGTGGCTTCACACAGCAGATGACAGTGTGAGGCTTATTTCACTCACCAGACCAAGGGGGCCAACTGAAAGTGTTAATGGCAGGCTGAAACTTGCATTACTTTGGGAGTCAGCCATCACTTTGTTATAACTGAAGTAGTTTCTTTTCCTTTTGGTCAGTCCGGGACTGCTGTCACCTGTTATTATTTGTGATGAGCATAGCAGCCTCTGCCTGACTGTGGACATATTGTAATGGCCACCCACCACATCATCTCTTAGTGTATTGACAGTGTTTTCATTGAGCCGATCTCAACGATGATGTGGTGGTGTGGTGGCATACAGGTTGATGTGTCGGTTGGCAGACTGAGAATTGTTAGGACTCAAAGGAAAAAACTTCAGCAATAAGAGTGACAAGTGACTTAGCCAGTGTGCCTGTTTTTGTCTCCAGTACTTTTTTCAGTATAATTTTTGGAGTGGAGGTTTTAGCTCACTATTTTTCATTTTCATTTGGCTGCCACATTGGCTGTTCTGTGTTTTACGCTGTCCTTTGCACTGCACACTGTGCATGGCGCAACTGTTTGGTTGAAGCCAAGTCCTACCCTACCCTACCGGGTTAAGAAAGAAGAATGGAAGAAAATAAGAAGACATACAGGATGGAGTATCACCTTCAGCTACAGCTGCTGCAGTGCATGGAGTGAGAGAAATGCAGAGGTGGTTTTCCACAACTATGTAAAGGTAGCAGTTGACAAGAACACAACGAGTGAACAGCAGAGGACCACAGAAGATGACAAATTTGCTACAAGGACTACAGGAGCACAACTGGAGGAGTTTGTAAAGGCAAATATCTGACACAGACTACAGACAATCTGTTGGAACTCATTTTTTATTTTCTCATTACAGGACGCCAAAGATAGCAAGGTAGTGGTAGGACCTTTTCTTTTTTTTTCCTTTTATAAAAATGCCACAGATAACAGTGGAGAGGATGGAACTATTTTATTTACAGAAGGATGACTCAGACGAGAGGATGGAACTATTTTATTTGGAGAAAAATGACAGACAACAGAGGAGAGGTTGAAACGACACCAGGTAAGGATGTTGAAATTGCTACAGTGCAGTAACATCATCATGGGACGTCACCTGAAAAGGTAAGAAAATGTAATTGTGGTGATTGTAATAATTTTGTGGACATTTATGACATTTGTTGCTATTCTGTTTTCTGTGATGCGACTTGTGGGTGCTGTGCAGAATACCATGGGTGCCGCCGTGCACATGCTTGTATGTGTTGTGATTCATACCCTTATGCTCATTCTTACATGTGGTGGTGTATGAAAGAGTGCTACTGCATAACCTTCTTGATATTTGGGACTACCCTGTGTTGAATGTCATTGCATATGCTGCTGTGATAGAAAGACATGAAAGATTGGTCTTTTGCACCAAAGGACTAAAGGGGGTACATGATGGCTAGGGATGTGATGCAGAATATATCTGAATGATTGGCAAATGAGCTGGTGGAATATCATGAACGAATGATGGAGCGTAGTGATGCCACGAATGATGGTTGCGTGAGCTGCCTGAGTTCACTTGCCATGAGTTCAGATCTAGTCTGTATCATACACCTGGCCATTACAGTGCTTTTATACAATAGGACTGTTTTGAGCTGGGTTTTGTTTGTTTGCAGAAATCAGTAATATATGGAGAATTACAGTGTGATATGTGGAGATATCTGGAGACATTGTGACATCTGAGTTTCATACTGCAGTGAGAATACTTCTTCTCTGCCTACCCTATTGTATAATAACTGCTTTTAGTTTAGAAAACTGAACTTGCTGTCTTTCAGGTAGTACAAAAATAATGTTTACAACTGAATGCTTGGACCTGTTAGCAAGGTTATTTGTGCTGAAGACGCTACCTGCTGATACTTTGTCTTTCGTGATATAAATTAAAGGTTATGTACATTTGTTTGCAGTGGTGTGTGTGTGTGTGTGTGCTGTCTGTGTGTGGTCTGACAGTTATCTGTCAAGACTCACCTAAGCAGCTTGAATAAAATGCACTTTTGCCACTTCAGCAGGTACAAAAAACCCGTATTGATTACAATTGATTGTATAGCATTGTTGAAAGGCAATTTTGTGCTGATCAACTTTCTGCTTGATACTTTGTGTGTATCATGTATACTTTAGAGCTATTCACATGTGTTTATGGTACGGTGTGTAAGGCTGGCATTTTTTCCATCAAGACTCACCTAAGCAGCTTGAATAAAATGCACTTTTTTGCCACTTGAGCAGGTATAAAAAAAAAAAGTATTGATTACAATTGATTGCATAGCATCGTTGGAAAGGCAATTTTGTGCTGATCAACTTTCATGCTGATACTTTGTGTGTCATGTATACTTTTGGAGTTATATGCATTTGTTTATGATATGGTGTGTGTGGTTAAGATTCATCCCTCAAATCTCACTAAAGCATCTTGACTAAAATGGGGAAAAATTATGTTTCATAGTAAAAATATAGCTTTTTTTAACCAACATAATATTAAAACACCATCTAATGTCTGTATGCTTAATTTGGTGTTTATATTTCACATATTTTCCAATAAACAAATGGCTTATGTTGCTTTTTTTTGTGAAAAATTTTTTTTTGCTGTTTCGACCAGCATAGAAAAAAAACCTAAATTACTTATTATTACATGCATACCACCATTGGAAAGGCAATTTTGTGCTGAATAACTCTGCCACTCATACATTGTGTCTAGCATGTACGGTTATTGAGCTATTAGCATTTATTTGCGACATGCTGACTATGGCTTGATTTTGCTTAGAAAGGCCCAGGATTCACTGTTAAAAGTATACAGGAGATGCAGGAGGCAAGTGGTGTAATCTCAGAGTGAACATGTGGAGGTAATGAGTTAACTGATGCATGATGGTACAGACTTGACATGGACGCCAAGTTTTCTCCAGGCAGGGAAGGGTAACCCCCCTACAAATGAGGGTTCCCAAAAAGTCCTCCTCATGCTTGCCTAAATGTGTGTACTGTCTCTTTACGATCTGCCTGGATTGCAGACATAAGTAATCTGAGAGGGAGCTCTGTTGAAAGATGTAAATATTTGCTGAAAATCATTTAGAGTGATAATGATAATGTAGTTTGTCTAACCTGCTTTCTTTGCAGCAAGGACTGTTTTGTTTATCTCCACTATCTTGGTCCTGGACTGCGAATTGGACCAATCAGTACTGGTGGGAACTAAAATGGAACCGGACTACAGGAGCTGTCTGAAGTCAAAATCTGTAGGATATATAGTTTTGGGTTTTTTGCACCTTTTTGCACCTGAAGGGGAGCCTTTGTTGTGACTGACAGGAGGATCAGCCAACTGAACCTTTTGGATCTTGGGGAATTTCCCAGGCTGCTGCAGCTAGTTAATAAATAAAACAAGACTCAGCACACTCAACTAGATGTAACACACTGACATATATATATTTTTTTTAATTCAAAGTTTATTCATTTTACCAAGAAGGCAGTTACACATCAATCAAGTTAGTAGCACCTGTCAGGTACAGCAGTACTTTAAGCTTTCTAACTATACATAAAATATCTAACTAAGTTCTCACCCCTGCCCCCCCTCCTAGCTCTCCGCTCTCCCCCATCCTCCCACCCCTCTGGAGTGTGCCTGATTATGCCCACTGATGGAGAAGAAGAGACCCCTCTTATATTAAGACAAGTGTTCTTCCAGCTGGATTGTCAGACATCCATTACAGGTATAATGCATATAGCTTCCCCCATTTCTTGTCAAAACTTGCCATACTATTCCTAAAACCTGCTATCAGTCGTTCGGATCTAAAAAAAATTAGATATATATTTTAACCATTGACTATAGGAAATAGTAAGCTGGTTCATCCAGTGTTTCAGGACCAGTTTTTTAACAATTATGGCAATTAAGGCCATCTGATATCTACGCTCCTTAACTGTAATACACTCATACCATCCCAAAATACAGACTTCAATTGTGAAAAGGTCCTCTAACCCTAGACAGGGGTCAAGTTTAGATCTGATTTCCCACCAGAGGGAAGATGCCTTCTCACAATACCAAAATATGTGCACCATATTCCCTTCTTCCCTGCCACATCTGGTACAAGTAGTATCCGGTGCCCTACCCAGTTTAGCCAATCTCATGGGGGTGTAATACATATTATTGAGTATATGGTATGGTGTGCATCTGAGTCGATCCTGAGAGTGATAGATATAAAGATCTTTCCATATCCGGCCCAGTCAAGATTCACATCCGAAGTAAGGTCTACTCAGATCGAGAACCAGGAAGAGGACCGAACATATGGACGTATATAAGGAAAGTGTATACTAGAAACTGAGTGTGGCCTTAAGGCACCACACTGGCATATTTAATTAAATTGAAGCAGACTCCACAGAAAGCCTCAAAGGCTCAAAGGTACAAAGCAAAGTAAATAAACTACTGACTGGTTTTGTGCTATCTGCACGTCATCAGGGGTGGTGTCTTGTAGAAAACATTCTTGTGTAAATAGGGTGGATTTAAAGCCACATGCATCATATTGGTAATGGTCAAAAATATCAAAATATCAAAACAATTATGCTATTATGCTATCCACATCTTTAAATTACATAAACATCAACAGAATTATTTATGTTATGTAATTCTGACAGCAAAATTTATAAAGAAATACATAAGACCATAGAAAACAACTAAAAATAGCTGAATAATCCCTATCTATAATTACATACACAATTATTAAAAAATACAGCAGCAATGATGATATCTAATTCAGGACACAAGATGTAATAAACTCCAAAAACTATATATACAGTACTAGACAGGAAATCAGCTCCTAGCCATCGGGATACACCGATATGTTCCATGTCAAGGCATTATTACTCATTGGCTTAATCTGTAAGAAACAACAAACAACATGGTAAGAAAACCTGCACTTTAAAGCAATAAAAGTACAATAATTAGTGATACTGGAAGCAGAAAGAAGGTGGGGAGGGTGGAAGGAAGGGGAAAGGAGGAGGGTGAGGGAAGGAAGGAGGGGAAGGGAAAAGGGAAAGGAAAAAGTGGGAGGGGAAGGAATAAAGAGAAAAGGAAGAGAAAGGGATAGAAAGAAGAGGGAAAAAGATGGGAAGGGTTTTTTTGTAGGAAGGAGGGGAGAAGGGGAAGGGGAAGGAGGAAAGGAGGGGAAAGGGAAGGGGAAAAGAAGGAGGGAAAAAAAGAAAAAGCAATACTGATATTATTATCTGAACTTAAAACAAGTTAACAGTTCAATTTTGTCATTCAAACCTGGGGCCATAAGGGCACTTGTGTGTAAATCCAAAAAGATTCCCTATACTTCAGATTAGCATCCAAATCACCTCCTCGAGGGCCCAATTTCACAACCTCTATGCCACAGAATCTGAAAATATGCTTCAGATGTTTTGTACTATTCTTGTCACAATGAATGGCAAGTGCACTTCTGGAATCATTGTTAGTGATAGATCTTAAATGTTCACCCATCTGTACCTTCAATGGTCGTGTGGTTTTGCCTGCATAAAAAGCACCACATTGACATGTAGCCAGATAGATTACATTTGAGGTACTAAGGTGATAAAATACCTGATCTCTTAAGTTTTAACACAATTACAGCTGGTGAAAGTATTGCATTTAAGTGTAGATCTACAAAATTTACAGCTACCACAGCTGTACATGCCATGAGGAAGAGAGGGACGTTTTTGTCACCACTAACACTAGATGGACCAGTATAGCTATGTACTAATCTATCCTGCAAATTGGGGCTCTCCTATAAACCATTATAGGTTTGTGCCGGTGACCTCTATCAAAGATGGATTACCTGACAAAACATTCCAATTGGTCCGAATGATGTTCTCAATAGCTTTAGAATGTCTAGTATAAGTAGTGACAAAATTGGTTATATGTTCTTTCTGTTGTTTAATCTTGGGTTTCAAAAGGTCTAGTCTCTCTATACAAGCAACTTCTCTATAGGCATCATGTACGACACCATAGGGATAACCCCTTTCCAAAAATCTGTTACACAAATCCGAACCGTAAGTAATAAAATCCACATCATTACTACAATTACGTCTGACTCTTAACATTTGTGCCTTATGTAACCCCCCCCTACAAATGGGGGTTCCTAAAAGCATTCCTGGAGCTTGCCTAAATGCTCCATGCCTGACTGGTGTTTGGCGTAAGGCTGTTGAATGCGGGCATTGTGAGTGCTTTTAAAGCCTCCAGTACTCCCTCTTTAAGAGCTGCCTGCTCACAGGCTTTGGTGGTACAAATGGGGGGACTGGGGTTTCCCTGCTCAAGTCCCGCCCTTGACTGCTGTCTGACCGCTCCATTTCTGCAGTCGCTAGGAGTGCTGAGGGAGCTCATCTGAAAGATATAGTTGTTCCCTTGAGAACATGTATAGTGTTGGTAAAATTGCAGTTTGTCTAACTCTTTTTCATTGCAGCTGGGACTTTGTGCTTGTGCCCTCCATTTTGGACCCGGACTGTGCTGAAGGGGTCCAATAGTAGCTAGGGGCATCTAAAATGGTGTGGAAGTGACCAATGAAAATCAGGACCTAGATGGAGCCAGCTGACCAATGGGGACACAGCTTATAATTTTGGGAAGTGGCATTCTGGGCCATGGCCTTTTGCACCAATGAGGGCAATAATGTGTGACTGTCATCTGCAGCTCTCCAATGGGATCGGGTGGCACCCGACTGAAGAGACTGGCCCTAACTGCCAAAGGGTAGAGATGCTGTGGCTGTGAGCGAGGAAGGAGCCCTGGGCTTCTGTGCTGTTAAGTCTTCACGCGGGAAGCACGTGTGTGTGGTGAAGGCCAATTTTGGGCAGCTCGGTCGCCAGTAGAATCGGACTAAATCCGCAGGGTAGTGGTCAGAGGAGGCTGTGCAGGAGTGCAGCTACCTACCAGGCTCACCCTGTAGAGGACTGTAGAGTCTGCTAAATCACGCTCGGTCTATCAGGACAGTGAAGCTGCAGTGAGACACCCGGATAGCTGTGAGTTCAGTCGGATCCTAGAAGCAGCTGCCTGGTTTGGTGCCCCTCTGTTGTTTTCCATATAAATGTGTGAGGAGGCCTTTGAAGCTCAGGCTCAGCCCTGCGAGTGGTGAAAGAGTGGTTCTCTGCTGGAGTTGTGAGTACTGAATCAGGGTAGCTCCCTGTTAAAGGTTACAAACAAAGGCAAAATCATCTTGTTGTATTGCTGACTGTACTAATTGAGCTTTCTGGCTCCATCTGATCTGCTCAGGAATTAAATGCTTGTTTGTGTCAGGGCCCCAACCAGCTGCATCGAGGGACTAGCCATTAGGGCTTGGGTACCCATAGACAGTAATTAATAGGTTAGGCCTGTGCACAGAGCCCTAGGTAGACAAACATACAGTATATTATAGTGGTAAGCCAATCACCCTGATTTCCCCTGGTCCTTGTTATCTCCCCTTAAATAAATCAGATTGCTTGTTTTGCAAAAGTACACTGGCTGGTTTGTGTTTTACTGGTAAAATACTGCACAGTGAATATTTGATAACTGTACGTTACTTTCCAGGGGGTCCCCGGAGTGAGCTGATTGGTTCGAGCCGGTGGGGTAAGTGTTCAGGGTAAGGACATTGCAATTAGACTGTGTGAGCCACTAGTGGGAAGAAAGGGGGGTTGCAGCAACCCAGAGGGCTGTGACCGAGTCAGCCTTGACTGTTCTAACCCCGACCTCTGGGTGGAGGCACCTATCAATGGATCTGGGCCCCTCATCCTGTTACAGTTAAAGCAGGCAGGGTAGTCCTTAGGATAGCGCCTCTGGGGGTTACACTTAGGTATATTAGATACCAAATTGTGTGGGTGGCAACTAGATGCATGCAATAATGAATTCCTATCTGTCTCCTTTCTGTACAACCTAGTACTAAGACTACCATTCTCTTCCTTGAAAATGCTTACATCCAGAAAAGAAACCGAATGGATATCCTGTTGTACTGAGAATTTCAAATTCTTATTGCTAGTTTTTAGATAGTTGACAAACCTTTGAAGTTCATCAAGAGTGCCATGCCACACCATAAAGATATCATCAATATAGCGGTGCCAAATGTCTATGTTGTCATAAAAGGATTAGTGTCTCTGTCATAAACAGTATATTTTTCCCATAAACCCAAATACAGATTAGCATAGTTAAAGTAAAGTGGCACCATCTAGCTGTTCCTTTAATCTGTAAGTAAAAACTATCCTGAAAAATGAAATAATTATTAGTCAAAACATGTTCAGCACATTCTAAGAGAAAGTTCTTTTTGCTATGAGTTAATTGTGTATCCAAAGACCAATAATAGTCTAATGCACTAAGACCACCATCATGAGGTATGTTTGTGTACAAAGAAGCAATATCCATGAACACCAAATACCATTGTGGTTCTATCTACATATCATTTAAGACATCCAGAAATTGACCCGTGTCCCTGATAAATGATGGTAGGGATGTCACATAATTTTTTATGTGGAAATCCACATATTTAGATAATGGTTCTAGAAGTGAGCCTATACGCCACAATGGGTCGCCGGGATACATGGTTTTTTATGGATTTTAGGTAACATATAAAGGCTTTAAATCCACCCTATTTATAACATGAATGTTTTTATAAGACACCACCCATTGATGACATGCAGATAGCACGTAAATCAATCGGGAGTTTACTTGCTTTGCTTTGTACCTTTGAGCCTTTGAGGCTTTCTGTGGCACCTGCTTCAGTTTAATTAAATATGCCAGTGTGTTACACCTAGTTGAGGTGTGCTGAGTCTTGTTTTATTTATTCACGTTTTTGACTTGAGTGCCCTCGTCCAGCAGATGAGCTGTTTTTACTGCATTCATGCTGCAGCTAGTTTCAGTTTTGAGCTGAGAAGTGAAGAAGTAACAGCTCAAGTGATTTTTGAGCAGCAATTCTGTGTAGTTTTGCATGGGAGAACTGTGAAAGGGCTGAGTTTTGGCCTGCCTGTCTGCCTGCTGTCCCTGAGAGGGAAAACAGAGTTTATTTGGACTGAATCTGAGTTGTGAGGACTATTTAAGCCACTGTACTGTGACCAGGCTTTAACCTGAAGAAGACCGAAGATTTGCTGAATGCGATTGGCCTGTCAGGATTTCCAGCTGCTTTTGAATCCCCAGTTTGTGCAGAGACTTTGCGATTGTGCTTGGAGAGCTGTTTGCCTATTACAGTAGAATTTCCTTACATGTAAATGTGCTGTGTATTGAAAGTGCAGCTCTCTCTTTAATGGGGACCCTCCCCCCCAAAAAATTAGCTGCATTACTAGGATACATAAAAGCAACTCTGCAGCCATGAATCCTGACAGATGCTAATAATTATGAAGTGCAGAGGGAGAGTGGGAGTAGAGCGGACACTGAGGTGAGGTGGGGAACTGCTTTTTCATACTTTTTTAAACTCTGTTTCCCATATGTTGATTGCCCGACTGTTTATTTGGACTTTTTCAATGCGGCTCTACTTTCTTTTGGCTCCCCTTGACACAGCAAATTAGCAGTCATGGTAACAGCCGTAGCAACCAATGACAGTCCTTGCAACCAAGGACTATTTTTTTTCTGGCAGAGTAACAAATACAAAAAAAAAAAAATTAAAACACCCAAAAAGCCAGTTTTAATTTATTTTTTTTTGTATCTAAAAAAAGGCAACCATTGTATAATCGCAATAAACTATGACAGGGTATGGGTTATGCTGGGATTTACTTATGCCTCCATGGTTTGGTCACTCGACCTGCGGCCTCATGACCGAACCACACCAGACGTGGGTAAATCCCAGCGTAACCCACACCCTGTCGTGGTTTATTGCTTAAGAGTTCACAAGGAGGGGTTGGACAAACAAAGTTAGGGGATATAATCTGCCCTAACTGTTTATGTTTCCATGTTACACGTATACTGTCCTGGTCTTCCACAATGGTGCAATACACAGCACGGTACTCACCAGTCACTGAATACACTGATGTCAGATTTGTAGCTGCTATCCTGCAGCATCATTGGCTTACATTGCATCAACTATAACGGTTCACACTAGCAAACATGCATAACATTAAAAATTATTTACATAGTCAAAATGTCCTCATGGGTATTGGCACAGCTGCACACTTACAGGCAGTCATGGCTGTCCCGCATTACCAAACTAAGGTGCCCAGTTTAATTTCAAAAGAAAGAGACTGTTCACAAGTTATGTACGTCCGACCTTATGCAAACACACAGTGTGCAGGGATATTTGCCCCTTATGGTGGTTTCAATATTACTGTGACAATACTGTACACAAACACAAATAATGTCAGTAGTAGTAAAGAAGGGTACATGGGTAACATTCCCTGTGTGTACAATGCTAAGGCGTTGAAAATTAGTGATTCAGTTTACAGCATTTAATTGCTTCAACTTTGATGGTTTCTGAAAGATCAACATCAGTGGCGGTGGCTGAGGTAACTTTGCAAATTCATCTTCCTGCTGTCCGTTCTTGAGACTTTCCTCAATCTCATCAATCATGCGATGGACAAAATCTGTAAAGTTAATAAAAAAAACAATGTAAGGCCATACACTTCATGTTACTCCCCTTCATCACTAACATAAGTCACTAAATAATGTCGACAACAGCACTCACAGTAGGTTTACATATGTGATTGTTCAGGCCGCTAATGAGACACAGCGTGCCACACTTGTGACCCACTTTTTCATAGACCAGTAAGTTTTTATATGCAACGTACTGTGTTTCTCAGGGCTAACATGTACTAACCATCTCAGTTTAAAAGGACCTCTAAGCAGACCATAATTCTTATTATAATTGTATTTTGCCCTGCAATATTGCCCCGTGGCATGTGTTTTAATGATGCTCCATGTAGATTGCCACTACAGCCTCAGCTAGTAAATTTACATTGTGCAAGTGTGATATTAATGTTTTCTGAATTGAAGGAATGCTCATGTTATCATAGTTAATGTTATCCACCTCATGTGTCATGTGCATAAACTGCATATCAAGAAATATTTGTTGTTACAGCCTTACTAGATAAATGTAACTGAAAATAGTTTCTTTTTATGTTGGCTCGCACTTGTGCAGCCAACATACTGCGTAGTAGCAGATTTGGAGGCACGGTCACTGTTGGAAAATGCAGGCACGCATCAGAAGCGCGCCCTCATTCCCTCAATCAGGTAGCAGGAGGCACTGACCTCATGGCCTAATGTGGCCTATCACAAAGAAATGGTCCGCTGCAATGAGAGCAAAGCTGTCATGCAGCATGACCATTACATGCCTCCCTCAGTGTAGGCAACATGGCGGCAGTGACTGCCGCCATGGCTGCATGCACACGCCGGCAGGGAGCCACCCCATCGACATAATGTTCCCCTTTGTTGATTGCCGAGAGGGGTGCCCAGTCCCCTCAGCATCATGCACTCCCCATTTGTTATGATGCCGATGGGGGTGCCCTCACCTGTTGGCTAAAAGCACCCCCACCCACAAACACTGAGGTGGCATGCTGGAGCCACCCCAGCATGCCAAATCTTACCTGAAAATGGAAACCGTCCTGATGTCTTTTTTTTTTTTTATACCCTGCAAACCAAAAGCAGGTCCTCAGTGGTCTCCTGCCCCCTCCTCAACCTGCACCCACCCCTGTGCACCCTGCTCTCCCACACCCCTCACTCCATATGTACCTCCCGAGTCTGGCGTGATGATCTTCGTGGACCGAACATGTCTGGACTCTTCAAAGCCGACCGCGAACTGAGGAAATGCCGTGAGCTGTATAATGGAATGAATAGGGTTTTTCAACTTTGATGCATAACTTGGGCATTTTTTGGAATTTTGGCACCAAATTTTTAACATGGGATTTTTGGGACCCTGCCTCATGAATTCTGTCACTGACATTGCGTTATTCGGCCCCAAAAGGTGATTTCACGATCACTGCATGGAATCACCTTTTGGGACTGATTAATGAAATGACAATGCCAGTGTTCATGAGGTGGGCTCTCAAAAAGCCTATATTGCAAATTTGGTGGAAAAAATCCAAAAAATGACTGTTTTACGAGCGTGTGTTGCGCAGTTGCTAATCACGATAGTAACTTCATGAATTTGCAATATTTTCATGCCAGATTTTTAACATTGGCATTTTGTACACCTCCTTGTGAACAGTATAGCTGTCATTTTTCACATCCTGGCCGAAATATGTTTTCGCACTTCCGCGCAGAATACCACGGTTGCTGTGGGAAATCAGTATTCAGGACAGATCACAAAAATGACAGTGATACTGTTCATGAGCAGAGGTCCTAAAATGCCTATGTTGAAAATTTGGTGATGATACTTGATAAAATGACTGTGTTCGGCTTGCATTGCGCAGTTTGGTACCACTGTAATTTCTCGCCAATTTATAATATTTTCACTCCAGAATTTCAACATTGCCATTATTCTGCACCTCTTATGACCAGTTTAGCTGTCATTGTTCACATCCTGGCCAAAATATATTTTCTAGTTCGAGCTCAGAATAGCGTGGTCGCTGCAGGAAATCCGTGTTCGAGACACATTATGAAAATGCCAGTGAAACTGTTCATTAGCAGAGGTCCTAAAATGCCTATGTTGAAAATTTGGTGATGAAAGTCCATAAAATGAGTGTTTTCCAAATGTGTGTTGCGAGTTTGCATGCAGGCTTGTAAACACCCCAATGCCTGTCGCGCTTACAGGGTGAGGGTGGGGTTGGCATCACTTCACACTTCACTGCCATTTCTATTATGCATCTCTACCTCTGCCACTACTAAAGCCAATGCCAGTGAGACAACATTCGGCATTGACAAATGCTTGTTTGTTTTTGTTTCAGACTCATGATAGTGTCACAGTTTAGTGGCCATCAACGAACAGCACTGATGACTGTGCCTCTTGAGAGTACCCGTTTAGCCACCAACACGTATGACATACACTGATGAAAAAGCAGAAATGGAACACAAGATTTGAATATGCATTTCAATCAAAACTTTTTGACATTCTATATTTGATTACGATACAATACTTGCATAAAAGAACGTTTGTTGCCGGTCCATTGGTGCAACAGTTGAATATTAATCTGCACGCTGGCGACCCGGGTTTGGGAATGGACCTGGGTCACTGGAGGGCCGGCTGGGAGGAGAAGCTTGAGTGTCCGCCGACTGCTCGCTTTCTCCTGGGGGGAGGGTGGTATGCTGCCTCGCTGCGTGCTGACTCCTGGCGGAGGCTGGGAGCACAGCAGCGGCATGGGAGATGGAAATTTCAAGGGGGCATAGTGGACTTTGGTGCTAGCTTAGACATCAGTGGCACACCATGCCTTGGGGCAAGAACCAGGAAAATGAGTGGCTCCCTTGCTGGCGAGATGAAGGCTGATGTTTCCCGTTGTGACCAAGAAGCCCTTGCCCTCATTCCCCCCATCTCAGCAGCTCTCAGGAGGGCCGAATGGAATGCGCTGGCTTCCCCCTGGTGTCTTCCACCTTGGAGAAGGGGGACCCATCCGGTGCAGGGTTACACCGTGACTACCCCTCCTGAGACGGCTGCAAATATGAGACAAGGAGGGCGGGGTGTAGAATGGTTCCAGTAGGACCTAGGCTGGCCCAAAGGAGAGTTGAGCTCAGAGTCAAGGAGCAAAAAAAAAAAAAAGAACGTTTGTTGCATTGCTATTTCATGTCAAACAAGACTTGGCATTAATAAAATCATTTCTTGATTGCTGCTTGTTTATCTTACATTATGTATATTTTTGGAAGTTTACATAAGTCTGCTTTACTGTGTAACCACTAATGAGTTATACTGCAGCTTCCACTCAGACCCCCCTCCCCACTAACCCACACCATGGGCACACTGAGCAATCACCTCATTTTGTCCCATCCGATGTACCAAGTGAACAGCACAGCTTGGTTGGCTCCTTAACCTCCTATACCAAGAGGCTGTCATGAACTGCCTCAAGGAGGACATTCTTTGTTGTGCTATAGTTTGCTTTGGTGCTGAAGTCCACCCTGGCATGCCGAACTCCCCCATGTTCATGGTGTGGGTCTTCGGTAGACCATCCAGATCACTCATGCTACTTGTCTGTACAAGTCCTCTACACTACATGGTGGCATCAACCCTCCACCATCAAAAGTGTGCTTCTTCAAGCATCACATTGTGTCCACAGTGCCTGTTTTGTACCATTGTCCCTTTCCAACATGGCACACCTTCACCTTCTCGAATTGTAGCTATTATTGTGATTCATGTGCATAGCATAGTGAGTCATGATTTTCCTTTTTCAAAAGTGCATTATTGAGTCATCTTACCATAGGTAGTCTTTGTCTTGATCGGTCTCATGGTTTCCTGGCCCTTTTATACTTTGGGATGCCAAAGCGGAACCTTCCTTCCCTTTGTCATCCACCGCCTGGTGTCTGCCTGAATTCTCATTAAAGTGTAACACACTCAACGTGGTCCTAGAAATTAAGAAAGCAATGGGTATGGTGCTGGTGGTGTTATTGAGCAGCCCATGGGCATCTTGCTGGAACAGTGTGGTTGCTGGGCATACCACATCACATGGTTAAGTTACAGCTGGGTTGGGGTCTCGTTAGAGGTGTGGTCATGAAGGTACAGCAGTGTGTGAATGATGGTCTCGATGGGGAGAACTACAACTTAAATGGCAGCAGGGTAGTGCAGAAAGGATGATGAGCTGGCAGGAGGAAGTGAAGGAGCAGCTAGGGACATCCAGGAAAAGGGGCATACCAGGGGTGGTCAAGTGGAAATGTCTCTCAGCAAAGGTGGTGGGTGGAGTCATGGCTGGCAAGAAGTACAGAGGAAGTGTACTACAAGGGCTCAAGGAAGGGCACATCATCACAGCATCGGAGAAAGGAAAAAGATGAGGAGGGTTGTATCACAGTGTCCAGCAGGTATATACTGTCCCTCTGTCAAATACAATGGAGGAGGGAGTTCTGGAAGGAGCAGGGGACACCAAGTAGGGACCAGGAACGGGAATGAGCGGTAGGAAAGAAACAGATGAAGGCAGGGGTAGAAAGGTAGACCAGGTGATGGGGGAAGGGTAGTGAAAGAGGAAGGGTTAAAAGCACAGTGAACAGAACAGATGGGGGAAACAAAGGAGATGATGAAAATGCAGGAGAGGTATGAAGAGGAAGGTTTTGCATGTATATGAGAGTGAGGTGCACATGGAAGGATGAAGACTTGCACTGGAAGGATAGACTGCATCTGAGTGACACTGGGGGGCAATAGTAACAGTGGTGGCTAGAAGGCTCTATTCATAATGTTCAAGGGGTGGTTTAAACTGGTAAGGGGGGAGTACAAGGCTAGGAGGATGGGTGAGGGATCAGCAATAGGAGAAAATGGAGTAGCAGGCACTCCCTTGCAAAAGGGAGAAGGGTACAGACCACACGTAGTAGGGAGGGAAGGTGGAAATAAGGGAGGTATATAGTGGCTCAGACCTTCAGTTACTAAAGAAAGACTGGGGAACAAGCTACAACGGAGGGGGAGGGCCTAGACATTGTTGACATAACAGAGACCTGCTGGTCACAGCACCAGGCCTGAGAAGTATGGATCAAGTGGAAGTGTACTTTAAGAAGGATGAGGTGCTAGATAGATACTTTGACTCTTTTTTTCCCAATACAAGGAGAATGAAGGGGACCAGAGCTAGAGGGTAAGGGAAGGGGGATGTAGGGGTGGATCCTAGCCACAGCATAGGTAGCTAGAGCTGCATGTCTGGACATTCCAGTCATGAGAGCTACATGGATAACACATGAAGAGCAGCACTCACTAACAGATGGCGATTTAACGGCAGTGTGTAATGGCAACCTGTGCGGCATAATCCAATGAGACTGGGCATCAGAGTAAAACTGATGAACAGTGCGCAACAGAACAGTGAAGTGGTTGTGAGTGTTTGATGTAAATGTGTACCTGCAGAACCACCATGTCATGGCACTGTTCTCATGGGTTGTGGCTGTGACAGAAGAAAGTATTTTCATCGTCCTCTTATGTCTGGTACTAATGAGAATCTATGACATGCACAATGCACATTACGGCACATTGACGTTAGTCACTGTGTCTTATGTTTTAAAACACGAATTCTCACCTTTCAAAAGTGCCACATCCTAGAAGTGTCTGAATTCTGGATGTGTTTCCCGCAGATATTTATGAATCTGGGATGGCGGTCAGTCACCAGGCATTCGATCTGGATCCCTTCTTTCTGGTGGTTGGACAGTCCACGCTTCAGTCCCTCCAACTCCATATGGTATGCTGAACTTACTTTGTTGCTCTGTGTGGTGTTAATAATGTTACAAGTATTAATTCTAGTAATCACTACACCGTAACATTGCTGAAGCCAACATAACATATGATGACAAGTGTTACTCATTGTTTAGTTTACAGTGAAATGCTGGATAACATGTACATATTAGGTTTGTGTGGTCACTTCGATAACCAGAAGTCGATAATTGGAAGGGACATACAGGAGGTGCATAATTGTAATGGCAACATACATGTGATCGAAAGGACGTACTATATCTCATCGGATATTGTTCAGTGTGTTGCATTGCCATGGCAACAAACCAGAATGTGACAATGCACAGGAACAAGTGCAGAAAACAAGGTGCAAGGGTGTGCTCAGTGACTGGACACCACAAAGATGTGCATGAAGACATAATGGGAGCTGTTACTATATTGTTGCCAAAGGTCTACAATGAGTGTTGTTGCATATCTGACCTATCTCAGAACGTTGTTTTATGCATCTATTCTTTTGTAGTTTCTACTTTGTACACCTCTATGTTCCATTCAGCCTAACTGATTGATTGAGTGAGTGATTGACTGATGTATACTCCATCACTGGGAGTGAATTTGAACCCATTCTATAATTTATGAATTTTGCACCCTACCCACTCAACCCTTAAAAGCTTCCAGTGTGCTGTTTATGCACATCCAGTTTTCTGCAACAGCACCAGGCAACACTGCACTTAATTGTGACATGTCCGTTGTCTTCAGGATGTCCTTTAGTGTGACCACATATCTCCTCCACCACAGATCCAATATCATTCTATTTTTAGTTTCTACTTTTGCACACCTCTATGTTCCATTCAACCTTATTAAACCCTTGCTCGGTGACAAATAATCAACACGCTCTACTTCATTTTGGTGGTTGACATCATCATAACAACACAACAAAGGGAACTATTTAACAGTAGCAAATGGGGGCAAGCCCAGAATACAGTTGTCAGAGTGTACATCTCGTTAGTTCGACCAATGGCGGAACAATGAAAGGCATGCATGGAATCAGCACAGTGTGTTGCAACACTGTTGTGAATCTATAGAATAAGGAGGTCATGGGATGGTTGGTTTTAACGCCCACACTGTAATTTCATTGTGAGAAGAGACCATCAAAGCCATGACAACCCATAAACAAAAAAGAATAAGTCATATGATGCATACAGGGTCATAAGTTGGGACATATATACTATGCTTAGACCTTAGAACAATACTTGCACAGAATAGTTGGACAGTTAGTAAATAATATGCTGTAAACAGCAAGGGATGATGGTGAGGTGAACTACAACAACCTGTGCATTCACTGTAACAGGATGTTTGTACTGTGATACTGGCTGGAGCAAGTATCAAAGACTGTTTATGTGGAAACAGCACTGCATTACTCTTTGACTGTTTAACAACACAGTATTGCATGTGAAGTGTCACGTATTCAAAATCACAAAATACAAGTAGGCATTGCTGTATGCAAGGAACCACAGGTGGACATGGTCAGCATGTTCTGTCCTGTGAAGTTTTAGTCATTTGTCCATGAACCGGTGTTCGTGCGTTGCTTACTTGTAGTTGTGCGATACCACATTGTTCGCACAGAGAAGAACAACAGTGTAACACTCACTAGTCAGAGAAAGCACATTGAGGAATCAAGTGTATGAAGTTGTTATACTCACCTGTACCAGATTCACTGCAACAATTTTGTGATGCTTTAGGTCCATCAGGGTATACGTGCCGTACCGCTATGGCCTGGAGTATCACACCTGCCATCACCACCAAGCCTAACCATGCTGTCTTCTGGCCATCAGCGTGTCTCTCTGCTGACCATAAACTGTATATATTGACAGTAGAAGCAATTTATGACAGTGGTAGTAATATGTTGACAGTGATATACTCTGCACATTTATGTGCTTCAGCATGCGAATGATTTTAACTGGTGAGTTGACACTGTATCCTATTGACGCTGACAGGATAACATTCCTAGCTTGGTAGCCAGACAGATAGGGCTGTGATCTCCAAATGTTTTGAAATTTGCATTCATGGCAGAGCTGTCGCACCATCAAAAATGAAGCAAGGATTGTTTTGTTTTCTGCCTTGCATCTTTCCTTACAATTAGGGCATATAGCAAATAATGACAGAAGACAGGACAAAAAGACAATACATTTCCTTTCCTCCCCGTACGTTGACACAGTTTCTGTTCCTTTTAGTTCTTTCCTGCAGAAAACGATAAAGAAAAAAATAAGATGGCAACATCAGGAGGTCATTCACTAGTAAATGAATACCAAGCAGCTCAAACATCAGAGGCTGTGCAAAGAATGCCTGTGAACCACAAAGAGAAATAATGTTCAGCAATTGCTGCAGGCATGAAACCACAAGTGGGAACTTGTGCATAATGTTGGCACTATCCAATAGCAAAATTCACACTAATATAAAAAAATCAAAGTCTAATACATTTGGAATGTGTTGAAGAAACACCGCACTGATGCCAATATTGATCACTGTACGTACATGTGTTATACTACCCATTACGGAGAAGCTGCCAATACTACAATTCATACATCATGTGAAACTCTTGATTGTATCAATAGCCTTCATAAGTGGTCATGCAGCTGAGGCACTTATTGGTCCTTCCCACGATACCACAGAGTTAGCCATTGCAGTAATGTACCTAAGATGTGATCAAGGCGTGCATTAGGGTTGTGCACTCTTCACATAGCTTCAAGGTTGGCCGACAAGTAAGTTGCCATTCTTGTGCAAGGACATTTTGACAACAGGCAACAATGGCTCATCAACATTCTGATGTCATAAAATATCATGCCAAGATCCGAGTCCAAAGGGGGGGATAACAAGGAACACCAACATTATTAGCTCACTTGGTGACAGGTGTCTTAGTACTGTCACTGTAATTACATAATCAACAAGTGGTTCACGGTGTCAAAAGGTGTTGAAAGATTGATAAGGAGTACAGCTGTATGTTGTACAACATCTGTCTCCAGTAGGAATTTGTATAGCACACACAACAGGGTAGTTGTAATGGTGTGGTCAGATGTAGATACAGACTGTCAGCAATCATAACTGGCAGAGGAATCAAGAAATTATTGTGGCTGAATACAAATTACTACATGCTGTTTTTCATAGTGGTCAACTTTCAGACAACACACTGATTCCATTTGGCTATGCAGCTCAGAGTATTGCTCCATGGCCAGTAACGAGTGGTGTACTGCAGGTCTCGGTACAGGGCATGGTGTCCTAGCATTTCCATTGCCGACATCTTGCATTGCGCTTTGAACAAGACTGGCCTTTTTGTGGATAACCACAAGACAGATGCAGTGGTGGATGACACAGTGGGATTGCAGGGGCTGCAAGATGATCTGGTAGACTTGAGTACTGGTCAGACACTTGCCAGCTGTAGTTCAATGCTAAGATGTGCAAAGTTATGCACTTGGTAGTAAGGAACCAAAGGAGGTGTTTCAGATGGAGGGTTACAGACTGACACTGTAAAGGAGGAGAAGATCTTGAGGTGATAATACCAGGGCAAATGAACCACCAGCACAATGCAGGAAAGCAGTACAAAGCCAATAAGATGCTCATGTGTACTGCTTGAGCAATCAACTACGGAGAGTGGGGTGATCCAGCCATTGCGCAGGTGGTTGGTGAGACCACACCTGGAGAGCTACGTGCATTGCTGGCACCCATAGTTAATGAAGGATGTGAAGTTATTGGACGGGTTCCAGTGCAGAGCAACAAGAAATCTTTTTTTTTTTTATTCTTTTGGTAACCAGGTAAGACCCACTAGACACAAGCAAACATAGGTGAGAAAGACGGAAGTGCCTCAGCTGGGACTTGAACCCAGGCTGCCCGGAATACCATTCTGATTGTGCTACCCAGCTGTGCCACTGAGACAACTGGAACCTGGGCTGTCCCCAAGCACATTACTCTTTCTCAAATGCACAATCCAATGGCAACACAAATGTTTACTTAGAACACAGGCAGGTATATTTATGGAATATATGAGGTGAGAAAGAAGTAAGTGCCTCAGCTGGGACTTTGAACCCAGGCCACTCAGAATTCTTTCTCACCTCTGTTTGTATATGTTCCATAAATATGCACACCGCACTTCTGTGTCATTGTTAGCACTAGGCACAAGTGCCTGTTTTCAGGGGTGACCGGGGAGAAGTGGGGTGGTTAAGTGACTTTCTCAGAGTCACACAGTATCAAGTGGAGCTTGTGGCAATCAAAACCAGGTCTGATGGATGTACCAACTCATTCACAGCTTGCTACTTTAACCTCTAGGCTATACTGCCAGCACCGATCCTGATCATGGATGATCATAGGATTGGAGGAGAAAACCTACGAGTTCTGGCTGATGGAGCTTAACATGCAGTCATAATGGGATGGATTACTAAGAAATTCACCAGAGTAACAAAAGGAATTAACACACATCAGCTTGAAGAACGAAAGCTGAAGTTATGCACCTTTGTGTTCCCTAGTAGCATCCATGTTGTCGTCATTGTCTTCGGAACTGTACTCATCAATGGACATGGATGGATAGTAACTGTAATCCTTGGGCTCAAAGAAAGGGTCACCAAATTCGCTGTCAGTGTCTGATGAAGGTATTGATGTTGACGTGACTGAGGGACTGCATGGTAGTTCTGCGAGGAATAGGTCACTTTGAGTCCCCACATCAACCTTCTTTACCGTAGCAAGGCAACCTGTTTTGGAACAACAAGGAAATCTGTAAGACAGTAATCACATCAACATGTGAAAACAACTATCGATTCTGATTACAAACCATGACAGAGACAACAAGTATAGAGGGAGGGTAGGGTGTAAAACACGGAAGTTTATGTTCACTTCTCTCTCCCAGCCTGCCCGTCTTCCCTGGAAAGGTTCAGCTTCTATCCTGAATGGGCTACCTGATGTTCTGAGCCCCGGCCTGGTCCAAAGCTGGCTATGAGCTCTCCTTCTCTCTCCCAGCCTGCCTATCTTCCCTGGAAAAGTACAGCTCTGCCCTGAATGGACTGTCTACTGCTTTGAGCCCTGGCCGGACCAAGACGGCTGCAAGCTCTCCTTCTCTCCCAGCCTGCCCATCTTCCTGAAAGGTACAGAGTCCTTGGCTTGCATGCCATGAATAGGATTGGCCTCAGTCTTGTAGCATGGATTACTACTGGTTGCTGCCTCTGCAGCCACCAATGAATCAATTTTATGCTCTGGGCGCTTGAAATTAAGTGCGAATGAATTCGCTTGGCCTGACTTAGATCTTCTGTTTTACAGCTACACCAATTTTCGGCTTAGCATCTACAAGCCGCACAACCTGCTCAGGTGGCTGTATTTTTTAGGACAAAATAAAGCCACTTTCCAGAAATAGTTACTTTATGGTTGTGTTTAGCCCTTCCTTGTCTACAAACCTAGTGAAGAATTCTAGACATGTCTTTATGTGTTTGCCTTAGTCTGATTTTTGAACTCTCAGTTTAAAATCCTTTGTTTACTTTAGTCTGCTATTTCAAGACATAGTAAAACTTAGGAGTTTGTTGTAGTCTGCTACTTGCAGTCACAGTTTAGCTCCTTAGTCTGCTTAAGACTGCTACTGCTAGTCACAGTAAATCACAGGAGTCTGCTTTAGTCTGCTATCTTAAGTTAAAGTAAAATTCCATAGTCTGCTTTAGCAGGCATACTAGTCACAGTCAAATGTTGTTGTTTGTAATTGCACCTACCTTAACTGCCTTCTGTACTTTTTCTTCCCCTGCTCTTATTTACCCCACTTCAATTCTGCTATATGGCTTTCTTGCCCAGGAGCACAAGCTTGAATCAGTTTTATCTTCCGCTCTGTCTTCATCAAGCTTTCCCTATTTCTTTGTCCTGAACTGTCGCCATTCCTTTGACCTTTACCTTTCTGCCTCCCTACAGGTTCAGCTTCTGCCCTGAACGGGCTGCCTGCTGCTTCAAGTCCCAGCCCAGACTGCGTTGCCGCGTAGCCTCCTTCTTCTCCCAGCCCACCCGGCCTTCCCTGAAATGTACATAGTCCTCGGCTTGTATGCCACTTAATAGGATTGGCTCTCAGTCTTGGAGCATGGATTGTTACTGGCTGCTGCTTCTGCAGCTACCAATGTATCAATATTATGCTTTGGGCGCCGAAATTATGTGTGTAATGAACTTGCTTTTGGCCCGACTTAAGATATGTTTTTTTACAGCCAAACCAATTTTTGGCTTAGGATCTACAAGTGGCACAACCTCCTCAGGTGACTGTATTTTTTTAGGCCAAAAAAAGCCACTCGCCAGGAGCAAGCTACTTCACAGCCATAAGCCGGCAGCTCCTTCCTCGGCTCCAAACCTGGTGAAGAATTTTCTCACACCCACCCACCCCCTCTCTCAGCCTGTGTTAAATCTGCTTGTGACCCTCCTCTTGTACCTTTCAATCTTCTCATTGGATGCAGTACAAAACTGCCCCCTGCCTGACTGGACCACATTTCTTCCAAATCCAGTACTTCCCAGCAACATTTTTCCTCCCTTATCTCTGCCTGGTTCATGCAACAAAAAATTTGACAGCACATAATGGCCAGACTAGCAGTTCTGAGTATCCCGTTCTGCTGACTATTTCATATCCTTAGCGCTAAGGTACCTCCCGGGGCACAATGACACTGTCCCACCCCGTCACCTGACTCATGAATCAATGTCCACGTATCTCCTTGTTCCCTGTCTGCCTAAACGAGGTATTGCATACCTTGGTTTATGGCTCTCCAGAAAGTTAAGTATTAACCCAATAACTACCAAAGGTATGAGACGCCCCTTCCTATGCAATCAAGTCTCATTTTATTTCTCCTTTAACTCTAACCAGTGACATTGAGCCTAATCATGGACTGGCAACTAATAATTCACCCCCACCCACCCACCTAGCATATCTCATCAAACTCGAAAGGTCTGAAAATTGCTCACTTAAACGTATACAGCCTGAGACCTAGGATGCCAGAACTTGAAGCATTGATCAGAATCACACTCCTGACATCCTGGTATTCTGGGACATGGCTGAAACCAAGCATTAGGCAGCATGAGGTTGCTTCTGTCTGGATATAAATGCTTCAGGGTGGGCTGGCTGGGTAAAAGGGCTGGTGGTGTCCTCATGTATGCCAGGGATAATTTAGATGCTACCCAAACCTATGCCTGGTCTGGTTTCTGTTGATGTGGAGTTGATACTCCTTTCTACCACCCTTGGCTCTGACAGAAAACTCCTGGTGGGCTGTGTGTATCTGCCCCTTAAGGCGGCATCATGCCTCCACTCCTTTATTGCCTCCTGTACTAACTTACCATGTCATGACATCATGATAGGGAGTGACTTTAACACTGACTGGTTGAACCCTAAATCCTCCAAATTGACTGCCTCCCTGACAGACTCCAATCTGGCTCAAATCATCAGTGACCCAACTCGCATTAACTCTAAGTCAGGTAATGATACTCTACTGGACTGGGTGGTTACTAACTGCCCCTCTAAAATAAAATCAGCAGGGGTCCTCACAGACTGTATTAGCAATCACTCCCCAGCTTTATACATCTGGTGTAACAATTCCCCGAATCCTCCACCCAAGATCATCAAGGTACGGGACATGTCTATGTAACCCCCCTGCAAATGGGGGTTCCCAAAAGACTTCCAGGAGCTTGCTTGAATGCTCCAAGCCTGAATGGTGTTTGGCATTTAAGCCATTTATCAGTGAGTGTTTTTTAGAACCTCTGGTACTGTCTCTTTAAGAGCTGTCTGCTTGCAGACATAATTAGTTTGTATGGGGGACTGTGTGTTTCTTTGATTGAGTACCACCCAAGCTGCTGCCAATTCACTTCATTTTTGCAGTCACTAGGAGTGCAAAGGAACCTATCTGAAAGATGTAACTGTTTGCCAGAAATTATTTAGAGTAATAATGAAATTACAGTTTGTCTAACCTGCTTTCTTTGCAGTCAGAACTGTGTCTGCTAGTTCCCCATTCTAGTTTTGAACTGCTGGACTGGACCAATCAGTGTGGGTAAGCTAGCTCTAAAATGGTGCCTTGACGAATCAGAACTTGGACTCATAATCTGAGCAAGCCACAAGAGGATTGTATGGGCAGTGACTCTGGGAGATGTAGTTTAGACTTCAGTGCCTTTTGGACCAACAGCAGCAGTCTATTCTGAGTGACAGCCAATCCAGTCAAGAACTGGAGGAACTCAAAGGAAGTGCCCGTGTTTTGTCGGTTGGAGTTTCAGTTGAGCTTTGGCAGTGAAGAAGGAAGGAGCCCTGTGCTTTTTCAGTGTGCAGTTTAGTCAAAACGGTGTAAGGCCCCAGAGTTCCGGTCTGCAGCTTGTGTAACAGCTTGTTAGACTGAATCTGTCCTGTGAAAAGAATCAAAGGATCTCTGAAGAGTAGAAACCAGGCTCACCCTGTAGAAGACTGGAGGAATTGCTGAAAATTGCACTCGGTCTGTCAGGAACTGAATCTGCTGTGTGTTCTCCGGTATTGTGCAGTAATTGCATCGATACAGATGCAGCCTGCCTGGTATAGTGCTTTTTATATGGATGTGAAGAGGTTTGTGTACCTCAAGTGAGCTCTGCTGACATCGAGGACCCTATCTTATTTGGAGGTCGTGAATACTAATTCAGGGTCGCTCCCTGTTGAATTGCACATTAAATCCAAATGGAATTACTGTACTGCTGACTGTTTAATTCTCCTTTTCTCTGGTGAAAGGGCCCCACCAGCTGCCACGGTTTGACTAGCCACTAGGGCTTGGGTACCCAGGGACAGTAACTGATAGGGATAGGCCTGTGCACAGAGCCATAGGTAGATTATTAGAGTGATAAGCTAATTAACCTGATTTCCCTGTCCTTGTTATATCCCCCAAATAAATCAGAGCTGCTTGTTTCAGCAAAGTTATACTGCCTGAGGTATTTGTCTATGTTAAAGTACTGTACTGTGATTGTTGCACTGTATCTCATTTCACAGGAGGTCCCAGTGCCGAACCAGACCTGGGGGTAAGTGTATACTGTGAAGGTAATTTGATATATTGTGTGGGCCACTAGTGGGAAGAAAGGGGTTGCAGTGTCCCAGAGGGCTGTGACCAAGTTAGTTTAACTATTGCAAACCCTGACCTCTGGGTGGAGGCACCCGCCATTGGATCCAGGCCCCTCAACCTGTTAGTGGCAAATCAGGCAGGGTAGTAGCCCTGGGATAGCGCTATCTAGGGGTTACATCTAGATTTGATTGCAATACTTTCTTGATGCCATCCATGATAGGGACTGAGTCCAGTAAATACCCTACCAGACATTAATTCAGCCCTGGAATTCTTTGTATCAAAACTCACTGACCTTCTTGACCACCATTCTTCAATGAAGAAATGCCGACTAAAGGGGTTAAAGCTCCATGACTCTCCAAAGAACTAAGGCATTGCATGACCTCCTGTGATGAAGCCTGGCGGTCTTTCAAATGTAGTGGGTTACCTGCTGACTGGCACATATGTGCAGCTATGGAATAGCTGCAAAATTCCATCCAAAAGCTAAGCATCTCCATTTTAAGAGACTCCAAACTGAGCATCTATGTAACCCTAAAGAATTCTGGAGACAGGCCAATTCCCTTTTAAAGAGAAACACCACTGAGATCCCCAGCTCCATTGAAGCCCAGGGTTCCATCCACACTGATCCTCCCTCTATCGTGGCAAGCTTTAATGAATTCTTCACAGACCTGCATAATTGTACTTCACCCACTCCTCACCAACCTGACCCTGTGCTGCCAGTTGACCACATGGCCCGCCCCTTCTTCCACCTAAAACTGGCTACTATCAGTGAAGTATGCTGTCTTTTCAAGAAACCGAAGGATGACAGCTCACCAGGGCGTAACACACTAGAACCTAACTTTCTGAAGGTAGGAGCTGATGCCCTAGCCTGCCCTATTCGTGACCTGATCAACAGAGCCTTCCTTACTAGTACCATCCCTGATAAATGGAAGTTAGCGGTTGTTGTCCCCATGCATAAAGGTGGTTCCAACTCTGTTGTGGAAAACTTCCATTCCATCTCAATACTCTGTCCCCTAACTAAAATTCAAGAGCGGATAATCTACAATCACCTCCAGGACTATATAGATTGCTACCTGCTCCTTTCATCTTCCCAGCATGGATTTAGAAAAAATCGCAGCACCCTTACAGCTCTGATCAGAGTCACCTCAGATATATATCAGGCAATGGATGCTGGCCATGCCACCGGTGCAATAGTTGTTGATTTGACCAAGGCCTTTGACTTGGTCAACCATGACCTGCTTTTATGTCAACTGCATGAACTATGCCTTGAAGCAGATGCTCTGACCTGGACCTGTAGCTATCTATTTTGCTGAACTCAATGGGTCAAATGGGTGGGTTCCCTATCCAAGCTGAGGTTCATTACCCACGGTGTACCTCAGGGCTCTATACTGGGCCCATTGTTTTTTTCCTTATACATCAACAAACTCCCTAACAGTTGTGGTGAGTCCACAATGCACCTCTATGCAGATGATGCTATCATCTACCACTCTTCCTCAGATCCAGTGTGGCTCAACTCCATGCTAGCATCCGACTTTCATACTCTTGAGGACTGGTTCATACATAAACAACTTGTCCTTAACACTAAAAAGACCAAGTGCATGTTGTTCACCAACACAGGTGCTCGATCACGCACCCCTCTAGTTATACTGTCTAGTACAGGGGCCACCCTTGAATCTGTCCAGTTTTTCAAATACCTGGGTATCACTCTGGAACCCTCAATTTCTCTTGATATTTGTGTCACTACCCTTACCAAAACTCTTAACCAGAAAATCGGAGTCCTGTATCGCATCTGTCCCTACCTCACATTAACCTCATGTCACAAGATTGCTGATGCCACTCTTCTGCCTCTTCTCATCTATGGTGCCCCGTTGCTGCTCTCCACTGCCCCAACCATTCTATCTCATCTCTCTCAGGTATACCTTTGAGTGGGTATGTTTGCACTGGGAACCAATGCTAGGGATCATCATTGCAATGTTCTGTCTGCACTAGGTTGGCTACCGCATGAGTCTAAGCTTCGCTACACCACGCTAAGCTTTATACACAAGCTTGTCCACCACTTCACGCTTCCTTACCTCTTGGGCATTGTCCAGTGCTGACTCCCCCAGCATGCTCTCAGGTCTGCCTCTTTCCCCCTGCTCATAGTACCCAACCTGTACCTCTCTACTGCCAGGAGATCGTTTGCTTCTCGACTATGTCCATCTGGAACACATTGCCTCCTCCAATCCTGGCCTGTAACTCCATCTCTCAATTTCAATGCTCTCTGCTAACACACCTTGCTGCCCCTCCCTGCTCCTGCTTTTGGTAACTCCAGAGCTTAACAATTCTTCCCTGCATGCTTCATGGCTTCTCTGATCTATCTCTGTACCACTGACCTCCCTAAAGCATGTTGTGAACTAGTGTAAATAAGTTTATTGCCTGTATTTTGCCATTGTTATATTTCTGTGCTTGTACCCTTTGGATTAATAATTTCTCTGCAGATAGTATTGTACTCATTTGCTATATTACTACTGTCACTCTGTACAATGTATTGTATCAACAGTTGCACTATCGCTGTATGCTCTTCCCGGTCACCCTGAAAAAGGGACTGTCTTGTCTCAGTGGGCTTACCCGGTTACCAAAATTCAATAAATAAAATAAATAAATGAATAAATACCCGCAGTTTGAGAAATAAGGTTACAGGCATGCAAGCCTTGATGACAGATGCAGACCTTGACATAACATCAATAACAGAGACACGGTACTCTGCTAATCACATTTGGGACATCAAAGTAACAGGCTATACAGTAAACAGATGTGACAGGTAAGGTAACAAGGGATGGTGAGTTGGCCCTGTACATCAGAGATGGTATAAAGGCTACAGAAGTACAAGGAAGACAGGGGGCAGCCAAGGCAACGTGGTTCGCCCTTGAACAATGAAATGGCATATCAATATGTACAGGGGTGATCGACAGACCTCTGTCACAGAGGGAGTAAGTGGAAAGGTCACTAGTGGAGGAAATTCATGACATGTCACGTAACTGTGAAGTCCTGATGAAGGGGGATTTCAATATGGCGAATGTAGATCGGACAATCCAGGCACCAGCTTCTGGAAGACAAACTGCAATCATGGAATCCTTGCATGGAGTTGGACTCACACAGGTGATGCATGAACCAATCAGAGATAAATTTATTCAGGACATGAGAGGGAACAATGGGAACATAATAGAAGTAGTACAGGTTGAAGGGCAGCTTGGATCCAGCAACCACCACAAGGTGTGGTTTGTCATGGAGACATGGACACAGTTAAGCCACACAAGGGCAAAAGTATTAGGGTTTAGGAGGGCTGATTTTGATGAAATGGGTAGGTGTTTCAGAGCAGCCATGGAGAAGGAAGAGGTAATAGAGGGAGTGGAGGAACAATGAAGGAAATTAAAGAAGCACTGAAGAGGTAACTAAGCAATGTGTTGGGAGAGTGGCCAAAGGGAAAAGAAGATGGTAACCAGCATGTGTCTGTAAAGAGGAGGTAGAAAATTAAGGGTTAAAAGAGAAATTGTGAAGTATAAGGTGACAGAAAGGGAGGAGAACAGGGAGGCATACCTTGGATGTGTAAGGGAAGCAGGGAAAACTGTTAGGATAATCAAGACTGAGACACAGAAGGGTTTAGCATGGACTGTGAAAAATGGGGACAAGACATTATATCGGTTCATCAGCGACAGATGAAATACCGGTTGGGGTGGGGGGGGTGAGGCTCAAAGGGGAGGAGTGATACTTAAAGGAGGTGGATGTAGACAAGGAAGAAATAATGAACAAATACTTCTGTTCAGTATTCACTAAGGAGGGAGAGGCTCAAGGACCCCAGTTTGGGAGCACAGACAAATGGGGGTGGGGATGGGGGATGGGACAACATTCCATTCACAGTGTAGAGAGTTCTGGATGAACTCACAATGATGAAGATGGATAAAGCCATGGGCATAACAACACAATTGTATACAGAATACTGTCTCAGCAGGAGGGAATGGACAAGGAAATGATACAAGACATTCTTAGAAATGAAGAAAAAGGGGAGATATTGTTGATTGGAGACCGGAATATGACAGATGTTAACTGGCGCACCTATGCTGCTGCCATGTCCTGGAGCATGGTCATTCTCGGTGCGCTACAGGGGGCATGAATTACAAACTTAGTATTGAAACCCACTCAGGGAGAGAAATCTAAGACCTGGTACTGTCAAACAGGGATAGAGAGAGGATCTCAGATTTAGAAGTCGGTAGCCATCAGTGAACAATTGACCACCAAACAGTGTGGTGGGCGATGAACACAGCCGTACAGTAAAGCCATAAAGTAGTGAGGGTATTGCAGTTTACGAAGCTGAGTTTCTTGAACCTGCATTCCACTGCTCTTACTGTAACCTTCCCTGAAACTTGTTTTGGAAGTCATACGAACATACAAATTTGCCAGCGGAAATAGGCCACCTGATCTATCAAGTCTGCTGGAGTGTGCAGCTAGCACCCTCAACTTGCAGCTGCCCTGCCCCCCACCCTTTCCAAATTCCCCCTCCCACCTATTGCCTTGTTCCATCCCCTTTTGAAACTACCCACTGTCTTACAGGTTACCATCTCTTGTGGTACAGCATTCCATTCTACAACAACCCTCTCAGTGAAAAAGTGACTCCTCATTTCCATCCTAAATCTTCCACCCTCAAATCTAAGGGTGTGCCCTCTCATGTTCCTCCCCCTCCTCAGCCTGAGTATCCCCTTAGTGCTTTCCTTGTTTATCCCCTTAACATACTTAAAGGTCTCAGTCATATACCCTGGTCCCTTCTCTCCTCCAAGGAGTACATGCTCAACTCTCTCAGCCTCTTCTCTTATGGTCTGTCCTCCAACAGAAACATAGAAACATAGAGGTTGATGACAGAAAAGGACCACCTGGCCCATCCAGTCTTCCCCCTTTTCCCTGCCTAATATAAAACCGCAGACCCTATATGGTCAGCAGCCCTTGCCCTCCTGCCCCCAATCCCTTTCAATGGTGTCTCCAGACCCTGTTCGGACTCTGGATTTCCTTCCTTACCAGTTTTGGTGATACACGTGTCTATCCCATGCTTTCTTAAATCCAGTAACCATTTTAGCTCCCACCACTTCCACTGGGAGGCTGTTCCAGGGGTCCACCACCCTTTCCATGAAGAAGTAAAGGGAGTATTACTTACTCTAAGTGGTTCTGTGGCAATTTTACACAAAACTGCTAGCCCTCAAAATTACAAAACAAAAAGAAATAATAAAAATATGCAAGCAAATCCCTCAGAATTTCAAAAATCTAATTGCTGTCAACAGGGATGCAGCCAGCTCATTTTGTTTTGTACACAGTAGTCCAAATTCTGTCCACCTTGGTAATTTCAGTTTCAGTTTAAACACTATCGAGTCAGCTTAAATTGTTTCTGTCACCCTGTTCTCATCACTGGCTGCTGCATCTGTGATAAGAGCACTTCATACTGACAAGAGGCATTATGTCTGTGAGGCTGCTGATTGGCCTGCCATCTTTAATCATCTAAGTTTAAATGCCTACAGGTAAGTTTCCATTGCCTATCCTACATGCAGAGCCTAGAGGATTTCTTCCCCAGTACTCCTGTCACCAATCCCTGGATCATCCTTGTTGCCCTGCTTTGTACCCCTTCCAGTAATTGCACATTCTTCTTCAGATATGGGTGCCAGAATTCAACACAGTACTCCAGGTGCGGCCTTGACCAGCGCCCTGTAGAGAGGCAGGATCACCTCTTTTCTCCTGGAGGCGATCCCTCTCGCGATACAACCCAGCATCCTGTTGGCTTTCACTGCCACCCTCCTACACTGCTCTGTATTGTTCATCTTCCTGGTTATAACCACCCCTAGATCCTTCTCCTCCTCGGTGGAACCTAGCTGTACCCCTCCCAGCTGGTAACCCCCTCCTTGGGTTCTTTGCTCCAAAGTGCAGGATTTTGCACTTTTTCACATTGAACCCCAACTGCCACGCTTCTGACCACTCCACCAGTTTGGTCAGGTCATCCTGCAGCCCCTTGCAGCCTGCAATATCATCCACCACTGCCCCCAATTTGGTATCATCTGTGAACAGACTGATCTTATTCATGATGCAATATGAGATGTCTGCTATGAATGTTCCAAACAGCATTGGCACCAGTACCGATCCCTGTGGCACCACGCTTGTCACAGCCCTTGGAGATGAAAGATCCCCCTGCCACCACTACACTCTGCTGTCTCCCCCGCAGCCAATTCTCAATCCATGTAACCGTTTTAGTCCCCAACCCTATGTACCTCAAGTTCCCTACCAGCCTCCCATGTGGCACAAAATTGAAGGCCTTACTGAAGTCCAAGTATATGACATCCAATGCATGACTCTTGTCCAATTCTCTCGTGACCCAGTCTTAATACTCACCTAGGTTTGCCTGGCAGGATTTTCCAGAGACAAACCCATGCTGGTGACTGTCCTGGAGCCCATTGTCTTCCAGAAAGGTCATCAGTCATTCCTTAAATATTGTCTCCATCAGCTTCCCCACAATGAAAGTTAAGCTTACTGGCTTGTAATTACCCAGTTCATAGTTTAGTACACTGTTATGAATGGGTACCATGTGGGCCATCCTCTAGTCATGCGGTACACACTCTGTGTCCAGGGAGGTATTAAACAGTTCCGCCAGCATTCCATCCAGGATCTCAGCCATTTCCCTCAACACCCTGGGGTGTATGCCATCCAGTCATGGTGCCTTATCCACCCTCAGAGTCCTTAACCCCTCCAATACCCTATCCTCACTGATCACCCATCCATTACCCCTTCCACCATGCCCATCCCCTGTGGTAGCTGCCCTCCTTTCTCCCTCATGAATACAGAACAGAAGTATTCATTCAGTGTTTCTACCTGATCCTCCACTTTCTCTGACCCCTCAATACTTCCATCCTAACTATCTGGTCCTTGCATTTCCTTCTCTGCCATGTGTATCTAAAAAAGTCTTTTTACCCATCCCTGATGTCCTACACCAACCTCAATTCCTTGGATACCTTAACTTCTCTGACTCCCCTGGTTATTTCCTTGAGCCTCTTCACATACTTCTTCCTATCCTCCACCATCCCAATTTTTTTGTATTTATTTAACACTACCTTTTTAGCACTCACCATTTGTAAGGCCCCTCTACTTAACCAGCTCTGTTTTTTAGCCCTTCTCTTTTTGCTCTGCAATCTGGTAGATGTATCAGTAGCATACAATATCCACAATTTTACTTTTTTCCATTTCTGACTTACATCGCAGTGTAGCTATATATTCCATCCAGATGCCCCCTTAAGATTTAACCCATCCTACCAAAGTCTGCCTGTCTGAAGTCCACCACCCTGGTCCCTGTACCTGCTGCTTCTCTGCTCATATTAAGTGTGAACCACACCAAATACTGGTCAGCCTTAGCCAGCGGGTCCTCCACCCCACCTTCCTTACAGCCTCCCTGTTTACAAGAACTAGATCCAGTGTATTCTCCAACCTAATCGGATCAGTGACCATCTGTGCCAGGAAGCAATCATGGAAGGCATCCAGAAGTATTTGCTCCCTAGCACTCAAGGTGGCTGGGATACCTCAATCCACTCCTGGTAGATTCAAGTCCCCCATGATCACTGTGTTACCTTTCCCACACACCTTCCTAATTTGCTCTGTCAGCTCCCTGTCCAAGTCTTCTACTTTAGTTGGTGGCTCGTATACCACCCCCAACCTGAGAATCCTATTCCTTGTGTCCTGGAATTGTATCCACAAGGCCTCTGTCCTATCCTCCTCCACCTCTTCTGTTGCATATTTTATCCCTTCACTTATATACATCACTACCCCTCCCCCTTTCCCTTTGCCCTATCCTTCCTGTCAATCCTATACCCAGGGATAATCAGGTCCCAGTCCTGGTATTTGTTAGCCCATGTTTCTGTGATGGCAGCTATGTTTACCATCCCCTCTGCTAACAGAGCCTGTAGTTCTCGGTTTTGTTCCCCAGACTCCTTGCATTCAAGGAAACAGGCCTCCAAGATGTTCCCTTACACTCCTTACGCAATTTTGCACCCTTCGCACCTGCCCTTGATCCTCCCTGCTTCCAACTGAGTTTGTACGGGGGGGGGGGGTAGGCTCATTTGTCTCCCCTCTCTGGAGAGCCTTCCCCTCAGTAACCCACTCACCCCCTGACTAGTGTAATATTTTTCTCTGTGCTGTCTTACAATGAATAACACTCATTCTTGTTGCCTTGGCTGGGTCATGGCTCAGAGAAGTTGATCATGGTATAAGTGAACCACAAAACAGTACATTTGACATAGTTCCCTGTAGGCACTGACACGTTTTACAAAATGGCACTTTTCAATTTTGTTGTAATCTTGCCTTGGTGCCTATTGAAATTACTACTGTTTTTGCAGTGGCTGATGTTGTCTGGTGGTGGCTTGAACACCAGATGTATGCCAACGTATATGTACGTTGTTTTATCAGCACTTGTGAGCACAGCTGGCACTAGAAGCCACTGATGGGTGTGTTCCAACACTATTTCCATGAGGAGTGACACATTCAGGGCTTGCAGGATGACTATGCTACTAGCCATGGCTGCACAATTGGTTTTATCACATTATTTCTTTATACCTCCTCCGATGCGCTCGCTGTCATCCTCTCTTTCGGGCAGCCAAGTCCTACCGTTGTTTCCTCTGATGGATCCATCATCCAGCTGCTCCGTGGCTCCAGATGTCCCAGTCATATCCCTTTGCCGGGGGGCTCTCCCATATCCCACTGGGCCATTGGGAGGAGAGACTGGAGCACACTTAGCGCTCCCTTGCAACTCTACTGGGGCATGGAACTGCAGCCTGGAGGTTTCTCAGCTAGGAGACACAGGGAGGTGGGCCACCGTCATCCAGATGGCATGTGTGCATTTTCATACTTTTCTGGTCCCTCTTGCCGCTTCTTGTAATACCCCCGGTCTCCATTGGGGACACTACAGAGCAGGGCTTCCCACCGACCCACCCCAGGAGAGGAGAGCAGTCCTCTGGGCACTCAATCCTCTCCTTCCCTGCCAACCACTGGTGCCTGAGTCCATTCCTGAACCCGGGTCACCTGTGTGGTGTGAGGTAAGGTGCCAGTACCTCAGCCCTCTGAGCCACGGGGCCGGCTGCACAATTGGTTTTAATGAAGCTGGTAGCCTCCATCACTTCCGTGGTTGTGTCCCTTTTGCATGTAATTTGCCATACACCAGAACAGTGATGGTGTGCATGCTGATTCACAAATGTGGCAGCTGGCTGTATCTGTTCATGAACACACATTTATATCTGGGCAACACATGGCAGTTATAGAAATATGGCAACACATTTCAAGAAATACATTTTGTAATTCCACCTTTACCTGTACCTCTTCAGCAATGTCAGTATCTGGATCACATGAACAGCAATAATATGTATGTCTAACAGCAACCAGAGAATCTACATCTTGTCTAACTACGTATAAAGAAGCCTTTTACTCATAACATGGTAGTCATACTGTGATACATTACCAACTGAATGAAAATGCGGCCTAAGACCGGAGCACTGTGTTGACTTGTCTGCACGAGCATGGAAGCTTTCAACTGCAAAACTGGAAGTAGAACTGGAACCATCGCATGTGCATCAATGCTCTGCTGAATTATGCCATTATTGTAGATGTCTGATGTTATATCTTGAACATTGGCTGACTCCTCAGCCGGGTCTGCGGATGTGACTGAGTATTGTTGCATCAACAGGAAATAAAAAATGAGACATGATGTTATCAATAATCTGTGTGCTACAAGCATGAATGATATACAGTACTGTATCTTTATGGACACTGCTTAACAAGTAACAACGCTCCCAGCATTCAACAGTGAACATGCATTAACGTGCATCGTCTGCAGTGTCATGAAAACACTAATAGGCAATATGAGCATGTATGTGTGACAGGACTCACAATACTTACATGCGTGGCAAAGCAATGTGTGTGTCGTTCTGGGTATGCAATGGGTGGTCAGCATGCATCCTGTGATACCTACCTTATGTTTCACTCACACGCAGTACAGTGAATGAGCTGAAGACTACAGAAGTGTTTTGTCCTTATTGGGGTTCATCAGCATGGTGTAGCAGAAAATCTCATGGGACCAACCGATAAGATAAACTGCAAATCACGTACACTTCTGAAAGGTAGAGCAACGAAGCATCAAGTTTGACAGGTCACATAACAGATATGTGAAGCTATTACATAAATAAAATTGTGATAATTTAGTATGTAGGAAGCGTTATATGACACAACTGATTACGCAGTACATACCATTATGCGACTAATGTCTACATAAATTCTGTAGCTTTTTTATCCACAGACAGCGTGATACAGGTGTCAACACTAAAATCAGGCAACACTAAAAATAAATGATGCACCAACAGACAAAAAACAAAAGGAAAAAGGAAGAAGATACAAACATAGAACCTGCCCAACAGTACAGTGGATGACAGTGTACCATTTTATAAGTGCAATAACCCACTCCGTCCTATGGGTGTATCAGGGCAAATTGGGGCATTAATAAACTTCCTGGCTGGTTGGAGTCACTTGGTCAAGACCTCATGCCTCGCAACGCACCCGGGGTGTGCATTACTGCCCCAATACACACATGGTCTGTCATGGGTTATAGCATACTAAATGCACTAAACATACTCAGAGGAGCAGAACATGCATCCCCATGGGGCATCCCAAAAAAATAGCCCATGTGACTCACCATAAGGGATCAGGGGAGAGATTTCATTACACACTGCACCTTATCACATGTGACAATGTCAGTTCATGATAATTACATGAAATACATTCCAGACATACAGGTCACCTTACGTCTGCAATTCAGTATTTCCTGAAAGCGCTTCCCAGATTTAGGCCTCTTAACAAGGATATCAGACACGAACTCCTCCTTACACGGAATGCTGCTGTTGTCGTTACAGTCTGGCTTATTAGCATGGGTGGAGGGCACAGCATCAGGAACCAAGTGAAGCCTGCATGCAAGATTCACCTTATATCGAGCAGGGACAGATTTATCAAAACATTTCTCAGTAAAATGTGCAGAACACAGAACACTGGTATTGCCACCATAGCAATCTGCATGCCTTGTTTTAACGAAGTGGTTCCACAGGGCTCTTAGATTACTATTTTTAGGAAAAGTAAATAAAGAAAAAGACCATTTTTGTGGTGTTACCACAATTAGCGGCCACACAGCGAGCAGGCATCCTCCTACAAATTACAGATCACAGCGTGACTAGTGGGCAACAGGTAGTCAATTGGCCACTGCTGACAACAACGGTCATAGATACTTGTGATGACAGTATCAAAAAACAATTGAGTAGTATGTGATTTACAACCTCAACAACACTGTCTAACATAACATAAACAATGCCATATGAACAACAATCTTTCTCAAATACAGCTGGAAAAACATATCACAACACAACAGACTGTATCTGATGTGATGTAGGCAAAGATTGAAATGCCAATCGTAGAATGACAATTATTAACAGGGGTACCTTGGTTGAAGTAGTCCCAACAACAACTAGCGCAGTGGTCTAAGGCTCTGAGCTGCAAATTTGGTGACATCTAGCAGACCTGACCTGGGTTTGAATCCCACAGCTTCCACTTGCATACTGTGTGACCCTGAGCAAGTCACTTAACCTCCTTGTGCTCCCAGGTCGCTCCTGTAAAAAAGCTTTCAGCTTAGTGTGCTATACCTGGTTAAACAACTAAATAAAAAAAAAAAAAAATGCACCAGTGGTGGAAAACAATGAAATGTCTAGTGAGATCAATAATACATAATAACAGTGCACAAAGTCAATATCATGGAAACCTGCCACTCTGCAGATGGCACTGTAACTGTGTGCTGCTAACAGAAAATGTGTTGCCTAAATTAATAAAACACAGTGACATATATGTCTACGCTATGGCCCACTTGCATCACAGAGAGCAAAAAGCATAACAGCAACGTTAAATACTTTAGACAGTGGATGGTAGGATCATCCTGCAGCTACAACCAGTAAAACACATGTCAGATGTAAGTAGACAGAAGAAGGCAAAATGAGTATGGAACCCACATTTGATAACCAATAAAGGAACATCAATAGAAACTAGCCACAATAACAAAAATGAGGGGACACTTCATGTTATCAGCATGCCTTGTTATGCACACGCCAGGAGTAACGTTATAAAAAGAAGTAGCACACCACATTAAAACTGCAGAAATGACAGATTACCTGTGACAACACAAAAGAATACCACTAACTATACTTGCTAGTATGAAAATACCAAGGTCCGCTATCGGCCAGGAAAATGGCACGCAAGCTAGACAGTTCTGACAGGTACTGTGCTGCGGCTCCAAACAACAAATAACGCGTTTTTATGCCCAAAACTAAAAGTATCATTAACTGGTATGCAGCATTTTAAGGGCAATAATGTAGGCTACTTAGATTAATACAGAAGAAAATATTACTAAAACACTCGCACACTTGACAGTTTGATGCCCTCACTGCTTGGGTTGTAGTACACAATCCCGACATCCTGTCAGTCATCAAAACATGACTGTCACCATCTACACCTGATTCTGCCATCACCCTACCAGGCTACTCACTTTTCAGATGGGACAGACTATCTAGAAGGGGAGGTGGCTGTGCCATATACCTAAAGAGGTCATTGTTGGCCTATCCACTTTCCCTCCCTGAACCAGCTATGGATATTCAGATCCTTGCTGTTAAGGTTATGCTGAGTGCACACAACAAGGTCCTCAACATTGGCTCAGTCTATATTACCCCAGACCTTGCCGAATAGGGCCTAAAACCCCTAATGAACTGCATCATGAGTCTAAAACAAGACACAGAAACCATCCTGTTAGGTGACTTTAATGTCAGCTGGCTCTCGTCAGGTGCCAGGAGGCATAGGGATGAGTTAACAGGCCTGAACTTTACCCAGTTAATAACAACTCCAACCAGGATAAACTATAAGACTGGGACTAGCACACTCCTGGACTGGGTCCTAACGAATCGTCCAACACATATCTCCCATTCTGAAGTATTGCCTGACACTATCAGTGATCACTCTCCTACCAAGTGTTATTGGTCTAACAAATTTATCAAGCCCCCTGCCAGAACAATCACAAGTAGAGTGCTCTTCCATGTCCAACTGCAGCCACTAAAGTCTCTACTCCAACAACAAGACTGGTCTTACATTGAAACCGCACCTGATATTGACTCTACTCTACAACACTTCATTGAACATTTCAATGAAGCCTGTGACATCCACACCCCTTTTAGGACATGTAGGATCAGGGGACTTGATAATCCCTGGATCTCTTTTAGCCTTCTGGCTCAAATGAAAGATCATGACCACCTCTGGCATAGGGCCAGGACCTCTGGCAGTCAACCTGACATACAGGCCTAAAAGATGGCCAGGAATGCATGTACTAAGGCTATCCATGAGCACAAAGCGCGTTACTATAAGGACATCCTTGCCAAGACCTGGGCTGATGGGAAAAAATTTTGGAAAAACCTCTCAGAAATCACTGGGAAAGCATTCAAGCAGTCTCCAACTATGTTAAATGTTGATGGGTCGCTCACCCATGACCCCGTGTTAATTGCCAGCACATTTAATTCATCCTTCACAGACCTTAGCCCAACTCTGCCCCAAATTTCTTTGAACCACCGAGCACAGCTCCTACATCCACCAAATCAGAAGAGGCCTCTACCCACCCATATTTCTACTTCAAAGCTGTCTCAGAAAGCGAGACCAAGACCTACCTACGTAAAGTTCTAGGAGGAACAAGGACAAGCAGTGATTCCCTTGACCTAAAACATCTTACCCTAACTCTAGATGAAGTCCTATCCCCCCTCACCAAGCTTCTCAATCACTCCCTCATACTTTCACAATTCCCCCAGATCTGGAAACCTGCTTTGGTTACACCAGTTTTTAAGAGTGGGGACTGATTACTACCTGGGAATTATAGGCCAATATCTATTCTTCCCCCACTGTCCAAAGCACTTGAAAGGATTGTTGTTGACCAGTTTGTGGATTACCTGGAAAAATACAACCTACAATGTGTCCAACAACATGGTTTTCGGAAAGGGCACAGCACATCTACAGCCCTACTGGAATTCACAGGTTTCATTCACCATACTTTTGATCAAGGTCAACTTGTTGGTGCAACCTTTATTGACCTGTCTAAAGCATTTGACATGGTCAATCACCATTTGCTGATACATCAACTTGCTGGGCTTGGTATATCTTCAGAAGCCCTAAAGTGGTTCATCAGCTATCTAGCAAACCACACACAGCAGGTGAGAATGGGGTCTGCCCTTTCTGCTAAACTGCCTGTCTGCTCTGGGGTTCCTCAAGGATCGATACTGGGACCCCTTCTATTTAGCAGCTTCCTCAATAATTTTCCATCATCCTGTTCTGAACCAGTACTCCTGTACGTGGATGATGCAGTCATTTTCTCAAAGACTGCTGACCCTACTCTCCTTCAGGCCCAACTTCAGAAAAGTTTTACTGAAGCTGAGTCCTGGTTCATCTCTCATAAGTTGGTGCTTAACTGCAAAAAAACTAAGGTCATGCTCTTCCATGGTACCCACAGCAAGCACAAAGCCAAACAATTGGTGATTAAAAACAGTGCAGGTGTTATCCTTGATCAGACTCAGTCTTTTAAACACCTAGGAGTTACTCTGGATAGTACACTCTCCTACTCCAACCATGTTGAGAATGTTGCCAAGGTAGTTAACATTCGCCTAGGCCTTCTATACAGGCATAAACACTGCGTTACTACTGAAGCCCTCAGATTGGCTATCCAAAGTTCAGTTGTGTTTATTATTGACTATGGTTTGGTCTTTTATAGTTCTGCCACAGGCACAACCCTACGTCGGCTCACCACAGCTCTGAATAAGGCATGCCGTTTACTAACTGGTGCAGCATATCGTACTCACACTTGTGACCTTTATGAACAAGCAAACTGGCTTCAACTCCAGGCTTGCATTGAATATCAAGCCTGCCTTCTGGCTATGAAGGCAGATCTTGGCCTCCTACCACCGGGTTCCCTTCAGCTTTTCAGTCCCTTCCAGGGCACTTGGAGCACACAAAGTTCTGTGACCCAAACCTTTACTGTCCCTTGCTGTTGAACCTTGCTTCGACAGCGATTCATTGCAGCTAGAGCTGCTAATTTATTTAATTCCCTTCCTCATGAGATTGTGACAACTGCAACCTTGGGACCATTTAAGTAGAAGCTGCATCAATTCCTGGTTTTCAGAGCTTCTTGTGACTGCTATACCTAATCTCTGCTGAAAGCTAAATGCACTGGGACCTCCCTCTTTTACCATTTGCCTCTGTATAGCCCAATGCTGCTACAGCGCTATTACACTCATAGCACTTCCTCCCTTATCCCTTTCTCATTTCTGCCCTCTTTTCATTCTACTTCATCCCCCCTTCCCTTACCCCTCCACCCCACTTCCTCCTTTCCTCTGTTTCCTCACCTTGTTCTCCCTCTACCCCCCACCCTGTAGGTCTTTTCTGCTTAAATTTCATTGTGGCATCTCCTCCTGCTCTTATTTTGTTCCTTTCACCACCAATTCACCCCTGTACTTCTCCTCGTAAGCCCTTTCACCCTCTTCAGACAAGGCCACTGGCTGCACTTTTACACAATATTTATCTTGCCATATTGTTCTTTTGTTTATATAATTATTTTATTCATGTTGTACTACTTACTGAAACCATTGTAATTTGCTATTCTTGTGACTTGACGTGGAACCTCTGTAAAAGAGCCATTGGCTCAAAGGTCTTTCCGCTTTGTTAAATAAATAAATAAATAAATAAAAAAACGCGTGTGGTTCTTGCTCAGTCCACAACACAGTCTGATAGGTTTGATCTGGAGGTGACATCACTTCCGTCCTGTTGCGATCAGCTCAATGTCGAGGAACAGGAAGTAGCTATGGAGGATTAAACGCTGAAAAATAAGAAATGCGACTAACAAAACAAAGATTTTCTTGATGCGTTTCGACATGGGGGACCATACTGGAAAGACTGGTGAGTGTAAACTTAAACAAATTAATGATCAGATTCCCTCTTTAAGGCCTGAAGCCTGATCCTAAGTTAAAAACAAACATATTGTTTAGAATTATTTCCTGTGTGTATATTATTTTATAGTATCAGTTGCATGCGCTAGAAGACTGTCACTACATTGAACTGGTTCATGGCTGTGTTGCTCTGGTGACAGGGACTGCATCTCAGAGGTGGTACTGTACAGGACTTACACCAGGCCCACTTAAACCTTCCTCTGGGTAGAGACACCATGCTATTTCATCTTAACTTGGATATAAACCTCTCATAGCTGGAGTTTAATGGAGCCAGGCCTCACTTTGATGAGCATGCAAGGCCGGAGTAGCTACTGCGCCTGGGGGTTAGCAATATGAAAGAATAATTACAAATATATTTTAAGGCAAGTATCACTTTATCTCTCTCTGTGAAGACTGCCTGTGCTTGTCTTTGATACTCTGTATACCTCATCTGTCCTGTACTTAGTTTTTTATCCTGTGTTCCTTAATGGTTTTACGTCATCCCCTGGGTGGGTACTCTTAAAGGGATTCTGCCAATGAAATGAATGAATGAATGAATGAATCAGTCAATCTTTAAAGGTTTAGTGCATATTAAACGAGGCAGATCAAGGGAATGGTACTTCTAATAATTATATTACAAATATCAAGTTGCTACTGTCAAAAGTGATGTATTAAAATAAATGGTTTCATTTACTGTTTTAAATTCAACAAAGTCAGCTTTCTAATGGTGGCATTCAGCTGGGTTTGGGCTACTGCTTTTCTGGTCTCCCAGGAATTTGATACACCAGTGATGCCAAATTCACTGTCCTTTTGATCCTCTTGCCCTTCCCCCTATTATTTTGAGTTAAACAAAGTTTTTAAGTTGGTTAGTATCAAAGACAAGTGTTTCTGGCTATTAAACCAGACAAAAAACTTTGCAGGAAAAGGAGTGAATACCATAACTCCTAATGTAATCCAATCTTCATGGTACTGAAGAAAGTTTTTCCTTCTTCATAGAGAGATAATTGGAAACGTCAGGGTATAGTATACAGTATATGGAACTTACAGTCCTGAAAAAAACATAAGGTCCCTTTTTGCTATGCTGTTCAGATGATGATCTCATGATCAGTTTCAAATGCAAAAGTAAAATGATAATGACATGGTTTTCATCATTACTTTTTTCTGCATTTGGACTGACATTGCTAAAATTTAGGTTTTGGACCCTGGTATTTAGAACATTGATTTCTGCTTCATTTGTTTCTAGACTTTGCCTGATCTTGCCTTGGGAAAAAAAAAACTAGACAAGCTCTACTCACAAAATACACATTCTCCAGAGAAAAATATAAAGATTGAATAAGATAGTTTTAAGAAGATCAGCTATGTTTTTTATACTGTGAGTCCAATTTAAGCAGGAGGCCAGTTAATCTTCTATTTCAGTATGTCTGTTGATTTTCCAGTACCTCAAGTCCTCTGAGCACTTGATTTGTTTTATGCAAATTTGTAAATACTAAGGCATTCTTAATAATAGTCTAATTCTCTTTAAACATAGTCTCATATTGCTTTTTTGATTCCTTCAATGTTGCAGCCTTATCCATCTTTACCTTTAATAAGGTCTTCTTCTATGTTATTTTTTTTTCTCAGTGAAACTGTCAATCTACTTTTCAAACCTCCTGATGTATTTGAACAAAATCTCAGCATCCAGGACACAGAGCCATCACCAGCATTCTGCTTTGGTTCTGTGTCCACTTGACAGACCTGAGGCATAGAATTCAGAGATATGGGCTTCACTGTTCTCAGAGGTAGGGCCTGCGGCTGCTTGAACGATGCTGTCTCAGTGGCAGACAACTTGATTGCATTTTCTGGACTTGGTTTCAGTACTGTGACAAAAACTGTTGACTGGGTTTCGGTTAGACCTCGCTTCATGCTTTTTGGTTCAGTGGAGTCAGTACCAGATGATAGCATCTCATTGATTTTCTATTTAAACTGGTGTTTTTTTCAGTTCTTCTCCTCTTCCACTCCCGCCCAGAACACATCTGAAACAAGTTGATACCAGCTCAGTATGTCTTTCCTGGTAAAACTTTTGAAATACATCAGTAAATACATGCATACACACATGCATACATTTTGGACTCTCAGTGAATGTTTTTCTTGATTTTAAAGCAAACAGATGAACACTGCCTACTTAACTTCATCTTGGGCCCCATTTAATGTCCCTTTTCTAAAGCTGTCTGTATTACATATGCACTCATTTCGGTCTGCCTTATGGCTTAGTGTTCTGCAGACTGTCTCATGCCCTTTTCTAAGGCCATCTGCAGCATTCTCTGACTTGTACATTTAGTTCTGCTTTATGACTCTGTGCTAAGGCCTGCTTTTGTTCCCTATGAATCCATCTTCGCTTGTTTCATGACACTGTGCTAAGGCCCACTTTCATTTTCTTACAAGCTACCATGCTGGTGGTCCTTTCTGAAATGCTCCCTATCGTTTCACTACATAATGAGCATCTACTGTTCCCTGGGCTTGAAGAAGGGTCCCTGGACTGGCTCTATCTCACTAATACTGACCTCAAGTGCCCTTGACCATGCTCCCTCCCTAAGCATCACTCTCTTACAGCTTGTTCATAGCTCCTCCTCACACTCTCAGTTTAGAGATCTTTTCAGGAATACTGTACTTAAAGGGAAACTCTGTAATTGTACTTGATTTTATTATTGACTGTTATTTTTCACAGATGTGATCTTTATTGTGTTAACTTGTCAATGTATTCCTATCTTTCTGCTACTGTACTGCCTTCTGTCATTTAGCTATGCTTGTTATTGTTTAGTTTTGCACTTTAGTTTATTGATATCAGTGTTGAGGTGAACTGTCATTTTCTATCTATCTGTATATATGTCTGTCTGTCTGTCTGTCTATCTATCCACACACATAATAGGATTGAATAGGACGCTTAATGTTAAACCTCTAACTGTGCACCTTAATAACTTTACCCCATTAAATGGAATTGCACGAACTTTTGCATGTGCCATTTGTGTGTGTGTTGGGGTGGGGGCAAGGTCTATTGATTTGGCAAGTTTTGTGCTAGGCAGATGTCTGATTCCAAGATCGGAACAGTGCAAAAGGTGGAAAATCTGGTTTGGCCTTTTTTTCGCTTCTCACCTGCAGCTCAGATGGTTTGAAATAGTGCTCTGCAATTTTCAGGGTAGAAGGCACTTGTTTTGAAAGAGACCTTTTTAGTATGATAAAAAATATTAATCAGTTTCCAAATTACAAGGATTTGGAATTTCAGTTATGAGCATGATCAGTATGCTTTTCATTTATACAGTATGTCCAGGTGAAAGAATGTCCTGCTAATGAAAGAAAAATCTGCTTTCTTGAGCCAAAATTCTTCCTTCATAAAGCCATCATCTTGTTTTCATTTAAAATAAATAAATTGAAACCACATAAAAATGATGCCCTGGACATGTTTTTATCTGATATTGATGTCTGTGGTTGCTTGTGTGTTCTTGTCCTTTGCTGTTGGGGGCGGGGGAGTTAGGTTGAAACCCTAACATCACATTTCCCTACTCCGTTGTTTTAAGTTAAGCCCTAACTGGTACAGTAATGCAGGTTTTTGCAATAAAGATTGATAGATAGATAGATTGATAGATATATTTTTATAATACTTTATCTCCCACACCAGCAAGACCCCAGCACTCATTCTATCCCCCAGTCCTGTCACCAGCTGTCACTGGGACTTATCTCTAACCTGACAGTGCCCCATGGTTTGCCTCCCGCAGTGGAGCCTCCCAGGTTCCCCAAGCCTGGAAGGAGTTTAGCTCAGATGTTTGTTCAGCAGTCCAGTGAGTGATCTGGGGTTTGCAAGGAGAGACGTGGCATCATCCTGCTGTCATGGCCTCCTTTTTCCCCTTTTCTTATCCCCCTTGGGTGCCTGAGAGGCAACGACTGAATTGGATGTCACACATAGCTGTTCCAGCATCCTCAGTCAGAAGGTGTCAACTTACCCATTGCAGCTCTACTTGCACTGTCATCTGTGGTCACCAGGTGACAGTATTGCAGCAGAGAGCACAGACGCCCCCCATATCCTTGGAGGAGGAGAAGAGCATCCTCTGGCATGTTCGATCCTCCTCCCCCTGGCCAGCCCCTGATGATTAAAGCTCGCTTGTGATTCCAAGTCACCAGCATTGCATGTGGTAGAGCCACCGCTGTGCAGATGGGTTGGTTCAAATTGTTATTGTATTGAAATGTTGTTCTATTCCCTAACTTTGGCTGTTGCACTAACTATTGTTTCTACTGTTCATTCCTCCTATTCTTCCATTCATGTGACTTCTTAATAATCTGCTCTCTGTGTCACTTCCCGAGGTCATATCTGTAAATAGGCATGACGTTGTCTAGTTTGCTGACCTGGTCAATAAAAACTAAGTAAATAAAATAAATAATAAATAAATCTTATCCAGTGGGAGTAACCTGCAGGGACTACTCTAACAGGTGTCTCTCTCTTGTTGATCCACTGACTACCTCCCTGTGAAATTGAGACCTGGTGGAGCCCCTTGGGGACTCCTAAAATGGTAGTTTACTCACCTGGTAAAGGTGATTGCATGAGCATCACCTTACAGCATCCCCCCCATCCATTACTTCTGGGTTACGTCCCTCTCATAGGCTGCCAATGCACATGTGACCAGAATAGAAATCTGATCCTGCCTAGGTCTCCTCCTTTCCAACAAGTCTCCAGTTTGAGTTTTTTCCAAAGCCATGTCTTCCATTGGTTATCTGTGGTGAAAAGCTGGTTATGGTGTACACATACATTTGTATAAGTAGGACAACTGACAAAATGTAGGCTTATGGCCGGTTGTATAAATAAATGAAATATTAAGTGCGGGAGCATGTAGTAGTAGTTGGTATAATATGGTTTTATTTCCTATTATTTACACTCTATATTTAACTGGCCCATACGGCATGCTGGCAGGTGGGTCACTTCTGTTAGTCAAATGTCTATTAGCTGGTCCGTCATCCGAATACCCAGGTTGGGTTGGGGACGCTGTAAGGTGATGCTCATGCAATCACCTTTACCAGGTGAGTAAACTACCATTGCATATTGCATCACCTTACAGCACCCCCCCATTCATTACTTCTGGGTTGTAAGAAGCAGTGAATAGACAGTCAGTATAGAGTGGGTCGAATGACGGTGCAGCTAAGAGCCCGTGACATTGATTAGAATTTTTCTTGCAAAATTTGCTCTGCTAGCATTCTCAGTGTCTAGCTTATAGTGTCTGGTGAAGGTATGTATTGAAGACCATGTGGCTGCAGTACAAATGTCCTGGATCAAGGCATCATTTCTTTCTGCCCAGGAGGCAGCCACTGCCTTGGTGGAGTGTGCCCTGATTCCTTGTGGTGGAGGAAGGTTTTGCGCCTTGTAGGTTTCTGCAATAGCTTGTTTGATCCAGGTGGCTAAGGTGGAAGTGGCTGCTGCTTGTCCCTTTCTGTGTCCTTTGTATATGATGAATAGTCCGTCTTATAGTCTGAACTCCTTGTTTCTGTCTAAGGAGATGGTAAGCACTCTTTTCATGTCCCAGTGTTTGTTTTCCTCTTTGTCTGGCCACACTGGTAGTTTCACTGTTTGTGTGGTGTGAAAAGTCGACTGAATTTGTGGCATAAATGAGGGGTTGGTTCAAAGCGTAATTCCATTGTTATGTGATATTAAGAGGGCAGTCTGCAGGATAGGCCCTTATTTCCTATTCTTCTGGTGGAGCAGATTGCTAGCAGTAGTATGGCCTTGAGTGATACCCATTTAAGGTCTGTCGTGGCATAGGCTCGAATAGTGGTAGGCTAGTTCCTCGAGGACCATGTTCATATCCCATGGTGCTACTACTTGTCTTTTCCTGGGGCTCATGTTGGATGTGGCCTTCAGGAATCTGAGTATGTTGGGATGGGATCCCGGTGTGTAGCCTTCGAGGAGGCCCGTGCCTGCTTCTATGGCTGAAGCTTGCACCCTGAGGGATGACGTTACGAGGCCCTTGTCTACCCCTTGTTGCAGGAATGCTAGTACGTGTTTGATGGTGACTGTGCCTGTTTGGATGTGGTTTGAGGCACACCATCTTTCAAAAGTGTTCCAGTGTCTTTTTTAGGCCCACTTGGTGGAACTGTGCCTGGACTGAAGAATGGTGTTGACTACTGCTGGGCTGTATCCTCTGTCTAGCAGTCTCTACCTTTCAGTAGCCAGGCCATGACGTGGAGTGGGGCTAGATTGGGATGGTTGAAGGGGCCTTGTGCCAGTAGGTCCTGTTGAAGGGGTAGCGTCCATGGGGCACTTGTGGACATTGATACCAGGGTCACGAACCAGTGTCGCCTGGGCCACAGTGGTGTGATCATCACAACCATGGCCTGAGATTGCTGAATTTTGTTTAGAACTTGTTGTATGAGTGGTATGGGTGGGAATACATACAATCTCTGGAAAGTCCATTTCTGTGTTAGTGCATCTACTCCTAGGGCTCCAGACTCTTTGTATCTGGAGTAGTATTTCGGGAGTTTTTTGTTTGAAGTTGTCGCCATCAGGTCTATTTCCAGTGGACCCCATGTTTGGTTTATCTTTTGGAACATGAGAGGGTGTAAGGCTCATTCTCCTGGTGCTATGTCCTGACAGCTGAGCCAGTCCGCTTTTATGTTTAGCCTTCCTGCTAGGTGAATGGCTATAATTGACTTGAGATTTGTCTGAGCCCAGTCTAGTATCTCTTGGTTTCTTTTAGTAGGCGCGGACTTCTCATTCACCCTTGGTTGCCACTGTTGCCCTGTTGACTGATCTGATAAGCACTCTTTGTTTGTGATGTTTGGTGGAAGTGGTGTAGCGCATGGTAGACTGCTCTCTTTCTAGCAGGTTGATCTGCATGCATGATTGTGGATGAGACCATTTTCTTGGGCCAGAGTGTGGTTGAGTGTCGCCCCAGCCTTCAGGCTTGTGTCTGTCTCATTACTACGCCGTGTTACCTGGTGAGGTCCATGCCTTTGGTGAGGTTTTTCTCTCGTTCCACCAGCTCAGTGCCCTCTTGGTGCTGTCATCCAGTTGCAAAGTCCTTGATAGGTTGTGGTTTAGTTTGTGTCCTTTTCGTATAGCAAGGGTCTGAATGGGACGCATGTTCCACAGCGCTCAGGGGAGAAGGCCGATGCAAGACGCCATGGATCCTAGAGTTTGTAAGATGGCATGTGGTGTGGGGTTCTTCTTGTTCATGAACGCGTGGGCTTGTGATGATACTTTGTCCGTTCTTTTCTGGGATGGCTGTGCTTTTCCCAAGTTGGTATTGATGGTGGCTCCTAGGTGTTCTATCGTTTGGCTGGAGCATGGGCTGCTTTTGTCCCAACTGATCACCCATCCATGGGACTGCAGTGTGTGATCACTGTCTGTGTATGTTGTTGGGCTGTGGTTGGGTCTCTGGCTCTGATCAACCAATCGTCCCAAGTATGGAATTATATGGATTTTTCTTGTCTCAGGTTTTGCGATTGTGATAGACACTTTGTGAATACCCTTGGAGCGGATGCCAGACTGAAGGGTAGGTTTGGTACTGGTAGTGTTGTCCTAGAATCTTGAATCTGAGGTATTTGTAATGAGTCGGTCATATGGGGATGTGTAGGTAGACATCCTTCATATCAATGGAGGTGAGGAAATCCTCTTGTCTTACTGACTGTAGTGTTGTCTGCAGTGTTTCCATTTTGAATAATTTGTATTGTATGAACTGGTTGATGAATTTTAGGTCTAGTACTGGTCTTAAATCTCCTGTTTTCTTGGGTACTAGAAAGAAGATGGAGTAAATTCCTTGATCTAATTGGTTCTGTGGTACTTCTGCTATTGCCTTGTTGTCTAGGAGGGATTGGAGTGTATCATTTACTGCCTGTATTTTGTGTGGGTGCTGGATACTGAGGGAGACCATGGGTCTGTTTGTGATTGGCTTTGTGTGAATTCGATGGAATACCCTTGGGATATCAATCTAGTACCCATCTGTCTGAAGTTGATGTCTGCCATATGTTGGAGTACAGTTTCAGTCTCGCCCCATGGGTGTGGGTTGTGTAGTGACTCCTGGAATTGGTGTTGTGATGGTCAATTCTGAGTGAATTTTCCCTTTAAATGTGGTATTGTAGCGCCCTTGTGATATTGGCCGAGGTTTTTCCTCGGTGGCATTGTTAAAGTACGATGGTTTGAATGAAAACAATTTGTTTTGGGAATAGTTTGACGTTTGTCTCCTGTCTTGCCTCCTAGGAATGGGCAAAATCTTCTGTAAAGGTTGGGAGGTAGGTTGTTCGAGCTGATTTATCTTTGTCCAGGCTCTTACCGTCTCCTTCTGTTTTACGATTTCTCAGGTAGCATTCCACAGTTTGAGCCATATGTGCTTCTTGCTTTGTTGGTCAGGGCTGCCATCCTCGCTGCCATCTTCAATGCATCGATGGACACATCGGGAGTGTACTTTGCTGCCTGTATGGCATATTCGGCTAGGTCTGCCTGTCTGGACTTGGGGTCCAGGAAGGAGGTCAGTTCCTCCAGCCAAGTCACCAGTGCCCTCAAGGTATATGTGACTGCTGTGTTGGCTCTACAGGCCATGCCTGACATTTCGAAGCCTCAATTCAGTAGCTCTTCCATATTTTGTTGGTTGGGTCCCATAGAGGGGTTGTGGCCTCTGAAGGTAGCACCGTTTTCTTACATAATTCTGTTAGCTGGTTGTCCACTGTTGGTGGATTGCACCATGTTTTATTTATATCTTTTTGGATTGGGTAGAACCTGTCGAACGCAGCATTTCTGGATATCCTGGACGGATCAGGTGCCTGCCATTCTTTGTCTACACCTCCTTTGGGCTTCACAGATGGGGAAGGTTTCATCCTTCTTTAGTTTCCCTATTGAGGGGTTTAGCTTTGACTGTTGTGGGGCCTTGGGCAACTCAAAGCCCATGGTTTTTTTAACTGCTCTTAAGAGCTCCTGGAGGGCCTCTACTGGCATCAATTTCTTTGTCAGTATAAGTTCGTCCTCTTCTTCCTCTTGGTTCTCCTCCTCACCGGATTCTCCATCCTCTATTTTGTCTGGCTCGACACTGTCTGGGACATTTGAGGGGTTCTTGCTCCCCTTGTCTTTTGTCTTGTCAGTGTTGGGGGTATTTGATTTGTTGGCCTGGGTGAGTTCTTCCATCCTTTCTAGGATTTTTAGCATCACTGTCTGTTGTGTTTTGAAAAATTCCTCTGCTGTATAGGGGAGTTCATTATTGGAGGGGCCAGGGGAGTCCGATTCTTGTTCCATGTCTGCGTCCTTGTCGCTTGCCATTTCGTGCCAATCTGAGCAGTGGGGCAGAGGGAGCCTGATTGGTTTCCTGTTAGCACAATGTGGCAAGATTGGCATTTTCTTGTTTTGGCCATGCCCTTAGTCTGTGGAGATAGGTAAAGAAACATGGTATGGGTTGGTTAAGAGGGTTCCCTGTAGTGTGGGTTACCAGTTGAGGCATAGTCTGTAGATAGACTCAGCTGAGTATACGAACCCCTAGCTCTGCTGCTGCTATAAGTAAATCTGCAGCTTGGGGGGTTGGTGTGCCAGCCCATAATAGAACTGGTGAGGAAACACTTTAATCTAGGTAAATCAGGTCAAATGGTCATGATATGAAGTAAAGGTGTGTTTTAATTAGTGCCCCACTGTATTATAATTCATGGTGCCCGATAGTTTGGGCTTAATGCACAGCTGCTGGTAATTGTTGTATTGAAGTTGCTGTACTGGGCAATCGCTGCATTGTTAGAGTGTCCCCTGATGTTTAAATTGTGTAGCCTGCTACATACACATGAATGGGGCTCTGTCTCCACCCATCTTGGGCTAGAGTGGCTGCTGTGAGTCGCCTCATTGCGTAGTGCACTATGAGCATGCGTGCATGGGTATGGAACATGCTGCGCTTTGGCATCTGCTTTGTGAGCCGGTCGCCATTGCAAGATGGTGACCTTTCTGTAGTGCTACCGCTAGAGCTCCCTCGTGAATTGGATATATGGCGTGGGGCCCTGGCAGTGATAGGGAGCAGAATGTGCTGAAGGGCGCCAAGGAGTTGGCATTCCACCTTGCTGAGGCCGAGGTCAGGTGAGGAGCGGTTCCTCTTCACGGTGATTGGATTATGCTGTGAGGTAAGGGAGCCCTGGTGTGGGTCTTTTTCTTCAGCTTCTAGCTGGGCCCACTCGAAGGGGGTCCGACTTTGTTAGGAGTACTAGAGCCAGCCAGCTGCCTCGACTGGGTATGGCCATACCGAGGATTTTGTTATGGGATTGGCAATCCTGGATGCACGATTTGGATGCGCTTGATTCTAAGCCTGAGAGGCTGATGCAGCAGTAGCTATGGGGCAACGTATAGCAGGTAGTAAGCTTGCTCTAGATATTGCTCAATGGGAGTTTGTTTTTGAACCAGAAAACATGAAGGATAAAGTACTATACACTCACAATATTGTTCATGCAATAATTTGTTGAACTGTAGATAAGTAAGCTAAGCAATCTTTTTGTAACATTGTTCTATGGATATCTTTTAAATCAGTTAACATGATGAATAACTACTGTAGTAATCGTAAAAACTTTCAGTGCAAATAGCTTGTTGAGCTGCAGATAATCAAGCTAGTCCTAATCAATTGTACAACAAACGCTAAGAGTATCTAAGGCTGCCCAGGAGATACCTGTTTGATTATAATTAAAAAACTGGTCATACATAATTTGCAGTGAAGTTAGCTACAAGTGGTGGATTTGATAGGCAAACTTTTCCTGGTTTTAGGTACAGTATCAAGCATGTTCTTATTTCTATCACTATTTTCTTTTCTTATCAAGTACTGTCTATATACCAAGCATTGCAGAGTAGTCCTTTAAATACTCTGCTCAATTGCAGAAAGACCTCTTTTTTTTTTGATATTATGGTATTGGAGTGTGGCATAAATTCTCTTACCTGAGTATTATTCTGTGGAGCTAGGCAATATGCTGGCAACCTCAGTGATGCACGTGAATGAACTGGAGACTTGTGGGAAAGGAGGAGACCTAGGCAGGATCAGATTTCTATTCTGGTCACATGTGCATTGGCAGCCTACGAGATGGACGTAACCTAGAAGTAATGGATGGGGAAGCTGTAAGGTGATGCAATATGCAATGGCTATTTCCACAACCAGCAATGTTGTGGGAACACTAGCAGGCTCAAAATGATGCAGCCACCCAGACTGAGTGCTACTGCTTCATCCGCAATAATATGCAACAACAAGTCCCTTGTCCCATTGACTCTACTTCCTCCCATACTCTCCAGTTTCTCCCTTCAGACTGCTCAATACCTGGGCTTACTGCCAAAAGCATGGAGAAATTGAAACTACAACATAACCTCTGAGCTAGGGACTGCACTCTCCCCAGAAACTCTAATGCACTGATCGAGACCCATTTTACCAGCTGTCTTGGCTCAAGCTAATGCCCCACTGGTTGAATATACACTTTCAACCACAGGATCTCATGCCTATTACAGATGTGTTAGGAGGAAAAGAGCAGTAACTGTGTTTAGTTTTCCCAGGCACCTAATCCTGAGCAAGGAGAAGACCAAATATTTATTCTTTTCACACAGTAATGTCTAATCCTGTATTAGGAGAAGATCAGGTGTGCACTTGTACAGCATTTACTTTGCTGTTCAGGCTTATGTTATGAAAGACCCATTTTAATACTGACACCCCAATGGTGAAACTGCTCACTGGAGTACCCACTTATAGACAGAGGGTGGCTCCAAGCCTGAGATTCAACATACTGGAACCAGAGGCCCTTGGAGACACCAAAGGTGATGGTGAGGGCTCTGGTTCTTAGAGACCGGAGATCTCATGGCAGATCTCACAGAGGGACCTCGACTGGTGCCACTTCTTCCCTTTTTCGGGGGAGAGGAGGCAGGTGAGGCAGAGCGGCACTGGGACCCCGACTGGGATCAGGTTGCTTCTTTCTGTGCTTGGGGAGGACTGTCCTTCCTCCAGAGCACTGGACCGCCTGAGTCAGAACCCTTCCTGACAGGGAAAGTGGACTGGACACGGCCCCACTGCCGGAGCAGTCTGCCTCGTCAAGCTCCATAATGTACACCATGGCCTTCAACTGCCAATGCACAGTAGGGCTGAGAGAAAATGACAAACTTGTTTTTGTGATGATACACTAAACTGACACAAAAATAACAAACTCTAGCTTTAAACACTAAAACTGAGAAAACTGAATGCTGATGTCATACAGATTAAAGTTTTGACTACAGACAGGTGAATGACATCAGTTATGTGCACTCAACAGCAGGAAAAAAGGAATTGAGGTGGTTGAGGGCCCAATGTTGAGGCAAGCCTGTGTCCTTGAGCTCAGTCTTGCAGAGCAGAGCATGCATGTAACGCACCTTGGCACTAGCTCTCTGAAAATTCTGGCTCCAACGGAGTTCTAGTGCCTTCAGCTCAGTCCCACTAGTGGGAAGCAATGGTGAAGACCGATTCCTGGAAGATCCAGTTTTCCAGCGCAGGCAGAGACCGGATTGCACAGCCTTCTGACATGATCTCCCGAACCCAGCAATCTGTCAGTTTGAGCTCATTTCGCATCAAAACATCTATGAGGAAAGACTAAGGGATCTCAAGATGTACACCTTAAGAGAGGTGGGAAAGAGGAAACATGAACTACAAATACTCACGCATGAATAAGGTACAAAAGGGAAGTATTTTTCAGAGGAGAAGAAGCAAGAAAAATGAAAATTACATACTCATCATAATTCTTGATCTTCACATTTGATTCACACTAAGGCGTCTTGGCCAGAAGTGCTAGGAAACTGTGGGAGCCATAACTTTTCAGGAGGGCCAGCAGCGCTCATGTATGGTGATGCAAGAGGGAGCTCACAGCATAAAGCTCATCTCAGCACAAGCCCTCAACTGCCTCGGTACCTTTTCTACTGAGGAGGTGCGCATAACCTAACAAGTATTTATGCATTTAAACAAAGGGCATAAGACAGCCCTGGTGACCCATGTAACAAGAGCCCAAAAAACAGTAACAGAATCTTCACAGCCCAAACCAAGAAAAAGCGGTGAAGACCAATAAAAATGGAAATTACGTACCTACCATAATTCTTGACCTTCCTGGATGAAGTCTTCACCATTTACACTAATGGAACTATGCTGGAGGTGCTGGGACCCAGCAGAAGCCATAAATCTACAGAAGGGCGGATGCCAAGGTAGGACCGTGCATGCGCGGCACCGCAAGGTTGGCTCGTGCCCATATGGCCTATCTCAATGTTGACCCTCCAACCACCACAGTTCCTTTTGACCGAGGAGGTGTAGTGTAAACTAACCTAGGAAACACCCAACCTAATCAGGTATAAGACAGCCAGGATGACCCATGTAGGAAGGGTCTACTCAACAGCGACTTCACAGCCCAAACCAATAAGGGAGTGAAGACCAGAAGCAGGATGAGTGAAACTTGGGGGATGGTGGGTGGGTGTGTGAATGAATGAAGACTTCATCCAAGAAGATCAAGAATTACAGTAGGTATGTAATTTCTATATCTTCCTGGACTAAAAGTCTTCACCATTCATTCACACTAATAGGAGAGTACCGAACAAAAAACCAATCCCCCCTAAGTAGGGTGGCAGGGGACAGAGCTCACTCAGGACAGAAGTCCATTAAGGACTGTCCTGCCAAAGGAAGTGTGCTGTCTGACATGGATATCCAGGTGTAGTGCTCCCACAAGGGTGGGCACCGAACTCAAGTAGCCACCTAAATATCTGTAATGGGTACGTTACGAATTTCTGCCAGGGATGCACCACATCCGCTCTGGTAGAGTGGGTGTAAAGAGTGAGTGTAAACCGGCTTTCCAACTTGACCTGCGCTATTGAGTAGCAATGATGAAGACATGCCACCAACTATGCAGAAATGCATCTAATGGCAACAGGCTCACTCAGCTGGGCCATGCTGATATGAAAAGATGCTTGGATTTGTGAAACTCGTTAGTTCTGTCGATGCAGAATCATAGAACCCTCTTGACATCCACAGAGTGAAGGTGCATTTCCTTCATTGTGAAATCGGCAAAATAAATGGGAAGAACCAGGGTTGTTTAAGGTGAAATTCTGAACTACCTTGGGCAGGAATTTAGGGTGAGTAAAAGTACCACCTGTCCTTGTGAAAGACAGTATATGGAGGGTCTGTGACCAAGGCGTGAATTTCAGAAACTCTGTGAATGTAGTAACGGCCACTAAGAAGGCAGTCTTCCAGGTCAGAAACTTCAAGTCACAAGTGGCTAGAGGCTCAAAGGTTTATGGGCGAGCATATCTAGCACAAGACTGATATCTCACATTGCCACTGGTTTCCTTACCGAGAAGGTCTAGTGTGGGGATACCCTTAAGGAATCTCTTGACTAGCAGTAACTGAGTCAGCGCATGTTCTTCACTGGCTCATGGAAGGTGGAAATCGCTAAGGTGAACCTTTACTGTTGAGTATTACAGTCCTGCATTTGACAGGTCTAAGAGGTATTCCCGTCGAGCTGTAGTAGGGTTTGCAGGCTGTACAAAACAGCTCGCATCTCCAACACACTCATGTGGAGATGGGTCCGACACCTTGTGTTTGTAGGCTCTGACAGTGGGGCCCCTCAACCCAACAGGGAGGAATCCATGGTGAGAGTCACCGGAGGCTCCAGTTGAGAGAAGGGAAAGAGGGGGAGACTGTCCTCCACTGACCACCATGTGAGTGACCAAACCAGGGGCTTGGTCACCTGAATGGGGTAGGTCTGTAGATGCGATGCTTGTGACCACTGTGCACTGAGCACCCAGAATCATTCTCATGTGAAACCATGCCTGGGCACTGTGTATACTGAGGAATCAATCAGACCCAGCATGCATTGCATGGAGTGGGCCTGAACAGATTTGAGCTCCTTTATGTAGCATGCCATCTTCAGGATCACCTGCATTCTGCTTACTGGAAAGAAGGCCCAGGCCTTAGTCGTATCCAGAACAACTCCTATGAACACCAGTTGCTATGAGGGTTGGTGCAGAGACTTGTCTAGATTCAGCAGAATCCCCAAGGAGGTAAGGAGCTGAGACTTCGTGGCCATCACCTGTTCTGTCTCCTGCATGAATGGACTGGCTATCAACCAATTATCCAGGTAAGGGTAAACTTGACGTCCCAGTTTTCTCAGGTGTACTGCGAGTAAGGTAAAGCACTTTGCAAAGACTCAAGGTGCAGAGGAGAGCCCAAAGAGCAGGACACTGAACTGGTAATGCTATCCCCGCAAAAAGAACTGAAGGTATCTGTGGTGGCAGGGGTGCACCAGTATGTGCTGGTATGCCTCCTGCATATCTAGGGAAGCTAAGCAATCCTGAGGGTTCAGAAAGGAAAGCAAGCAGAGATCCCAGAGAAATCATTTTGAATTTTCTCAATCCATAAACTTGTTCAGGCTTCTCAAGTCAATAATGGGGCACATGTCCCCTAATTTCTTTGCTCATAGGAAGTAGTGTGAGTAGAAGCTTATGTTTCATTCTGACTCTGGCACTATTTCCACTTGCCTGTTGCTCAGAAGACCTACAATCTCCTGTGCCAGAAGCTCTGACGTATGGGCTGCTAACAGGGCTGACTTGTGGGTGGATACTCCAGAAGAAAAAATTACTCACCTTAGTAATTGTGTTTCTTCTAATGGAGTCTTGCTGTATTCTGACAATTGCAGTTAGCTCCAGCCTTTGAACTGCCCCGGACAGTACAGGGTTAAATTTCTATGCAGGGCATAGAACGCTGAGCTCGCGCTCGGTTGAAGACTCTGTCTGCAGTACTTTGAATCCAAACCATCAGATTCTTACGCGCTAAAACTCACTGACCTATCAGAATGTGAGAAATTGTAAATGTCTACTAGCCAACTGGCAACTAACGGTCTAGGTTCCCAAAGGAAGACTCAAGTCAGGAAACCCAAAAGCGAAACAAAACCAGGTAATAAAGCATAACAAATTCTTAATAACAAACTAAAGCACCCAACAGGAAGTGTGCTGAAGACACCCTGGGTACAACACCACCTGCCCACCCACTTCCCAAAAACAGGTTCTGAGAGGGGAGGCAGGGAGGCGGAGGAAGGTCAAAATACAGCAAGACTCCATTAGAAGAAACACAATTACTAAAGTGAGTAATTTTTTCTTCAAACAACATGAAGTCTTGCTGTATTCTGACAATTGCAGACTACCAAGCAGTACCTCCAAGGAGGAGGGACAGAACCTACTCTGGGGAATAGGCTCTGAAGCACTGCTCGCCAAATCTAGCATCACTCAGAGCCTGGATATCCAGGGGTAATGCTTGGTGAAGGTATGAACTGTTTTCCAGGTGGCTGCTTGGCAAATTTCTAACAAGGGAATATCCTGGCCGCAGCCAGAGATGCAGCTGTATCTTAGTGGAATGAGCCCTCAGGCCTGAGGAGGATTTTTCCCAGGTTCTCATAACAGAATTGGATACAGGACACAAACCACCTGGCAATAGTTCTCTTGGTGGCAGGTTTGCCTTACCTACTTCCCATAAGTGAGAACAGCTGGATGGAGTCAAACCTGTGACCCTTTGTACGCTCTATGTAGTAACTAAGGGCTCTTTTAACATCTAAACTGTGCAACCTTCGCTCTCCTGAGGAAGCATGATCGGTGAAGAACACAGGAAGAGACATGGATTGGTTCAAGTGGAAATCAGAAACCACTTTGGGTAGGAACCTCCTACTGGTTCTAAGGACCACCTTGTCCCTATGGAATGAGAAGAAGTCCGGTTCAACTGACAGAGCTTGCAATTCACTGATACGTCTGGCAGAGGTAACAGCAACCAAAAACACAGTTTTCCAAGTCAAGTACTTGAGCTCTGCTGAGGACATAGGCTCAAAAGGGGGTTGCATAAGCTGAGGAATGCAGACATTCAAATCCCAGGCAGGAGCAGGATTCCTAAAAGGAGGACTGGTATGAAGCAATACTTTGAAAAATTTACAGAATACAGGATGAGATGACAGAGAGGAAGGCTTTCCCACTGACAGAAAAACAGAAACAGCTGACAAATGTACCTTGAGAGTAGCTGGTCTGAGGCCCAGACCATTAAGATGAACCATATAATCCAGAACTGTAGACAATTCAGCAGTGTCTGGGGATATATGCTCCTTGAAACACCAAATGCTGAATCTTTTTCATTTGGACTTGTAAGTTTTTTTGGTGGTAGGCTTTCGAGAGGCTTTGAGAATATCCAGAACCCCTTGGGACAGATGCAAATCTGCATATTCTAACTCTTCAAGAGCCATGCCTTGAGACTGAGGGACCGAAGATTGGGGTACCAAATCCTCCCCTGAGATGAGGTTAACAGATTGCACTTCCTAGGGAGAGACAGGGAAAGATGGACTGCTAGGGACAGCAGCAGGGGATACCATGGCTGCCTGGCCCAGTCTGGAGCAATCATAATTAGTTTGCAGGACTGTGACCTCATTTGACCAGAACTTTGAACAACAGAGGAAAAGGAGGGAAGGCATAGAGGAATTTCCTTTCCCAGTTCAGAACCTGAGCATCCAGAGGGACTGAGCCCAGTACTGGAGGACTGCATCAAAATAGAGGAAGTTGGTGATTGTCCAGGGCTGCAAGAGATCTATCTCTGAAGTACCCCACCTGAAAAAATCACTTCTAGCACCAGGGATCCAGAGACCATTAGTGATGGCCCTGGGAGATTCTGCTCAGTGCATCTGCTATCACATTGTCCTTTCCAGAAGGTGGACTGCAACTAAGGATGTCTGCAGAAAGTAAGCCAGAGACCATAGTTTCATGGCTTCCGTGCACAAGGCCGTGGACCGAGTGCCTCCCTGCTTGTTGATGTACCACATGGTGGTGGTGTTGTCTGTCCTGACCTGTACCACCTTGTTCTGCACTGACTGAGAGAAGGCTTGCAGAGCCAGGAACACTGCCCTGAGCTCCAAAAGATTGATATGCAGGAGGGACTCTTGATGGGACCACTGTCCCTGGGCTGTGAGAGCCCCGAGATGGGCTCCCCACCCCAACAGAGAAGCATCTGTGGTAAGGACCACAGAGTGGGGCTGACTGACGAAATGAACCCCTTGCCTGAGATTGTCCTGATCCTGCCACTATTGAAGTGCCTGGATGAGAGACTGAGTCACTGGAACTAGTTTGGTAGAGGATCCTTCTTTTGGGACCAGAAGGACCTTAGATGGAACTGAATGTCCCTCATTTGAAACCTGGCTCCTTGGACCACTGCTATAGAAGATGCCATGTGACCCAGAAGCTGAAGGAAATGCCTTGCTGGTCGAGAGACCAGAAGGCAGAAAGAGGAGGCCAGCTCTGAAATGGCTGTAACCCTCTGCATGGGAAGAAAAACTCTTGCCTTGACTGTATCCAGCTCTGCTCCTATAAAAGTGAGAAGCTGTACAGGTTCGAGAACTGACTTGGAAAGGTTGAGAAGAAACCCCAAGGAAGTAAGCACTTGCTGGGTCACTTGGAGATCTGACTTGACTTGGTCTGGGGACTGTCCCACAATGAGCCAGTTGTCCAGGTATGGAAACACTGCAATCTTCTTCCTTCTTAAAAAGGCCACCACTACTGCCAGGCACTTTGTAAACACCCTTAGAGCTGATGTTAGGCCAAATGGCATTGCTCTGAACTGATAATGGCCTGAAGGCAATTCGAACCTGAGGTACTTTCTGTGGGAGCACCTGATGGGAATGTGAAAATAGGCATCCTTGAGGTCCAGGAGGCTAGCCAGTCCCTGGCCTTAGAGAGGAAGAATTATTCCAGAGTCACCATTTTGAACATTGATTTTAACAGATGCTTGTTCAGACATCTTAAATCCAGGATGGGTCACCACTCCCTGTCTTTTTTGGGGTAAGGAAGTACCTGGAGTACAGACCTTTGCCCCTGTGTAGGTAAGGCACCCTCTCTATGGCCCTTAGAGCCAACAGAGATGAAACCTCTGCTTGCAAGGCAAGGGATTTGGAGGTGCTTGCAGGTGGAAAAGATCTGGGCCTCAGCTTTGGAAATCTTTTGAAGCTGAGGACCAGTCCCTGGCTTACCACTTCCAGGACCCATTTGTCTGAAGTAACAGACTTCCAGTCCTGGATGAAGTAAGCCAGCCTGTCTCCTACTGGTATGGGGAAGTCGACCCGGGCTGACCCCTCAGGGTGTCTGCTTGGCAGGAGCCTTAGGCTGAGGGGTGGATGCAGCCCTGCTCATCCCCCTTCTGCCTCTCCCTCTAAAGAATCCCCTCTGGGAAACGGGAGAAGAGGCCTGCGCTTGGTAGAAAGGCCTGTGAAAAGGCCTGCCCCGGCTTGCTGCCTTTGAGGAGTTGCCTGCCTTTCCTTGGCGGTGCACTCCTGTAAGTGGTCCTGTATTCGTCCATTTCTTCATGTAATTCTCTGTCTGCTCCCCAAACAATTACCCACCACAGGAAATCCATGGCATTAGCCTGGGTGTCCTGTGAAAGCTAGTACATCTAAGCCAAGCCATTCTCCGAAGAGCCACAGATGTAGCCATGACTCTTGATGACACATCACTGAGTCCACAGCAGCATGAAACTGAACCTTGGATGCCTCGATCCCATCAGCAGCCACGCCCTCCAGCTCCTTGGCCAGCTGGGGGGAAGCCTGCTTAGCCAGTGCCAGTACAGTGTCCCATCTGGACTTCTGGTACCTGGCTGTACAGGCCATATAATTAGCCTGCCTGAGTCCCAAAGAGGATGCCATGTACTGTTTCTTTGCCATGGCATCCAACTTCCTGGAGTCTTTATCTGGGAGGTGTGAAGCCAAGGAATGCCTGCCCTGTCACAGGCTGCAGCCTGCACTACCTCAACATGGCTGCATTGCTGGTAAAGAAACTCCGTATCCGAGCCTGACAGAGTATACCTCTTGTCCATCCTTCTGTCCACAGGAGGTATAGAGTTAGGAGACTTTAGAATGTTTTGAGTCTGCTTCCCAAAAGATTTATGAAGGGGAATAGACAGTCTCTTAGACTCTGGGATATCCATCATTTCAACCAAGTCAGGCTCTTCTTGGTCCTGCACAGCCTCCTCCATAGGAAGCTGGAGGGTTTCTGACACTTTCCTCTAAAACAGAAAGTGGGAAGGGGACACAGAGGGCCTAGGAGGGGAAACACCAGAAGGTCTGTCTGGGAGATGTCCGGTTCTATTAGCACATCCAGACTTTCTAAGCACTCATCATCATAATTCTCACATTGTTCACAGTCCCCTCCTCAAAATCCGGTTCATAAAAATCTTCAGGGCATAATCCTGAACCGAGAACCGACGAACCGAACCCCTACCACACCGGGACGGATTGGTTGGAACGGCAAGCAATTCTACAATCAAATCACTCGGGCAATTTCTTCCATGGTCGGAACATGGAGTTCTGGATCCGAACCAGCAGATTTTTCCTTTCTTTTCCTTTTGTAGGAACTGACCCCTCAGGATCAGCTCTTCTCTTGCCCAAAGTATTGTCCTGGTCAGAGGGCACTCCTGGTTTGGTGGTAACCGAACCGGGCTGGCCTTCCAGGTTAGTGGATTTCTCGGCCTCCTTCTCCCTAAGTCTACCTAATCTCTTATCCAGGGTAGACTTGGGAAAATTCTTACATATTTAGCAGTCTGAATCGAGGTGGTCAAACCCCAGACAGTAAACACAGGTGGTGTGGGCATCGGCCTTAGCAAAGACCTCTCCACACTCACTGCAGTGTTGAAACCCAGTGGGCCCATTTTTTTTTGGGGGGGGGGGTTCTCAGACATGGCCAACCTAACCTAACTTGCCCTTTTTTCAGCAACCGCCAGGCAAGACTCTCTTATCGGTTTCTAACCGTGTTACGGGTGTTTGAAAAAAACGCTAAAAACACTTTTTTTTTTTTTAAATCGATAAGAACCAGTAACCACACACTAAAATGACTAAATCAAAAGACCTAAAGGATTGGTTCAGTCGAACCGATCGGGACTTTTACAATTTCCACAATCCAAAAACACTATCTAAGTACTTACTGTACCGCAGACAGAGTGAACTGAATTGCGGTAAAATAATTCGGAAAACCGAGACTTTAACCAGCACTTTAACCGAGTCTTTGAACCGAGCAACAGGAGAAATCTCCGGAGCGACTGTTCAGTGAAGCGGAGTAAAGAATCTGACGGTTTGGATTCAAAGTACTGCAGACAGATTCTTCATCCGAGTTCGAGCTCAATGTTCTATGCCCTGCACAGAAATTTAACCCTATACACTCTGGGGCAGTTCAAAGGCTGGAGCTAACTGCAATTGTCAGAATATAGCAAGACTTCATTTTGTTTGAAGAATTTCTGTGATGTCCAGGGAGTATCCCCCACCCGATGATCCTAAGGATCCACTAGTCCATTGTAATGGGCTCCCAATAACAGTAAAACTGGGTCAAGCACTCCTCCACTGAGAAGGAGAGGTCTGCCTTGGCCAGCTAGGCAGGACGGGGGCTGCAGCTTCAGTTGGTGGCTTGGGTGCTTTCGGCATCTCTGCCTTCAGCTATATCTTCCTGTAAAATCCTACATCTCAATACATTTAGTATTCATACTATATCTAAATATCACATTTTGTTATTAAAAAAATCAAAGAAACACGTTTTTCTACATTTGATAATCTTTCTGCAAATTCCTGTTGCTGTACTTCAGATAAGCTTGAAAAGGCCACTGATTTGGTGCAATCACCTTATGGTCTGACCTCTCTCTTGGTTAAAGATATAAGCTACAAAAGTACCATTGGTGAAGGTTAGTTAAAATAACATCAATACAGACTTCTCCTGGTCAGCCCTACTACAGACTGTTTCAAAATACAATTCCCTTTCTACAGGAATTGCCATTCAGGACCCTATTACAATCACCAATAACTACTAGCCCTCAGCTAGGCTGCTGTAAAATATTTTATAATGACATGCTGTCAAGTACTTCAAAAACTCTTTTTTGTTATTCTTTGGGGAAGGGGGGTATAAACTGTGCCCACAATCGGATGATAATACATACTAGGCAACATCATTCTAATTTTACCCATACTGCTTCCATATCTCGTCCGTCCGTCCATTCCAACCCTGAAATGGAAATTACGTACTTACCGTAATTATTGATCTTCTTGGACAGTCTCCATCACTCATTCACACTAGTGGGATAGTGCGAGGCAGTAGGATCAGCGGAGAGCCAAAATGTTCTGAAGGGTCGGCCGAGTAGGACTGCATCGTGGCACCCAGCGAGACTGACTTGCGCCGATGCAGGCTATCTCGGCGTCGACCCTCCAACCGCCTCAGTACCTTTTCGACCAAGGAGGTGCAACGTAACTAATGAGAATAACTCATTCTGAGTTTCTGGGCCTGAGAGGTCCCAGATGGCATTTGTAAGAAAGGTCAAAGAACAATGTCTTCACAGTCCGAACCATAGGCCATGAAGACCAGGAAAGAAAAACGAGTGAGCCCAGGGGATGGTGGGTGGGCATGTGAATGAGTGATGGAGACTGTCCAAGAAGATCAATAATTATGGTAAGTACGTAATTTCCATATCTTCCTGGACTAAGTCTCCATTACTCATTCACACTAGTGGGAGAGTACCGAGCTAAAATCAACAACCCTGAGTAGGGTGGTAGGAGATAGGGTTCACCCACAAAGGACGGCCAAGGACTGTCCTGCTAATAAAAAAAAACCGTCTTGTAAAGAGCATCCAAGTGGTACTTACAAGATACAGCCAGCCTCGAGTGTCAGCACCACTTGCAGAGCGACTGCAATGGGCACAAAATGAAACTCTGCCAGGAAGCTGCAACCACTCAGGGAGAGGTGAAAACCCGGACTTACAATTTGGTATGTGACCAAAACTAATAGTGTCAAAGACATGTACTAATCTAATGTAAAGGACCTCAGGAACTGCAAGAGCCGGAGGTAAAGTCTACAGGTTCAGGGTAGACCGAAAAGTGGAGACGGAACCCCCACTACCAAGTATGGCTGACCTGCAAACAACAGGTCCAGTAGCACTTGAACCCCTTACTTGGTGAGCAAAAGAAGGTCCAGGTGGGGTTAGCTCATCAAGGAAAATGGTTTTCTAAGTCACTGAAAACTTCCTGATGGAAGGTGAAGCACAACTCAGAAGCCTCTTGTGGTGGTCTAGTAGAATCAAATCCTTGTCACTGCATATTCCAAAAGGGAATCATTCTGCCCCTGTGTGTATAACTGTAGCAGCAGTCTCTGAACTCAGGGAAGAAAGGAAAAGTGTACAGGAGGACGTGTCCACTGTGGGGAAAAAAAAAACAAAAAAACATTTCGACAGAAAAAAACAGGGGCTGGATTTGTAAGGCAAATAGAGGCAGATGTACATCGAGGAGGGACACAGCAGGACTAAGTTAGGGCTAACCCATTCGTTGAAGTGACTGAAAGTGGCAGAAGTGGCTCAATGCGGTGAGACACTACTTACTCCGGCCTCCCTGAAGGGAGTAGGAAGGACTCTAGTTCGCTTTGTTGAAAAAAAACAAACATCACCGCTCCATCACGCAGTCGGAGAGGATAGCTTCGAGTGCTACTGGCACGGAACCAGTGCACAGGAACTGAAGGTATGAATATTTGAGAAGCTACCTCAGAAAAAGACCTACTTGACCTATGGTCAAGAAAAGAGCATGTCGTCTGTTAAGTTGAAGCAAGCATGGAAGTAGGAATCTAAGTTCTGACTCGCTGAAGAGTCACTTCTGTTACTGAGGTTTAGAGACGACTGCCTCAGGGTTGAGGCGGAACCTGACCAGAACCAAAGTGTGGTATCGGCAAATTCCAACTAGGCCCTGTGCTGTGATAATTCTGACCCCCTTTTTTTTTTCTTTTTTATTAATTATCATTAGTCCGAGCCTGACAAGGTTGCTGGCTGCTATTTGGCAAGGACTGCCTGATACAGAAATGACAAGGATGTCATCCCTCTGAGGAGCAGGAGGAGCCTGAGGATCCATAACTGAACCCTTGACTGGACTAATAATAGCTAGACAGATGTTAACCATCTGTGCCGAAGCAGCCACCAGAAGGACAGCATCAAAAGAGGGCTGTATACCCCTATCAAAGGAGCGGAACAGTCTATGCGGCTCCCGACCATTGAATTAGAATGTTCCACAGAGTGTAATTGTCTTGACCACTGAAAGAGTCTAGACGCAGAGGTACATGGTCCACAGATCCAGTCTGAACACTATGGTGGACCCCATAAATGAGGAACTACTGAAAAGAGCTTACATCACAGACTCTGATGATAGAGAGGGCGTGTCTTTCAGTATATAAAATGAGTCATCCGCTGTATCGCTGACCAGAAGGACAGGGAGAGACTCATCTAGATGCCCTTCTACCACAGAAGGACCCCAATAAGAGGTCTAGGTTAGAGCCACTAGAGACTCCGCCACCAGGAAGGGTGTCGAGGAGCTTGGCACCACGTAGGGAGCTGAGAAAGTGCTGAGCGGAATGAGAGATTCTGCTGACAGAACAGAACAGAAGAGTCCCATCAGCGGAAAACCGCTGGATGATGAGACCCGATGCAGACCGCCACCCACTAAAATATGTGTGGAAAATAATCCGCAGAATAGGACTTAATTCCGCGGAAACATCCCACCACAAGTCCTGCGAAGAGAGGTCTGCAAACGGAGATCTTTCCCTAGTTCTGTCAGACAGCAACAACTGGCACCTCTACGCACCAGCGTCACTCTCATGGCACAGGAGGGCACCAAGCTACCTATGCCAACCTGGGAGACACCAGAGGGCACCCACGGCGGAATCTGCAGGTATCCTCGGCACCGCGGCAGCAATGGCCGAGGCACCCCGGCGCCCATGGCACCAGAAACCATGGCACCCATGCCACCGCAGGGTGCCAGGCGCCATTCGATGGTGCCCGCGCACCCATGGATGCACGCGGCAACGCGGTGCCCAACGCCACCCGCGGGTGCCGGCGCCGCCCGCACCACCCGCGGGTGCCCGGCGCTGCCCGCAATACCCCGAGCACCATGGGCATCCGGGGCACTGTGAGACACCCACAGCACCGCTAGTGGCGCCAGCAATGAAGGCAACAATAACAGCACCCACGGCGCCGAGCACGCAGCCGAGTGCAGTGCCAAGCCATGGTGCCAATCCACTGCGCCGACCCAAACACCAGCGGCACCGTCTATGGCACCAATGCCAAACCAGTGGCACGGCGCCGGACCTGCGGTGCCCCCAAGGCGTCGGGCACAGCGCCAGGAAAAACACCGTGGAAAAGCCAATGGAAAAGATGGGGAGAAGGAGAAAGGTGGTGCCCGTGCCGGCCCCAGCATGGAAAAGTAAGGAGGGGGTAGGCACGAGAGGCTGACACGATGGCGAAGGCACCAAGACGGCACCGCGCTCATTCTGATCCAATTGACCCGGCTTTGGTCCAATGGCTCCGAAGCCCAGAGGCCCCGAAAACAGGAACACAACCAGGAAAAAAGGAAAGTCAAACCCCTTGCTCCACAGAAGCGGCCCAGAGGTGAAACTGCTCACTGGAACTCCAACGAGGACAGAGATGGAGTCCAGAGTTGAGTATGCAGCCGTTAGGAGCGGGGCCAAGGGGAACCCACGAAAGTCGGTTCAGGCCTATCGCCCCTACCAACGAACAATCCTCGTGCAGACATACCAATGGGCAACCTCGAGCGGCACAGATTCTTCTTCCCCAAACGAAGAAGAAAAGCTCGAGGCTAAGCGGAGCCGGATCCCCGGCACCGCCAGATTCGTGCTTCGGTGGACTGTCCCCCCCAGCACAGGACTGTTCGTAGTCAGACCCTCCCTCGTTACTTAAGGGTGGCGGACTGGGCACAGCCCCTCTGCCATACAACTTTCAAACGAAGTCTTCCTACCGTCACCGCTACCGTCTAAGGACGACTCCGCTGATGGCAGGAAAGAATTTCTTTTTCTTCATAATCTTCTTGTTGTAAAATAAAAAAAATTACTACTAAATAGTTAAATTAAACAGTTAAATTAAGCGCTAAAAGCTGCTGTCTATAGATGAAAACTTTGACTCCAGCAGGCGAGCAACGTCAACATCAAGCGCACTCAGCGAGGCGGAGAAAAGGAACTGAAGGCGTTTGGAGGGTGCGCCGACAATACTACACAGGCGCCGAATCAGTCTCGCGGTGCCGCACATGCTCGCGGTCCTACCTCGGCGCCTAACCCTTCAGAAAATTTTGGCTCCCTGCTATCCTAGCGCCTCCGGCGCTATCCCACTAGTGTGAATGAGTGATGGAGACTTAGTCCAGGAAGATCTCTTAATATCTGACCTTGATATAACATCTCACTCCTTCCCTTATCTTCTCTCTAGCCCTTCTTTCAGTCCTATATTCTTCAATGTTAATTACTTTTTTTGATATTTCCTTTACACCATGTCTTAGTTATGGCAAACTGTACTCCCTTATTTCAAAGTACCATCCCCAGCTCATATATTTTTGTCATCAAGAATCTTGTGTTTGTATGTAAAAATGTATGTAAAATAATGAACAATGAATTACTTTTCAAATTTACTTTGCCTAGCCCTCTCCCTCGTTGAAATTATACTTCAAGACCCATATAACTTGTAGGGGTACACAGCTGTTCTCACATTTTCACTTTTACTCTTCCTTCTACCTCTACAACATCGGTAGGTTTTACTTCCATTCAAAATTCCCAACTTAGCAAGTATACCTCAAATGATAGTTTCTCATGGGGTGGGGTCATAAATCCCATATTTATTTAAGTTTTTCCACTTTCCTTACCACGCCATTTTCAAAACAGACTGCTTAACCCAAAACAGTTATTAAAAAGACAATAAATGGCATGGCACCACAAAGAGCCCTGGCATCAGCAAGTGGAGTTGAAAGGGTAATGAGGATCTCGTGCTCAATGACAGCCGTGCATCAAACTGCTTATCCAAGACACCCGCAGAAGGCAGAGGGGTTGTTGGAGATGGAGCATTCGGCCTAGAGGGCGCTTAGTCCAGTGCGATATCCCTCACTGATGGCACAGAACTGAGTTTCATAGCTTAGGCACAAAGAAGGAAAAGCCAGTTCACCCATTTTTATGTTGCTTGCACGCACGTGCAAGAAACATAGTGCCATCATCGGAGATTTCGGAGGTGTGTCACCTCCTCCTCCAATTCAGTCAGTGAGCTGGCAGGCGCGGCCCCTGTAAGCCAATGCATTTTGGAGCTGTCTATGACCACGCTCAAAATGCAGTAACCTCTAGCCAAAGGGAACTACGCTTCAGTGAGCAGAGATAAGCGTAGCTCCCCACACGCATGGCGTGGCGCCCCGCCACGTACTGTGTAGCGGCGGGTGCCCAATCCCTATCGGCTGAGCCGTCCCCAGTTGTGGAGGTGCCAGCTGAGGCCACTAGCGTGGCAATCAATCCCATAGGCGGCCAGGTGCCAATCCCCTCGGCTGGCTCTCAACGTCCTTGTGCCACGCTGAGGACCACCCCAGCGTGGCAAGCAAGTCCACAGCGTCTTTTTTTTAATTTTTAACCTGAAAAGCGAAAGCGGTCGCTGATCTCCCGACCCCCTCCCCACAACCGCGCCCACCCACTGCACACCCAGCCTCCCCGCCCCCACCCCATACTTACCTCCGGACTCCGGGCGCATCTTAAGCTGGACGGGAACACGCCTGCACTCTTCAAAGCCGACGCGAACTGAGGAAATGCCGGTAAGCTGTATAATGGCCTAGATAAAGGGGTTTCAACTTTTTTGCATATCTCAGGCATTTTGAGAATTTTTGCACCAAATTTTCAACATAGGGTTTTAGACCCCTTCTCATGAATGATGTCACTGTCATGGGCGTTAGGGCCGAAGGGTGATTTGGCAGTGACTGCGAAATCAACCTTCGGCCCGAATACCGCCATGACAGTGACATCATTCATGAGAAGGTCCCAAAACCCATGTTGAATTGGTCAAATCCAAAAATGACTGTTTTCTGTAGTGCGTTGCGAGAGTTCCTCACGCGGGCTCAGAAGTTGCAAATTTCAATATTTTCACTCCAGATTTTCAAAATTGCCATTTTACCACACCTTCTTATGAGCAGTACAGCTGTAATTTTCACATCTCACCCAAAATGTGTTTCCGCCCATGTAGCGCAGAATGGCACAGTCGGTGTGCGAAATCAATGTATGGGACAAATTAAGAAAATCACAGTGACACTGTTCATGAGCAGAGGTCTTAAAATGGCTATGTTGAAAATTTGGTGAAAAATTTCCTAAAAATGACTGTTTTACGAGCGCGTTGCGCAGTTCCTACGCAGGCTCGTAAGTTCGCAAATTTTCAATATTTTCACTCCAGATTTTCAACATTGCCATTTTACCACACCTCCTTATGAGCAGTACAGCTGTCATTTTTCACATCCTGCCCAAAGCGTGTTTCATGCATGTAAGCGCAATGGGCACCGGTGTCAAACTCAATGTATGGGACACATTAAGAAAATCACAGTGACACTGTTCATGAGCAGAGGTCTTAAAATGGCTATGTTGAAAATTTGGTGAAAAAATTCCTAAAAATGACTGTTTTACGAGCGTGCGTTGCGCAGTTCCTATGCACGCTCGTAAGTTCGCAAATTTTCAATATTTGCACTCCAATGACTTCCAAATACCTAAACAGCACATAGAAGCAAGCAACATTCGGCATTGACAAATGCTTGTTGTATGTCATTTTGAGACTGACAATACAGCCTGATTTGAAGACATCAGGGCATGGGCACAGGATGATTTTATAAGGAATGTGGTTAAGGAAGAGTGGTCTAAAGGTGCAGAACTATAATAACAAAGACATCCCAGATTAAAGGTGTGCAGTGCAGCAGGGGGCTGCCATCCTACTCCAGAGTAGAGTGTTGGATTAGAAAGGTGGCAGCTTAAAACAAAGCGGCAAATGTTACTATATGTTACATCCCACCCTTTCAAGCTGGATCTGAATGTGCTGATGTATGCGAAGGAGCCATCATTTAATTTGGGCTGTAGGATGCCTTGTGCCATTGCCAAACAAGGTTGTGTTTTTTTTTTTTGGGGGTGTCATGTAACCAACATCTAAAAGATTTGACATACATAAACAAGACTGTTGCCAGGCCCTCCAAGGTAGGAGTCTCTTTGTTACTTCGTTGGACCAGTTTTTGCCTATCCAACCTAAACTCACCACAACTCCTTCCAATCAACTCTTAGTGCAGATAGTATTTAGTTCCAGATCTTAAACAATTATTTTGCAGGCTTTGCTTTTGCCGAGCTAGAATCCCAGCATGGCTTCTCAACATGCAGAATAAAATGGTGTTATAACACACTCAGCCAATTGAGTATTGGCTCTGCTATGCTTCTTCACAGACTTCTATCTTTCTAACAAGCATTTAGAGCAGGCAGGTACTAAAATAAAATGCTTAAACATGTTATATTTACAACAGTTTTCTTACTTTTGATAACCAGGTAAGTTCACAAATGCAAGGCCTATGTTTAGGAATTATACCAATACCAAACGCAAGCAATACAAAACATTTGCAAATAGGGTATAGCAATAAAATAAATAAACACAAGAGAATTGCAATACTTGCAAAACATCCTTTCATACATACTGTATATAAGTTCAGACAATTATATTTTTAAGATTGCCTTGTGTGAATGAGAATCATATTGTTGGACTGGTAAGCTGTTCCTAAATTTTTGGGGTAAAACAACTATGCAAGTTAATGTTTTTTTTATTTTACTGTCTCTTGTTATTGGTTTAAATATTTCTGACAATGCAACAGTGATTTTACTGTGGTTTTCACAAAGTATCTAACTGTTCCCAAATGACCTCACAATTATTGCTTTGTCTGTGATATCACATGCTGCTGTGATGTCACGAACAAAGATAACTAGGCCAGTTGAAGACAGACAAATGTTTTTTATACAAATGTTTTGGACAGGCTATGTGATCTTAAACTTTGAAAGGTAAACTGAAAATGAAAAAAATGTATTCTCTAGTAAACTGTCATAGCTGAAAAATTAAAGTACATGGTGAAGTGCAGAGCTGTTCTTTAAGTGCTGGCTTGCTGAAGAAAATATGTTTAATGTGTATTAAATGCACTGATAAATTGCACTTGAAGAGTTAAATGTATACTTTTGAGTTTAATCTAATCTTTCAAAATAATGTTAATTTGAAAACAAAACAGCAAAAGAATGATCTAGACGACCAGATGTCTACGAAGATCCCATTTGGATTTGAGCTACTTAAATTTGCAATCATGTATTTATAGATTTAACAGAGTCCCTGTTTTCCTTTAAAATCAGAAAATTAACTAGCGTTGTAGCATCTTCCTTGATCTGCCACCCGTGCCCTGAGGATTACAAGCTCCACCTGAGCTTGTTTTACAAGCGTAACTGAAAAAATTAATCTCTGTTGACAGTGATCCCACTGGGATACTGATGAATAATGATATCCCTCTCTTTCTGCCCTCTTAGTCCACTAGAAAAGCCACTCTAACCCAGCAACATGGAAACGGCTGAACCCATTCCAGCTGTGGATTAGCAGCTAGCCAAGCGTCCATCTGCTTGTTGGGAATCAAGAAGAAGCAAAATCTAAAATAAGATTTTCAACTTAACAAGAAGTTTATGTCATCAGATTGCATGTAAAAGGAAAAAAAAAACATTTAAACCAAATGATGTGTTTGACCCAAATTAATTTATGTCTAAATAAATCTATGGTGAGCGAAGGACAACAGACTTTTAATTTGAGTCACAGCTGACATGTATGACAACTGAAAGCGTGACTGCTTCCGTGATTCCTCATTTCCTGACATGTGTACCTGCCATATTGTTCATACTAAATGATGGAATCTTCTGCCAAGGTAACAAGAGGTGGTATGGCACCCAGAGCTACTGTGCTATAACCACAAGTGGCATTCTACTGCATCTTTACAACATGTGCCTATGGTTTTCAGCCTTGGCAGGTTATTTGTGAGGCCTTTTTGGCACCTCACAGTGTTGCTTAAAGCAAAGATCCACTAAATTTCTTCTTGGTGATCTGCATAAATTGTCCATGATGCCTTGTACTAGTGTGGCATGTTTACTACAACAGCATACCTCGCAGCCTCCTGACTCATAAATCAGGGGACAAGGCTTAAAAAAAAAAATCAGGCATACATCTTAAAAATTGACAATATTCACTCCGAAAACTAACATAATTAGGAGATTAGTGTAAAATGCAGCTCCTGAAGAACATCTGTAACTGTAATATTTGACACTACTTTTTGTTTACACCCCCCAATGTTAAGTCACAAAAACATAAATTTTATGAGGAACAGAGGAAAATTCTGAGGCAAAATCAGGGATGCTCCTGAAAATCAGGGACTGCTGAGAGGTATGGACAACAGCACTGTGTCGTTGAGGCACAGGTCAGGAAGCATAGGAAAACCAGGAGCAGTTTCAAAATTTGCAAATAGCGTTTTATTTTTCTCAATAACAGCAACATAAAAAATAAAAATTATTCAGTATAACTATTTACAAAGGCAGTACAAACAGAGAAAACGAAGTCCTTCTTCTGAGGATATCTGTTAATTCCAAGTTTTAGTCTCACAGTCTCACTCTCCTCGTCTCTAGCAAAAGCAATGCTGCTCTTTTTGTAAGTTATTGTCTTGGAACTTATGAGAGCGCTAGCTTCTCACAGAATGTTCTTGTAAGTTTACAGAATGTTCTTATAAGTTTCATTCCTTGCAGGTGCAGCAACTCTTATTGACAGCTCTGCAAAAAGGCTTAAAAACTACATCTCAGGTTAACCCCTTCAGTTCCAAATTACTTTTTGCAATCATTTCAACTGTACAATTATATACAGTTTTAGACAAAGGGATCCCAGCATCACATACAGTTTTACACAGAGATTCACATATATTTTTTTTATAACTGCAGATATGCAAGGAGGAAGAAAGGACAGAAATAGCAAGGGAAAGCAGAGAGATAGCAAGAGGCGGAGAACTGCGAAACCGTCAGGGTGATCAGTTCCTAGGTCTCACAACAAAATCTGGTTGCGCAACCAGACAGAGAAGAGACAGAAAAGGAGAGGATAGAACAGATCTTTGTGTTTAACCTCTTTCTGCATAACTAATAGAGCAGGGCCTTATTCAACCATGTCCACACTGAAGATGGAGAGCACTGCAGAGGGACACCTTCAAGTGGAGTTCTCAAAACTCATGTTTCATGATTTTTTTTTCCAACACACTACCTTTATTTCCAAAATGTTATTCAATTATAAAAGGTTTTCCAATTAAGCCATTATTTTTTTTTCCTATTCAGTAAGAAGTATGTGTTAACTTTACTTGTGTCTGGAAACACTAGTGTGGCCTCCTTTGACCTTGAAAAAATAAAGAACTCAAGAAGCAGTACACTCATATGGAACAGGTATTGTAAGTGTAAGCTACTGAAAGGAAACAAGTGACTCAGTCACCCTAGAAATGTCAACAACAACTTCTACTTTTATTGTGTCTCTCTACTGCATTACACAAAATTTACAGAAAAAAACGGACATTTTGGGTAGTGGAGTCTCTTTTTCTTTGTGGGACGACATATAATCTGTATGCCTGGATCGATTTTCCTTTTTTTTTTCCACTGCTTGCTTAGTCTATGCATTCCACGCATAACATTTATATGATAAATGTATTCTCTCGGTAGACTGTTCACAGAGATTATTTTAGTCTGGCTGTTGGACGTCAGTACTCCACACAGAGCTGAGGAATAGCTCCAGTCCACGAAACATTTGTGCTTTTTTTTTGGTTTAACATTTCGTGTGCTACAGTAGCGAGAAACTCGCAATAAAATCATATATTCTTTCTGACAGCTTACAATGAGTCGCTTATGTGCATACTTAATTTTACTTGTAAGACATCTAGAATTAATTTTAAGTACAAATGAAGGCACAATTTACCACACTATATGTTCTGCACAAACTCTTGGTGAAAACAGACTATATTTATTTGGTGCTCTTTTTGGTTACAGTCAAAAAATTTAAAACAGAAACACAACTTTCTCAGACAAGAAACCAAGGTCATATGTTTTCAAAGGATCAAAATGCTGCTCCATGAACCTGGCCAGGACCAGGTTTATCTCACACAGAAGAAGGCTTACAAAAAGGTGGGAATATATGATCAAGGCCCTTAAAAAAGCAGTCAGTCACCCCTCCATTGTTGTTTTTTTTTTGGGGGGGGGCTGCTTTAGCTCAGTACACTGACAGTGTAGTCAAATGCACCTTTAAGGAAGTTGTGTGTAGGCCCGTGGTGAAACAAGTCCAAAGGTAGCCGAGTAAAGACCTGACAGGGCACTCCATGGTTGCCAGGCCACACTCCTGGCACCATACCAAGAACCTCTTCCATGTACAATTATAGCTCTGTTGGATGGGGGCTTTCTGACAAGCCTCAAACACTGTAAGAGCTTCCCTAAATGGAGTCCAACCTTTCAAGAACCATGCTATCAGATTTGGGGAATTGAGTCTATGTGCTCAATTCTTCCCTAGGACCAAGTGTGAAGGTGTGGCTTGAGCTGGAGCTTGATTATATGCTTGGTGCAGAGATGAGGAAGGTACTTACATCAAAACTGTTGAGGTCCTTATATCAAAACAGGTGAGGCCAAGCCAGAACTTGGAGGAGCATCCCAGCTGCTTCAAGGCACACCTTCAGCAAGACCTTGTGCAAGAGGTGAAAGGGCAGGAAGGTGTACAGGAACTTGCAGGTCCCTTTCAGGGCAAAGGCCTCATCCCAAACTGTACGGAGGTGCAGAACAGTAACAGCTTGCAGCTCTCCCAGAATGCAAATAGGTTGATGTTGGGGGTGCCCAGTGTTGAAATAGATTGCACACCACATCCTGGTGACACGAGCAATATGTCAAACAAGGCATGGAGACTGGACGCCAGCGACCAAGTCTTCAAAGCATCCTTGTAGAATCTTAATGGGCTTCACCATGCCTGTTCACACAGAAATGAAAATTATGTACCTATCGTAATTCTTGATCTTCCTGTATATCTTCACCATTCATAACTGGTGGGGTATATGTTGCAGGCACAGTACCCCGCTGGAGCATTATTTTTTCCAAAAAGGGAAGGAGCTGATGCCGGGGGATGGTGCACCCTTGAGGACGACGTATCGTGTGGCGCCTAAGGGTTGGCCAGTAACCGATGTCGACTCCTCCTCCACCTCAGTTCTGCACGCCAGAGAGTGAAAGTAGAGACACAGAAAGGACAAAGGCCAGGGCAAGGGATAGGCAAAAGGAATGGATATAAACAGAAAAAGGAATAATGCCGGCCAGAGGACAGAAGCGAGGAACCTATGGGTTTGGAACAGTTGGCCCCAACCTCTGGGTGGGCAAGGGAGGGATAGAGTAAGGGAGGAGGAAGGAAAACAGGAGAAAGACAGAAAGAAACAGAGGGGAGAGAAGAGGAGGTAGGAGACCCCACCACACCCCAGCAGAGGTCCAAGGACTCCCTGAGGACCCAGGTGAGAAGCACAACTGCCCAATGCCAACTCCTTGCCTGAGATATTTTTTTTTTTTTAAAGGGAGTGGTGAACATGCAATCCCTGAGATGAAAGAAGGCAGGGAAGGCCATACTGGGCACAGCTCCAGCAGGACAGAAACTATCCAGGCACCAGGCTTGCAAAGGCTCTCTACCTAGTCCAGAGCAGATGGTGGGGGTGTGTGGCAGGGTTCCCCCCCCCGTCCTAAATACTGTAGGGTGGGGAAAGAAACCACCTGAGGGCAGGGTCTCCTTGCACTAGAGACTTCCCTAGCAGAGGGTCTCAAGGATGGACATTGTGTCCTCTGTCAAAGAGTAAGAGGGCAAGGGGATATCTTGGCAGAGGACACCCCTCATGCAGATCTAATACATCCAAAGAAAGGAGACCCTGCCTCAAAATAACCCGACCAGAAGGGAATAGGGCATAGTGCTTAACCACAGCTTAAGATCTTCCAAGGCAAGGCAAATTTTATTTAAAAAGACGCCCATCCTGGAGGCTCTGGGCGCAGAACATATTAAAAGTTCATACAAAACTCAAACATAAATTATATATATACAAATAACACAATATTACACATAAGCATACAATACTACAACAATTATTATAAAATTTATAAATACTACCCTCAACAATAGCTACTAACTCAGAAATAGCTATGGACCAATTAAGGAGTAATAGTCAGGAATCATGATAAGGTTATAAAGCAAAGTCCAGGGAGGCCTGATTATACAAGAAGGCCTTGAGGTGGGCTTTGAATAACTCAACAGAAGGGGCCTTTCTAACAACTGAAGAAAGCAAATTCCACAGGACGAGGGCGGTGACACTAAATGCTCTGTTGCCTGCTGTTTTTAGCCTCATCCTGGGAATCGCAAGGAGGCCCCTAGAGGAGGAGCAGAGGAAAACCTTTTCCCATGAAGCACCACTCCTGGATCAAAGCTGGGGGTAGTGTCACACAGATACCATGGCCAAATGGCCCTCTGGCCAAAAGATCTGCTATTGCGGGTCCTAGCGCTTCGGACTTGAACACAAGAGTGGGACTCCATAGAGGAAACTGATTCTGGGAAGATCAGTGGATCAGATAGGAGATCATGATGGAAAGAAAGGCAGCTGTAAGCTAAAACAAGCATTTATCAATGCCGAATGTTGTCTTGCTGGCATTGGCACTGGCAGTGCAGGAGTTAGAGAGATGCATAATAGGAATGGCAGTGAAGTATTGAAATGACACCAACCATACCTCCACCCTGCAGAGAATGACAGGCATTGGGGTGTGCCTCTGGGTTGTCAGTCATAATACTCACACCATTTCACCTCACTCTACGCTGCAGACACTGACAACTGTTACATTGTGCCTTGGGGTCTTGGGGCCTTATGCTCACCACATTTCACAAGGAAATACACTGAGATGGGTGCAGTATAGGAGAATGGGGTGAACTTTGGGGCCGAAGAGTGCAAGGCAAACCTCAATGCCTGTAACTGGCTGCAGGGTGGGGGCGGAATGGCGTGAGCATTATAGCCGTCAATCCCAAGTCACACCCGACGCTTGTCAGTCTCTACAGGGTGGGGCGTTATAGTTGGAAACCTTAACACCCTGGGCATTTGTTGGTATTTTCACTCCAAATTTTCAGCATGGGCTTTTTGTGACCCCACCTCATGAACAGCGGCACTATCAGTTTGTTAGCCAAAAGGTGATTTTGCACAGCGACTGCACCATTTGGCGCCACAGGTGCCAAAACATATTTCGGGCAGGATGTGAAAAATGACAGCTGTACTGTTCATGAGGAGGTGTAAAAAAAAAAATGGCAATGTTGAAAATCAGGAGTGAAAATATGAAAAACTGAAATCATAAGCGTGCATAAAAACTGTGTAATGCATGCCCGTAACGCAATTATTTTGGAGATTATTTTAACCAAATTTTCAACATAGGCATTTTGGGACCTCCACTCATGAACAGTGTCAATGTGATTTTGTTAATCTGACCCAAACATTGATCTCCCACAGCGACCACGCCACCAACTACTTTGAACCATTCTGGGAGCGGTTCTGTAGCCCAATGTACTGTAGCTGCCTTGTGTATATATTTTACTGTACTGTATCCTACTGTCTATTGTACTGTATATTCTCCTGCTTTCCCTCCCCCAGGATGCATCTGGAATCGAGTGGACGACACTCAGCATGCCTTCCTGGTAAAACTCTTAAATAAATAAAAATTGTGTTCCAAATATGCGAAAACACATTTCAGACAGGATGTGAAAAATGACAGCTGTACTGTTCATAAGGAGGTGGGGAAAATAAAGGCAATGTTAAAAATCTGGAGTGAAAATATTAAACACAAACATACGAATGTGCCAGCAGAAACAGACCACCTGGTCTATCTAAGTCTTCTCGAGTGTGCAGCCAACACCCCTAGTTTGCAGCTGCCCCAACCCCCTCCTTTGTCATCCCACTGCCACCCCCACCTCCCCACCTCACTCCCCTGTTTCCTGTCCCATGCCCTTTTGAAGCTGTTCACAGATTTACATGATACAACCCATTCTGGTAGGGCGTTCCATTTTGCTACCACCTTCTCTGTGAAATAGTGTCTTCTCATTTCCTTCCTAAATCTTCCCCCCTCCATTCTTAGCCCGTGCCCCCTGGTGACCCTCCCTCTCAACTTAAAGACCCCATCTGCCTCATCCTTATTGATTCCCCTCAGATACTTGAATGTCTCTATCATGTCCCCCCCGTCCCTTCTATCCTCCAGGGTGTACATACTGAGGTCTCCCAGCCTGCTGTCATAGTCTCTCCCCTCCATTCGAAATATCATCTTTGTTGCCCTCCTCTGCACCCCCTCCAACAGCCTGATATCATGCTTTAGGTATGGCCTCTGAAACTGCACACAATACTCTAAGTGCGGCCTTACCAGTGATCTGTAGAGGTACAAGATCACCTCACTTCGCCTGGATGCAAACCCCCTCGCTATGCACCCCAGCATTTTGCTCACTTTTGCAGCTGCTCTCCTGCACTGGGCAGTGTCGTTCATGGTCCCCGTTATTACCCTAAGGTCTTTCTCCTCCTCAGTGATCCCCAGCTTAACCCCCCCCCCCAAAGCCAGTATTCTCTCCTTGGGTTCTTCACCCCAAAGTGCATAACCTTACACTTCTTTGCATTGAACCCCAGCTGCCACCTCTCTGACCACTCCTCTAGCTTGCTTAGGTCCCCCTGCAGCTGCTTCCACCCCACCTCTCCATCCACCACTGCTCTGATTTTGGTGTCATCAGCAAAGAGACTTACCTTGCTCACCACCCCATGTCCAATGTCTGATATGAAGAGCCTTAACAATACTGGCCCCAACACAGAGCCCTGTGGCACCCTACTTGTCACCGGCCTTGGAGCTGAGAGCTCCCCTCTCACCACCACCCGTTGCAGCCTCCCACTCAGCCAGCTTGTAATCCAGTTCATCAATTTGGCCCCTACTCTTACACCAGTTAGCTTCCCCCCAAGCTACCCATGAGGCACTGAATCGAAGGCCTTGCTGAAGTCCAAGTAATGAACATCCACCGCATGACCTTTATCCAGTTCAACTGTCACCCAGTCATCATACTGCATCAAGTTGGTTTGACAAGACTTCCCTGAAACAAACCCATGCTGCCTCACATCCTGGAGGCCACTGTCCTTCAGGTACAACACCAATCTTTCCTTTAGCATCATTTCCATGAGTTTGCACACTATGGATGTGAGACTTACCGGACGATAATTACTCAGTTCATCCCTTAGCCCACTCTTGTGTAATGGTACTACATGTGCCATCCTCCAGTCCAGTGGCGTACATCCTGACTCCAGTGAGGTGCTGTACAGATCCGCCAGTTGCTCCGCAAACACCTCCGCCATCTCCCTCAGCACCTTGGGGTGGATACCATCTGGCCCTGGTGCCTTGTCTACCTTCAGTGCCCTCAGTCCCTCTAGGACTCTACTTGCCCCAATTCTTCCATCTGCCGCCTCCTCTCTTCCTGTCCGCACCCTCCCAACCCATGCTGGTAGCAGTCTCCCCTTTTCTTCCTTGAACACGGAACAAAAGTATTCATTCAGTGATTCTGCCTGCTCCTCCCCCTTTTCTATCCACTCGCCACCCCTTTTTATCCTCACTATTGTCTCCTTGCACTTTTTTCCCCCTGATGTATCTGAAGAAGTCATCTTTCTCCCCCCCATTAATTCCCTGTGCTAATCTCAGCTCCCTCTGGGCCTTGGCTTCTCTCACTTTTCCGGTCACCTCCCTGGACCATCTTGCATATTCCTCCCTGTCCACTTCCTTCCCTGTCCTCCTAAACCTCTGGTGAGCCACTTATTTTGCCCTCACCACCTCCACAACCTCGCTGTTCAACCAGCATGATTTTCTTGCTCTGCTTCTCTTACTTTGTGCCTTGGTGCAGGCTTCTGTTGCCTCTGTAACCCCCCATTTAATAATATCCCATTTCAGCTCCACGTCCATCTCACGCCTATGCCCTCCAGTTTCTCTTTCAATACTTTCTGCATCCTCCCGAAGTCCATCCCCTGAAGTTTACCACCTGAGTAACTGATTTCTCTGGCTCCCCACACATCGTGATATTAAACCACACCATTTGGTGATCGCTGTAGGATAGTGGGTCCTCTACCTTTATTTCCCTCACTGCCTCCCCATTCGACAATACCAGACATAAAGTGTCTTTTAGCCTAGCAGGTACAGTAACCAACTGTGTCAGGAGACACTTTTGTCAAAGTAACGAGCATGCGTGGAAACTGCACAACGCACAGTCATAACACAGTCATGTGTTGGAATTTTTTCACCACATTTGTAACGTATGCTTTTTAGGGCCCCCCAACTCATGAATAATGACATTGTCGTTTCATTAATCAGTCCCAAAAGATGATTCCATGCAATGACCTCAAAATGACCTTTCGGGACTGAATAACGAGATGAGTGTGCGTGTACTCATGAGGTGAGATCCCAAGAACCCCGTGCTGAAAATTTGGAGCCAAAATTCAGAAAAATGGCTGAGATATCCACCTAAGTTGAAACCCTCCGATTTATGCTATTATGCAGCTTATCGGCATTTCTTCAGTTCGCGGTCGGCTTTGAAGAGTGCAGACGTGTTCCTGCTCCACCGAAGATTGTGGTGCCGGACCTCCGGAGGCAAGTATGAGGTGAGGGTGTGTGTGAGGAGGTGGGGTGCACAGAGGGTGGGTGCGGGTTGGGGAAAGGGAGGCGCGCCGTGGACAGACTGTTTCCTTTTTTTCAGGTACACAAAAAACGAACTGGACCTTGCGGGACTGTTTTCTTTCTTTACAGGTGAATTACAACAAATGTTAGGCACACTGGGGTGGGCTCCCAATATGCCCATGACTTTCAGGGGACCTGAGGTTGGCAACACTGGGTGGGCTCCCAGTGTGCCACACAATGAGGGGTGGGTCGGGGGGAGAAGACATGCCAACGTGGTTGGCTTTCTCTTAGCAACAACACACTGGGTGGGCTCCCAGTGTGCCACACAATGTGGGGGTGGACATACCAACATGGGGATTGTGCCCCAATATCGGCCTTCTTTTGGGATTCTGTGGCAGCGCTGGGACCCTGCGTTTACTGAAATGTTTCACCAGCAAAGGCACGTATGGGCGTGTCATTTGTGCCGCTGCATGACAAGCTTGTCTCTGATTGCAGCAGCACGTTTGTTTTAGGTTGGTGGCACTTTGCATAAACTTTTGTCAGCGTTAGCATGCTGGCTAATTGGTGAATGATGGACGCACCTACTAAAGCATGCCCTGCATTCGCCACAACACTGACACACCTCTGAAACTGCTACTACCCCAATATGTTGTTTGCATGTGTGTGCAAGCCAGCATAACAAGGTAAAACAGTACAAAATGTCAACAATACCGTGTACTGTATGTATCAACTACATAATGGGTTGCACTGAAATAACACATTTCCATACCAGTTGTAAGATGTTCATCACTAACTCAGAGCCTCGCCTCTTGTGAGTTGTGGGCTTTATGTGGAGATAAATGTGTTACTCCACTGCAACCCATTATGTAGCCCCTCTTTACTGATCACTGTATAATTTTATTTCCAGCAAGTCCAGTATTTCCAGTATATTTTGTCACCAAAGCAGTAAATTATTTATCCTAGTATTGCATTACAGTGTTGCTTTTAGACTTCAAGCCCCCCCAAAACTTGCTTTTATCTAATTAGCGTATGTATGACATGCCATGCAATTCTCTGTTGGCTGAACTGCTAAATGTTTCAATAAGTGGGAGGAGAGGACATCAATGGAGTAAGACAGATGTAGGGTCACTGGTTAACAATGGAGGTGTGAAGCAAGTGCATTAATTACTGGGCTCATTAGCTGTGCTGTGATGAGAACTTGGCAATAATGCAGTCATCATGCCTAATCTTTTCACCACACCATCAGATCTCTAAAAGCTTTCAATTTGCACCTTTAATAGGCATAGCTGACTTAATAAAGTAACTAATAATGAACACTGACAACGATACAAATTAAGCTGAGAAATTAAACACCTTGTAGAAAATGAAAGAAATTACCGTCTGTGCTTTTTCACTCACTCACTCACTCGCTGCAGATTCTCCAGAAATGTTACTGTAATTGTATACAACCCAATGGAAGTTCAAAAGTGTTCAGACACACTGGAAAACATCTCACAATCCCTCTCTGAAAGTTTGTATTTTCCTTTTATTCTCCATTTCTGTGCCTACAGTACACATCTATTGTAAATAAAGTCTGAAGCATTATACTGCCTCTTTATAGGGATTACCCAGCCAGTGCCAGTTTCTTGTAACACCATTATGGAGTAACAAACAACTGGTTTATGGAGTACGTATCAAAACCTCTGTAATGGCCGTGCGCAGTATTACAATGTAATACTGTCTTTGTATTGTATGATCTATTTTGTTTCTCTATCGTACTATGCTTAATTTTACAGTATATTTGATATTATGATGTGATTATTATATGTATACTGATTCTGAAATATACTGATTGGGATACCATGGAAATTTTATCATCCCTGTTTATTCCACAAAATAATCTTATTTCTGTTAGCATGGCTCAGTTGGTGGCATATCCACCTTTGGGTCAGGTCATGGGTTCTAGTCCCACACCAGCACTGGGCTCATTCCATAAATGCTGGCACTTCAGTGCAGTACTAAGGGGATGCTGTACTCGTGTGCCATCCTTCAGATGAGATATTAAACTAAAATTCCGCTGCCTTTTCTGGTGGTTGTTCAAGATGACATTAGAGATAAGGGCCGCCTGGCCCACCCAGTCTGCCCATTTTTCCCTACCCACAGTATCACTGCATCCCTACTTGGTCTCTGGTTCATTTTCCCTCCCTCCTCCTTTTCTACTAAGACTCCCTTATGCCTATCCCATGCATAGCATTCTTGAACCCCGCCATGTTTTTGCCACCATAACCTCCACTTGTGGGCTGTTCCAAGAATCCACCACTCTTTCTGTGAAGAAGCACCGTACTTCCTCACATCTCTCCTGAACCTATGCCCTCCAGCTTCACAGCTCTTGTTGTTGAGCACCTTTTTTCTCTCAGGAATACTCTCCCCTCCTGTCCCTTATTTACCCCTGTGAGGCATTTAAAAGTATCTATCATATCCCCTCTCCCTCCTTTGTTCCAGGATGTACATACCGAGTTCCTTTAGTCTCTCCTCATAGGGCTTTTTATGCAGACTCTGCACCATTTCAGATGCCCTCCTCTGGACTGCCTCCACTCTATGTCGTTCTGGAGATGTGGTCCCCAGAACTGAACACAGTATTCTACGTGGGGTCTTAGCTGCGATCTATACAGAAGCAACATCTTCTCCCTCTTTCTGCTGGTGATACCCCTCCCTATGCTTGTTCACAGCTCTTGTTGTTGAGCACCTTTTTTCTCTCAGGAATACTCTCCTCCTGTCCCACTGCCCATTTTTCCCTACCCACAGTATCACTGCATCCCTACTTGGCTCTGGCTCATTTTCCCTCCCTCCTCAATGGTGAACTTGTCAGTGTCAGTGGCTCAGTAGATAGCACACTCGCCTCTCAGGCCAGGAGATCAGAGGGCTGTGGGTTCAGTTCCCACATCTGGCACTTGGGTTAATATCCCAGTACTGACACTGTAGTGCAGCATGAGAGGGGTGCTGCACTTCTGAGGTGCCGTCTTTCAGATGAGACGTTAAACCAAGGTCCCATCTGCCTGGATTGGTGGTAGTTCAGGTGGATGTTAATAATCCCATGGCACTTATCGAAAAGAGTAGGGAAATTTCCCCGGTGTCCTGGCCAAATTTCCCTCATTCACTAAAAATACCACAGACAGCTTAAACTGGTTCAAGGTCAGTTGGCATTCATCTGTATCCCCCTCCCACGGGTCGTGCCTGAAAATAGGCAGAATTTGTCTAGTGCACTTACCCGGTCAACAAAAAATGAAAATTATGCACCTATCGTAATTATGATCTTTCTGTGTATCTTCACCATTCATCACTGTAGGGTATCTGCGGAGGTCAGGACCCCGGGACCTTTTTTTTTTTAAAGGTAGGTGGAGCCGACACACATTAGGCGCCGCCCTCTAGGCCACCGATCATGTGAAGGCCTCGCTGGTTGGTCAGGCTGGTGCCCACCCGCCTGCCTGCCAGTTCTTGAGCTGGAGAGGTAAGAAGGGAGTGGAGGGTGGGACAAGAAGTCCAAGGGACAGAAAAAGGAAAAGATGTATGAACCAAAGGAGAAATAATGACTGAGAGGACAGAAAGAGAAGAGTTGGAAACTAAAGGGGACTGGGAGGGCCCCAATCTCTGGAAAAGAAAGAGGGTGGTAGGGTGAGTAAAGAATTTAGGAAGAGAGGGGAGAAGGTTAACACATCCCAGACCCTGATCCGTCTCCAGATTGTATAGGAACTGCAAGGAGTAGCAAAGGCTTTCTGCCAGAATTCAAGGCACGGAACAGCTGGCAAACACTCCAGAAAAGCAGAGTCGGCTATTCTGGAAGAAGGACAGGGTACAGAGACTCAACACCCTCTCAAGGAAAGATTTTTGGTGAAAAAAAGGGAGTTTTTTTTTTCCCCCCAATGAGAAATAGGTTGGACGGAAACAGGGGGGAGGAGGAGAGAAAGGAGGGCAACTGTCAACTCCCACCCCACAGGGGTGGAGCCAAGGCACTGGAGAAGGAGTGCCCTCGAGGCTGTCCCTCTCCCTGGAACATTATCCCGTGTGCCCTTGTTTTACCCCACTCCTAAGGAGGAGAGGGGAGGAAGGCACAGAGAGGAGGGGACCCAGAGACTGAGGCCCCAGGGGGAGGTGGGATTGTGATGAATGGTGAAGATACACAGAAAGATCATAATTACAGTAGGTATGTAATTTTCATATCTTATCTGTGTCAATCTTCACCATTCATCACTGTTGAGTAATGCGAGCCTCCCGAAGAGTTTTCTTTATACCCTAAGGGAAAAAATCCCTTAGCCCTCAGTGGGTGACACACTAAGGGAGGGAACCTTCAGGGCCTGGAGAGGCCGAGTGAGGAGAGAAGAGGAGTCCCCTGGAGGAAGGAAGTTGCCCGACAAGCGCCCGTCTCACTCTGCGGGAGAAGAGATAGGTTCCCTGGTGAACAGAGTTAATCACCCTCACACGGACCAGGGTGACAACCGGGAAGAGCGCAGCCATGCCGTCCGCCTAGTGCAGATCGCTGTCCCTACGACCCTGGTAGCTATCTTGTTGGCATCATAGGATGCCCTCGCATGGTGCCTTGCTAGCTCCAGGCCACGTGCAGAGAGTGCAATGGCTTGTCTGGTTTGCTCCATGTCAGGCAACGAGGCTAGGAGCTGATCCAGCCTGGACCATAAGAACCTGTCACAGGCTGCACAGTGGGCCTGATGCACAGAAATAGAAAGAAGTAACCGTGCTGAGTAGAAAGTCCTCCTACCCCAGAAGTCAAAATCCGAGGAGTCTTGATCTGGGGGCCGGTCACGGTGAAGGGCACGAAGCCCATCAGGAGTATCCAACTGCATCAATCCAGACTGTGGATAAGGCATGGAACCTGGAGACTCCAGGGGTGCGCAATACCTCTGGTTGAGATCCCTTGGGGCAGGAACTCTGGAGAAGGGCCTCTGCCAGGAACACAACGACGCCTCCCGAAAGGGAGCCGGCCAGGGTGGCAACACAAGGGTGGCCTCACCAAAATCACCTAGAAAGGCGTGCAAAGAGTGCTCAGGATTGCTGGTAGTGGAAGGAGTAAGGTGCAGGTCCTCCAACATCCTCACGAGGAATCGCTGATACTCAGCGAGATCAGCAGCTGGAGAGATGTGGACAGAAGGTTCCTCTCCCCCAGAAGAGGGGGATGAGGAGCTGGAGGTCACCGGCTGTTCAGTGGGTGGCTGCACGGGGGGAGGTTGAAAAACCTGGCTGTCCATTGCCCTAACGTAAGCAGGGAACCGAGCAGCCACCGCTCTGAACTGCTCCCAGGTGAGAGGCCCGCTAGGACCCAGGATGCCTGGGAGCGCAGGAGAGTGTGGCAGAGGGATGGGGACAGAGCCGAGAAGAGATGTCGGCTGACCTCCGCCTGGGCTAAGGAGCGGACCGTGGGCACCCATGGAAGAAGGTGCCTGGAAGACCCCACAGCCGACAGCTGAACAACCATATCGGTACTGCCTTGGCTGAGCAGAGAATCCCCCTGTGAGGCGACCGGGGCCGTATAGGTCCAGAAGGACGGTCCCCTACCTCAAAAGAATGGGACTCTCTCAAAGAGACCGAGGAGGAAGAGCGGAGATCCACACTACAGCTTCTCCCAGAGCCCAGGCAGACCCCGGAAAAAGGCCAACGTGTCGACCCCACACCCCTAGGAGTCCAAAACAGCCCTCCTCCTCGAGAGGGCCAGCCTAGGTAGCTGGCATCTCTGGGCAGCTCCAGAATGGGCTATCCAGGGCACAGTACCCTCCCCTCCTGTAGGTGCTCTGATCGGCCCCAAAGTTGGGCAATCTAGGCACACCACTGGTGGGGGTACCACCACTGAGGGATCAGTGAAACCGCCAAGACCAGGCTGCAGAGCTATGGTGGCCTGCACCACTGCCTGCTGGTCAGCACCCCTGATCCTAGTCTTGGTAGCCACCGACCCCGCCTCAGACTCCGGCTTGTCGAGGAGACTACTGGGCTACCCACCTCAACAGCCAACCCCAAAGGGTCAGACTGCATGTCTGACTCAGAGCTCGACTCCGCCTCCAAGGAGGTAGAGTTCGAGGCCCTGTGCCAAACCGTTGGAGGGCGGGCACTGCCATCCTTGCCAACAGGCCCAGAGACCAAAGCTGTATCCGTGCGGGTGCCAGCACCCCCCGCAGCCCCGCGAGCGGAATCTGCAGGGGGCACGGCCCCAGCCTGAACAAGAGGTCCAGAGCCGGGACCAGTCATGGTGCCATCCGGTCCCATGGCGCCGTGAGCGGCACCGAGGGCAGAGACGGCGCCGATGACAGCCCCGACGGTACCATCGCTGTCACCGAGAGCAGGGACGACTCCGAGGACGGCGCCGAAGACACCGCCGACAGAGGAATCTGAAGGCCCCACGGCACCGAGCCTCGAGGACACGGTGCCGTGCTCAACCTCGGCGACGAGGACGGCACCGAGGCGAGACATGGAAAAAGACGGCACTGTGGCATCTCCCACGGCACCGCTTAGCAGTGTTGGCGCCCTGAATGGCTCTGACAGAGGCCATTGTGCCGCGCGACAAGTCGGTGCCGCCGCCGACTCCATCAGGACCCTCGGCGCTGCGAACGGCACCGGCCGACGGCATCGAGGACAGCGCTGACCCGGGCCTTGCAACCCACGGGTCTGACACCAGGGGAGCCTTCACCCCTGAAGGGGCGATTGCCATGGTGGCGCCTCCCACCCCCTGGAAGGAGCGGGACGGGCCTCCTGCGCCACGGAAGAAGCCTCGGCAATGGCTAGGCTACAAGTAGCCAAGGCTCCCTCCTCCTCGGTCCGTATAGAAACCGGGACGGGACCCGGAGGAAAAGCCGAGAGAGCGTGGCTTGGCCCGACGAGTATGCACCCGACCCCCAAAAGTCAGCGGAGCTCACCCCACTTTCCACGCGCGTTGCTCGAAGACCCGGCGGTCCATGGAGAAACAGGCGTCGCACGAATCCATGTCATGAAGCAGGCCAAGACACGAAAGACACCGGTCATGCTGGTTGGTGATGGAATACTTATGGCCGCATGGGCACCGTCGCATGGGGGTCCGACCCGTCTTAGAAGATTTCTTGCCCTCCAACCAAGACATGACCTACGGGGGAAAAAAACATCAAAAACAGACTTGACATCGCAGAAAAATATAATAATGGAAAGATCTTACCGGGTGACGTCGAGTATAGCAACACAGAACCGGCAGGAGGAACTGACGGACTTTGGCACCGCGAGAAAATAGTAATGGAGAAACTGAGAAGCAGGCTTCAAACTTCTTTCAGCATCCCACGAGGTGACTTCTATGGCGGGAGACGAAGAACTGGCAGGCAGGCGGAGTCAACACAACCTAACGGCCAACCCGCAAGCGCCACGCAGTGCGTTGGCCTCGAGGGTGGCACCAGTGGTGTGTTGGTTCCGCCTACCTTTAAAAAAAAAAAAAAGGCTCCCACGGGGTCCTGACCTCCGGCAGATACCCCACAGTGATGAATGGTGAAGATTGACACAGATAAGATCTAACAAAACTAAACTAACTGTGCACCCCAGCATCACACTAGTCCTCCCGACTGCCTTATCGCACTGCCCGTCCACCTTTAGGTCATCCCAATATGATTACCCCTAGGTCTCTCTCCTGCTTGGTGGCCATCAATAACTCTTCACCCAGTTCGTACTCCGACCTTGGATTCCTGTGCCCCAACTGCATTATTTTGCACTTTTTGCACTGAAACCCAGCTGCCATACCCTTGACCACTCCTCTAGTTTTTTCAAATCTCTGCTTTCCACCCCCTCCCCTATCAATCAATCAATCACTTTATTTAATCAGGCATAAACACCATTGAGCAAGCTCATTTTCAAGGTGGTCCTGGGCATTAATACAATACAGTACACTTCGTAAGATTACAATTACGGTGGACAGCGGTGCAAAAAAAAAAACATTGTGAAGGTGCTGGTCAATATGGGCCTATACATACCGGTCAACATAATTAACATGCAAAGGTACATAATGATAAGCTTTACTGGAATGAGAAGAGACAATCCCATATAGACTCCACTAAGTAAGAGCTCATACCTAAATGATAAAAAATAAGGAGGTATTAAGGAATAGGGTAGAAACTGGGGTGAAAGAGTAGGCAGCCAAGAGGGAGGCTAGAATAGGTAAAAGGTAGAGAACAAGCAGGGCCATCTTGGATTAAGGGAACTAGGCTTGTAGGTCCTAGGTTTCTGTTGTTAGGAATGTGGGGTGGATGAGATACTTAGGCGTAGGATTTGAGAGTGGCACCCGGGGCTTAGGGGTCATAGGCATCTACTCTGAAACAGTTGCATGATTCCTTCAGATAATCCGTTAATAGAGCTTTGAATGTGAAAATGCTTGGAAGTGAGGATAATTTTAATGAGTCTTGCACAAGTGTTCCAAAGTGGTGGAATTGAGAAGTTGACTGCTGCCGAGCCAAGGATAGTTTTCACTCTAGGAATCTGGAAGCAAAATATAGAGAAGCGTCTCAGGCCATAGGAACCTTTAGCCCGTTTGAAGAGGCTCGAGATGTATGCAGGGAGGTTATCAGATAACGCTCTAAAAAACCAGAGGAGAGCATTCCTTTTTCTCCTAGTTGAGAGTGAGGTCCATCCCGAAACCTGGTATAGACGACAGTGATGTGTACCACGGGGTAGATTTAAGATAAATCTTAAAGCCCGGTGGTAAAGGGTGTCCAGTTTGTTTAGCATTGTTGATGGGCAATGACTGTAAAGGAAGTCAGCGTAGTCCAGTATAGGTAGGAATGTAGTTTGTACTAGTCTCATTCTGGCTTCTAACGCAAGTAAGTGTTTAATGTGATAGAATAAACCTAATCGCTTTCTTAGTTTCTTCGAGGTTTCATTTAAGTGGCACAGAAAGTTGAGCTTGTTATCCAGCCAAAACCCTAGGTATTTAAAAGTATCAACTACTTCAAGGGGTTCATCTAAGAGTGTTTGGATCTGTGTGATATGTGGACATCCGGAAGTAGACTTCAGTGAGAGAATCACTGCTTTAGTCTTTTTGGCATTGAGGAGGAGCTTATGAGTGAGAAGGTTGTATTGGAGGGTGACAAAGTCTTTCTGTAAGTACTCATGGGCCAAATCCAAGGATGAATTTGTGGCACAGAGTACAGTATCATCTGTGAATAAGTGCACATTGGCTGTGCCCAGCTGCGAGTCCAGATTATTGATGTATATTGCAAAGAGGACAGGGCCCAGGATGGAGCCTTGTGGGACTCCTCGTAACAAGGGTTTTTGTGGGGACAGATCTCCTATGGCTTTGACTTGTAGAAACCTATTGGTTAGGTAGCTGGTGAACCATTTAATGGCAGAACTATCAAGTCCGATGTTCCTCAGTGCAGTAAGCATGATGGTATGATCCACGGTATCGAAGGCCTTACTTAGATCAAGGAAGAGGGCAAATACTTGCTTCTTAGAGTCCAAGGCCATTTGCCAGTCTGTAGTTAATTTGGCAAGAGCTGATACTGTACTGTGTTTGGCTCTGAAGCCGGACTAAGCCGGTTTAGCAACTTTTGTGAATTCAAATGTTCTCTAAGTTGGATGTTGACAATTTTTTCAAGTAATTTAGAGAGGACGGATAGTATAGAAATAGGCCGGTAACTGTTCAGATCACTCGGATCCCCAGTCTTGAATAATGGTAGGATGTGGGCAGTTTTCCACGAGACAGGTAGCTCACCTTGAATAAGAGAGGTGTTGAATAAATGTGTAATGGGGGCGGTCAGATAGGTATGGCCAAGTTTTAGGAAGTAAGGTTCAATATTATCTGCACCTGCACTCTTTTTTGTATCCAGAGAAAGGAAGAGATCCTCCACTTGCTTGAACGTAATTGTGAGGAAGCTGAAGGGGGTGGGATGTGGTTGGTTATGGTTGTGGTTATCAGTGAAGCCAACAGTGTAGCCTTTTGCTGGGCTAAGTTTGCCGATAGGTGAGGTGTCAAAGGCAAGCCCTGCAGTGGCAAAGTGATCATTAAACTTCTCTAGTATATCAGCTTTGTCCGTGGGTGGTACCATCAGACACCATTTTTTTGGAAGGGTGTTGAAGTGGACTGACCTTCGACTTCGTTGAGGATGTTCCAAAATTTGGCAGAGTTATTTTTATTGTATTTTAGTCCTTTTTGGAAGTACCTAGCTTTTTCTGACCTAATTAGTTTGGTACAAGCATTCCTAGTGGTACGGAATGCTAACCAATCGGTCTCCAGGTGGGATTTCCTCGCCTTTTTCCACTAGTAATCCCTATCCCTAAGTGCTTTCTTTAGGATGGGAGAGAACCAGCCAAGACTTTTATATTTTGATTTGATCAGTCTTAGTGGGGCGTGTTTGTCTATTAGCTCCAAGTAAGAGGCTGTGAAAGATGTTAAATGCCTCGTTAAAGGTGGGGGCTAGATAGAAATCCTGACAGCGAATGTTGCTTAGATCTTGCAGGAAAGTGTGCTGGCAGAACTTTTTCAGGCATCTTTTCAGTTTGAATTTGGAGGTCGTTTTTATTTGGGAAGGATGTCTGATGCAGGCAGTAGCGCAATGGCCGCTTATATCGTTGAAGAATACTCCAGTATGCGAGATACTGTGAGGTTTGTTTACTAGCATAAGGTCCAGGAGGGTGCTGCGCTCAGGGTTTTTCTGTTAGGTCTGGTTATAGCAGTCGCCATTTGTAACAGACCATTAACATCATAGATCCTTCAATTTCTTAGAGCTGTCATCATTCCAATTTAGATTGAAATCCCCATTAGAATGCACTCAGTATTAGCAGAGTCAAGAAGGTTTTGAAGGTGTGGCAGAAGTGCCCAGCCACAAGACGGCAGTCGGTAGCATGCTGCCATAAGGAGTGATTTCTCACTGGGAAGTGATAATTTAAGAGCCAGGCATTCAAATTCCTTAGCCTTTGAGGTACAGTCAAAGACTGTGACTGTGAATTTGCTTTTGACATATATTGCAACCCCTCCCCCTCTAGTCGGTCTATCACAGCGGTAGATGATATATCCGGGTACATTCATAGATTTGGCCGGGGTCGAGGGTGTGAGCCAGGATTCAGTTATCATGAAGAAATCAGGAGATGCATGTAGAGCCCAGGTCTGTATAGAGGTAATCTTCTTTAGCAAACTACAGACATTGATATGGATAAAGCTAATCCCTTTATATTGAGGGAGATCCGCAGGGGCATCCAGAGAAATAGGAGGGCCTGGGTTTAATTCAACATTTCCCAAACAGAGTAGGAGAAGCAGTAGTAATTTTTTAAGGTGGTGTCTTAGCCTTCTAAATAGTCTTTTGTTACTCCTTCTAGCGTACATTGGCTTAGCGGTGGCTGTGTTAAGGGCAGGGCTGCTATTTGCTAGGGATAAAACATAGAGAACTGATAGGGCCAATACCATCCTTGGGAACTGCACATGATCTATAGTTATGGCCTGGTGGAAGGAGGGGCATGACCATAGAGGAGACATCCCTGATGTAGGATGCCACGGTCTAATGTGGAGGCTATATATTGGTAGATGATAGAGGAGGGAAACTGGCCTTTGTCCAAGTTGCAAATCGAAATTTTGGGCAGAGCATAACTTAGTAATATAAGGCAACTATAAAGAAGGATAGGCGCAGATGGCATTCTTAGCGTGGAGATATTACCTTTTACCAGTAATAAACACATGATTTGCAACAGTTCCTTGAGAGGGTCAGGGAAATGAGTGGTTCCTGTGGGAGGATGGGGGACCAGTGAAAATTAAGGCCTAGATAACCAATGAGGCGTGGCTGGCAATAGCCAGAAGGAGTGACCTAGAAAGCCGGGGCAGGGTTTATGTGCGAAAAAACTGGCAGCTAGGGCTCCCTTCCTGGAGGTAATCAGTCCCTGAGGGCAAGTCCGTACCTGCGTTTCTGTGAGGGGCTGGTGGCTTCACACCTGGACTGCGGGTGGCAGTCTGGCAGGTCGGGTTCATCACAGAACCATGGCTGTGGCTCTCAGACTACCTGGAAGGAGAAGGCAGAGGAATTAAAGTCAGAGGGGTGGGCTGCTCATGGAGCTAAAATGAAATGCAGACTGGCGAAAGCCAAGCGAAGTGTTGCAGACCAAAATGTTAGGCAAGGTGCCTCCAAGTCTGAGTGAGCAATAACAGGGCTATTTAAAACACAATACTGGCGTAAAAAGGTGAAGGGGGTTCAAAGGCCTGAGCTGAGATCGCTACTGGTTTTATGAGGAACACAATACAGGCATTTACATTAAACCAGAAAACTTCAGCTATAAAATACAAACAAAGACAGTTTTAACAGAAAACATAATCTAGCACAATATAATCAAACATTAACAGTGCAGAGCTATATGGAGCCAGTCGGAGTGCTCCTGGGGCTGACTGCAGCCAGTGGGTCACAGCAGGAAAATACTCTGGATTTAAACCCAGAGACAACTGTCCTCATGTAAATGTAACCCCCCTGCAAATGGGGGTTCCCAAAAGTCTTCCAGGAGCTTGCTTGAATGCTCCAAGCCTGAATGGTGTTCGGCGTCTAAGCCGTTTATCTGTGAGTGCTTTTAGAGCCTCTGGTACTGTCTCTTTAAGAGCTGTCTGCCTGCAGACATAATTAATTTGGGTGGGGGTCTGTGTGTTTCCCAGCTTGAGTCCCGCTCGAGCTGCTGACAAATCGCTCCATTTCTGCCGTTGCTAAGTGGGCAGAGTGAGCACTTTTCAAAGATGTAACTGTTAGCCAGAAATCATTTAGAGTATTAGTGGAAATATAGTTTGTCTAACCTGCCTTTCTTGCGGCTGGGACTCCGTGTGTTTTGCCCCACCATTTTGGATCTGAACTACTGAATAGATCCAAACAGTGCAAGGGGAGCTTCCAAAATGGAGCCTCTGGACAAATCAGAACTTGGACTCTTAATTGGAGCCAGCCACAAGAGGATTGTATGGGCAGTGACTCTGGGAAATGTAGTTTTGACCTCGGCGCCTTTTTCCACCAACAGGAGGAGTTTTATTGTGAGTGACAGCCGGACCAGCCAACAGAATAGTGTGAAGCTAATGGAAATGCCCTGCTCTGGGACTGGAGCGAGCAGATCAGTTGTTACAGTGAAGAGAGAAGGAGTGCTGTGCTTCTGCGGTGTATAGTTTCGCACGGGATGGGCGTGGTAGGCCCTGCGTTTCAGTCTGCAGCCTTTGTGAGTGCCAGTTTGGACTGAATCCGAGTTGTGAGGAGAAAGAAGCACTAGAAGTGTGGAAACCAGGCTCACCCTGTAGAAGACTGGAGAAACTGCCGAATCGTGCTCGGTCTGTCAGGAACTGAAGCTGCTGTGTGTTCTCCCAGGTATTTTGCAGTAATTGTAGTCAGGATCGAGGAGCAGCCTGCTTGGTATAGTACTTTCCTTTTACATATAAATGTGTGTAGTGCTTGTGGGGAATCGCTGTTTCAAATCCCCTGTACAGTGAATTGAGTGCATGAAGCTAGAAGTAAAGCCCAGCTTAATTCAGACTACATCCGTTTGCTATAAACTGCAGTGGGGTCCAGTCACAAGGACCTTGCCCACATGTTCTGCTCCTCCTGGCAATCCAGGACAATCTGTCTTCCATCCAGTTTTCAGCATTGAATCTGTGAGTACAAAGCAGGGTAGCTCCCTGCCATCTGTTTATCAAATTGTGAGTGTGTCATCTAATTGTTGCCATTTCATTTCTTCACGAACTGAGCCATCCGGCTCCGGATTACAATTGGGTATTGTGCAAGTGTTTTTTTTCCATCACAGGGCCCCAACCAGCTGCACCGATCCTGGCTAGACCCCCATCCTGGGTACCCAGTGAAAGTGACATTTTGGGACTCTGAATATGCGCACAGTATTGTGATTATTAATGTGTCTAACCTAATTAACCTGATTTCCCCTTTCCTTGTTACAGCTCCTTAAATAAATCAGATCTGTTTGTTTCAGCAAAGTTACACTGACTGTGGTGTTCGTTAATGTTAAAGTATTGTACTGTGGCTATTGTACTGCATCATCTTGTTTTACAGGAGGTCCCCAGAGTCAAGCTGACAAAGCCAGTCCGGGGGGGTAAGTGTAAATAGTGATGATACTCATGGTGTACTGTGTGGGCCACTAGCAGGAATAAAAGGGGGTCTCAGTGTCCCAGAGGGTTGTGACCAAGTTAGTCTAATTACTGCAAACCCTGACCTCTGGGTGGAGGCACCCGTCATAGAACCTAGACCCCTCAACCTGTTAGCAGTCAGGCAGGCAGGGGTAGTAGCCCTTGGGATAGCGCCACCTGGGGGTTACATAAAGAAAGCAAAAATTGGCAGCTAGGACTCCCTAAGTGTCCACCCTACTGCAGATTTTTGTGCCATCTGCAAAAAGGCAAACCTTCCCCTCCAGCTCCTCCCCACTGTCACTTATAAAGATATTAAAGAGGGCAGGTCCCAGCACTGATCCCTGAGGCGCCCTGCTGGTCACCCTCCCCTCCTCTGAGTTTATTCTGTTTACCATCACCCACTGTCACTTGGGTCAGTGGTGTAATGTATGATGCTGACTCATGGCACTGCGTGTACATCAGCACATCAATAGTGTTGTCAGCAATACAAACCTCAAGACACTTTTTAGCTACCCAGAGAAGCCAAGTGTTAGAATGAGAAGAAAACCTATGTGGCGTCGCCTCAACTTCAAACTTGAGGACAGATTGATCACTGGGGAGAAAGCACCCTAGAAAGTAAAAGTATTATAAGTATTTGTCACTTTTTGGTTATGTAGACCACTCTAAGATGTCTGTCATGCTAAATGTCAGAGCACAACATGCCACTTGATGAAAAAGGGTAGGAACTCATTAGCACGTGAGAAAGTTTTTTTTTTTTTGCTGCACACTGCAATGTAATGTTTCTTTTCTCCTCTGTTATGTTTTGTAACCCTTTCCTCACTTTGACGTGGAACCTTTGTAAATGAGCTCCTTTGTGCACAAAGGTATTTCTAATCTGAGAATGAATAAATAAAATAAAAATAAATAGAGCAATACCAAGCACTGCAGAAAAAGCTCCATCCCTTCTACAGAGTATCAAGTTGGCAGAGGACTCCACAGGCAACAGCCTAGTAGTATGACAATCAGAACAAGCATTTGTCAATGCCGAATGTTTGCTTGCTGGTATTGGCATTGGTAGTGCAGGAGTTAGAGATGCATAACAGGAATGGCAGTGAGTATTAAACTAACAACAACCCCACCCTGCAGAGACTGACAGGCGTTGGGTGCCTTATGGGTCATCGTCCAGAACACTCATGCAATTCCACCTCACTCCACCCTGCAGACACCGACAGGTGTTGCAGTGTGCCTTGAGGTCTTCGGCCCTTACGCTCATCCCATTCCATAAGGAAATAAGCTGAGATGGGTGCAGTATAGGAGAGTCGGGTGAATGTTAGGGCCGAAGACCCCAAGGCACACCTCGATGCCTGTCAGTGGCTGCAGGGTGGGGGTGGAATGGCATTAGCATTATGACCAACGACCCTAAGTCACACCCCCAACGCCTGTCAATCTGTTAACAGGGTGGGCATTACGGTTGGAACCCCTAATGCTCCAGGCGTTTCTTGGTATTTCTGCTCCAGATTTTTAACATGGGCTTTTTGGGACCCCCACCTCCTGAACAGTAGTAGTAGTATCATTTCATTACTCAATCCCAAAACGTGATTTCGTACAGCAAGTGTGCCATTCGGCACCCCAGGTGCGATAACACATTTCAGGAAGGATGTGAAAAATGACAGCTGTACTGTTCATAAGGAGGTGTGAAAAAATGGCAATGTTGAAAATCTTTAGTATTAATATGAAAAATTGGCGAGATTACAGCACAATAACGTAGAAAGTGTACAACGCCGCGCTCTGTGCGCGGTCATTATTGGAATGTTTTCAAAAATTTTCAACATGGCCTTTTGGGACCTCTCTTCATGAACAGTGGCACTGTGATTTTGTTAATCTGTCCCAAAAGTTGATTTCGCATAGCAACTGCACCATTCTGCGCCACAGTTTTAAAAACACATTTTGGGAGTGATAAGAAAAATGACAGCTACCGGCCTGGTGGCGCTGAGGGTTGAGGCGCTGCACACCATACCTCACGCTACACCGATGACCCGGGTTCGGGAACAAGCTCGAGCTGTCAGAGGTCGGCAGGGGAGGACTGGGATTGAGCGTCGGGAGACAGCTCTCTCAGTCCTGGGGTGGGCTGGGGGCTTTACACCATGCTGCGGCGACCTCTGGGGACGCCCAGAGGTACCACAAATGACAGTGTAACTGGGGGAGCCGCAGCGTGGACGCCACTGCATGTCCGCAATCCCAAATGGAGAGAAAAATGGGGAAATATGGCAGCACGGTTCCGCGGCAGCTTGATGGCCGCAGCTCCGCTGGCCGACGATGCCTGGAGGCATGTGCCAGTACTGGTTTTCTCGCCAGGCGTGGGGGCAATGGGGGGGGCCCCTTTTGCAGGTGTAGCTGCATCTGCCAGCTGGGCATGCGAGCTTCGGGGTCGGCGGCAGAGTGGAGCGGTGGCTGGATGGAAAGCAGGGACTGTGGCTGCAAGGAGGAAGAATGTTAAATGATAAAAAAAAAAAAAAAAGAAAAATGACAGCTGTACTGTTCATAAGGGGATGTGAAAAAATGGCAATGTAAATTTGGAGTGAATATATTAAAAACTGATGAAGTTACGAGTGTGCGTAGAAACTGCGTAACGGATGCTCGTAATGCAGTAATTTGTTTGGAGTTTTTACACCAAATTTGCAGAAAGAAGGGTTTTTGGGACCCCCACCTATGAACAGTGGCACTGTCGTTTCATTAACTGGTCCCAAAACGTGATTCTACGCAGCGACCGCAAAATCACCTTTCGGGACCGAGAAACAAAATGACAGAGCCAGTGTTGATGAGGTGGGGTCCCAAGAACCTCAAGTTGAAAATTTGGGACCAAAACTCGAAACATTGGCTGAGATATCAACCTAAGTTGAAAACCCCCATTGACTGCCATTATAGGGCTTACCGTCATTTCTTCAGTTCCCGGTTGATCTTTGAAGAGTGCAGATGTGTTCCCCGATCAATAGAAGATCGCTTTTCCTGATCTCGGATGTAAGTATGGGTGAGGGTGCAGGGAGGTGGGGTGCACAGAGAGGAGGGTGCGGGTTGGGGAGGGGGGCCGGTGGAAGCGATGACGGACCGCTTTTTTTTCAGGTTAAAAAGTCGGGACACTGTTTTCTTTTAACAGGTGAAATATTAACAAAGTCGATTTCAGTACACTGGGGTGGGCCCCCAGTGTGCCAGAGTACTTGGGGATCAATGCTGACCCGGGACTGGGCACCCGAGGTTGGCCGAGAATATATGGGTGTGGGTGATCTGACACCAGGAGTGGGCTTCCTGGTGTCAGAAACATCAAGTATTTTTGCACACTGGAGTGGGCTCCTGTGTGCCACATTAATGGGGGATGGGCGGAATACATGGTGACACGGGGATTGATCACTCTGATGTCGGCAGGGGACGGAAAACGGAGGGTGTGAGGTGGGCAGGAGGAGTGAGAGGGTTTTATGCGGGTGCGACAGAGAACGGAGGGTGCAGGGCGGGCAGCAGCAGTGGGAGGGTTTTATGGCGGTGCTGACGGAGAATGGAAGGTGTGGGGTGAGCAGCAGCAGTGGGAGGGAGTGGGAGGGTTGTATGCTGGTGCAATGGAGAACGGAGGGTACGGGGTGGGCAGCAGCAGTGGGAGGGAGTAGTAGGGTTTATGCCGGTACGAATGAGAATGGAAGGTGCAGGCGAGCAGCAGTAGTGGGAGGGAGTGGGAAGGTTGTATGCTGGTGCAATGGAGAACGGAGGGTGCGGGACAGGCTGCAGCAGTGGGAGGGAGTGGAAGGGTTTTATGGCGGTGCGACGGAGAACAGAGGGTGCGGGGCAGGCAGCAGCAGCGGGAGGGAATGGGAGAGTTTTATGCTGGTGAGGAGAACGGAGGCTGCGGGGTGGGCAGCAGCAGTAAGAGGGAGTGGGAGGGTTTCATTATATGCTGGTGCGACAGGGAACGGAAGGCGCGGGCAACAGCAGTAAAAGGGAGCTAACGTTTAAATTTGTTGTCCTGCTGTGTGCCTGGTTGGGAGGGAGGGGGGAGCTGACGCTGCAATGATGAAATTGCTCTGATTGTAGCAGAAGATTTCTTTCAAGTGCGGCATTCGCTCTGAAACTGCCGTCATCGGCAGCTGCAGCATTAATTGGTGGCCGAGGGATGCGCCCATTAAAGCATCCACTGCACTGGCCACAACACTGCCACACCTCTGCAATGCTCTACTATCTCAATATGTTTCTTGTGCGCTGTGCTGCGCGCGCAAGCAAACATAACAATGCATCCTCCCTGATAAGGCAAGGCACCAACAGCAGCAGACTCATGAGGTCATGTCTGGGTCGTGAGTCTGTCTGGTTGCTGCACATCCCCTCATCTTCTCCAGTTCTCTCGTAAGTCCCCAAAGCAACAGGTGCCAGGCAGGCAATAATATAAAGAGCCATGTGTGGCTCTGCAGCAGTGGCAGCCCCCTTCACCACCACCACCCAAAATCAAACAATGAGACAGAAGGCAAAGCAGGTAGGCAAGCCCCCCCCCCAAAACAAAATGATGTGTGAGCACAGACCAAATGCCAATTTTGCAGAGAAAGGCCTGGATACAAATTAGCATCTCTACCACCCAGGCCAGTCCATCCCTGGGGGTGGCCTATTCCCATATCCCCCTTGATGGAGCCACAGTAAGTGATCTGAAAGACCCACAGGAATGATTAGAAGCACTACTTTGGAACAGATGGACCACTGACTGATAAAAAAAAAAACCTGCCTCCCCCTGAGAAATGGCTCTGACAATGGCTAAGGGCTGGGTAGAGAGCCTCGCTTTAACATACGTGTAGCATTTCCCAACTTTTGGGAAAAGTGTTGAGCCATCAAACGAGGCATTTAAGTACTGTGATGCTGGTCTCAGGAGAAAGAGAAGCATGGTGCCAGAGTGTAACTGCGGCTGCCAACTGGTATCGCCGATTCCTTGCTCTGCTCATTGAATGTTCTGCTGGTCTTTTTTTTTTTTTTTTTTTTTTTTTTTTACTAAAGTCTACCTGCTAACTGTACCTGTATGTTGTAAAGCACTTAACTCATATGAAGTCTGAACTATCCATTGTTTACCTGACACAAAATGGCCTGGTAATAATGAGTTAATTGAATTGCATCTTGATTGCATTACTAACTGTATGTTTATTGCTAACCTTAATTGTTATACTGTCTATGTAAATTCCCAATCCACTGTCTGCATCTTGTAAATTTCAACGCTTTCCCGTATCGAATTTATGTAACTAACCTCGGGTCACCCCTGAAAAAGGGACTCTCCCAAGGCCCATTGGGCTTACCTGGCAACAACATTCAATAAATAAATAAAATAAACATGTGAGGCTGACAGGGAAGCGAAACTGACTACCATTAACTGTTAGCAATTCGACTCTTGTCAATTCGAGGCTGCCTCAAGGACAGGGGTCCTGAAAGTGGAGTTTGGAAGACTGCCGACTAAGAAAGAGACCTACTGCCACAGAGCTTGGTCAGATTTGGCCATGGTGGACTAACAGCTGGCAATGCGAAGCATAAGCGCTCTGGATGAACAATCCTTAAGTCCAACTTTTCAAGGCTAAGGAATTCCTTAATGAGAGGTGGTAGACGAATCTCCCATTGCTCTAAGGACTAACAATCCAGCCTTTCGACTGGCAAACAGATACTGCAAATACAGAAGAGGAAGAAGTCATGCAAAGGTCCAAGGGGGAACTGCAGGGCATTCCAGCAGATGACTACAAAATAGTGAGTACAGCCACAGGTGCGAGTTTGAAGAAAAATGAGGAAAGAAAGCTGTGCCAGCCTGGGAACATTTGTGTCCTCTGGGGCATAGGAGTAGTTCATTCAAACTCCAACATTTGGCCCTGTCATGCAAAGTCCAGTCTGTCATTCTTTGGAAATAGCAACAGAAAATACAGGTTACTCACCTGTAACAGGAGTTCTAGGAATGGTATATGTTGTTCATCCACACTATCAGGCAGGTTCCTTGCCGCTTTAAATCTTGCTGGAAGGTCTTCAAGCTGGCTCCTCCCACCCACCCGGGTGGTAAAACTCTCGGCTCCACCCCATGCGCCAGATCTAGCCTGGCAAGCTAGGTTGTGCGTCAAGCCGAGGAAACAGAGTCGTAGGGATGAACAACATATACCATTCCTAGAACTCCTGTTACAGGTGAGTATCCTGTATTTCTAGGGACATGGATATGTTGTTCATCCACACTATCTGGCAGACTCCTAGCAGTTCTCCGGGAGGAGGGAGGCAAGGCGCACACCCCCTACTTAGGGAATAAAGACTGGAGAACTGAGGCCCCAAAATCAGCATCCCGGTGTGACTCAAGGTCGATGTGATAATGGGTGATGAAGGTATGTGCTGATTTCCAGGTAGCAGCCCTGCAGATTTCCTGGATAGGGACGTCCCTGGAAGCAGCTACCGATGCAGCGGTATGGCGGGTAGAATGAGCTCTTATCCCTCTGGGAGGCTCCATGCCCGCCAACCTATAGCAGAGATCTATGCAGGAGGTGACCCACCTGCCTATCGTCCGCTTGGCTGCAGGTCTGCCAGGTGCGGCTTCAGCGTAGGTGACAAACAGCTGGCGAACCTCTCCCCGAACTTCGGCCGTCCGCTCCTTGTAATAAGCGAGCGCTCTTCTAGGGCCCAAAGTATGGAGCCTATATTCGGCCTCCGAGGTGTGACTGGGGTAGAACACCGGCAGAGTCAACACCTGGTTAAGGTGAAACTCTGACACCACCTTCGGAAGGAATTTCGGGTGGGGGCGCAGGACAACCTTGTCCCTGTGGAAGACCAGATAAGGAGACTCGATGGAAAGCGCCTGGAGCTCTCCCATCCTTCTGGCTGACGTATAGCCACCAAGAAGGCGGTCTTCAACGACAGGTGAGAGATGTCACACCTGTGCATCGGTTCGAATGGCTTGCCCATGAGCTTAGCCAATACCAGCAGTAGATCCCACGGAGGTGGAGGTTCTCGCACTGCAGGGGATATGTGATCAAGGCCTTTGAAAAAGCGCCCGACCACCTTCTCCTGCGTCACTGACTGCTTCCTGGCCCGCGCCCGGTAAGCAGAGATGGCTGCCAGGTGCACCTGAAGGGTCGTCGACCGAAGCCCTAGATGAGAAAGGGACCACAGGTAGTCCAGAATGCTTGCCAAGGAACAGGAGGAAGGGTCCAGGCCCTTGGCCTGACACCAAATGGAGAATCTCTTCCATTTGAAGGCGTAGCATTTCCTGGTCGACTCCTTACAGGATGCCTCAATGACGTTGAGGACCTCGTCGGAAAGACCCAAGGCCTGGAACTCTAGCCGCTCAGAAACCAGGCTGTCAGGTGCAGGGATTGAAGGTCCAGATGGAATACCTTCCCCTGATTGACTGAGATCTGGTCCGGGCGGACTGGAAGCCGTCTCGGGAGCCTGGAGCTGAGACTGAGGAGATCTGGATACCAGAACTGACGGGGCCAGTCTGGGGCTACCAGAATCACCTGCGCCTTGTCCCTCCTCGCCTTGAAAGCACCTTGTGGATCAAGGGAAATGGGGAAAGGCGTAGATGAGCCCGTAGTCCATGGCCTCAGGCGTATCCCCTGCAGCGAGCCCTGCTGAGGCGGGCATGAAACAGTCTCAGCGCATTCTCCTTGGAGGCAAACAGGTCCGCCTGAGGCGTGCCCCAGTGGGAGAAGAGATCTTGTACTACCTCCGGCAGGAGAGACCACTCGTGAGACGCAGCCCCTATCCGGCTTAGGGCATTGGCCAGGGTGTTGGAGGCTCCTGCCATGTGAATGGCAGGAGATACACCTCCAGGCTGTACGAGAGACTAAATCGGAGAGCTTCCTGCACAGAGGCATGGAGCGCATCCTGCCCTGGCGGTTTAGGTAGTACATGGTCGTGGTATTGTCCGTCTGGACCTGAACCACTTGACCCCGTAGAAACGGAGCGAAGGCGGTGAGGGCTAGATGAACTGCTCGAAGCTCCAGCAGGTTGATGTGGCATCGGGACTCCCGAGGGGATCAGAGGCCGTGCGCTCTGTGCTCCCCCAGATGGGCACCCCAACCCATCAGAGAGGCATCGGTCGATAGAGAGACCGTCGGCTCGGGGCGGACAAACGGGATGCCCTCCTGCAGATGTGCTGGAACGGTCCACCACTGGAGAGCGTTCCACATCCCCTGGGTCACTGTCACTAGCTGATCCAACGGATCGAAGCGCTGTGACCACTGGCTGGCCAGTCCCCATTGAAGGGACACATGTACCAGCAGGCCCAACGGACCACGCTGGTGCAGGCCGCCATGAGGTCCAGGAGGCGCAGGAAGTCCCGGGCAGGCGGGTGCCCAACCTGAAATGATTGGGCAAGGAGGAAGAACCTCGGCCCTGTCCGCTGGGAGCCGTGCTCTGGCTCGAAGAGAGTCGAGCTCTGCCCTGATGAAATGTATCACCTGCTTTGGCACGAGTTCCGACTTGGCCTCGTTGATGAGGAGGCCAATCTGAGAGCAAACCTGGAGGGCCAGATCTCTGGACCGCTCCACCTCCGCTCTGGAGGGGGCTGCAATCAGCCAGTCGTCCAGATAGGGGTACACCCGGACCCTTTGGCGCCACAGGAATGCTATCACCATTGCCATGCATTTGGTGGAGACCCTGGGAGAGGCCGAAGGGCATGGCCCGGAACTCGCAAAGGGATCCCTCTGCTCTGAAGCGGAGGAATCTCTGATAAGACGGACAGATTGGGACATGAAAGAATGCGTCCTGGAGGTCCAGGGAACAGAACCACACGCCTCGTTCCAAGGATGGGATTATCTGAGCCAGAGTGACCATCCTGAAGGTCCGAGACCTTAGGAACCTGTTCAGGTCGTGCAGGTTGAGAATGGAGCGCAAGCCCCCCGTCCATTTTGGGACCAGGAAATACCTGGACACAAACCCCGGGTCTGGAGGAGAATCTGCCACCTTCCTGATCACCTCTTTTTCAAGGAGCAGGGCAATATCGGCTCGGCGGGCCAACAGCAAGGCTGCGGACCCCATGGCCCCCCGAGGGGCGACGGCTGGAAAGGGTGGAGCCTGCTTGAACTCCAGAGGCAGGCCCTTTTCTACCACCTCCAACATCCAGCGGTCCATGGTGATAGCGGACCACGCGGAAAGGAAGTGGCGGAGCCGTCCCCCCATGGGGGGAACCCAGGGGGGAGTGACGAGGCTGGGGGCGACACCCCTCAACCCGTCACTGGGCAGGCTTGGAGGAGGGACCGGCCGAAGGACCTCCTGGGCCTTTACCTCCCTGCTTCCTACTAGAGGAAGCGGCGGACTTGGGTTTGGGATGCCAAGCGCGAGCCTGCCGGCCCTGGTGCTGGTGCTGTTGGGCCGGACGTGCCACAGGCACAGAAGGACGAAAGGGCTTGTGCTGCTGCTGTCGGCGGCCTTTGTCCTTCTGGGCGGAGGTGACCGAGTCCAGAGTGGCATTGGACCTTTCGATCCGCTGGAGGTGACCTTCCACTCCAGGGCCGAAGAGGTCGGTCCCCAAGAAGGGGACGTCTGCCAACTTGTGCTGGGTATCCGCCGTGAAGGTGGATATCCTCAGCCATGCTCTGCGGCGCATGGCCACCGCAGCCGCAACCGATCTGGCACAGGAGTCCCCTATGTCCAGAGCTGTTTGGAGCTGCTGCTTCGCCACCGCCCTACCCTGGTCCCAAACCTCCCGGACCGTGGTCTGCAGGTCAGCTGGGAGATGAGGGATCACCTCATCCAGGGAGCCCATGCAGGCGTGGGAGAAGTGTGCCAAAAGCACGGCCGAGCTGGCCTGACGGAGGCCAAGGGAGGATGCAGCGTACACCTTGCGCCCGGCGTAGTCCAGCTTTTTGGACTCCTTGTCGGGGGCTTGTCCACATCCCTAGCATTCCCGGAACGCCGGAAAACGCTGTCGGTGACCAACCCCTCGGCAGAGGGGTGCTCCGAAAACCCGGGCAAAGAGCCGGTAGGGACCACATACTTCCTGGCCATCCTGGCCGAGGGCGCAGGACAGGAAGCAGGCCGCTGCCAAAGCTCCAAGGCTGGGCCTACAATGGCCTCAGCCACCGGAAAGGCCTCCGTGGGTGAATCCCCTCGGTCCAGTATCTCCGTCAGGGGATACTTGGCCCGTTTGGATACGGGCTCGAGCTGCATCCTGTGGACTCCGAGATGAGCTGAAGCAGACCCATAAGGACGATGGGCTTTCGTCCAGTGACTGGCCCCCGGAGGACTCCAGGTCAACCGGCCTGGAGAACAGGGAGGAGTCGTCAGACTCCGAGGAGTCCGCAAAGAGCTGCCTAGGGCCTAGCCACCCTCCACCTGCCGAGAACAGTCGGGAGTGAGGGTGACCGACAACCTGTGGGGCAGGCCTTGACCCGACCGAGAGTCCTTGGTCGGCGCCCCCGATTTCGGTTGTGGAGGCAGAGGTTCCACCACAATCGGTGGGGCAGCAGGTTTCGGCTGAACAACCGGCCCAGGCTTGGGCATCTCGACTGCAGCGAGAGGTTGTTTCGGCCATTCGGGTGACAGCCACTTGATGGCCGGGGAAGGCGTCAGTGTCGACTTGCTCCCGGACAAAAGTAACTGCTGCCACATCAGTTCCTCGTAGCGTCGACGGCATTTATGCGAGCCTCTCTCTTCCGAGGAGGAAGACGAGGAAGAGTGGCATCACCGCTTACCTCGGTGCTGAGACCGAGACTGCCAATGTCGGCGGGATCAGCTGGACCGAGAAGAATTCCGAGACCGAGACCGAGATCCTCGGTGTGTCCGAGGACGGGCCTGGGAAGGAGCGGGGGACACCCACTCTTCCCTTGGCTCGGACACCTTAACTGGGGACTGCTGCACCGAGGGCGCAGGCAGATCCTCGGTCTCCACCGGGGAACAGCGAGAAGAAGGGTTGTCGGCTTCACCAGTCGACAACCCGTCCGATGGGTCGAGAAAAATCTCAACCGTGTCGACGAGTGTCTCGGCCGGCTGACCTGACGGGGACACCGTGAAGCCAGCGGCCTTAGCCGCAACCTCGACCGAAGTCGACGGTCGGCTGTCCGGGGAAGGGGACCTCTCCTGCTCCCATGAATGCCGACGATGGGACTTACCCTTGGAATCCTTCTTTTTGGACCGAGAGGAATGTCCCGATGGCCCCTCTCCCTTCGTGGAAAGGGACTGGCAAAGCTCCTTGAACGAAGCAGAATACAAGGTACCCAAAGAAAGAGGGATAAATGCCGCAACCGAGGAGGAGAAGGATGCGGCCTGGGCACTTCTCCTCCTCGAGGCGATCATCTGCTCGAGCTGCTCAGCCAAGCCAGCCACCACGGTAACGCCGTAGCAGACCCTCTTTCGACTTTACCGCGGATGCGCTTCTCGGGTGCCCAAAGCTTCAACCGGCAGCGGTCTCTCCAAGACATTGACCGAACGAAACAGCATGACTTGCAGGCCTGCGGGTCATGTTCTAGGCCGAGGCAGTAGACGCACGTGGAGTGCGGATCCGTCCTGGACATCTTCTGCCCACAAATGCACCGCCTAAAACTGGGAGTCGATTTGTCCATCGCAGCCGCCGGGGAAAGAAGACCAAGTCTTGAAAATTTAAAACGAGTTGGACGAACCGAAGAGTTAGGATCCAGTCTATCACGCAGAGCGTTAAGGAGGGAACCTGAGCTTCCAAGCAGTAAGGAAGATCTGGCGTCACGGGGCGGAGCCGAGAGTTTTACCACCCGGGTGGATGGGAGGAGCCAGCTTGAAGACCTTCCGGCAAGATTTAAAGCGGCAAGGAACCTGCCAGATAGTGTGGATGAACAACATATCCATGTCCCTAGAAAGGATGTTATGACAGGAGCCGATATATCCTTTTGTGAAATTCTGCTGCCACAAGGGCACGATCAAAATAACAGTTGACCCTGCATATCAGATGATGACCACAAAGACACAAATTTCAATGACAACTACAGCAATGATTGAGCAACTCTGAAAAACACATAACAGATTGAGGAAGCACTCCTTTCCTGTGCGTGTGAGACACTCTTATTGTGTTAAGTGTCGCATGCGCAGTTGCCCAGGAAATGGGCATGTTTGGGTAAAGTTTTTGAAATATTTAATATAGTATTGCCTGAGTCTGATCAAGAAAAACAGGTTACTCACCTGTAACAGTAGTTCTAGAAGTGGTATATGTTGTTCATCCACACTTCTTGGCACTGTCCCTTTCCCCTTTAAATCTGCTGGAAGGTCTTCAAGCTGGCTCCTCCCACTCACCTGGGTGGTATGACCTTCGGCTCCGCCCCATGATGCCAGATCTTAGCCCTCTGGAAACCAGGTGTGTGCATCGCAGCCGGGAGGTCGGGTGGGTCCGTGTGGATGAACAACATATACCACTCCTAGAACTACTGTTACAGGTGAGTAACCTGTTTTTCTAGGGACGTGGATATGTTCATCTACACTTCTTGGCAGACTCCTAGCAGTTCTCCGGGAGGAGGGAGGCAAGGCGCACCCCCCCTCAATACTTACTTGGGGAACAGAGATTGGAAAACTGAGGCCCCAAGACCAGCATCCAGACATGACTCAAGGTCGATGTGGTTAATGGGTGATGAAGGTGTTTGCTAACTTCCAGGTAGCAGCCCCACAGATTTCCTGTATCCGGATGTCCCTGGAAGCAGTCACCGATGCAGCGGTATGGCGGGTGGAATGAGCTCTTATCCCTCTGAAAGGCTCCTTGCCTGCCAACTCGTAGCATAGACTTAAGCAAGATGTAATCCATCTTGCAATCGTCTGCTTTGCTGCAGGTCTGCCAGAAGTGGCTTCAGCGCAGGTGACAAACAGCTGGCAAACCTCTCCCCAAATTTCTGCCGTCCTCTCCTTACAACAGGAGAAAGCTCGTCTTAGGTCCAAAGTATGGAGCCTGTACTCGGCCTCTGAAGTGTAATTGAGGTAGTACACCAGCACAGTCAACACCTGGTTAAGGTGAAACTCTGACACCACCTTCGTAAAAGAATTTTGGGTGGGCGTCCAGGACAACCTTGTCCCTGTGGAAGACCAGATAAGGGGAGTCCACTAAGAGCACCTGGAGCGCCCCTGTCCTTTTGCAGATGTGATAGCCACCAGGAAGGCAGTCTTCCACAACAAGTGTGACAACTGACACTTGTGCATTAGTACGAATGGCTTACCCAGGAGCTGTGCCAAGACCAGCAGTAGATCCCACAGAGGCGGAGATTCATGCTTGGGAGAGGATATGTGATCCAGGCCTTTGAAAAAGCACCCAACCACTGTCTCCTGCACAAACATCTGCTGAATGGCCCACGCCTGGTAAGCAGAGATAGCTGCCAGGTGCACCCTACGGGTCGATGACCGAAGACCCCCCTTGGAGAGCGACCAAAGGTAGTCTAGAATGTTAGCCACTGGGCAGCACAGAGGGTCCAGGCCCTTGCCCTGACACCAAATGGAAACCTTTTCCACTTGAAGGAATAACACTTCTGGTCGACTCCTTCCTGGATGCTTCCACTACTGTGAGTACATCCTCGGAGAGACCCAAAGCCTGGAACTCTAGCTGCTCAGGTACCAGGCTGTCAGGTGCAGGGATTGAAGGTCCAGGTGGAGAACCTTCCTTTGATTGACTGAAATCAGGTCCGGGCATGCTGGAAGCCGCCTCGCGGGCCTGTTGCTGAGGCTGAGGAGATCGGGATACCAGAACTGCCATGGCCAGTCTGGGGCTACCAGGATCACCTGCGCCTTGTCCCTCTTCACCTTGAGAAGCACCCTGTGGATCAAGGAAAATGGAGGGAAGGCACGGAAGAGGCCTGGGGACCACGGCCTCGAGAAGGCATCCCCTGCAGCGAACCCTGCTGAGGGGGGCAGCATGAAACAGCCTCAGCTTGGTGTTTTCCCTGGAGGCAAACAGGTCCACCATCGGTTTGCCCCAGTGGGAGAACAGGCTGTGAGCTACCTCTGGATGGAGAGACCACTCGTGGGATGTCTCGCCTATGCGGCTGAGGGCATCCGCTAGTTGATTCGAGGCTCCTGCCACATGGATGGCTAGGAGATCCACCTCCAGTCAGCTCATGAGTGTCCAGATGTGGAGCGCTTCCCTGCACAGCATACAGGAGTGTGTGCCGCCCTGCTTGTTGAGGTAGTATATGTTCGTGGTGTTGTCTGTCTGGACTTGAACCACTTGACCCTGAAGCTGAGAAGTAAACGCTGACAGCGCCAGTCTGACCTCTCTGAGCTCCAACAGGTTGATGTGGTAATGGGACTCCTTGGTGGTCCAAAACCCATGGGCCCTGTTGTCCCCCATGTGGGCTCCCCAGCCCATGACAGAGGCATCGTTCGTGAGGACGACTGTCGGTTCGGGGCGAACAAACGGGATCCCTTCCTGCAACCGGTCTAGGATGGTCCACCACTGGAGAGCATCCCACATCTTCAGGGTCACAGTGATAAGGTGGTCGAAATTACCTAGGCGCAGAGTCCACTGGGTGGCCAGCTCCCACTGAAGGAGGCGCGTACGACACGGGCCCAACAGACCATGGAAGTGCAGGCGCCATAACCCAGAAGGCGCAGAAAGTCCTGGGCAGGGGCACAATAGCCCAACCAGAAATGATCAGGCAAGGGAGAGAGAATCTCCACCTGTCCATAGGAGCCAGGCTCTGGCTCGACGAGTCGAAACTCTGCCGATAAACACATCACCTGAGAAGGCATGCATTCCAACTTGGCCTTGTTGATCAGGAGGCCAAGTTGGGAGCAGGTCTGGAGGGCCATGTCCCTGGACGTCTCCACCTCCTGCTGGGTGGAACCTGCTAAAAGCCAATTGTTGAGGTAGGGGTATATTCTGACACCCCCCCCCGCCGAGGTGGGCTGCCACCACTGCAATGCATTTGGTGAAGACCCGTGAGGCTGATGACAGGCCGAATGGCATGGCTCAAAACTCGTATAGGGTTCCCTCTGCTCTGAAGCGGAGGAACCGTTGGTGGGACGGATGGATTGGGATGTGAAAGAATGCGTCCTGGAGATCCAGTGAGCAGAACATGTGACAGGGTAGAATAGAACCCTGTCCCCTTTGTTGGAGAAAGTGTGCACATACAAGGATCTGTAGTCTTTCCGTTTCTCTTGCCTCTGTCTGGTTGTGCAGCCAAATTTTCCTGTGAGACTTCGGACCTGATCAACCCGAACAGTCTTGCAATCCTTTGCCTCTCACTGTGTCTTACTGTTTTCTCTTGCTTTCTGTTTTTCCTCCCTTGCATATCTAGATCTGGTAACATAAGAATAAGTGCAAATCAATATATAGAAATGAAACTGATAATGGGATCACTTTTGTTTAGAAAATATGATGTTACTGTTGAAATGTATGTATATATTTATAATCTGAAATAACTGTAAAAAGTTAGAGGTTACTTGGGTGCAAATGTCTGAGCCTTCTGCAGTTGCTGTTGGGACCTCAGGAAGTTCTCAATATCATCCGAGGGACAAAACTTAGTAAGATGATGGCCTTTAAGTTGCTTGAATTTTGTTGCTCCTCTGGATCTGTGCTGGATCCTCTGTCTTTGACAGCTTGCAAGGCATCCAGCCATCGCTGCATCTCTTCTGTCATCTGCTGCCCCTGTCGCTGCATCTCTTCTCTCCTCTGCGCTTCTAAACACTGAATCTCTTTTTCTCTCTGCGTCTCAGTCTCTTTTTGTTGTATAGCCCACCATTTGAAAAAGTCCATCAGGCTTTCAGATTCTGCCACTGCCTGTTTCTTTGACATAGCTTGTGCTGGCTGTACAATCTCATACTGGACTGCAGTTGCTGCTAGTTTGTCTGCCATTCTCCTGGTAGCCACTCCTGGACTTGCTGCTGCAGAATCCATACCTTCCTCTGTGCTTCCCTGGTACTAGGGCCAGTACCCACACACAAATCTCCTGTTTTAGGGTATAGATGGCTTAAATCCCATTTAGGCTGACACCATCTGTCGTCGAGGCACAGGTCAGGAAGCAGAGGGAAAACCCATGAGCAGTTGTAAAAATCACCAAAACTTTATTTACTACAGCAGTAACATAAAATAAAATAAAACTGTTCAGAACAACTATGTACAGAAGCAAAAATAAAATCTTTCTTGTGAAAAAAAAATCTCTCCTTGCAACTCAGCGTAGCTGTTTTTATGTCTTTTTTAACCCCTATCCTTTGCAAGCATCCTGCTCTTTGTAAATTTCAGGAGCTGCTAGAACACTGAGAACTTCCGGAGGTTCCCACAGCAACTGCAAAAGGCTCAGGCATTTGGACCCAAGTAACCGCTAGCATTTTAGTTATCTCAAAATTTAAATATATATACACATTTCAACAGTAACACCATATTTTCTGAACAAAAGTGATCCCATTATCAGTTTCATTTTTATATATTGATTTGCACATATTCTTATATTACCAGATCTAGATGTGCAAGGGAGGTGTAATCTCTAGGTGGCGCTATCCCAAGGGCAACTACCCCTGCCTGTTTGACTACGGATGGGTTGAGGGGCCTAGGTCCTATGGCGGGTGCCTCCACCCAGAGGTCAGGGTTTGTAGTGGTTAGACTAGCTTGGTCACAGCCCTCTGGGACAATGAGACCCCCTTTTACTCCCTCTAGTGGCTCACACAGCACACCAGAGTTACAGCCCTAATACCCCACGTATACACACAGTTCACTCATATAGATACCACTTACCCTCGAGACTGATTCTGCAGCAAGTCTCTGAGGACCCCCTGTAAAGTAAGGTTAAACAACATACACAGCAAAACACAATACTGTTTCCATAAATACCAACACCACAGACAGTATATAGTATAACAACAACAAATCTGATTTATTTAGGGGACAGTAACAAGGAGGGGGGCAATCAGGTTGATTTGGTTTGGAAATATTCAAATCACAGTACTGTGCACACATACAGGGTCTGAAAAGTCACACTCTGGGTACCCAGGTTGGGGGCTAGCCAGGTCCGTTGCCCAGGGTTGGCTGGCAGGTGCATACAGATAGGGCCCTGTAGAAGAAAATATATGCACAACACCCAATTGTAATCCGGAGCCGGAGGGCTCAGTCCATGAAACAGTGAAACAACAAGAATCAGGTGACACACTTGTGACTGAAAACAAGCTGCAGGGGAACACCCTGATTTGTACTCACAACACCAATGTCCCTGTGGATTGCCAAAAGAGCAGAGCATGAGGACAAGGTCCTTGTGACTGGACCCCACTGCAGTTGATAGCAAACGGATGTAGTCCGAATTAAGCTGGGGGTTTACTTCCAACTTCAGCACACAATTCACTATACAGGGGATTTGAAACAGCGATTCCCCACAAGCACTACGCACATTTATATGTAAAAGGAAAGTACTATACCAGACAGACTGCTCCTCGATCCCGATCACAATTACTGCAAAATACCCGGAAGCACACACAGCAGCTTCAGTTCCTGACAGACCGAGCGTGATTCAGCAATTTCTCCAGTCTTCTACAGGGTGATCCTGGTTTCCACACTTCTAGTGCTTCTTTCTCCTCACAACAACTCGGTTCAGTCCAAACTGGCACTCACAAAGGCTGCAGACCGAAACTCAGGGACCTCCCACAGCTTCCTCAGCGAACTATACACCATGAAGCTACACAGCTCCTTCCTCCTTCACTGCCACAACTGATCTGATCTTTCCAGTCACAGAGCAGGGCATTTCCTTCTAGCTCCACACTATTCTGTTGGCTGATTCAGCTGTCACTCACAATAAGACTCCCTCTGTTGGTAGAAAAAGGCACCAAGGTCAAAACTACATTTCCCAGAGTCACTGCCCATACAATCCCCTTGTGGCTGGCTAAAAATTAAGAGTCCAAGTTCTGATTCATCCACAGGCTCCATTTTAGAGAATCCTTACCCCAATTGGCCCAGCACAGCAGTTTAGGTCCAAGATGGAGGAGTAACACACACAGAGTCCCAGCTGCAAGAAAGACAGGTTAGACAAAATGCATTTTACTTAACACACTAACTGGTTTCAGGCAAACAGTTACATCTTTCATTTAGGTTCCCTCTGCGCCCTTAGCGACTGCAGAAACGAGCGATTTCTCCGCAGCCCGGGCGGGATTCGAGCATTAAATACACAGTCCCTCCATACAAACTAATTAAGTCTGCAAGCAGACAGCTCTTAAAGGGACAGTATGCGGAGGCTCAAATAGCACTCACTTGGAACCACATTTAAACAGCTTAGACACCGAACACCGCCCAGACTTGGAGCATTCAGGCAAGCTCCTGGAAGACTTTTGGGAACCCCCATTTGCAGGGGGGTTACAGAGGAAAAACAGAAAGCAAGAGAAACTGAGACACAGTGAGAGGCAAAGGACTGCGAGGCTGTTCAGGTTGATCAAGTCCGAAGTCTCACAGGAAAATTTGGCTGCGCAACCAGACAGAGGAGAGAGAAAAGGAAAGAATATAGATACTTGCATTTACACACTTTCTCCAACAAAAGGGACAGGGTTCTATTCTACCCTGTTACAAGAACCACATGTTTTGCTCCAGGTACGGAATGATCTGGGACAGAGTTACCATCCTAAAGGTGTGTGGCCTGAGATACTGATTCAGATCATGCAGATCTAGAATGCGGTGCCAGCCCCCCGTCTGCTTCGGAACCAGGAAGTACCTGGAAGTGAACCCTGGGTCAGGTGGAGGATCTGCCACTCGAGCTACTGCCTCCTTGAGGAGGAACTGAGCAATGCTGTCTCAGAGAACCAACTGAGTGTGGGCAGATACTCTCTCCTCCTGTGGGGCTTGGCTTGGAGGGTACTGCTCGAATTCCAGAGGCAGACCTTGGCCGACCACTTCTAAGACCCACCTGTCTGTGGTAACAGCGGACCAGGTGGAAAGGAAATGGCAGAGCCAGCCCCCACGGGAGGACCCACAGCTGGCTTGACAAGAATAGGGGTGGCAGCCCCTTTCCGGTCACTGGGCAGGCTTGAAGGAAGAGGGTTTAGGGCCTGAAACCTGACCTCCTTTACGGACCTGGGTAGGTCCAGGCTTGGGGCGGGGGCCTGCTGACCTCCCTGAAAGGAGGGCTGTTGCTGGGCCACAAGGGAAGAATGCCGAAAAGACTTCTTCTTCTGCTGCTTCTTGGGACCAGAAGAACTTTGAGCAGAAGTGGCGTCCAAGGTGGCATTGGACTGTTCGATGCGCTGAAGGTGACCCTCCACACCTGGGCTGAAGAGCTCAGTGTGCAGGAAAAGCACATCAGCCAGTTTGTGCTTGATATCCACCAAGAAGAAGGAGAGCCTCAGCCAAGCTCTGTGGCGAGAGGCAACTGTGGCTGCCAACGAATGGGCACGAGTCCCCAATGGTCCAGGGCCATCTGGAGCTGCTGCTTAGCAATGGCACGGCCTTGGTCCCGGACCTGCTTGACCGTGGTCTGCAAGTCCATGGGGAGGTGTGGGAGGACTCCATCCAAGGACCCCAAAAGGGCATGGGAGAAGTGTGCCATGATGATGATGACTGAGCAGGCTAGACGGTGGCCTACAGAAGAGGTCGCATAGACCTTCCGGGCAGAGTGATCCAATTTCTTAGACTCCTTCTCCAGAGGTCTGTTGGTATCAGCAGAACTGCCTGTACATCTGAACACAGAGGCGGTCACAAGACTCTCAGCTGAAGGGTGCTCTGTGAAGCCTGCTAGAGACCCCATGGGCACCGCATACTTGTGGGTCATCCGGGCAGACGAAGCTGGACAGGAGGCAGGGTGCTGCCAAAGTTCGAGGGCCAGGCCAACGATGGCCTCGGCCACAGGAAAGGCTTCCGTCGGGGTATCCCCTCTCTTGAAGATATCTGTGAGAAGGTACTCCGCCGTTTTCTGGATAGGTTTCAGGGGCATCCCTGTGGGCTCAGAGATGAGGCATAGAATGCCCTGAAAGGCCAAAGGGCCTTCCTCTGTCACTAAACTACCAGCTGACTCGTCATCCTGTGGATGAGAATGGAGGTCAGTGTCATCCAAATCCGAAGTATCTGGATACAGCGGTCGCTGCCCAGATCACCCTCAACCTGCCTAGGGCGGTCGGGGGTTGAGAGTGACCGAAAGGCATCGGGGGAACCCAGTGGCCGGCCGAGCTTCCTTAGAAGAAGCCCCTCCCACAGGCTGCTTAGGCAGTGTTTCCACCAGAATCGGTAAAGAGGCCGGCTTAGGATGAACTGGAAGGGGTTTAGCGGGCTCCGCGGGCAGGGGAACCCACTTTATAGGTTCCTGAAGAGTCGGCTTCGGCCTAGGCAAAAGCCAAGTAATGGCCAGGGTAGGAGCCAGGGTCGGCCCGGACAAAATCAGCTGCTGCCACATGAGGTCCTTGTAGCATTAACGAAGTTTCCGCCAAAGCCTCTCCTCATCTGAGGAGGATGAGGACGACCAGTGGCGTTGCCTCTTTTTAGCGTGCTTGTGCGCCTTCCTCGGCCTGTTGGTCGAGGAGATCCGAGACCTCGATCGAGATCGGGCAGGCTGACTCGGTCGCTCGGGAGACGCCAGTAAAACTGGAGACTTCCGGGGGTCAGGGACCACTTCCTCGGCAGGTTTCCCAGCGGGCTGGGTCTCCTCCTCAGGAAAGGAAAGGAGGACCGGAGTCCAATTAAGGGAGTCGGTGACTGTGGTCAGTGACAATGGGTCGATCAGATCGAGAACGATCTCAACTTCATCGATCGAAACTTCGGTCAACTGGCCCGACAGAGCTGAGAAGCCAGCAGCTGAAGAGGCAATCTCGATAGAGGTCCAAATGGCCGGCTCCTGGGACTGAGATCTCTCCACTTCCCAAGAGTGTCTCAGTTGAGACGAAGACGATCCCAGGTCCCGCTCCTGCTTACAGGACCGAGAGGAGTGCGTGCTTGCAGGACTCTCACCTTTAGTTGGGAGAGAGTGGCACAACTCTCAGAAGGAACCGAGAAAGTGGAGCCCAAGTTGGTGGAATGAAGAAGCCCGAAAGGAAGATTCCATGGCTGATCACTTCTCATAAAGGCCTGCATGCGCTCCAACTGCTCGGTGGATCCTGACCATGGAGAACCAGCTACCGTGGCCTCCCTGGATTTCACCATGGTTCTGTTTTTGGGCCTGTCCAATTTATGCATGCCAGACAGTCAGTCGAGGATGTTAGGCTGAAAAGCGAGGCAGAACTCACAGGTCATGTTGTCATGGCCGACACCAAGACAGTAGACGCACATGGTATGTGGGTCCATACGTGACATCTTCTGGCCGCACGGGCACTGGCGAAATCCGGGGGAAGACTTGTCTTCCATAAACGAGAAGCAACAGTCGCAATTTTTGGAATAACTGAAGGTTTAGAAGCCAGGGCCTACAGAATGCGAGAGCACGAAGGAGGAAACCTGAATCTTTCAGCGGAAAGGAAGATCTAGTGCCATGGGGCAGAGCCGAGGGTTATATTACCTGGGTAGGTGGGAGGAGCCAGCTTGAAGACCTTCTGGCAGATTTAAAGGGGAAAGGGACAGTACCAAGAAGTGTGGATGAACAACACTCCACGTCCCTAGAATATCATATTACAGGTGATGAGACCACTCTTACAGTTGTAGGAGAGATCTCACTTGCATGCTCAGGATATCAGAACCGCTCATCTCCACTTGTCACCAAGAGTGGCTCTATGGAGGAGATGGAGTCTTAAGATTTACCACTCACCGTCAGAATGGAGATCAGGTCTTCTATGCTGCATTCTGCTTTCATACGATCCTTGAACATTCTCACTGTTGGGTGCTTCAGGTAGTAGTATGAGGCAATGCGACCATATTTCAGAGGTTGAATGCTGCGACTATCCTGTTGAAAAATAACACAGACTTAATTAGTGGAAATCATATGAACGTAAAAAAGAAAGAAGAAGCAACAAAGACCACCTTTCGTCCATCAAGTTCTTTCTTCAACCAACTTACTGTAGTGCTTATTTACCATTAATTTAAGGACATGAACTGATTCCACGGATAGCACCTTAGATGGAAGTTTTTTCCATGGATCTACCACCCTTACACCGAAATAATTCTGAATATTACACAATTTGTTTGTACATTACGTCTTTCATACATATATGATATCTCAAAGCACTTCAGAAAGCAGACAACAGAATTCAAAAGTACAAAAACTGTCAATTACGCACCTACCGCAATTCTTGATCTTCTTGGACAAAGTCTCCACCACTCATTCACACTGATGGGATCTACGCTGGAGGCACTAGGACCCAGCAGGAGGCAAAATATTTCTGAAGGGCCGGCACCAAGGTAAGAGCCATGAGGAAGCGGCACTGCAAGCTAGGCTCGCGCTGTACAGACTACCTAGGCATCGATCCTCCAACTGCTTCAGTACCTTTTTTTATGAGGAGGTGCAGCATAAACTAACCTAGTAAAACCTAACCATGTCGGACATAAGATAGTCCGAATAACGCATGTAAGAAGGATCAACACATCAAGTCTTCATAGCCCAGGCATAGAGGAAGTGAAGCCCAAGACACAGATAAGTGAGCTCGTGGGATGGTTGGCGGGCATGTGAATGAATGGTGGAGACTTCGTCCAAGAAGATCAAGAATTATGATAGGTATGTAATTTACATATCTTCCTGGACATCAAGTCTCCACTACTCATTCACACTGATTGGAGAGTACCGAGCTAAATAATCCCCCGAGATGGGTGGCAGGAGAGAAAGAGGAGCTCAATTTAGGACAAAAGTCCATTAAGGATTGTCCTGCCAAAGGACTGATGCTGTATGGCATGGACATCCAAGGTGTAATGCTTGACAAAAGTGTGCATGGAGTGCCAGATGGCCGCATTGTAAATGACTGCAATGGGGACATTATGGAGTTCTGCCAGAGAGGCTGTGACTGTTCTGGTAGAATGAGCGTACAGAGTCGGACTGGCCCACCAGGATACCTGGAAATTTCCAGGTGGGCCCCCCTGTTCTGGGTTCCTGGCCACCTTTTAAACACTGAAAATCTTTGCAATTATCATCTATTTTCTAATTAGAGTACTTGGACACTGCAAGTAAATGTAAGAGTGAAACACAGAGCTAGTGTATTAAATTTTAGTGGAATACTGACATATGTGTGTCACTCTGGGCCCTCTCTTATTGATTCTCCAGGTGGGTCCCCAGTACCCCACTCCGACCCTGTGAGCACATATTTTGCCTTCTAGCTTGACCTGTGCCATGAAGTAGCAGTGGCGAAGGCAAGCTACTATCCATGCAGAAATACACCCGGATGGCTACAGGCTGGCCCAGCCGGGCCACGCTAAAGGAGACAGACAGTTGTTTAGACTTGCGAATTTCTTTGTCCTGTCTAAGTAGAACCGCAAGGCTCTCTTCACATCCACTGACTGAAAGGTAAGCTCTCCCTCTTCTGGAAGTTCGCAAAATAAGTAGGAAGGACCAATGGCTGAATCAGATGAAATTCTGAAACAACCTTGGGGAGAAATTTAGGGTGGGTTCTGAGAACCACCTTGTCTTTGTGAAATGCCATATACGGAGGGTCCATGACCAAAGCGTGTATTTCCACCACTCTGCGGGCGGAAGTGATGGCCACAAGAAAGGCCATCTTTCAAGACAGAAATTTAAGATCACACGTAGCCAAGGGCTCGAAAGGTTTATGGGTGAGCATGTCTAACTCAAGGTTAATGTCCCAGGCTGCTACCGGTCTACTGACTGGTGGCCTGGTATGCAGAATGAACTTAAGAAATCTCTTGACTACAGGAAGTTGAGCCAGGGACATGGAGTGTACAGGCTCCTGGTAAGCTGAAATTGCGCAAAGGTGAACCTTAGTGGTGCAGTATTGGAGACCTGTATTTGACAGGTCTAGAAGATACTCCAGCACCTTCCTAGGTGGTCAGGAAAAGGGGTTCCTGGAAGATTTTGCACACCAGATGGAGAAACACTTCCATTTAGCAATGTAGGTCTGCCGGGTAGCTGGCTTGTGTGCCGCCAAGAGAATATCAGAGACCCGGCGGGATATGTTAAACCTGTTCACCTCTATCTCCTCAGGAGTCAGGCATGGAGGTGAAGAGACTTCAGGTTGGGATGGACTACTGGACCCTGGGTCAGCAGGTTCATCTGAAGTGGAAGCGGTTTCGGTGACGTTTCTGACAATCTGTTGATCAGTGGAAATCAGATCTGACAAGACCAGAATGGGGCGATGAGAATCATTCTGTCCCCCGTGCCTCTAGTTTAAGCAGCACCCTCTGAACTAAGGAAAGAGGCAGAAATGCGTACAGAAAGCATTTTGTCCACCGCAGTCAGAATGCATCCTGACAAAAAATGCCAGGTCCTAGATTTCTGGAGCAGAAGAGAGGCAGTTTTGCATTGAGTGGGGACGCAAAAAGGTCCAGGTATGGAGTTCCCCACTCGTCCAAGAGTGATTGTACGACGACTGTGTCGAGAGACCACTCGTGAGGATCTGCCTCCATTCTGCTGAGACAGTCTGCCAAGTCGTTCTGAACTCCCAGCAGGTAAATCACTTGGATCAGGGTTTCGTGCTCCAGGCACCATTCCCACACTCTCATCGCTTCCCTGCACAAGGGGTAAGAGTATGTTCCACCCTGCTTGTTGATGTAGTACATCACAGCTTTGTTGTCTTTTTGAAGGAGAATGATCTTGTGACAGAGTATGTCTTTCAGAGTCCAAACAGCATAAAGGACGGCTCTTATTTCCAGAACATTTATGTGAAGCTGAGATTCGTCCTGACTCCAACGACCTTGCATGTGGAGACCCACGCAATGAGCTCCCCATCCCAACAAGGGTGCATCCGTGGTGATGGAGATCTGGGGATCTGAAGGGGCGAAGGGACAGCCTACCCAAAGGTTGTCCCCTTCTGAGACCACCATGTGACTGTTTCAATGGTTCCATCACCCATATGCGAAAGGACTGAAGGTGTGTAGTTGGCGAACACTGAGCGCTGAGCATCCACTGGGTAGTTCTCATGTGAAGCCGAGCCAGAGGAACAGTAAACACTGAGGCTGCCATGAGACCCAGCATCTGCTGCATAGAGAGAGCCCGAACTGAGCTGAGTTCTCTGATTGAGCGGGCCATCAGAAGGATATTGCTCCTTCTGTCCTCTGGGAGGAAGGCTTTTGCACTGGAGGTATCCAGAAAGGCTCCTATGAAAAGGAGCTTCTGGGAGGGCTGTAGCTGTGCCTTCGCCAAGTTTAGCAGGGCTTCCACGGACATGAGGAAACTTAAAGTCGTGGATACGGCTTCCACAGTCAGTTGTCTGGAGGGGCTGGCAAGAAGCCACTTGTCCAGATACAGAAATACTTGAATCCTGAGTTTTCTTAGATGCGCTGCAAGAACTGCAAAGCACTTTGTGAAAACTCGAGGTGCTGAGGATAGCCAAAAGGGCAGGACTCAGAATTGGTAGAGTTGACCCAAAGGCACAAATATGAGGTATTTGTGGTGATTTGGGTGCATGAGAATGTGTTGATAGGTGTCCTGCATGTCAAGGGAGGCTAGTCAATCGTGTTGATGAATCAGGGGTAGCAGAGTGCCGAGTGAAATCATCCTGAACTTTTCCTTGTAAAGGAACTTGTTCAACTTTCTGAGATCGAGAATAGGGCACATACCACCAGTTTTCTTTGAAACCAGAAAGTAATGGGAGTAGAAGAAAAAATTACTCACCTTAGTAATGTTGTTTCTTCTAATGGAGTCTTGCTATATTCTGACATATGCAGTATAACCCCAGGTTAGAACTGCTCCGGAGTTGAGAGTGTTAACTTTCCATGCAGGGCATGGAATCTTGCGCAAGCTTGGTTGAACACTCTATCTGTTGAAGCTCAAACTTAAACTGTCAGATCTTTCACGAGCAAAAACTCACTAAGGTTCTGTGTGAGCCGTAAACCTACACTAGCCACTGCTACTAACTACAAAAACACATTTTGATCTTGATCCCAAAACAAAGACTCAAGTCAGAGTTCAAGAAGAAAAAATAAACATAACACTAAGCACCCTAAGAAAGGGTGAAAATAAAGTGGGCATCTATGAAGTGCCAACATTGCACTGCCTACCCACATCCCAAAAAGAGGTTCTGAGAGGGCAGGCTGGGGGAGGTCATAATATAGCAAGACTCCATTAGAAGAAACAACATTACTAAGGTGAGTAATTTTTCTTCAAACAACATGAAGTCTTGCTATTATGACATATGCAGACCACACAGCAGTACCTCCATGGAGGAGGGACAGAACCTACTTGGGAAATAGGCTCTGAAGCACAGCTGTGCTAGAATCGAGCATCACTCCTAGCCTGGATATCCAGGAGTAATGCTTAGTAAAAGTGTGAACTGTTTTCCAGGTAGCTGCTTGACATATCTCTAGGATAGGGATGTCCCTGGCAGCAGCCAGAGATGCAGCTGTACCTCTGGTAGAGTGAGCCCTCAGGCCTGAGGGAGGAACCTTACCCAGTTTTTCATAGCAGAATTGGATACAAGAGACAATTCACCTGGCAATGGATCTTTTAGTGGCAGGTTTCCCTTTACCAACCTCAGCATAAGTGAGGAACAATTGGATGGGATTTGAACCTGTGACCCTTGGTACGTTCTATATAATAACTAAGGGCTCTTTTGACATCTAAACTGTGCAATCTCCTTTCACCAGAGGAGGAATGGTCAGTGAAGTACACAGGAAGAGACATGGATTGATTAAGGTGGAAGTCTGAAACCACCTTAGGCAAAAACTTCCTGTTAGTCCTGAGGACCACCTTATCTCTATGACAGGAGATAAAATCGGGCTCCACTGACAATGCTTGTAGCTCACTTATGCGCCTGGCAGAGGTGATGGCTACCACAAACACAGTTTTCCAAGTCAAGTACTTAAGCTCTACTGAAGACAATGACTCAAAAGGGGGTTGCATAAGCTGAGCAATGCAAATATTAAGATCCCAAGCAGGGGCAGGGTCCCTGAACGGAGGTTGGTGTGAAGCAACCCTTTAAAAACTGGAGAACACAGGGTGAGCTGAAAGAAGAGGGCTTACCTGCTGATAAGAAGACAGACACAGCTGCCAAGTGCACTTTTAGAGTAGCTGGTCTCAGGCCCAAGGAATTCAAATGCACCAAATAATCCAGGATCGTGGGCACGCCAGCAGATTCTGGGAAATATCTTACAAGCACACCATATGGAAAATCTTTTCCATTTTGAATTATAAGTAGCCCTGGTGGAAGGCTTCCTAGAGGCCTTCAATATATCCAATACACCTTGGGAAAGGTGTGGGTCAGCAAACTCTAACTCTTCAAGAGCCATGCCTTGAGATTGAGAGATTTGAGGTTCGGATACCAAACTCTCCCCTGGGCACAGGTTAACAGGTTGTGATTCCTGGGAAGACACAGGGGAAGGTGGACTGCTAAGGACATGAGGAGTGGGTACCAGGGCTGCCTGGCCCAATCTGGAGCAATCAGGATCATCTTGCAGGGTTGAGATCTGATTCTGACTAGCACCTTGAAAAGGAGGGGAAGGGGAAAAGCATAGAAACTTCCTTCCCAACTAAGTGAGAAGGCATCCAGAGGACTGGGCCCAACACTGGGGCCTGCAGCAAAAAGGGAAGTTGGTGATTGTCTGGGGCCGCAAGATCTATCTGCGGGGAATTGCCCCATCTGGCAAATACTACCTCCAGTACTAGGGGATCCAGTGCCCATTCGGTGATGACCTGAAATCCTGCTGAGCATCTGCTGGGACATTGTCCTTGCCTGGGAGGTGAACAACCGTGAGGGAGGCGTTCAGAGAATAAGCCAGAGACCACAACTTCATTGCTCGGTGCACAAGGCCGTGACCGAGTGCCCCTTGCTTGCTGATGTACCACATTGTAGTGGTATTGTCTGTTCTGATCTGAACAACCTTGTTCTGAACAGATGTGGAAAAAACCTGGAGTGCTAGAAAACTGCTCTGAGTTCCAGCAAATTGATGTGGAGCAGAGATTCCTGAGGACCACAGCCCTTGGGTGGAAAGGTCGCCCATGTGAGCTCCCACCCCAAGAGGATGCATCTGTAGTAAGGGTCAAGGAGTGAGACTGGGGAGTGAAGGAACCCCTGTCTCAGATTGCTCTGATCCTGCCACCACTGAAGGGCCTGGATCAGGGTTCGAGTCACTGGGATCAACTTGGTTAGAGGATCTGTCCTTTGAGACCAAAAGGCTCTCAAATGGAACTGGAAGTCCCTCATCTGAAATCTTGCTCCCTGCACTACTGCTGTAGCAGCAGCCATGTGCCCCAGGAGCTGTAGAAAATGCCTTACTGGTCGAGAGACCTGCAGGGTGAAAGAAGAGGCCAGAGAGACCAAGGTCCTTGCTCTTTCCAGAGGAGGAAGGCTCTGGCTTCTTTGTGTTCAGTTCTGCGCCTATGAAGGTGAGAAGCTGGACAGGCTCCAGAACTGACTTTGGAAGATTGAGAAGGAAACCTAGGGATGTCAACAGTTGCTGGGTTACTTGTAAGTGTGATTTGACCTGTTCTGGAGACTGGCCTACAATGAGCCAGTCGTCCAGATAAGGAAAGATGGCAATCTTTTGCCTTCTTAAATGAGCAACTGCTACTGCCAGGCATTTTGTGAACACCCTCGGGGCCGAGGTGAGGCCGAAGGCATTGCTCTGAACTGGTAATGGCCTGAGGGCAGTTCAAATCTGAGGTACTTTTGATGGGAGCTTCTGATGAGAACATGGAAGTAGGTATCCCTGAGATCCAGGGAGGCTAGCCAGTCCCCTGGTCTTAGAGAGGGTAAAATAACTCCCAGAGTCACCATTTTGAATTTTGGTTTTAAAAGGTGCTTGTTTAGATACCTGAGATCCAGGATGGGCCGCCATTCTCCTGTCTTTTTTGGGGTAAGGAAGTACCTGGAGTACAACCCTTTGCCCTGGTGTATGGGGCACCCTTTCCACAGCTCTGAGAGCCAGGAGGAAAAACTTCGCTTCCAGGGCCAGTGCCTCTGATGGGTTTGCAGGTGGAAAGACCTGGCTCTCATCTTGGAAATTTTTGAAGCTGAGAACCAGTCCTGACTACTACTTCCAGGACCCACTTGTCTGATGTTAAAGACTTCCAGTCCTGGACAAAGTAAGCCAGCCTGCCCCTACCAGTAGTGGAGAATCAACCCTGGCCACCCCATCAGGGAACCTGTTTTGCAGGGGCTTTGGGTTGAGGGGTAGAAGCAGGCTTACTAGAACCCTTTCTGCCCCTTCCTCTAAAGAACCCCCTCTGGGCATAAGCAGAAGAGGAGGCCTGGGCTTGGTAAAAGGCCTATGAAAAGGCCTGCCCTGCCCTGACATGCTGCCTTTGAGGTGGCTTGCCTTTCTCTTGCCTGTGCACTCCTATAGGTGGTCCTATACTCATCCATTTTCTTCATATAATTCTCCGTCTGCTCCCCAAACAGAGAATTGCCCACAACAGGAAAATCCATAGCCTTAGACTGAGTATCCTGTGACAGGGCAGTACATCTGAGCCAGGCCATTCTGCGAAGAGACACAGATGTAGCCATGACTCTTGATGAAACATCATTAGAGTCTACTGCAGCATGAAACTACCTTGGATGCCTCAATACCATCTGCAGCCACCTGCTCCAGCTCCCTGGCAAGCTGGTCAGGGGCCCTGTTTTGCTAGGGCCAGGACAGTATCCCATCTGGATTTCTGGTACCTAGCTATAAATATATAATTTGCCTGACTGAGTCCTAAAGATGCTGCCATGTACTGTTTCTTTGCCATGGCATCCATCCTCCTGGAATCCTTTTCAGGAGGGTGAGAGCTAGAGGAATATTAGCCTTGTCACAGGCTGCAGCCTGCACTACCCCCACATGGCTGCACTGCCGAGAGGAACTCCATATCAGAGCCTGATAAAGCATACCTCTTGTCCATCCTTTTATCCACAGGGAGGATAGAATGAGGAGTTTTCAGAATTTTTACTGTCTGTTTCCTAAAAGATTTGTGCAAGGAATAGACAGTCTCCTAGACTCTGGAATATCCATCATTTCCACAAAATCAGGCTCTTCTTGATCATCAACAGCTTCCTCAACAGGGAGTTGCAGAGTCTCAACAACTTTCTTGTAAAACAAAAATGAGAAGGGACTCAGATAGCCTGGGAGAGACACCCTGAGGGTCCGTCTGGAGAGATGTCCGTTCAATGGGCACATCAGACTTTCAAATCACACTCACTCTCCTCTACCCCTCCTCCCGTCCTCTGGTTCATAAAAATCCTCAAAATCATAATCTTGAACCTGGGGAACCGTCCGAACCGAGCGCTTCCCTAATGTTGTCGGTTCGGACGGAACTGGGGAAAGAGACTGGACAATTTGAATGGCTTTGGCTACTTCCTCAGCGGTTGGAGAAAGAACTTTTGGCCCCAAACTAGCTGACTTTCTAGTCCTTTTAGTTGGAACCGGCTCCTCAGAACTGGCTCTTCGTTTGCCCCAGGGAAGTATCGCCCTGGTCAGAGGGCACTCCCTCAGGTTTGGTTGGAATCGAACCAGGCTGGCCATCCGGGTCAGCGGACTTTTTGGCCTCCTTTTCCCTGAGCCTACCAACTCTCTTTTCCACGGTGGCAGCAGGAAAATTCTTACAAATCTGGCAGTCTGCATTGAGGTGGTCAAACCCCAGACAATATACACAAGTGGTGTGTGGGTCAGCCTTAGCAAAGGCTTCCCCACAGAGGCCACAGTGCTGAAACCCAGTGGGTCTGGTTTTTCTTTTGGGTTTCTCAGACATAGTGCCAGCCTAACCAAAACTTGCCCGTTAATGGAAATCTGCCGAGCAAGACTCTCTTATTGGTTCCCAACCGTGTCACGGTTGTGGAAAAAGACGTAATAAAATCCGTTTTTTTTTAGAACTGATAAGAACCGGGAACCGCACTCTAAAGGACTAGAAAGTAATTTTAAACCCAATCTGATCGGTTCAAACCGAACCGAAAAGACGTTTAAAATTCCACACAGAAGAAAATAAACAAAAGCCTATTTATTACTTACAATACCACAGACAGAGCTTGAACCGACGATTGCGGTTAAATTACGGTAAAATAAACCGAGAATTACACTTTTAAACCGACAAACGAACCGAGCAGCAGGAGGAATCTCCGGAGCGACTGTTCAGTGAGGCGGAGTAAAGAATCTGACAGTTTAAGTTTGAGCTTCAACAGACAGAGTGTTCAACTGAGCTCGCGCTCAAGATTCCATGCCCTGCATGGAAAGTTAACTCTTTCACCTCCGGAGCAGTTCTAACCTGGGGTTATACTGCATGTGTCATAATATAGCAAGACTTCATGTTGTTTGAAACCAGTGTTTTGCTGCTCCAGTGGGACTATCTCTACTGCTCTGTTGTTCAGAAGGCCTTGAATTTCAGAAGCAAGAAGGTCTGACTGAGAGACAGACAGCTTGGGCTGTCATTTGGGTGGATGATCGGGAGGGGTTTCTGACAGGTTTAAGGAGTACCCCTCGAAATAATCCGAAGCACCTATTTGTTTTTTTAGTTCAGTATACTTTATTTAAAGCAATCAAATAAAAAACAAACACTGTTCAACATATGGTGCATCTCAAGATGTATAATACACAAATGTGGGATTAAACAGAGTTGATTAGGCAGGAGTATAGACATAACCCCGCCTCCCAGAAGAAAGCCCTCCCCTCCCTCCCACCCTTGCCGCCACACAAACCAACATGGGTATAGTGAATAAAGAAATATCAGGAACCTAATGCCGGGGAGGGGAAGACATAGTCAGTTGGGATGCCATCCAATAACATATGTGGGGAATGGATACTACTTAGGTGAGGGAGGACCTGGGGTGGTTGACCAGTAGTAAGGTGTGAAGTTTCTCCAATTTTTGTTTATAACCACTGAAGCGCTGATGCAGATCTGCAATTACACACACTGCTTGAAGTGCAAAGAGAATCTCTCTAAACCATTCAATATAACTGGGCATGGACATGTCTAGCCAATGCCTAAGAATAATCTTTTTAGCACATGCCAGGATCAAAGCCATATGGGCTCTTGGGATACCACAGATTGTTCCAGAATATTTGCCTAGTATGCATACTTCCGGACTGAATCTGTCATGAAGGTTTAAAAGTGGAGCTAGACGGGATTGAATCTGAGACCAAGGGGCAAATTTTTCACATGACCACAACATGTGTAATAGGGTGCCACTCCTTGCTACATTTAGGACAGATATCAGTAGAGGTTTGTCCCATTTTATATAATTTAACAGGGGATAATATAGATCATGATTAATTTGGAATTGCATGTAGCGGTACCTGTCCGTTTATCGTTTCATAAAGATTCAAGAATGCATGGGACAGACATAAGGCAATTCTAGTGGGGGTAGGAGGAAGTAAGCTGTTAATCGATTAACTAGAATCTGCAGCTTATCCATCAGGTAGGTAAATGGGCAGACTACGTGGGCCAAGCAGTCCTTATCTGCCTCAAATTCTATGTTTCTCTATGCTTCCAGATTTTAGGCCATGATCTAGAAGAGACAGATGAAGGGATAACCTGGTCCCAAGTGTAGAATCTTGGACCCTCATTGTTTGCAATGACCTTTATGAGGAAGTGATAGGTATACGAGATTAGATGGGAGGTGGGCAACGATTCCAAATAGGGAAGAAGCAAGGTGGCAAAAGGTTGTTCCCAAGGCTTGTTACCAAAATGATGAAGCTCCATAAGTGAGATGTGCATGAATTTAAACACTAAAGATGAAGGCCGCTCAACGGTGACTCTCGCCAAATGAAAGGGCATAAATTTCTGGTCAGTTACTAACTGACTAACTGATTCAACCATTAAATTCGGCCAGAAGGAGGACTGTGTGCTAGTTCTTCCAGATATTAGGAGATTAGGATTACAAACAGGGGCTGAGAGATGTCCCTACAGTTGTCCACCTCTAGATAGGAAGAGAGCTGCGAATGTATTAGGAGGGAGGTCCCAAGAGGAGTGGCCTGCAGTGTTTTTGGGAGACATCTTTTACACAAGAAAGGGACAGATCTATAGTTAATACTATGTTTGATGCAAGACCTACATTCTAGTTCCACTCATAAAGGATAGTAGGGATTGCCGGTCATGTCCGGAGGTGGCCGAAGCCAATAACTTATTCTTGAGAGATGGATAGACAAATAATAGAGGAAGATATTAAGGGCTTGCAGCTCACCATCAGACTTATGACGGGTAAGATGCAGGTAATTCCTTCTTGCCTTCTTATCCTTCCAAAGAAAGGAACTGGTGCACTTGCTGGAACCATGATAAGGGAAGGAAACCGCTGAACTTCAGAAGGGGATATAAGATGCGTGGCAGGACATTCATTTTGATAATACTCATGTGACCCCACAAAGTGAGGGGAAGATGAGTCCATTTATTAAGGTCCGTTTTTATTGCCACTAAGAGAAAACTGAGGTTAAGCTGTTTGTATTGGTCAATTGTAAGGGGTCAGATAAATACCCAGATATTTCAGTTTTGCGGGATTCCATTACAGTCTCAAATTAATTTTTTTATTTTTATTTCATTTGTATTTCGGATGACACCTTTGAGCTGAGGGCTCTTTTACAAAGGTTCCACGTCAAGGCAATAAGGACAATAAGATACAAAACATAACATGATCATTACAATGGAACTTAAAAAAAAAAAAAAAGTAAGGTTACAGTAATAGCAGCTAAAGGCATTGTCAAGGAATTGTGTTGCGAGTTAATTATACAGTACAGGTCAGTGAGACTTTGTTAGGAGTGGGTTAGTGGGAAAAGAGAAAGAAGAGTGTCGGTGAAGGGGTAGTATGGAGAGAGAGAGGAAGGGAGGAGGGAGAAATAGGAGGGCATTGCATTGGGTATGTGGTAGATGGAAAATAGCAAAGGCAATGGGGGATGAAAGGAAGAGGAGACAGATTCATCCTATACCCAGTAATGGGGGTTAGGAGAGGAGGAGGAGCTGAGGCAGTGAGGAGGGACGCTTGAGGGTAGTATCCCTGGAGGGGATTATAAGAAGCAATCACAGAAGGCACTCGTCGATGGTCGAGTTCAGCTCATAATGTGTACTTATTAAGGGGAAGTACCTCCGTTTTACCTAGGTTCAGCTTGTAATTTGAGATGGCACCGAATTTTGAGATAATGTTCAAGGTCGCAGGGAGTGATGTGTCAGGAGATGACAAATGCAGTAAGATATCTTCAGCGCATACAGAAAGTTTGTATTCTAAGTCGTAGTAGAGAGAGATGCCTGTGACCGTGGGAGATCCATTAAGTTTTCTAATTAGAGGATCTAGAAATAAGTTAAATAGAAAAGGGAAAAGGGGACATCCTTGACGGGTGCCCTGTTTCAGGAAAAACGGAGCCGAGAGTAAGCCGTTACAAAGGACCCTTGCCGAGGGAGAGGTGCAGAGAACTTGGATCTATCCGATAAATTCTGCAGGGATGTGAAACCAGGGGAGAAGAGCAAACAAGCAGTCCCATGAGGCTCAATCAAAAGCTTTTTCTGCATCCAGGGAGACCAGGGCAGAAGGTATCAAGGAGTCCCTGGATGCAGAAAGGAGACAGGAAAGTTTCCTCATGTGGTTTGCGGAATGGGCGCCCCCAAACAAAGCCTATTTGTTCCTTACTAATGAGAGAGTTCCAAACAAGAGAGAGACGGGTGGCCAGGAGTTTTGCTAGTATCTTAAGATCTGTATTGATAAGTGAGATCAGTCTATAGTTGGAGACTATGGAGGGATCTTTATTGGGCTTGGGGAGAATGATGATAGTGGCCACGGTTAGACAGGGGGTCAGAAATGCCCTTTTGGAAGAAATAGTGAAGGTGTCCAGAAGAATGGGGCTATTTACGTCTTGAAAGTTTTATAAAAGTTTGCTGTGAATCCATCTGGTCCCGGCGCCTAACCGAGGGAGGTGGTCTATCGCAGTTATAATTTCAGATAAGGTCAGAGGAGCCTGGAGAACCACCACCTCAGAATCCAGCAGAGCGGTGAGCTGAGTGTCAGTCAAAAAGGTATCCAACTGGGTGGACTCAAAGGGGGTAGGGGGAATATAACTCCTGGTAACATTCTTTAAAGGCGTCTACAATGGAGGAGGGGGACATATGTAATTGTCCTGAGGACGTCTGGATGGAGTTGATGATTTTGTCAGTTGTTTGGGATTGGAGATGTAGGGCACGGAGCTTACCTGCCCTTTCTCTTTGGTTGAAGTAAAAGGCTTTAGATCTCAGCATGGCATACTACGCCCGTTCCCCAGTAAGGGAGTTACATTTGACCCGGAGTGATTCCAGGTGTTCCCATTCGTTTACTGGGGTATCTGGCAAAATATGTTTCTCCAGGTGTTTTATTTGATCAAGTATGGTTGATAAAGAGAGATTCATTTGCTTCTTGCGCTTAGTAGACAGAGACGTATAAATTCGCCCCTCAATGAGCATTTAAGAGCACTCCATAGAATATTCAACTTTGGCACTGAGGGAGCATTTGCAGACTCAAAATTAAGGATGTTGTTCTGATTTTAATAGCTGGCTGTTAAGCCACCAAGTTCTGTCTTTACAAGGGGAGGTGGGGAAAATCTAGGTGTAGAATGGCTGGGTGATGGTCAGAAATTACCTTAGAGGTATAGCCACATAGGGAAACCCCCTGTACAAGACCCTTCCCAGCAGGAAGGAATCAATGCGGGAGAAAGAGCAGTGGGGAGGAGAGTAGAATGAGTATTCTTTCTTGTTGGGTTAAGTAATCTTCAAGGATCAGTAAGATCTAATGAGTACATAAAGGTCGTGAGCGGCACTTGATCCAGGAGAGGGTAGATGTGTGTGTGATCTGGACCTGTCCAGAGAAGGTGAAAGTACAGTGTTCCAATCACCCCCCAGGACCATAGGTATAGCCAACCAGTCCGCCAAAACAGTTGCCAGGTTGGTAAAAAAGGTAGGGTCATCCAAATTGGGTCCGTAAACGGAGCAAAGGACAAATTCAGCGTTGCCCAGTAAGGCTCGGATGAATACGAAACTACTGTGAGGGTCTGTGATTTCCTGAAGGAGCCTGAAAGGGAGTTTGCAGGCAATCAATATAGTGATCCCCCCACCTTTTCCGGGAATCAAAACTCGAGCTGAAAACTTGACCCACCTATGACCTTCATAACAATAAGACTTGCTTACTGGGAAGGTGTCTCTTGTAAGAAGGCCACATAGGTTTGTAATGACTGCAGATGAAGGAGAATTTTAGTCTTTTTTAAAGGCGAATGCGCCCCTTTAATATTCCAAGAACAGAAGTTAGCTTCTATCATGAGTGTAACAAATATGCTGGGATAAATCCAGAAATTTTACATTACATCCAATATTGAGAGACACGAAGTTGGCTTAAGTGTGTCTGATGAAACAGAAGACACCCTAGAATACCCTGCTAAATAAGACCCTTCCCTAACCCTCCCTCCCCACAGCAGCCTGACCCAAAATAACTGGTTTCCAATTTTAGGTAGTAAAACCCCACCCCCACCCCCACGGGCCCCTGAACACAGAAAATTCAACAACAATTAAAGAACAAACCCCACTGAAATTGGGGGCCCATTAGAACCAATGTCAAATGCATGACTACTCAGCACAAGTCACCCTGTCCCCTCCCACCCCTAACCCTCCATGATCACAGTGACAATAACAACTATTAAGCCAACAGCCCTTAACATATACTCCAACAGTGGTAACCCATGAAATGGGACGCTATCACGTGGCTAAGCAGTGCAAGACCTGTGGAAGGAAAACAAAAGGGAGGGAGGAAGGGGAAAGAGGGGGCAAAGAGGGAGGGAAAGAGAATGTCCTTATATGGAGGTTGAGAAGCCTGGGACACCTTAGCCTTGTCATAGGCAGCCGCCTGCCACCCCTGGTGGTCAGGGTGGAAAACAGAAATTCTGCACCTTCCCTTTCCAACTGATATTTCTTATCTAGCCTCTTATTAGAAGGGAACAGAATTAGGAGTCTGTAAAATCTTCAATGCATCTTTTTGAAGAATTTATTTACAAGCAAGAGAAGCTCCTTTGTGGGGTTAACCCCATCATCTTGAGGTATTCCACCTCTTCTTCATCCTCTATTTCTTCACTTGTGATGATGCCAAGGGCAACAGCCATTTTCCTCACAAAGTAAAATGTGAGGAATAATCCTCAGTGGTTCTAGGTGGTGAACCAAAATCCTGCTCAGGGAGACCTCAGGTTCAACAGGTTCCCCTTCATCTTCCTCCTCACATTCACCATAATCCTCTTCTTCAATAAATGAGGATTACTTGTGCCAGTTTGTCCAGCTGGGACTTGAACAGGTGGCTGCTGGCCAGTGGGGAAAATACTTGTAAGGCTTGCACCACTTTAAAAGCCTGAGCTATTTCTTGAGGAGAAGGAAGAGCCACAGCACCCACAGAAGTCCCCTTTTTTCCAGTAGGGGGTTCTGTGTGCTTTACTTTCTTTGTCTTTTTAAAGGGAACTGGGGAGCCAGCCAGTTCAGCAAGCCTCTTAGTGCCCTTATCACCCGTCTTAGGGGTTGAAATAGTCATAGCAGTGGTTTCACCCACAGCAGAAGATGGTGTCAGCTGGTCAGAGCCAGAGGGATCCTTAGGTGGAGGAAGTTTTTTCTTAAGCCGTTTCAGGCATTTCTCAACTGTTTTCGTTGAGAAGCTTTTACAAATATCACAATCTTCCTTAAGGTGAACATAGCCCAGGTAGGCAACACACAAACTATTGTCTGCTTTGGCAAACACTTCCCTGAAGTCAGTGCAATTTTAAAACCAGGTTCACAGGGTTTCTTTTATGTTTTCTGACATTTTATCGGTAACGATAAAAATGTGAACCACTAAATAATTTTAAAGTTTAGCGGTTGTGGTGAGTTCTGGAACCGATAAAGCGGTTACAAAAATAAAGTATTTAAAATAAAATGAAACTAAACTAACAGTTTTTTTTTAAGTCAGAAAACTCCAAAATTAACTTGGTTCCCCACCGGTTATACCGAACTGAGAGGAACCAATAAAAACACAAAATTTAACACTAAAACCTAAGGTTTAGCTAAAAATAACAATGAGTAAAAGTCAGCAAATGAAAAAAAAAAGATACTTATATGAATTTATAATTTTGTTCACATCACAGGTACAAGTTGAAGACAGAAACTCCGAGCGACTAGACTTTACAGGTGGAGAGTGAAATCTGAGGGGTTTAGAACTAAGGCAGTAGTTCAAGGCAGCATTTGAACAGCTGTCACGTGCAAAGAGTTCCATCTTTTGCTATGGTCTATCCTCTCTGGGCAGTTCTGGCTGAAAGGGACACTGCAGAAAGTTAGGAATACCTGAGTATTACTGAGGTTAGAATTGGGCAGCTTTGAGTTGGTAGGGGATGCAAAGTGGTCCACTTCCAGTCTGCCCCACCTATCGAAGAAGTCTTGTACAACGGATTGCAAAAGGGCCCACTCATGCGTTCTGGACCGTGTCCTGGTGAGTGCATCGACCAGGGTGTTTTGCGCATCTGGGACGTGAACTGCTGAAATATCAAAATGGTAGTCTATGGTTTAGTTCCATACCCACATTGTTTCGCGGTATAGGGGGTACGAGCGGGTGCCACCCTACCTGTTTAGGTAGAACACCACCGCTGTGTTGTCCATCTGAATCAGGAGGTGTCCCGGGAGAAGTGCAGTGGCAAGTGCCTGTAAGGCATAGAGGACTGCTCCCATCTCTAGGACACTGATCTGTAAGAGCCCTTGGGACTCGGACCAAGTCCCCTCGTCCCATGGGGGCCAGATGTACACCCCAACCCGTGCGGATGCATCCAACATTAAGATTTGGGCAGGTGGTTTTCTTTGGAAGGGTAAGCCTAAGGACAGATATGGGATGTCCACCACCAGTTAAGCTTTTGACGGACTGGTTCTGGGATAGAGACTGGTTGGTTGGTCCAGGTTGTCCCACCGTTGGTCCCACTGCACTCTCAGTGTCCACTGAATTGTCATTATATGCAGTCTGGTCAGCAGAACCGTGATGATAGAGGCCACCATTTGGCCAAGGAAATGGAGAAGCGTCCTGACTGGTGCCCTTGTGGGAGACGAGACGTGGCGGGCTAGACCTAGTAAAATCTAGAATATGTAACTGCTACCATTAGCACCCTCCCGGAGCATCAACCAACTACTTGCACTTACCTCCTGACAACTCACTAGGTTGAGGAACCCCACTCCCAGCAGTTTAGGTTACACCTACCCCCCCCATAACATCGCTCCCACTTCCTTACCCCCTCAGATGCTCCCAACTACCTTACTCCTTCCATCCATGTCTGCAACCCCTCCTTCTTCTCACCTCTGAGAACTTCCAAGTAGGATGTTAACCTCTGACACCGACTAGCTGCTATACTGCCCAAGCTGTTTAATGCTGTTGTATCCTGCAACTGACCTGTACCATGTGTAACCTGTCATCTTACTGTACTGTACTGTCTATGTAACTGACATGGAACCTATAAATAAGCATCTGCTCACTGGTGTAATCAAGACCTCAATAAATAAATAAAAATAAATAGACTCATGTATCACCCTGATAAACTGGAGGGACTGGGTCAGATGCAAAGATGACTTTGCTGCATTTATGGTGATCCTAGTTCTCCCAAGACAGAACAGGTGTCTTCTAGTGTGTGCTGCAGCTGCTGCCTGGATGGGGCCGCTAGGAGCCAATCGTCAAGTATGGGAAAACGTAGTGGCCCTTCCTCCGATGGTCTGCTATGACCACTGCCAGACACTTGGTAAAGACCCTCGGGGCTGAGGGCAGGCCGAAGGGCAATGCCCTGAATTTGCAGTGCCCCCCCGAAGCTCAAACCTGAGGAACCTCCTTCTCCTTATGGTGGTGCTTCCCATAGGATTTATTGTGTGAAGAATCCCCCTGAGAAGAGGACATTTTCTGCATTGTAGCAAGTTTTTGCTCTGTGAGGAAAGCCTGAAGGGCCTTTTGGCAGTGAATTCTTGTCCTGCTGCTGAATTCCTGTGAGGCTTGGCTATTAGGATGTGTAGATAGGTGTCCTGCATTTCCAGTGTTGCTAGCCAATCTCCCTGGTGAAGCATGGGCAGTAAGCCATGCAGAGTGACCATCCGGAAACATTTGTACTCGACAAACTGAGGGGCAAAATGGGGTGTAGGTCCCCTGTCTTCTTGGGCACTAGGAAAAATTGTTAAAAGAACCATGTTCCCTGCTGGGAGGCTGGCAATGGCTTTACTGCTCTCCTGACCAGAAGAGCCTGAATTTCCTCCTGAATTAGCTCTGCATGAGCCAGGGAATAACGGGATGGGAGTGGTGGCCTGTCCAGTGGCATCTGCAGGAATTTGACAGAGTGCCCTCTAGCTGTCATTTTTAGAACCCATTGGTCGGAGGTGACCTTTCGCCAACCCTGGCTATAAAGAAAAAGAGACCTTTAACACGCCTCACTGCCAGGCCTATATAGAAGGAGGAGGGTTCAGCAAGGAGTCAGGCTGTGGTGGGAGGAGAGGATTGGTTTGGTGGCCTAGATCCAGAGCCTGTTGTTCTTCATGAGAAGCCCTTCGACCATAGCCACCTCTTTCTAGCTGCTGTGGCTGGTATCTGGATTGCTGTCCCGCTTTCCCACGAGGCGGTGCTTCGAAAAGGGCCTTTATTTCAGCTTGTACAGTGGCGTGAAAAGTATTTTCCCCTTCCTGATTTTCTCTATTATTGCATATTTGTCACACTGGATGTTTTCAGGTCTTTAGACAAAATGTAATATTAGATAAAGGAACCTGAGTGAACAAATAACACTTCTTGTTTTTTACTTATTTCATTTATTTAATAAAAAGTTAACCAACACCAACTGGCACTGTGTGAAAAAGTAATTGCCCCTAGTTAAATCAGCAAATTAAAGGGATAATTAGAGAGTCAGCTGATTGAACACAGCGAGGCTTGATTACAGCCAGCCCTGCTCAATATAAACCTCACTTATTTTGACCCTTACCATCAAGTCACGTTGCCAGCACAAAGATTCAACAAGCACATTATGCCACGATCAAAGGAAGTTCCTGAAAAGATCAGAAAAAAGTTGTTGCTATCTATCAGTCTGGAAAGGGTTACAAAGCTATTTCTAAGGCTCTGGGACTCCATTGAACCACAGTGAGATCCATAATCTCAAATGGAGAACACTTGGAACAGTAGTGATTCTTCCAGGAGTGGTGGCCTGCCAAAATTACTCCAAGGCGCAGCGTAAAATCATCCAGGATGTCTCAAAGGATCCTAAAGCAACATCCAAAGAACTGCAGGCTTCTCTTGCCTCAGCTAAGGTCAGTGTTCATGACTCCACAATCAGAAAGAGACTGGGCAAAAATGGGTTTCATGGGAGAGTAGCAAGGCAGAAACCACTGCTAACCAATAAGAACATACAGTACATAAAGTGCACCGAACAAATGGCCTTGCCTGCATCCTGTAACTTGGGTGGTTATCTTGTCTGAATGGTCACCAAGAAGGACAGAGCCTTTGAACAGTGCATCCAAGATGCTGGCCTGAACATCTTGGGTAAAGCCGGATACCCGGAACCATGAATGGCGTCAGACACACATGCCCGTGGCTGCTGCCCTTGCAGCTGTGTCCGCCAAGTCATAAGCTGGCCGTAAGACATGTGTGCTGGCATCTGAGCCCGTTTGGAGAAGCTTCTCCAGCTCTGCTTTCTGTGGGCATTCTGGGATTTCTTTTACTATGTCCATCCCCTACTACCAAAGGGCGTTCTAAAACTGCACCATATGCGTCAGGAAATTAAGGGATCTTATGGTGTATGTTGCTGAGGTAAGCCTTACTAGCCATAGCATCAACTGTTTTGACTCCCGATCTGGAAGCTGTATACAAAGGTGCCGTGGCCTCTGGGGACTGTCATGGGCGGCCGAAATTATGACAGAGTCTGCTGTGGGCTCCTTGTCCAGGAAGGGTTCCTCCTTTGGGGCCCTCTAGAGGCGATCAGCCTTTTCGGGCACAGCGGAGAAGGTGTAAGGGTGTTTCCAGGCCACCTTGGTGACATCTGGAAATGTGCTGACGAAGAGCAGGATAATTACTATAGGCTTTGTGTCTTTCTGGCACAGATACTTCACCAGATGGAGCCTCTCTGGGTCAAAGTCCTCCGTGACTCAGCCCATATTCTCCTGAATGTGGTGCATGACCTCCATAAAAGAGGGGTCATCCGTCGGGGACTTGGGAGTGTCCTTGGGGTCTTCGGAAGGAAGACCCCCAGCAGATGAGGGTAATGAGGAGAAAGAGATTGAGGAATGCTCCAATTCCTCCTCCGAGGAGGACTGGGACATGGTACCCCGGCGTCTGCGCTTGTAGTGCTCGGCAGAGTAGGAGGAACTGTGGCTCCTAGTGTAGTCTGTGTTGCCCTTGCCTGAGATGGGTGTGGACTCCTTAAAGGGTTGAGCCTGATTCCCAAGGGAAGAGCCCTCTGCCCAAGCAAGTCTTGGTGAAAGGAGATCAGTCTTAATGCTTTCTCACCAATAACCAGAGAGGGCCTTCTCCTGTGACAAATGAAGCCTTCGTTCCAGGTCGGTCGTTGGCCCTGATGACACCTCAGTTTCTCATTCTGGCATCTGTGCATGCCCTGGAAGGGATGTCGGTACGGTGGGAGGGGGTCCAACGTCGGTAGCCAAAGCTTAGGCTAAAGCCGATGGCAGGCGGTTCTTGGTAGGGCTGGGCCACGAGCATACATTGGACACCGGTGGCGGGGAAGCTGATGAAGGCGGGGTCTGGACCAGCGGCACAGCCATTGAAGAAGTGAAGATGGAAGAGTGTTGTCAGCAGGTGTCGCCCACAGGCGACCGTGTATCTGCTGAATGTTTGTCAGATGTTGGCTTGTACGTCCAAGAGGGCTATGATGTTGATCCCCCTGAGGAGTGCACTGAGGCCCTATGTTTGTCCCAAGAGTCGGCACCAGAGACAGAGGCCGACCGGGAAGAAGCTGACGGTACTGAGGCAATCAGCCCAGCACCTGAGGTGGACCTGAAGCGTTCAGAATGCCAGCCGGAGGCTGGATATGGAAATTACGTACTTACCGTAATTATTGATCTTCTTCGACAGTCTCCATCACTCATTCACACTAGTGGGATAGTGCCGGAGGTGCTAGGACCAAGCGGGAGCCAAACATTTTCAGAAGGGCCGGCGCCGAGGTAGGACCATGCATGCGAGGCACCGCGAGACTGACTCGCGCCTGTATAGGCTATCTCGGCATCGACCCTCCAACCGCCTTAGTACCTTTTCGACCAAGGAGGTGCAGCGTAACTAATGAGAATAACTCATTCTGAGTGTCTGGGCCTGAGAGGGCCCAGATGGCATTTGTAAGAAAGGTCAAAAGAACAATGTCTTCACAGTCCGAACCACAGGCCATGAAGACCAGGAAAGAAAAATGAGTGAACCCAGGGGATGGTGGGTGGGCGTGTGAATGAGTGATGGAGACTGTCCAAGAAGATCAATAATTACGGTAAGTACGTAATTTCCATATCTTCCTGGACTAAGTCTCCATCACTCATTCACACTAGTGGGAGAGTACCAAGCTAAAATCAACAACCCTGAGTAGGGTGGTAGGAGATAGGGTTCACTCGGAAAGGACAGCCAAGGACTGTCCTGTTAATAAAAAGAGCTGTCTTGTAAGAGCATCTATAACATAGTGTCTACAAGATAAAAGCTCGAGTTGTAACTCGTCACCTTGCCGACAACTACAATGGGCAAAAATTAAAGTCTGCCAGGCAGCCGCAACTATTCTAGGAGAGCGGCAAGAACCTGGCCTCACAATTTGATCTAGGACCAAAATTAATAGTGTCAAAGACATGCACTAATCTAATGTAAAAGACCTCAGGAACTGCAAGAGCCGGAGGTAAAGTGTACAGGTTCAGGGTAGTATGACTGTACGTGAATATCTGCGAAGCTACCTTAGAAAGAACCTACTTGACCAATGGTCAAGAAAGAAGCATGTCATCTGTTAAGCTGGAGCAAACATGGAAGTAGGAATCTAAGTTCCGACTTGTTGAAGAGTCACTTCTGTTGCTGCAATGCTCTTATCAGGAGAAGAAGCCTGATTAAAAACAAAAGGGACTAACAGACTGGTTAGATGCTAGGTTTTGGAAATATCTCGAATAAGAGAATTCTCTTAGAGAAAAGAGGTGAGTTATACCACCGCTGGATCGGACTGCCCCTAGGGGTAGAAGAAAACAGGTACCCTTTACTGAGGTTTGAGGCGACCGCCTCAGGGTTGGCGGGAACCTGATCAGATCCAAGCGTGGTATCAGGAAATTCCAACTAGGCCCTGTGCTGTGAAATTCTGACCCCTTTTTTTTGTATTAGTATTCATTAGTCCGAGCCTGACAAGGTTGCTGGCTGCTATTTGGCAAGGACTGCCTGATACAGAAAAGACAAGGATGTCATCCCTCTGAGGAGCAAGAGGAGCCTGAAGATCCATAACTGAACCCCTGACTGGACTAATAATAGCCAGACAGATGTTAACTACCTGTGGCGAAGCAGCCACCAGAGGGGCAGCATCAAAAAATGGGCTGTATACCCCATCAAAGGAGCGTGACAGTCTGTGCAGCTCCCGACCATAGAATTAAAATGTTCCAAAGACTGTAATTGTCTTGACCACTGAAAAAATCTAGACGCAGAGGTATATAGTTCACAGATCCAGTCTGAACACTATGGTGGACCCTATAAATGAGGAACTTCTAAAAGAGCTTGCATCACAAACTCTGATGATAGAGAGGGCATTCAGTATATAAAATGAGTCATCCGCTGTATCACTGACCAGAAGGACAGGGAAAGACTCATCCAGATGCCTTTCTACACAGAAGGACCCCAAAAAGAGGTCTCGGTTAGAGCCACTAGAAACTCCGCCACCAGGAAGGGTGTAGAGGAGCTTGGCACCACGTAGGGGGCTGAGAAAGTGCTGAGCGGAATGAGAGATTCCGCTGACAGAAACAGAACAAAGAGTCCCATCAGCGGAAAATCGCTGGATGAGGAGATCCGATGCAGACCGCCACCCACTAAAATGTGTGGAAATAATCCGCAGAATAGGAATTCATTCCATGGAAACATCCCAACACAAGTCCTGCAGAAGAGAGGTCTGCAAACACAGATCTTTCCTAGTTCTGTCAGACAGCACCAACTGGCACCCCTGCGGCACTAGCATCACTCCTGGCAAAAGAAGCGCAAGCCGTAACCATGCCAACCTGAGAGACACCAGAGGCACCCACAGCAGAACCCGCAGATATCCTCAGTACCAACGGCAGCAATGGCACGCAAGGGCACCCCCCGACGCTCATGGCACCCATGGTACCATGGCACCCATGGCACCCACGGGTGCTCGGCATTGCCCGCGCCATCCGCGGGTGCCTGGCACCGCCCGAGAGTGCTCGGCATCGCCCGCGGCACCCGCGTGTGCACGGTGTCGCCTGCGGGTGCACAGCGCCGCCCGCTGCACCCGCGGGTGCCAGGCATTGCCCGCGGGTGCACGGTGTTGCCCGTGGGTGCACGGTGTTGCCCGCGGCACCCGCGGGTGCACAGCGCCACCCACGCCACCACACGTGTTCCCGGTGCCGCCCACAGCCCCCTGCGGGTGCCCGGCACCGCCCACAGCACCCACAGGTGCCCGCGGGCATCAGTGGCACCGTGAGACAGCCACAGCACCGCTAGCGGCGCCGACAAAGGAGCACCCACGGTGCCAAGCACGGCGCCGAACACAGCGTGAGTCACGGAGCCGACCCACGGCACCGAGCATGGCACCGACTGCAGCACAGAGCACGGCGCCGACCATGGCACCGAGCAAGCCACGGCGCCGACTGCAGCACAGAGCATGGCGCCGACCACGGTGCTGAGCACAGCGCCGAGACACGGAGCCGAGCACAGCACCGGAGCAAGCCACGCGCCGACTGCAGCACAGAGCACGGCGCCGATGGAGCGAGCATCAAGGCCGGCCACGGGCGCCCGACTGCACCAGTACGGTGTCAGCATGGCACGAAGCCACGGGCGCTGACCCAACGCCAGCGGGCGCCACCTATGGCACCCATGCCAAACCAGGGGCACGCACCAGACCTGCGGCACCACCAAGGTGTTGGGCACAACGCCAGGAAAACACACCATGGAAAGAAGAGAAAGGCGGAGTCCGTGGCCGCCCCTGCATGGAAAAGGAAGAGGGGGTAGGCACGGGGCTGACAAGATGGCGAAGGCACCAAGAGGGCACCACGTTCATTCAGATCCAATTGACCCGGCTCCGGTCCAACGGCTCCGAGGCCCGGAGTCCCAGAAACCAGGAACACAACCAGGAAAAAAGGAGTCAAACCCCCTGCTCCACAGGAGCGGCCCAGAGGTGAAACTGCTCACCGGAACTCCAACAAGGACAGAGATGGAGTCCGGAGTTGAGAAAGCAGCCGTTAGGAGCGGGGCCAAGGGTGAACCCATGAAAGTCGGTTCAGGCCTATCGCCCCTACCAACGAACAATCCTCGTGCAGACATACCAATGGGCAACCTCGAGCAGCACCGATTCTTCTTCCCCAAACGAAGAAGAAGAGCTCGAGGCTAAGCGGAGCTGGATCCCCGGCACCGCCAGATTCGTGCTTCGGTGGACTGTCCTCCCCGCCGAGCACAGGACTGTCCATAGTCAGACCCCCCCGTTACTTATGGTGGCAAACCGGCACAGCCCTCTGCCATAACAACTTTCAAACGAAGTCTTCCTACCGTCACCGCTACCGTCTAAGGACAACTCCGTGGATGGCAGGAAAGAATTTCTTCATAATCTTATTCGTAAAATAAAAAATTACTACTAAATAGTTAAATTAAAACTTTTAAATTAAACACTAAAAGCTGCTGTCATATAGACGAAAACTTTGACTCCGGCAGACGAGCGACGTCGACATCCAAGCACACTCGACGGCGGGAGAAGAGGAACTGAGGCGGTTGGAGGTCGACGCCGAGATAGCTCTATACAGGCGCGAGTCCGTCTCGCTGATGCCGGCGTATCGTCCTACCGGCGCCTGCCCTTCTGAAAATTTTGGCTCCCGCGGTCCTAGCGCCTCTGGCGCTATCCCACTAGTGTGAATGAGTGATGGAGACTTAGTCCAGGAAGATCATGCAGCTGGACTTTGAGTGGCTGTAAGGCTAGGCCTGAGGACCCAGAGCCAGGATCCTTACCTCCTAATGCCCTGATCAGGGTGGGTGGCTTCATTACCACTAGCCGGGTAGGGGAGCATGCCACCTGGGATGCGAGTCCGAGCAACCCCGGGAGGCAGAGAGGGAGCCGGAAAATACAGGTTACTCACCTGTAACAGGAGTTCTAGGAATGGTATATGTTGTTCATCCACACTCATTGGCAGGTATCCTTGCCGCTTAAATCTTGCGGAAGGTCTTCAAGCTTGCTCCTCCCACCCACCGGGTGGTATAACTCGGCTCCGCCCCATGATGCCAGATCTGCCCGCTGGAAGCTCAGGTAAGGTCGAAGCCAGGAGGTCGGTGGATCGTGAGGATGAACAACATATACCATTCCTAGAACTCCTGTTACAGGTGAGTAACCTGTATTTCTAGGGACATGGATATGTTGTTCATCCACACTCATTGGCAGACTCCTAGCAGTTCTCCGGGAGGAGGGAGGCAAGAGCGACACCCCAATACTTACTTGGGAAAGAGAGACTGGAGAACCGAGGCCCCAAAACCAGCATCCCGGCGTGACTCAAGGTCGATGTGGTAATGGGTAATGAAGGTGTTTGCTGACTTCCAGGTAGCAGCCCTGCAGATTTCCTGGATAGGGACATCCCTGGAAGCAGCCACCGTTGCAGCAGTATGGCGGGTAGAATGAGCTCTTATCCCTCTGGGAGGCTCCATGCCCGCCAACTTATAGCAGAGATCTATGCAGGAGGTTACCCACCTGCTTATCGTCCGCTTGGCTGCAGGTCTGCCAGATGCGGCTTCAGCGTAGGTGACAAACAGCGCGAACCTTCCCGAATTTTCAGCCGCGGCGCCCTTATAATAAGCGAGCGCCTTCTAGGTCCAGAGTATGGAGCCTATTCGCCTCCGAGGTGTGATTGGGGTAGAACACGCGCAGAGTCAACACCTGGTTAAGGTGAAACTCCGACACCACCTTCGGAAGGAATTTCGGTGGGGCGCAGGACAACCTTGTCCCTGTGGAAGACCAGGTAAGGAGACTCGATGGAAAGCGCCTGAGCTCTCCCATCCTTCTGGCTGACGTGATAGCCACCAAGAAGGCGGTCTTCCACGACAGGTGAGAGAGGGCACACCTGTGCATAGGTTCGAATGGCTTGCCCATGAGCTTTGCCAGTACCAGCAGTAGATCCCACGGAGGTGGGGGTTCCCGCACTGGAGGGGAAATGTGATCAAGGCCTTTGAAAAAGCGCCAGACCACCTTCTCCTGCGCCACCGACTGCTTCCCGGCCCGCGCCCGGTAAGCAGAGATGGCTGCCAGGTGCACCCTTAGGGTCATCGACCTAAGCCCTTGCCGAGAAAGGGACCATAAATAGTCCAAGATGCTTGCCAAGGAACAGGAGGAAGGGTCCAAGCCCTTGCCCTGACACCAAATGGAAAACCTTTTCCATTTGAAGGCATAGCATTTTCTGGTCGACTCCTTACGGGACGCTTCAACTACATTGAGGACCTCGTCGGAAAGACCCAAGGCCTGGAACTCTAGCCGCTCAGGAACCAGGCCGTCAGGTGCAGGGATTGAAGGTCCGGATGGAACACCTTCCCCTGATTGACTGAGAGCAGGTCCGGGCGAGCTGGAAGCTGCCGCGGAGTCCTGGAGCTGAGACTGAGGAGATCTGGGTACCAGAACTGGCGAGGCCAGTCTGGGGCTATCAGAATCACCTGCGCCTTGTCCCTCCTCGCCTTGAGAAGCACCTTGTGGATCAAGGGAAATGGGGGAAAGGCGTAAAAGAGGCCCGGGGTCCATTGCCTCGAGAAGGCATCCCCCTGCAGCGAGCCCTGCTGAGGGGGCGGGCATGGAACAGACTCAGCACCTGCTCTCCTGGAGGCAAACAGGTCCACCTGAGGTGTGCCCCAAAGGGAGAACAGATGCTGTACTACCTCCAGCAGGAGAGACCACTCGTGGGATGCAGCCCTATCCGGCTCAGGGCATCGGCCAGGGTGTTGGAGGCTCCTGCCACGTGAATGGCTAGGAGATCCGCCTCCAGGCTGCGCCACGAGTGACCAAATCGCGGAGGCTTCTTGCATAGAAGCATGGAGCGCGGCCCCGCCTCTGGCGGTTTAGATAGTACATAGTCGTGGTATTGTCCGCCTGACCTGGACCACTTGACCCCCGGAGGAACGAGCAGAGGCGGTGAGAGCTAGGCGGACCGCTCGGAGCTCCAGCAGGTTGATGTGGCATCGGGACTCCCGCGGGGACCAGAGGCCATGAGCCCGGTGTTCCCCCAGATGGGCACCCCAACCCATCAGAGAGGCATCGGTCGACAGAGAGACCGTCGGCTCGGGCGGACTAACGGGATGCTCCTCCTGCAAATGATCTGGAACGGTCCACCACTGGAGAGCTGCCCACGTCCCTGTGTCACCGACACAAGCTGGTCCAAGGGATCGCAGCATTGTGACCACTGGCTGGCCAGTCCCCACTGAAGGGGACGCATGTTCCAGCGGGCCCAACGGACCACGCTGGTGCAGGCCGCCATGAGACCCAGGAGGCGCAGGAAGTCCCGGGCAGGGCGCAATTGCCCAACCAGAAATGATCGGGCAAAGGAGGAAAGAACCTCGGCCCTGTCCGCCGGGAGCCGCGCTCTGGCTCGAAGAGAGTCGAGCTGCGCCCCGATGAATAGAATCACCTGCTTCGGCTCGAGTTCCGACTTGGCCTCGTTGATAAGGAAGCCCAGTTGAGAGCAGACCTGGAGGGCCAGATCTCTGGACCACTCCGCCTCCTTCCTGGAGGGAGCTGCTATCAGCCAGTCGTCCAGGTAAGGGTACACCCGGACCCCTCGGCGCCGCAGGAATGCTGTCACCACAGCCATGCATTTGGTGAAGACCCTGGGAGCTGGAGACAAGCCGAAGGGCATGGCTTGGAACTCGAAGAGGGATCCTTCCGCTCGGAAGCGAAGGAATCTCTGGTGAGACGGACGGATAGGGACGTGAAAAAACACGTCCTGCAAGTCCAGAGAGCAGAACCACACGCCGCGTTCCAAGGATGGTATTATCTGAGCCAGAGTGACCATCCTGAAGGTTCGAGACCTTAGGAACTTGTTTAGGTCGTGTAGGTCGAGAATGGGCGCCAGCCCCCGTCCGCTTCGGAACCAGGAAGTACCTGGACACAAACCCTGGGTCTGAAGGAGGGTCCACCACCTCTCCTTACCACCTCCTTCTGGAGGAGGAGAGCAATGGCCTCGACGAGCCGCCAGTGAGGCTGGGATCTCAAGCCCCCGGGAGGGGCGCACGCCTGAAGGGTGGTGCCTGCTCAATTCCAGAGGCAGGCCTCTTCCCACCACCTCCAAGACCCACCTGTCCGTGGAAACAGCGGACCAGGCGGAACGGAAGTGCGGATTGGCCTCCAATGGGGACCCAGGGAAGTGACGGGATGGGGCGACCCCTCAGCCTGTCACTGGCAGGCTTGGAGGAAGGAATCGCCGAGGGACCTCCTGGGCCTTTCCTCCCTGCCTCCTGTTAGAGGAAGCCGGCGGCTTGGGTTCGGGATGCCAAGGCCGAGCCTGCTGGCCCTGACGTTGCTGGGCCGGGCGCCCGGGGCACAGAAGGACGAAAGGGCTTAGGCTGTGGTTTGCGGCCTTTGTCCTTCTGAGCGGAAGAGACCGAGTCCAAGGTGGCATTGGACTCTCGATCCTCTGCAGGTGACCTTCCACCCCAGGGTCAAGAGGTCAGTCCCCAAAAGGAACATCCGCCAACTTGTGCTGGGTATCCAGTAAAGGTGGATATCCTCAGCCAAGCCCACGACCGATAGCCACTCGCGGCCGCCACCGATCTGGCACATGAGTCCCTATATCCAAAGCAGTCTGGAGCTGCTGTTTGGCCACTGCCCTGCCCTGGTCCCGCACCTGCTTAACCGTAGTCTGCAGATCGGCGGAAGATGAGGGATGACCTCATCCAGGAGCCCAACAGGGCATGAGAAAAATGTGCCATGAGGACGGCCGAACTGGCCTGGACGAAGGCCGAGAGGACGCAGCGTAACTTCGCCCGGCATAGTCCATTCCTGGACTCCTTGTCAGGAGGTTTGTCCACATCCCTGGCGCTGCCGGGCGCGACCGAAAACGCTGTCGGTAACCAACCCCTCAGCAGAGGGGTGTTCCAAAACCGGACAAGGAACCGGTAGGGACCGGATACTTCTGGCCATCCTGGCCGAAGGCGCAGGGCAGGAAGCAGGGCTGCCAAGCTCCAGTGCCGACCCACTATGGCCTCGCCACCGGAAAGGCCTCCGTCCGGAGAATCCTCGGTCCAGAATCTCCGTGAGGGGATACCTGGCCTGTTTGAACGGGTTCGAGCTCCATCCCGTAGACTCCCGAGATGAGCCAAGCAGTCCTAGGAAGGACGACGGCTATCGTCCATTGACTGACCTCCTGAAGACTCCAAGTCCAGTCGCTTGGAGAAAAGGAGGAATCATCTTCGGACTCGGAAGAATCTCGAAGAGCTGCCTCTGGCCTGAGCCACCCTTCACCTGCGAGGTCGGTCGGGAGTGAGGGTAACTGACAACCGATGGGGTAGACCCTTAGCCGACCGAGAATCCTTGGTCGGAGCCCCAATTGGTGGCTGTGGGCGGAGGTTCCACCGAATCGATGGAGCAGCTGGTTTTGGCCGAACAACCGCCTGGGTATAGCTCCTCGGATAAGTCGAGGGGTTGTGTCGGCTGCCCGGTGACAGCTGACTTAATGGCGGGGCGGCACGGGTCGGCTTATTCCCGGCCAGGAAGAGCTGTTGCAACACAAGGTCCTCGTGACCGTCCGACGCAATTACGCCGAAGCCTCCCCTCATCCAGGGAGGAGGACGAGGACAGGCGACGCGCTTACCGCGGAAGCGACCGAGACCGCCCATGACGGTGGGATCGGCTGGACCGCTGGAGAGGTCCGGACCGGTATCGAGTCCCGGAATTTCCGAGGTCGGTGCGGGAGGTTCGGCCGAACCGGCACTTCTTCGGCTCGGATGGTCCATCCAGGGCTCCGAACCAGAGGCATAGGCGAGCCCACGGATCCTCAACTCCTCCGGGGAACGGGGAGGGGAATCTCGGCTGCTAAGGCGACAGCCCGTCAATGGGTCGAGAAAATCTCGACTTCGACCGGTGGGAGTCTCGGTCAACTGACCTGACGGGGGACACCGTGAGGCCAGTGGCGAGGCCGACGGTCGACCAAGCCGGACGGTCGACGGCCCGGGAGAGGACCTTTCCGCCCCAAGAAGCGTCGACGGAGGGACTTACCCCTGTCCCTCTTTTGGACCGAGAATAAGGTCCAGCAGCACAGGCCCTTCTCCTTTAGTGGAGAGGGACAGACAAAACTCCTTAAAAGAAGCCGTGTAGGAAGAACCCAGAGAGGCGGGATAAATGCCGCGGCCGGAGAATATCTGACCAGCGCCAGCCTCCTCTTCGAGGGCTACTCATCCGCCGAAGCTGATCCGCCGAGCTCCGGCCGCTGACACCGCCAACCGGCCTCCTTGGACTTCACCGAGGGAACGCTCGGACGCCCAGTTGCAATCGGGCAGCACGGTCTCGAGGACGAGGTCGAGAAAGATGAGCACAGGTCGCAAGCCTGCGGGTCGCGGCTCAAGGCCTACAGTAGACACACGCGGAGTGTGGATCCGTCCGAGACATCTTCTGCCCGCATGGGCATCTCCGAAATCCGGGAGTCGATTTGTCCATCGCAGCAGCGAGGGATAGAAGACTGAAGTCTTTTTTTGCAAAATTTATTTTTAAATCCGCAAACGGAGAATAGGAACCAGTCACAAACGCAGAGCGTTAAGGAGGGAACCTGAGCTTCCAAGCGGTAAGGAAGATCTGGCGTCATGGGGCGGAGCCGAGAGTTATACCACCCGGGTGGGTGGGAGGAGCAAGCTTGAAGACCTTCCGGCAAGATTTAAAGCGGCAAGGATACCTGCCAATGAGTGTGGATGAACAACATATCCATGTCCCTAGAAACCTGGACTTTGAGGGTGATATCTCCATTTCCCTCTCCTTCTCCTTATGGTGGTGCTTCCCAGAGGATTTTTGTGTGAAGATCCCTGAGAAGAGGAATCGCTCTGCATTGCAGCAAGTTTTGCTCTGTGAGGAAAGCCTGAAGGGCCTTTTGGCGGTGAATTCTTGTCCTACTGTTGAATTTCTGACAGTGCGGGCAGGCCTTGGTATCATAGTCAGGGCCTAGGCACAGGAGGCAGACTGAGTGTCCATCCTTGGACGGAATTTGTTTGCCGCAGGCACACTTCGATTGGCGCCATTCAATGGAGCAGGTCGGAGAAGACGACATACACAATGGTAGGGCCAGGAAAAGCAAACTTTTTTGCTGAAAAAGTAAGAAAAAAGAAAAGACAAACTACTGGCAAAATGGAGGTTGAACGTAAAAAGAGGCGTCCGTGGCGCTGATGTATGCGAGTCAATGGTGGGAAAAGAACTGAGGTGACGCTGAAGACCGCTCCCCTGTATGGCATGCGTGATGTCGGGGGCAGGCCGACACCGGGAAGGAGGGGTCCCCACTCTGTACTGCTGGCTAGAAGTTTTCCGAGGGGTCCTGGCACCTGCCGGCTTCAGTCCTACTGGTGTTACCTACTGCAAGAGCTGACTCTCAAAGTAATATCTACTGTCATAGATGAGTAACCTGTTTTTCTAGGGACGTGGATATGGTGTAGTATCCATACTTCTGGAAGACTCCTAGCAGTTCTACGGGAAGAGGGGACAAGGCGCACACCCCTATTTGGGAACAGAGATTTTAGAACTGAGGTCCCAAACCAGCATTCTGGCTTGACTCAAGGTCCGATATGGTAGTGGAAATGAAGTTGTGTGCTAACTTCAGGTAGCAGCCCTGCAGATTTCCTGGACAGGACATCCCTGGAAGCAGCCACCAAGGCAGTATGCAATGAGGTGGAATGAGCCCTTAGCCCTATGGGGCTCCACCCAACAACCTATAGCACAGGACGATGCAGGAAACAATCCATCTGTCAATCATCCGCTTAGTTGCTCGTGTGCTAAGTGCAACTTCAGCGAGGTGACAAATAGCTGGTGAACCTCTCCCTGAACTCCAGCTTGCGCTCTTTATAATAGGAGGGCTCGCTGCAGGTCCAAAGTATGGAGCCTGTGCTTGGCCTCCGAGGTGTGGTTGGTGAAGTACAAGGGAGAATAATCACCTGGTTAAGGTGAAATCGACACAACCTTCGGGAGGAACTTTGGTTTGGGGCAAAAGGCAACCTTGTCCCTATGGAAGACCAGGTAATGAGACTCCACCGAGAGTGCCTAGAGCTCGCTGATCCTTCTGGCTGATGTGATAGCCACCAAGAAGGTGGTCTTCCACGACAGGTGAGATATTTTGCACATCTGCACTTGTTCAAATGGCTTGCCCATGAGCTTTGCCAACACCAGCAATAAGTTCCACAGTGGTGGTGGTTCATGCACCAGAAGGGAAATGTGGTCAACTCCCTTGAAAAAGTGCCATCCTTCTCCTGCACCACCAACTGCATACCAGCCCACACCCAGTAAGCAGAGATGGCTGTCAGTTGCATCTTGAGGGTTGTCGACTGAAGGTCTAACACAGAGGGACCAAAGGTATTAGAAAATGCTAGTCACCAGACAGGATAAAGGCGTAAGCATTTTGGTTGACTCTTTCTGAGATGCCTCCACCACAGTGAGGATATCTTCTGAGAGACCCAAAGCCTGGAACTCAAGCTGCTCAGGAACCAAGCTGTCAGGTGCAGGGACCGAAGGTTCAGATAGAGTAAATGGAAATTATGTACCTACCATAATCCCTTGATCTTCTTGGACGTAAGTCTCCACCAATCATTCACACTAACGGGATCTACGCCCGGGAGGGCGCGAACCCAGCGGGAGCAAACTTTTGAGAGGGTCGGCCCCAGGATGGAGCCACAAGGAAGTGCACCCAGCCATGGCTCGTGTAGTGAAAGACTACCGGCTGCCGACTCCTCCAACCACCTCAGTACTTTTTTTCCTGAGGAGGTGCAGCGTAACTCACCTAGAGGTCTAACCTAACAAAATCGGACATAAGATAGTCCGAATGACCCATATAAGAAGGGTCAACAATAGAGTCTTCACAGCCCAACCACTGAGGGAGTGAAGACCAAAAACAGAGACATGAGCTCGAGGGATGGCATGTGGGCATGTGAATGAGTGGTGGAGACTTCGTCCAAGAAGATCAAGAATGACAGTAGGTATGTAATTTCCATATCTTCCTGGACATAAAGTCTCCACCACTCATTTACACTAATGGGAGAGTACCAAGATAACAAACCCCTGAGACGGGCGGCAGGAGAAGCTAAGAGCTCACATACTTAGGACAGAAGTCCATTAAGAATAGTTCTACCAAAGGACAGATGTCATCTGGCATGGACATCTAAAGCATAGTGCTTTACGAAAGTATGCACTGAGCTCCATGTAGCCTCATTGCAAATGTCTGCAATGGGCATGTTGCGGATTTCCGCCAGAGATGCCGCAACTGATCTAGTAGAGTGAGCATACACTCTGCCTTCTAGCTTAACCTGTGCCATAGAATAGCAGTGGCGGAGGCATGTTACCAGTCACGCTGAAATGCACCTAATAGCGACAGGTTGGCCCAGCCAGGTCTCGCTGAAGGAAACAAACAGTTGTTGAGCCTTGTGAATTTATTTTTTTCTATCCAGATAGAAACACAGTGCTCTCTTAACATCCAAAGAATGCAGGGTACATTCCCCTTCATTCTGGAGGTTAGCAAAGTAGGTAGGTAGGACTAAAGGTTGGTTTAGATGAAATTCTGAGACAATCTTGGGAAGAAACTTAGGGCGAGTCCTAAGAACTACTTTGTCCTTGTGAAATACAGTGTATTTGTGACCAGAGCATGTATTTCAGAAACTCTATGGGCCGAAGTGATGGTCACCAGGAAGGACATTTTCCAAGTGAGGAACTTCAATTCGCAGGTAGCTAGAGGCTCAAAAGGTTTCAGAGTGAGCATGTCTAGCACAAGGTTAGCGTCCCAGGCTGCGACTGGACGTCTGATAGGAGGTCTGGTATGCAGAATGCCCTTAAGAAACCTCTTAACTACAGGCAACTGAGCCAGAGACAAGAAATGTACCGGCTCATGATAAGCTGAAATGGCACAGAGATGAACTTTGACTGTAGAGTACTGCAGACCTGAATTTGAGAGGTCTAAGACGAACTCCGACACTTTATTTGGTGGGCAGGAAAAAGGGTTTGAAGAGGATTTTGCACATCAGGGGGAGAAACGCTTTCATTGGCTGTGTAGGTTTTTCTAGTGGCTGGTTTACGCGCAGCCAAGAGAATATCTGAAACCCAATGGGCAACACTGAACCTATTCACCTCTATCTCTTCAGGAGCCAAGCGTGAAGGTGAAGCGTCTTCAGATTGGGACGGACCACAGACTCCTGGGTCAGAAGGTTCGTCTGAAGGGGAAGTGCCTGTGGGAGTGTTGCAGACAGACTGTTGAGTAGCGGGAACCAAATCTGTCGAGGCCAGAAGGGAGCAATGAGAATAATTCTGTCTCCCTGAGACTCGAATTTTAGAAGCACCCTCTGAATTAGAGGAAGAGGAGGAAAGGCGTATAGAAAGCGTTTTGTCCACTGCAGCCTGAACGCATCCTGACAGAAAATGCCAGGCCCTGGATTTCACGAGCAGAAGAGAGGCAGTTTTGCATTGAGTGGGGATGCAAAAAGGTCCAGGTCTGGACTTCCCCACTCTTTGAAGAGTGACTGAGCGACGGTTGAGTCGAGAGATCACTTGTGAGGATCTGTCTCCGTTCTGCTGAGACGGTCTGCTAGTTTGTTCTTCATGTCTGGCAGGTAAACCGTGTGGATTAGAGCACTGTGCTCCTGGCACCATACCCACACTCTCATAGCTTCCCTGCATTAATGGGTAAGAGTGTGCACTGCCCTGTTTGTTGATGTAATACGTCACTGCTTTGTTGTCCGTTTGAAGGAGAATGTTCTTGTGACAGAGTATGTCCTTCAAGGCCTGGACTGCATAGAGGGTGAGTGGTTGGGGACCACTGAGTACTGAGCATCCAGTGAGAGGTTCTCATGTGGAGACGAGCTAGGGGTACACTGAACACCAAGGATGCCATGAGACCCAGCATCCACTGCACATTGAGATAGCCTGAACCGAGCTGTTTTCTCGATATGCAGAGCCATCTAGCAAGATATAGCTCATTCTGTCCTCTGGAAAAAAAGCTTTTCACACAGAAGGTATCCAGAAGAGTGTCACAAACTTGCTCAGCTGGTCAGTTCTCTACTCCCAAAGTGCCAACCTCTGAGCGTATGATTTATGGACAGTGAACACAACAAGGTAACCCTCTTGTCTGTTTTGTGGGTTCAAGTCACCTTAGTCTCAAGCTCTGGAGGAATTCAAACTGATAACCTCTTGTTAGCGTACCCAATTATCAGGCTCGAATAATTCTGTCTTGGGGGTGGGTCAGATATCTTTGCCTATGGGCACCTAACCAGGTCTACAAAATGAACCCTTAGAACCCTATGCAAGACCTTAGAAAACTATCCATTTCTCAGTTTGGTATAACAATAAGCTTAAACACAGTGTCAGCTATAACCTTTAAAAGCTTCACTCAAATAAAAAGAAATGTCAAGGCAGTTTCCGTTTTAAAATATATATCTTTACTTTAAAACAGGAAAACAGAAAATCATTACAGAACAAACATATCCCAACACATACAGTCTTAAAACAAACACGTAAAAGTGCAGATTCCTACAAATAATAACTCTCAGACTAATCTTGTCTAAAGTCCTTACTTCTGAATCTTCCAGTGCTGATGTCCTTCTTTCAGTCAGAAATAATATTGTGTGTCTTTCAAGGTTTGCAGTAGGCTTAACAACATTCTTGAGCCGGCCTTCTCTCTGAGGTCACCTAACTCCGCCTTGGTGTAACAAAATCAATATTTTATAACACAGGGTGTCTAAATAAGATACACTCAATTCCTCTTGTGTACCATTCAGATATGTGCACATTCCACTTGTGTGCACAAATTATCTCGGTCCCGTTTCACTTCCTATTTGGCGCAATATTAATTTGATCAGTTGTGTGCACAACGATTTTCGGTTGTGTGCACAGATTTTCTAGTAAAAAGCTTGTTTTTAAGCTGTCAGTCGAGCTTGTAATATAGCAGCCAGCAGTCTGATTAGCTGTGAATGGGTCATCTGAGGTAAGCAATAGATGACTGTCTTTAGAGGCAACCGTGTAATCAGGTGCTAATCACCTGCTTGACCATCCGCTTCTTGACTACCATCATTAGGTGAAGCTAGTCCGGGTAGGGGGGTCCTTAAAATCCCATTCAGATCTAGCACTCTAAGCTAACTCTTGGGCAGAAAGTGCAGCTGCTGGACAAAACGCCTGCCCAAAACTGTTTCATAAAACGGAATAGTAGAGCTGTGTCAGCCTTTGCCTGATTGATAGATGATGAAATTGTGCTCTGTGTTGTGCTCAGTGCTACACAGAACAATGCCGAAGAGAAGAGAAAGCTGATGACACTGAGCTGGAGGTACCGTTGACGGTAGAAGTGTGGTGAATGATGCACAGCGCAGAGAACAATGTAACAGAATATTGCACTACAATGCACCCGAGTCTGTGAGTAACACAGTACTAGAATAAAATTATATTCAGTACAGTACTTCCGTGCTTATGAATGTTATTTTGGATTGATTATGCTGCGATCCTACATATAAGACTTTTCTTGCCTCAAAACTGTTCAGATACTAACATTTTCAGTTATGTGCATTTTCAGTTGTGTGCACATATTCAGCTGGTCCTGAGCTTGTGCACACAACCGGAATTGACTGTATTTAAAAACACATAATAGGTGACCTCACTGACTTTCCTCTCCTCAGGTTAACCAGACAAAACCGGTTTGTGCTCTGCTACACATACATATCAAAAGTTTCTTTGATATAAGTCACCGTATTCAAAGCAAAAGTGTATTTGACTCTTTAATCCCATCTGGGCCTTGGTATCTACACGTCAAAGGTCTCTCTGATGTAATTCAAGGGTTTCCCAGGAATGGATATTGGACCTTCCAAATTTGTCTGAGTCCTGCTTGGCCCAGACATCAACCTCTTTGATGAAATGAGCTGGTTAATGGAAGGTTATTCATAACACTGGCCAGTGTCCCTTTTCTCAGGACACCTAGGGCATATCAAAGATTTCCCTGAGAACGTCATGAATGGCTAATTTTAATTTCTTCTGGATGAAAGCAAATTGACAAGATAACTGCACCCCAGATATCTGCAGTTTAGCTATGTCCTGTCCTTTGAACTTATCCCTTAAGTGTTTTGTATGTGTCAGTTCAGCAAGACTAGTTTCCTCAAACTGACCTTCCCATTACATATTTTATATGTAAAAAAAAATTGATACATCACTCAGAACTGGCTGTCTCGTCACACTTCCTCCCCACCTAGACTGAATTTGGGGCTCTATCCCCTACACTGGATAAGCTTCCCAAATCAGTTCACCCTCATAGACCCTAGACAGCCCATCTGAGTTCTGATTCTTGGCTCCGGCCTTATGTACGATTTTCAAATCACACCTTTGTAAAGCAAGACTCCACCTGAGCAGTCTTCCATTGTTTTTCTCCATCTGCGTCAACCAAACCAGGGGGTTGTGGTCAGTCTGCACCACAAAAGGCTGCCCATACAAGTATGGTTCCAATTTCTTTAGGGCCCACACTAGGGCAAGACACTCCGTTTCCATCTTGGAGTAAGGTTGTTCCCTGGGGAGCAGCTTCCAGCTCAGGTATGCGATAGGGTCTTCAGTCCCTTGCCTGGATACCTGACTCAGGACTGCCTCAGTACCTACATCTGGGCGTCAGCTGTCCTGAACTATAAAAGGTTTGCTATAGTTGGGACTTGTCAAACAAGAGCACTGCACAGTGCCTCCTTTAGTTTGGAAAGGCATCCTCACAGGCTGGGCCCCAGGTGATTTTCTTGGGCATCCTTTTCTTTGTCAGGTCACAGAGGGGCACAGCCAGGGCACTGTAATTAGGTACAAACTTTCTATAGTACCCGGCTGTCCCGAGAAAACTTCTGACCTGCTTCTGAGTTTCTGGTCTGGGCCATGCCTGGATTACCTCTATCTTGATTTGGTTAGGACGGAGCTGTCCTTGGCCTACCACATGCCCGAGGTATGCCACCTCTCCCGTGGCCACCTGGCACTTCTCGGCTTTGACAGTGAGCCCAGCCCTCTGTATTCTGCCCAGCATTTCCCTAAGGTGTGACAGGTGTTCCTCCCAGCTGGTACTGAAGATGGCAATGTCATCCAGGCACCCCATGGCGTACTCCTCAGCACCATTTAACACCTGGTTCACCAACCCTTGGAAAATGGCCAGGGCATTCTTCATTCCGAAAGGCATTACTTTGAACTCAAATAAGCCTATCGGAGTGATGAAGGACGACCTCTCCCTAGCTCTGTCCGTCAACTCTACCTACCAATAACCCCTTGTCAGATCAATGGTCGTAAGGTAGATCGCCCCCCCCCCCCAATTTATCTAGGAGTTTGTCCGTCCAGGGCATCGGGTGGGTGTCTGATTTCGTGACTGCGTTCAATCCACGATAGTCTACACAGAAGCGAGTTGAGTCATCTGGCTTGGGTACAAGGACTACGGGTGAGGCCCAGGGACTGCGGGATCTCTGGATTACCCCTAAATCCAGCATCTCCTCCACTTCCCTCCTAATGTCCTGTTGGACAGCCTCCGACACCCAATATGCTGTCTGCCGTATGGGCATCTGTGTCCCTGTCTCCACATCGTGTGTTGTTAAGGGGGTTAGTCCAGGCTTGGCGCTAAAACAAGGGGACAAAGTCTGCTAAAACCTCCCTCACTTTCTGGATCTGGTCCGGGGTCAGCTGGGAAGACAATTTTAGTGCCTCCACAGAGGACTCTCACTCATTTCCTCCAGCAAGTCCAAAGGGGGTCTCCTTCGTCCGGTCCCTCCCATGACTACACACTACTTAACACCATGTCAGCCCCTATTTGCATATGGTTTCATCATGTTGACATGGTACATCTTTTCTGTCTGTCTGGTCAGATAACTCCACAATGTAGTTCCGTCATTTACCTTCCTAACCACTTTGTACAGTTCTTCCCACTCAGCTTGCAGCTTGTCTTTCCGGACCGGAATAAGGACCATGACTTCCTGACCCACCATGTACGAGCGAGCTCTGGCTCTGCGGTTGTACTATACTTTTTTGTTTCTGCTGGGCAGCTGCCAGGTTGCTCTGGGCTGTCCCCATAAGCTCCTTCAGCCTTTCCCTAAACCGTAGGACGTAATCCACAATGGAAGTTCCCTGGGTGGCGTGCTTGCCTTCCCAGTCCTACTGGATCAAGTCTAGGGACCCACGTACCTGGCGTCCATCATCCATACAAGAGTTCGAAGTGGGAAAATCCTGTTGACTCTTGGGGCACCTCCCTGTATGCAAACAACAGGTGGGGAAGATATTTCTCCCAGTCCCTCCCATGCTGTTCAGCAAACGTCCAGAGCATTGACTTTAGGGTACCATTGAATCGTTCCAAAAGTCTATTGGCTTGTGGGTGATACGGTGTCGTGCATCTCTGCACCACCCCACACTTCTTCCATAGACATTTCATTAGGTTCGACATGAAGGAACCCCCTCGGTCGGTGATTACCTCCTGCGGAAACCCAACATGGGAGAAAATCCCAAGTAAGGCATCTGCCACTTTGTCTGTCCTCAGTGAGGATAGGGTGACTGCCTCTGGGTACCGGGTGGCATAATCCACCACAGTCAGGATGAATCTCTTCCCTGAGGAGCTGGGGGTATTTAAAGGTACCACAATATCCATTCCCACCCTCTCGAATGGCTCCTCCACTATGGGCAATGAATCAGGGCGGCTTGGGTTTTCTTGCCCGTCTTCCCTATTTCTTGGCACGGTGACAAGACCTGCACATCTCCTTCACCTGCTGGGTGGAAGTTAGTAACAGAAATTCTGGGCTAACCCCTGCGTTGTGTGCACGATTCCCAGATGACCAGACAAGGAATAGTATAGGCAACCTTGAGCAACTGCTCAGTATATCCCTGGGGAACGACAAGCTGCCTGCCTAGCATCCTCCCTCTGTCTGTACTGCCTGTGTATAAGTAAGTCCATTTTCCCAATAAACCTTATGTCTGCCTTCACCTCCTGTGCACCGTCCTAGTCTGCCCAAGCCCTCAGCTTCTCTAAACTAGGTCACTTCTCTGAGCAGCTGCGAACCCCTCACACCTTCCCAAGGCATGGGACAGGTCCCCTTCAGTCACTAAACTAGGGTCCCTAGCACTAGCATCAGGGCCCTCAGGATCACTGTCAATCCCTACCCTCTGACAAGGGGTCACCTCTCCCTTTTTGGAGTAACCTTCTGTAGCTGGGTGGTTACTTGCTACTGGGGAAATTTCTACCCCCTCTTTTTATCAGTCTCCCTATCTGGAGACACAGGCTGAGGAACCAGCCTCTCAGCGGTTTCCACACTGGTTTCTGTGGGGTTCAGGGAACTACTATTTTCCCTTGCTGCTTGGCTACGGGCAACTGCACATACCATCTCCTGTTGGAGACTGTTACCCAGGATCATATCCACTGCTAATGTGTTGGCTACAGCCACTTGCTGCACAGTTCCCCGTTTCACCCCAGTCCAGGAGAACACTAGCGAGTGGCAATGTTTTCTCTTCACCAGTAAACCCTTGTACAGTTACGTATTTATTGGGTATAAGCTGACCTGGCTGTACCAGATGTCCCTTTACCAATGTCAGGGGGATGCTCCTGTGTCCCTTAACCCCTGTGACTGTACACCATTCACCATGAATGGGTGCATGTGTTTCCTCATGTTCACTGACATGCTTCCAGGGACACACAAACAACCCATTTCTTTTCTAACACCCTGTTGTGTGTTATGGCTCACCTTCTTGGGGCACTGTCTGGCAATATGCCCAGTTTCCTTACACAGCCAACATGCATTTCTTACTTCAGATAAATCTTTTCGTTGAAACCTGGGGCTAACTGGTTTCGGTGGAGGCAGTGAGGGTTTTAGCTGCCCTGAAGGTGCGCTTTTCCCTTTCTGCGCTGCCACGCCCGCCCCATTCGCTTCAGAGCAGGTCTGCTCTTGGCATAGCAGTCCGAGAGTTCTGCAGTCTCTTGCACTGTTTTTGGATCTCGGTCCTCTAGCCAGGTTTTTAGTTCTGCTGGGCCTGCCCAATAAAACTGTTCTAATAAAATCACATTTTCAATTTTATCAACAGAGTTTGCCTCAATTCCTTCCCACCAACGTTTTAAAAACTGACATTGTTTCGTGGCTAGATCCTCATAGCTCATATCAGGGCTTCTCCTGAGCTTACGGAATTTAGCTCTGTATGATTCAGCAGTTAATTCAAACTTTTTTAACAGTGCAGCTTTTAACTTGCTGTAATTGTCACTGTCTTCATTGTTCATTTGACCCAATGCATCCCGAGCTTTCCCGGTAAGTAGCGGGGATAGCTGGAAGCTCCAGGACTCTCTAGGAATTTTAGCCTGAATACAAACTTTTTCAAAAGAATTTAAAAAGGCATCCATGTCTTCCCCTTCCGTAAACTCGGCTATTAATTTGGAGTTCAATTTGTAACCCAGTCCTGCAGTCCCAGTTAAACCCAAGCCACTTACCTGCCTTGGTGCCGCTGGTTGGAGTCGTAGCTTCTCCAGTTCATGTTGCCACTGGCGCTCCTCTCTCTTCTCCTCTGCAGCTCTGCATTCTCGCCCTCTCTTCTCCTCTGCAGCTCGCTGGCACTCATGCTCCTCACGGTCTGCCTCCCTCTGTTGTCGCTCTGCCTCACGGTCCGCCTCCCTCTGCTGTCGCTCTCCCTCACGGTCTGCCTCCCTCTGTTCTCGCTCTGCATCCAGTTCCACCCTGCGCAACTCAATTTGCAGCTTGAGTACCTCTGGATTCAGGATACTGGTGACCTTCCCCTGCTGCTGTGGCCCTTCACTGACAGTGGCCCTGCTGTCCTCCTCATCGGCTCGTGACCCCTCACTAGCCTCTAGTCCTGCCACACTCGAGGTCTGGTCCCTTTCAGTCACAGTCTGTGACTCCCTGCTCTGGGTATCTGCTGCCATCAGGGCTTCTATAAGGTTCAGCTTTTTGGCTGTCACCTCAACAGGACTCTCTGTCCTCACACGACTGTTTTAACTGTTCTACAGTGTGCCTGCTGTAGTTGGATGCCATCTTTCCTAACTACTGCTAATCTGACTGGCACTTAGAAAAAATAAAATGGGCAGGAACTTGACTATAAGCCAACGGATATAGTTCTGTTTCCTTTGAAATAAAACACTGCCTTTCTTTTTTCCAAGTGAGCTCAACGGTCTCAAGCTGACACACTGAAAACTGAAGCTTATGCCACCAAACTTTTAATGCCACTGCTGCCAACCAATCTGTCACAAACTCGCTCAACCGTGAGCCCTCTACTCCCAAAGTGCCAACCTCTGAGTGTATGATTTGTGGACAGTGAACAGAACAAGGTAATCCTCTTGTCTGTTTTATGGGTTCAAGTCACCTTAGTCTCAAGTTCTGGAGGGATTCAAACTGATAACCTCTTGTAAGCGTACCCAATTATCAGGCTCAGATAATTCTGTCTTCGGGGGGCCAGATATCTTTGCCTATGGGCACCTAACCAGGTCTACAAAATGAACCCTTAGAACCCTAGGCAAGACTTTAGAGAACTCTCTATCCGCTTTCCCAGTCTAGTATCAAAATAAGCTCTTACAGTGTCAACTATAACCACTCTAAGCTCTACTTATATAAAAGAAATGTCAAGGCACTCCAGGCAGTTTCCGTTTTAAAATATATATCTTTACTTTAAAATAGGAAAACAAAAAATCATTACACAACAAAAATATCCCAACACATACAGCCTTAAAACAAACATGTAAAAGTGCAGATTCATATAAATAATAACTCTCAGACTAATCTTGTCTAAAATCCTTACTTCTGAATCTTCCAGTGCTGATGTCCTTCTTTTAGTCAAAATAATATTGTGTGTCTTTCAAGGTTTGCAGAAGAGAGGCAGATTTGCATTGAGTGGGGATGCAAAAAGGTCCAGGTCTGGAGTTCCCCACTCTTTGAAGAGTGACTGAGCGATGGCTGAGTTGAGAAACCACTAGTGAGGATCTGTCTCCGTTCTGCTGAGATGGTGTGCTAGTTCGTTCTGCATGCCTGGCAGGTAAACTATGTGGATTACAGCATTGTGCTCCTGGCACCATACCCACACTCTCATAGCTTCCCTGCATAATGGGTAAGAGTGTGCACCGCCCTGTTTGTTGATGTAATACATCACTGCTTTGTTGTCCATTTGAAGGAGAATGTTCTTGTGACAGAGTATGTCCTTCAAGGCCCGGACTGCATAGAGGGTGAGTAGTTGGGGACCACTGAGTACTGAGCATCCACTGAGAGGTTCTCATGTGGAGACAAGCTAGGGGTACAGTGAACACCAAGGATGCCATGAGACCCAGCATCCATTGCATCGAGGTAGCTCGAACCAATCTGTTTTCTCTGATGTACCGGGCCATCTGTAGGATATCGCTCCTTCTGTCCTCTGGAAGAAAAGCTTTCACACAGGAGGTATCCAGAAGAGTGTCACAAACTTGCTCAACTGGTCAGTCCTCTACTCCCAAAGTGCCAACCTCTGAGTGTATGATTTGTGGACAGTGAACAGAACAAGGTAACCCTCTTGTCTGTTTTGTGGGTTCAAGTCACCTTAGTCTCAAGTTGTGGAGGGATTCAAACTGATAACCTCTTGTTAGCGTACCCAATTATCAGGCTCAGACCAAACTGATAACCTCTTGTTAGCGTACCCAATTATCAGGCTCAGATAATTCTGTCTTTGGGGGTCAGATATCTTTGCCTACAGGCACCTACCCAGGTCTACAAAATGAACCCTTAGAACCCTATGCAAGACCTTAGAAAACTCTATCCATTTCCCAGTTTGGTATAACAATAAGCTTAAACACAGTGTCAGCTATAACCTTTAAAAGCTTCACTTAAATAGAAAGAAATGTCAAGGCAGTTTCCGTTTTAAAATATATATCTTTACTTTAAAATAGGAAAACAGAAAATCATTACAGAACAAACACATCCCAACACATACAGCCTTAAAACAAATGCGTAAAAGTGCAGATTCCTACAAATAATAACTCTCAGACTAATCTTGTCTAAAGTCCTTACTTCTGAATCTTCCAGTGCTGATGTCCTTCTTCAGTCAAAAATAATATTGTGTGTCTTTCAAGGTTTGCAGTAGGCTTAACAGCATTCTTGAGCCAGCCTTCTCTCTGAGGTCACCTAACCCCACCTTGGTGTTACAAAATCTATATTTTATAACACAGGATGTCTAAATAAAATATTTAAAAAACATAATAGGTACCTCACTGACTTTCCTCCTCAGGTTAACCAGACAAAACTGGTTTGTGCTCTGCTACATATCCTATCAAAAGTTTCTTTGATGTAAGTCACTGTATTCAAGCAAAAGTGTATTTGACTCTTTAATCCGTCTGGGCCTTGGTATCTACACATCAAAGGTCTCTGATGTCATTCAAGGGTTTCCCGGGAATGGACATTGGACCTTCCAAATTCATCTGGGTCCTGCTTGGCCCAGACATCAACCTCTTTGATGAATTGAGCTGGTTAATGGAAGGTTATTCATAACACTGGCCAGTGTCCCTTTTCGCAGGACACCTAGGGCACATCAAAGGATTTCCCTGAGAACGTCATGAATGGCTAATTTTATTTCCTGGGATGAAAGCAAATTGACAAGATAATTGCACCCCAGATATCTGCAGTTTATCTATGTCCTGTCCTTTGAACTTATCCCTGGGGTTTTGATGTGCCAGTTCAGCAAGACTGTAGTTTCCTCAAACTGAACTTCCCATTATATATTTTATATGTAATAAAAAAAAAATTTGATACAGCACTAAGGACTGGCTGTCTACTATGAAAAGGAGTTTCTGGGGGGGCTGCAACTGCGATTTGTTGTGATTTAGCAGGACTCCCATGGACGTGAGGAAGTCTGAAGCCGTGGCTACGGCCCAGAGTTCCCTGCCTGGAAGGGCTCGCTAGAAGCCAGTCGTTCAGGTATGAAAACACTTGAATTCTGATTTTCCTAAGATGTGCTGTGAGAATTGTACAACACTTTGTAAAAATGCGCAGCGTCAAGGATAGCCCAAAGGGCAGGACTCTGAACTGATAATGTTGACCCAACGCTACAAACCTCAGGTATTTGTGGTGCTTTGGGTGTATAAGAATGTGTTGGTAGGCATCCTTCATGTCCAGGGAGGCTAGCCAATCGTGTTGATGAATCAAAGGTAGAAGGGCACCTAGAGATATCATCTTGAACTTTTCCTTGTGAAGGAATTTGTTTAACTTTCTGAGATCCAGAATGGGGCGCATGCCTCCAATTTTCTTTGGAACTAGAAAGTAATGGGAGCAGAAACCTGTGTTTCGTTGGTCTGGCAGAACTACTTCTATTGTACTGTTGTTCAGAAGACCTTGCAACTCGTAGCAAGAAGTCTGACTATACTGCCACAGTCTAGGTTGTCGCTTGTGGGATGATCCAGGGGATATCTGAAAGACTGAGAGAATACTCTCATGGATTATCCGGAGGACACATTTGTCTGATGTTTTAGATTTTCACCGGTCGTAGAACTGAGTCAGACGTCCTCCCACTGCTGAGAAAGAGTCCTCCTCGGCAGTTGAGGTGGGACCTGGGCCGAGAACTCAAAAGGTGGCACTGGGCACTTTGGGGGCTTGTGACTTCTGCTGCATTTTCTTTTGTGGCTATGGGGTGTGGCTTTGTTAAAGCACCCCCGCCTTTGTCCTGAAAGGACTGATGGTCTGAAATTGACATTTATTGGTACCCCTCAAGAGGGGCAGGTGAGGTCAAGCTATCTTAATGGCTGACCTAGCCTTCTGTGTGGCTTTCAGAGCTTGTTCCACCTGGAGTCCGAACAGATACATACCTTTGAAGGGTAAAGCCATGACCTGCTGCTGGGCATCATTCATGAAGCCCGAAGTATGTAGCCAGGAGTGGCGACGGGTACAAATGCCTGATGCTGCTGCTCGAGAAACAGTATCGAAAGCGTCCATTGCAACTTTAACCTGTTGGTTATTGGACTCGATGCCCCTGGTTATGGTGTGAAGCAGCTCTGAATTAGTTTCCGACTCAGGCACAGCTTCTACCATTTACTTGAGCAAATGCCAAAGGACATATTCATACTGAGAAAAATACAGGTTACTCACCTGTAACAGGAGTTCTAGGAATGGTATATGTTGTTCATCCACACTCATTGGCAGTATCCTTGCCGCTTTAAATCTTGCCGGAAGGTCTTCAAGCTTGCTCCTCCCACCAACCCGGGTGGTATAACTCTCGGCTCCGCCCCATGACGCCAGATCTGGCCCGCTGGAAGCTCAGGTTGTGCGTCGAGCCGGGAGGTCGGTGGTGGTAGGATGAACAAATATACCATTCCTAGAACTCCTGTTACAGGTGAAAGTAACCTGTATTTCTAGGGACATGGATATGTTGTTCATCCACACTCATTGGCAGACTCCAGCAGTTCTCCGGGAGGAGGGAGGCAAGACACACCCCATATACTTACTTGGGAAGAGAGACTGGAGAGCAGGCCCCAAAACCAGCATCCCGGCGTGACTCAAAGTCGATGTGGTAGTGGGTAATGAAGGTGTTGCTGACTTCAGGTAGCAGCCCTGCAGATTTCTGGATAGGGGCGTCCGAAGCAGCCACTGTTAGCAGTATGGCGGGGTAGAATGAGCTCTTATCCCTCTGGGAGGCTCCATGCCCGCCAACTTATAGCAGAGATCTATGCAGGAGGTTACCCACCTGCTTATCGTCCGCTTGGCTGCAGGTCTGCCAGATGCGGCTTCAGCGTGTTGACAAACAGCTGGCGAACCTCTCCCGAATTTCAGCCGATGCGCTCCTTATAATAAGCGGCGCCCTTCAAGGTCCAGAGTATGAGCCTATATTCCCGCTCGAGGTGTGATTGGGTAGAACACCGGCAGAGTCAACACCTGGTTAAGGTGAAACTCCGGCACCACCTTCGGAAGGAATTTCGGTGGGCGAGGACAACCTGTCCCTGTGGAAGACCAGGTAAGGAGACTCGATGGAAAGCCTGGAGCTCTCCCATCCTTCTGGCTGACGTGATAGCCACCAAGAAGGCGGTCTTCCACGACAGGTGAGAGAGAGCACACCTGTGCATAGGTTCGAATGACTTGCCAGAGCTTTGCCACTACCAGCAGTAGATCCACGGAGGTGGGGTTCCCGCACTGGAGGAAATGTGATCAAGGCCTTTGAAGCGCCGAACCACCTTCTCCTCGCCACCGACTGCTTCCGGCCGCGCCTGCTAAGCAGAGATGGCTGCCAGGTGCACCTTTAGGTCGCTGACTCCAAGCCCTTGACTAGAAAGGGACCATAAATAGTCCAAGATGTTTGCCAAGGAACAGGAGGAAGGGTCCAAGCCCTGCTTCTGACACCAAATGGAAAAACCTTTTCCATTTGAAGGCATAGCATTTTCTGGTCGATTCTTACGGGACGCCTCAACACATTGAGGACCTCGCCGGAAGACCCAAAGCCTGGAACTCTAGCCGCTCAGGAACCAGGCCGCAGGCAGGGATTGAAGGTCCGGATGGAACACCTTCCCTGATTGACTGAGAGCAGGTCCGGGCGAGCTGGAAGCTGCCGCGGAGTCCTGGAGCTGAGACTGAGGAGATCTGGGTACCAGAACTGGCGGGGCCAGTCTGGGGCTATCAGAATCACCTGCGCCTTGTCCCTCCTCGCTTTGAGAAGCACCTTGTGGATCAAGGAAATGGGGAAAGGCGAAAAGAGGCCCGGGTCCATTGCCTCGAGAAGGCATCCCCTGCAGCGAGCCCTGCTGAGGGGGCGGCATGAAACAGACTCGCCGCTGCTCTCCATGGAGGCAAACAGGTCCACCTGAGGTGTGCCCAAAGGAGAACAGATGCTGTACTACCTCCGCAGGAGAGACCACTGTGGATGCAGCCCCTATCCGGCTCAGGGCATCGGCCAGGGTGTTGGAGGCTCCTGCCACGTGAATGGCTAGGAGATCCGCCTCCAGGCGCGACGAGTGACCAATGCGGAGAGCTTCCTTGCATAGAAGCATGGGCGCGTCACATCCTGGCGGTTTAGATGAGTACATGGTCGTGGTATTGTCGTCTGGACTCGGACCACTGACCCCGCGAGGAGCAGGAGCAAAGGCGGTGAGAGCTAGGCGGACCGCTCGGAGCTCCAGCAGGTTGATGTGGCATCGGGACTCCCGCGGGGACAGAGGCCATGAGCCCGGTGTTCCCCCAGATGGGCACCCCAACCCATCAGAGAGGCATCGGTCGACAGAGAGACCGTCGGCTCGGGGCGGACGAACGGGATGCCCTCCTGCAAATGATCTGGAACGGTCCACCACTGGAGAGTTCCCACATCTCCCTGTGTCACCGACACAAGCTGGTCCAAGGGATCGCAGCGTTGTGACCACTGGCTGGCCAGTCCCACTGAAGGGGCGCATGTTCCAGCGGCCCAGCGGACCACGCTGGTACAGGCCGCCATGAGACCCAGGAGGCGCAGGAAGTCCCGGGCAGGCGCGGTGCCCAACCAGAAATGATCGGGCAAAGGAGGAAGAACCTGGGCCTGTCCGCGGGAGCAGCTCTGGCTCGAAGAGAGTCGAGCTGCGCTTGCGATGAATAAAATCACCTGCTTGGCTCGAGTTCGACTTGGCCTGGTTGATAAGGAGGCCCAGTTGAGAGCAGACCTGGAGGGCCAGATCTCTGGACCATCTGGCCTCCTTCCTGAGGTGGAGCTGCTATCAGCCAGTCGCCCAGGTAAGGCACACCTGACCCCTCGCGCCAAGAGGGATGCTGTCACCACTGCCATGCATTTGGTGAAGACCCTGGGAGCTGGAGACAAGCCAAGGGCATGGCTTGAACTCAAGAGAGATCCTTCCGCTCGAGAAGTAAGGAATCTCTGGTGAGACGGATTGATAGGGACGTGAAAACGTCTGCAAGTCCAGAGAGCAGAACCACACGCCGCGTTCCAAGGATGGTATTATCTGAGCCAGAGTGACCATCCTGAAGGTTCGAGACCTTAGGAACTTGTTTAGGTCGTGTAGGTCGAGAATGGGGCGCCAGCCCCCCGTCCGTTTCGGAACCAGGAAGTACCTGGACACAAACCCTGGGTCTGAAAGAGGGTCCACCACCTCTCTTACCACCTCCTTCTGGAGGAGGAGAGCGTCTTTCGGCTCGACGAGCCGCCAGTGAGCTGGGGATTCAAGGCCCCCGAGGGGGCACGGCTCTGAAGGGTGGTGCCTGCTCGAATTCCAGAGGCAGGCCTCTTCCCACCACTCAAGACCCACCTGTCCGTGGTAACAGCGGACCAGGCGGGCAAACCGGGCCGTCCCCCAGAGGACCTAGGGGTAAGGTGGCGGGGATGGGCGACACCCCCCAGCCCGTCACTGGGCAGACTTGGAGGAGGGACCGGCCGAGGACCTCCTGGGCCTTTCTCCCTGCCTCCTGTTAGAGGAAGCCGCGGCTGCGTTGGGATGCCAAGGCCGAGCCTGCTGGCCCTGACGTTGCTGGCCGGGCGCTGCCGGGGGCACAGAAGGACGAAGGGCTTAGGGCTGTGGTTTGCGCCTTTGTCCTTCTGGAGGAAGAGACCGAGTCCAAGGTGGCATTGGACTTCTCGATCCTCTGCAGGTGACCTTCCACCCCAGGGTCGGAGGTCAGTCCTGCAAAGGGAACATCCGCCAACCTGTGCGGTATCCAAGTAAAGGTGGATATCCTCAGCCAAGCCTGCCGACGATAGCCACTGCGCCGCCACCTCATCTGGCACATGAGTCCCCACATCCAAAAGCAGTCTGGAGTTGCCATGCCACACTGCTCCCTTAACCCGCACCTGCTTAACCGTAGTCTGCAGATCGGCGGGAAGATGAGGGATGACCTCATCCAGGGAGCCCAACAGGCATGAGAAAAATGTGCCATGAGGACGGCCGAACTGGCCTAGACGAGGCCGAGAAGGACGTGGCGTAGACTTTTCGCCTCGACATAGTCCAATTCTTTGACTCCTTGTCAGGAGGTTTGTCCATATCCTCAAGAGCCGGCCACGGAAAACGCTGTCGGTAACCAACCCCTCAGCAGAGGGTGTTCCGAAAACCGACAAGGAACCGTAGGGGACCGCAGATACTTCCTGGCCATCCTGGCCCAAGGCGAGGGCAGGAAGCAGGGCGCCGCCAAAGTTCCAGTGCTGACCCACTATGGCCTCGGCCACCGGAAAGGCCTCCTGCCGGAGAATCCCCGGCCCAGAAATCTCCGTGAGGGGATACCTGGCCCGCTTGGAACGGGTTCGAGCTCCATCCCGTAGACTCGAGATGAGCCAAGCAGTCCTAGGAAGGACGACGGCTATCGTCCATTGGCTGACCTCCTGAAGACTCCAAGTCCAGTCGCTTGGAGAAGAAGGAGGAATCATCTTCGACTCGAAGAGTCCTCAAGAGCCGTCTGGCCTGAACCACCCTTCACCTGCCGAGGTCGGTCGGGAGTGAGGGTAACTGACACCGATGGGTGGAAACCCTTAGCCGACCGAGAATCCTTGGTCGGAGCCCCAATTGGTGGCTGTGAGGCGAGGTTCCACCGCATCGGTGGAGTAGTGGTTTTGCCAACAACCGCCTGGGCATAGGCTCCGGCAAGTCGAGGGGTTGTGTCGGCCGCCCGTGACAGCCACTTAATGGCCGGGGCGCCGGGTCGGCTTATTCCCGCCAGAGGAGTTGTTGCAACATAGTTCCGCACGACTTACGCCGTCTCTCATCCGAGGAGGAGGACGAGGACGCCGGGCGACACATACCGCGGGTGCCGAGACCGAGACCGCCTTATGACGGTGGGAACGGGTGGACCGCGAAGAGGTCCGAGACCGAGACCGAGAGTCCCGAATTTCGTCGGTGCGGAGGTGTCGCCTGAACCGACACTCTTCGGCTCGAAGGTCCATCCGAGGGCCCGAACCGGAGGCACAGGCGAGCCCACGGATCTCAACTCCTCCGGGAACCGGGAGAGGGAACTGGCTACAGCGACAGCCTGTCTAATGGGTCGAGAAAATCTCGACTTCATCAGTGGAGTCTCCCCGTCAACTGACCTGACGGGACACCGTGAGGCCAGTGGTCAAGCCGAGCCGGTCGACCGAAGACTTGTCGACGTCTCGGAGTAGGGACCTTTCCCGCCTCCCAAGAGCGTCCGACGGAGGGACTTACCTTGTCCCTCTTTTGACCGAGAAAAGGTCCAGCAGACGCAGGCCCTTCTCCTTTAGTGGAGAGGGACAGACAAAGCTCCTTAAAGGAAGCCGTGTAGGAAGAACCCAGAGAGAGCGGATAAATGCTGCTGCCGAGGAAGATACGTCTGCTGCGCCGCCTCTTCGGTGGGCCACCATCCGCCGAGCTGATCCACCGAAAGTCTTCCACGAGCGACACCGCTTAACCGGCCTCTTGACTTCACTGAGGGAACGCTCGGACGTGCCCAGTTGCAATCGGGCAGCACGGGTTCGAGGACGAGGCCGAAAGATGAGCACAGGTCGCAAGCCCGCGGTCGTGCTCAAGGCCTAAGCAGTAGACACATGAGTGTGGATCCGTCTGAGACATCTTCTGCCCGTATGGGCATCTCCAAAATCCGGAGTCGATTTATCCATCGCAATCAGTGAGGGATCAAGACTGAAGTCTTTTGCAAAATATATTTTTTAAATCTGCAAACGGAGGAATAGGGAACTAGTCACAAACGAGCGTTAAGGAGGGAACCTGGAGCTTCCAAGCGGAAGATCTGGCGCCATGGAGCTGAGTTATACCACCTGGTGGGTGGGAGGAGCAAGCTTGAAGACCTTCCGGCAAGATTTAAAGCGGCAAGGATACTGCCAATGAGTGTGGATGAACAACATATCCATGTCCCTAGAAATAGCCCTTTTAGCTGTTAATATGAATACCCAGGGTGGAGGCAGCAAAGACTCTCTTACTTAAGGTGTCTATCTTATGAGATTCTTTATTAATAGTCTGGGCTGAGGATGCCTGAGGGAGGATGGTCTTGTCATTCTCTGCTATGACTACAATGGGATCAGCAAAAGCTTGTGAGGCCAATATGGGTCGATCCTTGGGAGCAGCGTACTTCCTATCTATAGACTTAGCCACAGAAGGGATGAGAGCAGGATTGTTCCATACCATCTGAGAAAGGGTCTCAAAAGATGGTTGTACCGGAGGAGTTAAATCCATAGGGATCTCCGGGACATGTAGGTATTAGAGTCTTAAAAGCTTCCCAGGATCGATTTCTGTAGTCTGTAGAGAAACAGTGGAATTAAAATTTTTCAGCAGAGACCTGAAGGAAAGGTCTTCGACCACAGGCTCTGCACCAGGATTAACTCCTGCTCCCTCAACATCATCACCCAGATGAAGATCTGGGTTAGGCTCAAAATCATCTCCTGACAGTCCAGGGGGGACTGTATGGACAGGAAAGGAATGAAAATTAAAATGGAAATTGGAAGAGGAAAGAATCAGAGTTGAAAAGCCCTGGAGGCTGGACGGCGCCACACCAAGCATCAGCGCAGATGGAGAACACGGCGCCAAAGCCAAAGAAGTCGGCGCCATCGGAAAAGCCCAGCACATGGGGCCAACAAAGGCCATGGCACCGGCAGAGCCCTTGGCGCCACGGATGGCACCAACAGAGCCCCCGATGCCGTGAACAGCGCCAACAGAGCCCTCGGCGCCGCAGATGGCACTGACAGAGCCCCCAGTACCACTGACGGCGCCGACAGAGCCCTCAACTGCAAATGGCACCGACAGACCCCTTGGTGCTGTGGACGGCTCCGAGAGTGTCCCAAAGTTCCAAAAATTGCAATTTGAAAGAAAAGGAGGAAAATTAACAGGAGATAGAGGCACTGGTGGGCCAATGCACCGCAGCCATGTGAGGGGGAAAACACCTGAGCACGGAGTCGACGGCACCGAAGAAGGCACAGAGCGACTAGGAAGGTCTAACCACCCTACCCAGTCTCTCGAGTGGCCCGAAGGTCCTGCAGTGACCGGGTCAGGCAGCTGGACCAAACTCTGAGCCCACTGCTCCATAACAGCAGCCCACTGGTGAAACTGCTCATCGGAGGCCTATCCAATAGGCGGGGACGGGCTCCAATGTTGAAGATGTCGGGCACCGGAGCCAGAAACCAGCGACTCCGATACGGGATGAGACCGGTGCCTAGCCCCAATGACCGACCGTCGGCGCGCAGACATACCAGAGGGTGACTTCGAGTGATGCCTTCTCTTTCTCGACTTGTGCGCCGAAGAAGAACTCAAGGTCGAATGGTGCTAAGAATGGGACTGTTTCCTTTTATGCTTTTAGGGGACTGCCCATCTCCTGAGCACTGGGCTGTCTGTTGTCAGACCCACCCTCTGGGAGGGCGGCAGACCTGACCCAGCCTAGCTGACTGAACTGCTTTTATCGAAGTCTCCCTACCATCACCTGACCCGCCATGGCTGACTCCGTCACAATGGAGGGCTGAAGACTTCTTTATTAATCAATAAATGTAATTAAAATCTATTCGGTACTTTTGAAGACAAATTACAGAACAATAAACTGAAAACTATGCTGCTAGTTTGAAGTCTGACTCCCAGTGGACGAGCGTCGTCGTCACTGAAGCGCACTCGATGGCGGGACAAAAGGAACAGAGGCAGTTGGAGGGTTGATGCCGAGGTAGTCTTTACTGCACGAGCCATGGCTCGCGGTGCCGCTTCCTCACGGCTCCATCGCTGGCGCCGACCCTGTCGAAAAGTTTGCTCCCGCTGGGTCCTAGCGCCTCCGGCGTAGATCCCATTAGTGTGAATGAGTGGTGGAGACTTTATGTCCAGTAAGATCTTCTCCTTATTGCAAAAGAGCAGGTCTGGGTAGAGTGGAAGACACCTCGGGAGCCTGCTGCTTAGGCTGAGGAGATTGGGGTACCAAAACTGGTGCAGCCAGTCCAGAGCCACCAGGATCATCCATGCCTTGTCCCTCCTGGCCTTGATCAGCACTTTGTGGGTCAGGGGAAACAGAGGGAAGGCATGGTCCAGGGACTTGAAAAGGCATCCCCCTGCAATGTTCCCTGCTGAAGGGGGCGGGCACAATACAGCCTCAGCTTTGCATTCTCCCTGGAGGCAAACAAGTCCACCAGAGGGATGCCCCATTGGGAGAAGAGGCTGTGCACTACTTCTAGATGGAGAGACCACTCATGAGACACCTCACCTACAAGGCTGAGAGCATCTGCCAGCTGGTTGGAGATGCTGGTCACATGGATGGCCAGAAGATCAGCACCCATGCTGAGCATGAGTGTCAGATGCAGAGAGCTTCCCTGCACAATGGAGTGAGTGTGTTCGCCCTGCTTCATCACGTACTACATGGTCGGTAGTGTTGTCTGTCTGAACCTGAATGATCTGACCTCGGGTGTGTGAAGCAAAGGCCGCAGCGCCACCGAACTGCCCTGAGCTTCAGCAGGCTGATGTGGCATGGGACTCTCGGGTCCAGAGCCTAAGGACTCTGTGCTTCCCCAGGTGGGCACCTCAGCCCAAGAGGGAGGCACTGATCGTCAGGACAACCGTCGGCTCTCGGCGGACAAATGGGATACATTCCTGCAGATGTTCCTGGACTAACCACCACTGGAGGATGTCCCACATCAGTTGGGTCACAGTGACTGGCTGGTCTAAGTGATCCCTGCGCTGATACCACTGACAAGTAAGCTCCCACTGCAGAGAGTGCATTCTCCACTAGGTCCAATGGACCACAATGGTGCAAGCTGCCATGTATCCCAGGAGGTGCAGGAAGTCCCGAGAAGGGCGCAAATGCCCAACCTGAAATGATCACTCAAAGAAGGAAAGAACCTCCGCCCTGTCCGCCGAAGCTGAGCCCTAGCTCTGCAAGAGTCACGCTGTGCCTCGATGAAGTGACTCACCTGCGAAGGACAAGTTCTGACTTGGTTTCGCTCACCAAGAGGCCAAGGGAGGCACAGGTCTGGAGAGCCAGATCCCTGGACCGCCCACCCTCCACCCTAGAAGGATTCTGCAATTAGCCAGTCGCCCAGGTAGGGGTATACCCAGACTCCTTGGACCCGGAGATAAGCGGCCACCACTGCTATGCACTTGGTGAAGACCCTGGGAGCCGAGGAGAGGCCAAATGGCATGGCCTGGAACTCATAGAGGACCCCTTCCACAAGAACCAAAGGAACCAGTAGTGGAACGGATGGATTGGGATGTGAAAGAATGCATCCTGGAGCTCCAGAGAGCAAAACCAGATGTTCTGCTCAAGAGATGGTATGATCTGAGACAGGAGTGACCATCTTGAAAGTGTGCAACCGCAGAAACTTGTTCAGGTTGTGTAGATCTAAGATGGTGCGTCAGCCCCCCCATCTGTTTTGGCACCAGGAAGTACCTGGAGACAAACCCTGGGTGATCCTGAGGGTCCGAGACTGGAGCCACAACTTCCTGAAGGAGGAGCTGGGAGATGTAGGCCAGAAGGGCCAACTGAACCTTGACTGACACTATGTCCTCCTGTGGGGCATTGGCTCAGCAGGGAGGGCAAGCCTCAAATTCCAGAGGCAGACCCAGGCTGACCACATCCAGGACCCACCTCTCCATGGTGATAGTGGACCAGGTGGAAAGGAAGTGGCGGAGCCGGCCCCATGGGAGGTCAAGGGAAGGCAGGATGGGCATGAGGCGACCCTCCATCCCATCACTGGGCAGGCTTGGAGGCGGAGGAAGCCACAGTGGAGGACCGTGAGAGATCTCGACCTACTGGCTTCTGAATGACCAAGGCAATGAATTTTGGCTGGGGATGCCAGGCCTGAGCCAGCTGACCAACCAAGTCTGGGACCGTTTGGTTGCGGGGCAGAGAGGGATGAAAGGGCTTCTTCTTCTTCTGAGAGTTTGGAGCCTTGGGGTCCTTCTGGGAGGAGGTCAATGAGTCTAAGGTGGCATTGGACTTCTCAATACAGGTGTGGTGCCCTTCCACACCAGACCCAAGCAAGTCACTGCCGTAAAGGTCAAGATCCTCAGCCAAGCCCTGCAGCACATTCAAACTGCTGCTGCAGTGGACCAGGCGCAAGAGTCTCTGTTATCCATGGCAGTCTGGAGCTGTTGCTTAGCTACCGCTCGGCCCTGATCCTGGACTTTCTTGATTGTAGTATGCATGTCAGCCGGGAGATGAGGCAGCACCTCATCAAGTGTGCTTCAAAGGGCGTGGGCGAAATAGGCCATCAGACTAGCCAAACTCACCTGCTGGAGGTAGAGAGATGTGGCAGCATAAACCTTCTTGGCCATGTGGTCCAATTTCTTGGACTCCTTGTCGGGAGGTCTGTCCATGTCCCCGACATTGCCCGTGTGCCAGAATACTGAGTTGACTGCTGGACCCTAGGCCAAGGGGTGCTCTGAGAAACCAGACAGAGAACCGGTAGGGACCGCACACTTGCGGGCCATCTGGGCCTAAGGCACAGGACAAGAGGTTGGATGCTGCCAAAGCTCCAGAGCAGGACAAAGAATGGCCTCTGCAACCAGGAAGGCTTCACCAGCAGAGTCACCCTAGTCCAGAATCTCATTGAGCGGTTACCTAGCCCATTTTCGGACAGGCTCCATCAGGAAACCCGTGGACTCTGAGATGAGATGGAGAAGCCCCATAAAAGAGGTGGGACCCTGCACTAGCGACAAATCCTCTGCGACTCCCTCGTCAGGAGGAGTGCAAGGAGGAGCTCTCAGACACTGAGAATTTGTTGAACAAAGGTCGACTGCCTGAATCCTGCTAACCTTGCAAGGTCAGTCAGGAGTGAGGGTGACCGACAGCCGATATGGAAGCACCGATGCCAAGTGGACATCCTTAGGAGGAGGGATGAACTTTGGCTGATTCGGCGACAGCTCCACCAAGATAGGCAGAGAAGTCGGGGGAGGCTGAACCAGTTCTGGACGACTTAGCAGCTGCTAAGCTGGGAAAGGTTGAGACCTCTGCGGTGGGAGCCATGTGATAACCAGGGTAGAGGCCAGAATTGGCTTCACCCCCATGAACATGAGCTGATGCCACATAAGCTCTTCATGGCACCAACACATCTTGTGGCAGAGCCTCTCCTCATCCAAGAAGGAAGAACAGCAGTGGCGCCACTTGCCAGAGAGTCGAGTGAGATTGTCGGATGTCGAGCTGGCTACCTGACCCAAGACTGTGGGATCGACCACAACCTTGACCATCGGGGTACTGACAGCGGGTCTCAGAGGAGTCGACGAAAGCGAGGCTCCTTCAAGTCCACTAGATCTTGAGTAAGACACGGGCGGATCAGCAGACTGGTCTATCCCTCTTGAGAAGTCACAGGCACAAGAGAGGGAGGTATCAGCCTCTTCTTGCACAACGGGTTGACCAATTTGAGAAAAATCACCAGGAAGGTCAAACTACATCTCAACCCACTGGCCAATGAGAAGACAGTGGAGCCAGCGGCTTGGGTCAAAGGACTGACCGTAGTCAAAACCTCCATGGAAGCGCAGGAATCCAAGGCCTGAGAGTGCTCGCGATCCCACGAGTGATGGCGAGACCTTTTCTTAACCTCTTTCTTTTTGGTTTTAGTACCTGAGGAGGGAGCTTGCCCAATAGTCGGAAGGACCTGGCACAAGTCTCTGAACGCCACTGAAAAGGAGGCGCCGAAAGAGAGTGGCAAAAAGACAGAAGCCGAGGAAGCCTGAGCCGTAGCTTCCTCAAATGCCACAATCTGCTTAGTGGACCCCGCCACTGCAGAGATCACCTTACGTACATCTTTTGATTTCATAAGAGGATCCCATTCGTTCAGGTGCCTGAGAAGAAGATGCATATGCCAGTCTTCTAAGGTAGAAGGGTGCAAAGTGTGACAGAGGCCGCAAGCCTGGGGATCATGCTCATGGCCCAGGCAGTAGACACATGTGGTGTGCGGGTCCGTTCGCCCGCAGGCACATTTTTTGAAAACCAGCACTGACTTCACACCATCCATCATGGATGAAGTGAAGGAGTCACTTGAAGACAAAAAGTCATAGTCAAAGTTTTTTAATATAAGGAAAGGGCCTACTCAGCACGAGAGCAATAAGGAGGGAACCTTCTTCCAGCGGAAAGGAAGATCTGAAATCACGGGGCGGTGCTAGGGAGTTATCACCGGGTGGGTGGGAGAAGCCAGCTTGAAGATGTTCTGGCAGGATTTAAAAGAAAGGAACACTGCCAGAGTGTGGATACAACACCATATCCACGTCCCTAGAAATGTATATTAGCTACAGTGTATTGTTGAAATGATTGCACAAAGGAACTTAGGGAGTTAACTGTGAGATGCAGTTTGATCACCACAAGCTCATTTGCAGAGCTGTCAGCAGGCAATCAGTTCTAGGACACAATGCTCTATTTTGCTACACCTGCAAGGAAAGAAACTGAGAAAGATTTGGGACAAGCATAAAAATAGGACACATTATCTCAATGAGGTCAGGGTGCAGAAGTTAACTAAAGAGTCCAGCACCACTCACACTGAGCGAGACTACACAATCTAGGTTTCACAGAGCCATTTTATTGGAAGCAAACAATAGAAGTGCTCTCACCCAAATACAAATGCACAAGCTGGAAGGAGGTAGGCAGAACCTCACAGAACTTTGACCGGTTTAAGCTAAGGTGCCTTGGCAAAACTGGTCAAAGTTCTGTGAGTTCTGCCTTCCTCCTTCCAGCCTGTGCATTTGCATTTGGGTGAGAGCACTTCTACTGTTTGGCTTCCAATAAAATGGCTGGAAACATAGATTGGTGTGATCTCGGGTTTGTGTGAGTGGTGCTGGACTTCAGGATATTTGTGCATTTAGTTTGTCCTGTTAGCACACTCTGCCTGGGGCTGCTATTTTTGAGTGGAATGCAGAAGTTAACTGCCAGGAAAGACATTATACACAAAAAGTGCAATCTTTGTTAGAGACTGAAATTCAAATTAGAGATACCCACAGATGAAGGACTTTGTTTTGTTTGAACTGCCTGTATATGAACTATCCGCACAATTTTATTTAATTGTTATTAATGACAATAAAACATTACCTGCAAATTTTATGACTTCTCTTTGTTTGTCTATGCTTTCTGACCTGCGCCTCAATAACAATCCGCCAGACTATTCTGGACCCCTGGCAGACAGATTACTTAGAGCAGGTTCCCCTGCTCCTGGCACAATTCCTACACTCTCATCTCCTCCCTGCAGAGAGGGTGAGAGTGCGCTCCTCCCTGTTTGTTGATGTACATGACAGACTTGTCTTTCCGGATGAGGACTGCTTTGTGGCTGACTAGGTACACTACAGCTCTCAGATCATACAAAACAACTTGTATCTCCTGCAAGTAAATTCATGTGAAGATGAGTCTCTGATGGCTCCCAGACACCTTGTGTTTGGAGGCCATGGAAATGGACCCCCACCCCAACAGGGAGGCATCCACAGTGTGAGTCACCTGAGGCTCCAGCTGGCAGAAGGGGAAACCCTGGAGGAGGCTGTACTCCACTAACCATAATGTGAGAGAATGAATCAGAGCTTTGCTCACCTGAATGGGGTAAGTCTGAAGGTGTGATGCCTGTGACCACTGTGTACTGAGCTGTACTCATGTGTCAACATGCCACAGGCAGTGTGAACACTGAGGAGGCTCTCAGACCCAGCATGCACAGTCTTGTGTTAACATCACCACCAGTGCACCCATGAGCTGGTCTGTATGATTTTCTAAGTTTGAGTCGATCAAAGAAATATCAGTACGTGCTGGGTCACTGACCATTTCACTAGATATGCCCAAGCTTTCCCCACCAAAGACCAGAAAGATCCACTGTGGCCAAAGTACTTTAAAACTTTGTTCACTATGGGCTCCACAAAGAATCCATTCTGATCAAGGGAGAGACTTGAGAGTCGCCTGATCAAAGAGCTGTGGGGGTGCGAAGTCCAGAACCACTCTCACTATTCCCCCAGGGGACCCACAGCCTGAACGCTTCAACCGCACTTTGCTAGATATGGGCACCCTGCACCCAAAGGACAAGCCTAGATGGAGCTAAATAGCACCTGGCATGCTTATAACTGCACAAAAGGATGCCGATTCTCTCTACCGCCTGATGTTTGGAAGAGGTTTCACTACCAGTAGATGTGTGTTTTGGGTCTCTCCTGATGGGGTTCAGGCTGACAACTATTTACAGTATGTGCAAAAGTTAAAGGCCCAGCTAATCATGCGACCAACTGGTTCAAACCATGGCTGCCAAAGAAACCCAATAAAGAAAGGTATATGGTGGTGAAAGTATAGGAACCCAGGAGGGAGATGGGATTGCTAAGAAATCTGGGATTGCATGGCAAGTACAAGATTGTTGATAGATGGCACCATCTCCCTCAGGCGTGGCAACCTAGATCTGCCAGTACCAAGTAAGGCCTGAGAATAATTCAAAGATAAAACAATGCATAGAAATCATTTATCGCCCATTGACAAATCTACTTGAGTCTGAGCCCCAGAAGATGCCCTCTGACCAGTGACTAGAGCTGCTGCAAGAAAAGATCAGAAAGTCCACCTCTACAGAAGTAGTTAAAGTGTTCCTCCACAAGTCCCAGTTGAGCATGATACAGTCCATATCGAAGAAAGTGAGAGTGACTTGAATACATCCTTTACTAACTGAGTCAATTGTTTCGGGCAATCCCCGTCACTGGAGACAAAGCTGGGCCTTCGACTGTTAGCCCCAGCTTCATCCCTGAGCCAATGCTCCCAGGTGAAGTGAAAGCATCGATCAGATGAAATAATCATTGTATGGTTGAACTGTTTGAGCTTCAGAGGAAATGATAGATTGGCAGACTGGTGATACTTTAACAAGAAGAGTATTCTGAGTGCCCTGACAGTCCACTGCTGTGTCCGAAAGCTCTCCATGCAGCTAAGTGTTGTGGACTGAAAACTGTAACTCCTGGAGTTGAAAGTGCCCAAGTTCTATTCTCTTCACCCCATGGAGACTCTGACAAGTGTGGACAATGCTGAACATGAGGCTCAGAGTGCAGAGACTGTAACAGTTCCCCTAGAAAGACTGGTCGAGCTGTAAAGCCTGTGGTGCACCCTCAGTTATGATTCCTTGGGAGGCCTGTGGATTTGCTCTCTCAATGTTGTCCAAAGGGAGTGTATGTGTCTCTAGCTCACTGCTCCAAACTGAGCGGCCAGTGCTAACTCCAAGTTACTTTGTGTTGCCCTTCATATGGTGCCCTGCCCCATCCAGCCCTAGGGTAACTGATAGGAAGGGCCCTCTCTTCAGGTTTCATGTACAAGAGATAATAACTTGAGTTATGGTACAATGTGTATGTATTACTGTAAAGAGGACGTATCGTAAATGTTTCAGAAATGTGTTTGGTAAATGATGGAGCATTGACTGAGATTACATGTGCGCAGCCTAATGCAAATGTATATGGTTGCAGTTGAAACTTATGGGTACTTGCTTGACGCCGATCGCCAAGCTTTCCCAGGTAAAATAGAAGGTGTAACCCCTGCAAATGGGGGTTCCCAAAAGATTTCCAGGAGCTTGCTTGAATGCTCCAAGCCTGAATGGTGTTTTATGCTTAGCCATTTATCAGTGAGTGTTTTTAGAACCTCTGGTACTGTCTCTTTAAGAGCTGTCTGCTTGTTGACATATATTAGTTTATATGGGGGGACTGTGTGTTCTTTTGATTGAGTACTACTCTAGCTGCTGCTAATTCACTTCTATTTTTGCAGTCACTAGAGTGCAAAGGAACCCATCTGAAAGATGTAACTGTTTCAAGCCAGAAATTATTTAGAGTGATAATGAAATTACAGTTTGTTCAACTCTGCTTTTTTTGTCGAAGCGAACTGTGTCTGCTAGTTCTCTATTCTAGTTTTTCTTTAAACTGTTGAATTGGACTCACCCTTCAGTGTGGGTAAGCTAGCTCTAAAATGATGCTTGACTTAATTGTGGAACTTGGACTCATAATCTGAGCCAGCCACAAGAGGATTGTATGGGCAGTGACTTGGAGATGTAGTTTGACTTCAGTGTCTTTTTGACCAACAGCAGCAGTCTATTGTGAGTGATACAGCTAATCCAGTCAAGAACTGGGAGGAACTTCAAAGGAAGTGCCCAGTTTTGTCAGGTTGGAGCTTCAGTTGAGCTTTGCAGTGAAGAAGGAAGGAGCCCTGTGCTTTTTCAGTGTGCAGTTTAGTCAAAAAGTGGTGTAAGGCTCCTGAGTTCCGGCCTTCCGTTGTGTAACAGCTTGTTAGACTGAACTGCCCTGTGAAAAGAATCGAAGGATCTCTGAAGAGAAACCAGGCTCACTCTTGTAGAAGACTGGAAGAATTATTGAAAATTGCACTCGTCTGTCAGAACTGAATCTGCTGTGTTCTCCGGTATTGTAGCAGTAATTGCGATCGGATACAGATGCAGCCTACCTGGTATAGTACTTCTTTTATATGGATGTGTGAAGAGGTTTGTGTACCAAGTGAGCCCTGCTGACATTGAAGGACCCTATTTTATTTGGAGGTCGTGGAGTACTAATTCAGGGTTGCCCTCGTTGAATTGCTACATTAAATCCAAATGGAATTACTGTACTGCTGACTGTTTAATTCCTCCTTTCTCTGTGTGAAAGGGCCCTACCAGCTGCCACTGGTTTGACTAGCTTACTAGGGCTTGGGTACCTAGGACAGTAACTGATAGGGATAGGCTGTGCACAGAGCTACAGGTAGATTATTAGAGTGATAAGCTGATTAACTTGATTTCCCTGTCCTTGTTATATCCCTTAAATAAATCAGAGCTGTTTGTTTCTAGCAAAGTTATACTGCCTGAGGTATTTGTCTATGTTAGCACTGTACTGTGATTGTTGCACTGTATCTCATTTCACAGGAGGTCCCAGTGCCGGAACCAGACCTGGGGGTAAGTGTATACTGTGAAGGTAATTTGATATATTGTGTGGGCTACTAGTGGGAAGAAAGGGGCCTGCAGTGTCCCAGAGGGCTGTGACCAAGTTAGTTTAACTATTGCAAACCCTGACCTCTGGGTGGAGGCACCCGCCATTGGATCCAGGCCCCTCAACCTGTTAGTGGCAAATCAGGCAGGGGTAGTAGCCCCTGGGATAGCGCCATCTAGGGGTTACATCCATCTTACCAGTGCTGTCCAAAATGCTAGAAAAACTGGTGAGCATCCAACTAAGTGACTACCTCACTGCTAATAACCTCCTTAATCCTACTCAATCTGGGTTTAGAACCATGCATAGCACCATCTCTGCCTTAGCAAAAGTTACAAATGACTGGCAGACTGAATTAGATAAAAAAAATAATATCTGTGCTGTATTTCTGGACTTAAGTAAAGCCTTTGATACTGTGGATCATGATCTACTAATCTCCTCACTGCATTCCTTAGGCCTTGACCCAACCTCTCTTATGTGGTTCAGATGTTACCTTACTGGTAGAATACAGCAGGTAAAAAATGAAGGCGACCTATCTTCCTCAAAACCACTCCTAAGAGGAGTACCTCTAGATGTTCCATCCTGGGCCCTATCCTCTTTGCCATATACATCAACAACATTGATTCTAGCCTCACTAAAGCCAATGTTCACCTTTTTGCAGATGATACTGTCTTATATGTCGGCAATCCATCACCAACAAAGGCCTGTGAACTATTACAATCTGAGTTCTCCCTGCTGCAACACAAATTACTTGAAAAGAAACTCCTATTAAATGCCAAGAAGACTAAAGCTATGTTCTTCTCCACCAATATATATTCTACCACTCTCACACCGAACATTCTTCCCCAACTATTTACCATCCTTGGAGAAAGCCTTGAATATGTTGATAAATTCAAATATCTGGGGGTTTGGATTGATAACAGGCTTGATTACACTCAGCACATTAACGAGCTCCTGAAAAAACTTAGACAGAGACTTGGCCTATTCTTCAGGATCAAACATTATCTAACCAGTGAGTCTAAACAGAAACTAATCCAGGCCTCATTTCTATCACTCATCGACTATGCAGACTTCCTATATGGCCACTGCTCTCAGTCCTACTTAAATAAACTGGATACCTTGTACCATAGAGCTCTAAGATTCATCACAAACCTTCCTTTCAGCACCCCACCACTGTTCTCTCTATACTGCAGTTGGCTGGACATCCCTACATTACAGAAGGAACAAAAATGCTGCTTTATGGATCTACAAAGCTCTGACAAACAAACTACCATCCTACATCTCAGATTGCTTTACTCTGGTTACACCCAGGCCATATGCCCTAAGAAGCAATAGCCTCATCACTTTGAAGGTACCAAATGCTAGTACTCCGGCATGGAGGGCTGCAATCAGCTACATTCTAGCACTTATCTGGAATTCCTGCAGAAGACCCTGAAGTTGAACACCTTCATTCCTATAACATCCTTTAAAAGCTGTATGTAAGTCTCTTCCCAGAGACATGCAACTGTCTTCCACAAGGCCTAGTCCTTCATACCCCTTACCCCTGCCCCTTTTATATTCCCCACCTTTACTTGTTTAAGCATTCTTCCACTTACACCTTACCAGATTATCTCCTAAATCCCAATACCCTACCTTTAGTTAGTCAATTCTGTCTCTTTTTCTTTTTGTTTTGGTGGCCAAATTACTGGTTATCCACCTTGTATATATGTGTTTATTACTGTACCTGTTCATTTATAAAGACTCTGTTCTTGTACTCAATTTGTATTTGTATATATGTGAAATTATACCTTTATGTTGTTTCTGACCAATCAGGTCCATCTTGTAAATGAGCTTTGCTCAATGATGCTCGCCTGAATAAATAAAGATTTTGATTGATTGATTGATTATATGTACAAGATATGAAAATTACGTATCTACCGTAATTCTTGATCTTCTTGGACAAGTCTCCACCACTCATTCACACTATTGGGATCTGCCTGGAGGCACTAGGACCATCGGGAGCAAACTTTTTGCTGGAGGTGGTCGCCAGAGATGGCGCGCCTGAGGAATCCAAGCCTAGTACCTAGCTCGCTGTAACAACTATTCAAGGCCGACCCTCCAACCGCCTCAGTACCTTTTACCAAGGAGGTGCAGCGTAACTCAACCTAGAAGGGTAGCTCTAATCCAAAACGGACACAAGATAGTCCGGAGCCGATATGAAGGGTCAATAAAAGTCTTCACGGCCTAAAGATTTGAGGAGTGAAGACCAACAAAAAGGTGAGCTCGGGGATGGAGGGTGGGGCGTGAATGAGTGGTGGAGACTCGTCCAAGAAGATCAAGAATTACGGTAGGTACGTAATTTTCATATCTTCCTGGACATAAGTCTCCACCACTCATTCACACTATTGGGAGAGTACCGAGCTAATAATCCCCCGAGAAGGCGGCAGGAGAGACCAAGAGCTCACGTTTCTTAGGACAGAAGTCCATTGAGGATGGCTCTGCCAAAGGAAGAATGTCGTCTGGCATGGACATCTAGTGCATAATGTTTAACGAAAGTATGCACTGAGCTCCAGGTGACCGCATTGCAGATGTCTGCAATGGAGCGTTCTTGATTTCGTTAGGGATGCTGCGCAGCTCTGGTAGAGTGAGAGATAACTCTACCCTCAACAACCTGTGCCATGGAATAGCAGTGAACGAAGGCACGCCACTTACCATGATGACATACATCTGATAGCTACAGGTTGACCCAGCCGGGTCTCACTGAAGAAGCGTAACAGTTGCTGAGTTTTGCGAAAATCCTTGGTTCTTATTTAGATAGAAACGCAAGGCCCTCTTAACATCCAAAGAATGAAGAGAACATTCCCCTCATTTTGAAGTCCACAAAATAAGAGGGAAGGACCAAAGGTTGGTTTAGATGAAATTCTGACACAACCTTAGGAAGAAATTTAGGATGAGTCTAAGAACTACTTTGTCCTTATGGAACACAGTATCACGGAGGTCTGTAACCAGGGCATGTATCTCAGAGACCCTGCGGGCTGAGGTAATGGCCACTAGGAGAGCAGTCTTCAAGTGAGAAATTTTAGCTCTGAGGTAGCCAGAGGTTCGAAGGTTTCCAGTGAGCATGTCTATCACAAGATTAATGTCCCAGGCTGCGACTGGGCGTCCTGTAGGAGGTCAGGTATGCAGAATCCCCTTAAGAAACCTCTTAACCATAGGTAACTGAGCTAGAGTTAAAGGAAATACGGGCTCATGATACGCTGAAATGGCACTAAGATGAACTTTGACTGTAGAGTACTGCAGACCGAATTTGAGAGGTCCAAAAGGTACTCCAAACCTTATCTGGTGGACAGGAAAAGGATTCAAAGAGGACTTTGACACCAGAGCTGAAAACGCATCCACTTGACTGTTGTGTTTTCCGAGTGGCTGGCTTCCGTGCAGCCAGAAGAATATCTGAAACTCTTCGAGAGACATTGAACCGGTTTACTTCAACCTCTTCAGGAGCCAAGCGTGAAGGTGAAGTGATCTCAGGTTGGGATGGACCACCGGTCCCTGAGTCAAAAGGTTCATCTGCAGGGGAAGTGGCCTCGGAGGAACTGCCAACATATTGTTGAGCAGTGGAAACCACAGCTGCCCAGGCCAAAAGGGAGCAATGAGAGTCATTTTCTCCCCCTGGGATTCGAACTTGAGGAGTACCCTCTGAATTAGAGGAAGAGGCAGAAGAGGGTCGTGAAAGCGTTTTGTCCACCGCAGCCTGAGACATCCTGACAGAAAATGCCAGGCCCTGGTTCTGGAGCAGAAGAGAGGCAGTTTTGCGTTGAGTGGGGATGCAAAGGTCCAGGTCTGGAGTTCCCCACTCTTTGAATAGTGACTGAACTATGGTTGAGCGAGAGACCACTCGTGAGGGTCTGTCTCTGTTCTGCTGGAGACGGTCTGCCAGTTCGTTCTGAACACCTGGCAGATACACCGCTTGAATTAGAGCCTCGTGCTCCAAGCACCATTCCCATACCCTCATTGCTTCTCTGCATAAGGCGTAAGAGTGAGCCCCGCCCTCCTTGTTGATGTAATACATCACTGCTTTGTTGTCCGTTTGAAGGAGAATGTTCTTGTGACACAGAATGTCCTTCAAAGCTCGGACCGCATAAAGGACGGCTCTCATTTCTAGGATGTTTATGTGGAGCTGGGACTCGACTTGAGTCCATGCACCTTGAGTGTGGAGAGCCTGACAGTGAGCTCCCCACCCCATTAGGGATGCGTCCGTGGTAATGGAGATCTGATGGTCCAGAGGAGCAAAGGGATACCCCTCCAGGAGATTGCTCTCTTGAGACCACCAGGTGAGTGACCTCCTTAAAGGTTCTGTCACCTTGATGAGATAGGACTGCGGGTGAGTGGTTGGGGACCACTGAGTACTGAGCATCCACTGGGTGGTTCTCATGTGCAGCGTACTAGAGGTACAGTGAACACTGAGGATGCCATGAGGTCTAGCATCCGTTGCATCGAGGAGAGCTGTGACTGAGCTGTTTTCCCGATGTGATGGGCCATCTGAAGGATATCGTTGCTCCTGTCCTCTGGAAGAAAAGCCTTCGCACAGGAGGTGTCCAGAAGAGTCCCTATAAAAAGGAGCCTCTGGGAGGGCTGCAGTTGCGATTTCTTGAGGTTGAGCAGAACTCCCATGGACGTAAGGAAGCGCGAGGCCGTCTCCATGGCGTCCAGAGTCCCTTGCCTAGAAGGACTTGCTAGAAGCCAATCGTCCAGATAAAGAAACACCTGAATTCCGACCTTTCTGAGGTGCACTGCGAGAACTGCACAACATTTTGTAAAAACTCGCGGCGCCGAGGATAGCCCAAAGGGCAGGACTCTGAACTGATAGTGCTGTCTCAGAGCCACAAACCTCAGGAATTTGTGATGCCTCGGGTGAACAGGAATGTGCTGGTAAGTGTCCTGCATATCTAGGTATGCTAACCAGTCGTGTTGGTGGAGCAGAGGTAACAGGATTCCCAGAGAAATCATTTTGAATTTCTCCTTGGGGAGAAATTTGTTTAGCTTTCTGAGATCTAGAATGGGGCGCATTCCGCCGGACTTCTTTGGAACCAGAAAGTAATGGGAGTAGAACCCCGTGTTTCGTTGGTGCAGTGGCACCACTTCTACTGCCCTGTTGTTCAGAAGGCCCCGAATCTCGGCGGCGAGAAGGTCTGACTGAAGGGTTGACAGCCTGGGCTGTCGTTTGGGGGGACGATCCGGAGGGGTCTCCACAAGATTGAGTGAATACCTCTCGAATTATCCGAAGGACCCATTTGTCTGAGGTTATGGACTTCACTGGTTGTAGAAGTGCATCAGGCGACCTCCAACCGGAGAGAAATGTCCACCTCGGGCAGCTGAGATGGAACTTGGGCGGCAATTCATAAAGAGTGGCGCTGGGCGCGTTGCGCCTGCACTTTCTTGTTAGCCTTCTTTTGAGGTTGGGCAGGTTGGTTCTTATGGAAACTTCCTCTGCCTCTGCCTCGAAAGGACTGGCGATTATGAAACTGTCGTTTACTGGCATGCCCTCGAGAGGGGGCAGGAGGGGGCCGAGCCAACTTAATGGCTGACCTAGTCTTTTGTGTAGCTTCGAGAGCTTGCTCTACCTGAGGACCAAAAAGATATGCACCGTCAAAGGGCAATGCCATCACCTGCTGCTGCGCATCATTCGTAAAGCCCAAAGTGCGCAGCCAGGAATGACGCTGGGTGCAAATACCAGCAGCCGCTGAATGGAAGCAGTGTCAAAAGCATCCATGGCTGCTTTAACCTGCTGGTTATTAGATTCAATACCTCTGGTAATGGTTTGAAGAAGCTCTGGCTTTGAATCCGACTCCGGTAGGGCTTCAATCATCTGTTTAATAGAATGCCACAGGATATACTCATACTGAGAAAAATAGCCTTGGTAACTGGCAATACGCATACTTAGAGTAGAAGCAGTAAAGACTCTCTTACCTAAGGTGTCTATCTTATGAGATTCTTTGTTAACAGGTCAAGCTGTAGTAGCTTGAGGATGAACGACCTTATCATTCTCTGCCAGGACTACAATAGTATCCGCAAAGGCTTGAGATGCCAAAATGGGACGATCCTTGGGGGCTGAATATTTCCTATCAATGGATTTAGCCACTGAAGGGGTAAGAGAAGGATTATTCCATACTATTTGAGACAGCGTCTCGAATGAAGGCTGAATCGGAGGAGTCAAATCTGTAGGGATCGACGAGGCATGAAGATATTGGAGTCTCAACAATTTCCCAGGATCAATGTCTGTAGTCTGAGAGAAAGTGTGGAACTCAGATTTTTCAACAGAGACTTAAAGGATAGGTCCTCGACCACAGGCTCTGTAGCAGTAATAGATCCTGCTTCGTCCACTTCATCACCCAACCAAAGGTCTGGGTCAGGCTCAACGTCATCTCCTGACAGTCCAGGAGGGACTGTATGGACAGGAAAGGAATGAAATTCAGAAGAGGAGGAAGAAGGAAACAAGTGAAAGAGGAGTCTCCTAAGAGCCGCTAGCGCCGAGGCGCACGCAGCGGAAGAACCGCCGAGAGGCCACGCAGCAAAAAATGGCGCCGAGAAGCCGCAGACGGCGCCGAGGATGGCACTGAGAAGCCGCGACGGCGGCTGAGGGACGGCGCCTAGAAGCCGCACAGCACTGAGGACGGCGCCGAGTGCAGCATCGACGCCGAGGATGGCGCCGAGAGGCCACACGACGCCGAGGGCGCCGAAAACACTCCCAGACTCTGAAAAACAGGTTTTGAAGGAAGAAGAGCAGGAGATAAGGGCATCGGTGTGGCCCCCTGCGCCGCAGCCATGTGAGGGGGGGAAACACCTAAGCGCGGAGTCGACGGCACCGAAGAGGGTGCCGCACGACCAGGAAGGTCCAACCGCCCTACCTGGTCGCCCAGAGAGCCCGAAGGCCCACGAGCAACCGAGCCAGGTAGCCGAACCAACCTCCGAGCCCATTGCTCCATAAGAGCGGCCCACTGATGAAACTGCTCCTCTGAAGACCTACCTGCGGGCGGGGTAGGGCTCCGATGTCGAAGCCGTCGGCTACCAGGAGCAGAGGTTGGCGACTCCGAAGGAAGAGACCGGCAACTAGCCCCGATAACCGAGCGTCTACGCGCAGACATATCAGAGGGCGACCTCGAGTGATGCCTTCTCTTTTTAGACCTGCGGGCCGAGAAGAGCTCGAGGCCGAACGGTGCAGAGAGTGCGACCGTTTATTTTTATGCTTCCGGGGGGACCGCCCATCCCCCCGGGCATTAGACTGACCGTTGTCAGACCCTCCCTCCGGAGAAGGCGGCGGACCGGACCCAGCCCGACTGACTGAACAGCTTTCATACGAAGTCTCCCTACCATCACCTGACCTGCTCATGGTCGACCCCGTCAAGGTAGGCTGAGACTTCTTTATTGTATTTATTTTAAAAATAAGAATAAATTTAAGCGATACTGTATCGAGATAATACTACAAAATAATAAAACTGAAAACTATGCTGCTAGTTTGAAGTTTGACTCCCGACAGGCGAGCGACGTTGTCACTGAAGTGCACTCGATGGCGGGAAAATAGGAACTGAGGCGGTTGGAGGGTCGACGCCGAGATAGTCGTTACCGAGCGAGCTAGGGCTTGCGGCGCCGTTCCTCGCGCGCCGACCCTCCAGCAAAAAGTTTGCTCCCGATGGGTCCTAGTGCCTCCGGCGCAGATCCCAATAGTGTGAATGAGTGGTGGAGACTTATGTCCAGGAAGATTTAGTGTTAATAGATTATCTAACGCACTGTGCATCCTATTCTAGTAGGGGTAACTTAATATTCTAACAATAGCAGAGGAATCCATGCTCCTTTAAAATGGCTTTGTGGTTGTCAGTGCAGACTTTTTTATGGGAACCAGTATGTATTGACATAAACATACTACACAGTACCATTACACCTTGATTATTACCTTAAAAACAAGATGGCTGCAGCCGTAAAAATGATATGTCCATTCAAAACGATAATACTGTAACATCTTTTTTTGAGGGCAGTTAATGAAACACTAGAAAATTACACTTAAGAGCAAGATCAGTCTGTTTGCTGATGATACCAAGGTAGGCGCAGTGGTGGATGACCTAGGGGGATGGCAGGGGTTGCAGGATGATCTGGCAAAGCTTGAAATCTGGTCAGACACCTGGCAACTGGGCTTTAATGCCAAAAAGTGCAAGGTGCTGCATTTTGGGATGAAGAACCCAAGGAGGAGTTACCCACTAGGGGGGGTGCAGCTAGCCCAGACAGAGGAGGAGAAGGATATGGGTATGCTCATTACAGGGTCAATGAACAACTTGGCACAATGTAGGAAGGCATCTGCAAAGGCCAACAAAATGCTGGGTTGTATTGCAAGGGGTATATCCTCGAGGAGGGAGGAGGTGATTCTGCCACTGTATAGGTCATTAGTTAGACCACACCTAGAGTACTGCGTGCAGTACTGGCGTCCGTATCTGAAGAGGGACATTAAGTTACTGGAGGGGGGTACAGCGCAGAGCGACAAAGATGATCAAGGGGCTGGGGGACTTATCATACGAGAGGAGGTTGAAGGAGTTGAACATGTACTCACTGGAGGAGAGGAGAGACAGGGGTGACATGATTGAAACCTTTAAATACATGAAAGGAATAAACAAGACGGGTACAGAGGGGCTGTTCAAAGTAAGGGAGGGGAGGGCCACCAGGGGCCATGATATGAGACTGGAGCGAGGAAGGTTCAGGAGGGAGATGAGGAGACACTTTTTTACAGAGAGGGTGGTGGCTGGGTGGAATGCGTTACCTGCTGAAGTGGTATGCAGTAGAACAGTGGACTGCTTCAAACGAGGATGGGACAGGACAAGGAGGAGGGTTAATAAAGGGGAATGGTGGAAGGGAGGGGCAGCTGCAGAATAAGGGGTGCTAGCTGCACATTCGAGCAGACTTGATAGACCTCTAGGCCTTTATCTGCTGGCAAATTTCGTATGTTCGTATGTTCATACTTAAAAATCTCTCAACAGCAATTATTGGGACTTGACCAATCTGCTGGAGAGTTAAGCAGTAAGGTGCAATGAGAGATGGGTTACTTGTTTGTAACACACCCTCTGGCTTTGCCTTACCACTATTACAAAACACAGAAAGAGGACTCTGCTGCATTTTTTAGTTCTAAAATAAAAAGAGCGTACTTTCCCTTCCGTGTAGTTGTCCCTGCATGTAACAACAGCAACACATTCGTGACCAATGTAAATATAGTGCGATATTCACATGGGTTCCAGTAAATCAGGAGGCTGGTTCCTGAGGCCAGTTTTAAAATATTGGATATTTAACTAAATAGTGCTAGGATTTACACTATTACAAATCTATCACACACACACACACACTCACTCACTCTCGACGGTGTGTGTATATATATATATACATATATATATATATTCATACAATGGCGAGGACAAATCTAGAATTTCATTGGCTGAGAGATGTACAATTACCGTGCATTAAATCTTTACTAGTGCACACCATATTGTGGCTTTTTACTTAGGTATATTTATATACATATGTATGCAATAACCCACAACAGGGCATACATTTCCAGAGAATTAATGCACACCCTGGGTGAACTGAAAGACACAAGGCCAATGGACGAGTGAGTTTCAGTACATCTGGGAAGTGCAATAATTTGGTAAAAACCCAAGGCCTGAAGTTGATTATTGCACTTATAAACTGTATTTTTTTTTTTTTAAGAAAAAAGGTTTTATTTTCCATTAGGTTGCTGCTAGGTACAACAGATGAGTTTGGCAGCACAGGCCATGTGCTTTTGAATTAATCGGGGAACTTAATTTATTTTGAAGAAACCTATGCCCTTTTGTGGGTTCTTGTGTTTAAAAAGTGGGAAACTATATGTTAATGGAAAAAGATTTTATTTTCATGTAGTCAGATAGCCGTTGCTAGGTAAATACTGGACACCCTCTTCAATGCCTTTTGTTGCTTTGCATGTAACTCCCCTGCACATGCGCACCACTGTTCCCTCTACTCCTCCCCGTCTTTCCTCCCCCTACCTTCACATTACCACTTCCTTTATCTACAAGTACTGGTTTGGTTCCCTGCCATCCTATCTCTCCTCACTCCTTTTTCCTGTTCCCCCTGCTCCATGCTCCCTCTGCTCAAGGGAGCAGTGAACCTTCTCCACTCCTCACTCCTATTCCTCTGCTGGGCAATCTGCCTTCTCCTATTGCTTGCCATCACTCTGGAACCACTTCCCTCTATCCATTCGCCACTCCCCTCCATAGGGTATCTTAAGTGTCAACTGAAACTCCTCCCGTCACCCACTTGCACCTGTTTCCTATACGGGATCCCCACAGTGATTTTGGTATTTCAGGTTTTGATTCCCTCAATACAGCTATTCTCTAGTGCACTGTTCTGACTGCCTTTGTACTGGTTTGATGCCGGACTCCGCATTCCACTTGCACAACACATTTGCACTTTATTCTGATCCACGTTTGCACCAGTTACATATTCTTACTCTACAATGTCTGCACATTAGCTGCATCATGTAATATGTACTGTATTACATTTTACAGTTCCTTCTGTAACCCTTTCCCCAGGTCACAGCTGGAAACGAGCTCATTCCCTGTTACCAATTTTTTCAAATAACTAACTCACAAAGATTACGGCAACTTAGTTATGAACTGTACAGTTGCTAGGTAAATATCAATAGTCAGGTGCCGAATTGTAAACAATGAAGTTGTTCAATTTGGTCACTTTTGCTATACTCCACTATGTATATCTCATGAGATCTTGCTCCAGCCCCACATGCAAAATTTCATGCAGCTCTGTTGAATGATGACAAAGCTATTAAGGTGCAAAGTTAGGGGTTTAAAAACTCATTCAATCTTGGTCGGCCATTTTGGGTCAGGTTATGCAATGGATGGTTCTGACGCCATATGGCACTACTGGTAAGAAGGGTTAAACAGCCTACTCAACCTTAACTATAGTGGCGTTACTGTGCTACTATAACACAAAACATTTGCAAAAAACATCTTTATAATCCTATCAATTTGTTTTAACCAGGAGAGACACATTAAGCTGAAGCTTGTTTACAGGTCCGACCTGGGAGCACAAGGAAGTTAAGTGACTTGCTCAGGATCACACAGTATGCAAGTGGGGGCTGTGGGATTCAAACTCAGGTCTCCAGGTTTGCAGCTCAGAGCATTAAACCACTGTGCTACACTGCCTCATTTTTATGACGCCATTCTTGCTAGTTGCCAAATGCAAAAGAGAACTAGAAATGCTATAACCCCATAGATGTTAACATATATTTAAATAAAGCTTCATAACATCCGTAATTCATGCACAGGATTATTAGTAAAATTAGTACTTGATACTTCTGTCATTTTAGCGTTGTGACCTGAAGATGACTTTTTTAAATTTGCAAGATTAGTCCTCAAGACATTACAATAGGCTGAGATTTAATTTACTGGAAAATTATATTCAAGGCTCGTATCTTTATATGTACAATGGCTTTGCATGGTAATACTCTAGCTTGACAGTCTATGGCAGACATCGAACAGAAGAATATTATTTTAAAGGACCAAAACATTTTTTAGGAGATATATTATCATGCTCCCAAAGTGTGCACACTAAACTTCAGTCTATGTAAAAAAATGGCAATTAACAGTAAAAACACATTCAGATTTTTTCATCATTCATTTCATTTTTGTGCTATATTCTCAATTTTTTATAGTAGTAATAACCTTTATTGTAATACCTAAATGAGAACTATGTTTTTCAGGACACATGGGGCCTAATTCTCAAAGTTCCTAGAATGGAGCAAGGGGCTTGCGCCACAAGGAATAGCGCAAAGTGCCCCTTGCACCACAAAATGTGCCAGGAGCAATTCTCAAATGCAGCCTGCATCAACCGCAAGCTGCGTGCACCAAAGGGGGCTTGCGTTGTCCTTGCAGCACAAAATGGACTGCGGCATGGCAGCAGGGGACATGCGGCAGCTGCAAGCTGCCATAGTCCCCAAGTCAGTATTCTCCAAAACTCTCCAAGAGGGTGAAATTCTAAGTACCCTTGGACCAGCCTGGTCTAAGGGTACACAGAATATCGCCCTCTGGGAAGGTTTGACCACTTGCGCCACTCTCAGAGCTCTCCTTCGACATGTGCCACAGTTCCCCAGATCCCCTTTTAGTGACATTAGTCATGGCCCTGGTGGTCTAGCAGCCCCCTCCCACACTGATATGCCCGTATATTGCAGTATTAGAACAATCATTCCCTGGTAGTCTAGTGGACCCTGCTCCCGATCCCTGATTTGCCTGTAAATTAATATATTAAGCAATTTCCTTGTGGTCTGGCGGACCCCCCACCAGCCCTGATGTTCCCATATATTAAAATATTATAGAAATCATTCCCTGGCGGTCTAGAGGACCCCCTACCCGGCAGGTAGCTCCCACCACCCTGCTCCCCCATCCCAAAACAGAGCCAGCAACTGGCACAGCCCTCCTCACTCCACCACATCCAGCCACCGACTGAGCTGTCAAGGAGTGCATACTGTATACAGTATACACTCCTTGAGAGCTCAGTCGGTGGCCGGATGTGGTGGTGTGAGGAGGGCTCTGCTGGTCGCTGGTTCTGTTTTGGGATGGGGAAGCAGGGCGATAGACACTACCTGCCTGGGTGGGGGAGTCCACCAGACCACCAGGGAATGATTTTTATAATATTTTAACATGCGGGCACATCAGGGCTGGCAGGAGGTCTGCTAGACCACCAGGGAATGATTTTTTTAATATTTTAATTTACAGGCATATCAGGGATAGGCAGCGGGGTCCGTTAGACCACCAAGCAATGAATTATGTACTACTTTACTATAATGGGACACTGGGGGCTTGGGGGGTGCTAACCACCAAGGACTGGTGCACGGCCACCCTGCAGCTTGTGGCACACCATTTAGATGCACTATCTGTTTGGTGCACTGCCATCATTGCCAAAAGATGCCGGACAGTCCCCCCGATCCCCTTTTGGTGACATTAATCATGGCCCTGGTGGTCTAGCAGCCCCCCTCCATGCTGATATGCCCGTATACTGCAGTATTAAAACAATCATTCCCTGGTGGTCTAGCGGATCCTGCTCCCAATCCCTGATATGCCTGTAAATTAATATATTAAACAAATAATTTCCTTGTGGTCTAGCGGACCCCCCACCAGCCCTGATGTGCCCATATATTAAAATATTATAAAAATCATTCCCTGGTGGTCTATAGGACCCCCCACCCGGCAGGTAGTTCCCACCACCCCGCTCCCCCCATCCCGAAACAAAGCCAGCGACTGGCACAGCCCTCCTCACTCTACCACATCCAGCCACTGACTGAGCTGTCAAGGGTGCATACTGTATACAGTATTCACCCTTTGAGAGCTCAGTCGGTGGCCAGATGTGGGGGTGTGAGGAGGGCTTAGCCGGTAACTGGCTCTGTTTTGGGATGGGGGAGCAGGGTAATGGGCACTACCTGCCTGGGTGGGGGGAGTCCACCAGACCATCAGGGAATGTTTTTTATAATGTAACCCCTCACCCCTGCCTTTTTACTAAAACGACAGGTGGCATGCTGTTGGCGTTGGCAGCAATACCTGGTGGGACCTGGGTTCGGGGAGGACGAGGTTACCTGGCACAAGGGGACCTAGGTTTGGCTACTCTGCACAGGGGCACCCAAGTAAATCCGACTACAGGAAGCAATAACTGCAATGTCCAGAACCAGGATTGGGATTTTTCAGTGTGGTTTTTATTCATAACTAGCTGAACATAACAAAGCATAGATGGACCCCCAAGGGGCTACGTTTACTGATAATGAAGATTAGAGACTACAAGGCGGTCCACTTAAAGAATGAACCCATTTCTACTGTTTTCTGGCTCTGGACCCACCAGACACTCAGCCCAGACTTGCATGTGCTTTGGATACACAGCCTGACTGGCCCAGCTCCCCTGCCGGCCACTTGACTGACGGTCCATTTAAAGAATGAACCCAATTTACTTGTTGTGGCTCCCATCAAACAAGGAGAATTATTTTCCCAAGTTGTGGCTCCCCATACCACTTAGAGTCTGCGACTCCTAAGGAGATTTTCCAATTTGCGACCCATGTCTGGGTACCTACCTCATCACTGGCCAGGCGCATGAGGCAAGTAGCAATCACAGTAGAAATCCGTAGAGGTGGACCTGGTTACTAAAGATGGGGGGTGTTCCCACCTCCAGCTCCCACAGCCCATACCCTGCCATTTCTCTGGACAAACAGAAACTAAAACTTCAAATGTAGATTAAACGTGGATGACCTGTAGCACCCCTCTACAACATTACTTGAATCCATAAAGACTTTAAATTTTGAACCTACTCCATTTGTTTGTCCTAGTACAATAGGCCTCCCAAATAGTAGTTCACATCCCAGCTTTCTTCACATTTTCCAAACTGAAGAAACATATTGTTTGCCCTCTCAAATTAGAGCAAAACACTCACCCTTCGTTGCAGGTGCCCCTAGGGCAAGTACAACTTCTTTCACTGTTATCAGACCAAAACAGAAACTGTAGAAAAAAAGCAGCTTTCTTCTTGTAGTAGAAATTAGGGGATTGCCCCTGGAATCCACAGAGGGACACTTTACTTCCCCCCCCCCCGAGGAAGGGGGGCAATGAGACCTGGACAGCAGTCTCCACCACTTAAAACTGGACACTGACCTTCTCCCAAGGAGGTAAATAGAAAACTCCCTTCCTGCTTGACAATAAACAGGAGACTGACTTTTAAAACTCCCAAAGTTCTATCTCACTCCCTGTGCTGCAGATTCCAATGTGGCTTATGCAGCTGCGACAGTTCTATGGTGATGTCATCTCTCAGTCTCAGCTGAGACTGAGACAGAGTGAGACAGTGTGAAACCCATTTAACTGAAGTTTCACAAGCTGCCTTCCCTGCCTACCACTAGGTCTTACTGGGATTCTAGTAACCCCGGGTAACAAGGGGGTTACAATAATATTTTAACATGCGGGCACATCAGGGCTGGCGGGAGGTCTGCTAGACCACCAGGGAATGATTTTTTTAATATTTTAATTTACAGGCATATCAGGGATAGGCAGTGGAGTCCACTAGACCACCAAGGAATGATTTATGTACTACTTTACTATAATGGGACACTGGGGGCTTGGGGGTGAATAGCCACCAGGGACTTGTGCAGCCACCCTGCAGCTTGTGGCACACCATCTAGATGCGCTGTTTGGTGCACTGCCATCATTGCCACAAGCTGCTGGACAGTGCTCCCAGGACTTTACCTGACAGAGGATAGGGCACAGGGTCCATGCGACTGGTAATCAGCGAAGCCTCCACTGGTGCGGCTTGCACGGTGTTTTGAGAATCGGGCCCATGGTGTAGAAAAAGAGTGTTGTACAACTGAATATGTGTCAGTGGCTCAGTAGATAGCACACTCGCCTCTAGGGCCGGAAGATCAGAAGGTTATGGGTTCAAGCCCCACACTGGGGAATGTGGGATAAATCCGTACTGACATTGTAATACATCATGATCGTGGGTGCTGCACTTCTGAGGTGCCATCTTTCGGATGAGACATTAAAATGAGGTCCCATCTGCCTGTTCTGATGGTTGTTCAGGTGGATGTCAAAGATCCCATGGCACTTCTTCATAAGAGTAGGGGAATTGCGCCGGTGTCATGGCCACATTTCTCCCCATTCACTAAAATACCACCAACAGCTTAATCTGGTTCTGTAAGTCAGTTTGCATCTGTATCTTCTCCCTCTCCCCCCCTGGGATGAGGCTGAAAATAGGCAGAATAACTCAAGTCTTCCTTTCCTGGTCAACAAAAACTAAATAAATAAAAAATTTATACCTAGCTGTAATTGCTTACCCTTTGACTGAATTATACAGCATGTCGTTATCTCAATCTAAGTTTCCAAGTATGTGGAAAATTGCCAAAGTAGTCCCAATATATAAATCAGATAAAATGGAAATACTGGGAAATTATTGACCTATTTCCCTTTTGCTGTTTATTAAAAACATTTTTTGAGGGGATGGTTGCAAAGCAGGTCCAAAATTTGTTTGAGAAGGATAAAATCCTAAATAAATAACAATCAGGTTTCAGAGCTGTCCATGGTAACACGTCTGCACTTTTGCAAGTCACAAACTCCCTATCCGAAATCCTAGATAGGGGTCTATTTGTGAGTGCCATCTATGTAGATCTTTCAAAGGTGTTTGATACCCTAAACCACAATATTCTCCTGTCCAGGCTTTGGCATATGGGGTTATCAACACAGGCTGTGGACTGGTTTAGTTCTTATTTATATGACAGAGGCCAGTTTGTGGTAATTGACCAATAGAAATCACAGCTTTGTTCAATAAAAAACGGGTATCCCACAGGGCTACCTATTGGGCCCGTTGTTGTACAATGTATATGTTAACTCTATGAAATTCTCTAGTTCTGAGATAAATTTCCATTTATATGCTGATGATATGATAATTTATCTGGCAATAAGTGTGATCAGATAAAGAGTAAATGGCAAACAGCATTTGATGATCTGCAGAGATTCCTAGTCTCATCTAAACTTATTTTGAATTCAAAAAAATCCCAAACTATGTATTTTCAAAGGAAAATTGGTGAGAAATGTTCTGAGGGGCTTCTGCGGATTAAAACTATGGAGGGTCAAGTTTTGGAACAAGTGGATTGCTATCGATATTTGGGGATCTATTTTGACTGTTTTCTAAAATGGGACAAACATACAGAATATTTGATAAAAACAATTAACAGACATATGGGGGCTTTATATAGGATTAGACATTGTACAACATACGAAATTAGAAACCATTTAGTAAATATTACAATAATTCCTTTATTAGATTATGGAGATTTAGTATATATGGGGGCCAATTCAACATTATTAGGGAAACTAGAAACTGTGTGCAATAAAATGGCATGGTATATTACAATGGCACTAAGAAGGATGCATAGGGAGGATCTATATAATACACTAGGATGGTACACATTAGGGGATAAAAGGTCCTTACATGTACTGTTGTAAATGGAAAAATGCTTTTCTGATAAAGTACCAGGATATAAGGATAAAAACGAGTCTTAGAACAGCAAGAGGAGTAGAATATTTGCCACCAAAATGCAATACAAATATGGGTAGAGGTCATTTTTTCCATCAAGGACCGTCTCTTTGGAATTTATTACCAGTGGAAATTAGGATAAGTTATGGTAGATGAAGGGTGGGACAAATTAAGAATTGGTTTGGGTTAAGAAAGGTAAAAGATCCAGAAAGGATATAATGAAGGACTTTGGAATAGTCTTGTTTGTGAGAGAAAGTGCAATATTATACTGTATGATATTTATGTACTATTGATATTTAATGTGTATGGTGTACATGTAGTACGTTAAATTTTGTGTCTGTTAATACATGTGTGGAACTGTAATTAATGTATGTGGAATTTTAATGGATCTCACTGAAAATGAGTTTCGACTCAGTTGAGTAACCAATTCATTATTAATAATAAATAAAATTTTTACTACTAGTTTTCTAAAATAAACTGAAATGATTAAAACAGCTGTTCACACAGGACTGCCTTCAATAAGTGTACTCATTCAACAGGACATGAGAAACTGCTACATTTTTTAATTATTTATTTGTATAAAATCGGATTTACAGACCTTTGAGTCAGGGACTCATTTACAAAGGCGCCTCGTCAAAGTGAACGAAGACATACAGTGACAAAATAGGATAGTGTATAAAATAGCATTAACAGCATACAGGGTTACAAATAAAGCGCATTTCCATCATACATAATTACATGATTTCAGGCGGGAGGCCAGACAAGTCTTAAAAGACAAAGAACCTCTGTGCGTAAACACTGAGGCAAGGGTTACCCCAAAGGGCATTTGGCTGGGAAGCCAAGTTTCAAGAAAATACAAAATCACACATGCCCCCACAATGCAAAGCATCATGGGCTGCATATGCAAATCACCACAGAATGTTATGCTGGTCCAACTTTAAGCAGAATTGCATGGTGCAAAAAGCCTCTCACACAGTTTGCAAGAGTGCTAACAGAAGACATGAACACGTGTTTCATCTACCAGGACTCATCAGTATGCCTCGTCTATTGACACTCCAGTGGAATGGACCAGCTACCCTAAGGCAGTGTGCCTGGGATATATGTGGTGAACCCATTTAAATAAAAAACTATTTAAAAGACAAGAACCTCTGTGCGTAAACACTGAGGCAAGGGTTACCCCAAAGGGCATTTGGCTGGGAAGCCAAGTTTCAAGAACATACAAAATCACACATGCCCCCACAATGCAAAGCATCATGGGCTGCATATGCAAATCACCACAGAATGTTATGCTGGTCCAACTTTAAGCAGAATTGCATGGTGCCGAAAAGCCTCTCACACAGTTTGCAAAGAGTGCTAACAGAAGACATAGACACGTGTTTCGTCTACCAGGACTCATCAGTATGCCTCGTCTATGACACTCCAGTGGAATGGACCAGCTACCCCTAAGGCAGTGTGCCTGGGATATATTGTGGTGAACCCATTTAAATAAAAAACTATTTAAAAGACAAGAACCTCTGTGCGTAAACACTGAGGCAAGGGTTACCCCAAAGGGCATTTGGCTGGGAAGCCAAGTTTCAAGAACATACAAAATCACACATGCCCCCACAATGCAAAGCATCATGGGCTGCACATGCAAATCACCACAGAATGTTATGCCTTAGGGGTAGCTGGTCCATTCCACTGCAGTGTCAAACAGACGAGGCATACTGATGAGTCCTGGTAGGACGAAACACGTGTCTACGTCTTCTGTTAGCACTCTTTGCAAACTGTGTGAGAGGCCTTTTGGCACCATGCAATTCTGCTTAAAGTTGGACCAGCATAACATTCTGTGGTGATTTGCATGCAGCCCATGATGCTTTGCATTGTGGGGCATGTGTGATTTTGTATATTCTTGAAACTTGGCTTCCCAGCCAAATGCCCTTTGGGGTAACCTTGCCTCAGTGTTTACGCACAGAGGTTCTCTGTCTTTAAATAGTTTTTATTTTAATGGGTTCACCACAATATATCCCAGGCACACTGCCTTAGGGGTAGCTGGTCCATTCCACTGGAGTGTCAACAGGCGAGGCATACTAGTGAGTCCTGGTAGAGACGAAATACGTGTCTATGTCTTCTGTTAGCACTCTTTGCAAACTGTGTGAGAGGCCTTTCGGCACCATGCAATTCTGCTTAAAGTTGGACCAGCATAACATTCTGTGGTGATTTGCACAGACAAGTCTTAGGTTACAAACAGAGTGCAATTCCATAATACAGGCTACATGAGTTCAGACGATAAGTCAAAATGGTCACAGGTTACAGAAACAATGTTACAGAGGGACTAGGCCTCCGGGAGACATAGGCCGTTCAACAAATAGTGTAACTGGGTATGCACAGGCTGGCCTCAGCGATTCAGTAAGATCGTACTGGGTATGTATAGGCTGGGGTCAATCCAGGGATGGGTATGGATGGGCCCCTGTGGGTGGTGTTGGAGATTTTACTGTGAGGACACTGTGTAAGGAGTATTATTACATCATAGCACTATTAATGTTAAGACAAAACAGGCTGCCCTTGAAAAATGCATTCATTACCAATATTTTTTTCACTATGGAAATTTTATGAACAATAAAAATAACGTTTTTTGTAACATGGGTTCCTAAAACACTGTCTTCTGATTCGTCCAAACAGGTCACCTGACCGTGAATTAATGTCTGATATACCCAAAGTTGCATGGTCACGTGGCTTTATTTCACTGTTTCTTTAGGCAAAACTCTAACAAAACATTGCCCATGTTACAAAAGGATTAACCCACGACAGGGTATGGGTTTACGAGCATTAATCCATGCCTGGGTGGTTGTAATCACTCAGCTTTGCCTCATGATTCCAACCCCGCGGGCATGGATTAATGCTCAGTAAACCCATACCCGTCGTAGGTTAATCCTTAATTCAGGCCAAAATTCTAGACAGCAGAACATATGCAAACACCATCATTCAGAGGAGCACCAATATTGCTGAAGGATGGGTGCAAAATCTCACTTAAAAGGGAGAATGTACAGAAGGACCATCCTCTCCAGGTATATTTTTCATGGGCTAGAGAAGAGGACCGGCAAAGGAGGGTGGATATAGCTAATGTAGCATACAACCAAATTGTATTCTATGTAGAGTATGTACAATAAGGCGTAGCCATGAAAAAAGGTAACACCATGTGTGGTAATAAAAAAGGTAACATAATGTGTGGTAATAAAAAAGGTAACACAATGTGTGGTAAAAAAGGTAACACCATGTGTGGTAATAAAAAAGGTAACACAATGTGTGGTAATAAAAAAGATAGCACAATGTGTGGTAAAATCTATCAATTAATCAATCAATCAATCAAAATCTTTATTTAACCAGGCGATCACTGTTGAGCATAACTCATTTTCGAGGTGGACCTGGGGTATACAGGATACAAACAGGTCAGAAGATATACTGAATAATATACAATGCAGAAAATGTGACACTAGAAAAATATGAACAGGTATTAGCAACCACAAGCATGTACAGTAAGACAGTTGTAATGTGTAAAAAGGTAACAACGTGTGGTAATAAAAAAGGTAACACCATGTGTGGTAACAAAAAAGGTAACAATGTGTGGCAAAAAAGGTAACAGTGTGTGGTAACAAAAAAAGTAACATAATGTGTGGTATTAGAATAGATTTTTAAGAAGGGAAAGACAAACTCTGCATGATGATTTAGTGTATATTTGTATAAATCTCCTACCATGTAATGTACTTCAACCAGTGGGTGACCCCCTCAGGTTACAATTGTGGTGTACACACATATAATTCAATCACTCAATCATCAAATAAGAAATACAAATGTCTCAATTCAAGACTATAAAAAGTAGAACAAAGGCATCTAACATTGTAAAGGAGTCCCTAATTCAGAATGTAGCCTCAATTCTGCCTGGGGGAAAAAAAGAGAGGGGGGAGGGAAGGGGGAGAAACAGAGTGCACACACACACACACACACACACACACTTACACATCGATAGGCTGCATCTAAGTTGTGTCAAGATGTAAAATATCAACTTTCAGTGAAGGAAAATGGGAGACACCATGAAATAACACACATTTATGAAAACAATCCCTCTTTATAGCAGCAACAGTTGTTCACACCAACTTTCTCTTGAACTTTTCCCCCTGAAAGGTTAGCATTCAGGAAGCTCAGCTGCTGTCTAACAAACTTAATTAATCAAAAAGTCATTTCCGAGCTGTAACTATGAATAAAAGTGCTTCAAGTACGGCAGCACGCCGACAAGTTAATCAAAATGCTAATGCGGTACAAATTAAAGTTGTGATTAACATTTCACAGTAGCTGCTTGAGCAAATTGATCACACAAATGGGTTAAGCATTACTCATTTCCTCCTGGCCCAAAATGGGAAAAGGTTTGTCATGGGCTGGAGATGGATTGTTCACCAGCAACGTATCCTCATTAAACTGTCACTAGGCCTGCCAGAAACCGGCTTCAAAACAAATGAAAAGCCTCACAAAAATATTTTTGTTGGGTCTTAAAAATGGTAATTTGCTTCAAGATTTACCAACAGATATCTGCAGAAGTTTCCACTACACACACACACACACACGTTAGTCTTCATTACCAGCGTTCTGGTACAGGTTACTGCTGCGTTCATTTGCATGCTGCAGATCCGAAATTAGAGTTCAATCTGTGTAAAATTCTTTTTAAGATACCTTTTGTTTGACAGAGCACTGATGGAACCTGGTCGAATATGAAGTACTATATAAAACCTGCAATAGCCATACACCAGTAAGTTAATGATTTGGGGCAAGATGTGGCTTGGACACTTAACAATGCTAGAGTCATCATTTTTTTTTTTTTTTTAGCATCATTATTTTAGCAATATGCCAAATCCAGAGAGTGTGTTACTCTGCTTGATGGATAGGGCCACCTTTAGCCTCAGACATTAGTAACCCATAAACATGAATTGTGTTTTTTACATACAGTATCAAACGCGCTTGATGGTGACACAGTAGTGACACTTACATTTGAGTTAATGCAAATTTTTAAGTAAGTTTCCAGTTTACTGTACATTTTTCCCCCATTTTCCTCAACTTCTACCAAACCCTACTCCTGAACAAATACAGCTGTGAATCCTATACTTTAGTAGGGAGCATAACTCACTGTGACAGAGTCTCTTGCATCATTCAACTACGTGGTGGAGGTGCTATACAGCCATGTGACTGCCCCCTCAACTTCTCTAATATGCCTACACTCCATAAGTCAAGGAAACAAGAAACCATATCCTGCCCTCAAATGTGGGTTTCCTGCATTTCTCATAAATCAGGGATGTAGCCACCCTGATTGCCCAGCTCTAGCACATTGTGCTACAATGCAGGCGACAAAAGACTGGCAGTGAGAACCAGTGTCTGCTTGTCTGGTGGCCCATGGGCAGGAGGGGAGTGGATGCTGACCACGACAGTGCTTCCTGGCCTGAGGGAGACAGACACCACCTTTGTTCTCAAAGCAATACCAAAGGCAGGCCCAGATGGGCTTGTGGCACTTGCATGCCTGCTTCCTCCATTAGGGAGCTATGAATCTGGATGTGGGCTCCGCAACATAAGATAAGCTTTTTAAGTGACCGGCGGGGTTTGGAGGTTATGGGATGAGGCACAGACTGGGGCCAGCTAGGGTGTAAAGGAGAAGACAAAGTCACTTGCCTGGAACTATTGTTCACTACTGGTATTTCTCCAACAACCACACTTGTGCCATCATCTGATCATACCATAAGTCCTTAAAAAGCCTAACTGGCTAGAGCTTCAGCTCTTCCCCCTCTAGCTCTTGTTCTCACCCCTCTCTGCCATAGATCTTTCAACAGAACTGCAGGAATGTCAGGCATTTCAAAAGGTAACTGGTAACCAGGGACAGTTAGCAGCCAAGGGAGGCAGGGCAACTTAGCATGACTGTAGAAGGAATACCAGTAGTAAAAATAGAAATTATGTACCTATCGTAATTCTTGATCCTCTTGGACGAAATCTCCACCACTGATTCACACTAATGGGATCTACGCCGGAGGCACTAGGACTCAGCGGGAGCAAACTTTTTTCAAGAGGGTCGGCGCCAGAGGTGACGTTGTGAGGAAGCGGCACTGCAAGCCACGGCTCGTGCGATAAAGACTACCTCGGCGTCAACCCTCCAACCGCCTCAGTACCTTTTTTCCGAGGAGGTGCAGTGTAACTAACCGAGAGGGACTAACCTAACAAAAATGGACATAAGATAGTCCGAATGACCCGTGTAAGAAGGGTCAACAATAGAGTATTCACAGCCCAGCCATTGAGGGAGTGAAGACCAGAAACAGATACGTGAGCTCGGGGGATGGTTGGTGGGTGGGTGTGTGAATGAGTGGTGGAGACTTAGTCCAAGATCAAGAATTATGGTAGGTATGTAATTTCCATAACTTCCTGGACATAAAGTCTCCACCACTCATCCACACTAGTGAGAGAGTACCGAGCTAATAATCCCCCGAGACGGGTGGCAGGAAAAACTAACAGCTCACATACTTAGGACATAAGTCCTTTAAGAATAGTCCTAGCAAATGACAGATGTCACCTGGCATGACATCCAAAGCATAGTGCTTAATGAAGGTATGCACTGTGCTCCATGTAGCCACATTGCAAATATCTGCAATGGGCACGTTGCAGATTTCCACCAGAGATATTCAGAAGAGACAGAGCAGGCAGGAAGGGAGGAGGAGTGGCACTGTATGTGAAAAATGACATAAGGGCCACACAGATCCAGGAGGAACAAAATGGGGGAGAGATACTGTGGGTTAAGCTGGAAAGGAAAATGGGGCTAGCCATCCGCACAGGTGTGGTCTATAGACCACCAGCCCAGGAGGAAGAAACAGATAGGGAGCTGATGCTAGCCATCCAAAGGATGGCAGACAAGGGTGAGGTAGTACTGGTTGGAGACTTCAATATACCAGGCGTGGACTGGAGCATCCCAGCAGCAGCATCAACTAGGAGCAGATTTATCCTGGACTCCTTCAGGGTGCCTTCCTCAAGCAACTGGTCATGGAACCAACTCGGCAGAAGGCAATACTGGACCTGTGCTCACAAACAGGGACAGTGTGATGGGGTAACAGTGGGGAGCACCTGGGTAACAGTGACCACCAGTCATTGTGGTTTGAAATCACAGAAAGAGCAGAACCAAACCACACAAAAACACGATCCTGGATTTTAGGGGCAGACTTTGGGAAAATGGGGAGATACTTGAAAGAGGCATTAAGGGAATGGGACAGGAATCAGGGATTGAGGAACAGTGGGCAGTATTTAAAATGGGGATTATAAGAACAACAAATTATGCATTAAGCAGGTTAGCAAGAGGAAAAGAAAGAGGAGACCATTATGGTTTTCCAAAGAGGTAGCAAAGAAAGTGAAAGCCAAAAGATTGCATTCAGGCAATACAAAAAGACACAGGCAGAAGGGGATAGGGAGAAGTACCAGGAGAAACAAAGGGAGGCAGGAAGTCAGTAAGGGAAGCCAAAGCTCAGACAGAAGAACACATTGCAAAATCAGTGGTTAAAGGGGACAAAACCTTTACAGGTACATAAGTGAAAAAGAAGGACAAGGAGGGATAGTGAGACTGAAGGGGAGGATGGGGCATGTGGAGAGATGACAACAGTAAAGCTGACATATTGAACAGGTATTTCTGCTCAGTCTTTACTAAGGAAGAGGGGTAATGGGTCTGAAGGGAGTACAAGGGTGAGAATGGTGCAGAAATGGACACAAGTCCCTTTACACGGAAAGGGTCCTGAAGGAACTGGAAGTAATAAGAGCTGATAAAGCAATGGGGCCAGATGGGGTGCACCTAGGGTCCTTAAAGAACTAAGAGAGGTGGTGGCTGAACCTCTGGCTATCCTGTTCAGCCAATCACTGAAACAGGGAGGTACCAAAGACTGGAGGACAGCAGATGTAGTCCCCTTATACAAAAGTGGGAACAAAGAGGAAGCAGGGAACTACAGACCAGTCAGCCTCACCCGGTAGTGGGAAAGATCATGGAAGCACTACTGAAGGAGAGATTGGTGGAACATCTGGTTGTCAATGGACTACAGGACCCAAGGCAGCATGGTTTCACCAGGGGAGGTCATCAGACCAACCTCATTGAATTTTTGACTGGGTGACTAGGGAGGTGGATCAGGGAGGGCAGGACATGGCCTATCTGGACTTCAGCAAGGCCTTGACACTGTGCCACATAGAAGACTATTACACAAACTGGGGAATATGGGTGTGGGCAGGACAGTAGTGTGGTGGGTAGGTAACTGGCTGGGTGGCAGGACACAGAGGGTGGTGGTAAATGGCTGTCACTCCACAGAGGGAAGAGTGACCAGTGGGGTACCACAGGGATCAGTGCTGGGACCGGTCCTATTCAACATCTTCATCAGTGACATTGCACAGGATATAGAAGGCAGAATTTCACTGTTCGCTGCTGACACAAAGCTCTGTAACAGAGTAGACACACCAGAGGGTGTAGACAGAATGAGAAGGGACCTGCAGAAACTTGAAGAATGGTCAAGGGTTTGGCAGTTGAAATTCAATGCAAAGAAGTGCAAGATAATGCATATGGGGCACAAAAACCCTGGCACAATATATCAGTTGGGGGTGAGGATATAGCATGCACCAAGCAGGAAAGGGATCTTGGGGTTGTCATCTCTGATGACCTCAAGGTAGGGAAACAGTGTGACAAGGCATCAGGTAAAGCAAATAGGATGCTGGGATGTATAGGCAGGGGCATCACCAGCAGGAAAAGGAGGTCATAATTCAGCTATACAAGACACTAGTGAGGCCCCACCTGGAGTACAGTGTACAGTTCTGGAGACCATACCACGTAAGGACATAGACAGGGTAGAGAAGGTTCAGAGGAGGGCAACAAAGATGGTGCATGGGTTGCATCACAAGTCCTATGAAGACAGGTTGAAGGAACTGAACATGTACTCCCTGGAGAGAGAGGAGGAGAGGGGATATGATAGAGACATACAAGTATCTTACAGGGAGGAACAGGTGCAGGAAAACACTATTTTTAAGCAAAAAGATGTTTCAGGACTAGAGGGCATGGGATGAAGTTGGAGGAGGATGATTCAGAGGAAACATGAGAAAGAATTTCTTCACAGAACGGGTGGTGGACAAGTGGAACACCCTGCCAGAGGAAGTGGTGGGGGCTGAAACAATCACGAGATTTAAGAATGCATGGGATAGACATAAAGGAATTCTAGAGGTCAGGGGTAAGGGGAAATAGACTTCTAGGAAAACAAACTGAACTTACAAGCTCAAATGGGCAGACTAGGTGGGCCATAGGCCCTTATCTGCCGACACTGTCTATGTATCTATGTAGATGCCGCGACCGCTCTAGTAGAGTGAGCGTATACTCTGCATTCCAGCTTAACCCGTGCCATAGAATAGCAGTGACAGAGGCATGTTACTAGCCACACTGAAATGAACCTAATAGTGACAGGTTGACCCAGCCGGGTCTCACTGAAGGAAACAAACAGTTGTTGAGCCTTGCAAATGTCTTTTGTTCTATCCACATAGAATCGCAGCGATCTCTTAACATCCAAAGAATGAAGGGCACATTCTCCTTCATTCTGAAAATTAGCAAAGTAGGTAGGCAGGCAGGACTAAAGGTTGGCTTAGATGAAATTCTGAGACAACCTTAGGGAGAAACTTCGGTGAGTCCTAAGAACTACTTTGTCTTTATGAAATACAGTGTAAGGGGTGGGGGTGGGGTGGGGGGTGTCTGTGACCAGAGCGTGTATTTCAGAAACTCCACCGACAAGGAAGCCATTTTCCAAGTGAGGAACTTCAACTCGCAGGTAGCTAGAAGCTCGAAAGGTTTATGAGTCAACAGGTCTAGCACAAGGTTAATGTCCCAGGCTGTGACTGGACATCTGATAGGAGGTCTCGTATGTAGAATACCCTTAAGAAACCTCTTAACTACAGGTAACTGAGCCAGAGACAAGGACTGTACCGGCTCATGATAAGCCGAAATTGCACAGAGTTGAACTTTGACTGTAGAGTACTGCAGACCTGAATGTGACAGGTCTAAAAGGTACTCCAAAACTTTATTTGGTGGACAGGAAAAAGGGTTCGAAGAGGATTTTACACACCAGAGAGATAAATGCTTCCATTTGGCTGTATAGGTTTTTCTACTGGCTGGCTTACGTACAGCCAAGAGAATATCTGAAACTCTACAGGAGACATTGAATATCTTCATGTCTATCTCTTCAGGAGCCAAGCATAAAGTTGAAGCGCCTTCAGATTGGGATGGACCATGGGACCTTGGGTCAGCAGGTTCGTCTGAAGGGGAAATGCTTTCGGGGGGGTTTCCGACAGACTGTTGAGCAGGGAACCACACAGTATCTGTCGAGGCCAGAAGGGAGCAATGAGAATCATTCTGTCCCCCTGACACTCGAATTTGAGAAGTACCCTCTGAATTAGGGGAAGAGAAGGAAAGGCATATAGAAAGTGTTTTGTCCACTGCAGCCTGAACGCATCCTGACAGAAAATGCCAGGTCCTGGATTTCTGGAGTAGAAGAGAGGCAGTTTTGCGTTGAGTGGCGATGCAAAAAGGTCCAGGTCTGGAATTCCCCACTCTCTGAAGAGTGACTGAGCGACTGTTGAGTCGAGAGACCACTCGTGAAGATCTGTCTCCGTTCTGCTGAGACGGTCTGCCACTTTGTTCTGCACTCCTGGCAGGTAAACCGCGTGGATTATAGCCCTGTGCTCCAGGCACCATTCCTACACTCTCATAGCTTAATTGCATAATGGGTAAGAGTGTGCACCGCTCTGCTTGTTGATGTAATACATCACTGCTTTGTTATCTATTTGAAGGAGAATGTTCTTGTGACAGAGTATGTCCTTCAAGGTCTGGACCACATAGAGGACAGCTCTCATTTCCAGGACGTTTATGTGAAGCTAGGACTCGGCCTGAGTCCACGTACCTTGAGTGTGGAGGTTCTGGCAGAGAGCTCCCCACCCCATCAGGGACGCATCCATGGTAATGGAGAACTGATGATCCAGAGGAGCAAAGGGATACCCTTCCAGAAGGTTATCCTCCTGCGACCACAAGGTGAGTGACCTTCTTAGAGGTTCTGTCACCTTGATGGGAAAGGACTGAGGATGAGTGGTTGGGGACCACCAAGTACTGAGCATCCACCGAGAGGTCTCATGTGGAGACATGCTAGAGGTACAGTGAACACCAAGGATGCCATGAGACCCAGCATCCGTTGCATCGAGATAACTCGATTTGAGCTGTTTTCCCTGATGTACAGGGCCATCTGTAGGATATCGCTCCTTCTGTCCTCTGGGAGAAAAGCATACAGGAAGTGTCCAGCAGAGTTCCAATGAAGAAGAGTTTCTGGGATGGCTGCCACTGCGATTTGTTGAGATTTGGCAGGACTCCCATGGACGTGAGGAAGTCTGAAGCTGTGGCTACAGCGTCCAGCGTTTCCTGTCTGGAGGGACTTGCTAGAAGCCAGTCATCCAGATATGGGAATACTTGAATTCTGATTTTCCTGAGATGCGCTCTGAGAATTGCACAACACTTTGTAAAAACTTGTGGCGCCAAGGATAGCCCAAAGGGCAGGACTCTGGCCTGCTAATGTTGACCCAATGCCACAAACCTTAGGTATTTGTGGTGCTTTGGGTGTATAAAAACGTGTTGGTAGGCACCCTAGATGTCCAGGGAGGCTAGCCAATCGTGTTGATGAATCAAAGGTAGAAGGGTACCTAGAGATATCATATTGAACTTTTCCTTGTGAAGGAATTTGTTAAACTTTCTGAGATCCAGAATGGGGCGCATGCCGCCAGTTTTCATCAGAACTAGAAAGTAATGGGAGTAGAATCCTATGTTTCGTTGGTCTGGCGGAACTACTTCTACTGCCCTGTTGTTCAGAAGGCCTTGTACCTCGGAAGCAAGAAGGTCTGATTGTACTGTTGACAGCCTGGGCTGTTGCTTGGGAGGATGATCTGGGGGGGGATTTCTGAAAGACTGAGTGAGTACCCCTCACGAATTATTCGAAGGACCCATTTATCTGATGTTATAGACTTCTACCGGTCATAGAACTGAGACAGATGTCCTCCCACCACTAAGGAAGAGTCCCCCTCGGGCAGTTGAGGTGGGACCTGGGCCAGGAACTCAAAAGGTGGCACTTGTGCCTTCTGCTGGGTTTTATTTTGTGGCTGAAGGGTGTGATTTATGTTAAAACCTCCCCTGCCTTTGCCCCGAAAGGACTGACGGTTGTGAAATTGATGCTTGTTGGCATCCCCGAGAGGGGGCAGGTGTGGGTCGAGCTGTCTTAATGGCTGACCTAGTCTTCTGTGTGGCCTCCAGAACTTGTTCCACCTGGGGTCCAAACAGACACATACCGTCGAAGGGTAAGGCCATGACCTGCTGCTGGGCATCATTCATTAAACCCAAAGTATGTAACCAAGAGTGGTGATGGGTACAAATGCCCGCTGCCACCGCTCAAGAAGCAGTATCGAAAGCGTCCATTGCAGCTTTAACTTGTTGGTTATTGGACTTGATACCCCTGGTTATGGTGTGAAGTAGTTCTGAATTAGTTTCCAACTCAGGCAGAGCTTCTACCATTTGCTTGAGCGAATGCCAAAGGACATACTCATATTGAGAAAAACAGCCCTGGTACCTGACAATACGCATACCCAGGGTGGAGGCAGCAAAGACTCTCTTACCTAAGGTGTCTATCTTACGAGATTATTTCTTTATAGGCCGGGCTGTAGATGCCTGAGGAGGACAACCTTGTCATTCTCTGTTAAGACTACAATGGGATCGGTACTTATGGCTGTCTACCGGATCTCCCCCACCCCGGACAAAACCCTGCTGCCCATTTTTATTGGCTGCTAAAAATCCTTAACAAAGAAATGGATGACCAAAGACATCCCTACGTACAAGATCGGAGGTGAATAGTGATATCTATATATCAGATAGAAAATATCACTGTTAAACTTAATAACCAAACTCATAAGTTTGCCACACTTTGGCAGAAATGGTCACTTTGTCAAGCAAGAGTTGATCCTGATTTTTGCCCATAACATGCTGGCCACTGGGGAGAGGAAATTAGTAACATGGAACTCTTGAGCTGCTAAATTTAACAAAGAATATTTAATCCTTTCTTAATGCTTGACTGTATTAACTGCAAAGATCTATATATATACATGAAGAAAAAATTACTCACCTTAGTAATGTTGTTTCTTCTAATGGAGTCTTGCTATATTATGACATATGCAGTGAGTCCCAACCTTCGAACTGCTGCGGAGGTGAAAGACTTAACTTTCCATGCCAGGCATGGAACTTTGTGTACGAGCTAGGTTGAAAGCTCTGTCTGTTGTTCTTCAAACTCAAACTGTCAGATCTTTACAAGCAAAACTTACTAAGGTTCTGTGTGGAAGCTGTAAATCTACACTAGCCAACTGGCTACTAAATATAAGAACACATTTTTTGGTCCCAAAACAAAGACTCAAGTCAGGGATCCAAAAATAAAAACACAACACCTAACACCCAAAAAGGAGGGTGAAAAACAAGGTGGGCATCTACTAAGTCCAACACTGCACTGCCCACCCACATCCCAAGAGCAGCGGTTCTGAGAGGAGCAGGCAGGAGGTCATAATATAGCAAGGCTCCATTAGAAGAAACAACATTACTAAGGTGAGTAATTTTTCTTCAAACAACATGAAGTCTTGCTATGTTATGACTATATCTAGACTCTTAACAGCAGTACCTCCATGGAGGAGGGACAGAACCTACTTAGGAAATAGGCTCTGAAGCACAGCTGTGTTAAAACCGAGCATCACCCCAGCCTGGATGTCCAGGGAGTAATGCTTGGTAAAAGTGTAAACTGTTTTCCAGGTAGCTGCTTGACATATCTCTAGGATAGGGATGTCCCTGGCAGCAGCCAGAGATGCAGCTGTACCTCTGGTAGAGTGAGCCCTCAGGCCTGAGGGAGGAACCTTACCCAGTTTTTCATAGCAAAATTGGATACAAGAGACAATCCACCTGGCAATGGATCTTTTAGTGGCAGGTTTCCCTTTACCAACCTCACCATACGTGAGGAACAGTTGGAGGGAGTCAAACCTGTGACCCTTGGTATGGTCTATGTAGTAACTAAGGGCTCTTTTGACATCTAAACTGTGCAGTCTCCTCTCGCCAGAGGAGGAATGGTCAGTGAAGTACACACGGAGAGACACAGATTGATTAAGGTGGAAGTCTGAAACCACCTTAGGCAAGAACTTTCTGTTAGTCCTGAGGACCACCTTATCTCTATGAAAGGAGATAAAATCAGGCTCCACTGACAAAGCTTGTAATTCACTTATGCGTCTGGCAGAAGTGATGGCTACCAAAAACACAGTTTTCCAAGTCAAGTACTTAAGCTCTGCTGAAGACAAGGGCTCAAAAGGGGGTTGCATAAGCTGGGCAATGCAAATATTAAGATCCCAGGCAGGGGCAGGGTCCCTGAATGGAGGGTTGGTGTGAAGCAACCCCTTGAAAAACTTGGAGAATACAGGATGAGCTGAAAGAGAAGAGGGTTTACCAGCTGATAAGAAAGCAGACACGGCTGCCAGGTGCACCTTTAAGGTAGCTGGTCTCAGCCCCAAAGTATTCAAATGCACCATATAATCCAGGACTATGGGTAAGTCAGCAGATTCTGGGGAAATGTGCTTGCCAGAGCACCATATGGAAAACCTCTTCCATTTGGAATTATAAGTAGCCCTGGTGGAAGGCTTCCCAGAAGCCTTCAAGATATCCAATACACCTTGGAAGAGGCGTAGGTCAGCAAACTCCAACTCTTCAAGAGCCAGGCCTTGAGATTGAGGGATTTGAGATTCGGGTACCAAACTCTCCCCTGAGCACAGGTTAACAGGTTGTGATTCCAGGGAAGAGACAGGGAAGGTGAACTGCTAAGGACATAAGGATGGGTACCAGGGCTGTCTGGCCCAATCTGGAGCAATCAGGATCATCTTGCAGGGGTTGAGATCTGATTTTGGCTAGCACCTTGAACAGAAGAGGAAAAACATGAGAAACTTCCTTCCCAATTGAGAAGGAAGGCATCCACGGGGACTGAGCCCAACACTGGGGGCCTGCAACAAAAAGGAAGTGGGTGATTGTCTGGGGCTGCAAAAAGATCTATCTGCGGGGTGCCCCATCTGGCAAATACTACCTCCAGTACTAGGGGATCCAGTGACCATTCGTGATGGCCCTGGAAATCCTGCTGTGAGCATCTGCCAGGACATTGTACTTGCCTGGGAGGTGAACTGCCGTGAGGGAAGTGTTCGGGAATAAGCCAGAGACCACAACTTCATTGCTTCGGTGCACAAGGCCGTAGACCGAGTGCCTCCTTGCTTGTTGATGTACCACATTGTGGTGGTGTTGTCTGTTCTGACCTGTACAACTTTGTTCTGAACAGATGTGGAAAAAACTTGAAGTGCTAGAAAAACTGCTCTGAGTTCCAACAGGTTGATGTGGAGCAGAGATTCCTGAGGGGACCACAATCCCTGGGTAGTGAGGTCGCCCATGAGAGCACCCCACCCCAAGAGGGATGCATCTGTAGTAAGGATTAAGGGTGAGACTGAGGGATGAAGGGGACCCCCTGTCTCAGATTGCTCTGGTCCTGCCACCACTGAAGGGCTTGGATCAGGGTTCGAGTCACTGGGATCAATTTGGTTAGAGGGTCTCTCCTTTAAGACCAAAAGGCTCTCAAATGGAACTGGATGTCCCTCATCTGAAATCTTGCTCCCTGCACCACTGCTGTAGAAGCAGCCATGTGCCCCAGGAGCTGCAGAAAATGCCTTGCTGGTCGAGAGACCTGCAGGGTGAAGGAGGAGGCCAGAGAGACCAGTGTTCTTGCTCTTTCCAGAGGAAGGAAGGCTCTGGCCTCTTTTGTGTTCAGTTCTGCACCTATGAAGGTGAGAAGCTGGACAGGCTCTAGAACTGACTTTGGAGGATTGAGAAGGAAACCTAGAGATGTGAGCAGTTGCTGAGTTACCTGAAGATGTAGTTTGGACTTGGTCTGGAGACTGGCTTACTATAAGCCAGTCGTCCAGGCAAGGAAGATGGCAATCTTGCCTTCTTAAGTGGGCAACTGCTACTGCCAGGCATTTTCTGAATACCCTCGGGGCAGAGGTGAGGCGAAGGGCATTGCTCTGAACTGATAATGGCCTGAGAGCAGTTCGAATCTGAGGTACTTTCGATGGGAGCTTCTGATAAGAACATGGAAGTAGGCATCCTTGAGGTCCAGGGCGCTAGCCAGTCTCCTGGCCTTAGAGAGGATAAAATAATTCCCAGAGTCACCATTTTGAATTTTGGTTTTAAAGGTGCTTGTTTAGGTATCTGAGATCCAGGATGGGCCGCCATTCTCCTGTCTTTTTTGGGGTAAGGAAGTACCTGGAATACAACCCTTTGCCCTGGTGTGAGGGGTGGAACCCTTTCCACAGCTCTGAGAGCCAGGAGGTAGAAACTTCTGTTTCTAGGGCAAGTGCCTCTGATGGATTTGCAGGTGGAAAGGACCTGGTTCTCATCTTTGGAAATTTTTGAAGCTGAGAACCAGCCCTGGCTTACTACTTCCAGGACCCACTTGTCTGATGTTAAAGACTTCCAGTCCTGGACAAAGTAAGCCAGCCTGCCCACAGATAGTGGAGAATCGGCCTTGGCCACTCCATCAGGGTGCCTGCTTGGCAGGGGCTTTAGGCTGAGGGGTGGAAGCAGGTCTGCTTGTACCCCGTCTGCCTCTCCCTCTAAAGAACCCCCTCTGGGCATAAGCTGAAGAGAAGGCCTGGGCTTGGTAAAAGGCCTATGAAAAGGTCTGCCCCTGCCCCTGGAAGGCTGCCTTTGAGGAGTGGCTTGCCTTTCCTTGGCCTGTGCACTCCTATAGGTGGTCCTATACTCATCCATTTTCTTCATGTAATTCTCTGTCTGCTCCCAAAACAGAGAATTACCCACAACAGGAAAATCCATGGCCTTAGTCTGGGTATCCTGTGACAGGCTAGTACATCTGAGCCAAGCCATTCTGCGAAGTGCCACAGATGTAGCCATGACTCTTGATGACACATCATTAGAGTCCACTGCAGCATGGAATTGCACCTTAGATGCCTCAATACCATCAGCAGCCACCTGCTCCAGCTCCTTGGCAAGCTGGCCGGGACCTGTTTTGCTAGAGCCATAACAGTATCCCATCTGATTTCTGATATCTAGCAACATAAGCCATATAATTTGCCGTCTGAGTCCCAAGGATGCTGCCATGTACTGTTTCTTTGCCATAGCATCAATCCTCCTGGAGTCCTTGTCAGGGGGGTGTGAAGCCAAGGGAATATTAGCCTTGTCACGCCTGCACTACCCCAACATGGCTGCATTGTTGTGTAAGGAACGCCGTATTAGAGCCTGACAATGTGTACCTCTTGTCCATTCTTTTATCCACAGGAGGTACAGTGTGAGGAGTTTTTAGAATTTTTACTGTCTGTTTCCCAAAAGATTTATGCAAAGGAATAGACAGACTCCTAGACTCTGGGATATCCATCATTTCTACATAGTCAGGCTCCTCTTGATCATCCACAGCTTCCTCCATAGGGAGCTGGAGGGTTTCAGCCACTTTTTTATAAAACATAAAATGAGAGGGGGACTCAGAAAGCCTAGGGGGAGACACTCCTGAAGGTCTGTCTGGGGAGATGTCCGGTTCAATGGGCACATCCAGACTTTCAAATCCACATTCACTCTCCTCATACTCCTCTTCCCCCTCCTCCGGTTCATAAAATTCCTCTAAAACATATTCTTGAACTGGTGGAACCGACCGAACCGTACGCTTACCTGATGGTGCCGGTTCGGTCGGAACCGGGGAAAGCAACTGGACAATTTTAATCACTTTGGCTATTTCTTCAGCGGTTGGAGATGGAAATTTTGGCTCCACACCTGCTGATTTTCTAGTCCTTTTTGCTGGAACCGACTCCTCTGAGTCGCTCTCCTTTGCCCGAGAAGTCTCGCCTGGTCAGAGGCGCCCTCCGTTCGGTTACAACCGAACCGGCTGGCCATCCGGGTCAGCAGACTTCTTGGCCTCTCTTTCCCTGAGCCTACCAACTCTCTTATCCAGGGTAGCTGCAGGAAAATTTTTGCAAATATGGCAGTCTGCATTGAGGTGGTCAAACCCCAGACAATAAACACAGGTGGTGTGGGGGTCAGCCTTGGCAAAGGCTTCCCCACAAACACTGCAGTGTTGAAACCCAGTGGGCCCAGTTTTTCTTTTGGGTTTCTCAGACATAGTGCCAGCCTAACCAAAACTTGCCCGTTTATGGCAATCCGCCAAGCAAGACCCTCTTATCGGTTCCCAACCGTGTCACAGGTCGTGGAAAAAACCGTAATGAAATCCGTTTTTTTTAGAACCGATAAGAACCGGGAACCGCACTCTAAAAGACAGTATTTAATGAATTTTCAACAACCTGATCGGTTCAAACTGAACCGATAATACCGTTTACAAGTTCCACACAGAAATAAATGTAAAACCTATCTAGTACTTACGGTACCACAGACAGAGCTTGAACTGACTGGTTGTGGTTTAAATTCGGTTAAAACACCGAAAAATTAATACTTTAACCGACAAAATGAACCGAGCAGAAGGAGAGATCTCCGGAGCGACTGTTCAGTGAGGCAGAGTAAAGAATCTGACAGTTTGAGTTTGAAGAACAACAGACAGAGCTTTCAACCGAGCCCGTGCTCAAAGTTCCATGCCTGGCATGGAAAGTTAACTCTTTCACCTCCGGAGCAGTTCGAAGGCTGGGACTCACTGCATATGTCATAATATAGCAAGAATTTATGTTGTTTGAATAATGAATGCTTGTACAACAACAAAACTGAAGTAAGTGACAGAAAAACCTTGACTGTAAAATGTCTCCTGATTTAAAAGAAAAAGTTCAATAAAAATACATTAAAAAAAAAAAAAAAAGAAAGACTACAATGGGATCAGCAAAAGCTTGTGAGGCCAAAATGGGTTGATCCTTGGGAGCAGCATACTTCATATCTATGGACTTAGCCGCAGAAGGGATAAGAGCAGGATTGTTCGATACCATCTGAGAAAGGGTCTCAAAAGATGGTTTTACCGGAGGAGTTAAATCCATAGTGCTCTCCGGGACATATAGGTATTGGAGTCTTAAAAGCTTCCCAGGATCGATATCTGTAGTCTGAAGAGAAAGAGTGGAATTTAAATTTTTCAGTAGAGACTTAAAGGAAAGGTCTTCGACCACAGGCTCTGCAGCAGGATTGATTCCTGCTTCTTCAACATCATCAGCCAGCTGAAGATCTGGGTCAGGCTCAAAATCATCTCCTGACAGTCCAGTGGGGACTGTATGGACAGGAAAAGAGTGAAAATCAGAATGAAAAATAGAAGAGGAAGGAATTGGAGTCGAAAAGACCTGGAGAGTGGATGGCGCTGCACCCAGCATCGGCGCACACGAAGAACATGGCGCCGAACACAAGGAAGTTGGCGCCATTGGAAACAGCCCAGCACACAGCGCCGACAACGGGCACAGCACCGAAAGAGCTCGCAGCACCGTGGACAGTGCAGACAGAGTCCACGGTGCTGCAGCCAGCGCCGGCAGAGCCCCCGGTGCCAAGAACGGTGCCGACATACCCCTCGACGCCGTGGATAGTGCCGAAAGAGTCCCCGGCACTGCAGACAGCACCGAGAGTGTCCCAGGGTTATAAAAACTGCGATTTGAGGGGAAAAAAAGGAAAGTTAGCAGGAGATAGAGGCATCAGTGTAGACCCCGGAGCTGCAGCCATGTGAGGGGAGAAACACCCGAGCACGGAGTCGAAGGCACCGAAGAAGGCGCCGCGCGACTAGGAAAGTCCAACCGCCCTATCCAGTCCTTCAAATGGCCCGAAGGCCTCAGAGTGACTGGGCCAGGCAGCTGGACCAACATTCGAGCCCACTGCTCCATAAGAGCAGCCCACAGGTGAAACTGCTCATCGGAAGCCCCTCCAATAGGTGGCACAGGCTCCGATGTCGAAGAGGTCAGCCACCGGAGCCAGAAACCGGCAACTCTGAAGGAGGAGGAAATCGGTGCCTGGCCCCAATGACTGATCATCGACACGTAGACACACCAGAAGGCGACCTCGAGTGATGCCTTCTCTTTCTCGACTTCTGTGCTGAAGAAGAGCTCGAGGCCGAACAGTGCCGAAAATGGGACTGTTTTCTTTTATGCTTTTGGGGTGACCGCCCATCTCCCTAAGCATTGGACCATCTGTTGTCAGACCCACCCTCCGGGAGGGTGGTGGACCAGACCCAGCCCGGCTGACTGAACAGCTTTCATATAAAGTCTCCCTATTGTTACCTGACCCACTCATGATCGACTCCGTCAATGGAGGGCTGAAGACTTCCTTATTATAATCAATAATATTAAATCTAATCGGTACTTGTTTTGAAGATAAATTACAAAACAATAAACTGAAAACTATGCTGCTAGTTTGAAGTTTGACTCCTGGAGGGCAAGCGACGTCATGACTGAAGCGCACTTGATGGCGGGGGAAAAAGGAACTAAGGTGGTTGGAGGGTCGACGCCGAGGTAGTCTTTACCGCATGAGCCATGGCATGTGGTGCCGACCTCTTGAAAAAGTTTGCTCCACTGGGTCCTAGAGCCTCCTCACGTAGATCCCATTAGTGTGAATGAGTGGTGGAGACTTTATGTCCAGGAAGATCAATAGTTACAGGTGAGTAAAGCAAAGTTACTAAAAATCACCTCCACAGAGATGCACTCTTTTATCTTAGGACTGGAGGTATCTGGACCCTACAGGAGGTAGAATTTTGGGGTTGGCATTCCCCACATGCATGGCACTGTGTGCACATCAAAAGCATAAATAGTGATGCTGGCCCCAACTGTCTCAGTTTCTTTTTCTCCAAGGAGAGCAAGAGAAAGAAAAAGATATCTGAAATGTTTTTTTCTGTTTCTTTTATAAATGCTTAGAAAAGAAAAAGACAAAAAGTTTGAGAAATGGCATGCCTCTAGAATTCCATGACCTTAAACAAGTAGAACCAGAATCGAGTTAACGTAACCCAGAAAGGATTCCCAAAGGGAAAACTGCCAAGCCTGAAGGGAAGGAGGCTGCGAGTAGCACTCAAGATAAAAGAAGACATCTGAATCCAGAGTCCTAGCAAAGGGAACCGAAGACAGGATTCCAACAACTCCAATATGTGGTGAGAATAAACAAACCCCAAAACAAGAATGCACACCATCACCCCCAAAGGTGCTGCTGATTATGGGCTACTGTGTGGGAAAAAAAATCAATCAAAACTGTGCACGACACCAAGTCCCACGGGAGGAATTATAAATTTATTGAACCGACAAAGAAATTTCTCCTTGAGCATGTCTATGTACTTGCAATCGCTGAATTTTTCCTACTGACTGGAGTCTGTATTTTCTTATTCCACTGACATACTGTTGTTGATCTAAAGGTACCTGCTGTATTGTATCCTAATAACCGGAGACCTGTCTGCATGTTAGCCCTAAGTAGTATCTGATTCCATGTTCTCTAATCATGTGATTCTGTGTTGATATTAGTGCTGCTATTATAGCTTGTACTGCCTACTGACTTTTTTTTTTTTTTATTATTATGTTGTGTTTACATACATGCAATTCATTCCGGATCACGTCTGAAAAAGAGGCTTATAGTCTCGGTGGACCTACCCACTCAACAAAATTCAATAAAATATATGTATACATAAATGAGAAATCAGGAACACACACACCTAACACCCCTATGTATAGACTTCATCAGGGGGCAACACACACATTATACTCATGCATTTAATTAAACAATTAGCCCACCATTATTTATTTGAGTTTTGGTAACCGGGTAAGTCCAATGAGACAATTACAGTCCCTTTTTCAGGGTTGACCCGGGACTGCAGCAAAATAAATACAGAGCAGTGCAATAACACAGGAAAGACAGATTATGGTAGCAAAAATTGACATACAGCAATTAAAGGACAAACAAATCATGATAAGGTACAAATATGATACTAACATAACATAACATCACAAAATAGATATTTACACTTCAGTAATTACATAATACATGACTTTATCAAACTGAGAATACAGGCTGCAGAAACTAAGAGCAGATAGATAATTATAGCTACCAGGTTTTGGGGTGGGGACGCAGACAAATAGCAAGTTATATATTAAGGTAAGGACAGAGGGCAGGCAATTACCTATCAAATCTACAAACCCCACACTTGAGAATGCAAAACAGTGTGAACTCGTTAACATGCTAATTGACAATCTTCACAAAAAACAACTGCATTGTGTGGTTTTACCCTGACCAAACCTATGCATGCATTCATCACTTGTCATTAAAAATGATTACATCTGAATTATTTCATTTTTTCCATCTTTATCCACAGTACATATGGAATGTGCAACACTGACTTTTTCAAACTTGCTTACAAGCCTAACTGTGCAAAAATGCAAACATTTAAATGGAGAGTTTCAGACTTACTAATTATTGATCAGGACTGACGCAGGTAAAATTGAAGACCATTTTAAATCACTCTGATCGTGTGATTTAAATTTCCACATTTACCAGAGATCTGCAGACTCCAAAGCTATCAGGGACTACAGGCAGAACAAGAACTGAGAAAAGCCGTGGTAATGCTGTTCACCGCACCCTTCACAAAAATGGGTCAAAATCCATCTGATCATTCAAGCCTATAGGAACTACTGGCTTTGATTCATTCTATAATCCGTTTTGTGTCTTTTTTAAGGAGAATTCTTGTTTTGCCTCCTCCCTGATGCAATGCAGTCACATGTTGAAGTGCCCCCCAAAATGTTCTGGCACTACATTGATGGCTGGCCGTGAAGTGTGCACCCCGGGCATTTTCCACAGTAACTGGCATTGTACAGAAAAAGTGCTGCACGTGTGTGCCTCCACAGGCCCTTTTTAACAGTTCTTCACTCAAAATACTGATTGACATGAAGAAACCAGACACTGGGCATCATAGCCAATCACACTCACACAGGTCAGCACATGTAAAAAAAAGCAAGTATACAAAGCAGTTTGCAAAAGAGAAATTTATAAATGACGTGGTTGACCCCTATTGCACACTGATTTTGAGTAGCTGAGAAAAATAGCTTACTTGCCAGTAATCGTAGTTCTAGGAGTGGTCTATGGTTCACATCCACATGACAGCTGTTCCACCAGAAGTGCCGATTCGTCGGAACATCTTTACACTAAGCTCTTCCCACCACCGTGGTGGTATATTCTCTGGCTCCGCCCCGTGATGTCAGATCTTGCATGATGGAAGCAGGGGATTCATGTGCCACTTGCCAGGGGAGGTCGGGTGAGTGGTGTGGGTGTGAACCATATACCACTCTTACAACTACACTTACAGATGAGTAGCCTATTTTTCTAGGGGCGTGGATATGGTTAACTTACCCACATGATGGCAGACTTCCAGCAGTTCTGTGGGAGGAGGGGGAAAGGTGCGCATCCCTACTTGGCAAACATGGATTGGAGACCTGAAGTCCCAAAGGCAGCATCAAAATGAGACTCCAGGTGCATGCTGTAATGGGAGATGAAGGTGTGTGCTGACTTCCAGGTGGCAGCCCTGCAGAACTCCTGGATAGGCATGTCCCTGGAAGCAGCCACCGAAGCAGTGGTATGTCTGGTGGAATGAGCCCTAAGCCATATAGGAGGCTCCCCACCAGCCAACCTATAGCAAAGATTGATGCAGGATGTAATCTACCTGCCAGTCATCTGCTTAACTGCTGGTTTGCTAGGTGTGGCTTCAGCATATGTGACAAATAGCTGGCGAGCCTCAACCCAAACTCCAGTTTTGTGTTCTACATAATACAAGACAGCTCACCACAGGCCCAGAGTATGGAGCCTGCGGTTGGCCTCCGAAGATGGGTTCATGAAGCAGACAGGAAGGTTCATCACCTGATTAAGGTGAAACTCTGATAAACCTTTGAGAGGAACTTCAGGTGGGGGTGATCTTCCCCCAATAACACATCAGCAGGTCTGGACGCAGAGGCAACCGCCATGGAGGCCTGCTGCTGAGGCTGAAGAGATCCTAGTACCAGAACTGGTGAGGTCAGTCCAGGGCAATGAGGAACATCCATAACGTGTTCCTCCACACCTTGACCACCACCTTGTGGATCAGGGGAAAAGGAGGCAAGACATACCGGAGGTCCGGTGTTCTGGGCCTCGCAAAGGCATTCCCCAAGAGTGACCCAGACTGAGGGGGGTGGGCATAAAACAGCCTCAGCTTTGTGTTTTCCCTGGAGGCAAGCAAGTCCACAAAAGAAGTGCCCACAGGAAGAATAGGTGGTTCACCACCTCCTGATGCAGTGATCACTCATGCGACATCTTGCCCACCCGGCTAAGGGTGTCTACAAGCTGTTTGTGAGCTCCCATAACATGGGTCACTAGATCTGTACACATGCTGCACACGAGTGTCCAGGTACGGAGGGCCTACCAACATAATATAAGGGAGTGCATGCTGACCTGTTTATTCAGGTAGAACATGGCTGAGGTATTGTTCATCTGACCTTGCATGACTGGACTCTGGACAAGAGAAGCAAATTCCATCCAAGCTAACTGCACTGCACAGCGCTGTTGCAGGTTGATGTGATGGGATTCCCTGGAGTCCAGAGTCTATGGGCTCTGTGGTCTCCCAGGTATGCTCCCCACCCTACCAGAGACGCACTGGTCGTAAGAGTGACAGTCAGCTCTGGGCAGACGAATGGGACTCCTTCCTTTAGATGTTCAGGGATAAGCCACCACTGGAAAGCATCCCACAATGAATTGGTTCACCATGACCAGCTGGTTCAGGTGACCTAGGTGCTGGGACCACTGATGGCCCAGCTACCACTGCAGGTGCCGCATTCATCAGCAAGCCCATCTGTCCACACATGATGCCATATATCCCAGCAGCCACAGGAAGTTCCGGGCAAGGCACGATTTCCCAACCTGAAATGAGTAAGCAAAGGAGGAAAGACCTGATGCCCAGTCCACAGGGAGGCACGCCTTGGCCAGATGGGAATCTATAGTTCTGTCCCAAGGAAGAGAATCATCTAAGAGGGGATCAGTTTGGACTTGATTGGGTTGACTAGAAGACTCAAGTCTCCGCAGGTCTGGAGGGCCAGGTCCCTGGACCGCTCCACTGCCTTCTTGGGTGGCCCGGCTATCAGCCAGTCATCCAGGTAGGGATACGCCCTTACCCCTTGGCACCGTAGGAAGGCTGCCACCACTTCCATGCACTTGGTGAAGACACTGGGCGTAAAGTACAGGCCGAAAGGCATGACCTGGAACTGACAGAGAACACCTACTGTGCGAAACAGAGGGTACTACCAGTGGGATCAGTGGGACGGATGGACCGGAATGTGGAAGAAGGCATCCTGGAGATCCAGGGAGCATAACCACATGTCCTGCTCTAGAGGTGGTATAATCTGGTTCAGTGTGACCATCCTGAACTTGTGCTTCCTGAGAAACTGATTCACATCATTAAGATCCAGTATGGGGCACCAGCCCCCCATTGGCTTTGGGACCAGGAAGCACCTGGACACAAATCTCTGGCCTGCCATGGAGTCTGGAACATGGGCTATGGTGCCTTTAGCAAAGAAGCTTCTTGGACTCCTTGTCCAACGACTTGTACACATCCCCAGTACTGCCAGACTTGCGAAAAACCGAGTCGGCGACCACACCCTCAGTTGAGGGGTGGTCCAAAACTCCGCACAAAGTGTTTGTAGGGACCACATACCTGCAGACCATACAGGCCGAGGGTGTCAGGCAGGAAGCTGGATGTTTCCAAATCTCCAGCGCTGGTCTAGGAATGGCCTCGGCCACAGAAAAGACAACCCCCGAGGATTCGTCCCTATTCAGGATGTCAGTGAATGGGTATTTGGCCCTTTCCTGGACTGGTTCCAAGAGGACTTCCATGGACTCAGACACAAGCCTGAGAAGGGCCCTGAATGACATCAGCTCATGGCTGGTTGGTAGTCAGTTCCCTGACTGAATCTCAGTCAAATGTACACGTCCTCGAGGACTGCATCGAAGACCCATGGGAGTCATCCGAGAACTTATCGAAGACAGCCCTCAACCTCGAACAACCAAGTGCGAAATTACAACTGACAACTGGCCTGGCATGCCAGTAGCCTGACAGGGATCCTTAGAAAGTGCTCCGCACAAGGGCTGTTGGGGAGGTGGCTCCACCTGTAAAGGTGGCAAAACGCAAGTGGGTGACTGTTGTCTTGGCAGGACCGGCATGGATGTGATTGGTATCTACCAACCAACTGCAGGGGTGGAGGGTAGAGACCTACTCTGACAAGCCACATCCTATTGCTGCCAGAGGAGCTCCTCACAGTGCAGACAGAGTCTCCCTCCATCTGAAGATGAAGAGGTTCAATGACGGCGACACCTCCCAGTCTGGTGGCACTGAGCATGCGAGGAATTCCTCAACCTCAACCAGCGACCTGGACGTCGATGCTGAGGTGATGCAGCTGGAGGTGCACAGCACACTAGCCACACCGGTGTCGCTTGCTCAACCCCTGGGGAGGCAGCATCTGAGAAGAGACCAGTGGATTTGTTGACTGCTCCGGGACCTCCTGGATGAGGCCCCAGAGGACCAGGGTGCTAGAGATCGAGTCATCCTTGACCCCTTCTGACAACACGTTGAGACTGTTATGATAAATCTCAACCATCTGTTGGACCTCTATCAAGACCGACAAGCCCGATGGGTCACCGTGGAGCTACTGGCTTGTTCCTCAGCCAAAGACGGCTTAGCTAAATCCGAGCACTGGAGAGACCTCCAGCCATTGGGGGAGTCGCAGGAGCGGGAAGACTGTGCCCGTTCCTGATCCCACGACTGACAGTGGGCTTTCTTGAATTTCTTCACACGGTGGGAAGGGATCTTCCCAAAGGTCTGGAGGGCCTGGTACATCTCGCGGTATTCTACCGTGTAGGGAACTGTGACACTGCCCCCCCAATGGGGGTAGCACTGAGACTGTCGCTGTACCTGCTACCGACTCTTCTATCACTGCAAGCTTGGCTGCAGACCCTGCAGCCATGGCAGCCGTCTTGTGAGCTGCTTTTGTCTTAAGCTTCAGATTCCAAGCACCTGGTTGGCCAAGGAGAAGGTGAGCCTGGCGGTCTTCCAGGGACGAGAACAGCATTGTTTGGCATGAGCTGCAAGTAGCGACAACGTGAGATGCCCCAAGGCAACAGAGGCATGAGACATGTGGGTCCATCAGGGACATCTTTTCTTGGCAATGGATGCATCACCTGAAGCCAGGAGCTGGCTCTGAATCCTCACGGTCCGTCAAAGTTGGAGGTTGATGAGAGGGCATCTGAGGAAAAACACTAATAGAAAATTAGAAGTTCATCGGCACAGTGGCTGGATTTCTGCTGCGATGCCAGCGACCTGGAGTTCGAGAGCGGACTCGGTCGTCGGAGAGCCGGCTGGGAGGAGGGTTGAGCTCCGAGACAGCCTCGCCCTCTCGGGGAATTAGCTGGGCACCTGCTGGTTTCGGCGGAGGCTGGGAGCATGGCAGAGTGTTGGGGCTCAAATTTCAGGAGTGACAGATGTCGGCATTCGCCATGATGTCAGATACGTCACTCTCCATGGGGAAAAAACAGAAAATGGCTCTCTAGCGAGCCAGATAATGGTTCTCCGGTCCCCTCGCTGCCGTCACAGCCCCGCGACCTCCCACCCCAGCAGCACCTGGAGCCGATGCCGCAGTGTGCTGGATGACCCTCCACCGGTGCCTTCCCTCTTGGCGAAGGGTTACGTTGGGCTACCTCCAGGGAGCTGCGATTTGTGGCTGAGGCAGGTCGTGGGGATGGCGGACAGACGGGGCACATTGAGGGCCTGAAGGAGGTGCTTGCCAGATGGAGCAAAAAAAGAAAATTAGAAGTTGAATTTGCAAGAATGAAAAACAAGTTTGCCAAATGGCATACTTACATTTAGGCCTACGCTGCACGCATAGCTGCGAAAGAGGAGACTTGACTCTTTCAGAGGAAAGGAAGATTTGACGTTATGGGACAGAGCCAAGGCATACACCACCGTGGTGGTGGGAGGAGCTTCTCTTAAAGGTGGTTTGGCAAATCAGCCTCTTAAAGGAACACTGCCAGAAGTGTGGATATGTGAACCATAGCTACGTCCCGAGAAATATAGGTTACTTACCTGTAACCATAGCTCTAGGGGTGATACATAAAGTTTAAAGCCACACTCAGGAAATTCCACTGGAAGTGCCGATTCATCAGACATCTTTATGCTAAGCTCCTCCCACCACCTGGGCGGTATATCCTCTGGCTCTGTCCCGTGACGTCAGATCTCTACATGTTGGAAGCAGGGATATGGGTGCCACAGTGCCAGGGAAGGTCGGGTGGGTTGTGTAGATGTGAACTGTGTACCACCCCTAGAAATGAAAGTAATCACCATAATTCTTGATCTTCCTGAATCTCTTCACCATTCATCACTGGTGGGTCTGTGTCAGAGGTGCTGAACTCTGTGGGAGTGTATGCCTTTAAGTACTTTTTAGAAGTGGGAAGCCAATGTCGAGATAGCGCCATACATGAGGCAGTCGTGTGATGTGGCACTCATGGAGTGGCCAGTAACGACTATTGGCTCCCTCTTCCCCTCAGTTTTGTCTGCCTAGTAGAGGAAAAAAGGGTAAAAAAATAGAAAGGGTGGGGGCAAGGGAGCCAGTGGGATAGAGTATAGGATGTAAAATTAACAAATCAATAAAAAAGGACCAAAAGATAAGAAAAATTCTGGGCAGAGGGACTTTAGGATGGGCATGCATCTGCACGGGCCAAGGAGAAAAAGACAGAGAGAGAGAGAGAGAGAGAGAGTGAGTGAGGAGCCATGTCTTTGGTTAGAAGGAAGTGTGTCAGAAGAGTTGGTTTGCTCTAACTCCAAAACAGAAGAATGCAAGACACCTCCACCAAAAATAAACTTACAAGAGGGCCATGTCCAGAAAAGGATCAGGCCAGAAGGGCTGCAAGGAAAGCTTTCTGAAGGAGCTAGGAACCCCGTGGAAACCTAGGCAATCCTACATGTCCACCTGAGGAAGAGGGATGTACTGGGTTAACATATTAAGGTCCCATATGACCAAGACGTGATATGGGAGAAGGCAATCCTCCACTTACAGAGTTCTGAAGGCTAAGTTGGCACAGGGCTCCACAGCAAGCTCAGAGTCAAGAAATAAAGTGGGCTACTGATCGAAAACTATCTGGCCCACCAATTAGTGAGTCCATCTGCCAAGCTCTGTCCCACAAGGGATCAGGAGTAAAGTCCAGCAGCAAAAATAAGGCCCATCCCTGACCAAAGGAACAGGAAAAGCTGGGGGGAATTAGGGCCTAAAAAAGTGTCTTGTCATGTCTGTCCCTCCCTTAGAAAAGAAACTCTTATAAAAGCACCTTTCTCGGTGCTGCACGAAATGAAGAAACACCCTCCGTTAGAACTCCTCTGCCCAAAAAACTGCTTTTGAAATTATGCCAAGGAAGGAAGAGATCGTGAAACTGTCCTGAGGGGCTAGCAGTATAATCCTTTCACTTCCTGTTGCTGGCCATGCCCCCTCACTCCCAACGTTTTATGATGCTGTACTACGAGAAGTGCAGGGCATGCTCAACAAGTGTATGGGCGTGATTTTAAAATACATTTTCGAGTTATTTAGTGGCCACTTAGTAAAACTGGAGCCAGGGTTCACTAACAAAACACTTGTTAGTTAAACCATGGCTCGATTTTACCAACTGGCCACTTAAATGGCCGAAAACTGTACTTTAAAATCACACTACATACACTTCAATGGAGCACTCCCCGCGCCTTCTTTTACTGGCACATCATAAAACGGAGTTGCAGCAAGCAACAGGGAAGTGGAAGGATCATGCTGCTAGCCCTCGGGCTATTTACAATCTCTTCCTTTCCTCAGGGGCATCATTTAAAAAGCTGTTTCTTGTGCAGAGGAGTTCCTGCAGAAGTAAGGGAGCTTCATGTTATTCTGGAGGAGTTGTAAAATGACCAGGATTGGTTCTCTTTAAGAATGCACTATATTTCTTTCTTTTTTTAGGAAAACAAGGACAGAAGGAAGATCTGAAACTACCTAGATGAAGAAAGACAAAATTGAGGTCTCCCTCTTTTTTATTTTTTGTGGCACCAAAAGGTGCTAGAGAGAAAGGGGGCTAGTCACTCAATGGTAAAGAGTCCCATCCCTGTACAAAAAACAAAGGCCCCCAAATCACATTTTTTTTCTGGTGGGGTAACAAAGAGAAGGGACAATTTTCTCTCAGGAGTTTGTCTCCTGATGAACATTACCCCCTTTATTTTTAGTTTTATATATATTTTTTTTCAAATGGGGAAGGTAGAAGGAAGGGAGAAGAAACTACCCAGAAGTCTGGCCAATGGCCATTGAGGGGGAAGGTGGGCAGGTTGCAGTGATGAATGGTGAACATATTCTTTAAGATCAAGAATTACAGTGAGTACCTAATTTTTATATATTCCAAGAACCAGTCTTCACCATTTGTCACCCGTGGGTGAATATACCAAGCCACCACCAAAGGTGGTGCTGGCAAACCCTGAGGGAAATGGTTGTTCCCTCAGCCTCATGTGGGGGAGACACAGAGACGCGGGGGCCCCTCATGGGTCTGGTGGGCTCGAGATTGGTCAGGGGCAGGTGGAGGCTCCCGTGGACTGGGAGCAGGAAGACACCCTGCAAGCTCTCACCTGGCCCGACGGGGAAAAGAAGTGGGCCCCCTGGTAGCATGAGGCAATCCACCCGCCGGACCAAAGGTGATAACCTGGAGAGGCGCAGCCATACCATCTGCCTAATGCAGACTGTGTGTGTTGGGTATGGGTATTAGGCAGCATCTGAGGATGAAATTACCACTTCCTTTTCTCCCCCTCTTCCCTTTATATTGGTTTTAGTTTGGAAATTCTGGAAATGAAAAAAATCCTTGCATTTAACTGTGTATTTAATCCATCAGTCCATCTTGTAATGCTTATATTTATTCTTTGGTATAAAATATTTTAGATTTTTTTGTAATTTGTGTACATTTGTATTTTGTATGTATGTTGTGAAACTAAGTTTGTGATATTTGTAAGATCGTTCCTGTAATATACTTTATTACATGATGCTCTGTATTTTCTGAAACTGTACTTTAAAACAGGACAACTTTGAAAAACAGGGCCTCTTTTGGTCCTAAAAGTTATTTTCCTGTCAAAAAATAAAAGTTTTTATCTATCTATAAGTTCCTATCAGTCTGGAGGCTACCACACTGGCGTCATAAGACGCTCTTGAGCGGCGTCTCACCAGCTCCAGACCCTGGACAGAAAGGCGAATGGCTTGCATGGTTGCCTCACAGTTTGCCAAGAACACCAGGAGCTGTCCCAGTGTTGCCCACAGGTGCCTGGCATAGGACACCATGCTGTGCAGCAATGCACAACATAGTGCACATCACTGAGAAAACTCTGCGACCCCCAATGGTCGAACTTGGCTGAGTCTGATTCAAGGGGCCGGTTGTGTTCTGGGCAATGATGCACAGAAGGGGTATCCAGGAGCAGAACTCCTGAAGTGGGTTGAGGCATGGCTCCTAGAGACCCCAAGGGTGCGCAATACCTGCACTGGCTATCCCTAGAGGCTGGAAAGGGGGCAGAGGGATGGTGCCAGACATTCCGCAATGCATCCATGAAAGGCTGGGGCCACAGAGGTATGACAGTTGAGGCAGAACTATACTCCCCAAGGAAGAACAGCATCGACTGGGCAGGACTGCGTCCAGCAACGTCGGATAAATGCATGCCCTCAATCATCCCTGAAAAGAAAAGGCTGATAAGAGGTGAAATCAGCATCAGAGGAGATGAGGACCGAACTATCATCTTCCTTGGAGGAGGAAGACTGGGAAGAAGAGGAGCTGAAATCAGGGTGAGGTGGTGGTGCAGGGGTCTCTGGCCAAAAGATGGCCTGGTTCACTGCCATCAGATAGATGTGGAAAGCAGTTACCAACATCCTGAACTGCTCCCAGGCCAAGGGTCCCCGAGGGGCCAGAAATGCGCAGGAGAGGAGGAGGAGGAGGAGGAGAAGAAAAATTACTTACTATAGTAATCTTGTTTCTTCCAAGGGACTCTTACTATATTCTAACTTATGCAGTATGGTCTCACCATAGGACTGCCCCAGAGCCCAAATACTGTAGTTATTAGAACCTATGCTAATGAGGGAATGTTAGGCTCAAGCTCAGTTTTCAAACCACTGTCCATGGAATACATCCTGCAACCGTCAGATTCTTATGGTGCATGCATAATAACAAGCTATCTAAACTATCATAATAAATAACACTCCCCAAAAACAATATCCTTTTATTCAAAAGTGTGGGCATCACTAAAACTTAAGTCACAAATGCCCCAATCAAGAAACACTGACAAGTTTCAAACAGTATGGACAGCTGTAGTGCAGTGCCCATAGGTTCTAGTAAGAGAGGTAGGGTGGGAACTCAGAATACAGTAAGATTCCCTTGGAAGAAACAAGATTGCTATGGTAAGTAATTTTTTTCTTCAAACCCCAGGAAATCTTACTGTATTCTGACATATGCAGACTAACCAAGCAGTACCTTTGAAGGACGGTAGAGAACCTATTTAGGAAACAGGCTCTGCAGTACTGCTGTACCAAATCTAGCATCACTTCTGGCCTGGGTATCCAGGCTATAGTGTTTGGTAAATGTGTGAACAGTTTTCCAGGTAGCTGCTTTACAAATTTCTAACAAAGGAATATCCCTTGTAGCTGCTATAGAAGTAGTTGTACCCCTTGTAGAGTGGGCCGTAAGGCCCACGGGAGGCTCTCTGCCTACTTTGCTGTAGCAGAATTGAAGACAGGCAACAATTCAGTGTGCAATGGTCCTCTTTGAGACAGGTTTGCCCTTACTCACCTCTCCATAAGTCAGGAAGAGCCGAGTACTGTCCTGCCTATGATTCTCAGTATGGTCCAACTAGTAACTGATAGCCCTCTTTAACATCTAGGCTATGTAGCCTACGTTCCCCTGAACTGGAATGGTGAGTAAAAAAGACTGGCAAAGTGATGGCATGATTCAGGTGAAAGTCTGACACTACCTTGGGGAGAAACTTCCTGTTAGTCCTAAGGACTACCTTGTCCCTACGGACTGAGATGTAATTTGGCTCTGTGGACAGGGCCCGCAGCTCACTAATTCTCCTGGCTGAGGTGATAGGTATCAGGAACACCATCTTCCATGTCACATATTTAAGCTCTGCTGAACACATGGGCTCGAAGGGTGGATGCATCAGCCGCCCGATGCGTATACTGAGGTCCCATGCAGGAGTTGGCTCCCTGTGTGAGGGATGCAGGTGCAACAAACCTTTGAAAAACTTTATGAATACATGGTTAGCAGCCAGAGATGAACCCTTACCCTCTGAAAGGTAAGCAGAGACAGATGCCAGGTGTACCTTAAGGTAGATGCCCTGAGGCCGAGGGAATGAAGGTGTGCCAGATAATCAAAAATGATTGGAAAACCAGCCTGGCTACAGTCTATATGTTTTTGCTGGCACCAAACAGAAAACCTCTTCCACTTCAAGGTGTAAGTTTTCCTAGCAGAGGGTTTTCTAAACTCTGAGGACCCCTAGAACCCCTTCAGAGAGGTGTAGGTCAGAATACTCTTACTCCTCAAGAGCCAAGCCTTGAGAATGAGGGACTGGAGATTGGGGTAAAGGATCCTGCCCTGTGAGGAGTTCAGCAGGTCGTGCCCCCTGGGGATGGAGACTGGTCTGGATACTAGGGCTGCCTGGCCCAGTCTGGAGCTACTGAGGATCACTGTCGCTGGCTGAACCCTGAACCTGTTCAGTATTCTGTGCAACAGGGAAATGGAGGAAGGCATACAGAAACTTCCCTGTCCAATCCAACAACAGTGCATCCAGAGGCACTGTGCCCACTACAGAGGCCTGCAACAGAACTGTGACAGTTGGTGATTGTCTGGGGCTGCGAAGAGGTCCACCTCTGAGGTGCCCCACCTTCTGAACACAATTTGCAGGATTTGCCTGTTTAGTGACCACTCGTGATGATTCTGGTTGATTCTGCTGAGGGCATCTGCGAGGACACTGTCCTTCCCTGGGAGATGAACTGCTGATAGGGAGATCCCCAGGGAGTAGGCCAAATGTCATGTTTTCATGGCTTTTGTACACAGGGGGGATGACCTTGTGCCCCCTTGCTTGCTGATGTAGTACACTGTGGTTGTGTTGTCTGTTCTGACTTGAACCACCTTGCCCTGCAGCACTGAGGCAAATGACTAAATGCCTAGGTAAACTGCCCTGAGTTCCAGCAGGTTTATGTGAAGCAGAGACTCCTGCTGAAGCCAAGTACCATGTGCGGTGTGCTCCCCCAGGTGGGCACCCCATACTAGAAGGGAGGTATCTGTTGTCAGTGCTGCTGATGGTTACTGCTGAAGGAAAGGCACACCTTCTCTGAGGTTGTCGTTTTCCTACCACCACTGGAGTGCTTGAAGAAGAGTTCCTGTGACTGGCACCATCTCTGATAGGGAATCTCTTATCTGCGACCAATGAGATCTGAGATGGAACTGGATATTCTTCATCTGAAACCTGGAACCTGGCATTGTTGCTGTTGACGCAGCCATGTGTCCCAACAGCTGGAGAAAGTGCCTTGCTGGTCTGGGAATATGCAGCTGGAAAGAGCTGGCCAAACATACAAAGCTGTCCACCCTCTCCGGAGGGAGGAATGCCTTTCCTCTTAGTGTGACCAATTCTACTCCTATGAATTCCAGGAGCTGAACTGGTCTCAGCACCAACTTCTTTTGGTTTACCAGGAAGCTTAAGGACTGCAGGGTATCCTGAGTAGTGGTCAGAGCATCTTTGACCTGCGGGGGGACTGGCCTACCACTAGCCAGTCATCCAGGTATGGGAAGACTGTAACTCCCTGTCTCCTTAAGAGTGCTACCACTACTGCTAGGCACTTTGTAAACACTCTTGGAACAAAAGTCAGACTGAAAGGCATGGATCTGAATTGGTAATGGCCTAATGGCAATCTGAACCTGAGGTGCTTTTTGTGGAATTGCCAGACAGGAATGTGGAAGTACGCATCCTTCAAGTCCAGGGATGCCAGCCAATCTCCCTACCTGAATATGGAGAGAATGGAAGCCAGAGTGACCATTTTGACCTCTGGCTTTGTCAAATGCCTTAAATGTCTGCGATCCAGTATGTGTCACCACTCCCCTGTTTTCTTTAGAGTGAGGAAATATCTTGAGTAGAGTCCCTTTTGGGCCAGGGGAATAGTCTCCATCACCCTCTCCTGAAAGAGTTTTGCTACTTTTGCCTCCAACAGAACTGCTTCTGATGGGATGGCAGGTCTGAAAACTCTTGCCCTCAGCCTGGGTAAGACCCTGAAGCTGAGAGCAAGACCCTGACTCACTACCTCCAGGACCCACTTGTCTGTGGTGATGGATTTCCAAACCTGGAGGTAGTGAGCCAGCCTGCCTCCTACTGGGAATGGGGAGATGACCCTGGAGGACCCCTCAGGGGGTCTGCTTTGCTTGTGTACTTGGCTGAGAACTGGGGCCAGCTCAATTGCTGCCCCATCTGCCCCTGCCTCTGAAGTGCTCTCTCTGTGGCTGATAGGCTGGGACAGCCTGAGTCTGGAAGTAAGGTCTGTAGTGGGTTCCACCCCTACCCCCTTTACTCTGGTACTTCTGAGGTGTTGCTGCCTTTTCCTTAGCAGCAGCACTCTTGTAAGCCACCTTGTACTCATCCATCTTTTTTCATGTAGGTCTTTGTTTGCTCGCCAAAGAGGGATGGAGGCTCGCAAGGAAAATCCAAGGCCTTTGCCTGGGTATCCTGGCATAGATTAGTGGCCCTAAGCCAAGCATATCTCGGTAGGGACACTGAAGTTGCCATCAGTCTAGCTGCAATGTCACTGGCATTCACTGCCATCCGAAATTGGTACTTGTAAGCCTCCATTCCCCTTTTTGCAGCCTCAGCTAGGTCAGATGCCATGGGAGCAGGGCAGGCCTTAGCACTCTCCAAAACAGTATTCCATAGACTTTTCTGACATTTGGAAACATAAGCCATGTAAATGGCCTGCCTAATGGCCAGAGAAGAACCCAGGTAAGACTTCTTGGCCACAGAATCCATCTTCCTAGAATCTTTATCACATGGGTGTGATGCCAGGAGAATGCCTGCCTTATCACATACAGCAGCCTACACCCACCCCCTTCATGACTGGGATGCTCAAAAAGAAACTCAACTCCATCTTCTTGTCCACTGGGGGAATGGAAGTGGGAGTTTGCAAAACTCTAGTGGCTTGTCTCTTTAGGGACTTATGGATGGGTAGTAGCAACCTCTTAGTTGCTGGTACAGCCATCATTTCCATGTAACCTGGCTGCTCCTCTTCTGTGGATTCCTGAGTGGAGAGGTCCAGAGTCTATACCACCTGCTTCATGAAAGCAAAATGTAAGGAAAAATCCTCAGGTCCCTTATCAGGGGAGTCAGGGCATGGGCATGTTGCGGATCTCCGCCAGGGATGCCGCGACTGCTCTAGCAGAGTGAGCGTACACTCTGCCTTCCAGCTTAACCTGCACCATGGAATAACAGTGGCAAAGGCATGCCACTAGCCATGCCGAAATGCATCTGACAGCGACAGGTTAACCCAGCTGGGTCTCACTGAAGGAAATAAACAGTTGCTGAGCTTTGCGAATTTCTTTTGTCCTATCTAAGTAGAAAGGCAGAGCTCTTTTGACATCGAAAGAATGAAGGGTACGCTCTCCTTCATTTTGGAAGTTCGCAAAGTAAGTAGGTAGGATCATAGGTTGGTTTAGATGGAATTCTGAAACAACCTTAGGGAGAAACTTAGGATGGGTCCTAAGAACTATTCTGTCCTTATGAAACACAGTACACGGAGGGTATGTGACCAAGGCATGTATTTCAGAGACCCTGCAGGCCGAGGTAATGGCCACCAGGAAGGCCATTTTCCAAGTGAGAAATTTCAACTCACAGGAAGCTAGAGGCTCAAAGGGTTTTTGAGTGAGCATGTCTAGCACATGGTTAATGTCCCAGGCTGCGACTGGACATCTGATAGGAGGTCTGGTATGCAGAATACCCTTAAGAAACCTCTTAACTACTGGTAACTGAGCCAGTGATAAGGAAAGTACTGGCTCATGATAAGCTGAAATGGCACAAGGGTGAACTCTGACTGTAGAGTATTGTTAACCTGAATTTGAGAGGTCTAAAAGGTAGTCTAGAACTTTATTTCATGGGCAGGAAAAAGGATTCAAAGAAGATTTTGCACACCAGAGAGAAAAAAATGTTTCCATTTGACTATGTAAGTTTTTCTAGTGGCTGGCTTGCGCACAGCCAAAAGAATATCTGGAACTCTCCAAGAGACATTGAACCTGTTCACTTCTATCTCTTCAGGAGCCAAGTGTGAAGGTGAAGAAACCTCAGATTGGGATGAACCACAGGCCCCTGAGTCAGAAGGTTCGTCTGAAGGGGGAGCGCTTTCGGAGGGTTTTTCGACATACTGCTGAGTAACGGAAACCATATTTGTCGAGGCCAGAAGGGAGTAATGAGGATCATTTTGTCCCCCTGGGACTCGAACTTGAGAAGTACGCTCTGAATTAGAGGAAGAGGAGGAAAGGCGCATAGAAAGCGTTTTGTCCGCTGCAGCCTGAACGCATCCTGACAGAAAATGCCAGGCTCTGGATTTCTGGAGCAGAAGAGAGGCAGTTTTGTGTTGAGTGGGGATGCAAAAAGGTCCAGGTCTGGAGTTCCCCACTATGCGAATACTGACTGAACTATGGTTGAGTTGAGAGACCACTCGTGAGGATCTGTCTCTATTCTGTAGACAGTCTCATTCGTTCTGCACTCCCAGCAGGTAGACTGCCTGAATTAGAGCCTTGTGCTCTAGGCACCATTCCCACACTCTCATGGCTTCCCTGCATAAAGGGTAAGAGTGTGCACCGCCCAGCTTGTTGATGTAATACATCACTGCTTTGTTGTCCGTTTGAAGGAGAATGTTCTTGTGACAGAGAAAGTCCTACAAAGCCTGGACTGCATAAAGGACGGTTCTCATTTCTACGACATTTATGTGAAGCTGGGATTCATCCGAGTCCACGTACCTTGGGTGTGGAGATTCTGACAATGAGCTCCCCACACCCATCAGGGATGCATCCATGGTAATGGAAATCTGGTGATCCAGAGGAGCAAAGGATACCCTTCCAGAATACTGTCCTCTTGCGACCACCAAGTGAGTGAACTCTTCAGAGGTTCTGTCACCTTAATGAGAAAGGACTGAGGGTGAGTGGTTGGGGACCACTGAGTACTGAGCATCCACTGAGAGGTTCTCATGTGGAGGTGTGCTAGGGGTACACTGAACACTGAGGATGCCATGAGACCCAGCATTTGTTGCATCGAGATAGCTCAAACTGAACTGTCCTCTCTGATGTATCGGGCCATCTGTAGGATATCGCTCCTTCTGTCCTCTAGTAGAAAAGCTTTTGCACAGGAAGTGCCCAGAAGAGTTTCTATAAAAGGAGCTTCTGGGAGGGCTGCAACTGCGATTTCTTGAGATTTAGCAGGACTTCCATGGACATGAGAAAGTCTGAGGCCGTGGCTACAGTGTCGAGAGTTCCCTGCCTGGAAGGACTTGCTAGAAGCCAGTTGTCCAGATATGGGAACACTTGTATTCCGATCTTTCTGAGACATGCTGCGAGAACTGCACAACACTTTGTAAAAACTTGTGGCGCCGTGGATAGCCCAAAAGGCAGGACTCTGAACTGATAATGCTGGCCCAGAGCTATAAACTGTAGGTATTTGTGATGCTTTGGGTGTATAGGAATATGTTGGTAAACATCCTGCAAGTCCAGGGAAGCTAGCCAATCGTGCTGATGAAGCAAGGGTAACAGGGTCCCGAGCGATATCATCTTGAACTTTTCTTTGAAAAGAAATTGTTTAACTTTCTGAGTTCCAGAATGGGGCACATGCTACCGGTCTTTTTCGGGACCAGGAAGTAATGGGAGCAGAAACCTGTGTTTTGTTGATCCAGCAGGACTATTTCTACTGCCGTCTTGTTCAGAAGGCCTTGTATCTCAGAAGCAAGAAGGTCTGACTGTGTTGTTTGCAGCCTGGGCTGTCGTTTGGGAGGGCGATCCGGGGGTTCTGAAAGGTTGAGGGTACCCTCATGGATTATCAGAGGACCCGTTTGTCTAATGTTATGGACTTCCACTGGTTGTAGAACTGAGTCAGACATCCTCCACGCTGAGGAGGAGTCCCTCGGGTAGTTGAGGTGGGATCTGAGCCAGAAAGTCAGAAGGTGGCACTGGGTGCTTGGGCCCTTGTGCCTTCTGTTGAGTTTCTTTTTGAGGCTGAGGGCTTGGTTTTGTTGAAACCTCCCTGCCCTTGCCCGAAGGACTGGCGGTTGTGAAGAACAGCACTTGTTAACAGCCCCCCCCGAGAAGGGGTGGGAGCGGGTCGAGCCATTTTAATGGCCGACCTAGACTTCTGTGTGGCCTCCAGAGCTTGCTCTACTTGAAGTCCGAACAGATACATACCATCAAAGGGTAAAGCCATGGCCTGCTGTTGGGCATCATTCGTGAAGCCCAAAGTGCGTAGCCAGGAGGGACGATGGGTACAAATGCCTGCCTCCGCTGCTTGGCAAGCAGTATTGAAAGCGCCCATAGCCACTTTAACTTGCTGGTTGTTGGACTCGATACCCCTGGTTATGGTCTGAAGTAGCTCTGAACTAGTGTCTGACTCGGGCAGAGCTTCTACCATCTGTTTGAGCGAATGCCAAAGAACATACGAACATACGAAATTTGCCAGCAGATAAAGGCCTAGAGGTCTATCAAGTCTGCTCGAATGTGCAGCTAGCACCCCTTATTCTGCAGCTGCCCCTCCCTTCCACCCTTCCCCTTCATTAACCCTCCCCCTTGTCCTGTCCCATCCTCGTTTGAAGCAGTCCACTGTTCTCAGGGCCGGTGTTAGGACTTTGGGGGCCCCCAGCAAACTCCATTACTGGGCCCCTCGATGGGCCCCTGCATCCTCCTGCTCCCCGGGCCCCCTTCCCCGTTCCCCCTCCACAAACCCCCAGTAATCTTTGTACATCAATCCAACTACTGCATGATTTTTCAGACACAATGACCTGGAGACACTAGAAGTATTACGTTTCTAACAGATAGTTAATAGAATAAATTGCAAAGAAATTGCTCCTCTCTAGCAGCTGCAATATTTGTTTTACCTCTGCTGTTCTGCTCTCTACCTTTCCAGACTCCATCTCCTGTACTTATGCTGCAGACACGGACCTGAGGGGGGACTGAAATTTTCAAGTTGAGTTGGAGGAGGTGCGATAAACAGCCAAGGACCTATTGGAGCCCTGTGATTGGTTCCAGCACAGCACCTCCTCCCACGTCAGCATGTTCTGTGCAGCACAACAGAGGACCATGGGGAACATGAAACCTCCCTGGGGACAGAACTGAAGGCAGGATGGTGGCGTGGACCACGTGGCGTAGTCTGGCGTTCCTTCGGGGAAATCGGGGCCTGATTTTCTTGCCAGGTACTAATAATGCTGCTCAGCTATGTTGATGGGGGCAGCATTTTATTTTCTATAGGATGCTGTGGTGATCCAGGCAGGGAGTGGGGTGGGACAGACAAAAAAAGTATGCTGCTGGGCTGGTTAATGTGTTGCTGCTGGTGCCCGCCGCCAGACCCGCTACATATGCCGCCTGCGGCCCGCTACATTTGGGGGCCCCCCGGGGCCGCTGGGTTCTCATGGGTGCCTAACGCGGCCCTGACTGTTCTACTGCATACCACTTCAGCAGGTAACGGAGAGAACTACTTATATTGGAGAAAAGTAGCCCTAGTAGCTGGCAACACGACACCCAGGGTGGAGGCAGCAAAGACTCTCTTACCTAAGGTGTCTATTAGTTTATAGGCCGGGCTGTAGATGCCTGAGGAAGAACAGTCTTATCATTCTCTGCCAAGACTACAATAGGGTCTGCAAAGGCTTGGGAGGCCAAAATGAGTTGCTCCTTGGGACAAGCATACTTCCTGTCTATGGACTTAGCCACAGAAGGAATGAGAGCGGGATTATTCCATACCATCTGAGAGAGCGTCTCAAAGGATGGTTGTACTGGGGGAGTTAAATCCATAGGGATCTCTGGGACATGTAGGTATTGAGTCTCAGAAGCTTCCAGGATTGATATCTGTAGCCTGGAAAGAAAGAGTAGAATTTACATTTTTCAGCAGAGACTTAAATGACAGGTCTTCAACCACAGGCTGTGTGGCAGGATTAACCCTGCTCTTCAACATCATCACCCAGTCAAAGATCTAGGTCAGGCTCAATATAATCTCCTGACAGCTCCGGAGGACTGTATGGACAGGAAAGGAGTGAAAATCAGAAGGAAGCGAAGAAGAGAAAGGATTCGGAGTCAAGAACCCCTGAAGGTTGGGCAGCACTGCACCCAGCCTCGGCGCCAAAGGCAAGGGAGATGGCGCCGTCGGAAACAACCCAGCAGATGGCACCTACAGAGACCACAGTGCCGACAGGCACATCGGCGCAGAGGATGGTGCCGACAACCCCAGCAGCGTTAAGGACAGCGCCGAGAGACACATCGACATTGAGAGAGTTGCCGATGGCGCCGAAAGCAATCTAGGACCCCGAAGACTCTGATTTGAAGAAAAAGGAGGAAGAATACCAGGAGATAATGGCATCCGTGTGGCCCCCTGCGCCGCAGCCATGTGAAGGGGAGACATCTGGCGTGGAGTTGCGGCACGGCGGTTGTGCTGCCGACGACTAGGAAGGTCAACCGCCCTACCGCTGCCCGAAGGGCCTGAAAGCTTCGGAGTGACGGGCCAGCCACTGGACCGACCTCAAACCCACTACTCCATAGAGTGGCCCACTGATGAAACTGCTCATCAGAAGCCCTTTCAATAGGCGGGAAGGGCTCCAGTGTCAAAGAGGTCAGTCACCAGAGCCAGAAACTGGTGACTCCGGAGGAGAGACCAGCATGCCTTCTGACCGACTATTCGACATGCAGACATACCAGAAGGCAACCTCGAGTGATGCCTTCTCTTTTGACCTATGGATCAAAGAAGTATTCGAGGCCGAATGGTGCCGAGAGTGCGACCGTTTACTTATATCCTTCCGGGGGGACAGCGCATCCCCCAGGCATCAGACCGTCCATTGTCAGACCCTCCCACCGGAGTGGGCGGCGGACCAGATCCAGCACGGCTGACTAAACAGCTTTCATATGAAGTCTCCCTACCGTCACCTGATCCGCTCATGGTCGATTCCGTCAATGGAGGGCTGAAGACTTCTTTTTCTCAATAAGTAAAAATAAGCGGTACTTTGTTCGAGATAAAATATAAAACAATAAACTGAAAACTATGCTGCTAATTTGAAGTTTGACTCGGTGAGGTGACATAGTCACTGAGCGCTACTCGATGGAGGAAAAAAGGAACTGAGGTGGTTGGAGGTCACACCGAGACAGTTATTAACGATTAGCTGAGGGCTCGCTGCGCCGCTCCTCATGGCTCCATCTCTGGCGCCGGCCCTCTTGCAAAAAGTTAGCTCCCGCTGGGTCCTAGCACCTCCAGCGTAGATCCCATCAGTGTGTATGAGTGGTGGAGACTTTATGTCCAGGAAGATTTGAGAGTTACCCCGGTTCCCAGCACAAATTAAATGTAATTATACAATGGGGTCTAAAAATCCTGTAACTTCATTGGTTAAAACACATCACATGACTGTGGTATATCCTGTAATAACCCACGGCTGAGAAATGGCATTTATAAAAAACATACTTAAACATATTTAAAATTTATTTTACACATGAGTCCTTTGTATAATCACAATAAGGCACTCCAGAGTGTGGGTTATTGGGGGAGTTACCCACTTCTTGTGTGGTTAAGTCACTCGGCTGCACCTCGTGACACACCACACAAGGCGTGGTAAATCCTGGTCAACTCCACACCCTGTCGTGGCCTTATTGCTTAAATAAGAAACTGGCCCAGAAGTCAAATTTTTAAGATATTTACCTAATAAAATATAAACCAAAGTTTGCTTTCTTCCCGGTTGTGAAGAACCAGCAAGGAACCAAAAAAAACTTATAGAAACAACACTTAATCTAGACTAATCTACCTGTAATACCAAGGACAGTGCTTTAAAAATGAATGGAAATAATCGGTACTTTAAAAAACCAAGAAAATAAAAATCTCCAAGAAAGATGAAGGAGAGCTCTCCGAGGCATGTCACTTAGGCAAGCGGAGTAAAGAATCTAACGGTTGCAGGATGTATTCCAAAGACAGTGCTTTGAAAACCAAGCTCGAACCCATAGCATTCCATTATTAGCATAGGTTCTATTAACCATTTCGGCTCCGGGGCAGTCCTATGGTGAGACCATACTGCACATGTCAGAATACAGCAAGATTTCCTGGGGTTTGAAGGCAAAGGAGGAAGAGAAGAGTCATGGCAGACCATGCCAGGTCCTCTACCAGGGCTGTGAGAGCAAGCAGGAACCCATCCCAAGGGAGGGGGCCTGTGCAACTCGCCCATCCCTGAGCATCCAACTGAAGAGGGGTGAGCAGAATGGCGGCAGAGGACCCTTGGTGGGAAGGTCGGAGCCGTGTAGTTCAAAAGAGTGGCCCCTGTCCCCACCTACTGCAGACAGACAGTTCCAACAGGGAGAAGCCCTGAGTCAACACTTTGACTTCTGGCTGAGATCCCAGCTACTCTAGCCAAGGAGCATGGTGCCAACTCCAGCCTCACTGGAATGGGCTCTGCCCTTGGAGTAGGCCCAACAGCAGAAGGAGAGAGAGAGTTGCAACACCGTGGCGCACCAACCGCCCCTCAACACGGAACTGGATCCAGCGCCATGGACAGCACTGGAACCCAACCAGGTGCAGGAGGCAGCACAGTAACCCCAACCTGGAACCAAACATGAATCAGCCACTCCCTCCAGCACCAGGAGCTCTCCCAGTGCTGCAAGCAGCACCACGGGAAGCAGGGAAGGCAGCACCGTGGCCGGCACCTGGAGGACGACTTCTAGGCCCTGCTGACGCCGAAGGACTAGAACTGGGCCTACAAGAGTCCCTCTGCTCACCGGCTCAGGGGAACCAGTCAGGATCCCCTCAGAACCAGAGGACGAGATCAGAGAGATCTCCAGCCATGCCACCCTGGGAATGCTACCTCCCCCGGTGCCATGAATAGTGGTTGGGGGTGGCCCAGTCATGTGGCTGGCATCACCCCGCTCACCAGCACCACCCTGAGCACCTGCAGCTAAAGTGACACCGGAACACAGTGCCAAGGGATCTGCCATGCAGGCCCAGCGTATAGCTGCAACGCTGCCACTGAAGGTGTCCGGACCCCTGAGGGGGTACTGGACTGGGAGGAATTCAAAACAGGTCCCCTGGAGACCAGTTGTTCCAGCAACCACTTACCCAGGCTTCTCGTCTTGGTGAAATAAGGATCAGCAGGCCTGGTCTCCCTTGGTATGTATAGTACCAGGGAGGGACTCAGTGGAACAGCCCAGAGATGTGACCCTGAAGTCCTGGGTGTGATGCCAGCCAGCGGGCCAGGGTGGGTGTCTCATCCACACCTCATCACGTGGATCTCAAGAGTGTGGCAGTTCATACTGAAGCGGTGTTGCAATGATCCATATCATGGTCAGCACCCAGGCATGTCGAACAGCGGTGATGACAGTCACAGTGGACATATTCTTCCTGCAGAGGCACCAATGTATAGGGGAAGATCTACCTCCCTGCCAGTCTTCTTTTTAAGCCCTGGACTGGACATGACTATACTTATTTGGAAAATAACAAAAGGAACAACAATAGTTCCTGACACCATACAAGGACAGTAAAACAATGAACCGGCGTCACATGAAGGTGTACAGCATTGAGTAAGCGGCGAGCAGACTGTGATGCAGTATTCAATGAAATGCTCCCACAGGATTGTAGCCTCTATGGCAGGAAAAACAGAACTAGGGAGAGGGAGTCAGCATTGGTTACTGGCCAGTCCATGAGCACCACGGTCATACGCCTGCCTTTGTGGGCAGGTTGTCCCTCGACGCCGACTCCCCTCCCTCCAAAAGTTCTGAAAGCCATATGCTCCAGCGGGATTAGCACCTCTGGCACAGATCCACCAGTGATGAATGGTGAAGAATGATTCTTGGAAGATCTACGGTTACAGGTGAGGTAACCTATATTTCTAAAACAAGGATACAGTTCCCTATCCACTCTCTGGCAGATTCCTAGCAGTCCTCTGGAAGAAGGGGCCGACCACTAAAAGCAGGTTAGGGGATTTTGGGGTGTATTAGTAGGGGTTATCACAAGTCAGTAGAAGGAGGTAATAATCCCTCTTGACAACCACTGGTTAGGCCCCATCTGGAGTACTGCGTGCAGTATTGGAGGCCATACCTTCACCAGAAAATATATGAGGACAGATTAAAGGAGCTCAATATGTATACCCTAGAGCAAAGGAGGAAGAGAGGTGATATGATCGAAATATTCAAGCACCTTAAGGGCATTAACAAGGTGAAAGAGTCTAACATGTTTCAATACAAGGAAAATAGCAGGACAAGAGGACACAGCATGAGACTAGAGAGAGGCCGATTAAGCGTTAATGTGAGGAAGTTCTTTTTCACAGAAAGGGTGGTGGATGCATGAAACGGCCTACCTCAGGAAGTGGTGGATATGAATACAGTGCAGGGCTTCAAACAGGCATGGGATAGGCATAAGGGAGTAATACAGATGAGTATGACTAGATAGGCCATTGACAGAGCAAAGGCTGATGGCACATTTAGAAATGGGCAGACTGGATGGGCTTTGCGGTCCTTATCTGCCGTCAACTTCTATGTTTCTATGTTTCAAAGCATGCACACCAATTTGGTGAACAAAGACTGGAGAACCAAGGACCCAAAAGAAGAAGCCCATGACTCTAGGTCAATGCTGTAGTGGGAAATGAAGGTGTGTGCTTTCTTACAGGTAGGAGCCCTACAGATCTCCTGTACTGCGATGTCTCTGGAGGTAGCCACCAAGGCAGCAGTATGTCTGGTGGAATGAGCCTTAAGCCCTTTGGGAGGCCTCCTACCAGCAACCTATAGCAGAGGTTGATGCAGGATGTTATTAAGGTTGGGAGGACCCGAAAAGGTCCTGATCCTTATTATGAGGATCAGGACTCAGGTCAGAGTCCTGATTAGTTCTGACTGGTTCTGATTCAAATCAGAAACTTCAGGACATTGATGAAAATACCTGAAAATTATCACAACTGTAGCAAAACACTGAAAATAAAGTATATATTTCTTACCTGTGTGACAGTCTGTGTTTCTGTCTCCATTCTATGCATTTGCCTGATGGCTACAGATAATCCACTTGTGTCTGTTTCCTTACCATTTCGGTGAGGGCATGGAGGCACCTCTGATTAAACACATCTCAAGCCCTCTTCCCATCCTGCCCATGCAATTATGCATATTCCCAGCCATTTCTATCTGATAACACACTCCCACCCAGTATGCAGCACACTACTGATCCTCTCCTGTCTGGTGACACCCACACTGCCCTAGTACTGTATGTACGTACATCCTGCCCATGCACGCCCAGACCTACTTCATCTGCTGATACCCACCTTTCCCAATACAAATAAATACCACTGTCCATCCTCCCATCTGCTGTAACCACCACTCTGTCTCAGAATGACTACCCCTTCTCCCAGCTACTAATGTCCACCCTGTCCCGATACAAATACCCCATCCCCTCCACCCATGAGATTACACCCACACTGTCCCAATATTAACACCTCTATTTCCTCTTAATTGTTGATACCCATCCCAATATTAATACCCCTACCCCTCCCATCGGCCATTTCCCAACCTGTCCCAATACAAATACCCCACCCTCCTCCCTTCTGCCGATGATACCCATTACCCATCCTGTCAGTCACACAATAACACTATCCCTCCTCCCATATGCTTACCCCCACCCTATCACAAATGAATACTCCTGCCCCACCCCCTCCTCCCATCTACAGTGCTGTATTGAATACCCCTCCTAACACTAACACACACACACACACACACACACACACACACACTAATACCCCTCGTGCATCTGCCCAATGCACCAATGTGGAGAGAGAAAAAAAAATTCTCGGTTCGGGTTAGGCCTCCCAACCTTTTGACAAAAGCACAGTATTCTAGACTTGCTTATCGAAAGGGATTTGCCTAAAACAGATTGCCACCCGAATGATCAAATCATGCCCTTCCCTACTACAAAACTATTATACTAACTGACTATGCCCACAACACCCCTAAAGCTGCAGTACAGCCTTCAACTGGATGTAATGTAGTCTCACACACCCACTGTTGTTTACCAAAAAATGCCCCCATTTCACTTTTGTTCATTTTGTAATGTTTTAGTGGTTTGTACAGTTATACATTAGTCATTGGAGAAAAAAAATTATAATAACCTATTGCAATTATCAGAGAAGTACATGTCAGTTGTCTGTTGTCATAATACAGAAGAAATGTATGAAGTAAAGTACAACACACACATTTCCATACCCCACAAATAACCAACTGAGACAGTCCCCTACCTGTTATATCACTCCCCAGTATCATGCACTATCTCGTCCAAGCTGGTCACTTTCAGGTAGCTTAGACAGATACCAGAGAGAGAGCCTAAACTATATAGAATAAACACAAAATTGATGTATGCACCTGCATCCGCTCTCTCTCATTAGGCTGCCTGCTTCCGCATTCTCTCCAGCTCGTGCTACAGCACCATTGCAAGCATGCACACTTATAGTATTGCAGTTGCATGAGAGGACACACAAGTGGCAGCTGGGAGAACCGAAAAGGGGGGAAAATAACAGCTTTTTTTTTTGGTTATCTTGTGGACAGTGGAGTGGCTGGGTTTGGTTGATGGGGTGCGAAATATTTTTTTTTCAATTTAAGCCCATCTAAAAAAATGGGAAAAGCATATAGAAGGAGACCTGAAACCTTCAGCACAAGTCCTGATTTACCTGGGCCGCTGGACGCTGAGAGATCCGGGGGTTATGATTCAGACCTGTCTGCCCATCCCTAGATGTTATCCACCTGCCAACTTCCCACTTGCTGCCGTTCTGCCAGGCACGGTTTCAGTGTATGTCACAAACAGCTGCTAAGCCTCACCGCAAACTCCTGCCATGTGCTCCTTATAGTAAGAGAGTGTCCTCCACAGATCCAGGGTATGGAGCCTGCGATCAGCGTCTTAGGTCGGGTTAGTAAAATATACCAGTAGGTTAATCACCCGGGTTAAGGTGAAACTCTGATACCAACTTTGTAAGGAATTTCAGATGGGGGCGATGGACGACCTTGTTCTTACTGAAGACCACGTAAGAAGACTCCACCAAGAGCAGTTGGACATCATTAATCCTTCTGGCTGATGAAATGGCCACCAAGAAGGCCATTTCCACAACAGGTGAGACATTTCACAGCTCTTCATAGGCTCAAATGGCTTGCCCATGAGCACAGCCAGCACCACCAGTAAGTCCCATGATGGTGGTGGTGGTGTTTCATGCACCATCGGGGACAGGTGGTCAAGGCCCTGGAAAAAGCGCCCAACTACCTTCTCCTGGACCACCACTGGTATGCCACCCTGTGCCTTGTATGCAGAGATGGCTGCCAGGTGAACCTTAAGGGCCACTGCTTGCAGCCCCAACTGAGAGAGGTATCAGAGGTACTCTAGGATACTAGCCACAGGGCAGGTAAGGGGATCACGTTCTTTGCCCTGACACCAAAAGGAAAACCTCGACCATCTGAAGGCATAGCCCCGGCAAGTCAACTCTTTCAAGGACACACACAGAGTAAAAGACTGAGGTTATGGTGGTGGACCCCGGTCGCAGGGTTGAGGGTTTAGGGGCGGGGTCCCCCTCTGGATTAATTCTTGGGGCAGACCAGATCGCTACCTCTGAACGGGTGCGTAACCTGGGTGTGGAGCTTGACACTGGTTTGACCCTTCGTTACCAGGTGTCTGCAGTTGTCAAGACTTCATTTTTCATCTAGAAATATCTCAGGATTAGGCACCTGGTTCCACCAGGTGACTTGCGATTTTAGTCCATGCCTTTGTGACATCTCGTCTTGATTACTGTAACTCCTGTACCTAGGGCTTGCTGGGGTTGATATCTGCTGCTTGCAGCTAGTGCAAGAATGCAGCCTTACGCCTGTTAACTGGGGCGCCAAGAAGGTCTCATGACACTTAGTGCGACTTCTGCACTGGCTGCCAACACAGTGGCGGATCACCTTAAAGTGGGTCTATTGACCTACAAAGCCCTACATGGGTTAGGTCCCGACTACTTGAAAGAGCTTCTAGTGCCCTACACCCCTCTGAGACAGCTTCGCTCAGCTGACGAGGGGTTGCTGGAGATTCCGAGGGTGAATCTGAAGTCCTCTGGAGCCCGTGCCTTTGGATTCGTGGCTCCCACCCTCTGGAATTCTCTGCCCCACCAGCTCCGAGAAAGCACAACGGTGGATAGTTTTAAAAGGGCTTTAAAGTCATTTTTATGGGATAGGGCATTCCCTGCTATACTGTAATTTGTTTATTTTAAATATTTTATATAGGCTGTATCGTTTCATTGTATGTACTGATGTGTTGATGTTATGATGTTTTTGTACAGCACCTTGAAAAATTTGAAAGGCGCTTAACTAAATAAATGTTATTATTATTATTAAAACCATAAGTGACGGATTCCTGAGGTTAGAGGGGATGCTTCCTGCAATGACTAGCACCCTGAAGAAATGGTATGACCAAAAATTGTTGGTTTACTTTAAATAAAGGAGGACAGTTGAACAATAAGAAAGATACTGACTTACATGATTTAAACTGGGGTAAGTGTGCAGCCATCATTTCTGTTCTGATCATATGGCGAATACTCCCGAGAGTGTGATGAACTGTCAGAACGTGATGGGAAATAAAACTGTGTCCTTCCAGATACAAGACAAAGCCCATAACTGCTTTTCTTCCCAATAACCCCAGACTGAGGGGAAGTGAAATCACCTTTAATAATGTTAAAGGAGATGGAAAAATTCTCAGTTCATATTTGCTTATCCTTTTGCACCATTACAAGCCCTCCAACTAGTGAAAACATCGGTTACAGTTCGTCGCTGGCTCTCGATGCCTACATCGCTATTTGCATGGGCTGCTGCATGACAGTGGTCAGCTCCTCATTTTTCATCAGTGTAGCAACACATGCATGTAATGGTACAGTATTAGAAGCCACAGACTAATTGCCCAGTGATGTCACTGGTTAGAGTACCTGTAATGGAACAGCAGGGGGCGCGATATACTGAAATGGCTTCACATCCAGAGGAAAATAAGAGTGACATACATAGGAAAAGGACATGAACTGGGAACGGACAGCACACTTATCAATCCTTGCTTATGAAGTGGGGGAGGGGGGACTTGATGGATCTAGAGCCCCTTGTGACAATAATTTAGTATGTTACTATGAAATGTTGCAGTGCTTTCCATCCTCTAATAATGTCAGCCAATCAGGTGTTAACAACAGGTGAAGATGTCATCGTTTACTCACTCTGCAGCAGGACGCTGAAATGCAAGGACTTGCTGCTCCAGCATAGGACAATTTTTTGTTACAGCTTTCATATTCTTTGGCTACTTTGAGGCTGGAAATGGAGGAGGACAGTTGGGTGCTAGGTGGCAGTAGGTTCAGGTTACTATTTCTGCGACTCAGGAGGAGTGGGTAGTGGTGTGTACATGTTATTAGCATGGCGCAGGTGGGAAAGGTGGGTTATATGCATTTAAAACAAAAATTTTGCCAGCACTGGGGGAGGTGGGTGCTGGAGGAGGGATGGGTGAGGGAACATGACAATAAGGGGTTTGGGTGGTGGTGGTGGGCACAGTATATCACAGTGCGTGGGTTTATGCACGTGTTATGAATACCACTGCCAGAGATACTGCTCTGTCACTAACTGCACACTGCTCAAGCCTGGTGAGGCACATAAGCCAGGCACTGCGATGAAAGACTGTAGAGTGTGACTGAAACTAACAAAACACGGCACTGAGCTTTGTGGCCAGAGCGGTATAGAAAACTTAAAAAATATTTTGCCACACGTGGATCACAGGTATTGCTACAAAGAGTGCTAAAAAAGGTGGTTAGGGTCTTCAACATAAAATATCAACTAAAATGTAAAGATTCACTTTAATATTTGCTGTCTTACCACTTGTAACAACAAGCCAATGTTGGTTTCAAGTGACATCAAAATGAGTGCTTTTTTCCTCCTGTGGATAATTTGCAAGGACTCTCACTTAGATAAAGCCAAGACTTCAGTTTAAGAAAAATGCAAACAGAAGAGGCTTTCTGGCTGGCAGTGTAAAAGAGTCACATGAATCAACATGACCTGACATAAAGATGGCACAGTTTCCACAGCCTGACAAAACAGAGACGCACAGTAGTACTGCCCTGCATGGACAATTACCAGCAGATACATAAACCAGCACTCGTTTAGCTTTTCTGCCCCATGGGAAGTAAAGTAATCCCTCAAGATAGTAATTAGGGAATCCCTGTGTGTACAATTTTTAAGAAGGCAGTCTGAATGTTTCTCCACTGCCAGCTATAAATTACGCTACCATTCTGCACCTCAGCCTCCCCAGATCTGCTTATGAAAAAAGATTTATCCCAAGACAAAAGCATCTCTTTCTCAGATCTGCCGAGGTATATACAAGTAACAACAGAACTGAAGCTTGCCTCACTGTAAATAGGACTATTAACATTTCAACATAGTTGTTTTACATTTGTATCATAGTTGTGGGTTTCACTTATCTTCCTCCAGTACTGCACTATAAACAAGTATTTTTGCACCCTGCTGTACCGGGACCCCTTCCACACACACACACAAAAGCAAGCTACTGTATCTCATGGGGCTATCCACCATCTGATGTAAATTAAAAATCAATCAGTAAGTCCCCGAATCCCAACACTGAGGTGGACTAGTGGCTTGACATGGGGTGGAGGTGAGATACTCTACTCTGGGGGGGTGAGGACAATGGCAAGCATGGGCCACCCAGCATTCACGCAGCCCCAGCGGGCCAATCACACGGCCACAATGGCGCATGCTGTGACGACAGCTGTTCCCCCTGCCCACCCGGACAGACAAAGGGTGCAGCTGTGACATCTGGACTGTTAGGCTAGACAACAGTGGGGAAAATGGGCAAAAAAATAAATAAAATAAAATTATATATATATATATTTTTTTTTTTTCAAGTTGGGTTCCGTTAAACCCTTACAGTATTTTTTGTTCGTTTGTTTTGTTTTTAACAAAAAGTGATAGTGCTTTAGTATAGAATCAACGCTTACAATTTTGATTAAGAGACTGATTAGGAGGGTAGGAAATTGTTCCATTAGGTCACAGCAGTGTCCAGTCAGGAAGGGCTATGATGATTTATATTACAGGTCACGGGGCATTAAACAGGAGTGAACTGTAATACAATACAACTAAGAGGTAATAGGATATAAGAGAATTTAAGTAAAGCCGATTTCCAAACAAATCAGATTGATAAAGGCAAGTGGTCAGCACAGACACCTGTACCTACCAACACAGTACTACTGGCTGTCCGAAGAAAGTCAAACATAAACCAGATTTAGCTGCTATAATCGGAAAAACATAAAGGCTCCAGTTTTCTTTTCTGGAAACCACACATGTTTTATTCCTCTTGGGATGCTGTATGCATTCCCTGTATGAGCTGTGCTGTTTAAATTGAGGTTAAAGTTCCCTGAGTCTGAGCAGTGGATGCGAGGGCTACAGAAGTGGACACTTTTTAACTAGTTGACCTACACATGAACCTTGCAGTGGCTGATGTGGAGAAAGTGATGGGAAGCACATTTCCAAAGATCGTTATCATGCTAGGCTAACTCCTAAATCGAGACTGGCATTTGTTTCACTCTCTGGCACAGTGCTTTAGACTCTGGGAGTATTAATCCCAGCATGCTTAAAAGTACTGCAGTTAAACCATGGGCAAGAGGAAAATGATGCCGCAGTAACAAGACTTCAAGGCACACAATGGGAGCAGACAAGTGCAACATCAATCGCTGTTCAGGAGAAGTAATACACTTGAAATAATTGCATGTCTACAGAGTTAAAATAGGAACACCCTGAATTCGAACAAGACATATCTTGGGTACAGTCAAAACTGGAGGGATTCCAGTCAGAGACACCCAGATAACCCTGTCTTAATCCCCTGGAGATGCAGAATTTTTTAAACTATAGAAAAAACATTTCAGATGCTTTGACCTGTAGGCTATAGTGAAGTAACCACTCACATGTGGATCTGCAGCAAATTAAGTGTGGAAGAATTGTTTGACTGTGCTGCGAAATGAAAACTGAGCATTTTATAACATACAGAACTACTGTCTCTTTTACCAAACAGCATTATCAGTAGTCAGTCAAGAGTGGACATAAGCTGTGTTAGTACTTGAGGTAGTTTGTATGGAAATTTGTAGTAATACCATATTCAAGCAAAACTCTTCTATCAAAACAGCAGTCTGATGGGTTTGGAGTTGCTCTGATGATCCAAATACTACATTAAGTACAGTTTGATTTCATACCTGGCATACTCAGTATAGCCTGGTCCAATCGATCTTGGTGTCAGTAGCATAATCTGGACAAGGTAATGGGGCTCTGCTAAAGTGGGCCTGCAACAGTAGGTGTGCCTTAGTGTGTGAGCTGTCAAACGAATGAGGGTTCACACTGATGGGAAGATGCTGGGCCAGTTCACTGTTCAATTGGTCCTCATTGTGTCGAACTGGAAGATCAGAGTACTCTTGGCATCCTGATAAGAAAAGAGCAATTTTCAGACAGGTGTAACAAATTACTGAGGTCCACGATTAAAAGTTTAATTGCCGTTAGTATGCCCATATTTGATGCTAACCAGTAAAATATAGAGGATAATGTATGGGAGTCTGTGTCTGCATCAAGAGGTTTCAAGCGGCAACCAGGAAACTTCATTCTCGAGGTTCACCGGCTGTCCTAGAAAACTTAAGATAAAGTCACAGACTTGTCTGTGTACAGATATCCATAAATTACCTTTATAGTGTGTAAATCCCTGCCAATTTCAGACACTCTGCTTCCTTTGAGTGAACTGGAGTTGGGGAGGGTAGGCACTTGAAGGTTGGCGGGGGCTCAAATCACTGATGCAGTGTGCTGCAACTTTTCCTGTAAATTCAGAGTAACAAAAAACAACACAAAACAAAAACAGCTTCCTGATGGACTGGACTGAGGAAAGCAGCTGTGTGGCAGTATTCTGAAGTTGTTGCGATACAGTAGTGACCTCACTGCTACTGCACAACAACATAATGATGTCACTACTGCAGCACAACACAGAGGACTGCATAGGAGCAACCATACACAAGAGGACTGTTTTAACTGAGAGTTTCCATAGTAACAACAGACTTCGAGACGGCAGCTCAAGAGGTCTCCTGTCACCATGGAAACCTTGAGATTAAAACTCAGCCTTGTATACATATGGTTGCTTATACACAATTTTTTACAGTTTACGGGCAACTACACGATGCTAAGAGATGAACGTTTCCCTTCCTGATGCCATTTAAATGTGAACCGTGGCTGCCTCGTTCTGTTAGCACCGAATGAAACTGACAAAATTACTTGACAGCGTTAAAAAAGGCAGCCGCAGCTCGTATACTGTGTACTGCATGAAAGTGTTCTAATCTGCTGTGCTGCAGTAGTGACATTACTAGACAAGCACAACAACGCTGTTCTAGGTATGAATTTCCATGCAGAACAGCCCTACGCCATACACTATAAGCATATTTCAGGCATGGAATTCCATGCGTAATGGGGTTCCACCATACACATTAAATTACTTTTGCTTTTTACTTTTAATCAGTGATATTACAGGTAAACATCTGTGGTCCTCCCGCGTAAAAAAACAACAACTCATAAATGTATTGAAAACACTTGCAATGTTGCCGACTTGTAGCAATTCTGAATACATTTTGTATAAACACCTGTCCCATTTTGGGTTGTGTTCAAATCTAAAACTGGAGCTGCTGCAGCCTATTTGAGCCATTGCCATAGGAAATGTAACCTTTATGATTTTTTTTTTTTTGTTGTGATCTTTTCTCATCCCCTATGTGCTCCTTGGCAGCCACTCCTTCAGGCTTGCCAAGGCGGTCCCCTGATCCATCTGTCCTCTGAGACTCCGCCTGCCTCAGATGCAGCCGATCCCCAGGGTGACTCGGCATAACCCTTCGCGGATGGGTCCCCTCCTTGAGGGGAAGGCACCAGCCAAGGGGCAAACCAGCGCTCCATTTCTTTAGCCCTAGGGATGCTACTGAGGCGGGAGCTCAGTAGGACCTTTGATGGCCTCAGGCGCCAGGCAGCCATCATCCGGCTACCGTGAGCGGTATTTCCGCTTTTCTGGTTATTCCCTCCTCTTTGTTGCATGCGTCAGCAGTGCTCCTGGTCTCCACCAGAGGCCACTGCAGCGCGACAAGACCCCACTACCCACCCTCAGGAGAGGAGAAAAGTCCTACGGACACTCGATCCTCTCCTGCCCCTGCCAGCCCCCAACGATCTGAGTCCGTTCCCGAACCTGGGTCGCCAGCGTGGGATGAGGTAAGGCGCCAGCACCTCAACCCTCTGCGCCACTGGGCCGGCCATGATTTTAGTTATGGAAAGGAACAACCCATAAGATATGAAAGGGTTAACCCTTGGATAATTTCTCTTAGTAGACACAGAGAGTCACTAGTACTTCATGTAAGGTTTGGCTAAAGAGCTCTTTTTCTGGGAGCAGAAAATCCGTATCTTAAGGACAGTGAGGTCAGAAATTATATAATGCTAGAAAAAATATCTGGGGCCCGATATTCAAAACTGGGCAAAGCAGAGAGAAAAATTTTACGCTGCACTTTGCCATTGCCCAGGATCCTGGGGATGTACATTCAGTCAGACAATGCATGGACGCTAGCCAACTGAATACAGTGCCATATTGGCAAAGCACTAAGTTCAGTAGCGCTGCCCCGACATGGATCCCCGCAGTGCAGGGAAGAGCGCCACCTGATGTGATAGTGCCAGCAGCCCCAGGCACGATATTCCGACAGGTCCATGCAAATGATCCCATTGGGCATGCAAGGTGCTAGGGGCTATCTGTATGCTCATTATAGGAAGCAGCGGCTGGTTTGTGCGGTGCTGCCCCCACCCCGATTGCCCAGTCTTGTACAAGAAAGAAAGTCCCGTGCCTATTGGGTCCCCCCCACCCACCAACGCTGGCCTGAACAGCTGTGTGATTATTCCCTGATGTCTAGCAGCCCCAACCCTCACACACAGATATAATGGAACACTGGTGGTCTGTGATTCCCCACCCTCTGATACGCCACCGGTCTAAATATAATGGAATCCCTGGTAGCCTGTGGTCCCCCACTTATGACCCCTGTAAATTCCCTGGCATCCAGTGGTTTCCCCCATCTCTGATCCTCGGCCCAGTACTAAACTGCAAAGTCCCTGGCATCCACTGGTTCCGTGAAAGGATGTACTGTTCCCCGTCCCGTCACCAGTGACAGTAAAACCATCCTTGGTGCCCACTGGTCCCCCCCCCCGCCGATCGGCTCTTTATTTATTTATTCAATCACAGGAATTACAACCCTTTGAGTCATAGACTCATTTACAAAGGCTCTGTGTCAGCATAGTCATACATTCAGAGATAGTACATTAGTGGAACATCACATTTCAAGTAATTACATATAATAGCCAAGGCGGCTGAAAGTCTATACATGTAGTAGCTAGGGTACTGATATTATTACGGCGGAACAATTATAATACAAGTGCAGCCTCTGGGGCATTGTCGTATAGTAGTAACAATGATCTATACAATAGTGAGACAACACAGTTCTAAGGAAGTATTTACATATGATTATTGGATCCTCACCACCAGACCTGATCATGTACTAGATGCCACAGTGCTTTCTGACTCAATCACTGATCATTCCCCCACACTTTGTCGATGGCGATCCTGTCCACCTCCTCCTCCTCCTCCACCACATCTGATTAGGTTTTCAAACTATGCTGCCCTGGACAAACAAGCCTTCCTATTTGACCTCACTTGTGTTGACTGGTCTAACATTTATACCGCAACCAATGTTGATACTGCACTCAATTCATTTCTGACTGAATTTGGCAACATCAAAAGAAGCACCTCCCTACAGTCAAAAGGAGGGTAAGGGCCAGCATTCGAGTGGCTGAAAAAGACCTGCTTCAAAAGTTAAAAGTTAGAGACAATCAATGAAAAAGTACAAACAAACTGGACTGCAGTCAGATCTCATTCTGTATAAACAATACAGAAATGACTGTAAAAGATGCATCAGGCAGGCCAAAAGTAAATACTGCCAAAACTTGCTGATTAATTCTTCCAATGACCCTCGCAAGTTTTGGGGTCATATAAGTCCTTCTTGGGTTCTGCTAAAGATGTCACTCCCTCAGATATGGTCCTACATGGTGTACACTGTAATGATTCTACTACCATTGCAAATGCTTTTAACCAACAATTTTCTGACTTATCTGCCTACACAGCTTCCTCCCATCACAATCCTCTGCTTCACAGTTTAACCCCACAGCATCTGAAGGACACTCAAACTTAACCAACCCTTCTATTTCAGGAAGTGTCTAGGCATCAGGTCCTAAAGCTGCTCAGGTCACTCTCTGAAAACACCAGTACTGGCTCAGATGGCCTAGAACCAAGACTACTAAAAATGGCTTCTTACTACATCTCTGGCCCCCTGGCACACATCTTCACCCTATCTCTCTCCAATGGCATTGTCCCTGAAGTCTGGAAGGCAGCCAGAGTCACTCCTGTATTTAAGAAAGGCAGTAAAAATGACATATCAAATTACTGGCCTATTGCTATTTTGTCTGTTCTGAATAAAATCCTGGAAAAAGTAGTATCCATGCAAATCACTGAATACCTTGAGAAATTCAATTTACTAAGCTCAGCACAACATGGTTTTAGAAAGCATCACAGCACCATGACAGCACTTGCAAAATTCACTTCAGATATCATTACCAATATGGATAGAGGAAAGTTAACATGGGCAGTCTTCATTGACTTAACCAAAGCTTTCGATCTGGTTGACCATTCTCTGCTACTGTCTGCCCTTAGTACCTTGGGCTTCTCTCCCCCAGTCACTACCTGGTTCAAAAGCTACCTCTCCAACAGAACACAAGCTGTTAAGTTTAATTCATCCATGTCAGACAGTGCTGTTATCAACATTGGGTTTCTCAGGGTCTATACTTGGCCCTCTTCTATTCTCATTATTCGTCAATAAACTTCCTGAGCTGGTCACCACAGGTCACTCCTTCTTTATGCGGATGACCTGGTAATTTATTATCACTCTGATAAGGTCCTGGATCTAAATGCTGCCCTCACTGCAGATTTTTGTGCTGTACAACACTGGTTGAACTCTCAACGCCTGGTTTTAAATACAAATAAAACAAAAGTTATGATGTTTGGCTCCAATCACAAGCTTAGATCCTGTCCTCTGACCATCTCTGTCTCTGATATCGATGGGGACCCTATAGAAACTGTTACTTCCTTTCGTTACCTTGGCATCCACCTGGATCAAACCTTGGACCTGAAAGCACATATACAGGAAACCTGCAAGTCAATTAACTGGAAATTGGGGGCTGCCTATAGAACCAAATGCCTGCTTACCCCTGCTGCTAAAAAGGCGATAGCCAGAGGCATTCTATTGCCAACCCTTACATATGGGTGTCCCATCCTGTCCTTGGCCACCAAATCTTCACTGCAACTATGGGATACTACCTTCAATAATGTGTGCAGGTATGCAACCAAAGCACCTCGGCTGCAGCATCATTGTCTCTTATATCAGGACCTTGGTTGGCTCTCTCCTTCCTCTACCAGGCAGTACTACTTGTACAATTTAGTTGATTCCATCCTAAGGACGTCCAAGCCTGCTATCCTGTCTAAGGAATCTTAGATCAGCTGATCAGACCTTACTATCCATCCCTTTTGTCGGACTAAAAGGGCATGGGCTCCTTCCATCATGCTGCCCCCCACCTATGGAACCTACTACCTCAGGATCTAAGACATGTCTCCACTCATGTGACTTTTAAGAGCAAACTCAGGACTTTCCTCACTACTATGGACAAATGTGTTTGCTTTGACCCTACCTGATCCACTGCATTTGTACTGTTTCCTCATTGCTAGCACTTTTGCCTGTCCAAATGGGTGTACTATACTGTGCCTTGTAATTAATGTTTTATTTTGTGTCTTGTAATTAATGTTGCCTTAACCTGTTTCTTTATAAGCCTAATGTTAGCTGTTGACAATTGTAAGTCGCTATTCTACTCCATGACATTCTTATCTTCACTTCACAGCCTCTCCTCACTTAACCCCACTGCTGCTCTCTTCCCCCCTTCTTCTGTTATATCCTCTTCCCCCCTTTTTGCCACTCCCCACCAAACTCACCTTTACCTGTTTCTACCTCATCCATGCCCCTTCTTAGTCCCCACCCTCCTGGCTGTGCTTAGTCACCTCTCTCCACCTACTACCGCCTACTCCCACCGTCTACCGACCCCCCCTTCCCTGCCCTGCCGTCTCTTGGTTCCACTGGCTCGGCTTGACTTTGACACTTTTGCCGCTATTGCCGTAACTCCTCCGCCTCTATCCCCCTCTCACCGGCATCCTCACTCTCGCCCTGCCGTCTATCGGTTCCACCAGACCGGCTGTATTTTCCTACCTCCTACCGCTGTTGCTGTCTACTGCCGCTCCCCCTACCACCCTCTCTTCGCCTGCCGTCTTTCGGCTCCATAGGCCCGGCCGCAGGTTGGTACCTCACCCCGCTGTTGCCGTATCTGATGGCACCTCCTTTCCACTTAATCTCTCCCTCCCATCCTTTTGCCAGTTTTCCCTTCCTTGTGTCTTTTCTACTGATGCCTATCCTCTCTTATTTTCTGCCTTCTACTATTCACATTTTGAGTATGTTCCATGATCAAGTGCTAAAGTATATTTTTGTTTACTAATGTATGTTACATTGCCATATGTATTTCTCTCTGCATTTTTGTACTCGTTGTCTTAATAATCTGGCTGTACTCTTTGTGTATTGTAATTGTACCTCGCCGGTCGTGCCTGAAAACAGTCACTTGCTGACTAGCGCACTTACCGGTTAACAAAACTAAATAAATAAAATAAAAAATAGTAGCCTGGGTGGCTGTTGACCTATACATTTAGTAGCTAGGGTAGTGGTATTAGTACAGGAGGTATAGTTACAGTGTAGGTGCAGCCTCTATGGCATTGTCATATAGCAGAGACAGAGATCAGCAGCAGAGATGTCCTATACAGTTAGTCCTTTATGAAATTCCTAAAGATATTTGAGATACACAATTGCAAGTAATAAAGAAAGCCTAAAATTCCCACAGTCCCTGGTGTCTAGTGCCCCCCCCCGTGCCGTGGGCACCAATCACCACCCTGCCAACTCTCCTGTACCTGCAGTGCCAGTGCTGCGGCTGAGATATGGCGACCTTCACAGCCCTCTTTTCACCTCCTTGGCGGTCACCAATGACAAGACAGAGACTACATCCTATGTATAGTACAGGAGCGTGTGGCCTGTGTGTACAATACAGTACACAAACTGCACGCCCTGTACAGTACATAGGGCGTGCACTACTGTACTATATACAGGATGTGAGCTCTTTGTCTTGTCATACGGCAGCAAACTGAGGAGGTAAGCGGAGGGCTGTGCCGTTCACTGTATCTCAGCCGCAGCACTGGAACTGCAGGTAAGGGGTGGCATGGTGGGTAGTTGGTGGGGGGGGTGCTAGACAATTGGGAGTCTGTGGTGAGTTGTAGTTTTTCTTTATTACCTACAGCTCTGCATCTTGGACATCTTCAGGGATTTCATAAAAGAGCCAGTGATCGGTGGTGGATGGGACCACTGGCCACCAGGGAAGATATGTCCTTTCATGGTGCCAGGGATCAGAGACCAGGGGACCACTGGATGCCAGGAACAGTGAATTGTCAAATGGAGCCACGCATCAGAAACCCGGGGGGAGGACATGGACTACCAGGGATTATATGACAGCTCAATGGGACTGACCAGAGTTGGTGGGGGTGAACCGCTAAGGATTACATTACATTTATGTGGGACAGTGATCGGCGGGAGGCATGGACGACCAGGTTATTTTGGTTTACATTATGGGAGGGGAGTTGTGACGGGGGGGATCACAGACCACCAGGGGGAAGGTGTCTTCCCCAAATGCAGACTTGGTTGTTGACTGCAGTAGCTCCAGTGGCCACTAAGGTTGCCAGGAATTAAGTCTGGGTTTTAATTGGCAGTATTTGTACTTAAAGGTGGCCTGAGCTAACCCCTTTGTGCAGCACAAATGCATAGAATATCACACTGTCCATGCATTCCCCCCGCCTACAACATACATTATTTTTGCCCAGGTACGAACCCTTTTAGTCCATGTAAATTTTCCTTTGAATACAGCACTCAGGTGCAAACCCGGGCTAATGGTGGACAATCTCTTTACCCGCCAGTAAAATGTTAAAATATCTGGCCCCTGATGTCTTCAAAATTTGACAACAAGCAATACTGCATGCAGTGTCATTAAAAAGGTGTTCCTAAGGGGGTAAACAATAATAAAAAAAACAAACAAAAAAAAACTGTACAAAATCACCACGTGATACAGTACATCTAGTGATTTCAGTAAATCTCTCAGCAAGAGGACATATCTGAATATTGCTACAGCACAACCGTGCGTTTCAACAATTAACTAAATTAAGATGACTAAATAGCTTACTCCAGCACTAATCCACAACATAATCAAGCACAGAAGCCCTGGTACTTCTCCTGTGATATAGGATATTATAGTATTTTCAAATATAAAAATACAATTGAGGTACAACAGTGACGGGTGAAGCACAGCATTATCTTGTCTTCTGAATACTATATTTGTAATTTTTGACAAGGAAAGACACACTAAGCAGTGTAGCTTGTTTCCAGGTGCATCTTGGATAGTGGGTAACATGGACCTGTTTAAGTGACAGCAGAAATGTTGGAGTTGACACCAGCGAAACACATCAGGAGGTTTTTTTTTTTTTAAAGAAAGAGAATGCTGCAAAGAATTTCATTTGTACAGAATGCCCACTGAAGTAAGATCGAATAAATCCTATCACTATGACAAGACAGCAATAAACACATGAACTCTGAAAATCGGATGATTGGTAAAGATGCAAATTCAAGCAGGATGGGTCCAGCTTCTTTTTGGGTAGATTACTTCACAGTTTGACATGGTAGCAGTGTGTTCCTGCAGTGAATACACAGATGATTCACACTTTCAGATGCTGTATGGCAGTATCACAAAGCAAAATTATACTCAATATCTGAGCCAAGGAAGTACAAAATAACAGGAAATGTGTAATTACAAAATAGGTTGAGCTTGCTGCTGGAAATACTGCACCTGACTGGATGAGACAGGTAAGTAAGTAAAGTAAGCTTTATTTATAAAGCGCCTTTCAAGTACCAGGGCGCTGTACAATACAATAATAAAACCACATAATGAATAGATGAACAGACATACTGTAAATACAACAAGTTAAATTCACATGAAAAATCACCAAACGTCTGCAAAATTGACTAAAACTATCTGCAAAGCTAGTTGAAAAGATAGGCCTTTAATACAGATTTAAACCTTTAACGGTCAGGCATTCTCTTAACTGATGAGGTAGAGAGTTCCACAGGGTTGGCGCCACAGAAGAAAAGGCTTGGGCGTCAGAAGTTTTCAAACACATCCTGGGAATCTCTAGCAATCCCTCGTGGGCAGATCAGAGATGACGGAGGGGGCAGGAGGGAGTTAGAAGATCTTTCAGGTAGCCGGGTCCCTGTCTGGGTAGGGCTTTAAAGGTTAGCAAGCCAACCTTAAAGGTGATTTGCCACTGAATAGGCAGCCAGTGCAGTTTGCGCAGCACAGGCATAATATGACTGGCCCTAGACGTGCCAGTCAAAAGCCTGGCCGCAGCGTTCTACACTAGCTGCAAGTGGCGAATATCAACCCAAGGAAGCCCTAGGTAGAGGGCATTACAATAATCAAGGCAGTTGGTGACAAAAGTATGGACCATGATAGCCAAATCGTCCAGGGGGGACCAGGTGTTTCACCTGGCCAATATTCCTCAGATGGTAAAAAGAGGACTTGAGGCCATATTTATATGCACTCACAAATGTGCAGAGCTATATTTTCTAACATAAATTTTAAATCCTGGACCTTGCTATAAGTGCAATAACAGACTCCAGAATGCTGCGCTCACAGAAATATGTAAGAGCTCCTCCAGTGTGCGCTGAGCAGCACTCGGCCTGTGGCCTAACGAACACACACTTGTTCGTGAGTTACTGCTTATACATTTTCTGCATTTAGCTGCCTGGAATGAAGTTACAAGTTTGTCTATATTGCCTCTTTGGCCGCCAAATCAGTCTGGCTGCACAAAATGTAGAATAATTAGCTCTCAAAATAGCTGCAGAAACACACAACTTCTGTATAACAACACTCACACAATGAAATTCAAGCATGACACCCGCTGAATCTAAATGATCCTCTATTTGATGGAAAAGACAAAGTTACTCAACTTTAAGTAGTATTTCATTACTGGTATTCCTTCTACAGTCACACTTGCGCAGTCATCCGAGCAAGCACAAAGTCCTTGGAAAGCCAAATAAGATGGAGCTTCAATCCCTCCCCTCTAGCTCATGCTCTAGCATCCCCATGCCTCCGGTCTTCCAACAGGAACCACAGGAATGTGAGGCCATGTTAAAAGGTAACTGGGAAACCAGTGAGGGCTAGTAGCCATGAGAGGACAGGTAGGTTAGTGTGACTGTAGAAGGAATACCAGTTTTTAAACAGTTACAGGCGAGTAACTTTGACTTACAACTATCTTGATTTTCTTCTCTGTGCATTAATAAGGTACATTAAGGTAGCGTTTTACATAGAAAAAGATGCTCGTGGACAAGGGGGTCACACTATGAAGCTGGGGGGGAGAGACTCAGAGGAGATGTGAGGAAATACTTCTTCAGGGAGAGGGTGGTGGATGCCTGGAACATCCTCCCAGCAGAGGTGGTGGGTGCTAAAATGATAACAGGATTCAAGCATGCATGGGATAGACACAAGGGGACCTTATAAAAAAGGCGGGGAAGGGGGGAGACTGGAGATTGAGTAGGATCTGTGGTGGCACAGTAAGTAGGGAAAAGAGGGCAGACTATGTGGGCCAAGAGGTCCTTCTCTGCCAACAATTTCTATGTTTTTTCTGTAGTCAAACTTGTGCAGGCAAATAGCAGTAACCAGGCTGGAGGTGGCACAGCCCTCAACTCAAGCAAAAAGACACTTTTAGATGGAGGAACCAAAGGCAGCATCACTCATAGCATGGAGGTCTAGGTTGTAGTGGGTAACAAAGTGTGTGCTGATGCCCAGGCAGCAGCCCTGCATATCTCACTGCTCAGAATGGCCCTGGCAGTGTCGGTAAAGCAGCAGTGCACCAGGTGAGTTAGGCCAGGCATTCAACCTAATTGTTTGATTGCAGTGTGGTTTATTTTTCCGGGGGGCACTCACAAAGCAGCAGCTAGTAATGTGCACTGCACTAGAACTGCAACTTACTTCACGAGTGGCCCTGCCCCTCACAAAGCAGCTGCATAGTGATGTGCACTGCACAAGACCTGCAACCCACAAAGCAGCTGCATAGTGATGGGCACTGCACTAGACCTGCAACTTACTTCACGATTGGCCCTGCCACCCACAAAGCAGCAGCATAGTGATGTGCATTGCACTAGACCTGTAACTTACTTCACAAGCGGCCCTGCCACTCACAAAGCAGCTGCATAGTGATGTGCACTATGTGACAGGGTGGAATAAGGCAATGCCCCATTTATTATGCAGCAAGAGTTTAAACGCAAGGGTCTGTTCCGTGCTCTCCTTTTCTGTCTCTTCTCTGCCTGGTTGCGCAACCAAATTTTCTTGTGATACCTAGGAACTGATCACTCTGATGGTTTTGCAATTCTCTGCCTCTCGCTATCTCTATGCCTTCCCTTGCTTTTTCTGTCTTTTCTTCCCCCCTTGCATATCTGCAGTTATAAAAAAATATATATGAATCTCTGTGTAAAACTGTATGTGATACTGGGATCCCATTGTTTAAAACTGTATATGGTCATGCTGTTGAAATGATTGCAAAAAAAACTATTTGGAACTCAAGGGGTTAACCTGAGATGTAGTTTTTAAGCCCTCTGCAGAGTTGTCAACAAGAGGTCAGTTCTGAGACACCATGTACTGTTTTGCTGAACCTTCCAGGAACAAAACTGACAAGAATATTCTGTAAACTTACAAGAACATTCTATGAGAAGCAGACTCTCTTAACGAGTTCCCAGACAAAGACATAAAAAGAGCAGTGGGACCGGGAAGAGGGGACCACGACCTTTATGTAGATGAAAAGCTCTCAGGCCTACTATGTACTAGACTATGACACATCACATTGTACTATATGAAACAGTATACCACGTTATAAATTTTCTTTACTTTTATATGCATTATCTGAGTGGTACAAAATGTATATGGAATGGACATAATTCTCATTTTAACTGTAATGAAATGGCCCCACTGTACATAGTTTCATGACTTTATTTTGTGTAAGATGTATGTGTTTGTATGTTTGTTTATATTAAAAACTTCAATAAAAAGATAATGCAAAAAAAAAAAATAGAGCAGCAATGCTTTTGCTACAGAAAAAAGAAGAGTGAGAGACTGAAACTTGGAATTAAGAGATACCCTCAGAAGAAGGACTTGGTTTTCCGTTTGTACTGCCTTTGTAAATAGCTATACTGAATAATTATTTTTTATTTTGCTGTTATTGAGAAAAATAAAACACTATTCGCAAATTTTGAAACTGCTACTGGTTTTCTTATGCTTCCTGACCTGTGCCTAGATGACACACTGCACTAGACCTGCAACTTACTTCACGAGTGGCCCTGCCACCCACAGAGCAAAAGCATAGTGATGTGCACTGCACTACACCTACAACTTACTTCATGAGTAGCCCTGCCACTCACAAAGCAGCTGCACAGTGATGTGCACTACACTAGACCTGCAACTTACTTCACGAGTAGCCCTGCCACCCACAAAGCAGAAGCATAATGATGGGCACTGCACTACACCTGCAACTTATTTCACGAGCGGCCCTGCCACTCACAAAGCAGAAGCATAGTGATGTGCACTGCACTAGACCTGCAACTTACTTCACGAGCGGCCCTGCCACTCACAAAGCACCTGCACAGCGATGTGCACTACGCTGGACCTGCAACTTACTTCACGAGTAGCCCTGCCACTCACAAAGCAGCTGCATAGTGATGGGTACTGCACTAGGCCTGCAACTTACTTCATGAGCGGCGCTGCCACTCACAAAGCAGCTATACAGTGATGTGCACTACACTAGACCTGCAACTTACTTCACGAGTGGCCCTGCCACTCACAAAGCAGCTGCACAGTGATGGGCACTGTGCTAGACCTGCAACTTACCTCACGATTGGCCCTGCCACTCACAAAGCAGAAGCATAGTGATGTGCACTGCACTAGGCCTGAAACTTACTTCACGAGTGGCCCTGCCACTCACAAAGTAGCTGCACAGTGATGGGCACTGCGCTAGGCCTGCAACTTATTTCACGAGCAGCCCTGCCACTCATTAATCAGCTGCACAGTGATGTGCACTACACTAGACCTGCAACTTACTTCATGAATGGCCCTGCCACTCACAAAGCAGCTGCATAGTGATGGGCACTGCACCAGCCATGTAGCTTGCTTAACCCACTCATAAAACAGCTGCACAATGACACTTACTGTCTCAGACCTGTAGCTTCCTCTGCCAGTGGCCCTTCGGCCCACTCATAAATCAGCTGCATAGTGACGTTCAGTGCTCTAGCCCTGTAACCTGCTTAGCGTGTGCCACTCATGAAGCAGCTGCAGAGTGGCGAGCAATGGGTCAGACCAGCAGCTTGCTTGATGAGTGATCCTATCTGCCACTCACAAAGCAGCAGCATAATGATGCATGCTGTGCAAGACCTGCAGCTTGCTTCTAGAGGACCCTGCAGGCTGTATGAGTAACAGCAGTTCTGTTGGGTAGGGGGTCAGATCTCTAGCTTGCATTGTGCAGGGCCTTGTGGGCTTTGTTTGAAATGGTACATCTATAGGGCACACCCACAAACCTACAACTTGCTTCTTGTAGGGTCCTGCGAGCCTGATACGAAGCTATATACCTGTCAGGCAGGCATGAAACTTGTCAACTACGTGTTCATGAGATGGAGTACCAAGTACCCCATCCTACAAATCTGGTGTAAAAATATTTAAAAAAAAACATGTTATATGTTGCAAAAAAAAAGTTGAAAAAGTCAGAAAAATGCTAAGTAACTGCAGACGTGCAGTGCACTTTTCAAAACTTAGTTTCTGGAGGTTTTTTTAATTTTTTTAATATTTTTGATCAATTTTGATAGACGAGGTCTTTCCTCACAAACATACAACTGGCAATTTCCCAAACTGTCTCTTAGTCTGTTCTGAGAAAACCCAATTTCCCCTTTAAAAAAAAAGGCCTGGTTTCATGATCTAGGTTTTTCCTCTTTTTTTCCCTTACCTACAAGAGAGCAGCCACTGAGGGCGTTGAGGAATCACAGGATTGGACACTGAGGAAGCATGGCGTGGGACATCAAGAAAGTGAGAGGAGAACATTAAGGAACTGTGATGCAGGCTCCTTGAAGGCATGCAACAGTGGCAGGGAAGGAAGGTGGAGTGGGTGTTAAAGTGCAGGTATAATCTTCTGTTTAATATATGAGACGTGTGGAGAGTAGAGGGTGGGGAGGGGAACTTAATCAGTGGGTTAGGGTAGGGTTTTGGAGCTGGCAATGACCAGGAGCGGTACTAGTGATGGGGTTAGGCACCCATGACCTGTTGGTTTACACCTGCGGCAGGTGGGAGGGTGATACTGGCAGAACTAGGCACCTGCCACCAGATGGTTCACAGCTGCAACAGGTGATATTGGCAGTACAGTTGCATTCAGTGGGCAGGAGGGTAATACTAATGACGGATTCGGCACCCACCAGAAGATGATTTAAGGCTGGGATGGGCACCTGCCACTGGTTTACAGTGTGGCACTTTGGGGGAAGGTCTGGTGCCAACCACTGGGATGCGCTCCCAACTGCTGGCAGTCTAACAAAAATAGGGGCTGTTTTTGTGACTTGAAAACAGCATGAAAATGGGGGCACTGCATAACAAAAATGGAGAACTCACAAAAACAACTTGTGTCAGTTTTGCAAAAGTTATCCTTAGATTGTGGAAAGAACATTCTGTGCATTGCTGGGAAAATGGCATTTTATTTTCTTAATAATTTAAAAACAACAGATTTTGCAGTAAAACCACTTATCAAAGAATCATTCTTGGGCCAAGCGCTCACAAATCAGAAAGTTTAAGGTTTTAAATCATAGCCATTTTTGTGCTATGGCTGTGCAAAACAAAGGTCTAAATTTGTATATTTTTTTAACCTTCTAGAACTTAATCACGGAATCCACCATTACCAAACGTACTGGATCCTGAGTAGGGGTGTCACAGTATACCAGTTTAACGGTATACTGCTGTATCAGAAGTCATGGTATTCATACTGTGGACAATTTCATATACCACAATAACCATAATACATGGTGTACTGCAGTATTAAGACTTTTCAACCATTTTTTTTTTTGTATTTTCAGGGACAACTGTCCCTTCCACACCTACTCTCCCTGATGCTTTGTACAAAAAAAACAGGTTACTCACCTGTAACAGTAGTTCTAGGAGTAGTATATGTTGTTAATCCACACTTCTTGGCACTGTTCCTTTCCCCTTTAGATCTGCTGGAAGGTCTTCAAGCTGGCTCCTCCCACACCCGGGTGATATAACCCTTGGCTCCGCCCCATGACCCCAGATCTTAGCCCGCTGGAAGCCAGTTGTGTGCATCGCAGCCGGGAGGTCGGGTGGGTCCGTGTGGATGAACAACATATACCACTCCTAGAACTACTGTCACAGGTGAGTAACCCGTTTTTCTAGGGACGTGGATATGTTGTTCGTCCACACTTCTTGGCAGACTCCTAGCAGTTCTCTGTGAGGAGGGAGGCAAGGCAAACACACCCTCAATACTTACTTGGGGAATAAAGATTGGAGAACTGAGGCCCCAAACCCATCATCCCGGTGTGACTCAAGGTTGATGTGGTAATGGGTGATGAAGGTGTTTGCTGACTTCCAGGTAGCAGCCCCACAGATTTCCTGTATGGGGATGTCCCTGGAAACAGCCAATGATGCAGTGGTATGGTGGGTGGAATGAGCTCTTATCCCTCTGGGAGGCTCCTTGCCGCCAACTCGTAGCACAGACTTATGCAAGATGTAATCCATCTTGTGATCGTCTGCTTGCTGCAGGTCTGCCAGAAGCGGCTTCAGCGTACGTGACAAATAGCTTGTGAACCTCTTCCCGAATTTCCACCGTCCTCTCCCTGTAATAGGAGACAGCTTGTCTTGGGTCCAAAGCATGGAGCCTGTACTCGGCCTCCTATGTGTAATTGGAGAAGTACACTGGCAGAGTCAACACCTGGTTAAGGCGAAACTCTGACACCACCTTCGGAAGGAATTTCGGGTGGGGCGCAAGACAATCTTGTCCCTGTGGAAGACCAGATAAGGGGAGTCCACTGAGAGCTCAAGAAGCTCCCCTGTCCTTCTGGGAGACGTGATAGCCACCAGGAAGGCTGTCTTCCACAACAAGTGTGACAACTCACACTTGTACATTGGATCGAATAGCTTGCCCATGAGCTGTGCCAAGACCAGCAGTAGATTCCTCGAGGTGGAAGTTCATGCACTGGAGGATATGTAATCAGGCCCTTGAAAAGCACCTGACCACTGTCTCCTGCACCACTGTCTGTGGACCGGCCTCGCCCGGTAAGCAGAGATAGCTGCCAGGTGCACCCTAAGGGTTGATGACGAACACCCCTTTGGAGAAGCGACAAAGGTAGTCTAGAATGTTAGCCACATGGGCAGCACAGAGGTCCAGGCCCTTGCACTGACACCAAATGGAAAACCTTTTCCACTTGAAGGCATAACACTTCCTGGTTGAATCCTTCCTGGATGCTTCCACTAAGAAGTACATCCTCGGAGAGACCTAAAGCCTGGAACTCTAGCCACTCAGGTACCAGGCTGTCAGGTGCAGGGATTGAAGATCTGGGTGGAGAACCTTCCCCTGACTGACTGAGATCATGTCCGGGTGTGCTGGAAGCTGCCTCAGGAGCCTGTTGCTGAGGCTGAGGAGATCTGGATACCAGAGCTGGCGTGGCCAATCTGAGGCTACCAGGATCACCTGCGCCTTGTCCCTCCTCACCTTGAGGAGTACCCTGCGGATCAAGGGAAATGGAGGGAAGGCGTGGAAGAGGCCTAGGGTCCACGGCCTCAAGAAGGCATCCCCATGCAGCTAGCCCTGCTAAGGGGGCGGGCATGAAGAGCCTCAGCTGGGTGTTTTCCCTGGGCAAACAGGTCCATCATCGGTTTGCCACAGTGGAAGAACAGGCTGTGAGCTACTTCTGGATGGAGAGACCACTCGTGGGATGTCTCGCCTATGCGGCTGACAGCATCCGCCAGTTGGTTCGAGGCTCCTGCCACATGGATGGCTAGGAGATCCACCTCCAGTCAGGTCACGAGTGTCCAGATGTGGAACGCTTCCCTGCACAGCAGCCAGGAGTGTGTGCTGCCCTGCTTATTCAGGTAGTACACGGTCGTGGTGTTGTCCATCTGGACTTGAACCACTTGACCCCAAAGCTAAGTAGCGAACGCTGACAGTGCCAGTCTGACTGCTCTGAGCTCCAACAGGTTGATGTGGTAACGGGACTCCTTGGGGTTCCAGAACCCATAGGCCCTGTTCCCCATGTAGGCTTCCCAGCCCATGACAGTGGCATCAGTTGTGAGGACGACCGTCAGCTCGGGGCAAACAAACGGGATCCCTTCCTGTAACCGGTCTAGGATGGTCCACCACTGGGGAGCATCCCACATCTTCTGGGTCACAGTGATCAGCTGGTCGAAATGAGCTAGGTGCTGAGTCCACTGGGTGGCCAGCTCCCATTGAAGGGGGCACATACGCCACCGGGCCCAATAGACCACAGAGGTGCTGGCTGCCATGTACCCCAGAAGGTGCAGAAAGACCCAGGCAGGGCGCAACTGCCCAACCAGAAATGATCTGGCAAAGGAGGAGAGAACATCCGCCCTGTCCACCGGGAGCCGGGCTCTGGCCTGGCGAGAGTCGAGCTCTGCCCTGATGAAACATATCACCTGAGTAGGCACGATTTCCGACTTGGCATTGTTGATCAGGAGGCCGAGTTAAGAGCAAGTCTGGAGGGCCAGGTCCCTGGACCTCTCCACCTCCTGTTGGGTGGAACCTGCTAAGAGCCAATCGTCGAGGTAGGGGAATGTTCTGACCCTCCCGATGCCTGAGGTGGGCTGCCACTATTGCAATGCATTTGGTGAAGACCCGTGGGGCTGATGACAGGCCGAATGGCATGGCTCGGAACTTGTATTGGGTTCCCTCTGCTCTGAAGAGGAGGAACTGCTGGTGGGACGTGAAAGAACGCGTTCTGGAGATCCAGTGAGCAGAATCACTTGTTTTGCTCCAGGGATGGTATGATCTGGGACAGAGTTACCATCCTGAAGGTGTGTGGCCTGAGATACTGATTCAGGTCGTGCAGATTTAGAATGGGGCACCAGCCCCCCGTCCGCTTCAGAACCAGGAAGTACCTGGAAAATAACCCTGGATCTGGTGGAGGATCTGCCACTCAAGCTACTGCATCCTTGAGGAGGACCTGAGCAATGTCGTCTTGGAGAGTTGACCGAGTGTGGGTGGACACTCTCTCCTCCCGTGGGGCGCAGGCTTGGCTTGGAGGGTACTGCTCGAATTCCAGAGGCAGACCCTGGCTGACCACTTCGAAGACCCACCTGTCCGTGGTAACAGCAGGCCAGGCAGAAAGGAAATGGCAGAGCCGGCTCCCCACGGGAGGACCCAGAGCTGCCATGATGCAAATAGGGGTGGCAGCCCCTATCCCATCACTGGGCAGACTTAGAGGAAGAGGGTCGAGGGCCTGAACCTCGACCTCCTTTAATGGGCCTGGGTAGGTCTGGGCTTGGGGCGGGGCGTCAAGCCTGAGCCTGCTGCTGACGCTCCATGAAAGGAGGGCTGCTCCTGGGCCGCAGGGGAAGAATGCTGAAAAGGCTTCTTCTTTTGCTGCTGCTTCTTGGGACCAAAAGAACTCTGTGCAGAAGTGGCATCCAGTGTGGCACTGGACTGCTTGATGCACTGAAGGTGACTGGCCACACCTGGGCCGAAGAGATCGGTGCCCAGGAAAGGCACATCAGCCAGTTTGTGCTGGATATCCACCAGGAAAGAGAAGAGCCTCACCCAAGCCCTGTAGTGGGAGGCAACTGCTGCTGCCAATGAACGGGCATGAATCCCCAATGTCCAGGGCCGTCTGGAGCTGCTGCTTAGCAAAGACACGACCCTGGTCCTGGACTTGCTTGACAGTGGTCTGCAAGTCTGTAGGAAGGTGTGGGGGGACTTTATCCAAGGACCCCAAAAGGGCACAAGAGAAGTGTGCCATGATGGTGGCCGAGCTTGCCTGATGGAGGCCTAAGGAAGAGGCTGCACAGACCTTCCGGGCAGAGTGACTCCTTCTCTGGAGGTCTGTCGGTATCAGCAGAAAGTACAGTTACGTAAGAACTTACCGTAACAGTAGATCTTCGAGAGGAGGCTCTTGCAGTAGGTGATGCACAGATATAGGACTGGCGTCGGCAATGGCAGGACTATGAAAAATTTCTAGCTAGCAGTCCCTGGCGAGAGCCACTCCACATCAGGTGACCGACATCAGATGACTCCGGTATAAAGGCGGTCCCAGATGCCCGCGTTCCAGTTCTTTCCTGCCACAGGCCGGAAGGCCGGACGAGAGAGAAGCAGATATTTCCTTCAATGGAAAAGGAGCTGAAAAAGCCTAGGGGATGGAGGCGGAAGGTATTACCTACAAGAGCCTCTCGAAGATCTACTGTTACGGTAAGTTCTTACAGTAACTGTACTATCTTACCGAGAGGGCTCTTGCCAGTAAACTCAATATAGGACAGAATCCCAAGCAGTCTGGAACAAATGAAAGGCACCGGGAGAAGGAACTACTCCAAGAAGTAGTAAACAACCTTGCAAGCCTCAAGATAGGAGGCCTTGTAAGACCGCTAACCCGAAGCCTGCTCTACGGTGAGAGGCAATGTCCAAACTAATGTTTCGTAAAGGTATGGACAGAAGTCCAGGTGGCGGCAGCACAGATGTCTGCCGCGGACACATTCTTGAAACAAGCTGCAGAGGCTGCTACTCCCCGAGTGGAGTGACCTCTGACTTGACCCGGCAGGGTCTTGTTGTACTGTCATAACAGAAAGTGATGCAATGAACAAACCACTTTGATAGGCATTGCTTGGAGACAGCATTGCCTTCCCTTTCGTGAGCAAAAGAGACGAACAACTGATCAGTCTTTCTGAGATCCTTCGTCCTATCGGTGTAGTATCTCAGAATCCTGTGGACATCCATGGTATGGAGCAAGTATTCTCCTTGGTTGGAGTACTGCTTGAAAAAGGCAGGTAACTCAATAGACTGATTTAAGGTAGACTCCGCTACCACTTTAGGAAGAAACTTAGGGTTCGTGCGAAGAGCTACTCGTTCTTTGTGAAAAATCAGATAAGGGACTTTACACATAAGGGCCTGGAGCTCGGAAATCCTGCGAGCTGAAGTTATGGCCACCAAGAACAGCGTCTTCCATGATAAGAACTTCAAGTCTGTGGAAGCCGCAGGCTCAAAAGGAAGAAGGGTAAGTTTCCCGAGAACAAAGTTCAAGTCCCAAGGGGGAGCAGGAGTCTGAACAGGGGGTCTGAGATGAAGGACCCCTCTGAGAAAGGTCTTGGATACCTCCAATTGGGCAAATGCCTTATCAGCGAAAGGGACATGGTAGGCTGAAATAGCAGCCATGTGGACTTTCAAAGAGGAGTGACTGAGACCCAGATCGAAAAGATGACGCAAATAATCAAGCAGAATGGCCACAGGACAGGAGAAAGGCTCCACATTCCTGGAGGCAGCCCAAATGGAAAATCTCTTCCATTTCATGGCGTAGATGGACCTAGTGGAGGGTTTTCTAGCCTCCACCAGAATCTCAGCCACCTTAGGAGAAACGCCAAAGCGAGATTGGGATAGGTCTGCAGGAGCCATGCATGAAGTTGAAGAGACTTGAGTCCCGGATGGACCAAGGTGCCCTGATCCTGGGTCAGCAATCCTCAAGATAAAGGAAGAGGAAGAGGAGGAACCTCTGAGTATTGTTGTAGAAGAGAGACAGATTTTCCTGGGCCAGAAAGGCGATCAGAATCATTCGCTCCTTCCAATACAAGTTTCTGCAGCACATGAGGGACCAGAGGAATTGGGGGAAAAGCATAGGCGAATCTGTCCTTCCAGCTTAGAGACAGAGCGTCGCTCCAAGCATCGCTCTGGAGTGAGCAAGCAAAAGGTTGGAAGCTTTGCGTTTTGGGGGGAGGCGAACAGGTCTATCTGTGGAGTCCCCCAAAGCTGGAAGATGCTTTTTAGAACCTTTTGGTCCAGTTCCCACTCGTGTGGCAGAGCCGAAGAATGACTTAGCTTGTCTGCCAGGACATTGTCGACTCCCGGAACATGGATCGCCGTGAGGTGAAGGTTGTGAAGCGTTGCCCATTCCCAAACCCTCACTGCTTCCCTGCACAGTGGGTAGGACCGAGTCCCTCCCTGCTTGTTGATGTACCACACCACGCACATGTTGTCTGTTTGGACAGCTAGGTGACTGGGAAGGATGTATTGGTGAAGGGCCTGGAGAGCATACAGCACTGCTCGTAGCTCGAGCACATTGATGTGGAGAGCTAACTCCAATCTGGACCATAACCCCTGGGTTCGGTGAGGACCCAGATGGGCTCCCCAACCTTCGCCTGATCGTCCGTGGTCAGAGTCTGGGCGGGGAGGATGAAGAGGGACCCCCAGAACAGGTTCTCTCGAACCATCCACCATTGCAAGTCTCTTGTCATCGGCGGGAAGATCAGCACCAGATGATCTAGGTCGTCTACAAGTTGATCCCACTGAGGCGGAGAGTCCACTGAGAGATCTTCATGTGGAGGCGCACACACATGAGACGATCGGGATGGCAGCACCCCATAAGCCCCAGAAGGCGAGACACCGGACCTCACCGGAACCTTTCTGCGTTCCGAAAGAAGGGAAATCTGGGACTGGAGGGAGGCCCTCCTGTCCGAAGGCAGGAAGGCCCTGCACACTGTCGTATCGAGGATTGCCCCGATGAACTGGAGTCTCTGAGAAGGGTCCAGATGAGACTTGGAATGGTTGATGGTGATACCCAGACCAGTGAAAACCTGCTGTGTGAGGGAGAGAAAATGCAGGAGTTCCTCCCTGGACGAGGCCGCCAGGTAGGGAAAAACCTGAACTCCCAAAGTACGCAGGTGGGCCGCTACCACCGCCAGGCATTTGGTAAAAACTCGGGGAGCCGGGGAAAGACCAAAAGCGAGCGCCCGGAATTGGTAATGGTCCCCCTAGAACGCAAACCTGAGGTACTTTTGGTGCGAGGGGCAAATGGGGATGTGCAGGTATGCATCCTGCATATCCAGTGCACAAAGCCATTGGCCCGGCCGGAGAAGGGGCAAGAGGGTTTGAAGAGAGGGCATCCTGAACTTTTTGTATTCCACACAGAAGTTCAGGAAGCTGAGATTGACAATGGGTCTGAGATCTCCCGTCTTCTTTGGTACAAGGAAGAAATGGAATAATAACCCGTCCGTGACGATGAGGGGACGGGTTCTATGGCCTGCTTCACGAGGAGAGCAGATATTTCTTCCTTGACCAAAGGAAGATGGGTCCCTTGAGTAAGAGGAGTTCAGAGGGGGTGGCGTGGAGGTTTCTGCAGAAACTCTATAGAGTGCCTCTCTGCTATGATCTGAAGCACCCATGAATCCGATGTTATCCTCTCCCAACCCGGAAGGTGGAGGGAAAACCTCCCTCCTACCGGTTCCTCCGGGGAGTCCGGAGGCGGTGGGAGAGGGAAGGCGTCAGGTGGTGTGAGGCAGCGCCGCAGCTGGGGCACCCGCTGCTTTTTTGGGCGGCGGGGGCCTGGCAGCTGTGGAGGCCCGACGTTTAGTGGCCCGCCTTCCCTGGGTTTCGCTTGAGGCCGGCTGCATCTGTGAAAAGGACAGCACTGTGGGGGATGGGGACGGTACATGGAATCCACAGATTTGAGGGCCGTCCCCTTCTCCTGCAAGTCGGTGATGATGTCCTTGACATCACCACCGAAAAGCACCGAACCCCTGAAAGGTGCTTCTTGAATTGCTGACTGCACCTCCGGGACCAAACCTGACACTCGGAGCCAGGCGTGACGCAGAAGACTTACGGCAAATGTGGAGCTCCGTCCTGCGGTGTCCACTGCATCGTAGGTCATCCTCAGAATGTGACGACTGGCTGAACGAGCAGAACGGACAAGGTCAGCTAACTTCTGCTTGACTTGGGAGTCAGGCAAGGAGTCAATCTTAGATTCCGCCTGGGTAAGGACAGCCTTCTGGTAATCCCCCATGTGTGCTACATAATTAAGGGCCCTGATCCCCAGTGTGGAAGAAGCATAGCTCTTCCTTCCATACCGATCCAGAAGGCGAGATTCCTTATCCGGGGGAGACGAGCTCAAATGTTTTGGGTGTGCTGACCGGCCGTGAGCGGCGCTAATCACAACCGAGTCTGCACGGGGGTGAGAGTCTAGAAAGTCTACACCCCCCAGAGCCCGGTATAGCCTGTTGGACTTCCGAGGAAGTGGGGCTAAAGCCAACGGTTGTTTCCAAATAGTGGAAACAAGGTGGGCATGAGGCTCGATCCAGGGTGGCACTAGAGTAGGGGCCGTAAGGGGCAAGTCCAGATGTTCGGCAAGTTTAACCAGCTGAGGATCTGGTTCTGAAGCATCACTGATGGACTTCCTGGATCTTCCTGAGCAACTCCGTGAAGGAAGGATCCTCCGGAGGAGACTTCGGAGGAGTCCTTGGCCGGGGCTTGGACGGAGAGCGAGGCTTGTCGTCTTTCTCGGAGCATCCATCAGAGGAATCCGAGGAGTCCGAGAGAGAAGAAGAATTTGAAGCAGAGTAAGACTCCCTAACTCGTCTGGGGGAGGAACGGGTTCCTTAGGGGGGATCCCTGGACGCGTATCCTGCCCCTCTCTGGATCCTGAGGGGAGAGCTTGGGAATCCGGAGGCAGAGAGGGAGTGTGCCGTCTGGGGCGTACGGGAGCCAGAGGTGGCACCGTCGCCATGAGGCGGTTCTCGACTTCCTTGGTGAGCTGAGCCTTGGCCTCAGCCCACCAGGAGGCCAGAGTCTCCTGAAGATCCACCGGCAGCCTGGGGGGCGGTGGAGAAGGAGGAGGAGGGGGATAGTTGTATGGATTATATCCATAAGGGAGTATCCGTAACCCGGCTGCGGGTATACCGGAGCTGGGTATTGCGGCGTCAGGTACTGCGGCGTCGGTGGAGTCTGCGCCGGGTACTGCGGTGCAGGATACTGCGGACCCGGGTAAACCGGCGTCAGATAGGACGGCGGATACCCAGGTACCGGAGGAGCTGCGGAGCAGGCGGCCCAGTAGGGAACTCCATGGGCGGATCAACCGTGATAGACCCGTGGGGTGGAGGCCCGATGGGAGAGGAATATCCCCGCCCGGTCCGGAGGGCGGCGTCAGACCCGGTTCTGTAGGAGGAGGGCTGACTGCAGAAAACATCCTGAGCATCGCCTGGGGATGGAGGAGAAGTTCCGGGTCAGGCAGGGGGATTCGGGCTCCCGGACGGCAGCGAGGCTGCGGGGAACCTGGGATGACAGGCGGTGAAGGGTCTGTTGGTAGGCTTCGATGCCCGCGCACGTCGGAGGAGCTGGCGTGCGACTTGAGCGAATCGGCGGACGCCAGAGAAGCCGGCGTCCGACTTAGGGGGTCCTCGTCGCGGAGGCAGGCGAAGGTGGGAAGCGGCCTGGTCCGGTGGGGACGATTGCCTTGCGCCGCTTCAAGGGTCAGGCGTCTTAGCGGCCTTCTCCTGGCGGACGTTGGAGGAGCCGACATCCGGCTTATGGGAGGCGCCCGCACCAGTAGGCCGTAAGCCTGCATACTGGGGGCAGAAGCCTCCTTTTGCCCGGAGGCACCCGAAGGGGACGTTACCTTAGCCGCGGCTCCAGCCGGAGTCGCGGAAGAGGGGGTCTTCTCCCGGTGCCTTTCTTTGTCCCGCTTCTTGTGTCCTTCTGGGGAGGTCGATGCCTGCCTAAGCTTCTTCAACTCCTTCTCCATTGCAGACATCTTCTTTTTAAGGAGATGGGCTTCCAAAGATTGCTGGCGTCGTCTGCGGGTGGCTGCGTTGAAATGCAGGCAATCATGAACACTGTCGACCCGGCGTGGTGGGAGCCCTAAACAAAAAGGCAGAGGGAGTGACCGGCTTTGTGAGGCAGTTGCCGCATTTGTCGTGACTCTTTTTTTTGAAGGGGACTATAAACCGGTCGCTCACCTGACGAATAAATTGCAAAATACTGATACTTTTGGTAAAACCGACGAAGAATAGGCTGGAGTACTAACTTCATCATGAGACGCTGCACGAAGCTGATGGCGGAAAGAACTGGAAGGTGGGCATCCGGACTGCCTCTTTATACCGACGCTGCCTGACACCGGTCACCTGACTTGGGAGCGGTGCCCGCCAGGGACTGCTAGTTAGAAATTTTTCCGTGGGGTCCTGCCGCCTGCTGACGTCAGTCCTATATGTAATTACCTACATAGATACATAGACAGTGTCAGCAGATAAGGGCCTATGGCCCACCCAGTCTGCCCATTTGAGCTTGTAAGTTCAGTTTATGTTTTCCTAGAAGTCTGTTGCCCCTTACCCCTGACCTCCAGAATTCCTTTATGTCTATCCCATGCATTCTTAAATCCCATGATTGTTTCAGCCCCCACCACTTCCTCCGCAGGGTGTTCCACTTGTCCACCACCCGTTCTGTGAAGAAATTCTTCCTCATGTTTCCTCTGAATTGTCCTCCCTCCAACTTCATCCCATGTCCTCTAGTCCTGGAACATCTTTTTCGCTTAAAAATAGTGTATTCCTGCACCCGGTTCCTCCCTGTGAGATACTTGTATGTCTCTATCATATCTCCTCTCTCCCTCCTCTCCTCCAGGGAGTACATGTTCAGTTCCTTCAACCTGTCTTCATAGGACTTGTGATGCAATCCATGCACCATCTTTGTTGCCCTCCTCTGAACCGTCTCTACCCTGTCTATGTCCCTACTGCAAGAGCCCTCTCGAAGTAAGATCTGCCTGTATGTCTGAACACAGAGGCAGTCACAAGGCTGTCGGCCGAAGGGTACTCTGTGAACACAAGGAACCCCATGGGCACTATATACTTGAGGGCCATCCGGGCAGACAGAGCTGGACAGGAAGCCGGGTGCTGCCAAAGTTTGAGAGGCCAGGCCACGATGGCTTTGGCTACAGGAAAGGCTTCCATTGGGGTATCGCCTCTCTTGAGGATATCTGTGAGAGGGTATTTACTTTTCCTGGATAGGTTCCAGGGGCATCCCTGTGGACTCAGAGATGAGGTGGAGAATGCGCTGAAAGGACAAAGGGCCTTCATCTGTCACTAAATCACCAGCAGACTCATCATCCTGTGGATAAGAATGAAGGCCAGTGTCACCTGAATCCAAAGTGTCCAGATACAGCGGTCAACCACCCAGGTCACCCTTGACCTGCCTAGGGTGGTTAGGGGTGACAGTGACCAACAAGGACGTTGGGGAAACCCGGTGTCCGGTCAAGCTTCCTTAGGAGGAGTCCCTCCCACAGGCTGCTTAGGCGGCAGTTTCACCAGAATCGGTGGAGAGACCAGATTAGGCCGAACCGGAAGGGGTTTAGCCGGCTCCGTGGGTGGAGAAACAGACTTTATTGGTTCCTGAGGTAAACCCCAGATCTAGGAGGCCGAAAGCCAAGTAATGGCCAAGGTAGGAGCCAGGGTAAGCTTATGCCCGGACAAAATCAGCTGTTGCCATATGAGTTCCTCATAGTGTCGACGGAGTTTCTGCCGAAGCCTCTCACCATCTGAGGAGGATGAAGACAACCAGTGGCGTCACCTCTTTTGGGCGCTTTTGTGCACCTTTCTTGGCCTGTCATTCAAGGGGGTCCGAGACCTCGATCGAGATTGGGCAGACCAGCTCGGTCACTCGGGAGACGCCGGTAAGACCGGAGACTTCCAGGGGTCAGGGACCACTTCCTCGGTGGGTTTACTAGTGGGCTGGGTCTCGTCAGAAAAGGAAAGGACTGGAGTCCGATTGAGGGAGTCGTCGACCAGAGTCAGCGACAATGGGTCAATCGGGTCGAGAACGATCTCAACTTCATCGATCGAAACTTTGGTCGACCTGGCCCGATGGCAGAGCTGAAAAGCCAGTGGCCGAAGAGGCAAACTCGACCGAGGTCAAAATGGCTGGCTCCTGGGACTGAGATCGCTCCCGATCCCAAGAGCATCTCCATCGAGACGAAGATGGTCCCGGGTCCCTCTCCCACTTATGGGACCGGGAGGAGTGTGTGCCCGCAGGACCCTCGTCCTTAGTCGGGAGAGAGTGGCACAACTCTCGGAAGGAGACAGAGAAAGTGGAGCCCAAGTTGAGTGGAATGAAGAAGCCCCAAGAGGAAGATTCTGCAGAGTGAGCTTCTTCCTCCTCGAAGGCATGCATGCATTCCAACTGATCGGTGGATCCCACGGCCACAGAAACTACCCACCGGGCCTCCTTGGATTTCACCGGTGGGTTCCATTTTTCGGGCCTACCCAATTTAAGGCGTATGAGACGGTCATCGAGGATGTTAGGCTGAAATGCGAGGCAGAACTCGCAGGTCGTGGTGTCATGGCCAACACCAAGACAGTAGACACATGCGGTATGTGGGTCCGTAGGCGACATCTTCTGGCTGCACAGGCACCGGCAAAATCCGGGGGAAGACTTGTCTTCCATAATCGAGAAGCAACAGTTGTTAATGTGATTAAGTCGAATTTTCGGAACAACCGAAGGTTTAGAAGCCAGGGCCTACAGAATGCGAGAGCACGAATAAAGCAACCTGAATCTTCCAGTGGAAAGGAAGCTCTGGCGTTAAGGAGGCGGAGGCGAGGTTATACCACCCGGGTGTGTGGGAGGAGCCAGCTTGAAGACCTACCGGCAGATGTGAAAGGGACAGTGCCAAGAAGTGTGGATGAACAACATATCCACGTCCCTAGAATTACTTATGTTATAGTGCGATATAACGGTAATCATGGTATTACAGTGACAGTTGTCATATTGTCAGAATTTTGATACCGTGACATCCCTAATCCAGAGATCATGGCACCTGCTTCATGCATACCAAATTTCAAGCTATGTCATCCATGCCGTGTTATCAAGGTATAAAAATGAGGGTTTAACAGTAAACTGCTTAATCAACCCTAATACTGGGGCACTACTGTGCCCTATAATTGTGTGTATTTTTTTGGGGAAAAAAGCATTAATGTACCAGTTAGGGTTCAATTTAATGTCACAAAAGTAAGGAAATGTTGCATTACGGTTTCTAACCCTAACTACCTCTCCCCCAAGGGCATTTAACCACACAAGCAACCACAGACAGCCATCATCAGGAGACAAAAAACATATAAATGTTTCCAGATGACACAAATGCAGTAGCACCGATGTGCTACCTTCATGGATTTGTATTGGTGATATGCACACAAGACATGACATACAATCACTTCCGGCTGCAGCTAGACATCCACGATACTCAAATTACAACACTACTTATCTGTGCAGAAACACAGGCCTCTGCAGCCACAGATAAAAATCGGTGATGCCCCAATTAGAGGAGTTCTTTTGTCTGCAGAAACACAGTCGTTTATGGGGCCAGTGTTTCAGTAGCCACAATTACTCATCCACACTGTAAGACATATACATACACAGTTGTAGCTGCAGAAGCACAGTCACCACAAAATGCATGACACCGAAACTGCAACTATACTTCGGTTTGCAGAAGCACTGACCTCTGAGAGGCCTGTGCCTCTTTAGCTACAAGTGTAAAATATACACACCGACTTCTGGCTGTAGAAGCGCAGGCCCTTGTGGCTTCTGTATTTATGCAAATGCATACAGAAAATCATGCACTAGCAGATCCAGCTGTGTGTAGTTCTAAACCTACCTCCTACAGTTATATGCTTGTTCCTGTATTTAGGCCTTCATATTGTGTATCAGCATAGCACTATATAATGTTTTGAATGAGCTCTTGCATATTGTTATCCATCCCTGTCCTGACCTGCCTTCTTGGTTACTGTATGTTTGTAAATTCTAGGTTGTTACTGTTAGCTTGGATTGCATTGTAAATGTTATATCTGTACTTCTCCCGGGCCATGCCTGAAAATAGGCAACTGTTTGTCTAGTGCACCTCGCCCGGTAAACAAAAACTAAATAAATAAATAAATGTAGTGAGGCACCAACCGCTTTCCCCTTAGGCCAGCAAAAAGTAGCTGTTTTAACCTAATCTGAGTTTAAAAAAAAAACAGGTTACTCACCTGTAACAGTAGTTTTAGGAGTGGTATATGTTGTTCATCCACTCTTTGGCATGTCCCTTTCCCCTTTAAATCTGTCCGGAACTCTTCTAGCTGGCTCCTCCCACCCACCCAGGTGGTAAATACCTCGGCTCTGCCCCACGACACCAGATCTTAGCCCACTGGAAGCAAGGTGGTGCGCCTAAAGCCGGGAGGTCGGGTGGGTGCATGTGGATGAACAACATACACCACTCCTAGAACTACTGTTACAGATGAGTAACCTGTTTTTCTAGAAGCGTGGATATGTTGTTCATCCACACTCTTTGGCAGACTCCTAGCAGTTCTCCGTGAGGAGGGAGGCAAGGTGCACACCCCCTACTTAGGAAACAGAGATTGGAGAACCGAGGCCCCAAAACCAGCATCACAAAGTGACTCAAGGTCGATGTGGTAATAGGTAATGAAGGTGTTTGCTGACTTCCAGGTAGCAGCCCGACAGATTTCCTGGATAGGGATGTCCCTGGAAGCAGCCACCGATGCAACAGTATGGCGGAAGAATAAGCACTTATCCCTCTGGGAGGCTCCTTGCCCGCCAACTCATAGCACAGACCTATCCATGATGTAATTCATCTTGCAATGGTCCATTTGGCTGCAGGTCTGCCAGAAGCGGCTTCAGCGTAGGTGACAAACAGCTGGCAAACCTCTCCCCAAATTTCCACCGTTCCCTCCTTGTAGTAGGAGAGGGCACGTCTAAGGTCCAGGGTATGGAGCCTGTACTCAGCGTCCGAGGTGTAGTTAGGGTAATATACTGGCAAAGTCAACACCTGGTTAAGGTGAAACTCTAACACCACCTTCGGAAGGAATTTTGGGTAGGGGCGCAGGACAACTTTGTCCCTGTTAAAGACCAGATAAGGGGAGTCCACTGAAAGCACCTGGAGCTCTCCTGTCCTTCTGGCTGATGTGATAGCCACCAGGAAGGCAGTCTTCCACGACAAGCGTGAGAGCTCACACTTGTGCATGGGTTCGAATGGCTTGCCCATGAACTTTGCCAAAACCAGCAAAAGATCCCACAGAGGTGGAGGTTCACGCACCAGAGGATATGTGTTCAATTCCTAAAAAGCGACCGACCACTGTCTCCTGTGCCAATATTGACTGACAGGCCCATGCCTGGTATGCAGAAATGGCTGCCAGGTGCACCCTAAGGGTCGATGACCGCAGACCCCCTTTAGAGAGAGAACTTGAGACAAGGTACCTTTGTAAATGAGCCCATGGCTCAAAGGTTTTCCAAACTGCTGTTTAAATAAATAAATAAATAAAGTCTAAAATGTTAGCCACAGAGCAGGATAAGGGGTCCAGACTCTTACCCTGACACCAAATGGAAAACCTTTTCCATTTAAAGGCATAACATTTCCTGGTTGATTCCTTATGAGATGCCTGCACAACTGTGTAGACATCCTCGGAAAGACCCAGAGCATGGAACGCTAGCCGCCCAGGTACCAGGCTGTGAGTGCAGGGATTGAAGGTCCGGATGGAATACTTTCCCCTGGTTCAATGATATCAGGTCCGGGTGTGTACAAAGCCACTCCGGGGCCCTGCAGCTTAGGCTGAGGAGATCTGGATACCAGAACTGGTGAGGCCAATCTGGGGCTACCAGGATCACCTTCACCTTGTCCCTCCTCACCTTGAGTAACACCTTGTAGATCAAGGGAAACGGAGGGAAGGCGTAGAGGAGGCCTGGGTCCACGGCCTCGAGAAGGCACCCCCCTGCAGCGAGCCCTGCTGAGGGGGGCAGGCATGGTACAGCCTCAGCTTGGTGTTCTCCCTTGAGGCAAACAGGTCCACCAACGGTCTGCCCCAACAGGAAAACAGATTGTAAGCTACCTCTGGATGGGGAGACCACTCGTGGGATGTCTGGCCTATGCGGCTGAGAGCATCCGCCAGTTGGTTCGAGACTCCTGCCACATGGATGGCAAGGAGATCCGCCTCCAACCGGCTGACATGGGTCCAGATCCGGAGCACCTCCTTGCATAGCAGACGGGAGTGCGTGACACCCTGTTTGTTGAGGTAGTACATGGTCATGGTATTGACTGTCTGGACTTGAACCACTTGACCCCAGAGCTGAGGAGCAAAAGCTGACAGTGCCAGTCTGACTGCTCTGAGCTCCAGCAGGTTGATGTGGCATCGGGACTCCTTGGGGTCCAGAACCCGTGGGCTCTGTTGTCCCCATGTGGGCTCCCCAGCTCATGAGAGAGGCACTGGTCGTGAGAACGACCATCGACTCGGGGCGGACAAATGGGATCCCTTCCTGCAGATGACCTGGGACGGTCCACCATTGGAGAGCATCCCACATCTTCTGGGTGACAGTGACCAGCTGGTCGAATTGACCCTGATGCTGAGTCCACTGAGTGGCCAGCTCCCACTGGAGGGGGCGCATGTGCAATCTGGCCCAACGGACCACTGATATGTATGCCGCCATGTAACTCAGAAGGCGCAGGAAGTCCCAGGCAGGGCGCAAGTGCCCAACCAGAAATGATTGGGCAAGGAGGAAAGAACCTCCACCCTGTCCGCCGGGAGCTGAGCTCTGGCTTGATGAGAGTCGAGCTCTGCCCCAATAAAGCTCATCACCTGAGAGGGCACGAGTTCCGACTTGGCCTCATTGATCAGGCCTAATTGGGAACAGGTTCGGAGGGCCAGGTCCCTGGACCTCTCCACCTCCTGCAGGGAGGAACCCGCCAGGAGCCAATCATCGAGGTAGGGGTATATCCGAACCCCTTGACGCCGTAGATGGGCTGCCACCACTGCGATGCACTTGGTGAAGACCCAATGGGCCGATGACAGGCCAAACGGCATGGCTTGGAACTCTTACAGGGTCCCTTCCACCTTAAAGCGAAGCAACCACTGGTGGGACGGAAGGAATGGGACGTGGAAAAACGCGTCCTGTAGATCCAGTGAACAGAACCACATGTTTCGCTCCAGAGATGGTATGATCTGATTCAGAGTTACCATCTGGAAGGTGCGAGACCTGAGATATTGATTCAGGTCATGGAGATCTAGGATGGGGTGCCAACGCCCCGTCCTCTTGGGCACCAGGAAATACCTGGACACGAAGCCTGGGTCTGTAGGAGGATTCAGCACTGGAGCTACTGCCTCCTTGTAAAGGAGCTAAGCAATGTCGTCCCGAAGGGCCGACTGAGTGCAAACTGAGATCCTTTCCTCCCAAGGGGCACGGGCTTGGCAGGGAGGGTACTGCTCGAATTCTAGAGGCAGTCCCCGACCGACCACTTCCAGGACCCACCTGTCCAAAGTGATATCGTACCAGTTGGAAAGAAAGTGGCGGAGCTGGCCCCCCACTGGAGGACCCAGAACTGGCGTGACAGGTGTAGGGATGGCCACCCCTGACCCGTCACTGAGCAGGCTTAGAGGAGGAGGCTCCCGGACTGGCACCTCGACCTCCTTTGTGGGGCTGTTGGGGACCCTGCTTGGGCCTAGAGAACCAAGCTTGAGCCTGCTGTTGCTGCTGACCTCCCTGGAAGGATGGCAGTCTAACTGCAGGAGAAGAGTGCCGAAAGCTTCTTCTTGCGCTTCTGCTGGTTCTTGCCCAAAGAAACCTTTGCAGAAGTGGCATCCAAGGTGGCACTGGACTGCTCTATGCGCTGGAGGTGACCTGCCACTCCCGCACTGAAGAGATCGGTGCCAAGGAAGGGTATATCAGCTAACTTGTGCTGAGTATCCACCAGGAAAGAGGATAACCTCAGCCAGGCCCTGTGGCGAGTGGCCACTGCAGCTGCTAGTGAACGGGCACAGGAATCTCCAATATCCAAGGCTGTCTGGAGCTGTTGTTTTGCAACAGTATGGCCCTGGTCATGGACCTGCTTAACCGTGGTCTGCATGTCCACTGGGAGATGAGGGAGGACTTCATCTAGCGACCCAAAGAGGGCGTGAGAGAAGTGTGCCATGATCACTGCTGAGCTGGCCTGACGAAGGCCCAAGGATGAGGCCGCACACACCTTCTGGGCAGAATGGTCCATATTCTTGGACTCCTTGTCCGGAGGGCGGTCAGTGTCCACTGAGCTACCCGTGTGTCTAAACACAGAGGCAGTCACAAGACTCTCGGCCGAGGGATGCTCTGTGAACCCGCCAAGGACCCCATGGGTACAGTGTACTTGCGAGCCATGCGGGCAGACGGAGTGGGGCAAGAGGCAGGGCTCTGCCACAGCTCAAGGGCTGGGCCAACAATGGCTTCGGCCACTGGGAAGGCCTCCGTCGGGGTATCCCCCCTCTTAAGGATATCTGTGCGAGGATATTCCACCTTCTTTTGGATAGGCTCCAAGAGCATACCGGTTGACTCTGAAATAAGGCGAAGGATGCCCTGGAAAGAGGAAGGACCTTCCTCCAAGCCTGTCACTGACAACTCATCATCACGGTGTGAGTGTAGACCAGTGGTATCAGAGTCCGAAAAGTCAGGATATAAGGGTCTCCCGCCTATGTCCCCTTCACGCCGAAAATCAGGGACAACAGTGATGGACAGGCGACAGGTCAGGCCAGTATCTGCCTGGTCCTCTTTAGAAGCCCCTCCTGAGACTGCTTGGCGGTGTCTCCACCAAAATCTGTGGGAGACTGGAACAGGCCGAACAGGAATGTGTGCCGGTCCTACTGGGGCCAAGTAATGGCGGTGTAGCCGACTTATGACCAGTCAAAATTAGCTGTTGCCACATAAGGTCCTCATAACGCGGAGACTTCCGTCGAAGTCTCTCCTCATCTGAGGAGGATGAGGATCGGTGGCGATGTCTCTTCTGAGAGAGTGTATGTGACCTTTTTTCGGTTTTTCGACCGAAGGGGTCCTGGTCCTCGATACTCGATCGAGACCGACGGGGTCGGCTTGTTCGATCGGGAGAGGCCGGAGTCAGTGAAAACCTAAGTTCAGGCTCCTGTTCCTCGATCGGGATACCCGAGGGCTGGGTCTCCTCATCTGGGAAGGAAAGGATAGGTGTCCTCTCCAATGAGTCATTGACCGGGGTCGGCGACAATGGCTCGATCGAGTCGAGAGATATCTTGGTTGGTTCGGCGTTTCCTTTGCCTCGGTGCCTTGGCCTGACGGAAGGTCCGAGAAGCCGGCAGCGAGGAAGCATCTCGACCGAGGCTGAGACCAAGACCACAAAGTCCTGGGATTCACACCTCTCTCGGTCCCAGGAACATCTTCTCCGAGAAAATGACTTAGGGTCCTTGTCCCGTTTTCTAGGGCGGGAGGAGTGCATGCCGAGGGTGCCTCACCCCAGGTGGGGAGAGACTGGCACAGCTCCCAAAAGGATCCTGTGAAGGTAGAGCCAAGGTTTAGCGGCACGAAAAAACCTCGGCTGGCCGAGGCTTGGGCAGCTTCTTCTTCAAATGCCGCCATCTGGTCGAGCTGCTCGGCTGCGGATCCTGCGGCCGCTGAAACTGCCCACCTTGCCTCCTTCAATTTCACCGGTGGATTCGAAGCTCCGGTCTCCCAGCAAGGCAGCCTTCTGGTCGCCCAGAACGCTGGGATGGAAGGCGCACAGATGGTGCACGCAGGGGCCGCATAACACCCAAACAATAGACACACGAGAGGTGGGGGTCAGCGCAACATTTTCTGTCCGCAGGGCCACCAGCGAAACCCAGGGGACGACTTGCCCTCCATGTCCGCTGCACTTGGATCGGAACTGTAAACTTGTACGAGTTTCAAAGAAAGCAATTGCAGTGAAAACCATCGATTAGTATCCAGGGCCTACGATACTGCAGAAGTAGCATGAGGGAAACTGAATCTTCCAGCGGAAAGGAAGATCTGGCGTCATGGGGCGGAGTGAAGGTATTTACCACCTGGGTGGATGGAAGGAACCAGCTTGAAGACTTCCGGACAGATTTAAAGGGGAAAGGGACATGTCAAAGTGTGTGGATGAACGACATATCCATGTTCCTAGAAGTAACATTTTACTTCTCGGAAAAGTGCCACTCCATAGACAAAACTGCTACCCCCTTGAAGAATGTCTAGATCCAAGGCTGCAACCATGATACCCACACTGCAACAGTACTTCTGTCTGCAGAACAACTGGCCTCCATGGGGCCTGCGCTTCTGCAGCCAGAGGTACTCATGGACGCTGTAGACACACACACAGAGCTGTGGCTGCACAAGTACAGCCACAGATACAAATCAATGAAGGTAGCACGTCAGTGCTACTGCATTGTGTCATCTGGAAACAGTTGTAGGTTCTTTGTTTTACCTGATGATGACTGTCCAGCTGCTTGTGTGGTCTTGTGCTTTTGCCCGTGGGGAAGGTTAGGGCTGGAAACCCTTACCGCATTCCCTAGTTCTGTGCTATTAAGCTGAACCCTAACTCATGCAATGTCGCTTTTGCAAAGAATTTCCTTTCTTTTTGAGATAGTGGAATCGTATCCACGTCTACGCAGCTCCTGATGCAGATGCGCAAGGCCCTCTGGGCCATTCGCCAAGGAAGAGTCCATCTGCCCATGAAGGTCAAGAACTTGTGGGTCTGACTGGTGGGCTGCAGAAACTCAGGGCCCAGAGGGCCCTGAGCTGCCATGTGGTGACAGACACAGATGCACAAATCAAAGAGTCCATCTATGAGATGAAGCACAGAGCCCTGAGGCACCACTGGGTGCAGAGGTGCAGGATCTTATGCCAAGAGAAGAGTTATTTTATTTTCATGGCATTTGAGCCTGTGTGGGCAGCCCTGCACCTTTCTTTCCCAGGCTAAGCGGTGGTGCTGCATGACAGTGCCATCCCTCCAGCCTCAGCCCATCCAGCTGGCTCACTGAGCTCACCCCATGAACTCTACTCACTGGTGCAGGATCACAAAGCACTACCTGCTGGAGTAAAATCTGGCAGTACACACGTTTCTTATTAAGTTTTTTTCCAGCACAAATGTTTAAAATAGTTATTTTATGACTCCCTTATAAACATGACGTGCATTTATAGACTAGTGGACAAACGTCAAGGGATGTGGATATGCTGTTTTACACACACTTGTTGGCATGTCCTTTCCCTCTTGCTGGAAGGTCTAAAAGCTGGCTCCTCCCACCCACCCGGGTAGTACACGCCTCAGCTCCGCCCCTTGATGCCAGATCTTCCTTTCTGCTAGAAGATTCAGGTTCCCTCATCACTCCCGCGTTGAGTAGGCCCTGGCACTTCAATCTTCGGACTACTTACCAAAACTTAAACTCTTTCGAGTTTCATCACATCGTTTTATGATTGCGACCGCAATGGAGGACAAGTCCTCACCCGGGTTCCGCCGGTGCCCTTGCGGGCAGAAAATGTCTCAGTATTGACCCGCCACGCCCAGCGATGCTTATTGCCTGGCCATGATCATGATACCTCAGGCCTGCGACTTTTGTCACTCATTCCAGTCGAATCTGTTCGACGATCATCTTAAATCGGCTGCATCTCAGCCAACCTGAAAAAAACAGAACCCGCCAGTCAAATCTAAAGAGGCCCGTTGGGTGGTCTCTGTGGCTGTGGGGTCCACTGATCAACTGGAGCAGATGAAGGCTTTCGATGAGGAGGCAGCTAGGGCTGCAGCTCAGTCCTCTTCAGTTTTGGTGTTCATTCTGCTCAATCTGGGCTCTACCTTTTCAGGCTCCTTCAAGGAGTTGTGCCAGTCTCTCTCGACCAAGGGGGAGGGCCCATCAGGTTCGCACATCTCCCGCTCCTGTAAAAAGGATTCTAAGAAGTCAAGAGAGGAGACGGCTCATCTATGTCGTTGTTGGGATCGAGAAAGGTCTCAGTCCCAGGAATCTCCAGTTTCAACTTCAGTCGAAATTGCGGCTTCACATGGTACCCCCCATCAGGCCAGCCGGCTAAGATGTGGGACAACGACCAGTTGAACTTATTATTGATCCCGTCGACCGTTGTCATTTGATGAGGCCAACAATTCTTTGATCAGGACTCGGTCCTGACTGGACCTACCAAGGAGGACACTTGGGGCCAATGCAGTAGAGGCCCTAGTGGAGACTGGGGACAGCGCAGACGTCGGGTCGCAAATACTAATAGGGGTAGGATGACGGCAGGCTCCAGTGGTGGAGGTGCAGCAGGAGGCCACTGCACGCCTACCGCAGGGCAGAAACCACATGAAAATACCCACCATCCCGTGAGTCAATGATGGGGACCAGTGGTGGGTCCCCATGCCAGGCTTACCTGGTCGCACCTCGGGTTGTTCTCCCCTTTGATCTATCCACTAGATTGTCAGATAGAGCGCCAGAGGAGTTGGCGGTCCCACCCTGAGAGACTCAAGAGTTGGGGATCATGTGATTGGAAGAGGATGGAGGCACGGGCCGTGGCCAGAAAGCAAGTCCGGGAGTTTCAGGCGGCAGCAGAGACCCACCAAGTGACCCCTCAAAGACAGTCCGAGTCAGGTAGGAGATAAAGGAAAGAATACAAAAAAAACATGTAGGGAAATGTGGTGCTACAGTTTCTAACCCTAACCCCCCACCCTACAAGCAGCAAAAAGAAAAAAACATTAGAGTTTGGGGTCTCTGGAGTATTGACGAATCAGTGGTGGGTTCTTCCTTTGGGGCTGTCAACACTAATGCTCATCCCACTCCCTGAGCAAACAATGTCAGACTTGATCTTCTTCCATGCTTGCACTGCATGAAGAAAGCTACAACAGACTGTGTTGACAAGTGGTGAGATGTACCTCTCTACCTTTGAAGAGTGTATCACTATTAGGCACTGCCTTGGAGCTGTACCTTGTGCTTTAGACAAGAGGCTACTGGCTGGGGGAGGGGGAGCATTAGGGCTGACAAGCCCAAGGAAGACCCCACCACTGATTTGCAAGACTCTGGAGACCCAGCACCCTAATGTTTTTTTCCTTTTGCTGCTTGGAAGGTGGGGGTTGAGAGTTAGTGTTGGAAACCCTAATGCCGTATTTCCCTATTATTGGGGTGTTAATTTGTACCCTAACTGGTGCATTAATGCAGTTTCTTTGCAAAGAACTTCCTTCTCTTTGAGATAGTGAACAGATCCTCATTCACGAGATCCATTTGGGACCTGTGTGAACACTGCAGATGCAATGCCCAAGAGAATAGTGACATCTCCATCCGCCTACAGAAGTGTAGGGCCTTGCAGGCCCTGCAGTTCCGGCAGCGATGGATGCCAAGAATCGTGGGTCTGTCTGGTGGGATAGAGTGTATGTGACCGACAGCAAGAGAAAATAATGGATGCTTAAGACACTCATTATTGCACTCCCTTCCACTCAAGAGGGTCTGATTTATAAAGCATGACCTTCTTGCCTGGGATGTCAAGGTCTGGAGGCTTGTTGCACTGCTGAAAGCATCAGAATGCTGAAATTTAAACTTGTAGTGGTGATTTGTAGCAGCAGAGAGAGAGGGAGAGTTACTAAAGTACATGATTAAGGTAATCCACTGCATGTTATAGTTTTTAATGAAGAAGCTGACATAGTCCTACAGTGTTCTGATATTATTCGTGAGAATTCATGACTAAATAGACTATTTTCTCTCAGCTTCTACTGTGCTTTTCAAAATATAAAAAGACTGAAGACAACTGCTCAATCCACAATGCCTTTGTCTCATTAATTATTTGGCAATTTCTTCATGGAATACAGGGTCACACTTCTAAAGTCTTTCAGCAGCTCACTTATTTTTAGCCTCCGTTTACTCAGTACTGTTGTCTCTGAAGGATTTATCCTCGACTACTGAAGCATATTTACTAAGGAGCTTTTGACTGAATCTAATGCCTACGCAGTCTGACAAAGCAGAAGACAAAAAGATTCACCTTGGCAACAAACACTTACTGGTACAGCTACTAACACATTCCCTCTAGTTTTACCAAAACATGACCCATGTTTTTATTTACTTGTGAAGAGCTCCGCCTCTTAAACAACACTTAATTTCCTGTTCTTGATAAATGACTGAAAGTAAGTGGGGTTCATTTTCTTATCTACACCACGCTGGTAATTAAAGGAAACTGACAATGGGCACTGGAGCTTTTGTGCATCAGAGAATGGAACCAAATGGAGGGCTGCAAGGTCACTAGAGCCCATTATTTCTTATGTGAGAGCCCTGTATGTCTGCCCTACCCTTGTTTGCTTGGTGTAGGCAGGCCAAACTACTAGCTGCAAGTCTGTACTGCTGATTTGCCCAGCTGTCTTTGAATAAAGACATCTTCTATTGCAAATGTTAAATGACAGTGATTGACAACCCTAGGATGAACTCTGCCTGCAACCCCTGCTACTGTTTTTCAAGACTGCACAAGAATAGACAGAGTAAGGAAACATTCCTCACAATCACATCAAATGGGCCCTGCTGTTCACTCGGTATTTTCTATTTTCTTATCCTTTTTTTTCAAATAAGACCCTCAATCTGTTCTGCAAATGTCATGGACCCAGCTACCACAAGTGCTGATCAAGAAGTCTCTTCACAATGCTACTGCAATGGGTAGGGATTCTCGGCATCCTTTCTCATACCAACATGATAACGAATAAGTAAAATCTATGTAATCACTGTCCTATAACAGTTCTTATACAATGGGTTGGAAAAATCCTACTCACTAACTGGCCGAGACAGACTGGCACCTGTACTTTTATTTCAGCATAACCAATGGTTGAAGAAAGAAAAAAAAACACAGTGGTGCCAGCCTTACCGCTTTACCCATAATCTCATTGCGTCAATGTAGACAGAAAAGTTACTGTACTTACTGTAACTGAAGATCTTCACAGAGGTCCACTCTTGGTCTATGCCTGAGGCACTAGGACCCGTGGGAGCAAATCTTTTGGCCAAGGGGCCAGCAACATTTACCGACCTACAGTGCCTGGGTGACGTGTGCATGCCAATAACTGTTGCCAGCTCCCTTGCCTACCTCAGGTCTGATAGCCAGGAGAGAGAGAAATGTGGCTACAAGTTAAGGTTGTAGGATAAAAGAATTGAAGTAAAGGAAAAGGACACTTGGAGAACAACTGAATATCACGGAACAGAATCCTGCTTCTCTAAGGCAAAGCCCATGGCAGCCTGCATTTGCTGCATGATGGTAATAAAAGTGGGATCCTCTGGAGGTGATCTTGGTATATTCACTAGAGTCCTCACTACAGGAGGAGACTGAGGAGCTGGTGCCATATCCATACTGGCTCTCTTCAGCACAGTCTTCCCCTTCCTCCTCATCATCCTCAACCATTATGAGACAAGGATTATATTATTATTCGTTGTCAATTCTTTCATTGATGGGAAGGAAAGACTATGCTGGCGATGTCAGCGGTGGCTGAGGAGGTCTATTCTGCAAGATATTAACCTGCAACATCAACAGGGTGGTTGTAAGAGACACTGCCGACAGGCCCCCTGCAGCAGGAAGGCCTGGCAGTAGACGCTGTATCATGTATGAAAATAACAGGAGTACTGAGTGTGCATCGGCCCCACTTCAGGTAAAGGGCGCAACTGCAGGAGCTGACAGTGGAGGTTGGATCTCCTTCAATGATGGTGGTGTACCGGCTGTAATAGGCCTAGTAGTGTCTTAGCCAAGCTCCAACCTTGGTGTCTGGTCGATGGTCGGGAGCGGACTGCATCATGGTAGAGGTTATATCTGTTGTCCGCAGTGGCAACCTGGATCTCACCGGGGAGGCCTTGTCCTTGTCCAGGTGCATGTCTTTGTGACTCCCTGATGAGGATTTTTCCCGGGACTTCAACGATCGTGATTTGGTAGATGGGGCTGGTGACACAGATTCAGCCTGCAGCTGCTTCTCCATCACTTCTACAATTTTCTGAAGGAAAAATTTCTCCAAAGCCCCTTTTCTGCATTGCCTGGTAGTGGAGATGAACCCCTGGCAAATCTCACAAGCTTTCACACTGTGAGAGAGGCCTATGCAGCAGACACACACCGTGGGTGTCTTGCTTGTATATTTTCTCTCTACACTCGCAGTTTTGGAAACGTTTAGATGGTTCTTTTGGCAACATACAGGTCACTGAAAAACACAATTAAAGTGATTACTTTATAAGGAGAAAAAAAATAAAACGATAGCTTTGTGCAATGATGTTTCGGACGGCTGGTCCAACAAGTCTGATTGACGGCGGGAAAAGAACTGAGGAGATGCCACTCATATCTACGTAGACACTGACACGTGATGTCTTTGTGGGTGGTCCCTGGGTGACTGTTTGTAAAAGTGTCTGTGTTGTTCTAGCGCTGACGGGGCTCCAAAGGTGTGGCCCCAGCCCCCACCCTGCTGACTTGTGGTTCCTCCTTCCACGGTTCGCCCTGTGACGGTTTGCGGTTTTGTCTGGTTCTCCCGGTACACTTGGTGTTTGTACCGGGAGAAAGAAGAAGGGTCTGCAGATAGGTAAGCGAAGTGCCATGCGGTTTTGAACAGCACATGCGCTCACCTACTTGGGGCCAGCTATTATTTACAAGTGGGGAGTGCTGCTGGCAGAGAGGGCTGGAGCGAAGCCAACTGCTGTGTGGGCTTCCATTTTCTGTGCAATAAAAAAGAAAGAAGGAGCGTAATGCATGCATTTTGTATCATGTTGGATACATGATATGAGTCCAGGATGGTTTGGGGTTCTTTTTATGGCAGTGGAAGTGCAGGGTTTATTTAAAAAAAAATTTATGATGTACTGACAGAATGTATAGCGGCTATACCAAGTGTGGGCAACTAGGACATAGCATCTGCAGTGATTTTATGTAGCATTTCATGCAGTCTTGTGTGTACTGGACCTTGATCCGTGATGTTGTGCTGGGATAACATCGTGGGTCAATGTCTCGGCTGACCAATCAGGTTTCAGGATTCTTTCTTGCCATTCAATAACATTTTATTCTATGACCCCTCTTGCTTAAATACACATAGTACTTATAGTGGCAATAGTAAGACAGGTCTATGTAATCAAAGTAAATTTTGTATGCCAAAGAGGAGGTGATTGTGGTGAGAAAAACAATTTAAACTACAAAATATACGTTAGATAAGGAAAATCCATTGCACACATTACAACAGTCTTAAAAAGCATACAATGGAAGGATGCCCCTAAAGAAATGGAACAAAATTTTTATTACATTTACAAAAAATATGACCACACACCTGGGGATCTAGAAATATAGAATAATGTATGGGAGTGTGGTTTATGGGATTTATGCACCCAGGTGTGTGATGCCCCATAAACCCCAGGGCGAGCCCGAGGGTTAATATGGGCATCACACACTGAGGGGTGCATAAAATCCCCATAGAACCACACACTTCCCCATATTTTATTTTTATGTTTACTGTTTTGGTTTTACTTGTATTAAGAATGTCACATAGAACATGTAACTCTCTGCCACTGGGAAATTGAGGAAATATGGGGACTCACCCATGTATTCTAGGTACTTTCTGAAGAGCTGAATATCAGTTTTTGTTTTTTAAGTGTGTTGGATTTTCCTGCTCTTCCGTAAACTGTTGTCTTACTTTCATTTGGGCGTACAAAATGGGATGCTGCTGCCATGTTTGCCTAAACAGGTAAATGCTTTTTTGCTGATTCACGAGGTACCTACTACCGCAGACAAGCTTGTCTGGAGTTGAGTGACTGGTTGTGTGGTGTTGGTAAACGTCCAGCATGAGGACAGCTTGTTCGGCGGTTTTCCAGCTGATGATGCATTATGTTGTGCCCGTAGTTTACAAGCTCTGTAAAACCACATAGGCACTCGCTGGCAGAGGTTTATAACCACTCAACCAGTAAACATAAATAGAATAATAGATAAGTTCTGGTGATACTAGCAGTAATTTATCGAATTGGGACACAAGAAACTCGAGAGCAAGCTCGAGGGCTCTTGTGTCCCCAGAACCTCGAGATGGAATTTCTGCCTTAAAACACCGGAACCTATTTGCTATTTTTTGTAATATATGGATGCGAGGAATTTTTAAGTTCTTACTTGTGCCTGCTGTACTGTGCTGCAGTCTGCAGAGTTAGTAAGACTCCCGAGTGGTGTTCCTCACTCGCACCCCCCCCCCCCGCTCCTGCTCCCAGTCCCATTCCGCTTCTTTCTCTCACAAAACCAACAAAAACCACGGTTCACACAGTAGTTGCATCGGTAATCCCAACGATACTATTACGAGGACTGGAAGCATAGTATTATTGGGCGGAAGTATACTATTACGAGGACCGGAAGTATACTATTATGGGACTAACAAATATATTACAAGGAATTTTTTGTATGCATTTTGGGGTATTATTTTCATTATCCATATATTACAAAGTTAATAATAGACAAAAATAACACCCTGGGAGTGAAAGTTGGGGACTGAAAAGGGCATACATGACTAAAATTATTGCCAGTGTCACCAATCGATATTCTGAAGACTGAGGATATAATAAAACAGTACTAATTATGGTACAGCACCAGCACTTGATCAAAAGAACAGAGGAAGACAGGAAAATGACGAGCAAACCTGAATAAGACTACAACAGTCAGTCACTGCATTACCTGAGGATTTATTTTTTCAATAAAGGTTTCAGCTCCATTGCGTCATTTAGTCCTGGTTTCTTGAACACACTAGGCTCATAAATCTAGAAAGATTCGCGTTTCGAGATCTTGGCTTCAGATGATCTCCTCAGGGGCACGGTACAATTTTTTTCTATCTCACAGAAAGAAAAATCGTGTTGCCCACTGCCATTCATTGGACTGATAGGCCTAAAATGGGCATTATGGATATCCTCTTTACAAACAGAGCTGAGATGCTCACCAGCCAGGATCTTGAAGAGGCGCTTTGTTCTACCTACATAGGAGAGCTGCAGGAACCACGTAGCCAAATAAACCAAACCCTGGGTGTTGCAATTGATAAAACTGACCCATGTTATACTCCTTCTGCCCATTTACAGTACTAAAGGTTTCAGATTGTTGAACTATTCTGCAGTATTTACAGTGCCCACATGGGTAACACCTGGTGGGTGGCTTTGGCAACCAGTTGAGTGTAGATAATTCTGTCAACCTCAAAAAATTGCATACAAGATGGTCAGATAAGTTTGTCCTTCGGTATACAATTTTTGGGGACTAGAAGCAACATTCTTCAATGCTGGATCAGTTAACACAGAATGTCAGTTTTCACTGAGAATATTCTCAATCTCCCTGGAGTGTGTAGAGCACTTTGTTACAAACTTGACACCAGTGTCATTTTGGTCTGGGTTTTGATTGTACCCGAGCTGGTTGTGTCATGGAGTCCTACTTACTTCAGGCAACGGTTCTGCAGCGTTCGGTGGTTGAATGAAAAGCAGACTCTGCAGGAATCTATATTATAGTTAGGCCCTAGACAGGCAGAAAGAGACTGAATGCCTGTAATTTTCCCTAACTTGTTTCACCACAATGACAAAAAACATAAAGGGTGAGATTGCTTTCCCTTCCTTTCTAGACTACTTAGGCATTCTGGAAAACAAACAAAAAAAAAACATGAAGAAACAACGAGGACAGTAAAGCTAAGGTGACAGTATTCACTCCCACAGTGCATACTTGATGGCGGTAAAAAAAACAGAACTGAGGTAGGTGAGGGAGCCAGCAGCAGTTATCGGTAGGCATGCACCACCATGTGATGTCACGCCAGTATTCGTTGCGGGTCCCATGGCCAAAATATTTGCTCCCACGGGAACCCAGCATCTCTGGCCTAGACCCAAGAGTGGGACTCTATGAAGAAGACTGATTCAAGGAAGATATTTCATTGGTAGTCATTTTTTCCCACTGAGAAAAAACATTAGACGTCCTATCATTACCGGTACCACTGCTAAGTAAACATGTTTTCCTAAATTTCCCTTCAACACTTTTTTCTTTTTGCCCTCCATCATTTTCCTTATCTGCCAATGTATTTTTTTATTTGTATTGTATTTTGTTTCTCCTGCTGCCACTGTATTACTAATTTGCCCGCTCACTCGCCCACCTGACACACCTACTCCCTCCAACCCTCCCTTCCATAGTCCCTCATCAGCCTGCTTACTGAAATAATTAGTCAGCTAAAGTATCACAAAACTGTCATTTTTTTATTTAAACAAATGTCCATTAATAATTATTTTAATCTGGTACCATGTTGAGCCTACTAATTCTATCCCTGTCTGTAAACTTCCTGCCATATGTTTGCCAGGAGTAAGCTTTCTGTATTCTAATACTGTACTGTATATGTAAAGACTCTATGTTATGTATTGGGTCTCGGCCCCCAGGTCGCATCTGGAATCGAGCATGTTGCTCAGCATGCCTTCCTGGTAAATCTCGTAAATAAATAAATAAATAAACTCCCACTGGCAGTTGAGCACAGCTGCACCTATCAACAGCAACAAACACGAACATGCAAATGCCAAATGTAGCTTGAAACAGACATGTGCATGCAAACTCAGAGACTCGTGAGGTATCAAATAAAAAAAAAAAAAAAAAAAAAAGGAAAACAACTCGCCATTTATTTTACTTTGGCTGATTCAGTAATTCAGCAAGCAAGCTACTAGAGGACTGAGTATGCACATCGGTAAATGAGTGGCCAGACAAGTGGTCTGGTAGTAGCAAGTTTTAAAAAGCCGAAGCAAGTTAAGCATCATCTGCAGCTCAATAGGCAAGTGTTTCTAAAAGGCCAGCGGGCTGGATTCAGTGAGCTGGCAGGTCAGTTAAAGACCGAGTTGGGAGGGACTAAACAGTACAGTGCCTGCAAGTTTAAAAAGTAAAGCATTAAACCTGATAGACATGTGTGTGTGGGGAGGAGGGTGGGGGGCTATTTTTCTTTAACACTCTAATCAAATGGCGAAATGAGATTTTTTAAAAAAAATGTATTCCTAAAGTAACCATTTTACAAGTTCAGTAAAACACTCCAGAGTGTTGACTATGCTGGTAGAAACACACTTTCAGGGGCCAGCCTTGAGCCTAACTATGATCTTGGGTGTGCATTTACTCTAGCACAACACGTACCCTGTCATAGCTTATTGCTTACTGCCCCACTGGTGTAAACCCTATTCTTGGTGGGTACTTCATTCAATGAACAATGAGAAAAGAAATAGGAGGCCCTCATTTTGCCATTGTGAAAGACTTTTTTCCACAAGTTCGGTGGATGTGTCTAAATACTGTATCTATATTTCTTTCTATTTATCTATCTCTCCATCTATCCATTGCAAAAAAACTACAGTAATGCACCAGTTAGGGTTCAAGTTAATGCCATAAAAGTAGAGAAATGTGGTGTTAGGGTTTCCAACCCTAACTCCCCACCCCCGTCCTCCCAATCAGCAAAAGGAAAAAAAAAAACATTAAGAGTTTTGGGTCTCCAGAGTCTTGGCAAATCAGTGGTGGGGTCCTCCTTGGGGTTGTCAACCCTAATGCTCACCCCTCCCTCCACTAACTGCTACCAGAAATGCTGCTTTCCAAGTCAGAAACGTCAAGTAACAAGTGGCAATATGCTTGAAGAGCTTGCGAGTGAGTAATCCAGCACAAGGTTGATAGCACAGGAAGCCACGGGCTTCCTGATGGGAGGCCTTGGATGCAGAACACCCTGAGTAACCTCTTAAACAGTGGCAGCTGTGCCAGTGAGAGGGCACATACAAGTTTGTGGTACACTGATAGAGCACATAGGTGGACCTTTACTGCGGAATACTGCAGGTCAGCATCAGAAAGGCCCAGGAACTGCTCCCAAATCTTTTCAGGTAAACACTTAAAAGGGTCCTATGGGAGTGTTAGAGCACCAGATGGAAATTTTTTTCCACTTGGTTGTGTATGTCTTTCTGATGGAAGGTTTACACACAACCAGAAGTATTTTAGAGACCTTCTGAGACATCTTGAACCTGTTCACTTCTATCACTTCAGCAATCAGGCTGAAGGTAACAGAGTGCAGGTTGGGCTGGACTAGCTAGTTAATACGTTCAGAATGTCAGAACCCTCGGTTTGTTGACTAAAAGTCAGTTCCACAGAGGAAACCATATCTGTTGAAGCCAGCAGCGGGCCACTAGGATCATCTTATGGCCCTGTGCATCCAATTTGAACACCCCCCCACCCCGAATGCATTCAGAAACAGATTTTGCCATGGCAGTCTGAATGTAGCCTGAAAGAAAATGCCAGGTCCTGGATTTCTGGAGCAGGATCAAGGCAGTTTGGCATTGGGAATGCAAAACAGTCCACATCTGGGGTGCCCCACTCAGCGAACAGTGATCTCATGACATCTGGTGCTAGTGACCACTCATGAGGATCTGCCTCTGTTTAACTTATTTTCATCTGTCAGGGTATTACGTACCCATGGCAGACAGACTGCTTGGAGCAAGATCTCCTGCTCCAGGCACCATTTCCACACTCTCACTGCCTCCCTGCACAGAGGGTAAGGGTGTGCTCCTCCTTGTTTTTTGATATAGTACGTGACAGACTTGTCCATCTGAAGGAGAACTGTCTTTTGGCTGACCAAGTCCACTAGTGCTTTTAGACAATACAGAACTTCACACATCCCTAGCACACTAATAAGGAGCTGTGTTTCTGACTGCCAGACACCTTGCATCTGGAGAACCTGGCAGTAGGCACTCCACCTCAGTAAGGAGGCATCTATAGTGAGAGTCACCTCTGGCTCTGCTGGGGAGAAGGGGAAGCCCTGGAGAGGGGTTTCCTCCACTGACCACCACATCAGGAACCTCACCAGGGGTTTGGTCACCTGAATAGAACAGTTTTGAGGGTGCAATGCCTGTGACCACTGGGTACCGAGCATCCACTGAGTTGTCATCATGTGTAGCCTTGCTAAAGTTACTCTGAACACTGAGGAGGCTATTAGGCCCAGCATGCCTTGCTTGGAGTGGGCTGGCACAATTTTTGTTTCCCAAAAAGGTGTTTATTGTGCTTTCATTGTGGGGTGTCTAATCATCCCTGTCCCTGCGACTCACCTTGGTCTGGCGGTTGCCTCATGAATTCCTCCTTCTGGTGGGAAAAGGGTCACCCCCCCCCCGAACAGATAATCCAGAGCAGACCATGCAGCTGACTCTGGGCAGAGACTTTATTAAGCCCCCAACACCCTCCTCCTGTTCTGCCCTGCCCCTGCTGCAGGATGTCGATGTGTGTGTGTGTGTGTATGGAGGAACACACACATGATGCAGTGCCCCACCCTGGTGCTGGCTGTGCTCCACTACCACCAGGCCTCCAACTGGGGAACAGTCTAAGTCGAGCCAACATACCTTCCTTCCTTCCCTGGGAGAGAACAGCAATCCCTCAGATGCTCAATCCTCTCCCACTATGGCCTTTCCCAGTGACCCAAGTCCGTTCCTAAACCCAGGTCACCACTGCAGCAGAGTAGGTGCCAGCGCCTCCGCCCTCCCATGCCAGAGTCTTGCATTCCTCAGTGTAGCACACCATCTGCAAGATGGGGACAGGCACGGTGACTATGGTCGGCGTGATCTACAGACCCCCAGTGCAGGGGCTGGAAGGTGACAAAGAGCTCACAGAATCCATACACAAGATGGCAGACAAGGAGGAAGTAATACTGATGAGAGTTCAACTTGCCGGACATAAATTGGAGTTCCCACTCAGCAAAGTCATCGAAGAGCAAAGCTTTCTCTGTTCTCCAGGGGATCAGGATTAAGGCAGCTAGTCAAGGAACCAACTCGAGGGAAAAGTCCTTGGCCTGCTGCTCACCGAATAGCGAAAACATCTCAGAAGTAACAGTTGGTAGTCATCTCAGAACTATGACCACCGCATGGTGTGGTTCCAGGTGAATATAAGTAGGGAAACTAAACACTCCAAAACTAAAGTCCTGGACGTTAAGAGGGCAGACTTTAATAAAATGAAGGAAAGTCTTAAACAGAACCTTCTAGGCACAGTAAGCGGGGGGAAGGGAGTAGAGGAACACTGTAGAAGGATCAAGATGGCTATAAGCAAAGCCTCATATCAGTGCCTAAAAAGAGGAAAATGAAAAGGAGGAGAAAACCACTTTGGTTTTCCAGGGAAGTGGCTGCCAAAATCTGAGAAAAAAGGGAAGCTTTCAAAAGGTACAAAGACACTAAAACTGATCAAGACAGGGATGCGTACAAGGAGAAGTTAAGGGAAGCCGGGAGGACAATCAGACTCACAAAAGCATCAACAGAGGAAAGGATAGCTAAAGGTGTAAAGAAGGGGGACAAAGCCTTCTTTAGATAGATCAGTAAAAGAAGAAGGAAGGAAGAAAGAGGGTATAGTAAGAATAGCAAAGGAAACGGAGACACACGGAGGATGGTGGGGAAAAAGCGGAGTTACTGAATGGCTACTTTTGCTTGGTTTTTACTAAGGAAAGAGATGGCAGTCAACCCAAGCTAGGGGGGAACAGAACCTCTGGTAAGGAGCTAGACTCAGGAGCATTCACAAAGGAGAGAGCCCTAGAAGAACTAGGGAAACTCAAGGTAAACAAAGCAATAGGGCCTGAGGAAATACACCCCAGGATACTCAAAGAACTAAGGGAAAAGCTGACAGAATGCCTGGCAGAACTCTTCAACCTATCTTTGGAACAGGGTTGTCCCTGAGGACTGAAGAAGAGATACTGTGGTCCCTCTTCATAAGAGTGGGAGTAGGAAAGTCACGAGTAACTATGGCATCCAGTGAACATGGCGACCGCAATTGGCGCTTACAAAAGGGCAACTCAATCACGGCACTTATATTCTCTGCTACCTGTCAGGGTAGCGACCTCTCTAAGGGGTAGTCGACTACAGCGACATGATGTTGCTATATATAAACATGCACGGGGAGGGAGGTATGTAGGGTGTAGTGCAGTGGTCGGCTGCCGAACTGGCCGTGGTGGCCTGGTGGGTAGGTGGCGGGATGGGAGTTGGGAGGCGCCGGTTCGGGTTCTGGGGCTTAATCGCTTTGCATTGGGTTGGGGTTTTCATTTTTTTTAAGTTCTACCCCCCACATGCACCCTGGAGTTGAGAATCCCAGTAGGGTTGTGAGGCACAGCCCCCATCAAAACAGTGCAATTTCCGAGCACTACGAATGCACAACCACTGTAAATTTTTGGCAATGCATCCACCAAAATGGCGATCACCTTTTCCGTAGAAGGTAACTAGAGACGGTAGCCTCCACATTGATTGTAGGCAAGGTATGACACTCCTCAAAAAGAATCATCTCCTATCTGGAGGAGAGCACAACATTAGATCCTAGACAACATGGGTTTACAACGGGAGATCGTGGTCAAGCAAATTTAACAGACTTCTTCAACTCGGTGTCCAAGATAGTGGACCAGGGGGAGCAGTGGACATAATCTATCTAGATTTCAGTAAAGCATTTGACTCAGTGCCACACAGAAGGCTGCTAAATAAGCTAGCCAGCCTAGGAGTGGGCCTGAAAGTAGAAAACTGGGTGCAAACTGGCTGAGTGGAGAACCCAGAGGGTACTAGTAAACGCACACTATCGGAGAAAAGGGAGGTGACCAGTGGGGTACCTCAGTGGTCAGTATTAGGTCCTATCCTAGTTAACATTTCATTAGTGACATACCTGAAGGTTTAGAGGGTACAGTGTGTCTGTTCACAGATGACACAAAGATCAGTAACAGGGTAGACACTCCCAGGGGGTGCAAAGGATGAAGTCTGACCTAAAGAAACTGGAACAATGGTTTGGGACCTAGCAACTGAATTTCAACATGAAAAGTGCAAGGTCATGCACTTGGGGAAGGAAAGCTGGAGGAGGAATACTTCATGGAAGGAGTGAGACTGGAGGCCACAAGCAGGAGAGGGACCTGGGGTGATTACTACATACCTAAAAACAAGCAAACAGTGTAAAAGGTTGCACTTAGGGCAAATAGGATGCTGGGTTGCATAAGTAGGGGATCTCCAGCAGGAAACGGGAGGTGCTGCTCCCGCTCTACAGATCTCTGGTGAGGCCGTACCTGGAGTACTGTGTACAGTTCTGGCGACTGCACCTCAAAAAGGACATAGACAGATTAGAGAGGGTTCAGCGCAAGGCAACTAAAATGATACAAGGGCTGCACGAGACATCATACGAAGATAGAGTGAGGGACCTCAACATGTATTCTCTCGAATGGAGGAGGGATAGTGGGGATATGATAGAGACCTTCAAATAGCTAAAAGGTAGCAACAAAACTCAAGTACAAGACCTGTTCCTGGGTAGGAGGTACACAAAAAACAGAGGGCATGATATGAAGATTGAGGGAGGGAAGATACGGGGTAACACAAGGAAGTTTTTCATGGAACGGCAGACCCATGGAACAGTCTCCCCCAGGAGGTGGTAGGGGTCAGGACAGTTGGAAGTTTCAAACACGCATGGGATAAATATGAAGGCATCATAGCACCTCGGCAGTAAATAGGGGAGATGGTAATTACTCTAAAATGGACAGACTAGATGGATCAGGAGTCCCCTTCTGCCGTCACTTTTCTATGTTTCTATAACTGCTCATAGTCTGTTGTCTGGGAGAAAGGCACGAGCCGGGTTGTTTCCACAACAAAGCTTATGAACAGCAGTTCCGGGGAGGGCTCTAGATGAGACTCCCACAGGTGCTAGGAACTGTGAGGCAGTGGCCACTGCCTGCCTGCTCTGTCTGCTGTCTTAACAGGCTTGGAATGAGCTAGTCGTCCACATATGGAAAAAGTTGTAGTCCTAGCATTCTGAGGTGCACTGCAAAGCATTTTTTAAAGACTCACTGCACTGAGAAAGGCCCAGAGGAAGGACTCTGAACTGGCAGTGTTGCTCTTCCATGCAGAACCAGAGGAACTTGTGGTCATTGTGGCGCACATGTATGTGTCCTACATATCCAGTGATGCTAGCCAATTTTGATATTTCAGGTAACGTAGCAAGGATCCCAGAGAAATCATTTTAAATTTTTCTCGATCCATGTATTTAAGATTTCTGAGGCTGAGGATGGGATGCTTGCCCCCAATTTCTTTGCTACCAGGAAATAGTGGGAGTTTCGTTCAGACTCTGTCACTGTTTTCACTGCCCAGTTTCTCAGAAGGCCTGCAATCTCCTGTGCCAGAAGCTCTGTCTGATGTGATCTGACAGGTGGGCAGTGCCTTCTAGGAGGACTGTTCGTAGGGGGTTTCTAACAACTCCAAGAAGCACCCTCAGTGATGATCCCTAAAATCCATTTGTCCATAGAGATGGACTTCCACTGATTTAGAACTGGGTGAGCATCCCCTGAGGTGGAGGTCTTTTGTTTTGGGCTCCCCTGCCATTGCCATGGAAGGACTGATTGGTATGGAAGGAGCTGCTCCCCATGCCCTTTTGTGGGTTGCAGACAGTCAGCCTGGAAGTCTTAAGAATTATTCTCGCCTCATCAGAGTCTTTAAGGGAACTGTCATCAGCAGGATTTCGAATGTCTGAAAGCCCATAAAAGCTCATTTGATTGAGCCATTGTGTTGATCTGTGAATCTTTGCAGTCCAGAGTTATTCATATGTAAATCACCTTGTAATTAAGGGCTGGTGGCAGCCATATGTTTTGGGCTCCTGACAGGATATGATGTCACCGAGGGTCTAGATCCTTCTTTGATTGTATTTAATCCAACTTGTTAAATAGGAAATCAACTGTTTTGTTAAGTGTGTTTTAAGGTGTTATTACAACACTTTCTACTTCTATAATAACTGTTTTGTATGTGCATTGAAACTAGTGAGTTATCACCTTTACATTTCTAACTGTTAGTAAAAAAATAACCCATCTTCAGAATTGCTTTAATCTCTAGGCTATACTGCCAGTGCCAGCTGATCGTTAAAAACTACACATCTCAAGGTTAGCTCTTTGGTGCCAACAGGTAGTGAGGCCCCATATCAGGATTTCTAAACCTTGGCTATGTTCATGTCAGCACAGATTTCTGGGACTGCCACAGCACCAACTTCGGTCTTTTTTCTGTTCCCTCTCTTACAGCCTTTTCTCTTACAATTTCAGGTGTGAACTCAGGTCTACAAGATGCAAATGTGGCTACGTACCTACTGGCCGGGCATCATGGGGCCAGCCTTGAAATGTGTAGCTTTTGATTATCAGCTGGCAGTACAACTGTGAACAAGCTTCGTTTATCCATCAGAATGGGTTTTGAGCATGTGTTAAGATTCAGAAAATATTATACTCTTTCTATCCAGATTTGACTTGAAAAGAAAAAAAATAGGACATAATTACTTGTTTATTAATAACAAAAACACACAGATGGACAACACTGTTAAAACATGCATAACCTGAAATGCATTATTAAAATATAGAATATATGGGTGGGTGTGTGTAACCAGAATTTTACATAAACCCGAGGTGTGGGATACAACACAAATCCCAAGGGATTTATAAAAGCATCGCACACCAAGTTTGTGTGTAAAATTCTGTTTTTTGGGTGCACACACACATTATTTTAATTAATGGTGATATTTTTTTCCCTTTCAGCACAGTTCAGTTAATGCAGCACTTCTGTCAGAGATCTCACGTGCGCGCACACACACACACACACACACACAGCTTGTCTCTCCCTTTTGTTTTTTCTTTTCATTACATTGATAACGACATTCTGGAAAGTCGTGGTCCATCAACATTGCTGCATAGTGTAAGACTAAGGGTATGAGTGACAGGATCAACCAGATTGACTTTTTTCATTTTCAAGGCAGGATCAATTAGATAGATATTTAAAAATATTTAAAATCTTACTTGTCTTAACAGTGTGTGGCAAAGCCTGAGTGCTGGTACCGGTGCTCGGTAATGGAGCCACCATGTTGGGCAAAATGTTCAGCCCGCCCACAGTGAAACTACACACAAGTTAGCTTTCTGTGGTGATGTTTGATTGGCAGGTGTTGATTACAACCTCCTGGTTGTAACCACAAATATCAACTGGGAGGTTGTAACTGGAGATAAAAGTGTTTTTATCTGTATGTTAAAAATTATCACCATTAATTAAAGAGTATTTTTTTTGTAATTTATGGTATTTTTCATGCCCTCCCCCCGATCACGACATACATGTGCATGTATGCGTGTGGAGGCACATGCACGCGCCAGGATCTGGTGGTCCCATCCACCCCTCCCCATCACTCTTTCTGTGAAGAAGAACTTCCTCTCATCTCACCTGAATCTACCCCCCTACAGCTTCATAGCATGTTCCCATACTCCTGAGCACCTTTTCTTCTGAAAAATAATTCCCTCCTATAACCTTATTTACCTCAGTTAGAACCACAATCACATCCGCTATTGGCTGAATGAAATACATGGTCTTATATTTAGGCACCTTGGTGCACTGCCATCATTGCCAAAAGATGCGGACAGTCCCCCCGATCCCCTTTTGGTGACATTAATCATGGCCCTGGTGGTCTAGCAGCCCCCCTCCATGCTGATATGCCCGTATACTGCAGTATTAAAACAATCATTCCCTGGTGGTCTAGCGGATCCTGCTCCCAATCCCTGATATGCCTGTAAATTAATATATTAAACAAATAATTTCCTTGTGGTCTAGCGGACCCCCCACCAGCCCTGATGTGCCCATATATTAAAATATTATAAAAATCATTCCCTGGTGGTCTATAGGACCCCCCACCCGGCAGGTAGTTCCCACCACCCCGCTCCCCCCATCCCGAAACAAAGCCAGCGACTGGCACAGCCCTCCTCACTCTACCACATCCAGCCACTGGCTGAGCTGTCCAGGGTGCATACTGTATACAGTATTCACCCTTGGAGAGCTCAGTCGGTGACCAGATGTGGGGGTGTGAGGAGGGCTAAGCCGATAACTGGCTCTGTTTTTACTGGATAGAGGCTCAAATGGCACTACCTGCCTGGGTGGGGAGTCCTGAGACCATCAGGGAATGTTTTTATAATGTAACCCTCACCCCTGCCTTTTTACTAAAGCGACAGGTGGCATGCTGTTGGCGTTGGCAGCAATACCTGGTGGGACCTGGGTTGGGGAGGCGAGGTTACCTGGCACAAGGGACCTAGGTTTGGCTACTCTGCACAGGGGCACCCAAGTAAATCCGACTACAGGAAGCAATAACTGCAATGTCCAGAACCAGGATTGGGATTTTTCAGTGTGGTTTTATTCATAACTAGCTGAACATAACAAAGCATAGATGGACCCCCAAGGGCCTACGTTTACTGATAATGAAGATTAGAGACTACAAAGGCGGTCCACTTAAGAATGAACCCATTTCTACTGTTTTCTGGCTCTGGACCCACCAGACACTCAGCCCAGACTTGCATGTGCTTTGATACACAGCCTGACTGGCCCAGCTCCCTGCTGCCACTTGACTGACGGTCCATTTAAAGAATGAACCCAATTTACTTGTTGTGGCTCCATCAAACAAGGAGAATTATTTTCCCAAGTTGTGGCTCCCCATACCACTTAGAGTCTCGACTCCTAAGGAGATTTTCCAATTTGCGACCCATGTCTGGGTACCTACCTCATCACTGGCCAGGCGCATGAGGCAAGTAGCAATCACAGTAGAAATCCCTAGATGTGGACCTGGTTACTAAAGATGGGGGGTGTTCCCACCTCCAGCTCCCACAGCCCATACTCGGCCATTTCTCTGGACAAACAGAAACTAAAACTTCGAAATGTAGATTAAACGGTGGATGACCTGTAGCACCCCCTCTACAACATTACTTGAATCCATAAAGACTTTAAATTTTGAACCTACTCCATTTGTTTGTCCTAGTACAATAGGCCTCCCAAATAGTAGTTCACATCCCAGCTTTCTTCACATTTTCCAAACTGAAGAAACATATTGTTTGCCCTCTCAAATTAGAGCAAAACACTCACCCTTTCGTTGCAGGTGCCCCACAGGCGAAGTACAACTTCTTTCACTGTTATCAGACCAAAACAGAAACTGTAGAAAAAGCAGCTTTCTTCTTGTAGTAGAAATTAGGGGATTGCCCCTGGAATCCACAGAGGGACACTTTACTTCCCCGAGGAAGGGGGGCAATGAGACCTGGACAGCAGTCTCCACCACTTAAAACTGGACACTGACCTTCTCCCAAGGAGGTAAATAGAAAACTCCCTTCCTGCTTGACAATAAACAGGAGACTGACTTTTAAAACTCCCAAAGTTCTATCTCACTCCCTGTGCTGCAGATTCCAATGTGGCTTATGCAGCTGCGACAGTTCTATGGTGATGTCATCTCTCAGTCTCAGCTGAGACTGAGACAGAGTGAGACAGTGTGAAACCCATTTAACTGAAGTTTCACAAGCTGCCTTCCCTGCCTACCACTAGGTCTTACTGGGATTCTAGTAACCCCGGGTAACAAGGGGGTTACAATAATATTTACAACATCACGGGCACATCAGGGCTGGCGGGAGGTCTGCTGAGACCACCAGGGAATGATTTTTTTAATATTTTAATTTACAGGCATATCAGGGATAGGCAGTGGAGTCCACTAGACCACCAAGGAATGATTTATGTACTACTTTACTATAATGGGACACTGGGGGCTTGGGGGGGGGTGCTAGCCACCAGGGACTTGTGCACGGCCACCCTGCAGCTTGTGGCACACCATCTAGATGCGCTGTTTGGTGCACTGCCATCATTGCCACAAGCTGCTGGACAGTGCTCCCAGGACTTTACCTGACAGAGGATAGGGCACAGGGTCCATGCGCACCGGCAATCAGCGCAAGCCTCCACTGGTGCGGCTTGCACGGTGTTTTGAGAATCGAGCCCATGGTGTAGAAAAAAAGAGTGTTGTACAACTGAATATGTGTGTCAGTGGCTCAGTAGATAGCACACTCGCCTCTAGGGCCGGAAGATCAGAAGGTTATGGGTTCAAGCCCCACACTGGGGAATGTGGGATAAATCCCAGTACTGACATTGTAATACATCATGATCGTGGGTGCTGCACTTCTGAGGTGCCATCTTTCGGATGAGACATTAAAATGAGGTCCCATCTGCCTGTTCTGATGGTTGTTCAGGTGGATGTCAAAGATCCCATGGCACTTCTTCATAAGAGTAGGGGAATTGCGCCGGTGTCATGGCCACATTTCTCCCCATTCACTAAAATACCACCAACAGCTTAATCTGGTTCTGTAAGTCAGTTTGCATCTGTATCTTCTCCCTCTCCCCTGGGATGAGGCTGAAAATAGGCAGAATAACTCAAGTCTTCCTTTCCTGGTCAACAAAAACTAAATAAATAAAAATTTATACCTAGCTGTAATTGCTTACCCTTTGACTGAATTATACAGCATGTCGTTATCTCAATCTAAGTTTCCAAGTATGTGGAAAATTGCCAAAGTAGTCCCAATATATAAATCAGATAAAATGGAAATACTGGAAATTATTGACCTATTTCCCTTTTGCTATTTAATAAAAACATTTTGAGGGATGGTTGCAAAGCAGGTCAAAATTTGTTTGAGAAGGATAAAATCCTAAATAAATAACAATCAGGTTTCAGAGCTGTCCATGGTAACACGTCTGCACTTTTGCAAGTCACAAACTCCCTATCAAATCCTAGATAGGGGTCTATTTGTGAGTGCCATCTATGTAGATCTTTCAAAGGTGTTTGATACCTAAACCACAATATTCTCCTGTCCAGGCTTTGGCATATGGGGTTATCAACACAGGCTGTGGACTGGTTTAGTTCTTATTTATATGACAGAGGCCAGTTTGTGGTAATTGACCAATAGAAATCACAGCTTTGTTCAATAAAAGCGGGTATCCACAGGGCTACCTATTGGGCCCGTTGTTGTACAATGTATATGTTAACTCTATGAAATTCTCTAGTTCTGAGATAAATTTCCATTTATATGCTGATGATATGATAATTTATCTGGCAATAAGTGTGATCAGATAAAGAGTAAATGGCAAACAGCATTTGATGATCTGCAGAGATTCCTAGTCTCATCTAAACTTATTTTGAATTCAAAAAAATCCCAAACTATGTATTTTCAAAGGAAAATTGGTGAGAAATGTTCTGAGGGGCTTCTGCGGATTAAAACTATGGAGGGTCAAGTTTTGGAACAAGTGGATTGCTATCGATATTTGGGGATCTATTTTGACTGTTTTCTAAAATGGGACAAACATACAGAATATTTGATAAAAACAATTAACAGACATATGGGGGCTTTATATAGGATTAGACATTGTACAACATACGAAATTAGAAACCATTTAGTAAATATTACAATAATTCCTTTATTAGATTATGGAGATTTAGTATATATGGGGGCCAATTCAACATTATTAGGGAAACTAGAAACTGTGTGCAATAAAATGGCATGGTATATTACAATGGCACTAAGAAGGATGCATAGGGAGGATCTATATAATACACTAGGATGGTACACATTAGGGGATAAAAGGTCCTTACATGTACTGTTGTAAATGGAAAAATGCTTTTCTGATAAAGTACCAGGATATAAGGATAAAAACGAGTCTTAGAACAGCAAGAGGAGTAGAATATTTGCCACCAAAATGCAATACAAATATGGGTAGAGGTCATTTTTTCCATCAAGGACCGTCTCTTTGGAATTTATTACCAGTGGAAATTAGGATAAGTTATGGTAGATGAAGGGTGGGACAAATTAAGAATTGGTTTGGGTTAAGAAAGGTAAAAGATCCAGAAAGGATATAATGAAGGACTTTGGAATAGTCTTGTTTGTGAGAGAAAGTGCAATATTATACTGTATGATATTTATGTACTATTGATATTTAATGTGTATGGTGTACATGTAGTACGTTAAATTTTGTGTCTGTTAATACATGTGTGGAACTGTAATTAATGTATGTGGAATTTTAATGGATCTCACTGAAAATGAGTTTCGACTCAGTTGAGTAACCAATTCATTATTAATAATAAATAAAATTTTTACTACTAGTTTTCTAAAATAAACTGAAATGATTAAAACAGCTGTTCACACAGGACTGCCTTCAATAAGTGTACTCATTCAACAGGACATGAGAAACTGCTACATTTTTAATTTATTTATTTGTATAAAATCGGATTTACAGACCTTTGAGTCAGGGACTCATTTACAAAGGCGCCTCGTCAAAGTGAACGAAGACATACAGTGACAAAATAGGATAGTGTATAAAATAGCATTAACAGCATACAGGGTTACAAATAAAGCGCATTTCCATCATACATAATTACATGATTTCAGGCGGGAGGCCAGACAAGTCTTAAAAGACAAAGAACCTCTGTGCGTAAACACTGAGGCAAGGGTTACCCCAAAGGGCATTTGGCTGGGAAGCCAAGTTTCAAGAAAATACAAAATCACATGCCCCCACAATGCAAAGCATCATGGGCTGCATATACAAATCACCACAGAATGTTATGCTGGTCCAACTTTAAGCAGAATTGCATGGTGCAAAAAGCCTCTCACACAGTTTGCAAGAGTGCTAACAGAAGACATGAACACGTGTTTCATCTACCAGGACTCATCAGTATGCCTCGTCTATTGACACTCCAGTGGAATGGACCAGCTACCCTAAGGCAGTGTGCCTGGGATATATGTGGTGAACCCATTTAAATAAAAACTATTTAAAAGACAAGAACCTCTGTGCGTAAACACTGAGGCAAGGGTTACCCAAAGGGCATTTGGCTGGGAAGCCAAGTTTCAAGAACATACAAAATCACACATGCCCCCACAATGCAAAGCATCATGGGCTGCATATGCAAATCACCACAGAATGTTATGCTGGTCCAACTTTAAGCAGAATTGCATGGTGCCGAAAAGCCTCTCACACAGTTTGCAAAGAGTGCTAACAGAAGACATAGACACGTGTTTCGTCTACCAGGACTCATCAGTATGCCTCGTCTATGACACTCCAGTGGAATGGACCAGCTACCCCTAAGGCAGTGTGCCTGGGATATATTGTGGTGAACCCATTTAAATAAAAAACTATTTAAAAGACAAGAACCTCTGTGCGTAAACACTGAGGCAAGGGTTACCCCAAAGGGCATTTGGCTGGGAAGCCAAGTTTCAAGAACATACAAAATCACACATGCCCCCACAATGCAAAGCATCATGGGCTGCACATGCAAATCACCACAGAATGTTATGCCTTAGGGGTAGCTGGTCCATTCCACTGCAGTGTCAAACAGACGAGGCATACTGATGAGTCCTGGTAGGACGAAACACGTGTCTACGTCTTCTGTTAGCACTCTTTGCAAACTGTGTGAGAGGCCTTTTGGCACCATGCAATTCTGCTTAAAGTTGGACCAGCATAACATTCTGTGGTGATTTGCATGTGCAGCCCATGATGCTTTGCATTGTGGGGGCATGTGTGATTTTGTATATTCTTGAAACTTGGCTTCCCAGCCAAATGCCCTTTGGGGTAACCCTTGCCTCAGTGTTTACGCACAGAGGTTCTCTGTCTTTTAAATAGTTTTTATTTTAATGGGTTCACCACAATATATCCCAGGCACACTGCCTTAGGGGTAGCTGGTCCATTCCACTGGAGTGTCAACAGGCGAGGCATACTGATGAGTCCTGGTAGGACGAAATACGTGTCTATGTCTTCTGTTAGCACTCTTTGCAAACTGTGTGAGAGGCCTTTCGGCACCATGCAATTCTGCTTAAAGTTGGACCAGCATAACATTCTGTGGTGATTTGCACAGACAAGTCTTAGGTTACAAACAGAGTGCAATTCCATAATACAGGCTACATGAGTTCAGACGATAAGTCAAAATGGTCACAGGTTACAGAAACAATGTTACAGAGGGACTAGGCCTCCGGGAGACATAGGCCGTTCAACAAATAGTGTAACTGGGTATGCACAGGCTGGCCTCAGCGATTCAGTAAGATCGTACTGGGTATGTATAGGCTGGGGTCAATCCAGGGATGGGTATGGATGGGCCCCTGTGGGTGGTGTTGGAGATTTTACTGTGAGGACACTGTGTAAGGAGTATTATTACATCATAGCACTATTAATGTTAAGACAAAACAGGCTGCCCTTGAAAAATGCATTCATTACCAATATTTTTTTCACTATGGAAATTTTATGAACAATAAAAATAACGTTTTTTGTAACATGGGTTCCTAAAACACTGTCTTCTGATTCGTCCAAACAGGTCACCTGACCGTGAATTAATGTCTGATATACCCAAAGTTGCATGGTCACGTGGCTTTATTTCACTGTTTCTTTAGGCAAAACTCTAACAAAACATTGCCCATGTTACAAAAGGATTAACCCACGACAGGGTATGGGTTTACCGAGCATTAATCCATGCCTGGGTGGTTGTAATCACTCAGCTTTGCCTCATGATTCCAACCCCCCGCAGGCATGGATTAATGCTCAGTAAACCCATACCCCGTCGTGGGTTAATCCCTTAATTCAGGCCAAAATTCTAGACAGCAGAACATATGCAAACACCATCATTCAGAGGAGCACCAATATTGCTGAAGGATGGGTGCAAAATCTCACTTAAAAGGGAGAATGTACAGAAGGACCATCCTCTCCAGGTATATTTTTCATGGGCTAGAGAAGAGGACCGGCAAAGGAGGGTGGATATAGCTAATGTAGCATACAACCAAATTGTATTCTATGTAGAGTATGTACAATAAGGCGTAGCCATGAAAAAAGGTAACACCATGTGTGGTAATAAAAAAGGTAACATAATGTGTGGTAATAAAAAAGGTAACACAATGTGTGGTAAAAAAGGTAACACCATGTGTGGTAATAAAAAAGGTAACACAATGTGTGGTAATAAAAAAGATAGCACAATGTGTGGTAAAATCTATCAATTAATCAATCAATCAATCAAAATCTTTATTTAACCAGGCGATCACTGTTGAGCATAACTCATTTTCGAGGTGGACCTGGGGTATACAGGATACAAACAGGTCAGAAGATATACTGAATAATATACAATGCAGAAAATGTGACACTAGAAAAATATGAACAGGTATTAGCAACCACAAGCATGTACAGTAAGACAGTTGTAATGTGTAAAAAGGTAACAACGTGTGGTAATAAAAAAGGTAACACCATGTGTGGTAACAAAAAAGGTAACAATGTGTGGCAAAAAAGGTAACAGTGTGTGGTAACAAAAAAAGTAACATAATGTGTGGTATTAGAATAGATTTTTAAGAAGGGAAAGACAAACTCTGCATGATGATTTAGTGTATATTTGTATAAATCTCCTACCATGTAATGTACTTCAACCAGTGGGTGACCCCCTCAGGTTACAATTGTGGTGTACACACATATAATTCAATCACTCAATCATCAAATAAGAAATACAAATGTCTCAATTCAAGACTATAAAAAGTAGAACAAAGGCATCTAACATTGTAAAGGAGTCCTAATTCAGAATGTAGCCTCAATTCTGCCTGGGGGAAAAAAAGAGAGGGGGGAGGGAAGGGGGAGAAACAGAGTGCACACACACACACACACACACACACACTTACACATCGATAGGCTGCATCTAAGTTGTGTCAAGATGTAAAATATCAACTTTCAGTGAAGGAAAATGGGAGACACCATGAAATAACACACATTTATGAAAACAATCCCTCTTTATAGCAGCAACAGTTGTTCACACCAACTTTCTCTTGAACTTTTCCCCCTGAAAGGTTAGCATTCAGGAAGCTCAGCTGCTGTCTAACAAACTTAATTAATCAAAAAGTCATTTCCGAGCTGTAACTATGAATAAAAGTGCTTCAAGTACGGCAGCACGCCGACAAGTTAATCAAAATGCTAATGCGGTACAAATTAAAGTTGTGATTAACATTTCACAGTAGCTGCTTGAGCAAATTGATCACACAAATGGGTTAAGCATTACTCATTTCCTCCTGGCCCAAAATGGGAAAAGGTTTGTCATGGGCTGGAGATGGATTGTTCACCAGCAACGTATCCTCATTAAACTGTCACTAGGCCTGCCAGAAACCGGCTTCAAAACAAATGAAAAGCCTCACAAAAATATTTTTGTTGGGTCTTAAAAATGGTAATTTGCTTCAAGATTTACCAACAGATATCTGCAGAAGTTTCCACTACACACACACACACACACGTTAGTCTTCATTACCAGCGTTCTGGTACAGGTTACTGCTGCGTTCATTTGCATGCTGCAGATCCGAAATTAGAGTTCAATCTGTGTAAAATTCTTTTTAAGATACCTTTTGTTTGACAGAGCACTGATGGAACCTGGTCGAATATGAAGTACTATATAAAACCTGCAATAGCCATACACCAGTAAGTTAATGATTTGGGGCAAGATGTGGCTTGGACACTTAACAATGCTAGAGTCATCATTTTTTTTTTTTTTTTAGCATCATTATTTTAGCAATATGCCAAATCCAGAGAGTGTGTTACTCTGCTTGATGGATAGGGCCACCTTTAGCCTCAGACATTAGTAACCCATAAACATGAATTGTGTTTTTTACATACAGTATCAAACGCGCTTGATGGTGACACAGTAGTGACACTTACATTTGAGTTAATGCAAATTTTTAAGTAAGTTTCCAGTTTACTGTACATTTTTCCCCCATTTTCCTCAACTTCTACCAAACCCTACTCCTGAACAAATACAGCTGTGAATCCTATACTTTAGTAGGGAGCATAACTCACTGTGACAGAGTCTCTTGCATCATTCAACTACGTGGTGGAGGTGCTATACAGCCATGTGACTGCCCCCTCAACTTCTCTAATATGCCTACACTCCATAAGTCAAGGAAACAAGAAACCATATCCTGCCCTCAAATGTGGGTTTCCTGCATTTCTCATAAATCAGGGATGTAGCCACCCTGATTGCCCAGCTCTAGCACATTGTGCTACAATGCAGGCGACAAAAGACTGGCAGTGAGAACCAGTGTCTGCTTGTCTGGTGGCCCATGGGCAGGAGGGGAGTGGATGCTGACCACGACAGTGCTTCCTGGCCTGAGGGAGACAGACACCACCTTTGTTCTCAAAGCAATACCAAAGGCAGGCCCAGATGGGCTTGTGGCACTTGCATGCCTGCTTCCTCCATTAGGGAGCTATGAATCTGGATGTGGGCTCCGCAACATAAGATAAGCTTTTTAAGTGACCGGCGGGGTTTGGAGGTTATGGGATGAGGCACAGACTGGGGCCAGCTAGGGTGTAAAGGAGAAGACAAAGTCACTTGCCTGGAACTATTGTTCACTACTGGTATTTCTCCAACAACCACACTTGTGCCATCATCTGATCATACCATAAGTCCTTAAAAAGCCTAACTGGCTAGAGCTTCAGCTCTTCCCCCTCTAGCTCTTGTTCTCACCCCTCTCTGCCATAGATCTTTCAACAGAACTGCAGGAATGTCAGGCATTTCAAAAGGTAACTGGTAACCAGGGACAGTTAGCAGCCAAGGGAGGCAGGGCAACTTAGCATGACTGTAGAAGGAATACCAGTAGTAAAAATAGAAATTATGTACCTATCGTAATTCTTGATCCTCTTGGACGAAATCTCCACCACTGATTCACACTAATGGGATCTACGCCGGAGGCACTAGGACTCAGCGGGAGCAAACTTTTTTCAAGAGGGTCGGCGCCAGAGGTGACGTTGTGAGGAAGCGGCACTGCAAGCCACGGCTCGTGCGATAAAGACTACCTCGGCGTCAACCCTCCAACCGCCTCAGTACCTTTTTTCCGAGGAGGTGCAGTGTAACTAACCGAGAGGGACTAACCTAACAAAAATGGACATAAGATAGTCCGAATGACCCGTGTAAGAAGGGTCAACAATAGAGTATTCACAGCCCAGCCATTGAGGGAGTGAAGACCAGAAACAATCGTGAGCTCGGGGGATGGTGGGTGGGTGGGTGTGTGAATGAGTGGTGGAGACTTAGTCCAAGATCAAGAATTATGGTAGGTATGTAATTTCCATAACTTCCTGGACATAAAGTCTCCACCACTCATCCACACTAGTGAGAGAGTACCGAGCTAATAATCCCCCGAGACGGGTGGCAGGAAAAACTAACAGCTCACATACTTAGGACATAAGTCCTTTAAGAATAGTCCTAGCAAATGACAGATGTCACCTGGCATGACATCCAAAGCATAGTGCTTAATGAAGGTATGCACTGTGCTCCATGTAGCCACATTGCAAATATCTGCAATGGGCACGTTGCAGATTTCCACCAGAGATATTCAGAAGAGACAGAGCAGGCAGGAAGGGAGGAGGAGTGGCACTGTATGTGAAAAATGACATAAGGGCCACACAGATCCAGGAGGAACAAAATGGGGGAGAGATACTGTGGGTTAAGCTGGAAAGGAAAATGGGGCTAGCCATCCGCACAGGTGTGGTCTATAGACCACCAGCCCAGGAGGAAGAAACAGATAGGGAGCTGATGCTAGCCATCCAAAGGATGGCAGACAAGGATGAGTAGTACTGGTTGGAGACTTCAATATACCAGGCGTGGACTGGAGCATCCCAGCAGCAGCATCAACTAGGAGCAGATTTATCCTGGACTCCTTCAGGGTGCCTTCCTCAAGCAACTGGTCATGGAACCAACTCGGCAGAAGGCAATACTGGACCTGTGCTCACAAACAGGGACAGTGTGATGGGGTAACAGTGGGGAGCACCTGGGTAACAGTGACCACCAGTCATTGTGGTTTGAAATCACAGAAAGAGCAGAACCAAACCACACAAAAACACGATCCTGGATTTTAGGGGCAGACTTTGGGAAAATGGGGAGATACTTGAAAGAGGCATTAAGGGAATGGGACAGGAATCAGGGATTGAGGAACAGTGGGCAGTATTTAAAATGGGGATTATAAGAACAACAAATTATGCATTAAGCAGGTTAGCAAGAGGAAAAGAAAGAGGAGACCATTATGGTTTTCCAAAGAGGTAGCAAAGAAAGTGAAAGCCAAAAGATTGCATTCAGGCAATACAAAAAGACACAGGCAGAAGGGGATAGGGAGAAGTACCAGGAGAAACAAAGGGAGGCAGGAAGTCAGTAAGGGAAGCCAAAGCTCAGACAGAAGAACACATTGCAAAATCAGTGGTTAAAGGGGACAAAACCTTTACAGGTACATAAGTGAAAAAGAAGGACAAGGAGGGATAGTGAGACTGAAGGGGAGGATGGGGCATGTGGAGAGATGACAACAGTAAAGCTGACATATTGAACAGGTATTTCTGCTCAGTCTTTACTAAGGAAGAGGGGTAATGGGTCTGAAGGGAGTACAAGGGTGAGAATGGTGCAGAAATGGACACAAGTCCCTTTACACGGAAAGGGTCCTGAAGGAACTGGAAGTAATAAGAGCTGATAAAGCAATGGGGCCAGATGGGGTGCACCTAGGGTCCTTAAAGAACTAAGAGAGGTGGTGGCTGAACCTCTGGCTATCCTGTTCAGCCAATCACTGAAACAGGGAGGTACCAAAGACTGGAGGACAGCAGATGTAGTCCCCTTATACAAAAGTGGGAACAAAGAGGAAGCAGGGAACTACAGACCAGTCAGCCTCACCCGGTAGTGGGAAAGATCATGGAAGCACTACTGAAGGAGAGATTGGTGGAACATCTGGTTGTCAATGGACTACAGGACCCAAGGCAGCATGGTTTCACCAGGGGAGGTCATCAGACCAACCTCATTGAATTTTTGACTGGGTGACTAGGGAGGTGGATCAGGGAGGGCAGGACATGGCCTATCTGGACTTCAGCAAGGCCTTGACACTGTGCCACATAGAAGACTATTACACAAACTGGGGAATATGGGTGTGGGCAGGACAGTAGTGTGGTGGGTAGGTAACTGGCTGGGTGGCAGGACACAGAGGGTGGTGGTAAATGGCTGTCACTCCACAGAGGGAAGAGTGACCAGTGGGGTACCACAGGGATCAGTGCTGGGACCGGTCCTATTCAACATCTTCATCAGTGACATTGCACAGGATATAGAAGGCAGAATTTCACTGTTCGCTGCTGACACAAAGCTCTGTAACAGAGTAGACACACCAGAGGGTGTAGACAGAATGAGAAGGGACCTGCAGAAACTTGAAGAATGGTCAAGGGTTTGGCAGTTGAAATTCAATGCAAAGAAGTGCAAGATAATGCATATGGGGCACAAAAACCCTGGCACAATATATCAGTTGGGGGTGAGGATATAGCATGCACCAAGCAGGAAAGGGATCTTGGGGTTGTCATCTCTGATGACCTCAAGGTAGGGAAACAGTGTGACAAGGCATCAGGTAAAGCAAATAGGATGCTGGGATGTATAGGCAGGGGCATCACCAGCAGGAAAAGGAGGTCATAATTCAGCTATACAAGACACTAGTGAGGCCCCACCTGGAGTACAGTGTACAGTTCTGGAGACCATACCACGTAAGGACATAGACAGGGTAGAGAAGGTTCAGAGGAGGGCAACAAAGATGGTGCATGGGTTGCATCACAAGTCCTATGAAGACAGGTTGAAGGAACTGAACATGTACTCCCTGGAGAGAGAGGAGGAGAGGGGATATGATAGAGACATACAAGTATCTTACAGGGAGGAACAGGTGCAGGAAAACACTATTTTTAAGCAAAAAGATGTTTCAGGACTAGAGGGCATGGGATGAAGTTGGAGGAGGATGATTCAGAGGAAACATGAGAAAGAATTTCTTCACAGAACGGGTGGTGGACAAGTGGAACACCCTGCCAGAGGAAGTGGTGGGGGCTGAAACAATCACGAGATTTAAGAATGCATGGGATAGACATAAAGGAATTCTAGAGGTCAGGGGTAAGGGGAAATAGACTTCTAGGAAAACAAACTGAACTTACAAGCTCAAATGGGCAGACTAGGTGGGCCATAGGCCCTTATCTGCCGACACTGTCTATGTATCTATGTAGATGCCGCGACCGCTCTAGTAGAGTGAGCGTATACTCTGCATTCCAGCTTAACCCGTGCCATAGAATAGCAGTGACAGAGGCATGTTACTAGCCACACTGAAATGAACCTAATAGTGACAGGTTGACCCAGCCGGGTCTCACTGAAGGAAACAAACAGTTGTTGAGCCTTGCAAATGTCTTTTGTTCTATCCACATAGAATCGCAGCACTCGCTTAACATCCAAAGAATGAAGGGCACATTCTCCTTCATTCTGAAAATTAGCAAAGTAGGTAGGCAGGCAGGACTAAAGGTTGGCTTAGATGAAATTCTGAGACAACCTTAGGGAGAAACTTCGGTGAGTCCTAAGAACTACTTTGTCTTTATGAAATACAGTGTAAGGGGTGGGGGTGGGGTGGGGGGTGTCTGTGACCAGAGCGTGTATTTCAGAAACTCCACCGACAAGGAAGCCATTTTCCAAGTGAGGAACTTCAACTCGCAGGTAGCTAGAAGCTCGAAAGGTTTATGAGTCAACAGGTCTAGCACAAGGTTAATGTCCCAGGCTGTGACTGGACATCTGATAGGAGGTCTCGTATGTAGAATACCCTTAAGAAACCTCTTAACTACAGGTAACTGAGCCAGAGACAAGGACTGTACCGGCTCATGATAAGCCGAAATTGCACAGAGTTGAACTTTGACTGTAGAGTACTGCAGACCTGAATGTGACAGGTCTAAAAGGTACTCCAAAACTTTATTTGGTGGACAGGAAAAAGGGTTCGAAGAGGATTTTACACACCAGAGAGATAAATGCTTCCATTTGGCTGTATAGGTTTTTCTACTGGCTGGCTTACGTACAGCCAAGAGAATATCTGAAACTCTACAGGAGACATTGAATATCTTCATGTCTATCTCTTCAGGAGCCAAGCATAAAGTTGAAGCGCCTTCAGATTGGGATGGACCATGGGACCTTGGGTCAGCAGGTTCGTCTGAAGGGGAAATGCTTTCGGGGGGGTTTCCGACAGACTGTTGAGCACCGGGAACCACACAGTATCTGTCGAGGCCAGAAGGGAGCAATGAGAATCATTCTGTCCCCCTGACACTCGAATTTGAGAAGTACCCTCTGAATTAGGGGAAGAGAAGGAAAGGCATATAGAAAGTGTTTTGTCCACTGCAGCCTGAACGCATCCTGACAGAAAATGCCAGGTCCTGGATTTCTGGAGTAGAAGAGAGGCAGTTTTGCGTTGAGTGGCGATGCAAAAAGGTCCAGGTCTGGAATTCCCCACTCTCTGAAGAGTGACTGAGCGACTGTTGAGTCGAGAGACCACTCGTGAAGATCTGTCTCCGTTCTGCTGAGACGGTCTGCCACTTTGTTCTGCACTCCTGGCAGGTAAACCGCGTGGATTATAGCCCTGTGCTCCAGGCACCATTCCTACACTCTCATAGCTTAATTGCATAATGGGTAAGAGTGTGCACCGCTCTGCTTGTTGATGTAATACATCACTGCTTTGTTATCTATTTGAAGGAGAATGTTCTTGTGACAGAGTATGTCCTTCAAGGTCTGGACCACATAGAGGACAGCTCTCATTTCCAGGACGTTTATGTGAAGCTAGGACTCGGCCTGAGTCCACGTACCTTGAGTGTGGAGGTTCTGGCAGAGAGCTCCCCACCCCATCAGGGACGCATCCATGGTAATGGAGAACTGATGATCCAGAGGAGCAAAGGGATACCCTTCCAGAAGGTTATCCTCCTGCGACCACAAGGTGAGTGACCTTCTTAGAGGTTCTGTCACCTTGATGGGAAAGGACTGAGGATGAGTGGTTGGGGACCACCAAGTACTGAGCATCCACCGAGAGGTCTCATGTGGAGACATGCTAGAGGTACAGTGAACACCAAGGATGCCATGAGACCCAGCATCCGTTGCATCGAGATAACTCGATTTGAGCTGTTTTCCCTGATGTACAGGGCCATCTGTAGGATATCGCTCCTTCTGTCCTCTGGGAGAAAAGCATACAGGAAGTGTCCAGCAGAGTTCCAATGAAGAAGAGTTTCTGGGATGGCTGCCACTGCGATTTGTTGAGATTTGGCAGGACTCCCATGGACGTGAGGAAGTCTGAAGCTGTGGCTACAGCGTCCAGCGTTTCCTGTCTGGAGGGACTTGCTAGAAGCCAGTCATCCAGATATGGGAATACTTGAATTCTGATTTTCCTGAGATGCGCCGTGAGAATTGCACAACACTTTGTAAAAACTTGTGGCGCCAAGGATAGCCCAAAGGGCAGGACTCTGGCCTGCTAATGTTGACCCAATGCCACAAACCTTAGGTATTTGTGGTGCTTTGGGTGTATAAAAACGTGTTGGTAGGCACCCTAGATGTCCAGGGAGGCTAGCCAATCGTGTTGATGAATCAAAGGTAGAAGGGTACCTAGAGATATCATATTGAACTTTTCCTTGTGAAGGAATTTGTTAAACTTTCTGAGATCCAGAATGGGGCGCATGCCGCCAGTTTTCATCAGAACTAGAAAGTAATGGGAGTAGAATCCTATGTTTCGTTGGTCTGTCGGAACTACTTCTACTGCCCTGTTGTTCAGAAGGCCTTGTACCTCGGAAGCAAGAAGGTCTGATTGTACTGTTGACAGCCTGGGCTGTTGCTTGGGAGGATGATCTGGGGGGGGATTTCTGAAAGACTGAGTGAGTACCCCTCACGAATTATTCGAAGGACCCATTTATCTGATGTTATAGACTTCTACCGGTCATAGAACTGAGACAGATGTCCTCCCACCACTAAGGAAGAGTCCCCCTCGGGCAGTTGAGGTGGGACCTGGGCCAGGAACTCAAAAGGTGGCACTTGTGCCTTCTGCTGGGTTTTATTTTGTGGCTGAAGGGTGTGATTTATGTTAAAACCTCCCGCCTTTGCCCCGAAAGGACTGACGGTTGTGAAATTGATGCTTGTTGGCATCCCCCCCCCCCCGAGAGGGGGCAGGTGTGGGTCGAGCTGTCTTAATGGCTGACCTAGTCTTCTGTGTGGCCTCCAGAACTTGTTCCACCTGGGGTCCAAACAGACACATACCGTCGAAGGGTAAGGCCATGACCTGCTGCTGGGCATCATTCATTAAACCCAAAGTATGTAACCAAGAGTGGTGATGGGTACAAATGCCCGCTGCCACCGCTCAAGAAGCAGTATCGAAAGCGTCCATTGCAGCTTTAACTTGTTGGTTATTGGACTTGATACCCCTGGTTATGGTGTGAAGTAGTTCTGAATTAGTTTCCAACTCAGGCAGAGCTTCTACCATTTGCTTGAGCGAATGCCAAAGGACATACTCATATTGAGAAAAACAGCCCTGGTACCTGACAATACGCATACCCAGGGTGGAGGCAGCAAAGACTCTCTTACCTAAGGTGTCTATCTTACGAGATTATTTCTTTATAGGCCGGGCTGTAGATGCCTGAGGAGGACAACCTTGTCATTCTCTGTTAAGACTACAATGGGATCGGTACTTATGGCTGTCTACCGGATCTCCCCCACCCCGGACAAAACCCTGCTGCCCATTTTTATTGGCTGCTAAAAATCCTTAACAAAGAAATGGATGACCAAAGACATCCCTACGTACAAGATCGGAGGTGAATAGTGATATCTATATATCAGATAGAAAATATCACTGTTAAACTTAATAACCAAACTCATAAGTTTGCCACACTTTGGCAGAAATGGTCACTTTGTCAAGCAAGAGTTGATCCTGATTTTTGCCCATAACATGCTGGCCACTGGGGAGAGGAAATTAGTAACATGGAACTCTTGAGCTGCTAAATTTAACAAAGAATATTTAATCCTTTCTTAATGCTTGACTGTATTAACTGCAAAGATCTATATATATACATGAAGAAAAAATTACTCACCTTAGTAATGTTGTTTCTTCTAATGGAGTCTTGCTATATTATGACATATGCAGTGAGTCCCAACCTTCGAACTGCTGCGGAGGTGAAAGACTTAACTTTCCATGCCAGGCATGGAACTTTGTGTACGAGCTAGGTTGAAAGCTCTGTCTGTTGTTCTTCAAACTCAAACTGTCAGATCTTTACAAGCAAAACTTACTAAGGTTCTGTGTGGAAGCTGTAAATCTACACTAGCCAACTGGCTACTAAATATAAGAACACATTTTTTGGTCCCAAAACAAAGACTCAAGTCAGGGGATCCAAAAAAATAAAAACACAACACCTGAACACCCAAAAAAGGAGGGGTGAAAAAACAAGGTGGGCATCTACTAAGTGCCAACACTGCACTGCCCACCCACATCCCAAGAGCAGCGGTTCTGAGAGGAGCAGGCAGGGGGGGAGGTCATAATATAGCAAGGCTCCATTAGAAGAAACAACATTACTAAGGTGAGTAATTTTTCTTCAAACAACATGAAGTCTTGCTATGTTATGACTATATCTAGACTCTTAACAGCAGTACCTCCATGGAGGAGGGACAGAACCTACTTAGGAAATAGGCTCTGAAGCACAGCTGTGTTAAAACCGAGCATCACCCCAGCCTGGATGTCCAGGGAGTAATGCTTGATAAAAGTGTAAACTGTTTTCCAGGTAGCTGCTTGACATATCTCTAGGATAGGGATGTCCCTGGCAGCAGCCAGAGATGCAGCTGTACCTCTGGTAGAGTGAGCCCTCAGGCCTGAGGGAGGAACCTTACCCAGTTTTTCATAGCAAAATTGGATACAAGAGACAATCCACCTGGCAATGGATCTTTTAGTGGCAGGTTTCCCTTTACCAACCTCACCATACGTGAGGAACAGTTGGAGGGAGTCAAACCTGTGACCCTTGGTATGGTCTATGTAGTAACTAAGGGCTCTTTTGACATCTAAACTGTGCAGTCTCCTCTCGCCAGAGGAGGAATGGTCAGTGAAGTACACACGGAGAGACACAGATTGATTAAGGTGGAAGTCTGAAACCACCTTAGGCAAGAACTTTCTGTTAGTCCTGAGGACCACCTTATCTCTATGAAAGGAGATAAAATCAGGCTCCACTGACAAAGCTTGTAATTCACTTATGCGTCTGGCAGAAGTGATGGCTACCAAAACACAGTTTTCCAAGTCAAGTACTTAAGCTCTGCTGAAGACAAGGGCTCAAAAGGGGGTTGCATAAGCTGGGCAATGCAAATATTAAGATCCCAGGCAGGGGCAGGGTCCCTGAATGGAGGGTTGGTGTGAAGCAACCCCTTGAAAAACTTGGAGAATACAGGATGAGCTGAAAGAGAAGAGGGTTTACCAGCTGATAAGAAAGCAGACACGGCTGCCAGGTGCACCTTTAAGGTAGCTGGTCTCAGCCCCAAAGTATTCAAATGCACCATATAATCCAGGACTATGGGTAAGTCAGCAGATTCTGGGGAAATGTGCTTGCCAGAGCACCATATGGAAAACCTCTTCCATTTGGAATTATAAGTAGCCCTGGTGGAAGGCTTCCCAGAAGCCTTCAAGATATCCAATACACCTTGGAAGAGGCGTAGGTCAGCAACTCCAACTCTTCAAGAGCCAGGCCTTGAGATTGAGGGATTTGAGATTGGACCAAACTCTCCCTGAGCACAGGTTAACAGGTTGTGATTCCAGGGAAGAGACAGGGAAGGTGAACTGCTAAGGACATAAGGATGGGTACCAGGGCTGTCTGGCCCAATCTGGAGCAATCAGGATCATCTTGCAGGGGTTGAGATCTGATTTTGGCTAGCACCTTGAACAGAAGAGGAAAAACATGAGAAACTTCCTTCCCAATTGAGAAGGAAGGCATCCACGGGACTGAGCCCAACACTGGGGCCTGCAACAAAAAGGAAGTGGGTGATTGTCTGGGGCTGCAAAAAGATCTATCTGCGGGGTGCCCCATCTGGCAAATACTACCTCCAGTACTAGGGGATCCAGTGACCATTCGTGATGGCCCTGGAAATCCTGCTGTGAGCATCTGCCAGGACATTGTACTTGCCTGGGAGGTGAACTGCCGTAAGGGAAGTGTTCAGGGAATAAGCCAGAGACCACAACTTCATTGCTTCGGTGCACAAGGCCGTAGACCGAGTGCCTCCTTGCTTGTTGATGTACCACATTGTGGTGGTGTTGTCTGTTCTGACCTGTACAACTTTGTTCTGAACAGATGTGGAAAAAACTTGAAGTGCTAGAAAAACTGCTCTGAGTTCCAACAGGTTGATGTGGAGCAGAGATTCCTGAGGGGACCACAATCCCTGGGTAGTGAGGTCGCCCATGAGAGCACCCCACCCCAAGAGGGATGCATCTGTAGTAAGGATTAAGGGTGAGACTGAGGGATGAAGGGGACCCCCTGTCTCAGATTGCTCTGGTCCTGCCACCACTGAAGGGCTTGGATCAGGGTTCGAGTCACTGGGATCAATTTGGTTAGAGGGTCTCTCCTTTAAGACCAAAAGGCTCTCAAATGGAACTGGATGTCCCTCATCTGAAATCTTGCTCCCTGCACCACTGCTGTAGAAGCAGCCATGTGCCCCAGGAGCTGCAGAAAATGCCTTGCTGGTCGAGAGACCTGCAGGGTGAAGGAGGAGGCCAGAGAGACCAGTGTTCTTGCTCTTTCCAGAGGAAGGAAGGCTCTGGCCTCTTTTGTGTTCAGTTCTGCACCTATGAAGGTGAGAAGCTGGACAGGCTCTAGAACTGACTTTGGAGGATTGAGAAGGAAACCTAGAGATGTGAGCAGTTGCTGAGTTACCTGAAGATGTAGTTTGACTTGGTCTGGAGACTGGCTTACTATAAGCCAGTCGTCCAGGCAAGGAAGATGGCAATCTTGCCTTCTTAAGTGGGCAACTGCTACTGCCAGGCATTTTCTGAATACCCTCGGGGCAGAGGTGAGGCGAAGGGCATTGCTCTGAACTGATGGCCTGAGAGCAGTTCGAATCTGAGGTACTTTCGATGGGAGCTTCTGATAAGAACATGGAAGTAGGCATCCTTGAGGTCCAGGGCGCTAGCCAGTCTCCTGGCCTTAGAGAGGATAAAATAATTCCCAGAGTCACCATTTTGAATTTTGGTTTTAAAAGGTGCTTGTTTAGGTATCTGAGATCCAGGATGGGCCGCCATTCTCCTGTCTTTTTTGGGGTAAGGAAGTACCTGGAATACAACCCTTTGCCCTGGTGTGAGGGGTGGAACCCTTTCCACAGCTCTGAGAGCCAGGAGGTAGAAACTTCTGTTTCTAGGGCAAGTGCCTCTGATGGATTTGCAGGTGGAAAGGACCTGGTTCTCATCTTTGGAAATTTTTTGAAGCTGAGAACCAGCCCTGGCTTACTACTTCCAGGACCCACTTGTCTGATGTTAAAGACTTCCAGTCCTGGACAAAGTAAGCCAGCCTGCCCACAGATAGTGGAGAATCGGCCTTGGCCACTCCATCAGGGTGCCTGCTTGGCAGGGGCTTTAGGCTGAGGGGTGGAAGCAGGTCTGCTTGTACCCGTCCTGCCTCTCCCTCTAAAGAACCCCTCTGGGCATAGCTGAAGAGAAGGCCTGGGCTTGGTAAAAGGCCTATGAAAAGGTCTGCCCCTGCCCTGGAAGGCTGCCTTTGAGGGTGGCTTGCCTTTCCTTGGCCTGTGCACTCCTATAGGTGGTCCTATACTCATCCATTTTCTTCATGTAATTCTCTGTCTGCTCCCAAAACAGAGAATTACCCACAACAAGGAAAATCCATGGCCTTAGTCTGGGTATCCTGTGACAGGCTAGTACATCTGAGCCAAGCCATTCTGCGAAGTGCCACAGATGTAGCCATGACTCTTGATGACACATCATTAGAGTCCACTGCAGCATGGAATTGCACCTTAGATGCCTCAATACCATCAGCAGCCACCTGCTCCAGCTCCTTGGCAAGCTGGCCGGGACCTGTTTTGCTAGAGCCATAACAGTATCCCATCTGATTTCTGATATCTAGCAACATAAGCCATATAATTTGCCGTCTGAGTCCCAAGGATGCTGCCATGTACTGTTTCTTTGCCATAGCATCAATCCTCCTGGAGTCCTTGTCAGGGGGGTGTGAAGCCAAGGGAATATTAGCCTTGTCACGCCTGCACTACCCCAACATGGCTGCATTGTTGTGTAAGGAACGCCGTATTAGAGCCTGACAATGTGTACCTCTTGTCCATTCTTTTATCCACAGGAGGTACAGTGTGAGGAGTTTTTAGAATTTTTACTGTCTGTTTCCCAAAAGATTTATGCAAAGGAATAGACAGACTCCTAGACTCTGGGATATCCATCATTTCTACATAGTCAGGCTCCTCTTGATCATCCACAGCTTCCTCCATAGGGAGCTGGAGGGTTTCAGCCACTTTTTTATAAAACATAAAATGAGAGGGGGACTCAGAAAGCCTAGGGGGAGACACTCCTGAAGGTCTGTCTGGGGAGATGTCCGGTTCAATGGGCACATCCAGACTTTCAAATCCACATTCACTCTCCTTATACTCCTCTTCCCCCTCCTCCGGTTCATAAAATTCCTCTAAAACATATTCTTGAACTGGTGGAACCGACCGAACCGTACGCTTACCTGATGGTGCCAGTTCGGTCGGAACCGGGGAAAGCAACTGGACAATTTTAATCACTTTGGCTATTTCTTCAGCGGTTGGAGATGGAAATTTTGGCTCCACACCTGCTGATTTTCTAGTCCTTTTGCTGGAACCGACTCCTCTGAGTCGCTCTCCTTTGCCCGAGAAGTCTCGCCTGGTCAGAGGCGCCCTCCGTTCGGTTACAACCGAACCGGGCTGGCCATCCGGGTCAGCAGACTTCTTGGCCTCTCTTTCCCTGAGCCTACCAACTCTCTTATCCAGGGTAGCTGCAGGAAAATTTTTGCAAATATGGCAGTCTGCATTGAGGTGGTCAAACCCCAGACAATAAACACAGGTGGTGTGGGGGTCAGCCTTGGCAAAGGCTTCCCCACAAACACTGCAGTGTTGAAACCCAGTGGGCCCAGTTTTTCTTTTGGGTTTCTCAGACATAGTGCCAGCCTAACCAAAACTTGCCCGTTTATGGCAATCCGCCAAGCAAGACCCTCTTATCGGTTCCCAACCGTGTCACAGGTCGTGGAAAAACCGTAATGAAATCCGTTTTTTTTAGAACCGATAAGAACCGGGAACCGCACTCTAAAAGACAGTATTTAATGAATTTTCAACAACCTGATCGGTTCAAACTGAACCGATAATACCGTTTACAAGTTCCACACAGAAATAAATGTAAAACCTATCTAGTACTTACGGTACCACAGACAGAGCTTGAACTGACTGGTTGTGGTTTAAATTCGGTTAAAACACCGAAAAATTAATACTTTAACCGACAAAATGAACCGAGCAGAAGGAGAGATCTCCGGAGCGACTGTTCAGTGAGGCAGAGTAAAGAATCTGACAGTTTGAGTTTGAAGAACAACAGACAGAGCTTTCAACCGAGCCCGTGCTCAAAGTTCCATGCCTGGCATGGAAAGTTAACTCTTTCACCTCCGGAGCAGTTCGAAGGCTGGGACTCACTGCATATGTCATAATATAGCAAGAATTTATGTTGTTTGAATAATGAATGCTTGTACAACAACAAAACTGAAGTAAGTGACAGAAAAACCTTGACTGTAAAATGTCTCCTGATTTAAAAGAAAAAGTTCAATAAAAATACATTAAAAAAAAAAAAAGAAAGACTACAATGGGATCAGCAAAAGCTTGTGAGGCCAAAATGGGTTGATCCTTGGGAGCAGCATACTTCATATCTATGGACTTAGCCGCAGAAGGGATAAGAGCAGGATTGTTCGATACCATCTGAGAAAGGGTCTCAAAAGATGGTTTTACCGGAGGAGTTAAATCCATAGTGCTCTCCGGGACATATAGGTATTGGAGTCTTAAAAGCTTCCCAGGATCGATATCTGTAGTCTGAAGAGAAAGAGTGGAATTTAAATTTTTCAGTAGAGACTTAAAGGAAAGGTCTTCGACCACAGGCTCTGCAGCAGGATTGATTCCTGCTTCTTCAACATCATCAGCCAGCTGAAGATCTGGGTCAGGCTCAAAATCATCTCCTGACAGTCCAGTGGGGACTGTATGGACAGGAAAAGAGTGAAAATCAGAATGAAAAATAGAAGAGGAAGGAATTGGAGTCGAAAAGACCTGGAGAGTGGATGGCGCTGCACCCAGCATCGGCGCACACGAAGAACATGGCGCCGAACACAAGGAAGTTGGCGCCATTGGAAACAGCCCAGCACACAGCGCCGACAACGGGCACAGCACCGAAAGAGCTCGCAGCACCGTGGACAGTGCAGACAGAGTCCACGGTGCTGCAGCCAGCGCCGGCAGAGCCCCCGGTGCCAAGAACGGTGCCGACATACCCCTCGACGCCGTGGATAGTGCCGAAAGAGTCCCCGGCACTGCAGACAGCACCGAGAGTGTCCCAGGGTTATAAAAACTGCGATTTGAGGGGAAAAAAAGGAAAGTTAGCAGGAGATAGAGGCATCAGTGTAGACCCCGGAGCTGCAGCCATGTGAGGGGAGAAACACCCGAGCACGGAGTCGAAGGCACCGAAGAAGGCGCCGCGCGACTAGGAAAGTCCAACCGCCCTATCCAGTCCTTCAAATGGCCCGAAGGCCTCAGAGTGACTGGGCCAGGCAGCTGGACCAACATTCGAGCCCACTGCTCCATAAGAGCAGCCCACAGGTGAAACTGCTCATCGGAAGCCCCTCCAATAGGTGGCACAGGCTCCGATGTCGAAGAGGTCAGCCACCGGAGCCAGAAACCGGCAACTCTGAAGGAGGAGGAAATCGGTGCCTGGCCCCAATGACTGATCATCGAACCGTAGGACACACCAGAAGGCGACCGAGTGATGCCTTCTCTTTCTCGACTTCTGTGCTGAAGAAGAGTCTATATTTAACAGTGCCGAAAATGGGACTGTTTTCTTTTATGCTTTTGGGGTGACCGCCCATCTCCCTAAGCATTGGACCATCTGTTGTCAGACCCACCCTCCGGGAGGGTGGTGGACCAGACCCAGCCCGGCTGACTGAACAGCTTTCATATAAAGTCTCCCTATTGTTACCTGACCCACTCATGATCGACTCCGTCAATGGAGGGCTGAAGACTTCCTTATTATAATCAATAATATTAAATCTAATCGGTACTTGTTTTGAAGATAAATTACAAAACAATAAACTGAAAACTATGCTGCTAGTTTGAAGTTTGACTCCTGGAGAACAGCGAGTCATGACTGAGCACTTGATGGCGGGGGAAAAAGGAACTAAGGTGGTTGGAGGGTCGACGCCGAGGTAGTCTTTACCGCATGAGCCATGGCATGTGGTGCCGACCCTCTTGAAAAAAGTTTGCTCCCACTGGGTCCTAGAGCCTCCTGCGTAGATCCCATTAGTGTGAATGAGTGGTGGAGACTTTATGTCCAGGAAGATCAATAGTTACAGGTGAGTAAAGCAAAGTTACTAAAAATCACCTCCACAGAGATGCACTCTTTTATCTTAGGACTGGAGGTATCTGGACCCTACAGGAGGTAGAATTTTGGGGTTGGCATTCTCCACATGCATGGCACTGTGTGCACATCAAAAGCATAAATAGTGATGCTGGCCCCAACTGTCTCAGTTTCTTTTTCTCCAAGGAGAGCAAGAGAAAGAAAAAGATATCTGAAATGTTTTTTTCTGTTTCTTTTATAAATGCTTAGAAAAGAAAAAGACAAAAAGTTTGAGAAATGGCATGCCTCTAGAATTCCATGACCTTAAACAAGTAGAACCAGAATCGGGTTAACGTAACCCAGAAAGGATTCCCAAAGGGAAAACTGCCAAGCCTGAAGGGAAGGAGGCTGCGAGTAGCACTCAAGATAAAAGAAGACATCTGAATCCAGAGTCCTAGCAAAGGGAACCGAAGACAGGATTCCAACAACTCCAATATGTGGTGAGAATAAACAAACCCCAAAACAAGAATGCACACCATCACCCCCAAAGGTGCTGCTGATTATGGGCTACTGTGTGGGAAAAAAAATCAATCAAAACTGTGCACGACACCAAGTCCCACGGGAGGAATTATAAATTTATTGAACCGACAAAGAAATTTCTCCTTGAGCATGTCTATGTACTTGCAATCGCTGAATTTTTCCTACTGACTGGAGTCTGTATTTTCTTATTCCACTGACATACTGTTGTTGATCTAAAGGTACCTGCTGTATTGTATCCTAATAACCGGAGACCTGTCTGCATGTTAGCCCTAAGTAGTATCTGATTCCATGTTCTCTAATCATGTGATTCTGTGTTGATATTAGTGCTGCTATTATAGCTTGTACTGCCTACTGACTTTTTTTTTTTTTTATTATTATGTTGTGTTTACATACATGCAATTCATTCCGGATCACGTCTGAAAAAGAGGCTTATAGTCTCGGTGGACCTACCCACTCAACAAAATTCAATAAAATATATGTATACATAAATGAGAAATCAGGAACACACACACCTAACACCCCTATGTATAGACTTCATCAGGGGGCAACACACACATTATACTCATGCATTTAATTAAACAATTAGCCCACCATTATTTATTTGAGTTTTGGTAACCGGGTAAGTCCAATGAGACAATTACAGTCCCTTTTTCAGGGTTGACCCGGGACTGCAGCAAAATAAATACAGAGCAGTGCAATAACACAGGAAAGACAGATTATGGTAGCAAAAATTGACATACAGCAATTAAAGGACAAACAAATCATGATAAGGTACAAATATGATACTAACATAACATAACATCACAAAATAGATATTTACACTTCAGTAATTACATAATACATGACTTTATCAAACTGAGAATACAGGCTGCAGAAACTAAGAGCAGATAGATAATTATAGCTACCAGGTTTTGGGGTGGGGACGCAGACAAATAGCAAGTTATATATTAAGGTAAGGACAGAGGGCAGGCAATTACCTATCAAATCTACAAACCCCACACTTGAGAATGCAAAACAGTGTGAACTCGTTAACATGCTAATTGACAATCTTCACAAAAAACAACTGCATTGTGTGGTTTTACCCTGACCAAACCTATGCATGCATTCATCACTTGTCATTAAAAATGATTACATCTGAATTATTTCATTTTTTCCATCTTTATCCACAGTACATATGGAATGTGCAACACTGACTTTTTCAAACTTGCTTACAAGCCTAACTGTGCAAAAATGCAAACATTTAAATGGAGAGTTTCAGACTTACTAATTATTGATCAGGACTGACGCAGGTAAAATTGAAGACCATTTTAAATCACTCTGATCGTGTGATTTAAATTTCCACATTTACCAGAGATCTGCAGACTCCAAAGCTATCAGGGACTACAGGCAGAACAAGAACTGAGAAAAGCCGTGGTAATGCTGTTCACCGCACCCTTCACAAAAATGGGTCAAAATCCATCTGATCATTCAAGCCTATAGGAACTACTGGCTTTGATTCATTCTATAATCCGTTTTGTGTCTTTTTTAAGGAGAATTCTTGTTTTGCCTCCTCCCTGATGCAATGCAGTCACATGTTGAAGTGCCCCCCAAAATGTTCTGGCACTACATTGATGGCTGGCCGTGAAGTGTGCACCCCGGGCATTTTCCACAGTAACTGGCATTGTACAGAAAAAGTGCTGCACGTGTGTGCCTCCACAGGCCCTTTTTAACAGTTCTTCACTCAAAATACTGATTGACATGAAGAAACCAGACACTGGGCATCATAGCCAATCACACTCACACAGGTCAGCACATGTAAAAAAAAGCAAGTATACAAAGCAGTTTGCAAAAGAGAAATTTATAAATGACGTGGTTGACCCCTATTGCACACTGATTTTGAGTAGCTGAGAAAAATAGCTTACTTGCCAGTAATCGTAGTTCTAGGAGTGGTCTATGGTTCACATCCACATGACAGCTGTTCCACCAGAAGTGCCGATTCGTCGGAACATCTTTACACTAAGCTCTTCCCACCACCGTGGTGGTATATTCTCTGGCTCCGCCCCGTGATGTCAGATCTTGCATGATGGAAGCAGGGGATTCATGTGCCACTTGCCAGGGGAGGTCGGGTGAGTGGTGTGGGTGTGAACCATATACCACTCTTACAACTACACTTACAGATGAGTAGCCTATTTTTCTAGGGCCGTGGATATGGTTAACTTACCCACATGATGGCAGACTTCCAGCAGTTCTGTGGGAGGAGGGGGAAAGGTGCGCATCCCTACTTGGCAAACATGGATTGGAGACCTGAAGTCCCAAAGGCAGCATCAAAATGAGACTCCAGGTGCATGCTGTAATGGGAGATGAAGGTGTGTGCTGACTTCCAGGTGGCAGCCCTGCAGAACTCCTGGATAGGCATGTCCCTGGAAGCAGCCACCGAAGCAGTGGTATGTCTGGTGGAATGAGCCCTAAGCCATATAGGAGGCTCCCCACCAGCCAACCTATAGCAAAGATTGATGCAGGATGTAATCTACCTGCCAGTCATCTGCTTAACTGCTGGTTTGCTAGGTGTGGCTTCAGCATATGTGACAAATAGCTGGCGAGCCTCAACCCAAACTCCAGTTTTGTGTTCTACATAATACAAGACAGCTCACCACAGGCCCAGAGTATGGAGCCTGCGGTTGGCCTCCGAAGATGGGTTCATGAAGCAGACAGGAAGGTTCATCACCTGATTAAGGTGAAACTCTGATAAACCTTTGAGAGGAACTTCAGGTGGGGGTGATCTTCCCCCAATAACACATCAGCAGGTCTGGACGCAGAGGCAACCGCCATGGAGGCCTGCTGCTGAGGCTGAAGAGATCCTAGTACCAGAACTGGTGAGGTCAGTCCAGGGCAATGAGGAACATCCATAACGTGTTCCTCCACACCTTGACCACCACCTTGTGGATCAGGGGAAAAGGAGGCAAGACATACCGGAGGTCCGGTGTTCTGGGCCTCGCAAAGGCATTCCCCAAGAGTGACCCAGACTGAGGGGGGTGGGCATAAAACAGCCTCAGCTTTGTGTTTTCCCTGGAGGCAAGCAAGTCCACAAAAGAAGTGCCCACAGGAAGAATAGGTGGTTCACCACCTCCTGATGCAGTGATCACTCATGCGACATCTTGCCCACCCGGCTAAGGGTGTCTACAAGCTGTTTGTGAGCTCCCATAACATGGGTCACTAGATCTGTACACATGCTGCACACGAGTGTCCAGGTACGGAGGGCCTACCAACATAATATAAGGGAGTGCATGCTGACCTGTTTATTCAGGTAGAACATGGCTGAGGTATTGTTCATCTGACCTTGCATGACTGGACTCTGGACAAGAGAAGCAAATTCCATCCAAGCTAACTGCACTGCACAGCGCTGTTGCAGGTTGATGTGATGGGATTCCCTGGAGTCCAGAGTCTATGGGCTCTGTGGTCTCCCAGGTATGCTCCCCACCCTACCAGAGACGCACTGGTCGTAAGAGTGACAGTCAGCTCTGGGCAGACGAATGGGACTCCTTCCTTTAGATGTTCAGGGATAAGCCACCACTGGAAAGCATCCCACAATGAATTGGTTCACCATGACCAGCTGGTTCAGGTGACCTAGGTGCTGGGACCACTGATGGCCCAGCTACCACTGCAGGTGCCGCATTCATCAGCAAGCCCATCTGTCCACACATGATGCCATATATCCCAGCAGCCACAGGAAGTTCCGGGCAAGGCACGATTTCCCAACCTGAAATGAGTAAGCAAAGGAGGAAAGACCTGATGCCCAGTCCACAGGGAGGCACGCCTTGGCCAGATGGGAATCTATAGTTCTGTCCCAAGGAAGAGAATCATCTAAGAGGGGATCAGTTTGGACTTGATTGGGTTGACTAGAAGACTCAAGTCTCCGCAGGTCTGGAGGGCCAGGTCCCTGGACCGCTCCACTGCCTTCTTGGGTGGCCCGGCTATCAGCCAGTCATCCAGGTAGGGATACGCCCTTACCCCTTGGCACCGTAGGAAGGCTGCCACCACTTCCATGCACTTGGTGAAGACACTGGGCGTAAAGTACAGGCCGAAAGGCATGACCTGGAACTGACAGAGAACACCTACTGTGCGAAACAGAGGGTACTACCAGTGGGATCAGTGGGACGGATGGACCGGAATGTGGAAGAAGGCATCCTGGAGATCCAGGGAGCATAACCACATGTCCTGCTCTAGAGGTGGTATAATCTGGTTCAGTGTGACCATCCTGAACTTGTGCTTCCTGAGAAACTGATTCACATCATTAAGATCCAGTATGGGGCACCAGCCCCCCATTGGCTTTGGGACCAGGAAGCACCTGGACACAAATCTCTGGCCTGCCATGGAGTCTGGAACATGGGCTATGGTGCCTTTAGCAAAGAAGCTTCTTGGACTCCTTGTCCAACGACTTGTACACATCCCCAGTACTGCCAGACTTGCGAAAAACCGAGTCGGCGACCACACCCTCAGTTGAGGGGTGGTCCAAAACTCCGCACAAAGTGTTTGTAGGGACCACATACCTGCAGACCATACAGGCCGAGGGTGTCAGGCAGGAAGCTGGATGTTTCCAAATCTCCAGCGCTGGTCTAGGAATGGCCTCGGCCACAGAAAAGACAACCCCCGGGGATTCGTCCCTATTCAGGATGTCAGTGAATGGGTATTTGGCCCTTTCCTGGACTGGTTCCAAGAGGACTTCCATGGACTCAGACACAAGCCTGAGAAGGGCCCTGAATGACATCAGCTCATGGCTGGTTGGTAGTCAGTTCCCTGACTGAATCTCAGTCAAATGTACACGTCCTCGAGGACTGCATCGAAGACCCATGGGAGTCATCCGAGAACTTATCGAAGACAGCCCTCAACCTCGAACAACCAAGTGCGAAATTACAACTGACAACTGGCCTGTCAAGCCAGTAGCCTGACAGGGATCCTTAGAAAGTGCTCCGCACAAGGGCTGTTGGGGAGGTGGCTCCACCTGTAAAGGTGGCAAAACGCAAGTGGGTGACTGTTGTCTTGGCAGGACCGGCATGGATGTGATTGGTATCTACCAACCAACTGCAGGGGTGGAGGGTAGAGACCTACTCTGACAAGCCACATCCTATTGCTGCCAGAGGAGCTCCTCACAGTGCAGACAGAGTCTCCCTCCATCTGAAGATGAAGAGGTTCAATGACGGCGACACCTCCCAGTCTGGTGGCACTGAGCATGCGAGGAATTCCTCAACCTCAACCAGCGACCTGGACGTCGATGCTGAGGTGATGCAGCTGGAGGTGCACAGCACACTAGCCACACCGGTGTCGCTTGCTCAACCCCTGGGGAGGCAGCATCTGAGAAGAGACCAGTGGATTTGTTGACTGCTCCGGGACCTCCTGGATGAGGCCCCAGAGGACCAGGGTGCTAGAGATCGAGTCATCCTTGACCCCTTCTGACAACACGTTGAGACTGTTATGATAAATCTCAACCATCTGTTGGACCTCTATCAAGACCGACAAGCCCGATGGGTCACCGTGGAGCTACTGGCTTGTTCCTCAGCCAAAGACGGCTTAGCTAAATCCGAGCACTGGAGAGACCTCCAGCCATTGGGGGAGTCGCAGGAGCGGGAAGACTGTGCCCGTTCCTGATCCCACGACTGACAGTGGGCTTTCTTGAATTTCTTCACACGGTGGGAAGGGATCTTCCCAAAGGTCTGGAGGGCCTGGTACATCTCGCGGTATTCTACCGTGTAGGGAACTGTGACACTGCCCCCCCAATGGGGGTAGCACTGAGACTGTCGCTGTACCTGCTACCGACTCTTCTATCACTGCAAGCTTGGCTGCAGACCCTGCAGCCATGGCAGCCGTCTTGTGAGCTGCTTTTGTCTTAAGCTTCAGATTCCAAGCACCTGGTTGGCCAAGGAGAAGGTGAGCCTGGCGGTCTTCCAGGGACGAGAACAGCATTGTTTGGCATGAGCTGCAAGTAGCGACAACGTGAGATGCCCCAAGGCAACAGAGGCATGAGACATGTGGGTCCATCAGGGACATCTTTTCTTGGCAATGGATGCATCACCTGAAGCCAGGAGCTGGCTCTGAATCCTCACGGTCCGTCAAAGTTGGAGGTTGATGAGAGGGCATCTGAGGAAAACACTAATGAAAATTAGAAGTTCATCGGCACAGTGGCTGGATTTCTGCTGCGATGCCAGCGACCTGGAGTTCGAGAGCGGACTCGGTCGTCGGAGAGCCGGCTGGGAGGAGGGTTGAGCTCCGAGACAGCCTCGCCCTCTCGGGGAATTAGCTGGGCACCTGCTGGTTTCGGCGGAGGCTGGGAGCATGGCAGAGTGTTGGGGCTCAAATTTCAGGAGTGACAGATGTCGGCATTCGCCATGATGTCAGGTACGTCACTCTCCATGGGGAGAAAACCAGAAAATGGCTCTCTAGCGAGCCAGATAATGGTTCTCCGGTCCCCTCGCTGCCGTCACAGCCCCGCGACCTCCCACCCCAGCAGCACCTGGAGCCGATGCCGCAGTGTGCTGGATGACCCTCCACCGGTGCCTTCCCTCTTGGCGAAGGGTTACGTTGGGCTACCTCCAGGGAGCTGCGATTTGTGGCTGAGGCAGGTCGTGGGGATGGCGGACAGACGGGGCACATTGAGGGCCTGAAGGAGGTGCTTGCCAGATGGAGCAAAAAAAGAAAATTAGAAGTTGAATTTGCAAGAATGAAAAACAAGTTTGCCAAATGGCATACTTACATTTAGGCCTACGCTGCACGCATAGCTGCGAAAGAGGAGACTTGACTCTTTCAGAGGAAAGGAAGATTTGACGTTATGGGACAGAGCCAAGGCATACACCACCGTGGTGGTGGGAGGAGCTTCTCTTAAAGGTGGTTTGGCAAATCAGCCTCTTAAAGGAACACTGCCAGAAGTGTGGATATGTGAACCATAGCTACGTCCCGAGAAATATAGGTTACTTACCTGTAACCATAGCTCTAGGGGTGATACATAAAGTTTAAAGCCACACTCAGGAAATTCCACTGGAAGTGCCGATTCATCAGACATCTTTATGCTAAGCTCCTCCCACCACCTGGGCGGTATATCCTCTGGCTCTGTCCCGTGACGTCAGATCTCTACATGTTGGAAGCAGGGATATGGGTGCCACAGTGCCAGGGAAGGTCGGGTGGGTTGTGTAGATGTGAACTGTGTACCACCCCTAGAAATGAAAGTAATCACCATAATTCTTGATCTTCCTGAATCTCTTCACCATTCATCACTGGTGGGTCTGTGTCAGAGGTGCTGAACTCTGTGGGAGTGTATGCCTTTAAGTACTTTTTAGAAGTGGGAAGCCAATGTCGAGATAGCGCCATACATGAGGCAGTCGGATGATGTGGCACTCATGGAGTGGCCAGTAACGACTATTGGCTCCCTCTTCCCCTCAGTTTTGTCTGCCTAGTAGAGGAAAAAAGGGTAAAAAAATAGAAAGGGTGGGGGCAAGGGAGCCAGTGGGATAGAGTATAGGATGTAAAATTAACAAATCAATAAAAAAGGACCAAAAGATAAGAAAAATTCTGGGCAGAGGGACTTTAGGATGGGCATGCATCTGCACGGGCCAAGGAGAAAAAGACAGAGAGAGAGAGAGAGAGAGAGAGTGAGTGAGGAGCCATGTCTTTGGTTAGAAGGAAGTGTGTCAGAAGAGTTGGTTTGCTCTAACTCCAAAACAGAAGAATGCAAGACACCTCCACCAAAAATAAACTTACAAGAGGGCCATGTCCAGAAAAGGATCAGGCCAGAAGGGCTGCAAGGAAAGCTTTCTGAAGGAGCTAGGAACCCCGTGGAAACCTAGGCAATCCTACATGTCCACCTGAGGAAGAGGGATGTACTGGGTTAACATATTAAGGTCCCATATGACCAAGACGTGATATGGGAGAAGGCAATCCTCCACTTACAGAGTTCTGAAGGCTAAGTTGGCACAGGGCTCCACAGCAAGCTCAGAGTCAAGAAATAAAGTGGGCTACTGATCGAAAACTATCTGGCCCACCAATTAGTGAGTCCATCTGCCAAGCTCTGTCCCACAAGGGATCAGGAGTAAAGTCCAGCAGCAAAAATAAGGCCCATCCCTGACCAAAGGAACAGGAAAAGCTGGGGGGAATTAGGGCCTAAAAAAGTGTCTTGTCATGTCTGTCCCTCCCTTAGAAAAGAAACTCTTATAAAAGCACCTTTCTCGGTGCTGCACGAAATGAAGAAACACCCTCCGTTAGAACTCCTCTGCCCAAAAAACTGCTTTTGAAATTATGCCAAGGAAGGAAGAGATCGTGAAACTGTCCTGAGGGGCTAGCAGTATAATCCTTTCACTTCCTGTTGCTGGCCATGCCCCCTCACTCCCAACGTTTTATGATGCTGTACTACGAGAAGTGCAGGGCATGCTCAACAAGTGTATGGGCGTGATTTTAAAATACATTTTCGAGTTATTTAGTGGCCACTTAGTAAAACTGGAGCCAGGGTTCGACTAACAAAACACTTGTTAGTTAAACCATGGCTCCGATTTTACCAACTGGCCACTTAAATGGCCGAAAACTGTACTTTAAAATCACACTACATACACTTCAATGGAGCACACCCCCTGCGCTCTCTTTACTGGCACATCATAAAACGGAGTTGCAGCAAGCAACAGGGAAGTGGAAGGATCATGCTGCTAGCCCTCGGGCTATTTACAATCTCTTCCTTTCCTCAGGGGCATCATTTAAAAAGCTGTTTCTTGTGCAGAGGAGTTCCTGCAGAAGTAAGGGAGCTTCATGTTATTCTGGAGGAGTTGTAAAATGACCAGGATTGGTTCTCTTTAAGAATGCACTATATTTCTTTCTTTTTTTAGGAAAACAAGGACAGAAGGAAGATCTGAAACTACCTAGATGAAGAAAGACAAAATTGAGGTCTCCCTCTTTTTAATTTTTTGTGGCACCAAAAGGTGCTAGAGAGAAAGGGGGCTAGTCACTCAATGGTAAAGAGTCCCATCCCTGTACAAAAAACAAAGGCCCCCAAATCACATTTTTTTTCTGGTGGGGTAACAAAGAGAAGGGACAATTTTCTCTCAGGAGTTTGTCTCCTGATGAACATTACCCCCTTTATTTTTAGTTTTATATATATTTTTTTTCAAATGGGGAAGGTAGAAGGAAGGGAGAAGAAACTACCCAGAAGTCTGGCCAATGGCCATTGAGGGGGAAGGTGGGCAGGTTGCAGTGATGAATGGTGAACATATTCTTTAAGATCAAGAATTACAGTGAGTACCTAATTTTTATATATTCCAAGAACCAGTCTTCACCATTTGTCACCCGTGGGTGAATATACCAAGCCACCACCAAAGGTGGTGCTGGCAAACCCTGAGGGAAATGGTTGTTCCCTCAGCCTCATGTGGGGGAGACACAGAGACGCGGGGGCCCCTCATGGGTCTGGTGGGCTCGAGATTGGTCAGGGGCAGGTGGAGGCTCCCGTGGACTGGGAGCAGGAAGACACCCTGCAAGCTCTCACCTGGCCCGACGGGGAAAAGAAGTGGGCCCCCTGGTAGCATGAGGCAATCCACCTACGCCGGACCAAAGGTGATAACCTGGAGAGGCGCAGCCATACCATCTGCCTAATGCAGACTGTGTGTGTTGGGTATGGGTATTAGGCAGCATCTGAGGATGAAATTACCACTTCCTTTTCTCCCCCTCTTCCCTTTATATTGGTTTTAGTTTGGAAATTCTGGAAATGAAAAAAATCCTTGCATTTAACTGTGTATTTAATCCATCAGTCCATCTTGTAATGCTTATATTTATTCTTTGGTATAAAATATTTTAGATTTTTTTGTAATTTGTGTACATTTGTATTTTGTATGTATGTTGTGAAACTAAGTTTGTGATATTTGTAAGATCGTTCCTGTAATATACTTTATTACATGATGCTCTGTATTTTCTGAAACTGTACTTTAAAACAGGACAACTTTGAAAAACAGGGCCTCTTTTGGTCCTAAAAGTTATTTTCCTGTCAAAAAATAAAAGTTTTTATCTATCTATAAGTTCCTATCAGTCTGGAGGCTACCACACTGGCGTCATAAGACGCTCTTGAGCGGCGTCTCACCAGCTCCAGACCCTGGACAGAAAGGCGAATGGCTTGCATGGTTGCCTCACAGTTTGCCAAGAACACCAGGAGCTGTCCCAGTGTTGCCCACAGGTGCCTGGCATAGGACACCATGCTGTGCAGCAATGCACAACATAGTGCACATCACTGAGAAAACTCTGCGACCCCCAATGGTCGAACTTGGCTGAGTCTGATTCAAGGGGCCGGTTGTGTTCTGGGCAATGATGCACAGAAGGGGTATCCAGGAGCAGAACTCCTGAAGTGGGTTGAGGCATGGCTCCTAGAGACCCCAAGGGTGCGCAATACCTGCACTGGCTATCCCTAGAGGCTGGAAAGGGGGCAGAGGGATGGTGCCAGACATTCCGCAATGCATCCATGAAAGGCTGGGGCCACAGAGGTATGACAGTTGAGGCAGAACTATACTCCCCAAGGAAGAACAGCATCGACTGGGCAGGACTGCGTCCAGCAACGTGGGATAAATGCATGCCCTCAATCATCCCTGAAAAGAAAAGGCTGATAAGAGGTGAAATCAGCATCAGAGGAGATGAGGACCGAACTATCATCTTCCTTGGAGGAGGAAGACTGGGAAGAAGAGGAGCTGAAATCAGGGTGAGGTGGTGGTGCAGGGGTCTCTGGCCAAAAGATGGCCTGGTTCACTGCCATCAGATAGATGTGGAAAGCAGTTACCAACATCCTGAACTGCTCCCAGGCCAAGGGTCCCCGAGGGGCCAGAAATGCGCAGAGAGGAGGAGGAGGAGGAGGAGAAGAAAATTACTTACTATAGTAATCTTGTTTCTTCCAAGGGACTCTTACTATTCTAACTTATGCAGTATGGTCTCACCATAGGACTGCCCCAGAGCCCAAATACTGTAGTTATTAGAACCTATGCTAATGAGGGAATGTTAGGCTTAAGCTCAGTTTTCAAACCACTGTCCATGGAATACATCCTGCAACTGTCTAGATTCTTATGGTGCATGCATAATAACAAGCTATCTAAACTATCATAATAAATAACATCCCAAAAACAATATCCTTTATTCAAAAGTGTGGGCATCACTAAAACTAAGTCACAAATGCCCCAATCAAGAAACACTGACAAGTTTCAAACAGTATGGACAGCTGTAGTGCAGTGCCCATAGGTTCTAGTAAGAGAGGTAGGGTGGAACTCAGAATACAGTAAGATTCCCTTGAAGAAACAAGATTGCTATGGTCGTAATTTTTTCTTCAAACCCCAGAAATCTTACTGTATTCTGACATATGCAGACTAACCAAGCAGTACTTTGAAGGACTGTAGAGAACCTATTTAGGAAACAGGCTCTGCAGTACTGCTGTACCAAATCTAGCATCACTTCTGGCCTGGGTATCCAGGCTATAGTGTTTGGTAAATGTGTGAACAGTTTTCCAGGTAGCTGCTTTACAAATTTCTAACAAAGGAATATCCCTTGTAGCTGCTATAGAAGTAGTTGTACCCCTTGTAGAGTGGGCCGTAAGGCCCACGGGAGGCTCTCTGCCTACTTTGCTGTAGCAGAATTGAAGACAGGCAACAATTCAGTGTGCAATGGTCCTCTTTGAGACAGGTTTGCCCTTACTCACCTCTCCATAAGTCAGGAAGAGCCGAGTACTGTCCTGCCTATGATTCTCAGTATGGTCCAACTAGTAATTGATAGCCCTCTTTAACATCTAGGCTATGTAGCCTACGCTCCCTGAACTGAAATGGTGAGTAAAAAGACTGGCAAAAGTGATGGCATGATTCAGGTGAAAGTCTGACACTACCTTGGGGAGAAATTCCGTTAGTCCCAAGGACTACCTTGTCCCTACGGACTGAGATGTAATTTGGCTCTGTGACAGGGCCCTGCAGCTCACTAATTCTCCTGGCTGAGGTGATAGGTATCAGGAACACCATCTTCCATGTCACATATTTAAGCTCTGCTGAACACATGGCTCAAGGGTGGATGCATCACCGCCTGATGCGTGATGCTGAGGTCCCATGCAGAGTTGGCCCCTTGTGTGAGGGATGCAGGCAACAAACCTTTGAAAAACTTTTATGAATACATGGCTAGTAGCCAGAGATGAACCTCTACCTCTGAAAGGTAAGCAGAGACAGATGCCAGGTGTACTTTAAGGTAGATGCCCTGAGGCCGAGGGAATGAAGGTGTGCAGATAATCAAAATGATTGGAAACCAGCCTGGCTACAGTCTATATGTTTTGTTGGCACCAAACAGAAAACCTCTTCCACTTCAAGGTGTAAGTTTTCCTAGCAGAGGGTTTTCTAAACTCTGAGGACCCCTAGAACCCCTTCAGAGGTGTAGGTCAGAATACTTTTACTCCTCAAGAGCCAAGCCTTGAGAATGAGGGACTGGAGATTGGGGTAAAGGATCCTGCCCTGTGAGGAGTTCAGCAGGTCGTGCCCCCTGGGGATGGAGACTGGTCTGGATACTAGGGCTGCCTGGCCCAGTCTGGAGCTACTGAGGATCACTGTCGCTGGCTGAACCCTGAACCTGTTCAGTATTCTGTGCAACAGGGGAAATGGAGGGAAGGCATACAGAAACTTCCCTGTCCAATCCAACAACAGTGCATCCAGAGGCACTGTGCCCACTGCAAGAGGCCTGCAACAGAACTGTGACAGTTGGTGATTGTCTGGGGCTGCGAAGAGGTCCACCTCTGAGGTGCCCCACCTTCTGAACACAATTTGCAGGATTTGCCTGTTTAGTGACCACTCGTGATGATTCTGGTTGATTCTGCTGAGGGCATCTGCGAGGACACTGTCCTTCCCTGGGAGATGAACTGCTGATAGGGAGATCCCCAGGGAGTAGGCCAAATGTCATGTTTTCATGGCTTTTTGTACACAGGGATGACCTTGTGCCCTTGCTTTGCTGATGTAGTACACTGTGGTTGTGTTGTCTGTTCTGACTTGAACCACCTTGCCCTGCAGCACTGAGGCAAATGACTAAATGCCAGGTAAACTGCCCTGAGTTCCAGCAGGTTTATGTGAAGCAGAGACTCCTGCTGAAGCCAAGTACCATGTGCGGTGTGCTCCCCCAGGTGGGCACCCCATACTAGAAGGGAGGTATCTGTTGTCAGTGCTGCTGATGGTTACTGCTGAAGGAAAGGCACACCTTCTCTGAGGTTGTCGTTTTCCTACCACCACTGGAGTGCTTGAAGAAGAGTTCCTGTGACTGGCACCATCTCTGATAGGGAATCTCTTATCTGCGACCAATGAGATCTGAGATGGAACTGGATATTCTTCATCTGAAACCTGGAACCTGGCATTGTTGCTGTTGACGCAGCCATGTGTCCCAACAGCTGGAGAAAGTGCCTGCTGGTCTGGGAATATGCAGCTGGAAAGAGCTGGCCAAACATACAGCTGTCCACCCTCTCCGGAGGGAGGAATGCCTTTCCTCTTAGTGTGACCAATTTCCTCCTATGAATTCCAGGAGCTGAACTGGTCTCAGCACCAACTTCTTTTGGTTTACCAGGAAGCTTAAGGACTGCAGGGTATCCTGAGTAGTGGTCAGAGCATCTTTGACCTGCGGGGGGACTGGCCTACCACTAGCCAGTCATCCAGGTATGGGAAGACTGTAACTCCCTGTCTCCTTAAGAGTGCTACCACTACTGCTAGGCACTTTGTAAACACTCTTGGAACAAAAGTCAGACTGAAAGGCATGGATCTGAATTGGTAATGGCCTAATGGCAATCTGAACCTGAGGTGCTTTTTGTGGAATTGCCAGACAGGAATGTGGAAGTACGCATCCTTCAAGTCCAGGGATGCCAGCCAATCTCCCTACCTGAATATGGAGAGAATGGAAGCCAGAGTGACCATTTTGACCTCTGGCTTTGTCAAATGCCTTAAATGTCTGCGATCCAGTATGTGTCACCACTCCCTGTTTTCTTTAGAGTGAGGAAATATCTTGAGTAGAGTCCTTTTGGGCCAGGGAATAGTCTCCATCACCTCTCCTGAAAGAGTTTTGCTACTTTTGCCTCCAACAGAATCTTGCTGATGGGATGGCAGTCTGAAAACTCTTGCCCTCAGCCTGGTAAGACCCTGAAGCTGAGAGTACTCCTGACTCACTACCTCCAGGACCCACTTTGTCTGTGGTGATGGATTTCAAACCTGGAGGTAGTGAGCCAGCCTGCCTCCTACTGGGAATGGGAGATGATTCTGGAGGACCCTCTGTGGGGTCTGCTTTGCTTGTGTACTTGGCTTGAGAACTGGGGCCTAGCTCAATTGCTGCCCCATCTGCCCCTGCCTCTGAAGTGTCTCTCTGTGGCTGATAGGCTGGGACAGCCTGAGTCTGGAAGTAAGGTCTGTAGTGGGTTCACCCCTACCCCTTTACTCTGGTATTTGAGGTGTTGCTGCCTTTTCCTTAGCAGCAGCACTCTTTGTAAGTCACCTTGTACTCATCCATCATTTTTTCATGTAGGTCTTTGTTTGCTCGCCAAGAGGGATGGAGGCTCGTAAGGAAAATCCAAGGCCTTTGCCTGGGTATCCTGGCATAGATTAGTGGCCCTAAGCCAAGCATATCTCGGTAGGGACACTGAAGTTGCCATCAGTCTAGCTGCAATGTCACTGGCATTCACTGCCATCCGAAATTGGTACTTGTAAGCCTCCATTCCCTTTTTGCAGCCTCAGCTAGGTCAGATGCCATGGGAGCAGGGCAGGCCTTAGCACTCTCAAAAACAGTATTCCATAGACTTTTCTGACATTTGAAACATAAGCCATGTAAATGGCCTGCCTAATGCCAGAGAAGAACCAGGTAAGATCTTGGCCACAGAATCCATCTTCCTAGAATCTTTATCACATGGGTGTGATGCCAGGAGAATGCCTGCCTTATCACATACAGCAGCTCCACCACCCCCTTCATGACTGGGATGCTCAAAAGAAACCTCAACTCCATCTTCTTGTCCACTGGGGAATGGAGGTGGGAGTTTGCAAAACTCTAGTGGCTTGTCTCTTTAGGGACTTATGGATGGGTAGTAGCAACCTCTTAGTTGCTGGTACAGCCATTACATTTCCATGTAACCTGGCTGCTCCTCTTCTGTGGATTCCTGAGTGGAGAGGTCCAGAGTCTATACCACCTGCTTCATGAAAGCAAAATGTAAGGAAAATCCTCAGGTCCCTTATCAGGGAGTCAGGGCATGGGCATGTTATGGATCTCCTCAGGGATGGCGACTGCTCTAGCAGAGTGAGCGCACACTCCTGCCTTCCAGCTTAACCTGCACCATGGAATAATAGTGGCAAAGGCATGCCACTAGCCATGCCGAAATGCATCTGACAGCTTACAGGTTAACCCAGCTGGGTCTCACTGAAGGAAATAAACAGTTGCTGAGCTTTGAATTTCTTTGTCCTATCTAAGCAGAAAGGCAGAGCTCTTTTGACATCTAAAGAATGAAGGGTACGCCTCCTTCATTTTGAAGTTCTCAGCAAGTAGGTAGGATCATAGGTTGGTTTAGATGGAATTCTGAAACAACCTTAGGAGAAACTTAGGATGGGTCCTAAGAACTATTCTGTCCTTATGAAACACAGTACACGGAGGGTATGTGACCAAGGCATGTATTTCAGAGACCCTGCAGGCCGAGGTAATGGCCACCAGGAAGGCCATTTTCCAAGTGAGAAATTTCAACTCACAGGAAGCTAGAGGCTCAAAGGGTTTTTGAGTGAGCATGTCTAGCACATGGTTAATGTCCCAGGCTGCGACTGGACATCTGATAGGAGGTCTGGTATGCAGAATACCCTTAAGAAACCTCTTAACTACTGGTAACTGAGCCAGTGATAAGGAAAGTACTGGCTCATGATAAGCTGAAATGGCACAAGGGTGAACTCTGACTGTAGAGTATTGTTAACCTGAATTTGAGAGGTCTAAAAGGTAGTCTAGAACTTTATTTCATGGGCAGGAAAAAGGATTCAAAGAAGATTTTGCACACCAGAGAGAAAAATGTTTCCATTTGACTATGTAAGCTCTAGTGGCTGGCTTGCGACAGCCAAAAGAATATCTGGAACTCTCCAAGAGACATTGAACCTGTTCACTTCTATCTCTTCAGGAGCCAAGTGTGAAGGTGAAGAAACCTCAGATTGGGATGAACCACAGGCCCTGAGTCAGAAGGTTCGTCTTGAAGGGGGAGCTTTTGGAGGGTTTTTCACATACTGTTGAGTAACGGAAACCATATTTGTTTAGGCCAGAAGGGAGTAATGAGGATCATTTTGTCCCTGGGACTCGAACTTGAGAAGTACGCTCTGAATTAGAGGAAGAGGAGGAAAGGCGATAGAAAGCGTTTTGTCCGCTGCAGCCTGAACGCATCCTGACAGAAAATGCCAGGCTCTGGATTTCTGGAGCAGAAGAGAGGCAGTTTTGTGTTGAGTGGGGATGCAAAAGGTCCAGGTCTGGAGTTCCCCACTATGCGAATACTGACTGAACTATGGTTGAGTTGAGAGACCACTCGTGAGGATCTGTCTCTGTTCTGCTTAGACGGTCTACCAGTTCGTTCTGCACTCCCAGCAGGTAGACTGCCTGAATTAGAGCCTTGTGCTCTAGGCACCATTCCCACACTCTCATGGCTTCCCTGCATAAAGGGTAAGAGTGTGCACCGCCCAGCTTGTTGATGTAATACATCACTGCTTTGTTGTCCGTTTGAAGGAGAATGTTCTTGTGACAGAGAAAGTCCTACAAAGCCTGGACTGCATAGTTGACTTGCTCATTTCTACGACATTTATGTGAAGCTGGGATTCATCCTGAGTCCACATACCTTGGGTGTGGAGATTCTGACAATGAGCTCCCACACCCATCAGGGATGCATCCATGGTAATGGAAATCTGGTGATCCAGAGGAGCAAAGGATACCCTTCCAGAATACTGTCCTCTCATGACTCACCAAGTGAGTGAACTCTTCAGAGGTTCTGTCACCTTAATGAGAAAGGACTGAGGGTGAGTGGTTGGGGACCACTGAGTACTGAGCATCCACTGAGAGGTTCTCATGTGGAGGTGTGCTAGGGTACACTGAACACTGAGGATGCCATGAGACCCAGCATTTGTTGCATCGAGATAGCTCAAACTGAACTGTCCTCTCTGATGTATCGGGCCATCTGTAGGATATCGCCCTTCTGTCCTCTAGTAGAAAAGCTTTTGTACAGGAAGTGCCCAGAAGAGTTTCTATAAAGGAGCTTCTGGGAGGGCTGCAACTGCGATTTCTTGAGATTTAGCAGGACTTCTATGGACATGAGAAAGTCTGAGGCCGTACAGTGTCGAGAGTTCCCTGCCTGGAAGGACTTGCTAGAAGCCAGTTGTCCAGATATGGGAACACTTGTATTCCGATCTTTCTGAGACATGCTACGAGAACTGCACAACACTTTGTAAAAAACTGTGATACTGTGGATAGCCCAAAGGCAGGACTCTGAACTGATAATGCTGGCCCAGAGCTATAAACTGTAGGTATTTGTGATGCTTTGGGTGTATAGGAATATGTTGGTAAACATCCTGCAAGTCCAGGGAAGCTAGCCAATCGTGTTGATGAAGCAAGGGTAACAGGGTCCCGAGCGATATCATCTTGAACTTTTCTTTGAAAGAAATTGTTTAACTTTCTGAGTTCCAGAATGGGGCACATGCTACCGGTCTTTTTCGGACCAGGAAGTAATGGAGCAGAAACCTGTGTTTTGTTGATCCAGCAGGACTATTTCTACTGCCGTCTTGTTCAGAAGGCCTTGTATCTCAGAAGCAAGAAGGTCTGACTGTGTTGTTTGCAGCCTGGGCTGTCGTTTGGGAGGACGATCCGGGGGTTCTGAAAGGTTGAGGGAGTACCCCTCACGGATTATCCAGAGGACCCGTTTGTCTAATGTTATGGACTTCCACTGGTTGTAGAACTGAGTCAGACATCCTCCCACCGCTGAGGAGGAGTCCCCCTCGGGTAGTTGAGGTGGGATCTGAGCCAGAAAGTCAGAAGGTGGCACTGGGTGCTTTGGGCCCTTGTGCCTTCTGTTGAGTTTTCTTTTGAGGCTGAGGGGCTTGGTTTTGTTGAAACCTCCTGCCCTTGCCCAAGGACTGGACGGTTGTAGAGAGCAGCACTTGTTACAGCCCCGAGAAGGGGGTGGAGGCGGAGTCGAGTCATTTTAATGGCCGACCTAGACTTCTGTGGTGGCCTCCAGAGCTTGCTCTACTTGAAGTCGAACAGATACATACCATCAAAGGGTAAAGCCATGGCCTGCTGTTGGGCATCATTCGTGAAACCCAAAGTCGTCATGCCAGGAGGGACGATGGGTACAAATGCCTGCCTCCGGCTGCTTGGCAAGCAGTATTAAGCGCCCATAGCCACTTTAACACTGGTTGTTGGACTCGATACCTAGTTGTAGTCTGAAGTAGCTCTGAACTAGTGTCTGACTCAGGGCAGAGCTTCTACCATCTGTTTGAGCGAATGCCAAAGAACATACGAACATACGAAATTTGCCAGCAGATAAAGGCCTAGAGGTCTATCAAGTCTGCTCGAATGTGCAGCTAGCACCCCTTATTCTGCAGCTGCCCCTCCCTTCCACCCTTCCCCTTCATTAACCCTCCCCCTTGTCCTGTCCCATCCTCGTTTGAAGCAGTCCACTGTTCTCAGGGCCGGTGTTAGGACTTTGGGGGCCCCCAGCAAACTCCATTACTGGGCCCCTCGATGGGCCCCTGCATCCTCCTGCTCCCCGGGCCCCCTTCCCGGTCCCCCTCCACAAACCCCCAGTAATCTTTGTACATCAATCCAACTACTGCATGATTTTTCAGACACAATGACCTGGAGACACTAGAAGTATTACGTTTCTAACAGATAGTTAATAGAATAAATTGCAAAGAAATTGCTCCTCTCTAGCAGCTGCAATATTTGTTTTTACCTCTGCTGTTCTGCTCTCTACCTTTCCAGACTCCCATCTCCCTGTACTTATGCTGCAGACACGGACCTGAGGGGGGGACTGAAATTTTCAAGTTGAGTTGGAGGAGGTGCGATAAACAGCCAAGGACCTATTGGAGCCCTGTGATTGGTTCCAGCACAGCACCTCCTCCTCACGTCAGCATGTTCTGTGCAGCACAACAGAGGACCATGGGGAACATGAAACCTCCCTGGGGACAGAACTGAAGGCAGGATGGTGGCGTGGACCGCGTGGCGTAGTCTGGCGTTCCTTCGGGGAAATCGGGGCCCGATTTTCTTGCCAGGTACTAATAATGCTGCTCAGCTATGTTGATCGGGGGGCAGCATTTTATTTTCTTATAGGATGCTGTGGTGATCCAGGCAGGGAGTGGGGTGGGACAGACAAAAAAAGTATGCTGCTGGGCTGGTTAATGTGTTGCTGCTGGTGCCCGCCGCCAGACCCGCTACATATGCCGCCTGCGGCCCGCTACATTTGGGGGCCCCCCGCGGCCGCTGGGTTCTCATGGGTGCCTAACGCCGGCCCTGACTGTTCTACTGCATACCACTTCAGCAGGTAACGCAGAGAACATACTTATATTGAGAAAAGTAGCCCTAGTAGCTGGCAATACGCATACCCAGGGTGGAGGCAGCAAAGACTCTCTTACCTAAGGTGTCTATTAGTTTATAGGCCGGGCTGTAGATGCCTGAGGAAGAACAGTCTTATCATTCTCTGCCAAGACTACAATAGGGTCTGCAAAGGCTTGGGAGGCCAAAATGAGTTGCTCCTTGGGACAAGCATACTTCCTGTCTATGGACTTAGCCACAGAAGGAATGAGAGCGGGATTATTCCATACCATCTGAGAGAGCGTCTCAAAGGATGGTTGTACTGGGGGAGTTAAATCCATAGGGATCTCTGGGACATGTAGGTATTGGAGTCTCAGAAGCTTCCCAGGATTGATATCTGTAGCCTGGAAAGAAAGAGTAGAATTTACATTTTTCAGCAGAGACTTAAATGACAGGTCTTCAACCACAGGCTCTGTGGCAGGATTAACCCCTGCTCCTTCAACATCATCACCCAGTCAAAGATCTAGGTCAGGCTCAATATAATCTCCTGACAGCTCCGGAGGGACTGTATGGACAGGAAAGGAGTGAAAATCAGAAGGAAGCGAAGAAGAGAAAGGATTCGGAGTCAAGAACCCCTGAAGGTTGGGCAGCACTGCACCCAGCCTCGGCGCCAAAGGCAAGGGAGATGGCGCCGTCGGAAACAACCCAGCAGATGGCACCTACAGAGACCACAGTGCCGACAGGCACATCGGCGCAGAGGATGGTGCCGACAACCCCAGCAGCAAGTAAGGACAGCGCCGAGAGACACATCGACATTGAGAGAGTTGCCGATGGCGCTGAAAGCAATCTAGGACCCCGAAGACTCTGATTTGAAGAAAAAGGAGGAAGAATACCAGGAGATAATGGCATCCGTGTGGCCCCCTGCGCCGCAGCCATGTGAAGGGGGAGACATCTGAGCGTGGAGTTGACGGCACCGAAGATTGTGCTGCACGACTAGGAAGGTCCAACCGCCCTACCCGCTGCCCCGAAGGGCCTGAAAGCTTCGGAGTGACCGGGCCAGGCCACTGGACCGACCTCAGAGCCCACTACTCCATAAGAGTGGCCCACTGATGAAACTGCTCATCAGAAGCCCTTTCAATAGGCGGGGAAGGGCTCCAGTGTCAAAGAGGTCAGTCACCAGAGCCAGAAACTGGTGACTCCGGAGGAGGAGACCAGCATCTGACCCCAACGACCGACTGTCGACATGCAGACATACCAGAAGGCAACCTCGAGTGATGCCTTCTCTTTTTTGACCTATGGATCAAAGAAGTGTTCGAGGCCGAATGGTGCCGAGAGTGCGACCGTTTACTTATATCCTTCCGGGGGGACAGCGCATCCCCCAGGCATCAGACCGTCCATTGTCAGACCCTCCCACCGGAGTGGGCGGCGGACCAGATCCAGCACGGCTGACTAAACAGCTTTCATATGAAGTCTCCCTACTCGTACCTGATCCGCTCATGGTCGATTCCGTCAATGGAGGGCTGAAGACTCCTTTTTCTCAATAAGTAAAAATAAGCGGTACTTTGTTCGAGATAAAATATAAAACAATAAACTGAAAACTATGCTGCTAATTTGAAGTTTGACTCCCGGCGGGCGAGTGACATAGTCACTGAAGCGCACTCGATGGAGGGAAAAAAGGAACTGAGGTGGTTGGAGGGTCGACACCGAGACAGTTATTAACGCACGAGCTGAGGCTCGTTGCGCCGCTCCTCATGGCTCCATCTCTGGCGCCGGCCCTCTTGCAAAAGTTAGCTCCCGCTGGGTCCTAGCACCTCCAGCGATCCCATCAGTGTGTATGGAGTGGTGGAGACTTTATGTCCAGGAAGATTTGAGAGTTACCCGGTTCCCAGCACAAATTAAAATGTAATTATACAATGGGTCTAAAATCCTGTAACTTCATTGGTTAAAACACATCACATGACTGTGGTATATCCTGTAATAACCCCACTTTGAGAAATAGCATTTATAAAAACATACTTAAACATATTTAAAATTTATTTTACACATGAGTCTTTGTATAATCACAATAAGGCACTCCAGAGTGTAGGTTATTAGGGGAGTTACCCTCCACTTGGTGTTAAGTCACCGGCTGCACTGCGGACACACCACACAAGGCGTGGTAAATCCTAATAACCCACACCCTGTCGTGCCTTATTGCTTAAATAAGAAACTGGCCCCGAGAAGTCAAATTTTTAAGATATTTACCTAATAAAATATAAACCAAAGTTTGCTTTCTTCCCGGTTGTGAAGAACCAGCAAGGAACCAAAAAAAACTTATAGAAACAACACTTAATCTAGACTAATCTACCTGTAATACCAAGGACAGTGCTTTAAAAATGAATGGAAATAATCGGTACTTTAAAAAACCAAGAAAATAAAAATCTCCAAGAAAGATGAAGGAGAGCTCTCCGAGGCATGTCACTTAGGCAAGCGGAGTAAAGAATCTAACGGTTGCAGGATGTATTCCAAAGACAGTGCTTTGAAAACCAAGCTCGAACCTAGCATTCCATTATTAGCATAGGTTCTATTAACCATTTCGGCTCCGGGGCAGTCCTATGGTGAGACCATACTGCACATGTCAGAATACAGCAAGATTTCCTGGGGTTTGAAGGCAAAGGAGGAAGAGAAGAGTCATGGCAGACCATGCCAGGTCCTCTACCAGGGCTGTGAGAGCAAGCAGGGAACCCATCCCAAGGGAGGGGGGCCTGTGCAACTCGCCCATCCCTGAGCATCCAACTGAAGAGGGGTGAGCAGAATGGCGCGGGGGGGGGGGACCCTTGGTGGGAAGGTCGGAGCCGTGTAGTTCCAAAAGAGTGGCCCCTGTCCCCACCTACTGCAGACCCAGACAGTTCCAACAGGGAGAGAAGCCCTGAGTCAACACTTTGACTTCTGGCTGAGATCCCAGCTACTCTAGCCAAGGAGCATGGTGCCAACTCCAGCCTCACTGGAATGGGCTCTGCCCCTTGGAGTAGGCCCAACAGCAGAAGGAGAGAGAGAGAGTTGCAACACCGTGAGCGGCACCAACCGCCCACTCAACACCGGAACTGGATCCAGCGCCATGGACAGCACTGGAACCCAACCAGGTGCAGGAGGCAGCACAGTAACCCCAACCTGGAACCAAACATGAATCAGCCACTCCCTCCAGCACCAGGAGCTCTCCCAGTGCTGCAAGCAGCACCACGGGAAGCAGGGAAGGCAGCACCGTGGCCGGCACCTGGAGGACGACTTCTAGGCCCTGCTGACGCCGAAGGACTAGAACTGGGCCTACAAGAGTCCCTCTGCTCACCGGCTCAGGGGAACCAGTCAGGATCCCCTCAGAACCAGAGGACGAGATCAGAGATATCTCCAGCCATGCCACCCTGGGAATGCTACCTCCCCCGGTGCCATGAATAGTGGTTGGGGGTGGCCCAGTCATGTGGCTGGCATCACCCGCCACCAGCACCACCCTGAGCACCTGCAGCTAAAGTGACACCGGAACACAGTGCCAAGGGATCTGCCATGCAGGCCCAGCGTATAGCTGCAACGCTGCCACTGAAGGTGTCCGGACCCCTGAGGGGGTACTGGACTGGGAGGAATTCAAAACAGGTCCCCTGGAGACCAGTTGTTCCAGCAACCACTTACCCAGGCTTCTCGTCTTGGTGAAATAAGGATCAGCGAAGGCCTGGTCTCCCTTGGTATGTATAGTACCAGGGAGGGACTCAGTGGAACAGCCCAGAGATGTGACCCTGAAGTCCTGGGTGTGATGCCAGCCAACGAGACGGGGTGGGTGTCTCATCCACACCTCATCACGTGGATCTCAAGAGTGTGGCAGTTCATACTGAAGCGGTGTTGCAATGATCCATATCATGGTCAGCACCCAGGCATGTCGAACAGCGGTGATGACAGTCACGAGTGGACATATTCTTCCTGCAGAGGCACCAATGTATAGGGGGAAGATCTACCTCCCTGCCAGTCTTCTTTTTAAGCCCTGGACTGGACATGACTATACTTATTTGGAAAATAACAAAAAGGAACAACAATAGTTCCTGACACCATACAAGGGACAGTAAAACAATGAACCGACGTCACATGAAGGTGTACAGCATTGAGTAAGCGGCGAACGAACTGTGATGCAGTATTCAGCGAAATGCTCCCACAGGGTTGTAGCCTCTATGGCAGGAAAAACAGAACTAGGGGGAGAGGGAGTCAGCATTGGTTACTGGCCAGTCCATGAGCACCACGTCATACGTCTGCCTCGTGGGCAGTGTTGTCCCCGACGTCGACTCCCCTCCTCCAAAAAGTTCTGAAAGCCATATGCTCCAGCGGGGATTAGCACCTCTGGCACAGATCCACCAGTGATGAATGGTGAAGAATGATTCTTGGAAGATCTACGGTTACAGGTGAGTAACCTATATTTCTAAGAGCAAGGATACAGTTCCCTATCCACTCTCTGGCAGATTCCTAGCAGTCCTCTGGAAGAAGGGGCCAGACCACTAAAGCAGGTTAGGGGGATTTTGGGGTGTATTAGTAGGGGTTATCACAAGTCAGTAGAAGGAGGTAATAATCCCTCTTGACAACCACTGGTTAGGCCCCATCTGGAGTACTGCGTGCAGTATTGGAGGCCATACCTTCACCAGAAAATATATGAGGACAGATTAAAGGAGCTCAATATGTATACCCTAGAGCAAAGGAGGAAGAGAGGTGATATGATCGAAATATTCAAGCACCTTAAGGGCATTAACAAGGTGAAAGAGTCTAACATGTTTCAATACAAGGAAAATAGCAGGACAAGAGGACACAGCATGAGACTAGAGAGAGGCCGATTAAGCGTTAATGTGAGGAAGTTCTTTTCACAGAAAGGGTGGTGGATGCATGAAACGGCCTACCTCAGGAAGTGGTGGATATGAATACAGTGCAGGGCTTCAAACAGGCATGGGATAGGCATAAGGGAGTAATACAGATGAGTATGACTAGATAGGCCATTGACAGAGCAAAGGCTGATGGCACATTTAGAAATGGGCAGACTGGATGGAGCTGCGGTCCTTATCTGCCGTCAACTTCTATGTTTCTATGTTTCAAAGCATGCACACCAATTTGGTGAACAAAGACTGGAGAACCAAGGACCCAAAAGAAGAAGCCCATGACTCTAGGTCAATGCTGTAGTGGGAAATGAAGGTGTGTGCTTTCTTACAGGTAGGAGCCCTACAGATCTCCTGTACTGCGATGTCTCTGGAGGTAGCCACCAAGGCAGCAGTATGTCTGGTGGAATGAGCCTTAAGCCCTTTGGGAGGCTTCCTCCACAGCAACCTATAGCAGAGGTTGATGCAGGATGTTATTAAGGTTGGGAGGACCGAAAGGTCCTGATCCTTATTATGAGGATCAGGACTCAGGTCAGAGTCCTGATTAGTTCTGACTGGTTCTGATTCAAATCAGAAACTTCAGGACATTGATGAAAATACCTGAAAATTATCACAACTGTAGCAAAACACTGAAAATAAAGTATATATTTCTTACCTGTGTGACAGTCTGTGTTTCTGTCTCCATTCTATGCATTTGCCTGATGGCTACAGATAATCCACTTGTGTCTGTTTCCCTTACCATTTCGGTAGAGGGGCATGGAGGGGCACCTCTGATTAAACACATCTCAAGCCCCTCTTCCCATCCTGCCCATGCAATTATGCATATTCCCAGCCATTTCTATCTGATAACACACTCCCCACCCAGTATGCAGCACACTACTGATCCCCTCCTGTCTGGTGACACCCACACTGCCCTAGTACTGTATGTACGTACATCCTGCCACAGTATGCACGCCCGTACCCACTTCATCTGCTGATACCCACCTTTTCCCAATACAAATAAATACCACTGTCCATCCTCCCATCTGCTGTAACCACCACTCTGTCTCAGAATGACTACCCCTTCTCCCAGCTACTAATGTCCACCCTGTCCCGATACAAATACCCCATCCCCTCCACCCATGAGATTACACCCACACTGTCCCAATATTAACACCTCTATTTCCTCTTAATTGTTGATACCCATCCCAATATTAATACCCCTACCCCTCCCTTCGGCCATTTCCCAACCTGTCCCAATACAAATACCCCCACCCCTCCTCCCTTCTGCCGATGATACCCATTACCCATCCTGTCAGTCACACAATAACACTATCCCTCCTCCCATATGCTTACCCCCACCCTATCACAAATGAATACTCCTGCCCCACCCCTCCTCCCCATCTACAGTGCTGTATTGAATACCCCTCCTAACACTAACACACACACACACACACACACACACACACACACTAATCACCCTCGTGCATCTGCCCAATGCACCAATGTGGAGAGAGAAAAATTCTCGGTTCGGGTTAGGCCTCCAACTCTTGACAAAAGCACAGTATTCTAGACTTGCTTATCGAAGGATTTGCCTAAAACAGATTGCCACCCCGATGATCAAATCATGCCCTTCCCTACTACAAAACTATTATACTAACTGACTATGCCCACAACACCCCTAAAGCTGCAGTACAGCCTGCAACTGGATGTAATGTAGTCTCACACACCCACTGTTGTTTACCAAAAAATGCCCCCATTTCACTTTTGTTCATTTTGTAATGTTTTAGTGGTTTGTACAGTTATACATTAGTCATTGGAGAAAAAAAATAATAATAACCTATTGCAATTATCAGAGAAGTACATGTCAGTTGTCTGTTGTCATAATACAGAAGAAATGTATGAAGTAAAGTACAACACACACATTTCCATACCCCACAAATAACCAACTGAGACAGTCCCCTACCTGTTATATCACTCCCCAGTATCATGCACTATCTCGTCCAAGCTGGTCACTTTCAGGTAGCTTAGACAGATACCAGAGAAGGCCTAAACTATATAGAATAAACACAAAATTGATGCATGCACCTGCATCCGCTCTCTCTCATTAGGCTGCCTGCTTCCGCATTCTCTCCAGCTCGTGCTACAGCACCATTGCAAGCATGCACACTTATAGTATTGCAGTTGCATGAGAGGACACACAAGTGGCAGCTGGGAGAACCGAAAAGGGGGGAAAATAACAGCTTTTTTTTTTGGTTATCTTGTGGACAGTGGAGTGGCTGGGTTTGGTTGATGGGGTGCGAAATATTTTTTTTTCAATTTAAGCCCATCTAAAAAAATGGGAAAAGCATATAGAAGGAGACCCGATAAACCTTCAGCACAAGTCCTGATTTACCTGGGCCCGCTGGACGCTGAGAGATCCGGGGGTTATGATTCCGACCTGTCTGCCCATCCCTAGATGTTATCCACCTGCCAACTTCCCACTTGCTGCCGTTCTGCCAGGCACGGTTTCAGTGTATGTCACAAACAGCTGCTAAGCCTCACCGCAAACTCCTGCCATGTGCTCCTTATAGTAAGAGAGTGTCCTCCACAGATCCAGGGTATGGAGCCTGCGATCAGCGTCTTAGGTCGGGTTAGTAAAATATACCAGTAGGTTAATCACCCGGGTTAAGGTGAAACTCTGATACCAACTTTGTAAGGAATTTCAGATGGGGCGATGGACTAACTTTGTTCTTACTGAAGACCACGTGAAGAAGACTCCACCAAGAGCAGTTGGACATCATTAATCCTTCTGGCTGATGAAATGGCCACCAAGAAGGCCATTTCACAACAGGTGAGACATTTCACAGCTCTTCATAGGCTCAAATGGCTTGCCCATGAGCACAGCCAGCACCACCAGTAAGTCCCATGATGGTGGTGGTGGTGTTTCATCACCATCGGGACAGGTGGTCAAGGCCCTGGAAAAGCGCCCAACTACCTTCTCCTGGACCACCACTGGTATGCCACCCTGTGCCTTGTATGCAGAGATGGCTGCCAGGTGAACCTTAAGGGCCACTGCTTCGGCCCCAACTGAGAGAGGTATCAGAGGTACTCTAGGATACTAGCCACAGGGCAGGTAAGGGGATCACGTTCTTTGCCCTGACACCAAAAGGAAAACCTCGACCATCTGAAGGCATAGCCCCGGCAAGTCAACTCTTTCAAGGACACACACAGAGTAAAAGACTGAGGTTATGGTGGTGGACCCCGGTCGCAGGGTTGAGGGTTTAGGGCCGGGGTCCCCCTCTGGATTAATTCTTGGGGCAGACCAGATCGCTACCTCTGAACGGGTGCGTAACCTGGGTGTGGAGCTTGACACTGGTTTGACCCTTCGTTACCAGGTGTCTGCAGTTGTCAAGACTTCATTTTTCATCTTGAAATATCTCAGGATTAGGCACCTGGTTCCACCAGGTGACTTGCGATTTTAGTCCATGCCTTTGTGACATCTGCGTCTTGATTACTGTAACTCCCTGTACCTAGGGCTTGCTGGGGTTGATATCTGCTGCTTGCAGCTAGTGCAGGAATGCAGCCGTACGCCTGTTAACTGGGGCGCCAAGAAGGTCTCATGACACTTAGTGCGACTTCTGCACTGGCTGCCAATACAGTGGCGGATCACCTTAAAGTGGGTCTATTGACCTACAAAGCCCTACATGGGTTAGGTCCCACTACTTGAAAAGAGCTTCGGTGCCCTACACCCCTCTGAGACAGCTTTCGCTCAGCTGACGAGGGTTGCTGGAGATCCGAGGGTGAATCTGAAGTCCTCTGGAGCCCGTGCCTTTGGATTCGTGGCTCCCACCCTCTGGAATTCTCTGCCCCACCAGCTCCGAGAAAGCACAACGGTGGATAGTTTTAAAAGGGCTTTAAAGTCATTTTTATGGGATAGGGCATTCCCTGCTATACTGTAATTTGTTTATTTTAAATATTTTATATAGGCTGTATCGTTTCATTGTATGTACTGATGTGTTGATGTTATGATGTTTTTGTACAGCACCTTGAAAAATTTGAAAGGCGCTTAACTAAATAAATGTTATTATTATTATTAAAACCATAAGTGACGGATTCCTGAGGTTAGAGGGGATGCTTCCTGCAATGACTAGCACCCTGAAGAAATGGTATGACCAAAAATTGTTGGTTTACTTTAAATAAAGGAGGACAGTTGAACAATAAGAAAGATACTGACTTACATGATTTAAACTGGGGTAAGTGTGCAGCCATCATTTCTGTTCTGATCATATGGCGAATACTCCCGAGAGTGTGATGAACTGTCAGAACGTGATGGGAAATAAAACTGTGTCCTTCCAGATACAAGACAAAGCCCATAACTGCTTTTCTTCCCAATAACCCCAGACTGAGGGGAAGTGAAATCACCTTTAATAATGTTAAAGGAGATGGAAAAATTCTCAGTTCATATTTGCTTATCCTTTTGCACCATTACAAGCCCTCCAACTAGTGAAAACATCGTTACAGTTCTGTCATTCTCGGCGCCTACAGGTCGCTATTTGCATGGCTGCCAGTATGACAGTGGTCAGCTCCTCATTTTTTCATCAGTGTAGCAACACATGCATGTAATGGTACAGTATTAGAAGCCACAGACTAATTGCACCCAGTGATGTCACTGGTTAGAGTACCTGTAATGGAGCAACGGGGGCGCTATATACTGAAATGGCTTCACATCCAGAGGAAAATAAGAGTGACATACATAGGAAAAGGACATGAACTGGGAACGGACAGCACACTTATCAATCCTTGCTTATGAAGTGGGGAAGGGGGGACTTGATGGATCTAGAGCCCCTTGTGACAATAATTTAGTATGTTACTATGAAATGTTGCAGTGCTTTCCATCCTCTAATAATGTCAGCCAATCAGGTGTTAACAACAGGTGAAGATGTCATCGTTTACTCACTCTGCAGCAGGACGCTGAAATGCAAGGACTTGCTGCTCCAGCATAGGACAATTTTTTGTTACAGCTTTCATATTCTTTGGCTACTTTGAGGCTGGAAATGGAGGAGGACAGTTGGGTGCTAGGTGGCAGTAGGTTCAGGTTACTATTTCTGCGACTCAGGAGGAGGTGGGTGGTGGTGTGTACATGTTATTAGCATGGCGCAGGTGGGGAAAGGTGGGTTATATGCATTTAAAAACAAAAATTTTGCCAGCACTGGGGGAGGGAGGTGGGTGCTGGAGGAGGGATGGGTGAGGGAACATGACAATAAGGGGTTTGGGTGGTGGTGGTGGGCACAGTATATCACAGTGCGTGGGTTTATGCACGTGTTATGAATACCACTGCCAGAGATACTGCTCTGTCACTAACTGCACACTGCTCAAGCCTGGTGAGGCACATAAGCCAGGCAATCACATGAAAGACTGTAGGAGTGTGACTGAAACTAACAAACACGTGCACTGAGCTTTGTGGCCAGAGCGGTATAGAAAACTTAAAATATTTTGCCACACGTGGATCACAGGTATTGCTACAAAGAGTGCTAAAAAGGTGGTTAGGGTCTTCAACATAAAATATCAACTAAAATGTAAAGATTCACTTTAATATTTGCTGTCTTACCACTTGTAACAACAAGCCAATGTTGGTTTCAAGTGACATCAAAATGAGTGCTTTTTTCCTCCTGTGGATAATTTGCAAGGACTCTCACTTAGATAAAGCCAAGACTTCAGTTTAAGAAAAATGCAAACAGAAGAGGCTTTCTGGCTGGGCAGTGTAAAAAGAGTCACATGAATCAACATGACCTGACATAAAGATGGCACAGTTTCCACAGCCTGACAAAACAGAGACGCACAGTAGTACTGCCCTGCATGGACAATTACCAGCAGATACATAAACCAGCACTCGTTTAGCTTTTCTGCCCCATGGGAAGTAAAGTAATCCCTCAAGATAGTAATTAGGGAATCCCTGTGTGTACAATTTTTAAGAAGGCAGTCTGAATGTTTCTCCACTGCCAGCTATAAATTACGCTACCATTCTGCACCTCAGCCTCCCCAGATCTGCTTATGAAAAAAAGATTTATCCCAAGACAAAAGCATCTCTTTCTCAGATCTGCCCGAGGTATATACAAGTAACAACAGAACTGAAGCTTGCCTCACTGTAAATAGGACTATTAACATTTCAACATAGTTGTTTTACATTTGTATCATAGTTGTGGGTTTCACTTATCTTCCTCCAGTACTGCACTATAAACAAGTATTTTTTGCACCCTGCTGTACCGGGACCCCTCCCCCACACACACACACAAAAGCAAGCTACTGTATCTCATGGGCTATCCACCATCTGATGTAAATTAAAATCAATCAGTAAGTCCCGAATCCCAACACTGAGGTGGACTAGTGGCTTGACATGGGGTGGAGGTGAGATACTCTACTCTGGGGGTGAGGACAATGGCAAGCATGGGCCACCCAGCATTCCACGCGCAGCCCCAGCGGGCCAATCTACACGGCCACAATGGCGCATGCTGTACGACAGCTGTTCCCTGCCCACCCGACAGACAAAGGGTGCAGCTGTGACATCTGGACTGTTAGGCTAGACAACAGTGGGAAAATGGGCAAAAATAAATAAAATAAAATTATATATATATATTTTTTTTTTTCAAGTTGGTTCGTTAACCCCTTACAGTATTTTTTGTTCGTTTGTTTTGTTTTTAACAAAAAGTGATAGTGCTTTAGTATAGAATCAACGCTTACAATTTTGATTAAGAGACTGATTAGGAGGGTAGGAAATTGTTCCATTAGGTCACAGCAGTGTCCAGTCAGGAAGGGCTATGATGATTTATATTACAGGTCACGGGGCATTAAACAGGAGTGAACTGTAATACAATACAACTAAGAGGTAATAGGATATAAGAGAATTTAAGTAAAGCCGATTTCCAAACAAATCAGATTGATAAAGGCAAGTGGTCAGCACAGACACCTGTACCTACCAACACAGTACTACTGGCTGTCCGAAGAAAGTCAAACATAAACCAGATTTAGCTGCTATAATCGGAAAAACATAAAGGCTCCAGTTTTCTTTTCTGGAAACCACACATGTTTATTCCTCTTGGGATGCTGTATGCATTCTGTATGAGCTGTGCTGTTTAAATTGAGGTTAAAGTTCCCTGAGTCTGAGCAGTGGATGCGAGGGCTACAGAAGTGGACACTTTTAACTAGTTGACCTACACATGAACCTTGCAGTGGCTGATGTGGAGAAAGTGATGGGAAGCACATTTCCAAAGATCGTTATCATGCTAGGCTAACTCCTAAATCGAGACTGGCATTTGTTTCACTCTCTGGCACAGTGCTTTAGACTCTGGGAGTATTAATCCCAGCATGCTTAAAAGTACTGCAGTTAAACCATGGGCAAGAGGAAAATGATGCCGCAGTAACAAGACTTCCAAGGCACACAATGGGAGCAGACAAGTGCAACATCAATGCGCTGTTCAGGAGAAGTAATACACTTGAAATAATTGCATGTCTACAGAGTTAAAATAGGAACACCCTGAATTCGAACAAGACATATCTTGGGTACAGTCAAAACTGGAGGGATTCCAGTCAGAGACACCCAGATAACCCTGTCTTAATCCCCTGGAGATGCAGAATTTTTTAAACTATAGAAAAACATTTCAGATGCTTTGACCTGTAGGCTATAGTGAAGTAACCACTCACATGTGGATCTGCAGCAAATTAAGTGTGGAAGAATTGTTTGACTGTGCTGCGAAATGAAAACTGAGCATTTTATAACATACAGAACTACTGTCTCTTTTACCAAACAGCATTATCAGTAGTCAGTCAAGAGTGGACATAAGCTGTGTTAGTACTTGAGGTAGTTTGTATGGAAATTTGTAGTAATACCATATTCAAGCAAAACTCTTCTATCAAAACAGCAGTCTGATGGGTTTGGAGTTGCTCTGTGATCCAAATACTACATTAAGTACAGTTTGATTTTACATACCTGGCATACTCGTATAGCCTGGTCCAGCACAGTCTTGGTGTCAGTAGCATAATCTGGACAAGGTAATGGGGCTCTGCTAAAGTGGGCCTGCAACAGTAGGTGTGCCTTAGTGTGTGAGCTGTCAAACGAATGAGGGTTCACACTGATGGGAAGATGCTGGGCCAGTTCACTGTTCAATTGGTCCTCATTGTGTCGAACTGGAAGATCAGAGTACTCTTCGGCATCCTGATAAGAAAAGAGCAATTTTCAGACAGGTGTAACAAATTACTGAGGTCCACGATTAAAAGTTTAATTGCCGTTAGTATGCCCATATTTGATGCTAACCAGTAAAATATAGAGGATAATGTATGGGAGTCTGTGTCTGCATCAAGAGGTTTCAACGGCAACCAGGAAACTTCATTCTCGAGGTTCACCGGCTGTCCTAGAAAACTTAAGATAAAGTCACAGACTTGTCGTGTACAGATATCCATAATTACCTTTATAGTGTATGGAATCCCTGCCAATTTCAGACACTCTGCTTCCTTTGAGTGAACTGGAGTTGGGGGGAGGGGTAGGCACTTGAAGGTTGGCGGGGGGGGGCTCAAATCACTGATGCAGTGTGCTGCAACTTTTCCTGTAAATTCAGAGTAACAAAAAAACAACACAAAACAAAAAACAGCTTCCTGATGGACTGGACTGAGGAAAGCAGCTGTGTGGCAGTATTCTAAGTTGTTGCGATACAGTAGTGACCTCACTGCTACTGCACAACAACATAATGATGTCACTACTGCAGCACAACACAGAGGACTGCATAGGAGCAACCATACACAAGAGGACTGTTTTAACTGAGAAGTTTCCATAGTAACAACAGACTTCGAGACGGCAGCTCAAGAGGTCTCCTGTCACCATGGAAACCTTGAGATTAAAACTCAGCCTTGTATACATATGGTTGCTTATACACAATTTTTTACAGTTTACGGGCAACTACACGATGCTAAGAGATGAACGTTTCCCTTCCTGATGCCATTTAAATGTGAACCGTGGCTGCCTCGTTCTGTTAGCACCGAATGAAACTGACAAAATTACTTGACAGCTCTAAAAAAGGCAGCCGCAGCTCGTATACTGTGTACTGCATGAAAGTGTTCTAATCTGCTGTGCTGCAGTAGTGACATTATTAGACAAGCACAACAACGCTGTTCTAGGTATGAATTTCCATGCAGAACAGCCCTCCATACACACTATAAGCATATTTCAGGCATGGAATTCCATAAAATGGGGTTCCACCATACACATTAAATTACTTTTGCTTTTTACTTTTAATCAGTGATATTACAGGTAAACATCTGTGGTCCTCCCGCGTAAAAAAACAACAACTCATAAATGTATTGAAAACACTTGCAATGTTGCCGACTTGTAGCAATTCTGAATACATTTTGTATAAACACCTGTCCCATTTTGGGTTGTGTTCAAATCTAAAACTGGAGCTGCTGCAGCCTATTTGAGCCATTGCCATAGGAAATGTAACCTTTATGATTTTTTTTTTTTTTTTTTGAGTGATCTTTTTCTCATCCCCCTATGTGCTCCTTGGCAGCCACTCCTTCAGGCTTGCCAAGGCGGTCCCCTGATCCATCTGTCCTCTGAGACTCCGCCTGCCTCAGATCGCAGCCGATCCCCAGGGTGACTCGGCATAACCCTTTCGCCGGATGGGTCCCCCTCCTTCAAGGGGGAAGGCACCAGCCAAGGGGCAAACCAGCGCTCCTATTTCTTTAGCCCTAGGGATGCTACTGAGGCGGGGAGCTCAGTAGGACCTTTGATGGCCTCAGAGCGCCAGGCAGCCATCATCCGGCTACCGTGAAGCGGTATTTCCGCTTTTCTGGTTATTCCCTCCTCTTTGTTGCATGCGTCAGCAGTGCTCCTGGTCTCCACCAGAGGCCACTGCAGCGCGACAAGACCCCACTACCCACCCTCAGGAGAGGAGAAAAGTCCTCACGGACACCGGGACTCTCTCCTGCCCCTCGCCAGCCCCCAACCATCTGAGTCCGCTCTCAACCTGGGTCGCCAGCGTGATGAGGTAAGGCGCCAGCACTCAACCTCTGCGCCACTGGCCGGCCATGATTTTAGTTATGGAAAGGAACAACCCATAAGATATGAAAGGGTTAACCTTGATAATTTCTCTTAGTAGACACAGAGAGTCACTAGTACTTCATGTAAGGTTTGGCTAAAGAGCTCTTTTTCTGGGAGCAGAAAATCCGTATCTTAAGGACAGTGAGGTCAGAAATTATATAATGCTAGAAAAAATATCTGGGGCCCGATATTCAAAACTGGGCAAAGCAGAGAGAAAAATTTTACGCTGCACTTTGCCATTGCCCAGGATCCTGGGGATGTACATTCAGTCAGACAATGCATGAGTAGCTAGCCAACTGAATACAGTGCCATGGCCAGCAAAGCACTAAGTTCCAGTAAGCTGCCCCGACATGGATCCCGCAGTGCAGGGGAAGGGCGCCACCTGATGTGATAGTGCCAGCAGCCCCAGGCACGATATTCCGACAGGTCCATGCAAATGATCCCATTGGGCATGCAAGGTGCTAAGGGCTATCTGTATGCTCATTATGGGAAGCAGCGGCTGGTTTGTGCGGTGCTGCCCCCACCCCGATTGCCCAGTCTTGTACAAGAAAGAAAGTCCCCGTGCCTAGCGGTCCCCCCCCACCCACCAATCGCTGGCCTGAACAGCTGTGTGATTATTCCTGATGTCTAGCAGCCCCAACCCTCACACACAGATATAATGGAACACTGGTGGTCTGTGATTCCCACACCCTCTGATACGCCACCGGTCTAAATATAATGGAATCCTGGTAGCCTGTGGTCCCCCACTTATGACCCTGTAAATTCCCTGGCATCCAGTGGTTCCCCCCATCTCTGATCCTCGGCCCAGTACTAAACTGCAAAGTCCTGGCATCCACTGGTTCCCGTGAAAGGATGTACTGTTCCCCGTCCCGTCACCAGTGACAGTAAAACCATCCTTGGTGCCCTGGTCCCCCCACGATCGGCTCTTTATTTATTTATTCAATCACAGGAATTACAACCCTTTGAGTCATAGACTCATTTACAAAGCTCTGTGTCAGCATAGTCATACATTCAGAGATAGTACATTAGTGGAACATCACATTTCAAGTAATTACATATAATAGCAAAGCGGCTGAAAGTCTATACATGTAGTAGCTAGGGTACTGATATTATTACGAGGAACAATTATAATACAAGTGCAGCCTCTGGGCATTGTCGTATAGTAGTAACAATGATCTATACAATAGTGAGACAACACAGTTCTAAGGAAGTATTTACATATGATTATTGGATCCTCACCACCAGACCTGATCATGTACTAGATGCCACAGTGCTTTCTGACTCAATCACTGATCATTCCCCCACACTTTGTCGATGGCGATCCTGTCCACCTCCTCCTCCTCCTCCACCACATCTGATTAGGTTTTCAAACTATGCTGCCCTGGACAAACAAGCCTTCCTATTTGACCTCACTTGTGTTGACTGGTCTAACATTTATACCGCAACCAATGTTGATACTGCACTCAATTCATTTCTGACTGAATTTGGCAACATCCAAAGAAGCACCTCCCTACAGTCAAAAGGAGGGTAAGGGCCAGCATTCGAATGGCTGAAAAAGACCTGCTTCAAAAGTTAAAAGTTAGAGACAATCAATGGAAAAGTACAAACAAACTGGACTGCAGTCAGATCTCATTCTGTATAAACAATACAGAAATGACTGTAAAAGATGCATCAGGCAGGCCAAAAGTAAATACTGCCAAAACTTGCTGATTAATTCTTCTGACGACCCTCGCAAGTTTGGGGTCTAATAAAATCCTTCTTGGGTTCTGCTAAAGATGTCACTCCCTCAGATATGGTCTCTACATGGTGTACACTGTAATGATTCTACTACCATTGCAAATGCTTTTAACCAACAATTTTCTGACTTATCTGCCTACACAGCTTCCCTCCCATCACAATCCTCTGCTTCACAGTTTAACCCCACAGCATCTGAAGGACACTCAAACTTAACCAACCCCTTCTATTTCAGGGAAGTGTCTAGGCATCAGGTCCTAAAGCTGCTCAGGTCACTCTCTGAAAAACACCAGTACTGGCTCAGATGGCCTAGAACCAAGACTACTAAAAATGGCTTCTTACTACATCTCTGGCCCCCTGGCACACATCTTCACCCTATCTCTCTCCAATGGCATTGTCCCTGAAGTCTGGAAGGCAGCCAGAGTCACTCCTGTATTTAAGAAGGCAGTAAAATGACATATCAAATTACTGGCCTATTGCTATTTTGTCTGTTCTGAATAAAATCCTGGAAAAGTAGTATCCATGCAAATCACTGAATACCTTGAGAAATTCAATTTACTAAGCTCAGCACAACATGGTTTTAGAAAGCATCACAGCACCATGACAGCACTTGCAAAATTCACTTCAGATATCATTACCAATATGGATAGAGAAAGTTAACATGGGCAGTCTTCATTGACTTAACCAAAGCTTTCGATCTGGTTGACCATTCTCTGCTACTGTCTGCCCTTAGTACCTTGGGCTTCTCTCCCCCAGTCACTACCTGGTTCAAAAGCTACCTCTCCAACAGAACACAAGCTGTTAAGTTTAATTCATCCATGTCAGACAGTGCTGTTATCAACATTGGGGTTTCTCAGGGGTCTATACTTGGCCCTCTTCTATTCTCATTATTCGTCAATAAACTTCCTGAGCTGGTCACCACAGGTCACTCACTTCTTTATGCGGATGACCTGGTAATTTATTATCACTCTGATAAGGTCCTGGATCTAAATGCTGCCTCACTGCAGATTTTTGTGCTGTACAACACTGGTTGAACTCTCAACGCCTGGTTTTAAATACAAATAAAACAAAAGTTATGATGTTTGGCTCCAATCACAAGCTTAGATCCTGTCCTCTGACCATCTCTGTCTCTGATATCGATGGGGACCCTATAGAAACTGTTACTTCCTTTTCGTTACCTTGGCATCCACCTGGATCAAACCTTGGACCTGAAAGCATATAGAAACCTGCAAGTCAATTAACTGGAAATTGGGGCTGCCTATAGAACCAAATGCCTGCTTACCCCTGCTGCTAAAAGGCGATAGCCAGAGGCATTCTATTGCCAACCCCTCATATAGGGTGTCCCATCCTGTCCTTAGCCACCAAATCTTCACTGCAACTATGGGATACTACCTTCAATAATGTGTGGAGGTATGCAACCAAAGCACCTCGGCTGCAGCATCATTGTCTCTTATATCAGGACCTTGGTTGGCTCTCTCCTTCCTCTACCAGGCAGTACTACTTGTACAATTTAGTTGATTCCATCCTAAGGACGTCCAAGCCTGCTATCCTGTCTAAGGAATCTTAGATCAGCTGATCAGACCTTACTATCCATCCCCTTTTGTCGGACTAAAAAGGGCATGGGCTCCTTCCATCATGCTGCCCCCCACCTATGGAACCTACTACCTCAGGATCTAAGACATGTCTCCACTCATGTGACTTTTAAGAGCAAACTCAGGACTTTCCTCACTACTATGGACAAATGTGTTTGCTTGACCCTACCTGATCCACTGCATTTGTACTGTTTCCTCATTGCTAGCACTTTTGCCTGTCCAAATGGGTGTACTATACTGTGCCTTGTAATTAATATGTTTTATTTTGTGTCTTGTAATTAATGTTGCCTTAACCTGTTTCTTTATAAGCCTAATGTTAGCTGTTGACAATTGTAAGTCGCTATTCTACTCCATGACATTCTTATCTTCACTTCACAGCTCTCCTCACTTAACCCCACTGCTGCTCTCTTCCCCCTTCTTCTGTTATATCCTCTTCCCCCCTTTTTGCCACTCCCCACCAAACTCACCTTTACCTGTTCCTACCTCATCCATGCCCCTTCTTAGTCCCCACCCTCCTGGCTGTGCTTAGTCACCTCTCTCCACCTACTACCGCCTACTCCCACCGTCTACCGACCCCCCCTTCCCTGCCCTGCCGTCTCTTGGTTCCACTGGCTCGGCTTGACTTTGACACTTTTGCCGCTATTGCCGTAACTCCTCCGCCTCTATCCCCCTCTCACCGGCATCCTCACTCTCGCCCTGCCGTCTATCGGTTCCACCAGACCGGCTGTATTTTCCTACCTCTACCCGCTGTTGCCGTCTGCTGCCGCTCCCCCCTACCACCCTCTCTTCGCCTGCCGTCTTTCGGCTCCATAGGCCCGGCCGCAGGTTGGTACCTCACCCGCTGTTGCCGTGTCTGTGGCACCTCCTTCCACTTAATCTCCCTCCCATCCTTTTGCCAGTTTTCCTTCCTTGTGTCTTTTCTACTGATGCCTATCCTCTCTTATTTTCTGCCTTCTACTATTCACATTTTTGAGTATGTTCCATGATCAAGTGCTAAAGTATATTTTTGTTTACTAATGTATGTTACATTGCCATATGTATTTCTCTCTGCATTTTTTGTACTCGTTGTCTTAATAATCTGGCTGTACTCTTTGTGTATTGTAATTGTACCTCCCGGGTCGTGCCTGAAAACAGTCACTTGCTGACTAGCGCACTTACCCGGTTAACAAAAACTAAATAAATAAAATAAAAATATAGTAGCCTGGGTGGCTGTTGACCTATACATTTAGTAGCTAGGGTAGTGGTATTAGTACAGGAGGTATAGTTACAGTGTAGGTGCAGCCTCTATGGCATTGTCATATAGCAGAGACAGAGATCAGCAGCAGAGATGTCCTATACAGTTAGTCCTTTATGAAATTCCTAAAGATATTTGAGATACACAATTGCAAGTAATAAAGAAAGCCTAAAATTCCCACAGTCCCTGGTGTCTAGTGCCCCCCCCCGTGCCGTGGGCACCAATCACCACCCTGCCAACTCTCCTGTACCTGCAGTGCCAGTGCTGCGGCTGAGATATGGCGACCTTCACAGCCCTCTGTTCACCTCCTTGGCCGGTCACCATATGACAAGACAGAGAGACTACATCCTATGTATAGTACAGGAAGCGTGTGGCCTGTGTCGTGTACAATACAGTACACAAACTGCACGCTCCCTGTACAGTACATAGGACGTGCACACTGTACTATATACAGGATGTGAGCTCTTTGTCTTGTCATACGGCAGCAAACTGAGGAGGTAAGCGGAGGGCTGTGCCGTTCACTGTATCTCAGCCGCAGCACTGGAACTGCAGGTAAGGGGGGTGGCATGGTGGGTAGTTGGTGGGGGGGGGTGCTAGACACCAGGGACTGTGGTGAGTTGTAGTTTTTCTTTATTACCTACAGCTCTGCATCTTGGACATCTTCAGGGATTTCATAAAGAGCCAGTGATCGGTGGGTGGATGGGACCACTGGCCACCAGGGAAGATATGTCCTTTCATGGTGCCAGGGATCAGAGACCAGGGGACCACTGGATGCCAGGAACAGTGAATTGTCAAATGGAGCCACGCATCAGAAACCTGGGGGGAGGACATGGACTACCAGGGATTATATGACAGCTCAATGGGACTGACCAGAGTTGGTGGGGGTGAACCGCTAAGGATTACATTACATTTATGTGGGACAGTGATCGGCGGGAGGCATGGACGACCAGGTTATTTTGGTTTACATTATGGGAGGGGAGTTGTGACGGGGGGGATCACAGACCACCAGGGGGAAGGTGTCTTCCCCAAATGCAGACTTGGTTGTTGACTGCAGTAGCTCCAGTGGCCACTAAGGTTGCCAGGAATTAAGTCTGGGTTTTAATTGGCAGTATTTGTACTGCATAAGGTGGCCTGAGCTAACCCCTTTGTGCAGCACAAATGCATAGAATATCACACTGTCCATGCATTCTCGCCCCGCCTACAACATACATTATTTTTTGCCCAGGTACGAACACCTTTTAGTCCATGTAAATTTTCCTTTGAATACAGCACTCAGGTGCAAACCCGGGCTAATGGTGGACAATCTCTTTACCGCCAGTAAAATGTTAAAATATCTGGCCCTGATGTCTTCAAAATTTGACAACAAGCAATACTGCATGCAGTGTCATTAAAAAGGTGTTCCTAAGGGGGTAAACAATAATAAAAAAAACAAACAAAAAAAAACTGTACAAAATCACCACGTGATACAGTACATCTAGTGATTTCAGTAAATCTCTCAGCAAGAGGACATATCTGAATATTGCTACAGCACAACCGTGCGTTTCAACAATTAACTAAATTAAGATGACTAAATAGCTTACTCCAGCACTAATCCACAACATAATCAAGCACAGAAGCCCTGGTACTTCTCCTGTGATATAGGATATTATAGTATTTTCAAATATAAAAATACAATTGAGGTACAACAGTGACGGGTGAAGCACAGCATTATCTTGTCTTCTGAATACTATATTTGTAATTTTTGACAAGGAAAGACACACTAAGCAGTGTAGCTTGTTTCCAGGTGCATCTTGGATAGTGGGTAACATGGACCTGTTTAAGTGACAGCAGAAATGTTGGAGTTGACACCAGCGAAACACATCAGGAGGTTTTTTTTTTTTTAAAGAAAGAGAATGCTGCAAAGAATTTCATTTGTACAGAATGCCCACTGAAGTAAGATCGAATAAATCCTATCACTATGACAAGACAGCAAATAAACACATGAACTCTGAAAATCGGGATGATTGGTAAAGATGCAAATTCAAGCAGGATGGGTCCAGCTTCTTTTTGGGTAGATTACTTCACAGTTTGACATGGTAGCAGTGTGTTCCTGCAGTGAATACACAGATGATTCACACTTTCAGATGCTGTATGGCAGTATCACAAAGCAAAATTATACTCAATATCTGAGCCAAGGAAGTACAAAATAACAGGAAATGTGTAATTACAAAATAGGTTGAGCTTGCTGCTGGAAATACTGCACCTGACTGGATGAGACAGGTAAGTAAGTAAAGTAAGCTTTATTTATAAAGCGCCTTTCAAGTACCAGGGCGCTGTACAATACAATAATAAAACCACATAATGAATAGATGAACAGACATACTGTAAATACAACAAGTTAAATTCACATGAAAAATCACCAAACGTCTGCAAAAATTGACTAAAAACTATCTGCAAAGGCTCGTTGAAAAAGATAGGCCTTTAATACAGATTTAAACCTTTCGACGGTCAGGCATTCTCTTAACTGATGAGGTAGAGAGTTCCACAGGGTTGGCGCCGCGTAAGAAAAGGCTTGGGCGTCAGAAGTTTTCAAACACATCCTGGGAATCTCTAGCAATCCCTCGTGGGCAGATCAGAGATGACGGAGGGGGCAGGAGGGAGTTAGAAGATCTTTCAGGTAGCCGGGTCCCTGTCTGGGTAGGGCTTTAAAGGTTAGCAAGCCAACCTTAAAGGTGATTTGCCACTGAATAGGCAGCCAGTGCAGTTTGCGCAGCACAGGCATAATATGACTGGCCCTAGACGTGCCAGTCAAAAGCCTGGCCGCAGCGCTCTACACTAGCTGCAAGTGGCGAATATCAACTCCAAGGAAGCCCTAGGTAGAGGGCATACAATAATCAAGGCAGTTGGTGACAAAAGTATGGACCATGATAGCCAAATCGTCCAGGGGGACTAGGTGTTTCACCTGGCCAATATTCCTCAGATGGTAAAAGAGGACTTGAGGCCATATTTATATGCACTCACAAATGTGCAGAGCTATATTTTCTAACATAAATTTTAAATCCTGGACCTTGCTATAAGTGCAATAACAGACTCCAGAATGCTGCGCTCACAGAAATATGTAAGAGCTCCTCCAGTGTGCTTTAAGGCAGCACTCGGCCTGTGGCCTAACGAACACACACTTGTTCGTGAGTTACTGCTTATACATTTTCTGCATTTAGCTGCCTGGAATGAAGTTACAAGTTTGTCTATATTGCCTCTTTGGCCGCCAAATCAGTCTGGCTGCACAAAATGTAGAATAATTAGCTCTCAAAATAGCTGCAGAAACACACAACTTCAGTATACTAACACTCACACAATGAAATTCAAGCATGACACCCTCTGAATCTAAATGATCCTCTATTTGATGGAAAAGACAAAGTTACTCAACTTTAAGTAGTATTTCATTACTGGTATTCCTTCTACAGTCACACTTGCGCAGTCATCCGAGCAAGCACAAAGTCCTTGGAAAGCCAAATAAGATGGAGCTTCAATCCCTCCCCTCTAGCTCATGCTCTAGCATCCCCATGCCTCCGGTCTTCCAACAGGAACCACAGGAATGTGAGGCCATGTTAAAAGGTAACTGGAAACCAGTGAGGGCTAGTAGCCATGAGAGGACAGGTAGGTTAGTGTGACTGTAGAAGGAATACCAGTTTTAAACAGTTACAGGCGAGTAACTTTGACTTAAACTATCTTGATTTTCTTCTCTGTGCATTAATAAGGTACATTAAGGTGGCGTTTACATAGAAAAAGATGCTCGTGGACAAGGGGGTCACACTATGAAGCTGGGGGAGAGACTCAGAGGAGATGTGAGGAAATACTTCTTCAGGGAGAGGGTGGTGGATGCCTGGAACATCCTCCCAGCAGAGGTGGTGGGTGCTAAAATGATAACAGGATTCAAGCATGCATGGGATAGACACAAGGGACCTTATAAAAAGCGGGAAGGGGAGACTGGAGATTGAGTAGGATCTGTGGTGGCACAGTAAGTAGGGAAAAGAGGGCAGACTATGTGGGCCAAGAGGTCCTTCTCTGCCAACAATTTCTATGTTTTTCTGTAGTCAAACTTGTGCAGGCAAATAGCAGTAACCAGGCTGGAGGTGGCACAGCCCTCAACTCAAGCAAAAAGACACTTTTAGATGGAGGAACCAAAGGCAGCATCACTCATAGCATGGAGGTCTAGGTTGTAGTGGGTAACAAAAGTGTGTGCTGATGCCCAGGCAGCAGCCCTGCATATCTCACTGCTCAGAATGGCCCTGGCAGTGTCGGTAAAGCAGCAGTGCACCAGGTGAGTTAGGCCAGGCATTCAACCTAATTGTTTGATTGCAGTGTGGTTTATTTTTCCGGGGGCACTCACAAGCAGCAGCTTAGTAATGTGCACTGCACTAGAACTGCAACTTACTTCACGAGTGGCCCTGCCCCTCACAAAGCAGCTGCATAGTGATGTGCACTGCACAAGACCTGCAACCCACAAAGCAGCTGCATAGTGATGGGCACTGCACTAGACCTGCAACTTACTTCACGATTGGCCCTGCCACCCACAAAGCAACAGCATAGTGATGTGCATTGCACTAGACCTGTAACTTACTTCTGGCGGCCCTGCCACTCACTAAAGCAGCTGCGCAGTGATGATTGCACTATGTGACAGGGTGGAATAAGGCAATGCCCCATTTATTATGCAGCAAGAGTTTAAACGCAAGGGTCTGTTCCGTGCTCTCCTTTTCTGTCTCTTCTCTGCCTGGTTGCGCAACCAAATTTTCTTGTGATACCTAGGAACTGATCACTCTGATGGTTTTGCAATTCTCTGCCTCTCGCTATCTCTATGCCTTCCCTTGCTTTTTCTGTCTTTTCTTCCCCCCTTGCATATCTGCAGTTATAAAAAAATATATATGAATCTCTGTGTAAAACTGTATGTGATACTGGGATCCCATTGTTTAAAACTGTATATGGTCATGCTGTTGAAATGATTGCAAAAAACTATTTGGAACTCAAGGGGTTAACCTGAGATGTAGTTTTTAAGCCCTCTGCAGAGTTGTCAACAAGAGGTCAGTTCTGAGACACCATGTACTGTTTTGCTGAACCTTCCAGGAACAAAACTGACAAGAATATTCTGTAAACTTACAAGAACATTCTATGAGAAGCAGACTCTCTTAACGAGTTCCCAGACAAAGACATAAAAAGAGCAGTGGGACCGGGAAGAGGGGACCACGACCTTTATGTAGATGAAAAGCTCTCAGGCCTACTATGTACTAGACTATGACACATCACATTGTACTATATGAAACAGTATACCACGTTATAAATTTTTCTTTACTTTTATGTACGTATCTGGAGTGGTACAAAAATGTATATGGAATGGACATAATTCTCATTTTAACTGTAATGAAATGGCCCCACTGTACATAGTTTCATGACTTTATTTTGTGTAAGATGTATGTGTTTGTATGTTTGTTTATATTAAAAACTTCAATAAAAAGATAATGCAAAAAAAAAAAATAGAGCAGCAATGCTTTTGCTACAGAAAAAGAAGAGTGAGAGACTGAAACTTGGAATTAAGAGATACCCTCAGAAGAAGGACTTGGTTTTCCGTTTGTACTGCCTTTGTAAATAGCTATACTGAATAATTATTTTTATTTTGCTGTTATTGAGAAAAATAAAACACTATTCGAAATTTTGAAACTGCTACTGGTTTTCTTATGCTTCCTGACCTGTGCCTAGATGACACACTGCACTAGACCTGCAACTTACTTCACAGTGGCCCTGCCACCCACAGAGCAAAAGCATAGTGATGTTCACTACACCTACAACTTACCTTCATGAGTGGCCCTGCCACTCACAAAGCAGCTGCACAGTGATGTGCACTACACTAGACCTGCAACTTACTTCACGAGTAGCCCTGCCACCCACAAAGCAGAAGCATAATGATGGGCACTGCCTACCTGCAACTTATTTCACGAGCGGCCCTGCCACTCACAAAGCAGAAGCATAGTGATGTGCACTGCACTAGACCTGCAACTTACTTCACGGTGACCCCTGACTCTGACAAACACCTGCACAGCGATGTGCACTACGCTGGACCTGCAACTTACTTCACTTAGTAGCCCTGCCACTCACAAAGCAGCTGCATAGTGATGGGTACTGCACTAGGGCTCGCAACTACTTCCATGAGCGGGCACACTACTGCAAAGCAGCTATACAGTGATGTGCACTACACTAGACCTGCAACTTACTTCCACGAGTGGCCCTGCCACTCACAAAGCAACTGCTGCACAGTGATGGGCACTGTGCTGAACCTGCAACTTACCTCACGATTGGCCTGCCACTCACAAAGCAAACATAGTGATGTGCACTGCACTGGGCCTGAAACTTACTTCACGAGTGGCCCTGCCACTCACAAAGTAGCTGCACAGTGATGGGCACTGCGCTAGGCCTGCAACTTATTTCACGAGCAGCCCTGCCACTCATTAATCAGCTGCACAGTGATGTGCACTACACTAGACCTGCAACTTACTTCATGAATGGCCCTGCCACTCACAAAGCAGCTGCATAGTGATGGGCACTGCACCAGCCATGTAGCTTGCTTAACCCACTCATAAAACAGCTGCACAATGACACTTACTGTCTCAGACCTGTAGCTTCCTTGCCAGTGGCCTTGACCCCTTAAATCAGCTGCATAGTGACGTTCAGTGCTCTAGCCCTGTAACCTGCTTAAGCGTGGTGCCACTCATGAAGCAGCTGCAGAGTGGCGAGAGCAATGGGTCAGACCAGCAGCTTGCTTGATGAGTGATCCTATCTGCCACTCACAAAGCAGCAGCATAATGATGCATGCTGTGCAAGACCTGCAGCTTGCTTCTAGAGGACCCTGCAGGCTGTATGAGTAACAGCAGTTCTGTTGGGTAGGGGGTCAGATCTCTAGCTTGCATTGTGCAGGGCCTTGTGGGCTTTGTTTGAAATGGTACATCTATAGGGCACACCCACAAACCTACAACTTGCTTCTTGTAGGGTCCTGCGAGCCTGATCTGAAGCTATATACCTGTCAGGCAGGCATGAAACTTGTCAACCTACGTGTTCATGAGATGGAGTACCAAGTACCCCATCCTACAAATCTGGTGTAAAATATTTAAAAAAACATGTTATATGTTGCAAAAAAAGTTGAAAAGTCAGAAAAATGCTAGTAACTGCAGGCGTGCAGTGCACTTTTCAAAACTTAGTTTCTGGAGGTTTTTTTATTTTTTTTAATATTTTTGATCAATTTTGATAGACGAGGTCTTTCCTCACAAACATACAACTGGCAATTTCCCAAACTGTCTCTTAGTCTGTTCTGAGAAAACCCAATTTCCCCTTTAAAAAAAAAGGCCTGGTTTCATGATCTAAGGTTTTTTCCTCTTTTTTTTTTTTCCCCTTACCTACAAGAGAGCAGCCCACTGAGGGACGTTGAGGAATCACAGGATTGGACACTGAGGAAGCATGACGTGGGACATCAAGAAAGTGAGAGGAGAACATTAAGGAACTGTGATGCAGGCTCCTTGAAGGCATGCAACAGTGGCAGGGAAGGAAGGTGGAGTGGGTGTTAAAGTGCAGGTATAATCTTCTGTTTAATATATGAGACGTGTGGAGAGTAGAGGGTGGGAAGGGGAACTTAATCAGTGGGTTAGGTAGGGTTTTGGAGCTGGCAATGACCAGGAGCGGTACTAGTGATGGGGTTAGGCACCCATGACCTGTTGGTTTACACCTCGGCAGGTGGGAGGTGATACTGGCAGAACTAGGCACCTGCCACCAGATGGTTCACAGCTGCAACAGGTGATATTGGCAGTACAGTTGCATTCAGTGGGCAGGAGGGTAATACTAATGTGGTTCGGCACCCACCAGAAGATGATTTAAGGCTGGATGGGCACCTGCCACTGGTTTACAGTGTGGCACTTTGGGGAAGGTCTGGTGCCAACCACTGGGATCACGCTCCCAACTGCTGGCAGTCTAACAAAAATAGGGGTGTTTTGTGACTTGAAAACAACATGAAAATGGGGGCACTGCATAACAAAAATGGAGAACTCACAAAAACAACTTGTGTCAGTTTTGCAAAAAGTTATCCTTAGATTGTGGAAAGAACATTCTGTGCATTGCTGGGAAAATGGCATTTTATTTTCTTAATAATTTAAAAACAACAGATTTTGCAGTAAAACCACTTATCAAAGAATCATTCTTGGGCCAAGCGCTCACAAATCAGAAAGTTTAAGGTTTTAAATCATAGCCATTTTTGTGCTATGGCTGTGCAAAACAAAGGTCTAAATTTGTATATTTTTTTAACCTTCTAGAACTTAATCACGGAATCCACCATTACCAAACGTACTGGATCCTGAGTAGGGGTGTCACAGTATACCAGTTTAACGGTATACTGCTGTATCAGAAGTCATGGTATTCATACTGTGGACAATTTCATATACCACAATAACCATAATACATGGTGTACTGCAGTATTAAGACTTTTCAACCATTTTTTTTTTTGTATTTTCAGGGACAACTGTCCCTTCCACACCTACTCTCCCTGATGGTTTGTACAAAAAAAACAGGTTACTCACCTGTAACAGTAGTTCTAGGAGTAGTATATGTTGTTAATCCACACTTCTTGGCACTGTTCCTTTCCCCTTTAGATCTGCTGGAAGGTCTTCAAGCTGGCTCCTCCCACACCCGGGTGATATAACCCTTGGCTCCGCCCCATGACCCCAGATCTTAGCCCGCTGGAAGCCAGTTGTGTGCATCGCAGCCGGGAGGTCGGGTGGGTCCGTGTGGATGAACAACATATACCACTCCTAGAACTACTGTCACAGGTGAGTAACCCGTTTTTCTAGGGACGTGGATATGTTGTTCGTCCACACTTCTTGGCAGACTCCTAGCAGTTCTCTGTGAGGAGGGAGGCAAGGCAAACACACCCTCAATACTTACTTGGGGAATAAAGATTGGAGAACTGAGGCCCCAAACCCATCATCCCGGTGTGACTCAAGGTTGATGTGGTAATGGGTGATGAAGGTGTTTGCTGACTTCCAGGTAGCAGCCCCACAGATTTCCTGTATGGGGATGTCCCTGGAAACAGCCAATGATGCAGTGGTATGGTGGGTGGAATGAGCTCTTATCCCTCTGGGAGGCTCCTTGCCGCCAACTCGTAGCACAGACTTATGCAAGATGTAATCCATCTTGTGATCGTCTGCTTGCTGCAGGTCTGCCAGAAGCGGCTTCAGCGTACGTGACAAATAGCTTGTGAACCTCTTCCCGAATTTCCACCGTCCTCTCCCTGTAATAGGAGACAGCTTGTCTTGGGTCCAAAGCATGGAGCCTGTACTCGGCCTCCTATGTGTAATTGGAGAAGTACACTGGCAGAGTCAACACCTGGTTAAGGCGAAACTCTGACACCACCTTCGGAAGGAATTTCGGGTGGGGCGCAAGACAATCTTGTCCCTGTGGAAGACCAGATAAGGGGAGTCCACTGAGAGCTCAAGAAGCTCCCCTGTCCTTCTGGGAGACGTGATAGCCACCAGGAAGGCTGTCTTCCACAACAAGTGTGACAACTCACACTTGTACATTGGATCGAATGGCTTGCCCATGAGCTGTGCCAAGACCAGCAGTAGATTCCTCGAAGGTGGAAGTTCATGCACTGGAGGGGATATGTAATCCAGGCCTTTGAAAAAGCACCTGACCACTGTCTCCTGCACCACTGTCTGCTGACCGGCCTGCGCCCGGTAAGCAGAGATGGCTGCCAGGTGCACCCTAAGGGTTGATGACCGAACACCCCCTTTGGAGAGCGACCAAAGGTAGTCTAGAATGTTAGCCACTGGGCAGCACAGAGGGTCCAGGCCCTTGCACTGACACCAAATGGAAAACCTTTTCCACTTGAAGGCATAACACTTCCTGGTTGAATCCTTCCTGGATGCTTCCACTACTGTGAGTACATCCTCGGAGAGACCTAAAGCCTGGAACTCTAGCCACTCAGGTACCAGGCTGTCAGGTGCAGGGATTGAAGATCTGGGTGGAGAACCTTCCCCTGACTGACTGAGATCATGTCCGGGTGTGCTGGAAGCTGCCTCAGGAGCCTGTTGCTGAGGCTGAGGAGATCTGGATACCAGAGCTGGCGTGGCCAATCTGAGGCTACCAGGATCACCTGCGCCTTGTCCCTCCTCACCTTGAGGGTACCCTGGGATCAAGGGAAATGGAGGGAGGCGTGGAAGAACCCTAGGGTCCATGGCCTCAAGAAGGCATCCCTGCAGCTAGCCCTGCTAAGGGGCGGGCATGAAAGAGCCTCAGCTGGGTGTTTTCCCCTGGAGGCAAACAGGTCCATCATCGGTTTGCCACAGTGGAAGAACAGGCTGTGAGCTACTTCTGGATGGAGAGACCACTCGTGGGATGTCTCGCCTATGCGGCTGACAGCATCCGCCAGTTGGTTCGAGGCTCCTGCCACATGGATGGCTAGGAGATCCACCTCCAGTCAGGTCACGAGTGTCCAGATGTGGAACGCTTCCCTGCACAGCAGCCAGGAGTGTGTGCTGCCCTGCTTATTCAGGTAGGTACCCGGTGGTGGTGGTGTGTCCATCTGGACTTGAACCACTTGACCCCAAAGCTAAGTAGCGAACGCTGACAGTGCCAGTCTGACTGCTCTGAGCTCCAACAGGTTGATGTGGTAACGGGACTCCTTGGGGTTCCAGAACCCATAGGCCCTGTTCCCCATGTAGGCTTCCCAGCCCTATGACAGGCATCAGTTGTGAGGATCACGCTCGGGCAACCAAACGGATCCCTTCCTGTAACCGGGTCTAGGATGGTCCACCACTGGGAGCATCCCACATCTTCTGGGTCACAGTGATCAGCTGGTCGAAATGAGCTAGGTGCTGAGTCCACTGGGTGGCCAGCTCCCATTGAAGGGGGCACATATGCCACCGGGCCCAATAGACCACAGAGGTGCTGGCTGCCATGTACCCCAGAAGGTGCAGAAAGACCCAGGCAGGGCGCAACTGCCCAACCAGAAATGATCTGGCAAAGGAGGAGAGAACATCCGCCCTGTCCACCGGGAGCCGGGCTCTGGCTTGGCGAGAGTCGAGCTCTGCCCTGATGAAACATATCACCTGAGTAGGCACGATTTCCGACTTGGCATTGTTGATCAGGAGGCCGAGTTAAGAGCAAGTCTGGAGGGCCAGGTCCCTGGACCTCTCCACCTCCTGTTGGGTGGAACCTGCTAGAGCCAATCGTCGAGGTGGGGGAATGTTCTGACCCTCCCGATGCCTGAGGTGGAGCTGCCACTATTGCAATGCATTTGAGTGGTGCATTGGGGCTGATGACAGGCAGGCCAGCATGGCTCGGGAACATTATTGGGTTCCTCTGCTCTGAAGAGGAGGAACTGCGTGGGGACGTGAAAGAGCGCGTTCTGGAGATCCAGTGAGCAGAATCACTTGTTTTGCTCCAGGGATGGTATGATCTGGGACAGAGTTACCATCCTGAAGGTGTGTGGCCTGAGATACTGATTCAGGTCGTGCAGATTTAGAATGGGGCACCAGCCTCGCGTCCGCTTCAGAACCAGGAAGTACCTGGAAAATAACCCTGGATCTGGTGGAGGATCTGCCACTCAAGCTACTGCATCCTTGAGGAGGACCTGAGCAATGTCGCTCTTTGAGAGTTGACCGGTGTGGTGGACACCTCTCCTCCCGTGGGGCTTAGGCTTGGCTTGAGGTACTGCTCGGATCCAGAGGCAGACCCTGGCTGACCACTTGAAGACCCACCTGTCCTGGTAACAGCAGGCCAGGCAGAAAGGAATGGCAGAGCCGGCTCCTAGGAGGACCCAGAGCTGCCATGATGCAAATGAGGGTGGCAGCCCCTATCCCATCACTGGGCAGACTTAGAGGAAGAGGGTCGAGGGCCTGAACCTCGACCTCCTTTAATGGGCCTGGGTAGGTCTGGGCTTGGGCCGGGGCGTCAAGCCTGAGCCTGCTGCTGCTGACCTCCATGAAAGGAGGGCTGCTCCTGGGCCGCAGGGGAAGAATGCTGAAAAGGCTTCTTCTTTTGCTGCTGCTTCTTGGGACCAAAAGAACTCTGTGCAGAAGTGGCATCCAGTGTGGCACTGGACTGCTTGATGCACTGAAGGTGACTGGCCACACCTGGGCCGAAGAGATCGGTGCCCAGGAAAGGCACATCAGCCAGTTTGTGCTGGATATCCACCAGGAAAGAGAAGAGCCTCACCCAAGCCCTGTAGTGGGAGGCAACTGCTGCTGCCAATGAACGGGCATGAATCCCCAATGTCCAGGGCCGTCTGGAGCTGCTGCTTAGCAAAAGCACGACCCTGGTCCTGGACTTGCTTGACAGTGGTCTGCAAGTCTGTAGGAAGATGTGGGGGACTTTATCCAAGGACTAAAGGGGGCAGAGAGAGTGTGCCATGATGGTGGCGAGCTTGCCTGATGGAGGCCTAAGGAAAGAGGCTGCACAGACCTTCGGGCAGAGGACTCCTTCTCTGGAGGTCTGTCGTTATCAGTAGAAAGTACAGTTACGTGAGAACTTACCGTAACAGTAGATCTTCGAAGGCTCTTGCAGTAGGTAATTACATATAGGACCTTGGCGTCGGCAATGGCAGGGGACCTCATGAAAAATTTCTATCTAGCAGTCCCTGGCGGGACCGCCCCACGTCAGGTGACCGCATCAGATGACATCGGGTATAAAGGGGCGGTCCCAGATGCCGCGTTCCAGTTCTTTCCTGCCACAGGCCGGGCCGGACGAGAGAGAAGCTAATGTTCCTTCAATGGAAAAGAGCTGAAAAAGCCTAGGGGGATGAGGGCGGGTAGAGATCTATCTGCAAGAGCCTCTCCTCGAAGATCTACTGTTACGGTAAGTTCTTACGTAACTGTACCATCTTACTTCTCGAGAGGGCTCTTGGTAGGTAATTACATATAGGACAGAATCCCAAGCAGTCTGGAACAAATGAAAGGCGACTGGGAGAAGGAACTACTCCAAGAAGTAGTAAACAACCTTGTGTTTCTCAAGATAGGAGGCCTTGTAAGACCATTAACCAAGCCTGCTCTACGGTGAGAGGCAATGTCCAAACTAATGTTTCGTAAGGATGTACTGAAGTCCAGGTGTGCGGCACAGATGTCTGCCGAGGACATTCTTGAAACAAGCTGCAGAGGCTTCATTCCCGGTAGGGAGGACCTCAGCTTGACTCGGCGAGGGTCTTTGTTGCTACTGTCATAACAGAAAGTGATGCAATGAACAAACCACTTTGATAGGCATGTATTGGAGACAGCATCTTCCTTCGTGAGCAAAAGAGACGAACAACTGATCAGTCTTTCTTGAGATCCTTCGTCTATCGTGTGTAGTATCTCAGAATCCTGTGGACCATCCATGGTATGGAGCAAGTATTCTTTCCTTGGTTTGAGTACTGCTTGAAAAAGGCGGGTAACTCAATGAGACTGATTTGGTTGACTCCGCCACCACTTTAGGAAGAAACTTAGGGTTGATGTTAAGAGCTACTCGTTCTTTTGTGAAAAATCAGATAAGGACTTTACAATAAGGGCCTGAGCTCGGAAACCTACGAGCTGAAGTTATGGCCACCAAGAACAGCGTCTTCCATGATAAGAACTAAGCGTGTGTGGAAGCCGTAGAGCTCAAAGGGAAGAAGGGTAAGTTTCCGAGAACAAAGTTCAAGTCCCAAGGGGAGCAGGAGTCTGAACAGGGGTCTGAGATGAAGGACCCTCTGAGAAAGGTCTTGGATACCTCCAATTGGGCAAATGCCTTATCAGCGAAAGGGACATGGTAGGCTGAAATAGCAGCCATGTGGACTTTCAAAGAGGAGTGACTGAGACCCAGATCGAAAAGATGACGCAAATAATCAAGCAGAATGGCCACAGGACAGGAGAAAGGCTCCACATTCCTGGAGGCAGCCCAAATGGAAAATCTCTTCCATTTCATGGCGTAGATGGACCTAGTGGAGGGTTTTCTAGCCTCCACCAGAATCTCAGCCACCTTAGGAGAAACGCCAAAACGAGATTGGGATAGGTCTGCAGGAGCCATGCATGAAGTTGAAGAGACTTGAGTCCCGGATGGACCAGGGTACCCTGATCCTGGGTCAGCAATCCTCAAGATAAAGGAAGAGGAAGAGGAGGAACCTCTGAGTATTGTTGTAGAAGAGAGAACCAGATTTTCCTGGGCCAGAAAGGAGCGATCAGAATCATTCTCGCTCCTTCCAATGCAAGTTTCTGCAGCACATGAGGGACCAGAGGAATTGGGGGAAAAGCATAGACGAATCTGTCCTTCCAGCTTAGAGACAGAGCGTCGCTCCAGAAAGCGCCTCGCTCTGGAGTGAGCAAGCAAAAGGTTGGAAGCTTTGCGTTTTGGGGGCGAACAGGTCTATCTGTGGAGTCCCCAAAGCTGAAAGATGCTTTTGAACCTTTGGTCCAGTTCCCACTGTGGTGGCAGAGCCAAGAATGACTTAGCTTGTCTGCCAGGACATTGTCGACTCGGAACATGGATCGCCGTGAGGTGAAGGTTGTGAAGTTGCTCATTCCCAAACCTCACTGCTTCCCTGCACAGTGGTAGGACGAGTCCCTCCCTGCTTGTTGATGTACCACACCACGCACATGTTGTCTGTTTGGACAGCTAGGTGACTGGGAAGGATGTATTGGTGAAGGGCCTGGAGAGCATACAGCACTGCTCGTAGCTCGAGCACATTGATGTGGAGAGCTAACTCCAATCTGGACCATAACCCCTGGGTTCGGTGAGGACCCAGATGGGCTCCCCAACCTCGCCTGATGCGTCCGTGGTCAGAGTCTGGGCGGGGGGAGGATGAAAGAAGGGGACCCCGAACAGGTTCTCTCGAACCATCCACCATTGCAAGTCTCTTGTCATCGGCGAGAAGATCAGCACCAGATGATCTAGGTCGTCTACAAGTTGATCCCACTGAGAGCGGAGAGTCCACTGAGAGATCTTCATGTGGAGGCGCACACGCAGAACCGTCGGGATGGCAGCCGCCATAAGCCCCAGAAGCCCCAGAAGACGGAGCACCGACCTCACCGGAACCTTTCTTCGTTCCGAAAGAAGGGAAATCTGGGACTGGAGGGAGGCCCCCCTGTCCAAGGGCAGGAAGGCCCTGCACACTGTCGTATCGAGGATTGCCCCGATGAACTGGAGTCTCTGAGAAGGGTCCAGATGAGACTTGGAATGGTTGATGGTGATACCCAGACCAGTGAAAACCTGCTGTGTGAGGGAGAGAAAATGCAGGAGTTCCTCCCTGGACGAGGCCGCCAGGTAGGAAAAACCTGAACCCCAAAGTACGAGGTGGGCCGCTACCACCGCCAGGCATTTGGTAAAACTCGGGAGCCGGGAAAGACCAAAAGCGAGCCCCGGAATTGGTAATGGTCCCCTAGAACGCAAAACCTGAGGTACTTTTGTGCGAGGGGCAATGGGATGTGCAGGTATGCATCCTGCATATCCAGTGCACAAAGCCATTGGCCCGGCCGGAGAAGGGGCAAGAGGGTTTGAAGAGAGGGCATCCTGAACTTTTTGTATTCCACACAGAAGTTCAGGAAGCTGAGATTGACAATGGGTCTGAGATCTCCCGTCTTCTTTGGTACAAGGAAGAAATGGGAATAGTAACCCGTCCCGTGACGATGAGGGGGGTCGGGTTCTATGGCCTGCTTCACGAGGAGAGCAGATATTTCTTCCTTGACCAAAGGAAGATGGGTCCCTTGAGTAAGAGGAGTTCAGAGGGGGGTGGCGTGGAGGTTTCTGCAGAAACTCTATAGAGTGCCTCTCTGCTATGATCTGAAGCACCCATGAATCCGATGTTATCCTCTCCCAACCCGGAAGGTGGAGGGAAACCTCCCTCCTACCGGTTCCTCCGGGGAGTCCGGAGGCGGTGGGAGAGGGAAGGCGTCAGGTGGTGTGAGGCAGCGCCGCAGCTGGGGCACCCGCTGCTTTTTTGGGCGGCGGGGGCCTGGCAGCTGTGGAGGCCCGACGTTTAGTGGCCCGCCTTCCCTGGGTTTCGCTTGAGGCCGGCTGCATCTGTGAAAGGACAGCACTGTGGGGGATGGGGACGGTACATGGAACCACAGATTTGAGGGCCGTCCCCTTCTCCTGCAAGTCGGTGATGATGTCCTTGACATCACCACCGAAAAGCACCGAACCCTGAAAGGTGCTTCTTGAATTGCTGACTGCACCTCCGGGACCAAACCTGACACTCGGAGCCAGGCGTGACGCCGAAGACTTACGGCGAATGCGGAGCTCTGTCCTGCGGTGTCCACTGCATCGTAGGTCATCCTCAGAATGTGACGACTGGCTGAACGAGCAGAACGGACAAGGTCAGCTAACTTCTGCTTGACTTGGGAGTCAGGCAAGGAGTCAATCTTAGATTCCGCCTGGGTAAGGACAGCCTTCTGGTAATCCCCCATGTGTGCTACATAATTAAGGGCCCTGATCCCCAGTGTGGAAGAAGCATAGATCTTCCTTCCATACCGATCCAGAAGGCGAGATTCCTTATCCGGGGGAGACGAGCTCAAATGTTTTGGGTGTGCTGACCGGCCGTGAGCGGCGCTAATCACAACCGAGTCTGCACGGGGGTGAGAGTCTAGAAAGTCTACACCCCCAGAGCCCGGTATAGCCTGTTGGACTTCCGAGGAAGTGGGGCTAAAGCCAACGGTTGTTTCCAAATAGTGGAAACAAGGTGGGCATGAGGCTCGATCCAGGGTGGCACTAGAGTAGGGGCCGTAAGGGGCAAGTCCAGATGTTCGGCAAGTTTAACCAGCTGAGGATCTGGTTCTAAGGAACGCCACTGATGGACTTCCTGGATCTTCCTGAGCAACACCGTGAAGGAAGGATCCTCCGGAGGAGACTTCGGAGGAGTCCTTGGCTGGGGCTTGGACGGAGAGCGAGGCTTGTCGTCTTTCTCGGAGCATCCATCAGAGGAATCCGAGGAGTCCGAGAGAGAAGAAGAATTTGAAGCAGAGTAAGACTCCCTAACTGCTCTGGGGGAGGAACGGGTTCCTTAGGGGGGATCCCTGGACGCGTATCCTGCCCCTCTCTGGATCCTGAGGGGAGAGCTTGGGAATCCGGAGGCAGAGAGGGAGTGTGCCGTCTGGGGCGTACGGGAGCCAGAGGTGGCACCGTCGCCATGAGGCGGCTCTTGATTTCCTTGGTGAGCTGAGCCTTGGCCTCAGCCCACCAGGAGGCCAGAGTCTCCTGAAGATCCACCGGCAGCCTGGGGGGCGGTGGAGAAGGAGGAGGAGGGGGATAGTTGTATGGATTATATCCATAAGGGGAGTATCCGTAACCCGGCTCCGGGTATACCGGAGCTGGGTATTGCGGCGTCAGGTACTGCGGCGTCGGTGGAGTCTGCGCCGGGTACTGCGGTGCAGGATACTGCGAACCCGGGTAAACCGGCGTCAGATAGGACGGCGGATACCCAGGTACCGGAGGAGCTGCCGGAGCAGACGGCCCAGTAGGGAACTCCATGGGCGGATCAACCGTGATAGACCCGTGGGGTGGAGGGCCCGATGGGAGAGGAATATCCCCCGCCGGCGTCGGAGGGGCCGGCGTCAGACCCGGTTCTGTAGGAGGAGGGGCTGACTGCAGAAAAACATCCTGAGCATCGCCTGGGGATGGAGGAGAGAAGTTCCCGGGGTCAGGCAGGGGTTTCGGGCTCCCGGACGGCAGCGAGCTGCGGGGAACCTGGGATGACAGGCGGTGAAGGGTCTGTATGGTAGGCTCGATGCCGCGCACGTCGGAGGAGCTGGCGTGCGACTTAGGGCGAATCGGCGGACGCCAGAGAAGCCGGGCGTCTGACTTAGGGGGCCCCTCGCCGGAGGCAGGCCTGAAGGTGGGAAGCGGCTCGGGTCCGGGGGGACGATTGCCTTGCGCCGCCTCAAGGGTCAGGGCGCCTTAGCGGCCTTCTCCTGGCGGACGTTGGAGGAGCCGACATCCGCTTATGGGAGGCGCCCCACCAGTAGTCCGTAAGCTCGCATACTGGGGCAGAAGTCCTTTTGCCCGGAGGCACCAAGGACGTTACCTTAGCCGCGGCTCCAGCCGGAGTCGTGAAGAGGGGTCTTCCTCCGGTGCCTTTCTTTGTCCCGCTCTTGTGTCCTTCTGGGGAGGTCGATGCCTGCCTAAGCTTCTTCAACTCCTTCTCCATTGCAGACATCTTCTTTTTAAGGAGATGGGCTTCCAAAGATTGCTGGCATCGCTCTGGTGGCTGCGCTGAAATGCAGGCAATGCGGGACATTGTCGACGCGTGGTGGGCCCTAAACAAAAAGGCGGAGGGAGGACCGGCCTTTGTGAGGCAGTTACCGCATTTGTCGTGACTCTTTTTTTTGAAGGGGACATAAACCGACGCTCACCTGATTAATAAATTGCAAAATACTGATACTTTTGGTAAAACCGACGAAGAATAGGCTGGAGTACTAACTTCATCATGAGACGCTGCACGAAGCTGATGGCGGAAAGAACTGGAAGGTGGGCATCCGGACTGCCTCTTTATACCGACGCTGCCTGACACCGGTCACCTGATCGGGAGCTGGCCCGCCAGGGACTGCTATTAGAAATTTTTCCGTGTCCTCGCCGCTGACGCTAGTCCTATATGTAATTACCTACATAGATACATAGACAGTGTCAGCAGATAAGGCCTATGGCCCACCCAGTCTGCCCATTTGAGCTTGTAAGTTCAGTTTATGTTTTCCTAGAAGTCTGTTGCCCTTACCCTGACCTCCAGAATTCTTTTATGTCTATCCCATGCATTCTTAAATCCCATGATTGTTTCAGCCCCCACCACTTCCTCCGCAGGGTGTTCCACTTGTCCACCACCCGCTCTGTGAAGAAATTCTTCCTCATGTTTCCTCTGAATTGTCCTCCTCCAACTTCATCCCATGTCCTCTAGTCCTGGAACATCTTTTCGCTTAAAAATAGTGTATTCCTGCACCCGGTTCCTCCCTGTGAGATACTTGTATGTCTCTCATCATCTCCTCTCTCCTCCTCTCCTCCAGGGAGTACATGTTCAGTTCCTTCAACCTGTCTTCATAGGACTTGTGATGCAATCCATGCACCATCTTTGTTGCCCTCCTCTGAACCGTCTCTACCCTGTCTATGTCCCTGCAAGAGCCTCTCAAGTAAGATCTGCCTGTATGTCTGAACACAGAGGCAGTCACAAGGCTGTCGGCCGAAGGGTACTCTGTGAACACAAGGAACCCCATGGGCACTATATACTTGAGGGCCATCCGGGCAGACAGAGCTGGACAGGAAGCCGGGTGCTGCCAAAGTTTGAGGGCCAGGCCAACGATGGCTTTGGCTACAGGAAAGGCTTCCATTGGGGTATCGCCTCTCTTGAGGATATCTGTGAGAGGGTACTTCGCCTTTTTCCTGGATAGGTTCCAGGGGCATCCCTGTGGACTCAGAGATGAGGTGGAGAATGCGCTGAAAGGACAAAGGGCCTTCATCTGTCACTAAATCACCAGCAGACTCATCATCCTGTGGATAAGAATGAAGGCCAGTGTCACCTGAATCCAAAGTGTCCAGATACAGCGGTCAACCACCCAGGTCACCCTTGACCTGCCTAGGGTGGTTAGGGGTGACAGTGACCAACAAGGACGTTGGGGAAACCCGGTGTCCGGTCAAGCTCCCTTAGGAGGAGTCCCTCCCACAGGCTGCTTAGGCGGCAGTTTCACCAGAATCGGTGGAGAGACCAGATTAGGCCGAACCGGAAGGGGTTTAGCCGGCTCCGTGGGTGGAGAAACAGACTTTATTGGTTCCTGAGGAGTCGGCTTCGATCTAGGAGGCGAAAGCCAAGTAATGACCGAGGTAGGAGCCAGGGTAAGCTTATGCCCGGACAAAATCAGCTGTTGCCATATGAGTTCCTCATAGTGTCGACGGAGTTTCTGCCGAGCCTCTCACCATCTGAGGAGGATGAAGACAACCAGTGGCGCCACCTCTTTGGGCGCTTTTGTGCACCTTCTTGGCCTGTCATTCAAGGGGTCCGAGACCCTCGATCGAGATTAGCAGACCAGCTCGGTCACTCGGGAGACGCCGGTAAGACCGAGACTTCCAGGGTCAGGGACCACTCTCGTGGGTTTACTAGTGGGCTGGTCTCGCCAGAAAAGGAAAGGACTGGAGTCCGATTGAGGGAGTCGTCCACCAGAGTCAGCGACAATGGGTCAATCGGGTCGAGAACGATCTCAACTTCATCGATCGAAACTTTGGTCGACCTGGCCCGATGGCAGAGCTGAAAAGCCAGTGGCCGAAGAGGCAAACTCGACCGAGGTCAAAATGGCTGGCTCCTGGGACTGAGATCGCTCCCGATCCCAAGAGCATCTCCATCGAGACGAAGATGGTCCCGGGTCCCTCTCCCACTTATGGGACCGGGAGGAGTGTGTGCCCGCAGGACCCTCGCTCCTTAGTCGGGAGAGTGGCACAACCTCGGAAGGAGACAGAGAAAGTGGAGCCCAAGTTGAGTGGAATGAAGAAGCCCCAAGAGGAAGATTCTGCAGAGTGAGCTTCTTCCTCCTCGAGAGGCATGCATGCATTCAACTGATCGGTGGATCCCAACCACAGAAACTACCCACCGGGCCTCCTTGGATTTCACCGTGGGTTCCATTTCTGGCCTACCTAATTTAAGGCGATGAGACGGTCATCGAGGATGTTAGGCTGAAATGCGAGGCAGAACTCGGAGGTCGTGGGTGTCATGGCCAACACCAAGACAGTAGACACATGCGGTATGTGGGTCCGTACGCGACATCTTCTGGCTGCACAGGCACCGCAAAATCGGGAAGACTTGTCTTCCATAATCGAGAAGCAACAGTTGTTAATGTGATTAAGTCGAATTTTCGGAATAACCGAAGGTTTAGAAGCCAGGGCCTACAGAATGCGAGAGCACGAATAAAGCAACCTGAATCTTCCAGTGGAAAGGAAGCTCTGGCGTTAAGGAGCGGAGACGAGGGTTATACCACCCGGGTGTGTGGGAGGAGCCAGCTTGAAGACCTACCGGCAGATGTGAAAGGGACAGTGCCAAGAAGTGTGGATGAACAACATATCCACGTCCCTAGAATTACTTATGTTATAGTGCGATATAACGGTAATCATGGTATTACAGTGACAGTTGTCATATTGTCAGAATTTTGATACCGTGACATCCCTAATCCAGAGATCATGGCACCTGCTTCATGCATACCAAATTTCAAGCTATGTCATCCATGCCGTGTTATCAAGGTATAAAAATGAGGGTTTAACAGTAAACTGCTTAATCAACCCTAATACTGGGGCACTACTGTGCCCTATAATTGTGTGTATTTTTTTGGGGAAAAAAGCATTAATGTACCAGTTAGGGTTCAATTTAATGTCACAAAAGTAAGGAAATGTTGCATTACGGTTTCTAACCCTAACTACCTCTCCCCCAAGGGCATTTAACCACACAAGCAACCACAGACAGCCATCATCAGGAGACAAAAAACATATAAATGTTTCCAGATGACACAAATGCAGTAGCACCGATGTGCTACCTTCATGGATTTGTATTGGTGATATGACACAAGACATGACATACAATCACTTCGCTGCAGCTAGACATCCACGATACTCAAATTACAACACTACTTATCTGTGCAGAAACACAGGCCTCTGCAGCCACAGATAAAATCGGTGATGCCCCAATTAGAGGAGTTCTTTGTCTGCAGAAACACAGTCGCTTATGGGGCCAGTGTTTCAGTAGCCACAATTACTCATCCACACTGTAAGACATATACATACAGTTGTAGCTGCAGAAGCACAGTCACCACAAAATGCATGACACGAAACTGCAACTATACTTGGTTTGCAGAAGCACTGACCTCTGAGAGGCCTGTGCCTCTTTAGCTACAAGTGTAAAATATACACACCTACTTCTGGCTGTAGAAGCGAAGGCCCTTGTGGCTTCTGTATTTATGCAAATGCATACAGAAAATCATGCACTAGCAGATCCAGCTGTGTGTAGTTCTAAACCTACCTCCTACAGTTATATGCTTGTTCCTGTATTTAGGCCTTCATATTGTGTATCAGCATAGCACTATATAATGTTTTGAATGAGCTCTTGCATATTGTTATCCATCCCTGTCCTGACCTGCCTTCTTGGTTACTGTATGTTTGTAAATTCTAGGTTGTTACTGTTAGCTTGGATTGCATTGTAAATGTTATATCTGTACTTCTCCCGGGCCATGCCTGAAAATAGGCAACTGTTTGTCTAGTGCACCTCGCCCGGTAAACAAAAACTAAATAAATAAATAAATGTAGTGAGGCACCAACCGCTTTCCCCTTAGGCCAGCAAAAAGTAGCTGTTTTAACCTAATCTGAGTTTAAAAAAAACAGGTTACTCACCTGTAACAGTAGTTTTAGGAGTGGTATATGTTGTTCATCCATCTTTGGCATGTCCCTTTCCCTTTAAATCTGTCCGGAACTCTTCTAGCTGGCTCCTCCCACCCACCCAGGTGGTAAATACCTCGGCTCTGCCCCATGACGCCAGATCTTAGCCCACTGGAAGCAAGGTGATGCGCCTAAAGCCGGGAGGTCGGGTGGGTGCATGTGGATGAACAACATACACCACTCCTAGAACTACTGTTACAGATGAGTAACCTGTTTTTTCTAGAAGCGTGGATATGTTGTTCATCCACACTCTTTGGCAGACTCCTAGCAGTTCTCCGTGAGGAGGGAGGCAAGGTGCACACCCCCTACTTAGGAAACAGAGATTGGAGAACCGAGGCCCCAAAACCAGCATCACAAAGTGACTCAAGGTCGATGTGGTAATAGGTAATGAAGGTGTTTGCTGACTTCCAGGTAGCAGCCCGACAGATTTCCTGGATAGGGATGTCCCTGGAAGCAGCCACCGATGCAGCAGTATGGCGGGGAAGAATAAGCACTTATCCCTCTGGGAGGCTCCTTGCCCGCCAACTCATAGCACAGACCTATCCATGATGTAATTCATCTTGCAATGGTCCATTTGGCTGCAGGTCTGCCAGAAGCGGCTTCAGCGTAGGTGACAAACAGCTGGCAAACCTCTCCCCAAATTTCCACCGTTCCCTCCTTGTAGTAGGAGAGGGCACGTCTAAGGTCCAGGGTATGGAGCCTCTACTCAGCGTCCGAGGTGTAGTTAGGGTAATATACTGGCAAAGTCAACACCTGGTTAAGGTGAAACTCTAACACCACCTTCGGAAGGAATTTTGGGTAGGGGCGCAGGACAACTTTGTCCCTGTTAAAGACCAGATAAGGGGAGTCCACTGAAAGCACCTGGAGCTCTCCTGTCCTTCTGGCTGATGTGATAGCCACCAGGAAGGCAGTCTTCCACGACAAGCGTGAGAGCTCACACTTGTGCATGGGTTCGAATGGCTTGCCCATGAACTTTGCCAAAACCAGCAAAAGATCCCACATAGGTGGAGGTTCACGCACCAGAGGGGATATGTGTTCAATTCCTTTGAAAAAGCGCCCGACCACTGTCTCCTGTGCCAATATTGACTGACAGGCCCATGCCTGGTATGCAGAAATGGCTGCCAGGTGCACCCTAAGGGTCGATGACCGCAGACCCCCTTTAGAGAGAGAACTTGAGACAAGGTACCTTTGTAAATGAGCCCATGGCTCAAAGGTTTTCCAAACTGCTGTTTAAATAAATAAATAAATAAAGTCTAAAATGTTAGCCACAGAGCAGGATAAGGGTCCAGACTCTCATCCTGACACCAAATGGAAAACCTTTTCCATTTAAAGGCATAACATTTCCTGGTTGATTCCTTATGAGATGCCTGCACAACTGTGTAGACATCCTCGGAAAGACCCAGAGCATGGAACGCTAGCCGCCCAGGTACCAGGCTGTGAGGTGCAGGGATTGAAGGTCCGGATGGAATACCTTCCCCTGGTTCAATGATATCAGGTCCGGGTGTGTACAAAGCCACTCCGGGGCCCTGCAGCTTAGGCTGAGGAGATCTGGATACCAGAACTGGTGTGGCCAATCTGGGGCTACCAGGATCACCTTCGCCTTGTCCCTCCTCACCTTGAGTAACACCTTGTAGATCAAGGGAACGGAGGGAAGGGTGAGGAGGCCTGGGTCCACGGCTCGGAGAAGGCACCCCCTGCAGCGAGCCCTGCTGAGGGGGCAGGGTACAGCCTCAGCTTGGTGTTCTCCTGAGGCAAACAGGTCCACCAACGGTCCCAACAGGAAAACAGATTGTAAGCTACCTCTGGATGGGGAGACCACTGGTGGATGTCTGGCCTATGCGGCTGAGAGCATCCGCCAGTTGGTTCGAGACTCCTGCCACATGGATGGCAAGGAGATCCGCCTCAACCGCTGACATGGGTCCAGATCCGAGCACCTCCTTGCATAGCAGACGGGAGTGCGTGCCACCCTGTTTGTTGAGGTAGTACATGGTCATGGTATTGACTGTCTGGACTTGAACCACTTGACCCCAGAGCTGAGGAGCAAAAGCTGACAGTGCCAGTCTGACTGCTCTGAGCTCCAGCAGGTTGATGTGGCATCGGGACTCCTTGGGGGTCCAGAACCCGTGGGCTCTGTTGTCCCCCATGTGGGCTCCCCAGCTCATGAGAGAGGCACTGGTCGTGAGAACGACCATCGACTCGGGGCGGACAAATGGGATCCCTTCCTGCAGATGACCTGGGACGGTCCACCATTGGAGAGCATCCCACATCTTCTGGGTGACAGTGACCAGCTGGTCGAATTGACCCTGATGCTGAGTCCACTGAGTGGCCAGCTCCCACTGGAGGGGGCGCATGTGCAATCTGGCCCAACGGACCACTGATATGTATGCCGCCATGTAACCCAGAAGCGCAGGAAGTCCCAGGCAGGACGCAAGTGCCCAACCAGAAATGATTGGGCAAGGAGGAAAGAACCTCCACCCTGTCCGGCGGGAGCTGAGCTCTGGCTTGATGAGAGTCGAGCTCTGCCCCAATAAAGCTCATCACCTGAGAGGGCACGAGTTCCGACTTGGCCTCATTGATCAGGCCTAATTGGGAACAGGTTCGGAGGGCCAGGTCCCTGGACCTCCACCTCCTGCAGGGAGGAACCCGCCAGGAGCCAATCATCGAGGTAGGGGTATATCCAACCCCTTGGACGCTGTGATGGCTGCCACCACCGCGATGCACTTGGTGAAGACCCAATGGGCCGATGACAGGCCAAACGGCATGGCTTGAACTTTACAGGGTCCTTCCACCTTAAAGCGAAGCAACCACTGGTGGGACGGAAGGATTGGGACGTGGAAAACGCGGCCCTGTAGATCCAGTGAACAGAACCACATCTCTACTCCAGAGATGGTAAGATCTGATTCAGAGTTACCATCTGGAAGGTGCGAGACCTGAGATATTGATTCAGGTCATGGAGATCTAGGATGGGGTGCCAACGCCTCGTCCTCTTGGGCACCAGGAAATACCTGGACACGAAGCCTGGGTCTGTAGGAGGATTCAGCACTGGAGCTACTGCCTCCTTGTAAAGGAGCTAAGCAATGTCGTCCCGAAGGGCCGACTGAGTGCAAACTGAGATCCTTTCCTCCCAAGGGGCACGGGCTTGGCAGGGAGGGTACTGCTCGAATTCTAGAGGCAGTCCCACCCGACCACTTCCAGGACCCACCTGTCCAAAGTGATATCGTACCAGTTGGAAAGAAAGTGGCGGAGCTGGCCCCCCACTGGAGGACCCAGAACTGGCGTGACAGGTGTAGGGATGGCCACCCCTGACCCGTCACTGAGCAGGCTTAGAGGAGGAGGCTCCCGGACTGGCACCTCGACCTCCTTTGTGGGGCTGTTGGGGACCCTGCTTGGGCCTAGAGAACCAAGCTTGAGCCTGCTGTTGCTGCTGACCTCCCTGGAAGGATGGCAGTCTAACTGCAGGAGAAGAGTGCCGAAAAGGCTTCTTCTTGCGCTTCTGCTGGTTCTTGCCCAAAGAAACCTTTGCAGAAGTGGCATCCAAGGTGGCACTGGACTGCTCTATGCGCTGGAGGTGACCTGCCACTCCCGCACTGAAGAGATCGGTGCCAAGGAAGGGTATATCAGCTAACTTGTGCTGAGTATCCACCAGGAAAGAGGATAACCTCAGCCAGGCCCTGTGGCGAGTGGCCACTGCAGCTGCTAGTGAACGGGCACAGGAATCTCCAATATCCAAGGCTGTCTGGAGCTGTTGTTTTGCAACAGTATGGCCCTGGTCATGGACCTGCTTAACCGTGGTCTGCATGTCCACTGGGAGATGAGGGAGGACTTCATCTAGCGACCCAAAGAGGGCGTGAGAGAAGTGTGCCATGATCACTGCTGAGCTGGCCTGACGAAGGCCCAAGGATGAGGCCGCACACACCTTCTGGGCAGAATGGTCCATATTCTTGGACTCCTTGTCCGGAGGGCGGTCAGTGTCCACTGAGCTACCCGTGTGTCTAAACACAGAGGCAGTCACAAGACTCTCGGCCGAGGGATGCTCTGTGAACCCGCCAAGGACCCCATGGGTACAGTGTACTTGCGAGCCATGCGGGCAGACGGAGTGGGGCAAGAGGCAGGGCTCTGCCACAGCTCAAGGGCTGGGCCAACAATGGCTTCGGCCACTGGGAAGGCCTCCGTCGGGGTATCCCCCCTCTTAAGGATATCTGTGCGAGGATATTCCACCTTCTTTTGGATAGGCTCCAAGAGCATACCGGTTGACTCTGAAATAAGGCGAAGGATGCCCTGGAAAGAGGAAGGACCTTCCTCCAAGCCTGTCACTGACAACTCATCATCACGGTGTGAGTGTAGACCAGTGGTATCAGAGTCCGAAAAGTCAGGATATAAGGGTCTCCCGCCTATGTCCCCTTCAATACGCCGAAAATCAGGGACAACAGTGATGGACAGACGACAGGTCAGGCCAGTATCTGCCTGGTCCTCTTTCGAGGAAGCCCTTCCCTGAGACTGCTTAGGCGGTGTCTCCACCAAAATCTGTGGGGAGACTGGAACAGGCCGAACAGGAATGTGTGCCGGTCCTACTGGGGCCAAGTAATGGCCGGTGTAGCCGGCTTATGACCGGTCAAAATTAGCTGTTGCCACATAAGGTCCTCATAACGCCGACGGAGCTTCCGTCGAAGTCTCTCCTCATCTGAGGAGGATGAGGATCGGTGGCGATGTCTCTTCTGAGAGTGTATGTGACCTTTTTTCGGTTTTTCGACCGAAGGGGTCCTGGTCCTCGATACTCGATCGAGACCGACGGGGTCGGCTTGTTCGATCGGGAGAGGCCGGAGTCAGTGAAAACCTAAGTTCAGGCTCCTGTTCCTCGATCGGGATACCCGAGGGCTGGGTCTCCTCATCTGGGAAGGAAAGGATAGGTGTCCTCTCCAATGAGTCATTGACCGGGGTCGGCGACAATGGCTCGATCGAGTCGAGAGATATCTTGGTTGGTTCGCCGTTTCCTTTGCCTCGGTGCCTTGGCCTGACGGAAGGTCCGAGAAGCCGGCAGCCGAGGAAGCGATCTCGACCGAGGCTGAGACCAAGACCACAAAGTCCTGGGATTCACACCTCTCTCGGTCCCAGGAACATCTTCTCCGAGAAAATGACTTAGGGTCCTTGTCCCGTTTTTTCTAGGGCGGGAGGAGTGCATGCCCGAGGGTGCCTCACCCCAGGTGGGGAGAGACCGGCACAGCTCCCAAAAGGATCCTGTGAAGGAAGAGCCAAGGTTTAGCGGCACGAAAAAACCTCGGCTGGTCAAAGCTTGGGCAGCTTCTTCTTCAAATGCCACCATCTGGTCGAGCTGCTTGGCGGATCCTGCGGTCGCGGAAACCGCCCACCTTGCCTCCTTCAATTTCACCGGTGGATTGCGAAGCTCCGGTCTCCCCAGCTTAAGGCACGCCTTGCGGTCGTCCAGAACGTTGGGATGGAAGGCCAAGCAGATGGTGCACGAAGAGGGGTCATGCATAACACCCAAACAATAGACACACGAGAGGTGGGGGTCGGTGCGCAACATTTTCTGTCCGCAGGGCCACCAGCGAAACACAGGGGACGACTTGCCCTCCATGTCCGCTGCACTTGGATCGGAACTGTAAACTTGTACGAGTTTCAAAGAAAGCAATTGCAGTGAAAACCATCGATTAGTATCCAGGGCCTACGATACTGCAGAAGTAGCATGAGGGAAACTGAATCTTCCAGCGGAAAGGAAGATCTGGCGTCATGGGGCGGAGTGAAGGTATTTACCACCTGGGTGGATGGAAGGAACCAGCTTGAAGACTTCGGACAGATTTAAAGGAAAGGACATGTCAAAGTGTGTGGATGAACGACATATCCATGTTCCTAGAAGTAACATTTTACTTCTCGGAAAAGTGCCACTCCATAGACAAAACTGCTACCCCCTTGAAGAATGTCTAGATCCAAGGCTGCAACCATGATACCCACACTGCAACAGTACTTCTGTCTGCAGAACAACTGGCCTCCATGGGGCCTGCGCTTCTGCAGCCAGAGGTACTCATGGACGCTGTAGACACACACACAGAGCTGTGGCTGCACAAGTACAGCCACAGATACAAATCAATGAAGGTAGCACGTCAGTGCTACTGCATTTGTGTCATCTGGAAACAGTTGTAGGTTCTTTGTTTTACCTGATGATGACTGTCCGCAGCTGCTTGTGTGGTCTTGTGCTTTTGCCCGGTGGGGAAGGTTAGGGCTGGAAACCCTTACATCGCATTTCCCTAGTTCTGTGCTATTAAGCTGAACCCTAACTCATGCAGTAATGCGCTTTTTGCAAAGAATTTTCTTTCTTTTTGAGATAGTGGAATCGTATCCACGTTTACGCAGCTCCTGATGCAGATGCGCAAGGCCCTCTGGGCCATTCGCCAAGGAAGAGTCCATCTGCCCATGAAGGTCAAGAACTTGTGGGTCTGACTGGTGGGCTGCAGAAACTCAGGGCCCAGAGGGCCCTGAGCTCCATGTGGTGACAGACACAGATGCACAAATCAAAGAGTCCATCTATGAGATGAAGCACAGAGCCCTGAGGCACCACTGGGTGCAGAGGTGCAGGATCTTATGCCAAGAGAAGAGTTATTTTATTTTCATGGCATTTGAGCCTGTGTGGGCAGCCCTGCACCTTTCTTTCCCAGGCTAAGCGGTGGTGCTGCATGACAGTGCCATCCCTCCAGCCTCAGCCCATCCAGCTGGCTCACTGAGCTCACCCCATGAACTCTACTCACTGGTGCAGGATCACAAAGCACTACCTGCTGGAGTAAAATCTGGCAGTACACACGTTTCTTATTAAGTTTTTTTTTTTCCAGCACAAATGTTTAAAATAGTTATTTTATGACTCCCTCTTATAAACATGACGTGGCATTTATAGACTAGTGGACAAAACGTCAAAGGGATGTGGATATGCTGTTTTTACACACACTTGTTGGCATGTCCTTTCCCTCTTGCTGGAAGGTCTAAAAGCTGGCTCCTCCCACCCACCCGGGTAGTACACGCCTCAGCTCCGCCCCTTGATGCCAGATCTTCCTTTCTGCTAGAAGATTCAGGTTCCCTCATCACTCCCGCGTTGAGTAGGCCCTGGCACTTCAATCTTCGGACTACTTACCAAAACTTAAACTCTTTCGAGTTTCATCACATCGTTTTATGATTGCGACCGCAATGGAGGACAAGTCCTCACCCGGGTTCCGCCGGTGCCCTTGCGGGCAGAAAATGTCTCGTACTGACCCGCACGCCACGTGCGTTTATTGCCTGGCCATGATCATGATACCTCAGGCCTGCGACTCTTGTCACTCATTCCAGTCGAATCTGTTCGACGATCATCTTAAATCGGCTGCATCTCAGCCAACCTGAAAAACAGAACCCGCCAGTCAAATCTAAAGAGGCCCGTTAGGTGGTCTCTGTGGCTGTGGGGTCCACTGATCAACTGGAGCAGATGAAGGCTTTCGATGAGGAGGCAGCTAGGGCTGCAGCTCAGTCCTCTTCAGTTTTGGTGTTCATTCTGCTCAATCTGGGCTCTACCTTTTCAGGCTCCTTCAAGGAGTTGTGCCAGTCTCTCTCGACCAAGGGGGAGGGCCCATCAGGTTCGCACATCTCCCGCTCCTGTAAAAAGGATTCTAAGAAGTCAAGAGAGGAGACGGCTCATCTATGTCGTTGTTGGGATCGAGAAAGGTCTCAGTCCCAGGAATCTCCAGTTTCAACTTCAGTCGAAATTGCGGCTTCACGGTACCCCCATCAGGCCAGCCGGCTAAGATGTGGGACAACGACCCAGTTGAACTTATTATTGATCCCGTCGACCCGTTGTCATTTGATGAGGCCAACAATTCTTTGATCAGGACTCCGGTCCTGACTGGACCTACCAAGGAGGACACCCTGGGGGCGCCCAATGCAGTAGAGGCCCCTAGTGGAGACTGGGGGTACAGCGCAGACGTCGGGTCGCAAATACTAATAGGGGTAGGATGACGGCAGGCTCCAGTGGTGGAGGCGTCGTGCAGGAGGCCACTGCACGCCACGTCCCGCAGGGCAGAAACCACATGAAAATACCCCTACCATCCCGGTAGTCAATGATGGGGACCAGTGGTGGGTCCCCATGCCAGGCTTACCTGGTCGCACCTCGGGTTGTTCTCCCCCCTTTGATCTATCCACTAGATTGTCAGATAGAGCGCCAGAGGAGTTGGCGGTCCCACCCTGAGAGACTCAAGAGTTGGGGGATCATGTGATTGGAAGAGGATGGAGGGCACGGGCCGTGGCCAGAAAGCAAGTCCGGGAGTTTCAGGCGGGCAGCAGAGACCCACCAAGTGACCCCTCCAAAGACAGTCCGAGTCAGGTAGGAGATAAAGGAAAGAATACAAAAAAAACATGTAGGGAAATGTGGTGCTACAGTTTCCAACCCTAACCCCCCACCCTACAAGCAGCAAAAAGAAAAAAACATTAGAGTTTGGGGTCTCTTGAGTATTACGAATCAGTGGTGGGTTCTTCCTTTGGGGCTGTCAACATAATGCTCATCCCACTCCCTGAGCAAACAATGTCAGACTTGATCTTCTTCCATGCTTGCACTGCATGAAGAAAGCTACAACAGACTGTGTTGACAAGTGGTGAGATGTACCTCTCTACCTTTGAAGAGTGTATCACTATTAGGCACTGCCTTGGAGCTGTACCTTGTGCTTTAGACAGAGGCTACTGGCTGGGGAGGGGCATTAGGGCTGACAAGCCCAAGGAAGACCCCACCACTGATTTGCAAGACTCTGGAGACCCAGCACCCTAATGTTTTTTTCCTTTTGCTGCTTGGAAGGTGGGGTTGGAGAGTTAGTGTTGGAAACCCTAATGCCGTATTTCCCTATTATTTCGGTGTTAATTTGTACCCTAACTGGTGCATTAATGCAGTTTCTTTGCAAAGAACTTCCTTTCTCTTTGAGATAGTGAAATCGTATCCTCATTCACGCAGATCCATTTGGGACCTGTGTGAACACTTGCAGATGTGCAATGCCCAAGAGAAGAGAGGGACATCTCCATCCGCCTACAGAAGTGTAGGGCCTTTGCAGGCCCTGCAGTTCCGGGCAGCGATGGATGCCAAGAATCGTGGGTCTGTCTGGTGGGATAGAGTGTATGTGACCGGGACAGCAAGAGAAAATAAGTGGTGCTTAAGACACTCATTATTGCACTCCCCCTTCCACTCAAGAGGGTCTGATTTATAAAGCATGACCTTCTTGCCTGGGATGTCAAGGTCTGGAGGCTTGTTGCACTGCTGAAAGCATCAGAATGCTGAAATTTAAACTTGTAGTGGTGATTTGTAGCAGCAGAGAGAGAGGGAGAGTTACTAAAGTACATGATTAAGGTAATCCACTGCATGTTATAGTTTTTAATGAAGAAGCTGACATAGTCCTACAGTGTTCTGATATTATTCGTGAGAATTCATGACTAAATAGACTATTTTTCTCTCAGCTTCTACTGTGCTTTTCAAAATATAAAAGACTGAAGACAACTGCTCAATCCACAATGCCTTTGTCTCATTAATTATTTGGCAATTTCTTCATGGAATACAGGGTCACACTTCTAAAGTCTTTCAGCAGCTCACTTATTTTTAGCCTCCGTTTACTCAGTACTGTTGTCTCTGAAGGATTTATCCTCGACTACTGAAGCATATTTACTAAGGAGCTTTTGACTGAATCTAATGCCTTCGCAGTCTGACAAAGCAGAAGACAAAAAGATTCACCTTGGCAACAAACACTTACTGGTACAGCTACTAACACATTCCCTCTAGTTTTACCAAAACATGACCCATGTTTTTATTTACTTGTGAAGAGCTCCGCCTCTTAAACAACACTTAATTTCCTGTTCTTGATAAATGACTGAAAGTAAGTGGGGTTCATTTTCTTATCTACACCACGCTGGTAATTAAAGGAAACTGACAATGGGCACTGGAGCTTTTGTGCATCAGAGAATGGAACCAAATGGAGGGCTGCAAGGTCACTAGAGCCCATTATTTCTTATGTGAGAGCCCTGTATGTCTGCCCTACCCTTGTTTGCTTGGTGTAGGCAGGCCAAACTACTAGCTGCAAGTCTGTACTGCTGATTTGCCCAGCTGTCTTTGAATAAAGACATCTTCTATTGCAAATGTTAAATGACAGTGATTGACAACCCTAGGATGAACTCTGCCTGCAACCCCTGCTACTGTTTTTCAAGACTGCACAAGAATAGACAGAGTAAGGAAACATTCCTCACAATCACATCAAATGGGCCTGCTGTTCACTCGGTATTTTCTATTTTCTTATCCTTTTTTTCAAATAAGACCCTCAATCTGTTCTGCAAATGTCATGGACCAGCTACCACAAGTGCTGATCAAGAAGTCTCTTCACAATGCTACTGCAATGGGTAGGGATTCTCGGCATCCTTTCTCATACCAACATGATAACGAATAAGTAAAATCTATGTAATCACTGTCCTATAACAGTTCTTATACAATGGGTTGGAAAAATCCTACTCACTAACTGGCCGAGACAGACTGGCACCTGTACTTTTATTTCAGCATAACCAATGGTTGAAGAAAAGAAAAAAAAACACAGTGGTGCCAGCCTTACCGCTTTACCCATAATCTCATTGCGTCAATGTAGACAGAAAAGTTACTGTACTTACTGTAACTGAAGATCTTCACAGAGGTCCACTCTTGGGTCTATGCCTGAGGCACTAGGACCCGGTGGGAGCAAATCTTTTGGCCAAGGGGCCAGCAACATTTACCGACCTACAGTGCCTGGGTGACGTGTGCATGCCAATAACTGTTGCCAGCTCCCTTGCCTACCTCAGGTCTGATAGCCAGGAGAGAGAGAAATGTGGCTACAAGTTAAGGTTGTAGGATAAAAGAATTGAAGTAAAGGAAAAGGACACTTGGAGAACAACTGAATATCACGGAACAGAATCCTGGCTTCTAAGGCAAAGCCCATGGCAGCCTGCATTTGCTGCATGATGGTAATAAAAGTGGGATCCTCTGAGGTGATCTTGGTATATTCACTAGAGTCCTCACTACAGGGAGACTGAGGAGCTGGTGCCATATCCATACTGGCTCTCTTCAGCACAGTCTTCCCTTCCTCCTCATCATCCTCAACCATTATGAGACAAGGATTATATTATTATTCATATCAATTCTTCATTGATGGAAGGAAAGACTATGCTGGATGTCAGCGGTGGCTGAGGAGGTCTATTCTGCAAGATATTAACCTGCAACATCAACAGGGTGGTTGTAAGAGACACTGCCGACAGGCCCCCTGCAGCAGGAAGGCCTGGCAGTAGACGCTGTATCATGTATGAAAATAACAGGAGTACTGAGTGTGCATCGGCCCCACTTCAGGTAAAGGGCGCAACTGCAGGAGCTGACAGTGGAGGTTGGATCTCCTTCAATGATGGTGGTGTACCGGCTGTAATAGGCCTAGTAGTGTCTTAGCCAAGCTCCAACCTTGGTGTCTGGTCGATGGTCGGGAGCGGACTGCATCATGGTAGAGGTTATATCTGTTGTCCGCAGTGGCAACCTGGATCTCACCGGGAGGCCTTGTCCTTGTCCAGGTGCATGTCTTTGTGACTCCCTGATGAGGATTTTTCCGGGACTTCAGCGATCGTGATTTGGTAGATGGGCTGGTGACACAGATTCAGCCTGCAGCTGCTTCTCCATCACTTCTACAATTTTCTGAAGGAAAAATTTCTCCAAAGCCCTTTTCTGCATTGCCTGGTAGTGGAGATGAACCCCTGGCAAATCTCACAAGCTTTCACACTGTGAGAGAGGCCTATACTGAACACACACGTGGGTGTCTTGCTTTATATTTTCTCTCTACACTCGCAGTTTTGGAAACGTTTAGATGGTTCTTTTGGCAACATACAGGTCACTGAAAAACACAATTAAAGTGATTACTTTATAAGGAGAAAAAAATAAAACGATAGCTTTGTGCAATGATGTTTCGGACGGCTGGTCCAACAAGTCTGATTGACGGCGGGAAAAGAACTGAGGAGATGCCACTCATATCTACGTAGACACTGACACGTGATGTCTTTGTGGGTGGTCCCTGGGTGACTGTTTGTAAAAGTGTCTGTGTTGTTCTAGCGCTGACGGGGCTCCAAAGGTGTGGCCCCAGCCCCCACCCTGCTGACTTGTGGTTCCTCCTTCCACGGTTCGCCCTGTGACGGTTTGCGGTTTTGTCTGGTTCTCCCGGTACACTTGGTGTTTGTACCGGGAGAAAGAAGAAGGGTCTGCAGATAGGTGCGAAGTGCCATGCGGTTTGAACAGCAGCACATGCGCTCACCTACTTGGGGCCAGCTATTATTTACAAGTGGGGAGTGCTGCTGGCAGAGGGCTGGAGCGAAGCCAACTGCTGTGTGGGCTTCCATTTTCTGTGCAATAAAAAAGAAAGAAGGGTAATGCATGCATTTTGTATCATGTTGGATACATGATATGAGTCCAGGATGGTTTGGGGTTCTTTTATGGCAGTGGAAGTGCAGGGTTTATTTAAAAAAAATTTATGATGTACTGACAGAATGTATAGCGGCTATACCAAGTGTGGGCAACTAGGACATAGCATCTGCAGTGATTTTATGTAGCATTTCATGCAGTCTTGTGTGTACTGGACCTTGATCCGTGATGTTGTGCTGGGATAACATCGTGGGTCAATGTCTCGGCTGACCAATCAGGTTTCAGGATTCTTTCTTGCCATTCAATAACATTTTATTCTATGACCCCTCTTGCTTAAATACACATAAGTACTTATAGTGGCAATAGTAAGACAGGTCTATGTAATCAAAGTAAATTTTTGTATGCCAAAGAAGGAGGTGATTGTGGTGAGAAAAAACAATTTAAACTACAAAATATACGTTAGATAAGGAAAAATCCATTGCACACATTACAACAGTCTTAAAAAGCATACAATGGAAGGATGCCCCCTAAAGAAATGGAACAAAATTTTTATTACATTTACAAAAAAATATGACCACACACCTGGGGATCTAGAAATATAGAATAATGTATGGGGGAGTGTGGTTTATGGGGATTTTATGCACCCCCGAGGTGTGTGATGCCCCATAAACCCCAGGGGCGTAGCCCGAGGGGTTAATATGGGCATCACACACTGAGGGGGTGCATAAAATCCCCATAGAACCACACTTCCCCATATTTTATTTTTTATGTTTACTGTTTTTTGGTTTTACTTGTATTAAGAATGTCACATAGAACATGTAACTCTCTGCCACTGGGAAATTGAGGAAATATGGGGACTCACCCATGTATTCTAGGTACTTTCTGAAGAGCTGAATATCAGTTTTTGTTTTTTTAAGTGTGTTCGGATTTTCCTGCTCTTCCGTAAACTGTTGTCTTACTTTCATTTGGGCGTACAAAATGGGATGCTGTTGCCATGTTTGCCTAAACAGGTAAATGCTTTTTTTTTTTTTTTGCTGATTTACGAGAGTACCTACTACCGCAGACAAGCTTGTCTGGAGTTGAGTGACTGGTTGTGTGGTGTTGGTAAACGTCCAGCATGAGGACAGCTTGTTCGGCGGTTTTCCAGCTGATGATGCATTATGTTGTGCCCGTAGTTTACGAAGCTCTGTAAAACCACATAGGCACTCGCTGGCAGAGGTTTATAACCACTAACCAGTAAACATAAATAGAATAATAGATAAGTTCTGGTGTATTACAAGGCAGTAATTCCATCGAGAGGTTCTGGGGACACAAGTGCTGTACTGTGCTGCAGTCTGCAGAGTTAGTAAGACTCCCGAGTGGTGTTCCTCACTCGCACCCCCCCCCCGCTCCTGCTCCCAGTCCCATTCCGCTTCTTTTCTCTCTCAAAAACCAACAAAAACCACGGTTCACACAGTAGTTGCATCGTAATCCCAACGATACTATTACGAGGACTGGAAGCATAGTATTATAGGTGGAAGTATACTATTACGAGGACCGAAGTATACTATTATGGGACTAACAAATATATTACAAAATTTTTGTATGCATTTTGGGGTATTATTTTCATTATCCATATATTACAAAGTTAATAATAGACAAAAATAACACCCTGGGAGTGAAAGTTGGGGGACTGAAAAGGGGCATACATGACTAAAATTATTGCCAGTGTCACCAAATCGATATTCTGAAGACTGAGGATATAATAAAACAGTACTAATTATGGTACAGCACCAGCACTTGATCAAAAGAACAGAGGAAGACAGGAAAAATGACGAGCAAACCTGAATAAGACTACAACAGTCAGTCACTGCATTACCTGAGGATTTATTTTTTCAATAAAGGTTTCAGCTCCATTGCGTCATTTAGTCCTGGTTTCTTGAACACACTAGGCTCATAAATCTAGAAAGATTCGCGTTTCGAGATCTTGGCTTCAGATGATCTCCTCAGGGGCACGGTACAATTTTTTTCTATCTCACAGAAAGAAAAATCGTGTTGCCCACTGCCATTCATTGGACTGATAGGCCTAAAATGGGCATTATGGATATCCTCTTTACAAACAGAGCTGAGATGCTCACCAGCCAGGATCTTGAAGGGGCGCTTTGTTCTACCTACATAGAAGGAGCTGCAGGAACACGTAGCCAAATAAACCAAACCCTGGGTGTTGCAATTGATAAAACTGACCCATGTTATACTCCTTCTGCCCATTTACAGTACTAAAGGTTTCAGATTGTTGAACTATTCTGCAGTATTTACAGTGCCCACATGGGTAACACCTGGTGGGTGGCTTTGGCAACCAGTTGAGTGTAGATAATTCTGTCAACCTCAAAAATTGCATACAAGATGGTCAGATAAGTTTGTCCTTCGGTATACAATTTTGGGGACTAAAGCAACATTCTTCAATGCTGGATCAGTTAACACAGAATGTCAGTTTTCACTGAGAATATTCTCAATCTCCCTGGAGTGTGTAGAGCACTTTGTTACAAACTTGACACCAGTGTCATTTTGGTCTGGTTTTGATTGTACCCGAGCTGGTTGTGTCATGGAGTCCTACTTACTTCAGGCAACGGTTCTGCAGCGTTCGGTGGTTGAATGAAAAGCAGACTCTGCAGGAATCTATATTATAGTTAGGCCCTAGACAGGCAGAAAGAGACTGAATGCCTGTAATTTTCCCTAACTTGTTTCACACAATGACAAAAACATAAAGGGTGAGATTGCTTTCCCTTCCTTTCTAGACTACTTAGGCATTCTGGAAAACAAACAAAAAAAACATGAAGAAACAACGAGGACAGTAAAGCTAAGGTGACAGTATTCACTCCCACAGTGCATACTTGATGGCGGTAAAAAAACAGAACTGAGGTAGGTGAGGGAGCCAGCAGCAGTTATCGTAGGCATGCACCACCATGTGATGTCACGCCAGTATTTGCTGTGGTCCCATGGCCAAAATATTTGCTCCCAGGGAACCCAGCATCTCTGGCTAGACCCAAGAGTGGGACTCTATGAAGAAGACTGATTCAAGGGAAGATATTTCATTGGTAGTCATTTTTTCCCACTGAGAAAAACATTAGACGTCCTATCATTACCGGTACCACTGCTAAGTAAACATGTTTTCCTAAATTTCCTTCAACACTTTTTTTCTTTTGCCCTCCATCATTTTCCTTATCTGCCAATGTATTTTTTATTTGTATTGTATTTTGTTTCTCCTGCTGCCACTGTATTACTAATTTGCCGCTCACTCGCCCACCTGACACACCTACTCCCTCCAACCCTCCCTTCCATAGTCCCTCATCAGCCTGCTTACTGAAATAATTAGTCAGCTAAAGTATCACAAAACTGTCATTTTTTTATTTAAACAAATGTCCATTAATAATTATTTTAATCTGGTACCATGTTGAGCCTACTAATTCTATCCCTGTCTGTAAACTTCCTGCCATATGTTTGCCAGGAGTAAGCTTTCTGTATTCTAATACTGTACTGTATATGTAAAGACTCTATGTTATGTATTGGGTCTCGGCCCCCAGGTCGCATCTGGAATCGAGCATGTTGCTCAGCATGCCTTCCTGGTAAATCTCGTAAATAAATAAATAAATAAACTCCCACTGGCAGTTGAGCACAGCTGCACCTATCAACAGCAACAAACACGAACATGCAAATGCCAAATGTAGCTGGGGGCACATACAGACAGTGTGTAACAGTAAACCAGAGACTCGGTGAGGTATCAAATAAAAAAAAAAAAAAAAGGAAAACAACTCGCCATTTATTTTACTTTGGCTGATTCAGTAATTCAGCAAGCAAGCTACTAGAGGACTGAGTATTCACATCGGTAAATGAGTGGCCAGACAAGTGGTCTGGTAGTAGCAAGTTTTAAAAAAGCGCGAAGCAAGTTAAGCATCATCTGCAGCTCAATAGGCAAGTGTTTCTGTGTGCGCTGGGGCGGGCTGGGATTCAGTGAGCTGGCAGGTCAGTTAAAGACCGAGTTGGGGGGAGGACCAAACAGTACAGTGCCTGCAAGTTTAAAAAGTAAAGCATTAAACCTGATAGACATGTGTGTGTGGGGAGGAGGGTGGGGGGCTATTTTTCTTTAACACTCTAATCAAATGGCGAAATGAGATTTTTTTAAAAAAAATGTATTCCAAAGTAACCATTTACAAGTTCAGTAAAACACTCCAGAGTGTTGACTATGCTGGTAGAAACACACTTTCAGGGCCAGCCTTGAGCCTAACTATGATCTTGGGTGTGCATTTACTCTAGCACAACACGTACCCTGTCATAGCTTATTGCTTACTGCCCCACTGGTGTAAACCCTATTCTTGGTGGGTACTTCATTCAATGAACAATGAGAAAAGAAATAGGAGGCCCTCATTTTGCCATTGTGAAAGACTTTTTTCCACAAGTTCGGTGGATGTGTCTAAATACTGTATCTATATTTCTTTCTATTTATCTCCATCTATCCATTGCAAAAAAACTACAGTAATGCACCAGTTAGGGTTCAAGTTAATGCCATAAAAGTAGAGAAATGTGGTGTTAGGGTTTCCAACCCTAACTCCCCACCCACGTCCTCCCAATCAGCAAAGGAAAAAAAAAAACATTAAGAGTTTTGGGTCTCAGAGTCTTGGCAAATCAGTGGTGGGGTCCTCTTGGGGTTGTCAACCTAATGCTCACCCCTCCCTCCACTAACTGCTACCAGAAATGCTGCTTTCCAAGTCAGAAACGTCAAGTAACAAGTGGCAATATGCTTGAAGAGCTTGCGAGTGAGTAATCCAGCACAAGGTTGATAGCACAGGAAGCCCGGGCTTCCTGATGGGAGGCCTTGGATGCAGAACACCCTGAGTAACCTCTTAAACAGTGGCAGCTGTGCCAGTGAGAGGGCACATACAAGTTTGTGGTACACTGATAGAGCACATAGGTGGACCTTTACTGCGGAATACTGCAGGTCAGCATCAGAAAGGCCCAGGAACTGCTCCCAAATCTTTTCAGGTAAACACTTAAAAGGGTCCTATGGGAGTGTTAGAGCACCAGATGGAAATTTTTTTCCACTTGGTTGTGTATGTCTTTCTGATGGAAGGTTTACACACAACCAGAAGTATTTTAGAGACCTTCTGAGACATCTTGAACCTGTTCACTTCTATCACTTCAGCAATCAGGCTGAAGGTAACAGAGTGCAGGTTGGGCTGGACTAGCTAGTTAATACGTTCAGAATGTCAGAACCCTCGGTTTGTTGACTAAAAGTCAGTTCCATCAGAGGAAACCATATCTGTTGAAGCCAGCAGCGGCCACTAGGATCATCTTATGGCCCTGTGCATCCAATTTGAACACCCCCCCACCCCGAATGCATTCAGAAACAGATTTGCCATGGCAGTCTGAATGTAGCCTGAAAGAAAATGCCAGGTCCTGGATTTCTGGAGCAGGATCAAGGCAGTTTGGCATTGGGAATGCAAAACAGTCCACATCTGGGGTGCCCCACTCAGCGAACAGTGATCTCATGACATCTGGTGCTAGTGACCACTCATGAGGATCTGCCTCTGTTTAACTTATTTTCATCTGTCAGGGTATTACATTACGCCATGGCAGACAGACTGCTTGGAGCAAGATCTCCTGCTCCAGGCACCATTTCCACACCCTCACTGCCTCCCTGCACAGAGGGTAAGGGTGTGCTCCTCCTTGTTTTTGATATAGTACGTGACAGACTTGTCCATCTGAAGGAGAACTGTCTTTGGCTGACCAAGTCCACTAGTGCTTTTAGACAATACAGAACTTACACATCCTAGCACACTAATAAGGAGCTGTGTTTCTGACTACCAGACACCTTGCATCTGGAGAACCTGGCAGTAGGCACTCCCACCTCAGTAAGGAGGCATCTATAGTGAGAGTCACCTCTGGCTCTGCTGGGGAGAAGGGAAGCCCTGGAGGGGTTTCCTCCACTGACCACCACATCAGGAACCTCACCAGGGGTTTGGTCACCTGAATAGAACAGTTTGAGGGTGCAATGCCTGTGACCACTGGGTACCGAGCATCCACTGAGTTGTCATCATGTGTAGCCTTGCTAAAGTTACTCTGAACACTGAGGAGGCTATTAGGCCCAGCACCTTGCTTGGAGTGGGCTGGCACAATTTTTGTTCCCAAAAGGTGTTTATTGTGCTTTCATTGTGGGGTGTCTAATCATCCCTGTCCCTGCGACTCACCTTGGTCTGGCGGTTGCCTCATGAATTCCTCCTTCTGGTGGGAAAGAGGTCACCCGAACAGATAATCCAGAGCAGACCATCGCTGACTCTGGGCAGGGCTTTATTAAGCCCCCCAACACCCCTTACTCCTGTTTTCTGCCCTGCCCCTGCTGCAGGATGTCGATGTGTGTGTGTGTGTGTATGGAGGAACACACACATGATGCAGTGCCCCACCCTGGTGCTGGCTGTGCTCCACTACCACCAGGCCTCCAACTGGGGGAACAGTCTAAGGCCGAGCCAACATACCTTCCTTCCTTCCCTGGGAGAGAACAGCAATCCCTCAGATGCTCAATCCTCTCCCACTATGGCCTTTCCCAGTGACCCAAGTCCGTTCCTAAACCCAGGTCACCACTGTAGCAGGAGGTAAGGTGCCAGCGCCTCCGCCCTCCATGCCAGAGTCTTGCATTCCTCAGTGTAGCACACCATCTGCAAGATGGGGACAGGCACGGTGACTATGGTCGGCGTGATCTACAGACCCCCAGTGCAGGGGCTGGAAGGTGACAAAGAGCTCACAGAATCCATACACAAGATGGCAGACAAGGAGGAAGTAATACTGATGAGAGTTCAACTTGCCGGACATAAATTGGAGTTCCCACTCAGCAAAGTCATCGAAGAGCAAAAGCTTTCTCTGTTCTCCAGGGGGATCAGGATTAAGGCAGCTAGTCAAGGAACCAACTCGAGGGGAAAAAGTCCTTGGCCTGCTGCTCACGAATAGCGAAAACATCTCAGAAGTAACAGTTGGTAGTCATCTCAGAACTATGACCACCGCATGGTGTGGTTCCAGGTGAATATAAGTAGGGAAACTAAACACTCCAAAACTAAAGTCCTGGACGTTAAGAGGGCAGACTTTAATAAAATGAAGGAAAGTCTTAAACAGAACCTTCTAGGCACAGTAAGCGGGGAGGAGGAGGAACACTGTAGAAGGATCAAGATGGCTATAAGCAAAGCCTCATATCAGTGCCTAAAAGAGGAAATGAAAGGAGGAGAAAACCACTTTGGTTTTCCAGGGAAGTGGCTGCAAAATCTGAGAAAAAGGGAAGCTTTCAAAAGGTACAAAGACACTAAAACTGATCAAGACAGGGATGCGTACAAGGAGAAGTTAAGGGAAGCCGGGAGGACAATCAGACTCTCAAAAGCATCAACAGAGGAAAGGATAGCTAAAGGTGTAAAGAAGGGGGACAAAGCCTTCTTTAGATAGATCAGTAAAAGAAGAAGGAAGGAAGAAAGAGGGTATAGTAAGAATAGCAAAGGAAACGGAGACACACGGAGGATGGTGGGGAAAAAGCGGAGTTACTGAATGGCTACTTTTGCTTGGTTTTTACTAAGGAAAGAGATGGCAGTCAACCCAAGCTAGGGGGGAACAGAACCTCTGGTAAGGAGCTAGACTCAGGAGCATTCACAAAGGAGAGAGCCCTAGAAGAACTAGGGAAACTCAAGGTAAACAAAGCAATAGGGCCTGAGGAAATACACCCCAGGATACTCAAAGAACTAAGGGAAAAGCTGACAGAATGCCTGGCAGAACTCTTCAACCTATCTTTGGAACAGGGTTGTCCCTGAGGACTGAAGAAGAGATACTGTGGTCCCTCTTCATAAGAGTGGGAGTAGGAAAGTCACGAGTAACTATGGCATCCAGTGAACATGGCGACTGCAATTGAGCGCTTACAAAAAGGGCAACTCAATCACGGCACTTATATTCTCTGCTACCTGTCAGGGTAGCGACCTCATACGGGGGTAGTCGACTACAGCGACATGATGTTGCTATATATAAACATGCACGGGGGAGGGTATGTGGGGTGTAGTGCAGTGGTCGGCTGCCGAACTGGCCGTGGTGGCCTGGTGGTAGGTATGTCAGCTGGAGGCGCCGGTTCGGGTTCTGGGGCTTAATCGCTTGCATTGGGTTGGGGTTTTCATTTTTTAAGTTCTACCCCCGACATGCACCCCTGGAGTTGAGAATCCTTAGAGGGTTGTGGGGGCACAGCCCCCACATAACATAGAAAACTGGTCACCGATTTCCTAGTCACTACGAATGTACATCACTGTAATTCATTTTTGGCAATGTATACTCACCCAAATGGCGATCACCCTTTTCACGTAGAACCGGTAACTATAGACCGGTAAGCCTCACATTGATTGTGGGCAAGATTATGGAAGCACTCCTCAAAAAAAGAATCATCTCCTATCTGGAGGAGAGCACAACATTAGATCCTAGACAACATGGGTTTACAACGGGGAGATCGTGTCAAGCAAATTTAACAGACTTCTTCAACTCGGTGTCCAAGATAGTGGACCAGGGCGGAGCAGTGGACATAATCTATCTAGATTTCAGTAAAGCATTTGACTCAGTGCCACACAGAAGGCTGCTAAATAAGCTAGCCAGCCTAGGAGTGGGCCTGAAAGTAGAAAACTGGGTGCAAACTGGCTGAGTGGGAGAACCCAGAGGGTACTAGTAAACGGCACACTATCGGAGAAAAGGGAGGTGACCAGTGGGGTACCTCAGTGGTCAGTATTAGGTCCTATCCTAGTTAACATTTCATTAGTGACATACCTGAAGGTTTAGAGGGTACAGTGTGTCTGTTCACAGATGACACAAAGATCAGTAACAGGGTAGACACTCCCAGGGGGTGCAAAGGATGAAGTCTGACCTAAAGAAACTGGAACAATGGTTTGGGACCTAGCAACTGAATTTCAACATGAAAAAGTGCAAGGTCATGCACTTGGGGAAGGGAAAGCCGGAGGAGGAATACTTCATGGAAGGAGTGAGACTGGAGGCCACGAAGCAGGAGAGGGACCTGGGGGTGATTACTACATACTTAAAAACAAGCAAACAGTGTGAAAAGGTTGCACTTAGGGCAAATAGGATGCTGGGTTGCATAAGTAGGGGATCTCCAGCAGGAAACGGGAGGTGCTGCTCCCGCTCTACAGATCTCTGGTGAGGCCGTACCTGGAGTACTGTACAGTTCTGGCGACTGCACCTCAAAAAGGACATAGACAGATTAGAGAGGGTTCAGCGCAAGGCAACTAAAATGATACAAGGGCTGCACGAGACATCATCACGAAGATAGAGTGAGGGACCTCAACATGTATTCTCTCGAATGGAGGAGGGATAGTGGGGATATGATAGAGACCTTCAAATAGCTAAAAGGTAGCAACAAAACTCAAGTACAAGACCTGTTCCTGGGTAGGAGGTACACAAAAAACAGAGGGCATGATATGAAGATTGAGGGAGGGAAGATACGGGGTAACACAAGGAAGTTTTTCATGGAACGGCAGACCCATGGAACAGTCTCCCCCAGGAGGTGGTAGGGGTCAGGACAGTTGGAAGTTTCAAACACGCATGGGATAAATATGAAGGCATCATAGCACTCGGCAGTAAATAGGGGAGAGATGGTAATTACTCTAAAATGGACAGACTAGATGGATCGTAAGGTCCCCTTCTGCCGTCACTTTTCTATGTTTCTATAACTGCTCATAGTCTGTTGTCTGGGAGAAAGGCACGAGCCCGGGTTGTTTCCACAACAAAGCTTATGAACAGCAGTTCCGGGGAGGGCTCTAGATGAGACTCCCACAGGTGCTAGGAACTGTGAGGCAGTGGCCACTGCCTGCCTGCTCTGTCTGCTGTCTTAACAGGCTTGGAATGAGCTAGTCGTCCACATATGGAAAAAGTTGTAGTCCTAGCATTCTGAGGTGCACTGCAAAGCATTTTTTAAAGACTCACTGCACTGAGAAAGGCCCAGAGGAAGGACTCTGAACTGGCAGTGTTGCTCTTCCATGCAGAACCAGAGGAACTTGTGGTCATTGTGGCGCACATGTATGTGTCCTACATATCCAGTGATGCTAGCCAATTTTGATATTTCAGGTAACGTAGAAGGGATCCCAGAGAATCATTTTAAATTTTTCTCGATCCATGTATTTAAGATTTCTGAGGCTGAGGATGGGATGCTTGCCCCAATTTCTTTGCTACCAGGAAATAGTGGGAGTTTCGTTCAGACTCTGTCACTGTTTCACTGCCCAGTTTCTCAGAAGGCCTGCAATCTCCTGTGCCAGAAGCTCTGTCTGATGTGATCTGACAGGTGGGCAGTGCCTTCTAGGAGGACTGTTCGTGAGGGGTTTCTAACAACTCCAAGAAGCACCCTCAGTGATGATCCCTAAAATCCATTTGTCCATAGAGATGGACTTCCACTGATTTAGAACTGGGTGAGCATCCCTGAGGTGGAGGTCTTTGTTTTGGGCTCCCCTGCCATTGCCATGGAAGGACTGATTGGTATGGAAGGAGCTGCTCCCCATGCCCTTTTGTGGGTTGCAGACAGTCAGCCTGGAAGTCTTAAGAATTATTCTCGCCTCATCAGAGTCTTTAAAGGGGAACTGTCATCAGCAGGATTTCTGAATGTCTGAAAGCCCATAAAAAGCTCATTTGATTGAGCCATTGTGTTGATCTGTGAATCTTTGCAGTCCAGAGTTATTCATATGTAAATCACCTTGTAATTAAGGGCTGGTGGCAGCCATATGTTTTGGGCTCCTGACAGGATATGATGTCACCGAGGGTCTAGATCCTTCTTTGATTGTATTTAATCCAACTTGTTAAATAGGAAATCAACTGTTTTGTTAAGTGTGTTTTAAGGTGTTATTACAACACTTTCTACTTCTATAATAACTGTTTTGTATGTGCATTGAAACTAGTGAGTTATCACCTTTACATTTCTAACTGTTAGTATAAAAAATAACCCATCTTCAGAATTGCTTTAATCTCTAGGCTATACTGCCAGTGCCAGCTGATCGTTAAAAACTACACATCTCAAGGTTAGCTCTTTGGTGCCAACAGGTAGTGAGGCCCCATATCAGGATTTCTAAACCTTGGCTATGTTCATGTCAGCACAGATTTCTGGGACTGCCACAGCACAACTTCGGTCTTTTTCTGTTCCCTCTCTTGCAGCCTTTTCTCTTACAATTTCAGGTGTGAACTCAGGTCTACAAGATGCAAATGTGGCTACGTACCTACTGGCATGGCATCATGGGGCCAGCCTTGAAATGTGTAGCTTTTGATTATCAGCTGGCAGTACAACTGTGAACAAGCTTGCTTATCCATCAGAATGGGTTTTGAGCATGTGTTAAGATTCAGAAAATATTATACTCTTTCTATCCAGATTTGACTTGAAAAGAAAAAATAGGACATAATTACTTGTTTATTAATAACAAAAACACACAGATGGACAACACTGTTAAAACATGCATAACCTGAAATGCATTATTAAAATATAGAATATATGGGTGGTGTGTGTAACCAGAATTTTACATAAACCCGAGGTGTGGATACAACACAAATCCCAAGAGTTTATAAAAGATCGCACACCAAGTTTGTGTAAAATTCTGTTTTTGATGCACACACACATTATTTTAATTAATGGTGATATTTTTTTCCCTTTCAGCACAGTTCAGTTAATGCAGCACTTCTGTCAGAGATCTCACGTGCGGCGCACACACACACACACACACACAGCTTGTCTCTCCCTTTTGTTTTTTCTTTTCATTACATTGATAACGACATTCTGGAAAGTCGTGGTCCATCAGCATTGCTGCATAGTGTAAGACTAAGGGTATGAGTGACAGGATCAACCAGATTGACTTTTTTCATTTTCAAGGCAGGATCAATTAGATAGATATTTAAAAATATTTAAAATCTTACTTGTCTTAACAGTGTGTGGCAAAGCCTGAGTGCTGGTACCCGGTGCTCGGTAATGGAGCCACCATGTTGGGCAAAATGTTCAGCCCACACAGTGAAACTACACACAAGTTAGCTTTCTGTGGTGATGTTTGATTGGCAGGTGTTGATTACAACCTCTGGTTGTAACCACAAATATCAACTGGGAGGTTGTAACTGGAGATAAAAGTGTTTTTTTATCTGTATGTTAAAAATTATCACCATTAATTAAAGAGTATTTTTTGTAATTTATGGTATTTTTCATGCCCTCCCCGATCACGACATACATGTGCATGTCGTGTGGAGGCATGTCTACGCGCCAGGATCTGGTGGTCCCATCCACCCCTCCCCATCACTCTTTCTGTGAAGAAGAACTTCCTCTCATCTCACCTGAATCTACCCCCCTACAGCTTCATAGCATGTTCCCATACTCCTGAGCACCTTTTCTTCTGAAAAATAATTCCCTCCTATAACCTTATTTACCTCAGTTAGAACCACAATCACATCCGCTATTGGCTGAATGAAATACATGGTCTTATATTTAGGCACCGTGTATTTACTGTTTGCCTGCTTGGGGACAGCTGCTACGGTAGCAGGCCTCGTCCAAGTTGCCTCAGAGTGTGTCTCCAGGGCAGGCAGGATGGAAGAAACCAGAGAGACCAGGATATTTGGCACGTTTAGAAACTCCAGTTGGAGGCACCGAGCCTGGTCTATGGCTATTGGTTTGAAATTCAGTGCAGAATGCATATTTCTGAGGAAAGGAGAAAACCTCCTGAGGTAAGGTGACGAAAAGGTTCCGGGTGCTCTGGACTGTAGTAGGAGTCATTGTTCTCACCACTGGAGATGGTGAGGTCAGGATCTGACTCATCGCTCTACACTCTCTCTCCACAACCAGAGGGCAGGCAAAGAGGAGGAGGTCGAAAGGTCGACAGCACAGGCAGTGGCTTCGGCAATACTGTCCCTGGCCATAGATAGAATCTCTGTGAATGTCGGCGGCCCTGAGGATGTCCCTGGGACTGGCCCCAAAGGAAATTATCCTGGCACCGAAGGCCTGGGCTGCACCATCAGCAATGCCAGCGTCAGCACCAGAGTCAGTCCTGAAGTACCCAACCCAAGTGCCTGATAAGGCACTGCTAATGGTGTTGATGACCCTGTCAGCCACGAAGGAAGTGGCAGTGGCACTTTGGCTGCCTCCGGCCCCAGAGGAGCAGAAGTGGCACCACAAGTGAGCATGTGTCGGCAGTGTCAAAGTGGTGCCAGCTTGGAAGCTGAAGTCAGGGACAGGCGGCTCGCCTAAGTCAAGCGGCACCAAAGTCAGTGCCACCTCAACAGACCCAGAGAGTTCAGAAGCCAGCACCAAAATGGCACCACTTCACTTAAATGGTCCATTCACTGCTCCATAAGAGCTGCCCACTGGCCAAACTTCCCACCAGAGTCCCCTCTACTGGACAGAGAAGGACTCCAGGACACAAACCTTGACTCACAGGCCCAGAGGTTCCTTGTGTCATCTGTGACAATGGTGGAGTTCCCAGGTCTGCAGAAATCAAGTACCTCACAAGAGAATGACCAGAGGGTGACCTCAATAGGCGTTGGTTTCTTCCCCTTATGCTTTTTGCATGAAGAGGTCAAGGCCGAATGGTGCAAAGATCCAAACACTGAGCATGTGCAGGATCTGGACCGTTTGTTTTTGTGACTCTGGGAGGAATGTCCATCCTCCCAGGAGCTGGACTACCCATTGCCAGAGCACTTGCACAGAAAGAGATGGTAAGGCGGGGGGGGGGGATTTAGAAGGGATGTGAGGAAATACTTCTTCATTGAAAGAGTGGCATACACCTGGAACAGTCTTCCACTGGAGTTGGTGGGGGCAGAAACAGTGGTGGGCTTCAAGCATGTATGGAACAAGTACAAAGAAATCTTGGTAGGAGGGGGGGTTTGTGGAGATAATGTAGGGTCTGCGGTGACAGTATAGGCAGTGACAAAATGGGCAGAGTGGGTGGACCAAACGGTCCTTATCTGCCAACAAATTCTATGTTTAAATGTTCCTCTGTAGTGGCCTCTTACAGCCCCCGTTGTCAGAACAACTTGCCATTTCAGATTCTCTATCTTCCTCCATGGTCATCAACTGCTAGAATGAGGTAGAGCTGAGAGAAAACTAGATTGTTGTGTAGGAAACTAAACTGACAGAAAAATATCAAACGCCAGTGTATGTTAAACTAAAACTGAAGATCTAAACACTGTTGTCGCACAGACGGTGAAGTTCTAGCCCTGATGTGGAGAGTGGCAACACTGCTGCTGCTGCACACTTGATGGTGGGGAAAAGGAACAGAAGCAGTTGGGAGGCAGGCAGTGCTGTATACCAGCGGGAGCATGCAGTGATGTATGCATGGGGCCTACTCATGCCGCCAGCCTTCCAGAAAACTTCTGGTACCCACAGAGTCCTAGCGCCTCCGGCAGAGATCCATTTGTGGGACAATATGGAGAAGACTGATTCTTGGAAGATCAGTTTGACACAGTGCAGCATAATGTATAATGTTAACATACTGAAGTTAAGTACAAGTACAGCCTGAGTTAGCCTTTAGGTAGTCCAGAGGGACCTCCTGAACTGGGAGTGAGTGGAGGAGCTATGAACAGGGATGGAAGACAATTTCCTAATGTTGGGGCAGAGACACTGAATGCCTGATCTCCCATATGGGTTGAAGTATTTGGGACAAGTAATCACAAAACAAATACATCTTATTAAGACGTATGCAGGAAATCAGGGGAGTTGCCTTTTAGAGATTATCTGTTCTTGCCAATTTACCTGCCTTGAAGTCATAATTCTCATTTTTGGATGTATCCTACTCCATGCTCTGACAGCACAGAATTGCTGCAGCATCACAATCTCTTGCCTAGGAAATGATTCTGATGTCAAAAATTGAGGATGGTGACTTCAAGGCAGGAAAAGCAGCTGGAACAACTTCATTCTGAAAGATCAAGAGCCTGTTTTCAAGCAAAATAGCTTAAGTAATAACAAACAAACAACCTGAATGCCTGGACATTCCAACTTGTGAAGAGTTTTGTACAACTCTGTTTTGCTGCTGTTAACTAAAATTTACTTTGCTGAAAAACAGCAGATCACTTTAAGCTGATGTGTTGCAGTGGTTAGAGCATTAAACTGTAAACCAGGAGACTTTTAAGTTCCAGTCCCAGCAAGGCCACACTTGACCTGCCTGTGCTTCAGTCCTTGCCAGCTGTAAAATCTAGTCCAAAAGCAGGGCCTCACTGAAACATGAGAAGTGGCCTGATCTGAGCTAAAGCTGTCCTAGACAAACAAACGGGTAACACAAACAATTCAGCACTGAGCCATGGATGGCTGGAAAGTTATCAGGGCCTGGAAATCCAACAGGAGAAAAATCACATCAAAAGTATTTAAACTGATCCAGAAAAAAAAAAAAAGAATGATTTATCAATATGTTATTTACTCTCACCTAGTCCACAGCTTAAAGAGTTAGTGGAACCAAAACTGACAGACAAGAACATGATACAAATTTTAAGAAGTAGTCAACTGTAGCTTTTTATTTCTGAAATATGTTTCTTTTGCTCATTAGAAAGTTTTCTAAGTGATACCATTTGCGGATGTGTGCAACAGCTCTCAGTCTGGCAGCTGACATTATCTATCTGTTGCCCCACTACGTCATCTGCATTGTGATCCCGTTGACAGTGACATCACAGGTGACTGTCCTGGCAGCTACTGAGAGGCTGTTTCTAAGCAGCAGCGATGTCACAGTGCTGATGATGCAGTGGAGTGGAGTGGGGGGTCAAGTAGAGACAGATACAATATGTCAGTTGCCAGGCAGAGTGCTGTTGCACACATCACACCTACTAACCATCAGGCAAACAATCTTCTAATTAATCAAAGAGAAAAGAAAAAGTACCTCAGATATAAAAGGTAATGGTCAACTGCTTCTAAAAACTAATATTAGTTTTAGGCAGAACACTAGCTCTTTAAAGGGGCACCATCAACACTTTTTGCATCATATTATTTCTAGTTGAAACACACATTTTACGATTGCCTTCTTTTTCTAAAATGTATTGATGTTGCTGGTTGTTTTATGATCTGTTTACTTTCTTAGCAGTTCGGAAATACATGCTAATGGTGTAATTATATACCCAACCTTGTTTTGTTTCAAATCCTTGAACTACTTTTATTGTATACGTCCTGAATATTGGGACCTCCCCCCTCAAAAACAGAGCAGCCACCCATGATGCAATTGTCCTCTCTTCTCCCACTAAATCATTAGTGGTGAGACTGTGTTGGGGGTGTTCCCACATCCAGGAAGGATGCAGTAGTAGTGGATCAAAGATGGCAAGCAAAAACATTTGTGTACGCCAGCGTTAGTATGGTGGGCAGTCGGTTATTCACTTTTAACTCATTTGCTCCCGGTGGCCATTTTGGGTCGGATCCAACAATGGATGGTTTCGACGCCATATGGGATCAAAGGAGTTAAACAGAAAAAAAAAAGAATAAGAATCAAGCAACCAGGTATATCAGAAGTCTCTACAAAGTGTGAACAGTCATAACATGTGTTTTTAAAACTACAATCAGAGGCTGAAGGGGGTTGACAGTGTCCCTTTAACAGCAAATATATTCATATGATCTTATTGAAACAACTGAAAAGAGATGTTCAAAGGTTAATTCTGAACCAAATATAAACTTCTAAAGTATATATACTAAGCACACTTTGGCAGATGGTTGTGGAAATAATATGCTTCTTCACATTTAAAACAGATCCATGCACTGTAAGGGAAATTATTTTTAACAGCTGACTTTTGTTCTTTCTGTTAGGTAGGAAAAGACTAATAGTTTAATTAGCAATTCCTCTATTATATACATAATTCAAATTATTGTGAACTGCAGATTCATTTTGCACATCACTTTGTTTAATAAAACATGCCTTATTACATTATGAGTTTAATTATGTGCTTTTTGTTAAGTAGCTGACTAGCTGTACTACACAATATAACCCCACTCCTAGCAGTTCACATAGCAGACAGCAACCGCTCTCTGTCAAAAGATCTCAAGTACAAAATACACTGCACCTCTAAAAGTAGCTTCATGCTTTCACTTAATTTCTGTCACGAGTAAAGCAATGATAAGTTAATAAATTCCAGACTTTAAGTAGCCTTTGATTAATTAGTAACACATAGAGGCGTTAAAACAAACTAACATTAGTTTTTCACATTCTAATGACTTCTGTTGGACACTGACGCCACAGCAATTCCCTTCAACACTGGGACTTCTGTAAATTTCCATGCCACAAAGTAACCTCTGCCTCTCTATGTGAATTTTCAATCACATGGGTGCGGTGTGCATATTTATGGAACACATACAAACAAAGGAGAGAAAGAAGTAAGTGCCTCAGCTGGGACTTAAACCCAGGCCACCTGGAATGCCACTTCGGTCTCACTAACCAGCTGCGCCACCAAGGCAACTGGAACTAGGGCTGTCCCCGGAGCACACAATACTCTTTCTCCAATGCACAACCTGGTATTGCACAAATAATTACTTCATTTTCAATCACATGGGTGCAGTGGGCATATTTATGGAACACATACAAACAAAGGAGAGAAAGAAATAAGTGCCTCAGTTGGGACTTGAATCCAGGCCACTCGGAATACCACGAAGGTCTCACTAACCAGCTGCTTTGGTGGCGCACCAGGTTGTGCACTGGAGAAAGAGTAATGTGTGCTCCTGGATTGCCCAGGTTCCTTGGTGGCACAGCTGGTTAGCAAAACCAGAACGGTATTCCGGTAGGCCTAGGTTCAAGTCCCAGCTGAGGTACTTACTTCTTTCTCTATGTAAATGTCAACAAACTGCTAAACTTGAATGCTTTTAAAAGGACAATATATCTTTCAAAAGAATCAGACATGCACACAGTAGCTGATGTCCAGATTTTTTTATTTAGTTTTTGACCGACTGATCTCAGCCCTCACCCTATAGTCAACTAGACACCTGCACTCCTGGAAGTTTTGTACAGTCTCAAGTGAGCCAGAAGCACATCTAAGATTTCTTTGAGGGTGGGGCTACACAAACCTAAGGGGCTCGGGAAATAGAAAACTGACATTTTTTTGTAAACACATTGATTTTAATATGCTCACCCCAACAATAATAGATTTTTCTTTAACATTGGCTTTTCATCAGCCATGGGGAAACAGTACACAGGCATAACACTATACTATTTCTATTTCTGTATAGGATGATCTATGCACCCCAGGAATGCCTATTTCAAGGTTTCAAATTATGTATTTTATCAAGGTTTATTTTTGTACTGTATGTAATCCAAAGCTTTGTTTTTAGGGTGAAAGGACATGCTGAGTGGGATAAGGGAGGAACTGTATGGATGGTGATGGCTGGCATGGTCCATTTAGAAGAGCTGTGGATCCCCTACACTTGCCAGTAATGGAAGCTATGGATCTATGGATGGTCAATTCAGAATCTGGTCTGCAGTGGTGTCCAAGGAAAGAACAGAGTTAAGAGATTTGGAAGGGAAAGGGAAGTTATGGTGAGACTGGGATAAAACCCACCACCTGCAGGGCCAATCCTGTATACCTCCTTGCATTTTGTCACTGAAATGTTGGATACAAACACTCAAAATTTAGTGAAATGAGGGGCACTGGTTTTAATAATATTGGACAACTTGTTAGACATGGACACATTCAGAAAACTGGAACCTAGTGACTTAAAACCCTTGATCACACCCTGAACACTAGCTGAAAGTCTTAACAGTGGAGTGACTGATAATGACTCACATTGAGTCTTTTATGGGATCCCTCTCTTGAACTGGCAGATAATTGCAGCTCTTAATGAGCTGTTAATCACACATGGCCATCTGGAACATTGAGAGAGATTAGCATGAAGACTAGAGAATGTTAAAGTAGAGACATTTTTAACTTCACTAACAGCCATGAAAATCTGCACTAGTCAAGACGGGCTAGTAAAGAGTCAGCTGCACTAGCCCTGGTCAATTTGCACTAGTGTTTCAGCTAGTAAAACAATGTTAAGATCGACCCCTGTACTACCACAAAGATGTTGCTGGCATGCATGCAAGCCAACATAAAATGACTAAGAACAGTGAATCAAAACTCTGGTAATTACTTATCACCTGTTTCTTCACCAGACCCCAGGAGCTACTGCAGAAACCACAAACAATTAAGGAGTAACAATAGGGGTAAAACCACACAACAACCCAGGTAATGGCTCCTGTTTTCTTATGGAAAAACAGCAATAGACTAAATGCTAAACAAATACAATTGGAAGTTACACCAAGTACTTCTAATGTGTCTTTGCCAGTGTTTGAGGATGTAAACCAAGAGAGCAGTTCAGGACCTTCGACATCAGGAGAGATGCCAAGGAGGAGCTGGAAAGCCACAGGAGAAGTGGACAAGGTAGAGTGGAAGAGTGTTACCGCAAATATCTCTATCAGCGTGACTTCACATCCACAGGCTGGGACTGTTGCTTCCAAACAACAGGAGACAGAAGCTTTAACTGCTAAACCTCTCCATTTGATGACAGAGGGAGTTGAACAACTTTGGGCTGAATTGACAAAGAAACAATCAACCGGTGAATTTAGTTGGGGTCAACGCTGAGCCTGCACTTAGAGTTAATGCCATCACTATGTGAGCTACCAGCAGCCGGGGACTACAGCAATAAGGAAACTACGCCAGTAACCAAACAATTGAACTATACTAACTGGAACAAATGACAGATTTATTTTTCAGACAAAGAGGGATTTGGACAATCAAACAGATCCACAAAAAATGGGTATAGGAAAAAGATTGCACAGCTTCAAGTTGGCAAAAAATTGACATTGTCCCATGCAAAGAACAAAACTTAAATAATTCAAAGGGAACTTCTGGGGAGAACCTGAATCAAAATCAGACCCTCATGTGGTTACACCCGTGAGTGTTACTATAAATCAGCATAGCTCAAATCCAAGTACTAAATCTGAATCTAGTAATTCCTCCAAGGAGGAAATGGCCTTGACTCTGAGGGGAATAAAACGAGAAAGATCAATAATACCCCAAAAAAAAATTATAATAAGCAAACTCATGCACTTTGGAAAAATCAATGTCTGAGCAAATGAGAAATGTTTAATAACATTGAAAACTAGCACTTACTATAAATTCATTATTGAAGGAAAACCAGCAACTGAAAATTGACTTAAAAGAAGCTGAAAAAAAAATCTCAGATTTAGAAGATGAAATGTCCCATTTGAAACTCCACTTAAAAAGAGTAGAGGAAAACCAAAACAAAATGACCATGAAGTTTACTGACTTTGAATCGAGAGCCAGGTGGAAAAATATTAGAATCCTGGGGATTCCTGAAATATGGGACAAGCAAGACAACCCTACCAACATTGCCAAAAAGGTCATAGCAGCATATACTGATACTGATCAGACATCCATTAAATGTGAATTCTTAGAGTCTTTAAACCTAATAATGACTTTCAAGGTCCACCTCGACCTATAATAGTCATGATTTTCAGATCTGAAGAAAAAGACAACCTTATGAATACAGTTTATCGAAAGAAAAGAATTTCACTGGATGGAGCGAACATTGCAATCTACAAAAATTTACCCCAGGACATTTTGCAGGAACGTGGAAAATTTGAGGACATTTGGAAAAAGCTTTAGGCACTGGATATTAAATCCTCTTCTACCACCCTGTAAAGCTAAAAGTGGTATTGTAAGGCATGAGGCATGTCTATGACACACCAGAAATTGCAAGGAGGGATGTAAGGGAAAAACTAGAAAACTTTGAATAAAATATTAGTTAAATACTTAAAGTTAATTTACATAAATAGTTAAAAGTGAAATAATAGTAATATGTAAAGACAGGGTGAAGGGTAACGGGGGTTGCAAATTTTTAGACCTATCACCAGTCTAGTGACTCGTATGTGTTTTTGTTTATTTGTACAAATTGTTTTGTATTGTTTGAGGGAAGGGGTTTATGTTTCCATCTCTGATATGGTTAAAAATGCACAAGGTCATGACCTATCTAAACTTACTAAAGTAATGTTTCTACAATGTGGAATTTTTAGTTTTATTTTACTGTATATACAGGGTTGTTCTCCAGAAAAGGGTAATAGATGGATATTCCTAGTAGGTAGAGATGAAGTCATCAGTTAGTTAAGTCATGCCATCTTTAATGTAAATGGAATGCATACTCCCATTAAGAGAGCAAGGGTTAACTATATAAACAAATCTATAGCCACATGTATAGATTTGCAAAAATACATCTAGACAACAAGGAAGTTATCAAAATGAAAAGGAAATGAATGTCAAAAGTCTTTTATTCAACAGGTACTAGGAAGAAAGCAAGGGTGGTACTAATTTTTAGAAATACTTGGGATTTACAGTTTTGGGTACCTTCTCAGATATGCAAGGATGTATAGTAATGGTTAAAGTTAGGATATCTAATCAGACATTCACTTTTGCTTCTGTATATGCTCCTTTTGTGGGTTACAAGATTATTTAGAAAAACTTACAAAAAGATTTTATACAAATACAGGCAGAAAATTATATTATTTATTTATTTATTTTATTTATTAGAACATCAGTTTAAAACCTTTGAGCCAGAGGTCTATTTACAAAGGTACCTCATCACAGTGAGGACAAAACAGTGCAAGAAACAAACATCAAGGCAGACAAAAAATCTGAGTACATTTAGAATCAGCAAAAAATACAGGCATTTGTCAAACACAGTATACAACAGGCTTACATGTGCGCTTTACAGAGTAGACAATATACAGTAGTTACATGGAGATTGATTCAGTGGGCAGAATAAAGGTAAGGCTGGGTGGGAGGTATCAGAAGAGGAGTGTGGGGAAGATAGTAGCAAGTAAAGGTAGAGCTGGACAGAAGGTCAGAGAGCGGCTCAGTAAGCTTTGTCTGGGAGGATAGGAGGAGGCTTAGAGGCAGGTACAGCTGTGTGTTGAGAGCAGGTGATTTCTAAGACTAGTTTTAAAATAAGATAATGAGGCGGCATCAGTGACTCAAGGGAGGGCGAGTATACCAACAGGGGCTCTGTAGGGGTAAGCCCTTTGACCTTGTGAGGTTCTCGCCGGTATAACCAGTGCAGTCTCATGGGATAAGTGAAGTGCACTGTAGGTTTGCAAGGTGGATAGTGGTTACAGACCCGTGGGGATAGCCCAAGGAGTGATTTTTGTTAGAGGCAGGTTTGATATTTGAGGCGCCATCTAGGTTGAGTAGATTAGCCATGGTGTAAAGACAGCAAGTATGGGTTAGACTAGGAGCCCCAGTTATGGAGCCTGTGGGCCTTGTTTAAAGGTGAGGCAGATCTTGTGCAGGGCAGTCTGGTCTGCTGCACCATACACAGGTAGGCCATAGTCACCAGAGACAGAACAGAGGATGTGATGACTGCAGGTCGGAGGGCATCTGTGGGAGGCAGTTTTTATGGCATAGAGGATACCCAGCTGAGTGTTAGAGGCTGGAGTAAGGGCAGAGATGTGAGCATGAAAAGAGAGGGCAGGGTCAAAGGTTATACCTTGGTATTTATAAGAGTGAACTAGCTCAGTAGGGAGTTTAGAGGTGGAGTGGATCTGAGAGATAGTTACTGGATTTATTTTGGGGTGGCAAACAGCATGTATTTTTGGTTTCTTTAGATTAATTATGAGCCTGTGCTTAGTAAACCAGGCTTCTCCTCACATTGTAGGGATTCCTGTGAGAATCCTGAAGTGAGATGGGATTACAGTGGGAGGCAAAGAGTACAGCATCATCTGCATAAAGAAGGATTTTACCAGAACATGCACTGGGCAGGAGTTGAGAAAAAGGAAAAGAGCAAGGCCCAAGAATGGAGCCCTGAGGGACCTCGGAGCGGATAGGGCAGGTGCTGGAAAGCTTCCGCTGATTTCTCACACTGCCAGGAGGGCTGACAAGCAGCTGGAGCACCAGGAACAAGCCCAGTGGCAAAGCCCATGACCAAGGGTAGTTAGCAGGAGGGGGTGGAGACAAGTATCAAAGGCTTTGATAAGTCAATGAACACTGCACCTGCTAGGGAGCCAGAGTCCAGTGAGGTGTAGAAAGTTAGAGAACTCAGGAGGGCAGTATTGGTGCGTGGCCTGCTCTGAAACCATGTTGTTCTGGGCAGAGGATGCTATATTTATTGAGGTATTCAGAGATTTGGGTGGCCACAATTTTTCTAAGGCCTTAGAGAGAGGAGAGGATTGAGATAGGGTCAATAATTGCTAGGAGGGTCCCATCACCACCCTTGTGTATTGGGGTGACAATAGCTATCTTCCAGGCAGAGGGAACTGCCCTAGGCAGAGGGATTGTTAAAGAGGCTGGTGATTGGTGAGATAACCAGATCCAGAACCTGACGGAGAAGACTGGGATCAAGGGAGTCATGGCCAATTGTGTTACTCTTTAAGGCCTTGAGTAGGTAAGGTCTGACTCCTGGGCAGTGACTCGCAGGTAGAACAAGGGGCGTGGGAGAATAGGGACAGACCTGGAGGGAGGGGAGGAAGAAATTATCAGTGAGCACCGGCTAAGGTCTGTGAAAGATTTGTTGAGGTGGTTGGCATATGACATGGGTCTGAGGAGACTGAACCATTAATGTTGATAAGCGAAGGTGGGGGAAACACATGCCACCATTCAGCTGCTTAATGTTGTCCCAGAAGGTTCTAGCTGCTCCCCATGAGGAAGTGAGGGAGGCTTGATAGTGCTCAGCCTTCGCGTGGATGGCCCATGTACATTTGTTCCCGGGCAGCAGCATAGGCCAGCCTGTCAGCTGGGCAGCCTGTTTCCATGGCAATGTGCCATGATTGTCCCTGTGCTTAAGAAGCTGGGCAGGGTGGTGGAATCTAGGGCATGCCTTACTTTGGACCGGGCGTAGTTATGGGTAAAAATGTTGCAATCAGAGTTGAAGGTGTGGATAAAGAAGGTAAGGGCCGTAATAATATCCAGGGCGTTTAGTATAGGGGACCAGTCTATGAGGGCTAGGAGTTGCTTAAGGCCTTCAGCCCACCAGGTCTAAAGATGTCACTGAAGGGTAGTTTTGTGCTGTGGGTTTGGGCAAGGAGGTTGACCAACAGAAGAGAACTGGGAGTGGTCGCTAAGGCAGTCTGGGGAGGATTTGGATATTGCAGATGCGTTAGGGTGGTTTGTGAGGACCACATCCAGGAGTGTGCTAGAGCACATTCTAGGATTCACTGTAGTGGGTTGGGAGACCAGTTGGGTTAGGTCGATGGCTGTAAAGGGGCGCCATGGGAGGAAGTGGATGAAGGGCTGAGCCAATTGATGTTCAAGTCCCCACAAGGATTTGGTCGGGAGAGGTAGGGAGGTAAGATAACTCGATTAGTGGGCCTAGTGCTTGTGCTTGATTTTTGGAGGCATGTACACTGTAGTCAGGTAGATGGGACCCCTAGAGGGATCAGGAGATAGTTTTAGGGTTAGGGCCTGAGCCCTGAAGTCACGCGACCGGGCTGAGGGCTAGTCCAACGAGAGGGTTTTTGACATAAATGGCACAGCCCCCACCTCACCTACCAACACGGTCCTCTGATAGAGGGAGTAGCCAGGGAGTGAGACCAGGGAGTCAGGGGTAGAGTCTGACAGCCAAGTTTCAACTATTGAGATAACGCCGCCAGTAGGCAAACTGCAACCCAGCAATTGAGAGAGTCGAATTTTTAAGGAGGCTACATATGTTCATGGAAGCAATATGAAGCCTGGTGGATTCCTTTGAGGAGCCTTTGCAAGCCGGACCAGGATTGGGATGTATGTTACTAGTCAGGAGCAGAAGGAGGAGAGCTGCTCTGGACAGAGGGTGGCAGAAGGAGAGTTTACACCCGGGAGCGATAGGAAGAGAAGGGGGGTTTTGTAGCACAGGGGGTGGGTAGGGCAGCACAGGCTGAGAAGGCTTGAGTGATAAGATGCCTGAGGGAGCAAAGGGGGAGGAAAGGTAGTGTCTAGATGGGGGGTGAGGTGGAGAGGAGCATATGGGGTGAGTGGAGGAGGAGGGAGGGGGAGGGGCAGTGGCATAGGAGGAGGGGAGGGCAGGAGGACAGGTAGGAGCACTAGAGTAGTGAGGCTGAGGGTTAACAGGGACATTAGGGTTAGCGGAAGGCAAAAGAAGGAGGAGAGAGAGGCAGGTAGGCAGGAGGTGTGCATGCATGATTGGTAAGGGTGTGAGAGCTGAAGTGAAGAAAGATGGGGGAACTTGGATGATAGAGGGGAAGATGGTAGCGAAAGGTCTACCTCTAAGCGTAGTTGCCACCTTGGTACAGTGGCAGAGCCCCTGCCTCAAGCGCACAGGGCACCAGGTTCAAGGCTTGCCCAGGGTGATAGAAAAGGACCCAAGACAGTGGCTGCAGCAGCAGGGAGCAGGGCTCAAAGCCTGCAACACCTAGAAAATATTTTAGCAGACTGTGAGGGTTAGAGGGTTTTAGAGTTTAAAACCTATCACAAACACATAGTCTGATGTGATAGCTGAGTGGGTGGAGCTGCTGACTGAAACAGTGAGGGTGTAGGGTTCAATGCCTGCAGTGGCAGCAGAGAAAGTAGATTAAATATTTGGCAGAGTTGAGGGTAGAGACTATGAAAGTCTTGCACAACAGGCGAGCTGTAGTGCAGGAGACTTTACCTCAAAGCTCTGGCAATCCCCGAGTTCAGGGCTCCGCTGCTGGGCAGAGTTGTGAAGAGGGGGGCTAGCCAGGGCCCCGGAAAGGCTCTTGGGCAATCCCTAGTTCAGGCCCACTGCTGGGCAGAGTTGTGAAGGAGAGGGCTGCTTCAGGGCCTCTTAAAGGCTCTGGCAATCCCCTAGTTCAGGCTCCACTGCCGGGCAGAGTTGTGGAAGGAAGAGGGCTGCCAGGCCTCTCAAAGGCCTGGGCAATCCCCGAGTTCAGCCCGGGCTGCTGGGCAGAGTTGTGGAAGGGAAAGGCTGCCTAGGCCTCTAAAGGCTCTGGCAATCCCCAAGTTCAGGCTCCACTGCTGGGCAGAGTTATGAAGGGAGAGGGCTGCTTCAGGGCCTCTTATTAATAGGGGAATTTAATGCCTTCTTAAACCCTAAGTCAGATAAAAGTGCTAAATTACCTTTTTGTAACAAATCTCATACAAAGTTATTAAAATATTTCCTAGCCCAGCACGAACTAATAGATACCTGGAAGACTCTTTACAACACTAGTCAAGAATACACCCATTACAACAAAAAACTAAAGGATTCTCAAGAATTGACTATATATAGAGAATACTGGGTGGGCAACTACGCAGAACCAGTGTGTTCTGCCACAGATGGATTCTGATTCCCTCTGACCTCGAGAGCGAAGCTCAAGAGATCCATGAGAATCAGAATCCCGAGGCAGCAAAACACACTAGTTGTGCATAGAGTTGCTCATCCTGTAGTTTTTATAGTGTATAGTACTGTGTGAAAAATGTGTTTTGTGAGTTCTTTTGCTTTCAAAATGAAATTGACTCATGCAGTCTCTAGAGGTTCTAGAATGCTGTTCTACCACAGGACAAACGACCTGGCTGACAAGACAGTAGCTACAGTCCTGAGGAGGTTTGAGGAACTAGCACAATTATGTGAGGGAGCAGGAAGATCAGTAACTTTTTCAGAGATACTTCCGGTGCCAAAGGCAAGCACAACAAGGAAGCTGAGAATAGAGGAATTTAACGGATGGCTAAGAACCTGGTGTTGTGCTAAAGGTATGGGCTGTTGGGGGGTGGGAGGGACCTGGGAGGACAGTAGTCTCTATGCCAAGGACAGACTACACTTGAGTGAGGAGGGAAAGAAAGTGTTGAAACAGAGATGGAGGAGTACATAAAGGAAGTTGGGAATTTAAACTAGAGTTGGGGGTGGCAGTTGGGGAAGAGATATGCAGAGACCACAGGTTGGGAAATCATATGAGCTTACCCCATAACAGTGACAAAGGACAAATGGCAAGTACTGTTGGTGATGCTAGGAAAGGAGGGCAGGATGGGGGGAGGGTGAGATGGTTACCTCTAATGCTAGGAGCCTTGGGAGGAAAACTGCAGAGTTACAGGTTCTCATGGCAGAGGGAGAGGTGACATTGCAGCCATCACGGAAACATGGGCCACCCAATACAATGACTGGGACCTGTCTGTACCAGGGTACTGGTATTTCATAGGGACAGGGTGATTGGGAAAGGGGTGGCACTTATGTGAAGGAAGAACTGAAGTTTGTAAGGGAAGAAGGGGAGGAGGTAAAATGGAGTCACTGGATGCAAACTAGGATTCCAAGAATAGGATTCTTAGAATGGGGAGTGGTGTACAGGCCACCATCTCAGATGGAGGAGTTAGATGGGAACAAGGGGACAGAGTGGAGGACCTGAAGGGTGGTGTCGTGTGATTGTGGGGGACTCTCAACATGACAGGATTGGACTGGAGCACCCTAACAACCAGGAACAGAAGGAAGCAGGTACTGCTGGATGCCTTCCAGGACAGCTTCCTGCTGCAAATGGTCAGTGAACCAACCAGGTTAGGGAATACCCTTGACATTGTGCTGGCAAATGGGGACTTTGTGAAAGAACTTATAGTGGAGGAACCTCTGTCAGGGAGTGACCACCACCAGCATAGCTTACATTGGTTATGGGCAAGGAAGGAGGGAATCTGGCACAATAGTGCTGGACTTCAGGAGAGCTGACTTTGGGAGGATGGGGAAGTGGTAAAAGGGCACCTGGCCAGAATTCAATCTAGTATGGACACTAACCAGAGGTGGAGCTCATAAAGCTGGGATAGTGGAGGCAACCAAACTGCTGCAAAGCCCAGGCCAAGAAGGCTAGGGCTAGAAACCGATCTGGTTGAGCAAGGAGGTCATGGAAAGGTAAGGAGGAAAAGAGCTGCCTTTAGGAAGTACAAGAAAACAAGGGAGGGGGAGGACAGGAAGTACTTGACAGAATGAAAGGAGGTGACAAGGGCAGTAAGGGAGCCAATGCATCTACGTGAACTCAGGTTGGCACAAGGCATTAAGAAGGGGAGAAGGACTTTTTAAGTACATCAGGAGAAAAGGAGCTGTAAGGACCACATAGTAAGGATTAGGAAGGGGGTTGGGTGGAAGCAGGGTGCTATAAGGCGGAAGCACTAAATGAGTACTTCTGTTCAGTATTTACTAAAGAGAGTGAGGGGAAGGACAACTGCTGTGGGAGAAATGGCAGAAGCAGGGGGAAGTGGTGACAGATGGGGAAATCATGGAAAGCAGAGTCTGAGGGTTTTGAAGGCACTGAGGTGGACAAGGCACCAGGTCCAGATGGCATCCACCCCAGGGTACTGAAGAAGCTGGCAGAGGTCCTTGCAGGACCTTTGCAGACCTGATTAATGCCCTCACTACATCTGGGGTGTGTACCTCAGGACTGGAGGATGACTTATGTGGTGCCCCTCCACAAGAGTGGCCCCAAGGATGAACTGGGAAACTACAGACCAGTGAGCCCTCACATCCATCTGTGGGTGAGCTAATGGAGACCATCCTGAAGGAGAGGCTGGTGGCCCTCCTAGAGGCCAAAGGACTACAGGACAGCAGACAACATGGCTTCACATGGCAGATCCTGCCAAACCAACCTGGTCGAGTCTATGGACTGGGTAACTAGGCAACTGGACAGGGGCCATGCAGTGGATGTCCTGCATCTGGATTGTGCAAGGCATCTGACCCAGTGCCACATGGAAGGCGCAAAGGAAGTTAGTAGGCACAGCAGCTGGCAGTGGTGAGATGGGTGAAAACTGGCTGCAGGGAAGGCAACAGAGGGTGGTGGTGGGTGGGGAGCTCTCACACACCAAGGGCAGTGATGAGTGGTGTTCCACAGGGCTCGGTGTTGGGACCAGTGTTGTTTGGGATATCATGCAGACATATCATGGGACATCAAGAGACAAGATCAGTCTGTTTGCTGATGATACCAAGGTAGGCGTGGTGGTGGATGACCTAGGGATGGCAGGGGTTGCAGGATGATCTGGCAAAGCTTGAAACCTAGTCAGACACCTGGCAACTGGGCTTTAATGCCAAAAGTGCAAGGTGCTGCATTTTGGGATGAAGAACCCAAGGAGGAGTTACCAGTTGGGGAGTGCAGCTAGCCCAGACAGAGGAGGAGAAGGATCTGGGTGTGCTTGTACAGGGTCAATGAACAACTCGCACAATGTAGGAGGCAGCTGCAAAGGCCAACAAAATGCTGGGCTGTATTGCAAGGGGTATATCCTGAGGAGGAGGATGATTCCTGCCACTGTATAGGTCATTAGTTAGACCACACCTGGAGTACTGCATGCAGTACTGGCATCCGTATCTGAAGAGGGACATTGGTTACTGGAGGTGCAGCTAGAGTGACAAAGATGATCAAGGGGCTGGGACTTATCACATGAGAGGAGGTTGAAGGAGTTGAACATGTACTCACTGGAGGAGAGGAGAGACAGGGGTGACATGATTGAAACCTTTAAATACATGAAAGGAATAAACAAGACAAGTACAGAGGGGCTGTTCAAAGTAAGGGAGGGGAGGGACACCAGGGGCCATGATATGAGACTGGAGCAAGGAAGGTTCAAGAGGGAGATGAGACACTTTTTACAGAGATGGTGGTGGCTGGGTGGAATGCTTTACCTCCTGAAGTGGTATGCAGTAGAACAGTGGACTGCTTCAAACGAGGATGGGACAGGACAAGCGGGAGGGTTAATGAAGGAGAAGGGTGGAAGGGAAGGGCAGATTGCAGAATAAGGGGTGCTAGCTGCACATTTGTGCAAACTTGATAGACCTCTAGGCCTTTATCTGCTGGCAAATTCTCAGATGTTCGTATGACATTGGAACTGTGGTAGAACAGCATTTTGAAGGGGATGGAATTCTATACACAACAACACTCCACTATACACTATATTGGTGTCTAAAACTCTAATTAAAGAAATAGCTCAAATAGAAAATAAACCTCTGGTGTTATCAGATCATACATTAATTGGTATCAATTTCAACCTATTAGACTTAAATAGAAGAAAAACATTTGTATGGTGGTTAAATAATGGTATTGTAGGAGTACAAGAGCTGCAGGAGAAGGTTAAAAATGGTATTGATGAGTTTTGGAAGTTTAATTATCAACCTGGTAATAATATCACTTCTTTATGAAACCCGGTAAAAGCTGTTATTAGGGGGATAATAGTGTCTTATCAGGCATACATAAATAAGTGTTTAAAACAAAACAACTTAGAAGTGGATCAAAAATTAAAAGTTTAGACCACAAGATTATAATAGATCATGATAAGTATTACAAAGAATGGCCAAAGTTCGACTAGAAAACAGAGATAAATAATAGGAAGTATCTCTAAATATTAAAAAATTAAAAAGGTTAAGGTATATTCAGGGGGAGGAAAATTACTGGCAGCCCAACTTAAAAAACAAGAGGGAATCAAATTTAATTACGGTCCTGTTGGACAATGAGGGTAGACAAATTTATAAGGATGAATAGATGGATCCTAATAATAACTGAATATAAACAAATTTATCAACAGGATTTTGATACTAGCCCTGATGAAATAAACAAATATTTAAAAAACAGTGACTTGCCTAAATTAATGTGAGAACCCTTTACTTTGCAAGAAGTAGTAGACACCATTAAATCATTACCAAAAAATAAAAGTCCAGGCCTGGATGGGCTCACAATAGAATTTTATCTAGCAATTTTGTACCAATTGTCCCTAGGATATTGCAGATATTAAATGAATTAAAAATGGACCTATATCTATTCCAGTGTCAATGCAAGAGTCCAAGACAAGTCTATTGTTAAAAGGGGGAAGACCCCTAAAAGTAGCTAGCTATCATCTGACAGCACTATTAAACACAGATTATAAAATAAAAAAATTATAGTAACTAGAATAAAGAAAACTTACAGTAATCAGTCAGGAACAACACGGTTTTGTACAGGGCTGTACTACAGTATCTTCCAGGCTACAAGAATGGTACAGACAGTGATGCAGGAAATAAAGAATCAGAATTCACCTTATCACCTAGTGGCAGTTGATGCAACTAAAGCGTTTGACACTTTGAACAGAGAGTTTATGTTTGCTTGTCTGAAAGCTTTTGGTATATCAGAATTTTTGATCCATGTGATCAGGAAAACATATGACAAAACAACTGTGAAATTTGCAGTAAACAATTACATGACTGAATCAATGATAATGGTAATGGTAAAGGCAAGGCCCTTGTCCCCAGCACTATATATAATTATCTTTAGAGCCCTTTTAAATCATAATAAAATAAACAGGCAAATAGAAGGGTTTCAACAGTTAGGGTTTATAGAAAAATAAATGTTTTTGCTTATGACATTTTACTTCATATTAAACATATTAATCTTACTAAGCCTAAGTTTCTTCAGGAAGTTAAACATTACTCCCAGGTTTCAGGATATTGTTTGAACAGATCTAAATCTGTAATGATGCCAGTAAATCATCCCCATTACCCACATACCATTGACATTAAGAAATATTTTCAAATTAGCAGTAGTTTTAGGTATTTGGGCATAGCCATATGCAACAACCAAGAGGAGCTGGTAAAGGCCAATTATAATATGGAAAAAGAGAAAGTTCAAGGCCTGTTGGTTAGCTGGATTAAACATTCCTTGTCCCTTTCAGGTCATATAGAAATGATAAAAATGTTGGCTATACCACATTTGTTGTACATTATTCAGGCTATACTATGATGCCCTGCCTTATCCTGGTATGACTCCATTCGTTGGATTTAAAAAAAATTCTTGTGGAGGGGAGGAAAACTGAGGATTTCTTGGAACCAGTTGTCCACCTCAAGAAATCTGGAGGGTACAGTTGCCCAGATCCCCAATTATGAAACAGCTTATCAAATTAAGTTATGATGGGAATTTGTATGTGAGATTTCAGAGTTTGAATTTATTGATAATTCCTTTAGAAGAAAGAGGAGGACATTGGCCAGTTTCATTACTTTGGGAAGGTTTGTTCAAGATCAAAATTGCTATACTTTTCTGAGCCATTGGGAATAAGCTGAAAAGGAAATAAGATTAAAAACAAATAGGGTACTACTTTGGTTAATTTTTTTAAATTAATCAGTTACCCCCAGGACCTAATTGGACCTTAAAATGATATTTAAACTTAGTAATGTAGGTATACAGAGATGGTACCAATCAATAAATGCTAAAGGGGAATTCTTTTCTTTTGAATATTTAAGAAATAAGGGGGCCAGCAAAGAGAATTTTCATTTTTGTACAATATTTATCTTTAAAGCCAAATGTGAAACTTTTCAGAAAAAACTGTAGAGTGTTTAAAAAAAATACCAATGACTTTATCCAACAACATGCAAAATAAAAGGTACAGTACACCAAAGACTTAGATGCCATTACAGAGTCGAGTATTATTTGACAACCGAATCTAGGAGGCTCCTGGCACATAGTTTCCTTTTAGTGTCTTAGATTACGGGTTAGTGGTCTATGCCCCTATGAATTATAAATTTCTTGGAAAGTTGACAGTCATGTACAATTCTATTTTAAAATGTATACTTTCTGTCCCAGCTAGAACTCACCACTGTTTAATGCTAAAATCTTCTGTCTTTCTCTCACAAATATAATTCAGTTTAAGATGTTTTTTTCTATTTAAACTCAAAACTGGTTTGTCACCCAATTCAGTTAGTTCATATTTTTCTAAATATGTTAATTCTAATGGCACTAGAACTCAATCAAAGTTTACATTTAAAATTCCATTTTTCAAGAGAGCTTCTGGACAATGTTCATGGCTATATAGGGGACCTAGTTATTTTAACTCACTCCCATGTGATATATCAAATTGTACCTCTTTATTCTCTTTTAAATCAAAGTTGAAAATGTACTTGCAGCTTTTTCAAGAATGTGTATTTAAAGGTCTAAGTGTCTATTGTTATAATGTATTGTATATGTTACATCTTTGTTCATTGTAATCGTTGTCATCTGCTGAAATGGGCAATTTGCTCATCAGACTTCCAAGGTGAAAAATAAAATGAAAATGAAAAATTGTTGGATTCGTGGAATAAAAATTATTACTAAACCTCTATATTTTTATTTCCACACCTGATAAGGACCCCGGGAAAAAAAAACAACAGTAAATGGGAGCGAGAAATGGGAATAGTTTTTACTTCCCAGCAATGGAAAACCCTGAGATCCAAGACTTACAAAGATTACGTGTACTCTAAAAACAGTACTATACAAAAAAATAGTTGACAGGGCCGACTATACCCCTGATATTTTAGTCCACATGTTAAAAACTGGGTCCAATGAATGTTGGCACTTATGTAAGCAAAAAGCCAACCTGAGTCATTGTCTTTGGGCTGCCCAAAGGTAAAAAAGAGATGGGAAAATACAGCCTACTGGTTGTCGGATATCTTGGGACAGAAAATCTCAGAGGACTTTGAGGTAATGATTCTGAATGGTTTGGATAAGTTACATTTAGATAATAAACAGAGAAAAATATTTTAGGTACAATGTGTATGAAAAGATGTATTCTGGGCAACTGGAATGCTCAGGTGATTGAAGATCTGCCAAAAGATAAATGATGGTACCAAGTACAAGAATCCCTACTGTTTGAAAAATCTGTGAAGAGATATTTCTGAATACTATGTGGAGAACATTAACCTAAGAGAAGGCTTTTACCTTTGTGGGAGATGGATTAAAATAAAGTGTTTTGTGTTTAAATTTGGGAGGGGAAAATACTTTTTTGGTATATTTGCACAGCATTCTTTCATTATTTGTTTTTGAAGTTTGCATTACACCAATGCATTATAAATTGGATTAAATGTTTAAAAAGTACAAATATTGTATGTATATTTGTCTGGAAAAGATAAACATATTCTTAAAAAAAAAAAGATGTGTGCTGAGTATGTAGAAGAGATATGCTGAGAAACGGGGTTAAGACTCAGGGGACCAAGTGGGCTATGCTGGTGAGCAGGAGACCCAAGGTTATGAGCTTGCATGCAGGGGCTCCACAGAATGGGTTAGTGTGCTGGAGATCCAACAGAATGAACTTGTGTGCAGGATGACCCAATGAGCTCAGTTGGCATGCAGGGGGAGCCAGCAGGCAGAGTGTAGTTGCAGAGAGACCACTGACTAGGGATATATGTGGGGACCCACTAGGTGTGAGGGAGGAGGCACCCTCTGGTATAGGTGCAGAGGTTAACTAATGGGCTGGGCTTGATTGCATACCTCTCAACCTTTTGTCACTGAAATGGGGACATGGACACTCAAATTAAGGGCTAATAGAGACACATCCTCAAACATGAAAATACATGCTCAGAACACTGTAGAAATCTTTGTGTTTACTTGTACAATGCTTATTTTTAATTTGGCATCTTAGAATAATTTGCATTTCTGCTTTAAAGTCTGAATTTACAGTACATTATTCAGGTGGGCAACATCTTTTCTGTGAGGGATGGATGAGGGACAGAGCATATCTGAGAGGTAAAATGAGGGCAGATGGGATTCACATTGTGGAGGGATGTCTATTTTGGCAAGCCTTGTCATCCTGACTTGCACAATTATTTCCATACCCACGATGATTTGCTCTAGGAGCAGAGCTTGAGAGTATGCGCATGGTTTAGACTGATGAACAAAAAAAAAAAAAAAACAATATTTCTATATTTTTGATCTTCTATCATCCTATTATGGATCTCATAAACTGCTCTCCTGGAAAAATGTATCTCCAGTATGCTGAGGAGTTTATGGTAAACATTTCTAAGTTAAAATTTCAAGCTATTATTATGGGAGGGCTTTGCCCAAGGTTCAGTGTGGGGGAATAACTCCTCCCAACATCTGCATTTAAGCCTGCCTCTATCCACACTCCACACTTAGCTTGTTTTGAATGCTGGGCTCTGCATGGCCCATGTGGCTGCCCTACTTCTGCTTTGGTCCCTGTTCCTCGTTCTCTGCTCCCAACATCTCACCACACCCCTGCTCTGTTTCTGTTCTCTTCTCCTGTCTCTCTGCTCCAGTGACTTGCCACTCCCCCTCCTTGCCTACATTCTTCCCCTCTACCTCTCCTGCCTGCCTGTGTTCCCTCCACCACCTTCTCCTCTAAACCACTTTGTGGCTTGAGCAGGTCTCCTCCATGCCCCCCTTCCCTCATATACCTCCTTTTATGTTGGTTTCCCTGGGTCCATTTCTCTTGTCCTTGTGCTTTGTGTTAATTTTGGGGGGATTCTGGGCTCATTCAGCTTGTTTCTCCATGGCAGTACTCTGAGCCTCCATTCTTCTGGGTTTGTGACAAGTGATGACATCACCAACCACCTTACAGATGCAATACAATTTTTTCTGTTCTCAGGTTTCACTTCTCTATACTTGTCAGTTTAAAATACATATTTTACTGTATCTCCTGCTTTAACATCCTCTTACTACTAAGTATTAATTGTCCTACTCTGCCTCATGTTCCTTTTACTTTTCAGCACCCTTTTACTCTTTCCTTACACTTTGCAGCTCCCCTTTTCTACCAGCCCTCACCAGCAGCCTGACCAGTCTCCATCTCCCTACCTTATACCTTTGAGAGGTCAAGTAGGTAGGGTTCAATTCATCTGCCAGAGGCAGGTCTGAGTCTTGAACATCAAGCCATTAATTATCGACAATAGCAACACTGTTACAATGCCATGGCATCCACCCATTTGGTGCGTCCTCTCCAGATGTCAAAGAGGTGCTTAGGCTCCTCAGACTTCTTCAGATTCACTAGTACCTCAAAGATTTTCAAAATCAACAATTTCCATAAAAGACTGGACTGTTCTACAGCTGGAGCTAGAGTCACAAAACGTTGCCTTGGTGCAAACTGGGTTTGCTACAAGTTAGTATTCACAAAAGCCTGGTTTGCATGCTCAGACTGGGTTTGTGCCAGAGCAATGTGTGGTGGGGGGCCACAATGCAAATGAGGGGGAGGAGGCATGACTAAGCATTTGCTTTCTGCAAGGACCTCTTGAGGGGCCCCCTTGCATGGAGCAAATACCACCTACCAAGACCTTGCCTTAAACCTGCACAACCCTAGTGGTTGGTGGAGGTGCAGCAGTGGTGTCCCCCCCCCACCGATTACTGGCCTGATACCAACAAGAGGTTATCCCTGGCATCTAGTGGTTCCCTCCACTGTTCACTGATCACCGTTTCAACTAAAAAAAAAAAACTGAATAGCCCTGGTGCCAGTAGTCCCCCCTCATCCCCCCTCCATTATTACCAATCATTGATCCAATATAAATAAGAAATAAAATAGTCCCTAGTGCCAGTGGTTCACCCCATCCCCCCATAATCACAGATCATGGGCCCAATTAAAAAGAAACAGAATAGTTCCTGCCGCCAGTGGTCTCCCACCCCCATGATCACAGATCACTGACCTGAGTAAAAATAAGAAACTTTACCTGGTGGTTAGTGGTCCTCACCCCAGCCGATTCCTTGCCCTTCATAGCAAAACCCATCCTCTGATGTCCAGTGGTTCATCCCGCATCCAATCACCCACCCAATGTGACACATTTCCTTGGTGTCCAGTGTACCCCTCATCCCTGATCCCTGTATGAGTACAATGAAACATTTCTCTGGTGGTCTATGGACCCCCTTCATACCCCTGATCCACAGTAAAGAAATGAATATCCCTTCCCCCGTGGTCTAGTGGACCCCTGACTCCCCACATCCTGGCAGATAGTGTCCCACCACCCCGCTCCCCCATCCTGAACCCAAGCCTGTGACAGACACAACCCTCCTCTCACCACCATGTCAGGCCACCAACTTGAGCTGTCAATGAGCGCATGCTGTATACAGTACACATTCATTGGCAGCTCAGTCACTGCTGAAAGGTGGTGAGAAGGAGGGACAGCCAGTCACTGACTTGAGCTCAGGATGGGGGGATGGGGTCATGGAACACTACCTGCCAGGGTTGTAGTCCACTAGACCACCAGGAAGGGATATTCATTCCTTTACTGTGGATCGGGGATAGAGGTGGGTCCACTAGAGCACCAGGGAAGAGATATTCATTCCTTTATTGTGGATCGGTGATAGAGAGGGGGGGTCCACTAGACCACCAGGGAAGAGATATTTATCTCTTTACTGTGGATCAGGGATAGGGAGGGGGGTCCACTAGACCACCAAGGAACTGTTATACTGTACTACACAGGGGATCGTGGGGGGTACACTGGAACCATGGAAGCCTGTTTATATATTGGGCAGGTGATCAGGTGGGGAGAGGGACCACTGGACACCAGAGAATGGTTTTTGCTATGTCAGGCGAGGGATCAGGTGGGGGGAGGGACCGCTAGTCACCAGGAAAACATTTTTATTTTTACTCAAGCCAGCGATCGGGGATCACTGGGGGGGGGTTTGGGGAACCCCAGCACCAAAGCTATTCTGCTTTTGTTTTATTCATGCCAGCATTCCATGATCATGGTGGGGGGGGGTCACTGGCACCAGGAACTATTCTGTTTTTTGATTGGGTCAGCGATCAGTGATCAAGGGTGGGAGGAACCACTGGCACCAGGAACTATTCTGTTTTTTGATTGGGTCAGCGATCAGTGATCAAGGGTGGGAGGAACCACTGGCACCAGGGACTATTCTGTTTTTTATTGGGTCAGCGATCAGTGATCAAGGGTGGGAGGAACCACTGGCACCAGGAACTATTCTGTTTTTTGATTGGGTCAGCGATCAGTGATCAAGGGTGGGAGGAACCACTGGCACCAGGAACTATTCTGTTTTTGTAATAGATACATAGATATGTAACCCCTTGGTGGCACTATCTCTAGGGTTACTATCCCGGCTCACTTCTTAACAACAGGATGAGGGGCCTGAGCTCAATATTATGGTGCCTCCAATCAGAGTAACAATAGTGGGGGTATCTACCTAGCCTGGTAATGCCCTCTAGTAAGCTATAACCACTCACAATCCCACCTAGTGACCAGTTACCCAGATACATACAGTGAACCTTAACAGCATTCAATAAAAAGTTTACAATAGGCACTAACAATATGCTGACAATTGTTCCACTTACCAGCAGGGCCTCTGGTCTTGGTGCATGTGCCCTTCAACCCCCTGTAAAAGACAGTTTGGCACAACAGCATGCACTTTTAACACATTCAATTTCACATCTATCACTTTAAACTCAGTAATAATATGCTCACAAGCTAGAGTCAAAGTAACACAACAAATCAGATGTATTGCAGGGATGTGAACAAAGAAGTCCTACAACACTGGGTACCGGATCTATGCTGGCTGGCCAGAATCATTGCCTGGGGTGGCCAAAAGTTGCAGCTGTTGTTGGGGCCCTTGGTGGGAAAGAAATGCAGTTAGCATGCATAAACAAGACTTGAGATTTGTAATCCTGGCCGGTTGGCCCAGTCTGTTGAAATTATTAAGTTCAAGCAGGAAGCAATGAAATGAGACTACAAGAAGATTAAGATGACTGTTGCAGGGAGCTACCCTGGATTTATTCAGTGTATCAGTCAGATGAAGATGACGTCCTGATGAAATGAAGACCTGAGGCTAGAAGCTGATGCACATGGGGATGCTGGGCCTCCCCAACTTACCTGCACTTCATGACCTTTCCCTGAAGGTGGTCATAACCTGCAATTGCATTCTGCTCAGGGGTTGGATCCCCGAGGCTGGTCTCTCACCGATGACACTGAAGCTTGCACATGAAAAGGTGGCATGAGCTGGTTAGTACAAAAGCCCAAGACTGGATCAGCACTTCTGGCAAAGTTCAGTTTATCTGCTGGTGACCTGTCCAGCTGGCAGACAGTCTGGTCACTGGTAAATGTGGACTCCTTTTTGGCAATCAGGAGTCCCTGAACAGCAGGCTTTGATCCGCAATATTATTCAGCACATTTAAAGGAAATAGCATTTTATTTATTTTATTTTTTTATTTGCAAAATGTTTCACCAGGAACGACATGACCTGTAACCAGCTCATTTCCAGAAGTGTCCTGGGAGGAGGGGGGTTACAAGAGTTGGGAGAGCAAACAAATACACATACAAAGCGAAATAAAGTACAATAACTATTATATAACACTGATAGCCTAATACATAACAGAGCAGTAAACTAGGTAGGTTAACACAGACACCACAATTTAAGTGCTAGAAGACGGGCTGAACACAAGTTAGTTAAGTGCCAATGCATACACAAGGGACTAGTATATAAGCATGAAAGGGTGAAGAGGGTTCAGTAAAAGGTAGAGTAGAGGAAGGTGAATAAAGAGAAGAGAAGAGAGAGCAGCCACTAATCAAGGTCCCTTCCAGATGCTGAGAACCCAGCAAGGAGATAAGAAACAGAGAAAAGGGAGGGACGAGGAGGATTAAAGGGGAGGCAACCAAGAGCAATACACACCCAGGATGCTGAGAATCCCTGCAAGAGGGACAGGATTAGGTGGAAAAGGAGGAAGGGAACAGGGGAAGGGGAGGATTGAATGTGGGAGGGGGCGAGAGGGGTGGGAAACAGGATGGGGGAGAAAGAATAATAGGGAAAACTCAGCGGCAGGAAAGAATAAGGGATCAGAAAATGGAGGGAAGGGCTTCAGTGGGGGGAAATAGGTGAAAGAAGGATGCAGTAGTGTTTTCCTGGATGAAGAGGTAGGGTGAGAAGGAGGAGAAAAGAAGTGAAAAACCCTGTACGGGCATATTTCGTGGAGGGGACCAGTTTAGGAGACATGGGGAAGTATCAGGGATATTGGATAAAGGATATTTATGCAAAAGGGTAGGAGGGCAGAGCACTAAGGAGGGGAAGGTTGTGAGGGGGGACTAGAAACAAGAACAGTTATGGGAATAGTAGTTGTGTAGGGCCAGAGAGATAGAAGAAGGGGATGAGGAAAGTCTGATAGGTGAATGAAGCGAGTTCCAGAGCCTAGGGAAATGGTAGGAGAAAGCAGCCTAGCCTATAGAGGTAGTGCGACGAGGGATAGCTAGGGTGCGTGCATCTATGGATCGAAGAGGGTGGGAGGAGTGAAATGGGGCAGTGAGTGGTGGGAAGAAGTAAGAGGGGAGAGCCCTGAGCCAGAATTTGAAAGTAAACCTGGCGCAGTGAGAGAGGCGCCTACCCACCAGGGAGGGGAAAGCTAGAGAGTGATACAAGGCACAGTAGTGAGTGCAGGACGGGGAGTCAAGAACAAAGTGACTGAAAGCATTGAAAAGGGTATTCAACCTGGCAAGGGAAGACTTGGGAGCAGCACTGTAGATTATGTTGCAATAGTTCGAAATAGGAGTATCATTTTCTGAACAAGATCTACTATCTGGAAGTGGCAGGACCCTACGGTTCCTGTAAAGGACACCAAGCTTGAGGCACATTTTTCAGGATGGCGTCAATATGTTCAGAAACGTTATAGTGTTGGTCAAGCCAGACACCCAGGTATTTGAATGACGAGGTGTCCTCAGGTATTGTTTTGTCAAGAGCATGGAAGGAAGCCTAGAGAGTCTGTTGCGTACCATAGGTCATGGAGATCCGTCTTCTTGGTGTTGAGAAAGAGCTGATGAGAGCTTAGCCAACACTGAACATAAGTGAAGTCAATCTGTAGTCTGGTAAACACATCAGAGGGGGAGTGGCCTGAGGTGAACAAGACCGTATTGTCAGCATACATGTGGATAGAGGATGAGGAGCAAACTGATTGAAGGTCATTGATAAAGATTGAGAAAAAGAGTGGGCCAAGTACAGAGCAAACCAGCAGTTCCTGGCAATTAATCTTCATTTCAGACACAATAACACACCAGAGGAGAACTAGGTCTCTTGCAGGCCCAACCTCCACAGAGCCCGCTCAGTCATTCGAGCTGGAGTCCCAGCACAGGCTTGCTTTGAACTGCAGGCTGCTAGCAGAGACTTTTTCAATCTGGTCTCTCAGGACTGCCTAGAATTCAAACTTCTCTAAAATCTTTGAAAAATTGGTCTATAACCAATTAAAACTTCACATCGAAATCATTTCACTCCTTAATCCAGCCCAATCGGTTTCCTGGCAAATCACAGCACTATACAGCTTTAGCGAAGTAACAAATGATTGGATCTCCGCTGTCGATGTAAGCTGGTTACTGGTGCTGTTTTTTGGACCCAGCAAAGCTATTGATACTGCTGATCACAACCTTCTAGTCTCTTGCCTGTCCTACTTAGGTGCTACTCCGTCCACCACTGAGTGGTTCACTAGTTACCTATCAGGAGAACACAGATGCCCAGATATTCAAAAGGGTTGAGCTGGAGCAACGAGTGTTGTGCCATGCACAACCCGCAATGCGCCCTGATGCGATATTTTAAAAGGTAAAGTGCACCTGCACAAACCTCGATGCGCGGGTGCATCAGTATGTATGCAGGCACAGGTGCGGGCGTGCGCCCATGCATAAACTGCACAGCCCGATATTCAGCCCGGCTGTGCAGAGTTATGCAGGCGCAACCCCTACCTGCGCACACAAAGCTGAGCCGAAAGGAATGAAATGAGGGCCACCCACAGGTGAGCTGCCACATTGCAGGTGCAACACAGCAGCTGCCACCTGTGGGTGGCCCTCACTGTTCCGCGCCACTTTCTAGTGGTGCCCCATGCCCGATCGCGGCTGAAGTGTCACCCCCGAGTAGCCCGATCGTGGGCATAACAGTATTCTCTCCCCAGCAGCCCGATCATGGGCAGAACAGTATTCTCCCGGTAGCCCGATGCAGGCAGGGCAGTGTTCTCCCCGAGCATCCGGATCGTGGGGTGAACAGTATTCTTTCCCCATTAGCCTGATCGCAGGCATGGCTGAACTTCTTCTCGAGAGCCCATCGCAGCAGAACAGAGCACTTCCAGGAAGTCGATCATGGGCAGAACAGTATTCTCCTTCGATGATTATGGCAGAATAGTATTCTCGACGAACAGTATTCTCACTCCCAGCAGCCTGATCGTTGGCATCAGACCCCCCCAAAGTCCAATATCCCTTGTGGTCCAGTGATCGCGAGCAGCCCGATCGCGGGCTGCATCCTCACCCCCACATCTGGAAATCCCTGGGATCTAGTGGCCCCACCCACCTGCCCATGGAGCCCCACTACCCCGCTTCTCCCCGCCAGCCGTAGTGGCGGCAGTACCTCACCGTTGCCGCCGCCGACCGATTGCTGATGTTGCATGCCATTGTTCAGAGCATGAAGCAGCACATGTTCGAGCCATTCAGTCAGTCCCAGATATGTGAATTCATTCATACCTGACTGACTTAATGGCAGTTGCACGCCCATTGGCTCATGCTCTGAACCACGGGCATGCAGCCCTACCCAGCTGTCAGCTGGTGGCGGGCAGCAGGCAGATGGGGCGCTGTCACCACGCCGACAGGGGGAGAGGGCAGGGGCCCGGGCAGGTGGGGCCACTAGATCACCAGGGATTTCAGATGTGGGGTGAGGATGCCGCCTGGCTACCTGTGGGTCCATTGACCACCAGGGATATTGGACTTTGGGGAGGTCTGATGCCCGCATCAGGCTACTCGGGGTGGGGAATACTGTTCTGCCCGCCATCGGCTACATGGGGGAAGAATACTGTTCCGCCCGTGATCAGGCTGCTGGGGAGAAGAATACTGTTCTGCCAGCAGTCGGGCTACTGGGGGGATACTGTTCTGCCTGCGTCGGCTACTGGGGGACATTTCAGTTAGCCCACTGATCGGGCTAATGGGGGAAGAATACTGTTCTGCCCGTGATCGGGCTGCAGGGGCGCCGGTCCCCGACAGCTGCTGCCTGGCAAGGCGCCAGACGCAAGTCGTCGGAGATCGGCGCACCTGCATGTTAATGGCATGCAAATGGGGCCATAATCAGATGCAAATGGCCCCCCGTGCACCTTGCATAAATTATGGCCCCATTTGCATGTCACCCTTTGAATATCGCAGGTGCTGTGCATGGCGCAATGGAACTTGCGCCACTTCATCTCAATGCTCCACTCTGACCACTTGCGCTGGCTCAGTTCCACTGCGCCATGCACAGTGGGTGTGGCCAGGGGGTGATATTCAAAGAAGTTGTGCCATAGCACATCTCCGTTGAATATTGCCCTGGCCACACCCCTGCGCAACTATTTTGAGCGGCGCAGGGGCTTGCACCACAAAATGGTGCAGTTTGAATATCTGGGCCAGAAAGTCAAAGCGGATGGCCTATTCTCTGCCCCCCTGCCGGTTGTCAGAGGAGTCCCCCAAGGCTCCATTCTAGACCCGATCCTGTTCTGTCTGTACATAAACGATCTTGACTCCCATATAACGAGCTCCAACATGCACTTCTTTATGGACGATACTGTTCTTGTATACTTCTGGATCTATGGTATTGCAGGTCAGGGATGTATTACAAGCTGATTTCGCTCAGCACAAAATAATCTGATAAAAGCCAAGCTGCTCCTTAATGCTAAGAAAACGAAAGCTTATGATTTTACCGCTGTACCTCCTGCCTCCGTCCAACCAAATGAATATATACTGTGGTACTGCACTAGGTGAATCTTTGAAGTCGTTCCTAAATTTAAATACTTGGGTATCTTGTTAGATAATAAGCTCTTATTTAATGACCACAGTGATGAACTATCCAGGAGGCTCACAGCAAGATTAGATTCTTTTAGAAATAGGTCTCTATTCCCCTTGAGATACTGAACAAGGCTTGTAAAGGCCACATTCCTTCCTCACTCGATTACGGTGACTTAATGTACACTACAGCTTCAATTTCAAACCCAAGTAAGCTTGACGACCTTTATCACTGCATTATGATTCATTACCAACTGCCTCTACCAGACTCACCACTGTGATTTGTATGCAGCTGTCATTGGACATCTCTCACAACTAGACACCTGTTCCACGCTGGTATTTGGAATCTTAAATTGCTTTTACAGAAATTACCATGCTACCTAACATCATTAATCTGCATCTCCACAGTGCATATTCCCTTAGGAAAACTAACTTTGCCTTGCTCGATGTACCTAGGACTGCACCTCCTTTGGCAAACATGCTATTTCGCATGCCCTCCCTTCTATGTGGAACCAACTCCAATCTTTACTAAACTAACTAGCATTGTCTCGGTCAACTTCTTCAGAGTGATAATTGCATCTAAAATAAAAGATATTTGTATCTGCCGCCTAATCCCTATGTGAGCTTCTTGTCCATTGTCTCTATTGGCCCTTGCCATACTGAGACCTTTATCCCTCAACCTACCTTACCCTTTGCTAACCTTCCCCTCCCCCCACCCTGCTCACCATTATTATTGTTTCCCTCTTCTAGTACTTCGTCACTTTTGGATTATTTATTGCATCTTACAGCGACAAAGTGTTTAACCTCAACTGATATTGTTTGTCCCGAATCTGCACATGCATCTGTAACCTTGTATCTCGCTATGAATTACCTGATTAGAGCATTGTGTGCACTCTGTATAATTGGTTATCAAAGTGTTGTACTGTATAATGTGCCATTGTATGTGTATTACCTTCAGGACCTCCTTGTGAATGAGCTTGCTCAATGGAGTCTTCCTGCAATAAACTTGAAACTTGAAAAAAACTGTCCTTAAATAAAGACAGAAATCCTTGGAATCTGATTGGCTGTTAAGGCTGCCTAACACAGTTTAAGTCTTAATTGGTTGCAATTTAGGCACCCAAACTTTGTCCCTCAAAACCTCCCATAAGTCTATATTACACTCCCATGAGCCTGTGGACAAAATCCCAGTTCGTGATTAGCTAAAGCACTCCCAAAATGGTAGATGTAGTAAAAGATACTGTCCCAGTTATGCAGTCCCACAAGTTTCACAGTCTGGTGCAACCAGGATAAACATTATTTATTTGTATTTTCCCTCACACAGACAATTCTCTTTTACACAAGCCCACTTTTATTTAAATATCCTTTATATTTTTGCTGTTGCTGCCACCATTATATTGTCCCCCTAGGTGGCAGGCAACAACTTTTGAATATTCATGAGCTTCATTAATATTAATACAACCTCCAAAATTACCCATTCTCAAACCTGGCTGTTAGATTTCAAAGTGTCTTTTGTGCCACATTCCCAAGGTCACCGTTCCCCATTTAGCTCACCAGGGCACCGGGACCACCAGACCACTCCCCCTTTTGACCGCCAGAACTGCGGTCGGCAGATCAAATGTGCTCCCTGCGCATGCGCGGTCACCGGCAACACCAGAAACCTGCTGTCAATTCATGGTTGCAGATTTTAGCCTGAACTGGGCTCAAACAACAAAACAGGTGCTATGGGGGATTTGGGGAACACAGGAGGGCACCACAGGAGTTTGGGGGATGCCAGCAGCAATGGGAGAGAAAAACGGGAGACACAAGGACATTGGGCAATTAAGATAAACCCCCAAGTGGGGATTACAGATACATAGATGTCAGCAGATAAGGGCCTTTTGGCCCATCCAGTCTGCCCTATTCCTCTTTCTAATGCTTAAGGTACCCTAGATGCTGCAAGTTCTCCCCCTTTCGCCCTAGCATGATAATTCCCATGTGCCTATCCCATGCATTCTTGAATCCCTGAACCATGGCCACCCCTACCATTTCCTGGGGGAGAATGTTCCATCTCTCCACCACCCTTTCAGTGAAGTAGAATTTCCTTAAGTTCCCCTGAAGTTTTTCCCCTTTTAGTCTCAGTCTGTGTCCCCCTATTCTGCTATTTTCCTTCATATGGAAGATGCTCCCCTCTGGTACCCTGTTGATCCCCTTCAGATACTTAAAGGTCTCTATCTGTTCTCTCTCTCTCTTTTCCTCCAGGGAGTACATATTGAGAGCTCTGAGTCTCTCCTCATATGACTTATGCTGCATCCCAGCCACCACTTTTGTCGCCTCCTCTGTACCATCTCCATCCTGTCTATGTCTTTTTGGAGATGGGGCCTCCAACTGAAATAAGTACTCCAGATGAGGGCTTACTAGGGAGTTGTACAATGGTACCACCACTTCCCACCTTCTACTTGTTATACCCTCCTAAACACCCTAGTATTCTGTTAGCCTTTCTGACTGCTTTGTCACACTGTTTAGCCACTTTGAGGTTGTCTTCTATGATTGCCCCTAGATCCCTTTCCTCTGTGGTGGCCTCCAGTGTTACCCCATCTAGTTCATACTCGATCCTAGGATTCTCTATCCCCAGGTGCATAATCCTGCACTTTTCCGCATTACAAACATACAAATATATGAATTTGCCAGCAGATAAAGGCCTTATGGTCTATTGAGTCTGCTCGAGTGTGCAGCTAGCAACTCTTATACTGCAGTTGCACCTCCCTCCCTCCCCTGACCCTCCCTCTTACCTATCCCATCCCTTTTGAAGCAGTCCACTGTTTTACAGGATACCACTTCTGCAGGCAATGCGTTCCACCCAGACACCACTCTCTCGTGAAAAGTGTCTTCTCATTTCCTCCTGAACCCTCCCCCCTCCAATCTGAGATCGTGACCACGAGTGTCCCTTCCCCCTCTTAACTTGAATAGTGCCTCTGTACCTGTCTTGTTTATTCCCTTCATGTACTTGAAGGTTTCAATCATATCCCCAATGTCTCTTCTCTCCTTCAGTGAGTACATGTTCAACTCCCTCAGCCTGCTCACATAAGGTATGTCCCCTAGTCCCTGTATCATCTTTGTTGCCCTGCGTTGCACCCCCTCCAGTAACTTAATGTCCCTCTTCAGATATGAGCACCAGTACTGCACGTAGTACTCTAGGTGTGGCCTAACCAGTGACCTATACAATGGAAGATCACCTCCCCTCTCCTTGAAGATACACCCCAGGCAATACAACCCAGCATTTTGTTGGTCTTTGCAGCTGCCTTGCTGCGTTGTGTTGAGTTGTTCATTGAGCCCGTTATAATCACCTCCAGATCCTTCTCCTCCTATGTCATGGCTAGCTGACCCCCCCCCCAAGCTGGTAGCTCCTTCTTGGGTTTTTTGCCCCGAAATGTAGCACCTTGCACTTTTTGGCACTGAACCCCAACTGTCAGGTGTCCAACCAGGTCTCCAATTTTGACAGATCATCCCGCAACCCATGCCACACTAGTAGGTCATCCATTACTGCTGCCATCTTGGTGTCATCTGCAAACAAACTGATGTTGCTCTTGATGCCCATTGAAATGTCTGATATGAGCAACCCAAACAACACCGGTCCCAGCACTGAGCCCTGCGGTACTCCTCTTGTCACTGCCCCCAGAGATGAGCTCCCATCCCACCACCACTTTCTCCTGCCTTCCTGTAACCAGTTTACTACCCATCCCACCATTTTTACCCCTGCACCTGTACCTTCCAGCTTACTAATACAAATAGTCCTTAAATTAACAGGGGGTAAATGCTTGACACAGCTAAAAAATCCAATTCCAAAGCAGAATTCACTTCTTATTTTCTTTATTCAATTCACCCCTACGTTTCACTCCTCAGAGCTTGTTCACGGGGCATTTTTCATAAAACAGTTTCCATCTGTTTGAAACAGAAATTACACATTTTAATATTACCACTTAGATTCAACATATATTCAGTATATTCATAATTATTACAGGATATTGTGTTAAAATTTACCAATTAAGTTCAGTTGTTTGTTAATCTTTCAATAAATATTTTCCATATGGCTATTTTAGATCAGCTCCTGTAAAAAATAACATCAAACAACTATCATTTGCACAAAGCCTCTCGTCCTGAATGCTCAGTAGAAAAGTCATTTACTTCAGTGCTAAACTTGTTTCCTCATAGCTGCCCACAAACCTCTTATTATTAGAGCTTCCCTTTTTCCAAATGTATTTCTCATTCCATAATACAAAACTGTATTAGAACAATTGCTATCATTCACATTTTCAGTTAAATTTTCCTTTATATTTCCTACAAAGCTATATACAAGCACTTCAAAGCTAGCATTTACTAATTATACTTTCAATGCTTAAACCAATCATTTCATGTATTTTGCCTCTTATGCACACTCGGCAAGCAATTGCTATTACTTTTTTCATTTCATCACTATCTTAAATCTTCACCGATAGTTTAACTTTTCAACTCTCTCCATCAGTTCATTCAAGCGTCTAGATATTTCAAATATCACTCATTAAACTCTTTGTAACTTGAACTGTTCTTAAAATCAATTCCATTTCTTATTTAGGTAACCTCCAGAGGCGTGTCTGTTGTTCTGATCTGCCAATTCTTGTAAAACTCAGCGTGCATGCTTAGCATGCTTGCTTTGGTAATGGTATTTACCTCTCTACCTGTTGCCTGAAGAGGTGTGGCTTACCTCTTTGCTGTACGTTTTCCCCTAAGTGACGGATCTCATCGTGTACCTCTCGGATTTCTTCAGATTGTTGCATAATGTACATTTCTCCCAGGTCAGAGAGAGTTGGTTCTAATGAACAGGCTCTTGTTTCTTCTGCTTAACCACCAGATATCGATGTGCTTGCAGTGCTACTATACTTTTCACTATTATTTCAAGCAGAAGAGGCACTGACAGCTAATACACTGCTACCAAGGGAATTTATAGCTCTACTTAATATTAACCTTCATCTTACTATCTCACCAGTACTTTGTCATCAATTTGATTTTAAAATGATGTTTTTTTCCTGGCAAACTGGAAGGGAGCTACGAGCTCACTTTATATTAAACTTCATCAAACAATCTCACCAATACTTTATATTTAATTGTGATCTTTACAATACTGTTATTTTCCTAACAAACTGAAAGGGAACTACAGACTATATTGTTGTATTGTTTAATCTACACATATTCTCCACCTATTTTACCAGCAGATTGTTACACTCTAATGTTGCATATTTACTTTTTTCCTTTTACTTAAACTTTCTAAAAGCATGCTTGCCAGTTTCTCTCTATATTCATTCCTATATTTGGGTCTAATGTTTTCAGTAAAAAAATCCATTTCATTTCCATTTTATTTAATAATTCTTTATAGTCTCCACCTCTAATAGGTGGTCTAACCACTTCAACCCCAAAATCTTAAAGTAACTCCTGTATGTCCTTGTTGAAATGTATTGCTACTGGTGAGTTTTCATTTTTATTTCTTCTAATGTCTCCTTATGTTCTACTATCCTTTCTTTAAAGCTCTTTTGTTTGTCCCACATATAATTATCACACGGACACTGTATTACATAGATTACACCTTCTGTGTTGCAATCTATATGGTCCTTGATTTTGAATTCCCATTTAAAAATGGATGTTTGATGTATCTTTTTTGTATTATTACAGACTGTACATCTACCACATCTAACCATTCCTGGTTGTAATGGACCCAAAAGCATTTTAGTATTTTCTTTTTCTGGTATCAAAACTGAGAATGTACCAGTCTGTCTTTAAATTTGCAACCTTTTTGCTACAATTGGTTTCTGTTGTAACACTATATTCTGCTTATTATCTTGCACTACCATGTGTCAATGTTTATTAATAATTTTAAATTTCATTTATTTTTCAGTATATTTTATAGCTAATACAATTTTCCAAACTCCCTTTCAGTTTGTTTTGCTGTAACAATTCATCTCTTGTTTTGGTTTCTATTTTACAACATGTTTTTAAAATGCTTCTCTTATATCTCTTTCTTCAAATCTTTTATCATATATTGTTGATTCTGTTTATAATCTTCCATTTTCTGACAATTCTTTTAACTCTCACCATTTGTGAGTATGGAATGCTATTTTTAATTTAGGTTCATGATAGCTAGTACTATGTAAAATTGTATTTCTGTCTGTTTCTTTCCTGTAAATGGTTGTACTTAATTGTTTTCCATCTTTAAAATTAAAGATCTAAATAAGGAATTTTTCATTACTGCTATCATAATAAATTTTAAATTATTGTCCCATCCATTAAGTTTCTCATGAAATTCTTGTAATTCCCATTCTGTTCCACCTCTACAGACAAATCTCATCATCAATAAAGCATTTCCACAATATAATTTTGCTTTTAAATTGATTTATTTATTCATTTAACACATATTCTTCCTCAAAATTAATCATAGAGGCATTTGCATATGCAGGTGCCATTGTACTTCCATTGCTGTGCCCTTATCCTGCTGGTAAAATTTCCCATTAAATTCAAAATATTTTTAAGTATAAACATAGCTAAGTCCTGTAACAATTCTGTCTTTGGTTCTCCAGTGTTTCTCTTTTATTTAACATATTACCCATAGTTCTAATTCCTTCTATGTGGTATGGAGGTGTAAAGATCTGTCACATCCCATGTGACTAAAATTATGTCACTAAGAACCATTATACTTGATAACCTGTTTAATTGTTGCATTATATCTGTAGAGTCCCTAATGTAAGTTGTATTTTCCTCTATTAGAGGTTGTAAATGATCATTTATATATCTAGATATAGGGTCAAACACAGAATCAATTTCCAGAGACAATTGGTCTCCTGGAGGTCCATTATATTTTATGTATCTTGGAATACTGTAAAACATCAGAATTTTAGGATATTCCTTTACTAACAGTCTCATTTCCAATCATTTAACCAAGTTTAAATCTACATATTCTGCCAACATTCTCTAATTTTTCCTTGTAGTTTTAGGGTTGGGTCTTCATTAAGTTCTGAATAGTTTTCTATTATTTAATAATTTGAGACACATGTTTTTATATTGTTCCTATCCTGTATAACTATTCCACCTCCCTTATCAGCCTTTTAATGGTTATAGGTTTATACAACTTAAATGTTCTATTGCCTGTCTCTGTTCATAAGTACATTTTTTTGTTTAGGTCTACATTGTTCTTTACTTTTATATAATTTCATTATGTCTTTTCAACAGTTAAACAAAACATTTCAATGCCATGATTTTTCTACTGGAGGTGAAAATATGACTTAACATTTAATGCTTGTTTCAATTTATTATGGTAATTATTACTGCCTAAACCATCACTAAATAAATGTTTCAATCTTATTGGTCTAAAAATTTTGTAAATCAACTTCTAATTGAAATAAATCAACGGCTGTGAAGGTGCAAATGAAAGACCCAGCCCTAATACTTCTTCCTCAGTTTTAGTTAATATTCTATTACTTAATTTAAATATCAGTATCATTTCTGGAACTGTTTCGCTGTGCTTCTGTCCATATAGGATGTTTTTATTTGCCTTCCACCTGTCTCTCCTCATCCCCTCCCTCTGCCCTCAAAACCCATCTGTTGTCTGAAGTCACTTCTATTAGTCCTAAGATCATATCCATTTTCTATCACATTGGAGGCTGAGGTACTCGGTTTTTGTGATTCTCCTGTGTGCTGGTATTGTTCTTCCTCTTGTCTAAATGTCTCTGTAGTATAACTATTGTCACTGTCAGTTCCACTTTTGGTATTATAATTTACTGGTTTTCTTTTATTGTATTGTTTATAGGAGTATACCCTATTGTCTTTATAATCATTGGTGTCTCTAATAAATTTTTTAATTTTTGTTGTTTCAATTTTCTTCATATTCCCGAGCTCTTTTTTAATTTCTTCCAGATTTCATGTAAATTCTTCTGCCTCCATTCGTGATTTCAATGTATCTTGTATTTTCTGTATATCTTCATTTATAATCTTTCTGTCATCGATAATTGCTTCTATTAAGGCATACATAAAGTCAGTACTTGCTCTATTACAGATGCCATCCCATTTTTGTAAACAGTTTACTAGTGTTAATGCCTATATTAAGCTCTACTGCAATTCTTAATCCTCTAGGTATTCTATTATGTTCTAAGTTCTGAGTTAATGTAAGGCCGTGCCATAACCTAGTATCTTTAAATTTTAAATTTTCTATTTTTTTGTGCCAGATTTCTTGGCATTTCTCCCATTTGGGCAGATAGGTCCCTGCCGCCGCTCATGGCTTGAAACAATTGCTTCCTTTCTATCTCTGAGTACGTTGTAAAATGTAGTGTGCTTTGCACACTATTTCCTATATCTTGTAGTGCTGCTATAGCTTCATCCATTTTTATTTATTTGTCTATACAACAGACAATATTAATATTTTTGCATTGATTGGTAATTTTTACACAACTTCTTACTCTAAACTTATCATACAGTTAATAAAGAAACCTAGTTCCTTTTCAATTATTTTTACTCAAAACTTATATTCACCTTCATTCAACCAACATCCAGAAGTATGCAACCCACCTTCTAGGTACATATAATAATACACAAAACATTGAATCAACTGGGAAATGGTTATCTTAAATAGCCCCCCTCGAAGGTGCAAACTAATACAAATAGTCCTTAAATTAACAGGGGGTAAATGCTTGACACAGCTAAAAAATCCACTTCCAAAGCAGAATTCACTTCTTATTTTCTTTATTCAATTCACCCCTACGTTTCACTCCTCAGAGCTTGTTCACGGGGCATTTTTCATTAAACAGTTTCCATCTGTTTAAAACAGAAATTACACATATTAATATCACCACTTAGATTCAACATATATTCAGTATATTCATAATTATTACAGGATATTGTGTTAAAATTTACCAATTAAGTTCAGTTGTTTGTTAATCTTTCAATAAATATTGTCCATATGGCTATTTTAGATCAGCTCCTGTAAAAAATAACATCAAACAACTATCATTTGCACAAAGCCTCTAGTCCTGAATGCTCAGCAGAAAAGTCATTTACTTCAGTTTACTACCCAGACTCCCATGCGGCACCGAGTCGAATGCCTTGCTGAAGTCCAGAAATGACATCCACTTCATGGCCCTTGTCCAACTGTCTAGTTACCCAATCATAGTAATCCACCAGGTTGGTCTGACAGGATCTGCCTGTGCAAACCCATGCTGCCTAACATCCTGCAACCCATTGGTCTCCAGAAGGGACACTGGCCTCTCCTTCAGGATTGTCTCCATCAGTTTTCTCATGATGGATGTGAGGCCTGTAGTTTCCCGGTTCATCTTTGGGACCGCTTTTACGGAGGGGTACCACATGAGCCATCCTCCAGTCCTGAGGTACACTTCCTGAGACCAGGGAGGCATTGAACAGATCTGCCAAGGACCCCACCAGGATTTCTCCCAGATCTCTGAGTACCCTGGGGTGAATGCCATCTGGTCCTGGTGCCTTGTCGACCCTTAATGCCCTCAGGCACTTCAGTACCCTGCCCTCTGTGATTCTCCCATCTGTCACCTCTTCCCTCCAAGCCTGACCTCCCACCCCACCTTGGTAGCACCCTCCTTTCTCCTTAGTAAACACTGAGCAGAAGTATTCATTAAGTGCTTCTGCCCCCTGTTTCCACCCATCCCTTTTAATTATTACTGTTTTATCCTGCAACTCCTTTTCTCCCTGATGTACCTGAAGAATTCCTTCTCCCTTCTTGATGCCTTGCACCAGCCTGAGCTCCTTAGATGCCTTGGCAGCCCTTATTGCCTTCATCACCTCCTTTGATTTCTTCAGGTAATCCTCTCTGTCCTCCTCCCTCCTTGTTTTTTTTTGAACCTCCTAAAGGCAACTCATTTATTTCTTACTTTCTCCATGACTCCTTGCTCAACCAGCTGGGTTTCTTGGCCCTAGCTCTCTCACTCTGGAACCTGATGGCAGGTTTTGGTTGCCTCCTCAATCCCAAGTTTTATGACCTTCCATCTCTGGTTAGTGTCCATATTAGTTTGGATTCTGGCTAGATACCCTTTAACTATCTCTCCCATCCTCCCAAAGTTGGCCTTCCTGAAGTCCAACACCCTGTACCTGTTTTACTCCCTTCTTACCCATTTTCAATGTGAACCACACTGAGTGATGGTAGCTCCCTGACAGTGGTTCTTCCACCCACAGCTCCCTCACAAACTCCCCATTTGCCAGCATGAGGTCTAGGGTGTTTCTAACCTGGTTGGCTCACTGACAATTTGCATTAGGAAGCTATCCTGGAACACATCCAGAAGTATCTGCTCCCTTCTATTCATGGTGGCTGGGGTACTCCAATCCACTCCCAGCGGGTTGAGGTCCCCAACAATCACCATGCTACCCTCTCCACAGACCCTTCTGATCTGTCCTGCTAATTCCCTGTCTAACTTCTCTGTCAGAGATGGTAGCCTGTACACTACTCCCATCCTGAGAGGCCTATTTTTGGGATCCAGGATCTGTATCCATAACGACTCTGTACTACCCTCCTCCCCCTCCTCATGAACACACTTCAGTCCTTCTCTCACATACAGTGCCACCCCCCCAACCTTTCCCATTTACCCTATCTCTGCAATATCTTATACCCTGGTACTGCTAAGTCCCAGTCATGGTAATGGGTGGCACATGTTTCAGTGATGGCTGCCATGTCCACCTCCCCTTCTGCCATGAGAGCCTGTAGCTCTGCTGTTTTGTTTCCTAGGCTCCTAGCATTCAAGGTGACCACCCTCCACCCTTTTTTCTTCCCCCTCCCCCCTCCTGCTCTCCCTTCCTAGCATCCCCTCTAGTACTCCCTTTGTTTCTATTGCTTCTAGCATGGGGGTAAGCTCATTCAGATTCCCTTCCTGTGGATTCTGCACGCCTCCTGCCCACTTGCCATCCCCCACTCCTAGTTTAAATGCACTTCTTTTGCTATGCAATCCCCATTCTCTGCTCAATACCTTCTGCCATCCCCACTTAGGTGAAGTCTATCCTTACCGTAGAGATCACTGTCCTCCCAGGTCCCTCCCACTCACCCACCAGCCCATAACTTTGGATTGGCACCAGGTTCTTAGCTATTTGTTAAATTCCTCTATCCTCAGTTTCCTTGCAGTGCCCACCCTGGGCACTGGAAGTACTTCCGAGAAAGCTACTGATCTTCCTGCCTCCTCACATATTGGTCCTAGCCCCTCAAACCTCCCCAAACTACCTCTATCATCTCTCTCTCTCTCTCTCTCTCACTAGGTCATTTGTCCCCACATGCAGAACTATATGTGGTTTCACCCTACCCCTCCTACCAAACTTTAGAACAGACTGACCCACTCTTTCCACTGTCATTCCTGGCATGGCCTCCACCCATATGTGACTATGCTCTCTCCTTGCTTCCCCATCTGACTCCTCTTAGTATTGAGTCTCCCAGCACTAGGATTCCACTCTCTTTCCATGAGCCACATTACCTGGTCTCTCTTCATCCCACCCCTTCCTTCGGACTCCCCTCATCCTCCAGCACAGTTGTTCCCCTTCTGCCCTGTTGAATCATCCCCAATTGTTCTCCTGCCTGTTCCGTGTTCCTCTGGACTATTTTCAGTTCCTCTCGTATAACTCCCTCTATCCATCACCCTAGTCCTGTCAGTACTGGAATCAATTTTTTGTTGCCCCCTCACTACCACATACTTCCTTCCTTCCTATTACCAGCCCCTTGCTACTGCTTCTATGTCCATTATCTCCCCCTTCCCCATCCTCCATTCTTCCCCTTTTCTCATCTCCTTTGACCCTTGACCTGTGACCCCTCCATGGAGATGGTCTGGTACCGCCCTTTAAGGGGTGTGAACTCAGAGGGCCCAATGACTGTGCTGAACCTCTCGAGCTTGTTGAGTGAATGCGAGAATCCAGGGGATCTTTACTTGCCTATAACAGTGCAGTGATGGAGGCCCTAGATTCTATTGCTCCTGTTTATGTTTGACCCCTCACTCTTTGCCCAAGGTCCCCATTGTTTGATGAGACCTTGAAGAAGGTGAGGAAAGTGGGTTGAAAGTTAGAGAGGGCTTGGCGGATGTCCAGCTTGGAGGTTGATAGATTTAGTTTCATGGACCATTATATGGTCTATCAATCAACAATCAAGTGTAAAAAGGCAGAATTCCTGTTCAGAGAGATTGCTGCAGCACCAAACCTGCCAGCTCAGCTCTTCCGGACTGTTGACAGATTGTGCAGTCCAATCTGTCTGCAGCCTGGTCGGGCCTTCTCTCAAGAGAAGTGTGATGAGTTTGCTTGGTTTTTCACTGATAAGGTCACCAAAATCAGGTTTGGCATCTGCTCAGTCCCCTCTATTGGGTGATTCGAAGGTCAGCGAGGTTAGGCGCCCTGTTTACCTGGTCTGACTTTGGCCGACCAGACATCATGGACATTGTGAGGATTATCCAGGCTTTGTGACCAACCAGCTATAGTTTGAATCCAGGCCCAATGGATCTCCTTGTGGGACATGTTGATGAGATCAGTCCGATACTGACCAAGATAGTCTGGAAATCATTGGAGAGGGGCGTATTTCTTGATCCCCTGAAGGAGGCGGTTGTGTGACTGCTTCTGAAAAAGTGTTCCCTTGATCCAGAATGTCTGACCAACTACAGACCTTTCTCTAACCTGCCCTTTGTGGATAAGGTTATTGAGAAGGTGGTTGCACTGAAGCTGGATGATCATTTATCCACTCACGATGTCTATGACTCTCTCCAGTACAAATTTAGGAAGAGGCATAGCACTGAGTCAACCTTCATTTGGGTGCTTAATAAACTCCTAATAGCAAGAGATCAAAGGACCCATTCCATCTTGGTCCTCCTTGATCTTTCAGCAGCATTTTATACTGTGGATGACAGTGTGCTTCTGGAGCACCTGAGGTTCATCTATGGACTATTGGGCACCAACTTCATATGGTTTTGATCATTCCTTGAGGGTAGGATGCAGAGAGTGGTCTCTGGAATTTATTCCTCTGACCCTCCCCTATCCTGAATGAATTACCGCAGGACTGTTTTGTCACCCATGTTGTTTGCAGTGTACATGCTGCCATTGAGAGACATTATTAGACAGTATGGTTTGAGATTTCACTGCTATGCAGATGATACTCAGCTGTACATGTCTTTGTACCTGAACAGGGAGATGTCCTCTCAGTGTTTAACAACTGCCTCTCCGAGATCCAGGACTGGATGAGTGCTAGCTGGCTGCTGTTGAACCCAGCTAAAATCAAGATGTTGGTGGTGGGACCAGATCATCAGGAGGTGGTATTGGCAGTGGGGCAACCCTCTGGGCTCTGGCTTGAGGTTTCCAGCTGGCTACCTCAGATCAGGTGCATAACCTGGGAGTTATTTTTGATGATGGTTTGACCCTGAAATCACAGCCATCAGCTGTTGACAAGACCTTTTTTTACCACTAGCATCTGCAGCGGGCAGGGACCAGAAACACAGAAAATACCCCATGGTCACGCCAGGAGACAGGCCCCTGCATCAGTGACTGGGGGGAACCTGGGGAGCAGCTCTGAGTTTCTGCTCCTCCTGAGGTCTGGAGGGATTGGGGGAGTTTCCTCCTCCATACCGGGGGGGTCATCCAGGGCTGGTATGTCCAGGAGCATAGAACTCAGTTGGGGCAGGTATCCTCGGGTCCTCCCAGTGCAGCCTGAGTAGCGCATCAGGGACCTCAATGGAAGGGGCATTCATTGAGATGAAGGGGGCATAAATACAAAGTAAAAAAAAAAACAGAACAACATCTTTCTTGAGTGCATAATGCACACAAACAGAATCAAATGGCAACTTGCTGCCCAGAAGCAATGGGAGTCAGCTGACTAGTCTCACCCTACCAATTAACACCTATATATGGCAGTGCACTTACAGTTGCACAAGTCACTGTAGAGGGACCCAAGCCTGGGTTCTTCACAGGAAGATGTCCAATATTAAGTTTAAATTTATATCATTATGAAATACAGTCACTCACTGCTGCAATGCCAGTGAGCTGACAGGTTGTACTCTCTAATAGTCAAGCCTGACTAAAATCATTTATTTTTTACATTTCTTCTTTGGCATGAAAGCACACACTTAAAACAATGTCCTCCTTGAGTACACACTGTACACACACACAGAACCTAATGGCAGCTAGCTGCCCAGAAGCAGTGGTAATCAGCTGACTAGTCTCACCCTACTAGCTAACATCTATATATGGTGGTGCACTCGCAGTTGTGCAAGTTGCTGTGGGGGGACTTGAACCCAGGTTCCTCATAGAAAGATGTCTGATATTAAATTTAAATTACATTATTATGAAACATAGACACTCACAGAAACAATGCCTGTGAGCTACAAGTCTCCCTCACTAGCAGTCAAGCATGACTAAAGCAACCTCTTTTTTAAATTTCTTCCCTGGCACAAAGTCATGAACAAACTGAATGCACAAGTGTGCACAGTAGACTTCCAGTGACGTCACCATCATGGCTGCAGAGTAAAAACTCTCATCACCCCAGTTACAATCTAAGTTAATCCACATTGCCCATTAGTCCAAAGAGCAATAAAACAGTGGTTTTGCACTTGCCTAGATGTCCGCTAAGCCAGCCCAGAATAAGAAAGTGAAGCAGAGGCAGAAAATCAGTAAATTGAAACAGTTACCGATCGACACAGAGATGGAAGGCTTTGCGGCCTCAGTGACAGTACATTCTCCCTCTTCATCATCTCTGGAGTGAGAGAGAGAAGAAACTAATACGCAGCCCCTGATGGAGACGGCGGTCAACAAAATCCTAAAATCAGTTAATAAAATAGAGTCTTCGGACTTGAGCATGGACATTCACAGCATTACTAAAAGGATCAATGGGGCAGAAAAAAAGGAAGCCCAAGTTGCAGAGCAAGAGGAATTAATGAACTTCATTCTAATATACTTATTATATAAGTGCCTGGCCCATGCAAGACTGGAGGACTCGGAGATTAGGGCCAGACAAAATAACTTCAGGATTTATGGCATAAAACAGGGAGAGGAAGAGGATATCCTACCACAATTGATTTCATCAAGCATGTGATGAAAGACATATTTTCCCTACATTCAGATTTCTCCCTGGCAAATGAAAAGGGCTCATCATGCTCTAGGTCACACACCGTGGATCTGATGGCCAGACTGAGATCCTGGGTCATCTGAATGCTCAATTGCCAGGAGAAGGAATATATATTAAAAGAAGCATGGAAACTAAGAGATCTAGATATGCAGGGTCCAAATTTTTTACCATGACTTTTTACAGAACTGCCGAACTGCAGGAACCAGGTTAGAGCTGTATTTGGGCATTAAAGAAAAAATGACTAATAAAAGTGCAACTCAGCTACTCAGCAAAGCTGAAAGTTTTCTGAACTCTGAAATCAAAATTTTCCCTACACTAGTAGATGCGATCCCTTTTTAAAGAGCATCAAATCAATGTGCCAAATCTCAATGTGGAACTGTTGGAGGAAAAGTTAATCACAGGGCGTGGAGCCTGGTTAACAGAGGGCAAGAAAGGGGTCCAGCCTGGTCCTTCCTGAAACATCTGGTACGGACTTGCAAACTTGATTAAAAGCGGTGGATGTGGTGGCTGCAAGGAGATCCATTGAAGAGAACTGGGGGCGCTGGACTCAAATGAAAGGACTGGTTGCTCTGTTGGGGCTTTTCACATATAGTAAGAAAGATATTTAAAAAAAATGTTTAAGTCTGCTCTTTATCATAAAGATTGAAGTAGGGGCGATTAGGCAGTGGTGGGGCCTTATAAGGCAGAGGGCGGGTCTCTTAGTGAGACAGCTCTAATGGGGCAAGTGGAGATCAGAGGGAAAACAGGACTTTAAAAATAGAATAATAATATAAGACTAGGTTAAATAACCCGTGGGGGTGATTCTTTAGGAGTGCAAATATAATTTAACCCTTGCATGGCTGCAGACTGATATATCAGTCCAAAATTACTATACATTCTAATTATGTTGGCAGTCTAAAGGTAAAAAAAAAGAAAAAGGTGTGAGATTGGGATATACTTTTGGGTTATGGTGATTGTTTTTGTTTTGTTTTTTAAATTAGCTGGGGTTGCAGGTTGTTTGGAGAAGACTCTTCTAATCTGTCTATCAACTGTATGATAGGTTGGTAGGGGCCATTTGAATGACCTCGGTCTGGCCATTTCCCCTTACAGCCCTTCCACTGATGGCAAAGGTGGAGAGGTTGGAGCAACCACTGTGTCAACAACTTGCACAAAATACCTTTACCATTCAGGATATAGCAGTAAGGGGAAATAAGCACCTAGGCAGTATGCATAGAAAGAGACTGTTAAGGTGGGAGAGGCCAGCTCAAAGAGCAGCTAGCCAAATTTAGATATTTTTTTGATTTGTGGTGCATGTTTTACAAAGTTAAAAACAGTTTTTGGTATTAAAGTGTGTATTATTTTTAATTATGTCTGCTGTTAGAGATCCAGGAAGAGAGACTTGCAGTGTTTTGGGAGCGTATGTAAGATGAGGAGATAATCAGAAGGTATTCTTTTTGTGGGATAATGGCTAACATTCAAGTTATTTCATACAATATTAAAGGGTTACATTCACCAGTAAAATGAAAAAAAATTCTGTCAATTAAAATAGTTGGTTTGTGAGGTTGCCTACCTGCAGGAGACCCACTTGTCAGAAGCAGAGCATTTTTGCTAAAGTCAGTTTGCTGTGTGAGACTCTGCTCTGCACAGTTGTAGCTCCCACTGATATACCAAAGTGCTTATGCCAAGTTTATTTCTGTTAATTTGATGTAACTAACTGAGCCTGCTGTAATCCTTACACAGGAAGAGGGCTTATGGTCCAAATTCATTTTAAACATTACAGTGACACTTAAGTGCTTTTTATTCTGTGTTTCAAGTTGGTGCTTCTTTTAACAACACTACGATATCTGCAGCAGCTTACAATTCTTCAGCTCTGTCATTAATTGCTTAGAATTTCAGGGTGGGATGCCATATAATTGAAGCTCCAGTGAGCAGGACATTTTACTAAAACAGTTTGCTGTGTGAGACTCTGCTCTGCACAGTTGTAGCTCCCACTGATATACCAAAGTGCTTGTGCAAAGTGTATTTCTGTTAATTTGATGTAACTAACTGAGCCCTGCTGTAATCCTTACACAAGAAGAGGGACTTGTGGTCCAAATTGATTTTTAAACATTACAGTGACACTTCAGTGCTTTTATTCTGTGTTTCAAGTTGAGCTTCTTTTAACAACACTACAATATCTGCAGCAGCTTACAGTGCTTCAGCTCTGTCATTAATTGCTTAAATTTCAGGGTGGGATACTATATAATTGAAACCTACAGCAAGCAGGGTGAGCTTGGTCAGGCGCACTCACGCGTGAAGATGATGCAAAGACACCACGCATTACCCCATGTTTGCGTATTTAGCATTGTTTAACTATAAGAAGGGGTCTCTAGCAAAGCAGTCATAAACAGAAATCCTCTGTAGTCAAGGATGGTTCTATGATCACTCAGCTTGTAGGTAATATCAGGGGCTACTAGACATCCAGTTCATATTGTTTGCTGTATTTCTTAAAGTACTCAGCCAATAGAGATCCTGCCCTGCACTTTTGAGTATCATTATAAAGCACTAAAATTAAATATTTGCTCCAGGAAGAAGACTATAGAATAAGTGGTTAACATCCATATGCTTTTATCTGATTTCAGTCTGTGTTTTCTTTGTTTGTGATACCATTTCTAGTAGCTCAGAGTTGCTGAAAGATCAGTCAGAAACAGCAAAGAACTGACAACGTCTGTCTTTAAAATCTTTAATGTTGCCTACTGTGGTGAAAGTAATTTGAAAAATTATCACATTTTGGGTTAAAATTAAAATATTAAATTATTATTTCTGGTAAACAGTACATAATACTATCAACAGGCTTCTTCTTTGGAATTTGGAACTTTGTTTCCAAAACTTAATCAGGAAGTTGAGTCTTCTCTCGGTATCTTAAGAACTATAATTACCAAATCCGGTATTATTTTTTCACACCTCTTTTCTTGTTTCATTGTTTGTGACTTTAACAACTGTAGGATAGATATCATGGAAACATTCTTACAAACCAAAAATGGTGAAAAAGCTATACTATATAAAACATGCAACATGTATATGATAGTACCTGATTATTCATTAGACAACTTATTTACGTGTACTAAATGTCTTGATAATCATGAAATGTCAGTCCTTTTAGAGCAGTTTAATAAAAGCGATAAGTGAAACTGAGACAAGTCAAAGGATATGGCATCTAGCTTTCAAGTACAACTTCAAACTGACATATACCAATCTAACTCTATTACTACGCCTGTACTGAAAAATAAAACCTGCACTGATGTTCTTGTACCGATAAATAATACCCTCCAACTAAAAAGGTGAAGGGAAGAAGAAGAAAGTACTGACCCTGAGGATGCTTGGTATCAAGTCCGACACTGAAACACCAAAAAAAGGGGAAGGAAGCCAAACAATTTAACCTTGAAATTGCTAACTCATTTGACCCCCTAAATTTAGACATCACTCAAGAAGAGTCAATAGCTATAACTACTTCTGTTAAGGAAGTGATAATATCAGACTGTACTACACTATCATATAATGAAAATCAATCTACCTGCATGAATCAGAATATTAATTTAGACCTACCCTTAATATTTTTTGATACTACTTCTATCATTCCACAGCAAGTTGAGCAAAATATGAAAATCCAGGTTTCTCAGACTAATGAAACTGAAATATATGTCTTAGGTGACTCTATAATTAAAGGACTTGATCATGCGATATGCGACACAGACAAAGCACATCATACCCTATCATGTTTTAGGGGTGCTAAAATATCAGATATTACAAAAAGGATTAATGATATTGTTTCCGAAAAAAAATCCTAGAAAATTAGTTTTAATTCATGTAGGAGACAATAATGTTCTACACCAAAATCCTCAACAAATCAAGCAGGAATTTGTTAATTTAACAAACAAGCTGGTAAATTTGGGCTGTGACATTTTATTTTCTGAAATACAGTACTTCCAATTCCTAGACCAACATACAAACAAAACTGTATATTTAAAGAAACAAACAATTGGCTCAGACAATGGTGCCTGTGGCAAAATCTTAAATGTATAACACATTGGGAAGAATACAATGTAAACTATGACATGTACAGTCAAGATGGACTGCATTTAAATAAAGTAGGGTCACAATTTCTCAGCCTCAGTTTAACAACACAATAGATGCAAATTTAAACTATTAAATGGGGGGGAGGGTGCAACTGTTATACACAAAACACATTCAGCAGAATATACTTCTGTAAGCAATATGTGGAACAATAATCATGATAGCAAAACAATAAAAAACAAAACTAAGAAAAAAAGAGAGGATATCAAAACCTGGTTTGAAGAATCAAAAAAATCCACCAAGTCAGGAAGATACTACACAAAGTGAAATTGATAATAACAAAGTTAAAGTTAAGGGAATACAAATTCTACTAACTAATGCTCATAGCTTAACAAATAAATTAGATGAACTAAGATATATTCTTGCTAATAAGGAAATTGACATCTGTTGTATTATAGAAATATGGTTGACTGAAAATGATTGGAATTCTGATATAAGTGGTTTTACAAAATTCTTAAAAAACAGACAAAATGCTAAAGGAGGGGGTTTAGCTTTATACATATCTAATAAATACAATTGTCATGAGATAATATATGAGGACACTCCAACTGAGATACTTTGGGCCAAAATCAAATTAGGCAATGAAACCTTAACTATAGGCCTTTGTTACAGATCACCTAATTTAAACCAGGAAGATAACCTAGTCTTATAGAAGCAGTTAGACAATATCGAAGTGAAAGAAGTCTTAATAATTTTGGGTGATTTCAATTTCCCGAATATAAACTGGGAAACACTTGATACGCACAGTACTATTGAATGGCAATTTTTAGAAATTACATTTAAACATGGACTGGATCAGTCAGTAACTATACCCACTAGGAATAATAATATACTTGACCTTTTTTTTTTACCAACAATGCTGACCTTCTCTCCACCCCTGTTATCATACCCCTTCTGGGTGACAGTGATCACAACATGATTGTACGTGACATCTTAAAACAAGCAAATTATAACAAAGGAATAAATAAGTTTAAACATTATCATAAAGCCGATTATAAAACATAAAACAGTACCTGACTTTATGGGAATGGTTAAAAGACCTAGGTAATCTTTATTTATTTATTTATTTAGCTTTTGTTGACCGGGTAAGTGCACTAGACAAATCCTGCCTATTTTCAGGCACAACCCGGGGGAGGGGGATACAGATGAATGCCAACTGACCTTGAACCAGATTAAGTTGTTGGTGGTATTTTTAGTGAATGAGAAAAATTTGGCCAGGACACCAGGGAAGTTCCCCTACTCTCTGCTGGGCTATGCTGCTGCTTGGACAGTAGAGGGAGCCTGAGGTCAGTGGAATGGCCACTCGGGAGGAGCTGCTGATGCAGCAGGATGTTGCGCAATTAGGACAGCGGGCCTCCTCTCCTAGTTTTCTCAGTTTAGAGGCCCGAAGTAGTGAAATGCTCTGCAATGCAGAGAAAAAAGAAGTGGAGGAGATCTTCTTTTCCACGGAGGATCTTTATGCAGCACAGCAGTCATCGGGAGACGTGGAAGGTATTTCGGCAGCTGTCTTTCATGTGCCGACACGAGTGAAGCAACGCCGTTGGAATCTGGTCACCCACACACTGAACTGCAAGGTAAAGAGTACTTTGAGGGGCTAACATCTATGGAAAATGACTCTGGTACTATTGAGGGGTTAATGGCATAGCAAAAGTTCTGAAAGAGGGCAATGCAGAAGTGTCGGCAGCTCCTTCTTGTTCAGTTACATATACTCCGATGTCGATCCGAGCAGGCTGGCAGTCTTAGCACCAGGGAAGGTGTGTGCCTAAAGCCTGGGGAAATTCTGGATTGGTCAGCGGTGGCCAGGGATGTGAGCAGTAGTGCTGAGCATTCTGCATCAGATAAAGCACTATGTCAAGAGAATCAGGCTGTATTCCAATCCTCTGTCATTATGAAAGAGTCTGGTTTTGTGTTTAAAGCACCAGCGTTAATAGAAACACATGGGACTGCTTCTAGAGGCAATATTATTTACCAAACTGATCCTGCAACACAGGACGGAGTCACTACCTTTCTTTTTGGATCCAAACCCAAGACTAACTTTATGTCTGCCCAGGAGCAGTTAAAAACTCCAGTAACTATTCCTATTTCTACATCTGGCTCCTCAGAACTACCAAATGAACCATGGTCTACTACCCAGGCCTTGCAGGGAGCAGGATGGGTGAAAACTGAGCAAGGCACTTGGATTCCAGATCCCACTTGGGATTATTCGACAGGTTTTTCACAGGCATCTCCAGGATGGAAGCCTTCTGGCATAAATCCACCAAACCTCCCAGTGGCTCAAGGGGTTGCTCCAGTCCCTGCTACTGGAACTGGGGTTACCAAGGGGGAAGGGCTTATGAAAGATAATAATTTAGAAACTGATGCTGAGCCCCAACCCTCTAAAGTTAATCAACTGCCCCTATTGTCAGAATTGTTTTCTAACATTAAAAAAGAAGCACCCAGGCGAAATGACGTTCATATCCGCTATAAGGGAGGTTTAGCGGATAGGCCTGATCGTGTGTTTGTAGGTCGTAGATTGCTGAAGGATTCTTTACAATTTTCCCCTAAAGATGTTTTTGCACTGATAAATATTTCTGGGGAAGACAACTATGACGTTAGTTTTAGAACCACTCATGCTTTAGAGCTTTTTTGGGAACGTTATGCATTAGTAAAATTTTCTCCCTATGGTCTCCTTTTTAGTTATCCCTTTGACCAAACCCTCTGTTAGATTTGTGACTATAATGTTTGAAATGAGGGGTTCATGTTGCGACATTACATATTGGTTGTGCATGAAATGTGAGGTTTTAAGCAAACCTGAGGCCTTGTTGGATTCTGAGTCCTTTTGGACAGGGGTGGAAATATAAAGTTAAACTGCGGGTTGGGAAAATGGGTTAGAACACATCCCTAATTCTTTGATGTTGGGCAGGGAAGGGGGTATGCTTTTATGCAGGACAGCGAGGCTTGCTATAAATGTGGAGCACGGACACATTTATCTAGTTCTTGTGACCAAGCCCGTTGTGATAATTGTGGGGTATAGGGCATATAGCATTACATTGCACCAATGACACTAAGTGTGATCTGTGTGAGGAGGTGGGTCATGTATTTGGTGATTGTTCTTGGGCAGCCAAGAACAAGGCTCCAAGTGCAAGCCCTGATCTTTTAATTCAGCAGGCACAAGAGTTACTGGAAGGAAGGTTGACCCCCACCCCACCCCAACCCCCTCCTCAGAATATAGTTTCCCATTCTGATCTAGTCTCTAACCCAGTTTTGGAGGGTATTCCGGCACCTTGTCTTCCCATTGAGTAGCTAACCCTGAAGTTGGTCCTCTGCCTAAGCGGGACAGTGCAGACACGAGTGATAAAGTGAACCCACTTCTTTCACCTGTTTGTTATGGGGATCATTTAGAGACTAAGGATTTAGATTTTAAACCAGTAGCTAGAAGACGTTCATCTAGGCAGAACAAGATTACTCCCTTAAGCAAATTTAAAGAGGCAGGCATTAAGGAGGTGGGAACTCTTACGTAGCCTTATTTCTTCCAGAAGGGAGTTCTGACATGGAACATAGTGAAGCTGATTCTCAGTCAGTTGGAAGTAGTCAGGTCTCTTTTGGGATGGAATATGGGGATTACAAAGACAAAAATAGAAAAAGTGGAAAAATAGATTCTTTTGATTTCACTGTGTGTTTCTTAATCTCATAATTTATGGGTTCTCTTGTTATAGGGTCTTTAAACATTCATAGTTTGTTAAATGTGGTTAAAAGAAGAGCGGTCTTTTCTTTTATTCACAGTTCCAGTTATGATATTTTCCTTTTTCAGGAAACATGGATGTGTTCTAGAGAACAATTATTATTGTTTAAAAGGGAATGGATTTGGGGACCTTCTTATTGGTCCTTTGGGCCAGATTGTGCGGATGGGGTGAGTATCCTTTTTGGTTCGTATAATTTCTCATTAATAAAATTGATTGATTTAATCCTAGGGCGTTTGCTTTTGTTAGATGGTACTTGGCAGTCTAGTGCTTTTCGCCTTATTAATGTGTATGCCCCCCAGACTAAAGCTGCTCGGGTGGAACTTTTAAGGCTAATACAGCCATATTTAGTGTCCTCATATGCTATCATTTTAGGGGGGGACTTTAATTGTGATATTGTAAGAGATCAAGTAGTTGGTAGTAAAAGAAAGAAGGTATACTGCGATTCGCATATGTTATCGGCTGTGGTAGATACTGCTAAACTGATCAATTGTAGCTGTTATAATACGGACAATAGGTTCACCTATAGCAGGAGTAAGTATAAAACCATAATAGATCATCTTTTTCATTCCCAGAATATAAAAAAAGGTTATTTTCAGATTATTCCTAGTGAATTTTCGGACCATTCTTTATTACAGTTTACTATTTCAGATATCCCTCTGCAGAATAGGAAAAGAAACAGATGGAGATTAAATACGTCTTTATTAGAGTCCCCTATTGTTAAGTCTGGCATAGAGGCTTTATTAGCTGCTAAATTTCTGTGTTGTGTCTTTATGACAAGATTGGAGACTGGTGGATGGATACTAAAATAGATATTGAAGTTGGTTTTGTGCACATGGTAGATCATTAGGAAACAAGAAGTTTTGAAATATCTCTCACTTAGAAGTCAATTGCAGCATTTATATTCACTGTCTTATTTAAGTAAGGAAGATTTCTCTGCTCAGATTGCTATAATTAAGAAAGAGATGGTGGAATACCAATATGATAGAGCATCCACAATCTCTGCAATGCTTTCTATGGGTACTAAGAGGCCGGTAGGATCCCTCGAGGCCTGTAAGAAAGTACATTCTGATAGCACTATAGAATATTTACAGGACACTAATGGTACTAGATTTGATACGGCAACAGGTATGGAAAAATTGATTAAAGTACACTATCAGTCTTTATTGCCCTCAGAGACCCTCGGATGAAAATATTCAGGATTATTTGCAAAATATTGATATTTCTGGATTTTCAAAGAGGCATCATTATTGCTCAAAAATATTACTTTGGTAGAAGTCAAGAAGCTATTAAAACCTTAAAGTAGGTACCTCACCTGGGCTGGATGGTTTGCCAAACCAATTTTACAAGTACTTTATTTCAGAAATTTCAGTTATATTATATACTGTTTATTCATCATTTTTCAGAAGCTTGAGTTTCCATCTACCTTTCAGAAGGTTTATTAGTTTACTTATTTAAAGCGGGAATAGAGCAAATATTGCAAATTGGAGACCAATAATTCTTTTGAACACTGATTATAAAATCCTACCGCAAATCCTTAATATTAGGCTTAAAAATTATGCTTCTTGGGTTCTGTCAAATTATCAATTTTGTGGTGTACCAGGAGAAGAATACAAGACGCTTTAATGTTAATTAGAGATTTTATTGAATTAGTATCCTTACAAAAGACTAAGGGCTGTGTGCTTTCACTCGACCAAGAAAAAGCCTTCGATCGTATTGATCGAAAGTTTCTCTTTTTAACCTTGGCCAGGTATGGCGTTCCTGTGGAATTCATTAGTTATATTAGAATGCTATATTCGTATGCATTTGTTAAAGTTTTTCTTAAAGGACAAATTACAGAAGGGTTTGAGATTTCTACTGGGGTGCGACAGGGTTGTCCCCTCAGCCCTTTATTGTATCTTTTTTCACTTGATCCCCTGTTACAACAGTTGGCTAAGTTGAATATGAGAAATTTGTTGCCTCAGAATGAATTGGCTAAATTGTCTGTTTTAGCTTATGCAGATGATATTTGTGGCTTTTTCTTGGATCATACTCAGGTTTCCTTTTTATACAAATAGTTGTACAGTATGCAGGAGTTTCAAATTCTAAACTTAACCTTTCTAAATGTAAGGGGTTATGGTAGGTGATTGAGGATTTCTTCCTGCCTAAATGTCTGGGGTTCTTTTTTCAAAAGACCCAATAAATATCTTGGTATTATTTTGTGGGCACCAAATGTGGCCTTGGTTAATTGGGAGAGGTTTTAGAGTGCACTTGGGCTAAGGTTAAGAGATGGCAGGCATGGAAATTATCAAAATTAAAAAGAATACAATTTTGAAATGTTTTATAGTTCACGCAATTACAGTATGTGGCTTATATTTTCCTCTTCCTTTAGTATTGGAAACTAGAATTTATGGAATGATTTTTCGGATGTTATGGGGCAATAGAAACCTTGAGTCAAAAGGTGTTATACTTATTTAAGCAAGGAAAATGGGGGTTTAGGAATGATTGAGCCTATTGTCTTCTTCTATTCCTTATTTTTTATCATACTGTTTTGTATGGAATTTCTGGTAATATAGATAGGTTTAAGGGGATGGTGTATTTGGTTCTTGGAAATTATCTTGCAGCCTGGGGTGAGGTGGTGCCCAAACTTCATTCTTGACTGCAGGTACCTGACTATTTCCGCCCAGCAGCTCAGAAACTATTTAAATGGAAAATCACTCGTGATGAGATTCATCATGCCAGTAGGAAAAAATTCTGTTCTACGTTAATGGCCCGGCTGTACCCTACAGAGCCTTGCTTCAAGAATTGCCCCCCTTCATTGAATGGTCAGGTTTTGAAACAACTGAACAATAAACGGATGCCAGCTACAATATGGGAAATATCATGGCTGACAGTTTACGGCAGATTGAATGTTCGGGGGAACGCAAAACATAAAAACCTAGAACAAAGAAATTGTCCTTATTTAGCATGTGTCAATGTAGAAGAAACTATGAACCATTTTTTGCTAACTTGTTCTTATTCAAAGTCACTTTGGCCTTTTCTTGCAGAAAAATGGCACATGAGTTGGTTAGGGGAAATGGATTATGATACCTTAGTGTTAGGGGTTCTTCATAGAGATGCTTCTACTCTTCATCTAGAAACTTATTTTATTTTGTTAAGTTGCTTACGGTTTTACTTGTGGCAAGCAAGATGTCAATGGGTAATTTATCAAAAAATGATGTCATATCGAGTTTTTAGTTATCTAATTATGCAAATGATGAAGTCAGTATATCAATCTGATTTAATGCACTATTCAGGGGCTAAGGTTTACAGATGATGGAAGGGGTTTCAAATTTTTATCAAATATAAATAGAAGTTGTTGAGTACAGAATGATTATGTTTATGGTTGAGCATTAATGTGTATCATTTCTTGTACTTGTTTATGGGAATATGATGAGTGATGAAGTAATATAATCTGTTTACTTTGTAATGAAGCCTCATATGTGAACTTTAATAAAAACTCCCCTACTCTTTTCGATAAGTGCCATGGGATCTTTAACATCCACCTGAACTACCACCAATCCAGGCAGATGGGACCTCGGTTTAACTTCTCATCCGAAAGACGGCACCTCAGAAGTGCAGCACCCCTCTCATGCTGCACTACAGTGTCAGTACTGGAATATTAACCAAGTGCCAGATGTGGGAGCTGAACCCACAGCTCTCTGATCTCCCGGCCACAGAGGCGAGTGTGCTACCTACTGAGCCACTGACACTGCTAACTTGACTTTGAACATGTGTGGGAGACAATACAGACCAAAACAAATTACTGTATAAATACCTGGGTACCTGAGAGAACAAAATATGGTAATAATAGCAAACGTAGAGTTCCCATGTGGTGGTCTAAAGATATAAAGCGTATAATAAGGAAGAAACATTATGCCTGTAAAAATACAGTAAGACTAAAAAGGCTTTGATTGGGGCAAGATTAAGATACTTGCCAAAAAACTATACAAAAATTAAAAATCAAAACAAAAATGGCAATAAATTTAGCCAAAGACATCAAAGACAATAAAAACAAGCCAGCCCACGGTGCAGCGGTTGAGATTTCCACTCTACGCCAGCGTTCGGAGTTGGGAGCAGGCCCGGAGCACTGGAGGGCTGCCAGGGGAGAAGGATCGGCGTCCTCGGACAGCTCTCCTTCTCGGGGGAGGGTAGGGATGAGTCTGGCACCTGCTGGCTCCTAGCAGAGGCTGGAAGCATCACAGGATGCATGGCCCAAGTGGGTTAGGGGAAGGGCGGATGTCGGCGTTAGCCATGACGTCACCACGCTGCTCCCCACAGGAAAAACAGGAAAATATACTCGCTGCCTGCTGAGATGACAGCTCTCCATCTCTGGAGCATCCCCAGTACCTGGCCAGGGCCTCCTGTTCCTCAGCAGCATCCCCAGGCCCTAATGGAGTGTGTGCTAGGGACTTCCCCCTCTCCCGGGACCCTTCCCCCTTGGAGGAGGGGGACCTTCCCAGTGATAGGGATACACCGGGATATCCCGGGGATCGGCTGTGATCTGAGGACCTGAGGAGGGCTGGCTAAGGTCAGAGGGGATGAAGGGAACTTGTGGAGCCTGAAGGAGTGGGGGGCAGTGAAGCATGGGAGGTGGTATAAACACATAATGCAAAAAAACAAAAAAAAGACAATAAAAAACAGTTTTATAACTATACAGGTTCATTAAAACAAACATGTACAGGAATTGGATCACTAAAGGTAAATGATGAATTAATAATTAACGAAAAAGAAATGGCTACTAAATTTAATCATTATTTTGCAAGCATATTTAATCCAATGGATTTTACTCATCAAGATACATTACAATCATCAAATATTAAATTATTCTTTCTTGAACAAGACACATTAGAGGCCATTAACAAAATCAAATGCAATACATCTCCAGGCCCTGACAGTATTCACCCCAAGTTCTTAAAAGAGGTATCAAAGGAACTTGCTGGACCATTTAACTATTTGTTCAATATGTCTATAAATAATGGGAAAGTTCTTCGGTCTTGGAGAGAAGCAAATATAACCCCTATACATAAGGGAGGTAATAAACAGTTAATATCTATTTATAGGCCTATCAGCCTTACATTCCTTGTCAGTAAAATTATTGAATGATTAATACATGTTAAAATGTCTAATCATCTTAAAATGTCCAATTGTACTGACATTTCCCAACTGGTAGGTCATGTCAGACAAACCTTATTAGTTTTTTCTAACCTGTTAGTGACTCCCTGGATAAGGGCCTTCCAGTAGACAACATATTCTTGGATTTTGAAAAAGCATTTGACACTGTTTCCCATAAAACTTTGATCAAACAACTTCATAATATAAATTTGGACATGTACTTAATTAAGTGGTTATCAACATGGTTATACAACAGACATCAAGGGGTGGTTGTACGAGGGCATAAATCCAACTGGAGCCCTGTCACCAGTGGAGTACCGCAGGGATCTGTTCTTGGGCCTTTACTTTTTAATATATTGATAGCAAGTATGCAAACTACAAAAGAAGCTTGAATAATAAATATGCAGATGATTTCAAATTGGGCTGGATTGTGATCACTACTGCATCTGCAAACACTCTCCAAGATAATTTAAATAAATTAACATTGTGGGCAGTAAACAATAAAATGAAATTTAACCCAGCAAAGTGTAAGGTAATGCACATGGGGAACAATAATAAGAGACACCCATATTTTATTCAAAATGTGAAATTAACAATCACAACAGAGGAAAGAGATTTAGGTATAACTATAACTGATAACTTAAAATTTAACACCCATACCAATAAAACTGTTAAAAAATACCACAAGATTACAGGTTGTATATTGAGACATATCAAAAGTAGGGAATCATCTGTCATCTTGCCCCTGTACACAAGCCTGGTTCGTCCACATTTGGACTGTTGTGTTTCATTTTGTGCTCCAACTTCCATTGGCTATTTAAACATGACAGAAAGAGTTCAACGAAGAATAACATAGAAACATAGAATGTGACGGCAGATAAGGACCACTTGGCCCACCTAGTCTGTCTATTTTCCTATCTAACAGATAAGCTGCAGATCCTAGTTAACCAACAGCTTACTTCCTCCTACCCCCCACTAGGACTGCCTTATGTCTGTCCCATGCATTCTTGAATTCCTCTACTGTTCTTGACTCCACAACCTCCTCAGGGAGGCTATTCCATGCATCCACAACCCTGTCTGTGAAAAAATACTTCCTCACATTACCTCTGAGCCATCCCCCCTCTATCTTCAAATTGTGCCCCCTTATTCTTGCACATCTTTTTCTGAAAGATGCTACCCTCTTGGACTTTGTTGATTCTCTTGAAGTACTTGGAAGTTTCTATCATGTCCCCTCTCTCCCTTCTGTCCTCAAGGGTATACATATTAAGCTCCTTTAGTCTTTCTTCGTATGTCTTCTGGTGCAGACCCTGTACCATTTTGGTTGCCCTCCTCTGGACAGCCTCCACTCTGTCTATGTCTTTGCGGAGATGGGGTCTCCAGAACTGCACACAGTACTCCAGATGGGGTCTCACCAACTGTCTGTACAGAGGGATAACAACTTCCTGTTTTCTACTATTGATGCCTCTCCCTATGCATCCCAGTACTTCCCCAGCCTTCCTTTCTGCCTTCTCACATTGCATGCCCACCTTTAGGTCATCTGAAATAATTACCCCCAGGTCCCTTTCCATTTTTACTGTTGTCAGGTTCTCACCCCCCCCCATTGTGTACTCTTCCCCTGGGTTTTTGTTTCCCAGGTGCATTACCTTGCACTTCTTTGCATTGAATCTGAGCTGCCATACATCTGACCATTCCTCCAACCTTGCCAAGTCCCTTCTCATCCTTTCCACTCCATCTTGTGTATCAACCCTGTTGCAGATCTTTGTGTCATCTGCAAAGAGGCATACTTTCCTTCCAGTTCCTCTGCAATGTCACTTATAAAGACATTAAAAGGACCGGTCTTAGTAGTGAACCCTGTGGTACCCATTAGTAACCCTCCTTTCTTCACTGTGGACTCCATTTACTACTACCCTTTGTGTTCTGTTATCTAGCCAATTTTTTATCCAGGCTACCACCTTGTGACCCACTCCAAGGCTGGCTAACTTGTATATTAATCTTTTGTGTGGGATTGTATCAAATGCCTTGCTAAAATCTAGGTAGGCCATGTCCACAGCCCCTCCCTGGTCTACTACTTTGGTCACCCAGTCAAAGAAATCTATTAGATTCATCTGACATGACCTTCCCACTGTGAAGCCATGCTGCCTTGGGTCCTGTGCCCCACTGGCCTCTAGAAACTCAACAATTCTTTCCTTCAGAAGTGATTCCATCATTTTCCCTAGCACTGAGGCAGTGGCGGAGCCAGAGGGGGGGCTGGGGGGGTGGTCGCCCCTCCTCGCTGCCCCAGTGTGAGTAGTGGTGCCCTGCCACCATCTTTATTCACTGTTTAGTGCCCACTGTGGAGTCTGTCATTGACTGAATGGCCCTCCCTTGCTCCCAAATGATCCCAAACCTGGCTCCGCTATTGCACTGAGGTCAAACTAACTGGTCTGTAGTTTTCTGCCTCTGTTCTGCTCCCACTTTTGTGAAAAGGAATCACATCCACTCTCCTCCAGTCCTCAGATACCACCCCATCCTCCCATGATTTGTTAAAGAGAGTAGTCAGCAGTGTCACTAGTTCTACCCTTAGTTCTTTTAGAATTCTTGGGTGAATCCCATCAGGCCCCATTGCTTTGTCCACCTTCAATTTTATTAGTTCTTTCAGAACCCTTTCTTCTGTAAATGGACTGGTATAGACCCCCGTCTTCAGAGTGTTTCTCTTGTTTGGTTTAGGTAACTCCCCCTCCTCTTTCTTTGTGAATACTGAGCAGAAATATTCATTCAGTATCCCTGCTTTTTCACTGTCACCCTCTACTCACATTCCCTCCCCTTTATTAAGCCTCAGTATCCTCCTTTAGTCTTTCTTCGCTCCTTAATGTACCTATAAAAGGTCTTATCCCCCTTCTTAACAGAGTTGGCTATCCTTTCCTCGGTTTGGGCCTTTGCTATTCTGACTGCCTTCCCAGCCTCTTTCTGCTTTAACTGATAAAGTTCTCTGTCCTGCTCCTTCTGTGTTTCCTTCTATTTCCTGAATGCTATCCTTTTCTCCTTAACCTTCCCTGCCACCTCTTTTGAGAACCATAGCATTTTTTTCCTTCGTTGTGTTTTGTTGATTTGCTTTACACAAAGGCTTGTTGCCTCAGTGATGGTTGTTTTGATTACTTCCCATTGTTCCTCCACCCTCTTTCTTGCCTGTTTGCTAGTGCTTTTCTCAGGCACTCTCTCATTTTCCCAAAGTCAGACCTCCGAAAGTTCAATACTCTTGCTTTTGTATGGCTTGATTGTATGGCTGTGTTTATCGTGAACCACACACTGTTTGGTGGTCGCTTGTTCTCAGATGGCTACCCACTTCTAAATATGAGACTCTTTCTCCATCCCCATTTGAGAGTACTGAGTCTAAGAATGCTCCCTCCGAGTGGGTTCCATTACTAGCTGTCTGAGGCATGCCCCTGTAGGGCATCAAGAATGACCATGTTCTTGGGTGTGCCTGCAGCAAAGGTGCTCCAGTTAATATCTGGCATATTCAGGTCCTCCTTCAACAATATTTCCTCTTTTTCTGCCATTCTAAGGAAACCTTGTATCATTTTCTTGTCAATTCCCTCCCACTGAGATGGGGGTCTGTATGCAACCCCTATGCAGATTGTGGTGTCATTTCCTGTCTCCAGTGTGACCCAGAGTGCCTTATCTGCTCCCTGTTTACTCTTTAGTTCTGTTGCTTTGATCCTTCCTTTACATAGAGAGCTACTCCTCCTCCTCCTCCCTTTTACCCTCCCTGTCCCTCCTGTAGATTGTGTATCCTGGCATGTTGACATCCCAGTCATGGTTCTCTGTGTACCATGTTTCTGTGACTGCCATAATATCCAGGCAACCCTCTTCCATCAAGGCCACTAGTTCAGGGAGCTTGTTACACAGACTACGGGCATTGGTACTCATCACCATCCACTTTTTGATGGCCTTACCCCTTTTAGCCCCATTCCTGTCCTTACTGCCTTTGCCTTTTTTTACATTTACATCTGTCCTTCTCCCTAATGACTTCTCTACCTTGGTGTTTACCTCAGTAATTACCGTGTTTTGTGGGGGAAGGCTGGGATTTCTCTGCTCCTTTTAAGTGCCTCCCCCCTTGGCTAGTTTAAATGCTTGCCAATTAAGCATTTAAACCTCTCACCTAGGATCCTGGTTCCCCGGACAGATGCAGACCTTCACACCAGTATAGGTCTGCATCCCTTCAGGTGGCTCCCCAGTCCCCAGTGAAGCCAAAATCCTGAGCTCCACACCAGTTTTTCAACCATTTATTGAATTCCCTGGTGAGGAGTACCCTAGCATCACCCTTGCCATAGACAGGCAGCACCTCTGAGAAGGTTACCATATGCACTACTTGTCTAAGGCCCCTCCCCAACTCTACAAACTCCCTTGCACTGCTCTGATCCCATTCCTAGCCAGGGAATTTACCCCTAGGTGGACAATGACATCCAGCTCCCTCCCTCATGCAGCTGCTCCCATGATCCTGAGGATTCTCTTCCTGTCCCTCCAAGCCATTGCGCCAGGCAGGCACCTTACCTCCCTCTCTCTTTCCTCCCCATTTCTACCCCCTAATGACTGAGTCCCCACCAGGAGTTGTCTCCTTCCCCTGTGGGGTCCCATGCCACCCACCCGTGGGTCTCCTTTGTGAAGGTTTCCAGCATCCTCCTTGGTCTCCACTGCAGGTGCCTCCATAGAGGAACCACTAACCACCAGAAGAGCAAATGAATTGTGGAGAGGTACAGCTGGAGGGATGCAACTCTGTTCCACCACCCTCTCCCTCCCTGACCCCACCCTGGTCCAGCCTCTCCTCTTTCTTGGCAACCTCTGAGGTAGTGGCATTGGCCCTGGTGGTCTCTGGGTGGAGGAGGAGGTTTCACGAATCCTAGCCAGGTCAGCCTGAAGATGGGCAACATCCTCCCTCAGACCAGAGAGGTGCCTGCAAATAGGTTAGCATCGCAGCCTCCAGAATGTCTTCTGGAACACTGCTGCCCCACAGCCATTGCACTGCACCACTCCTATCATGTCTTATTTTGTGTTCCCTCTCCTGTTTCTCTGTATGCTTACTCTCTCCTCTCCTTACAACTTTCACCCTTCCTGTTCTGGGACAGCAACTTCCTATATTCATCAGTAGCCTCCTTCTTCTTTGCTCAGTGTCAGACCACCACCAGCTAAGGGGGGAGAGTGAGCTACTTTTTTTTTCCTTTAGGGTTGACAAAACCAGTGTCTCTCTATGATCCTTCCCTTCCTACTGCCAAACAGGAAGTTTCTGTTGACAGTCAAATCCAGTGGCTATAAAAGTAGAACTGGCTTAGGGTGGATGGGATGGAGGGCAATTAGTAAGAAAAAAGGCTAGCAACAGGAAGTTGTAATTTGAGTCACCTGCTTTTATAGTGTCTAAGCCACATCCCCAGTTAAGCTCTCCTACTGGTTTAGCAAAGCAAGTTCATACAGTACCCTTCACAGCATAGAACACACACTGACTTTCTTTCTTTTCTTCTTTTTAACCCTAAATGAGACCCTCCTACTTCTAATAAAGTATCTGTCTACTTAATCTCAACAGACACTGACTCCTGCTGAGATATAATGTTAAATTAATAAGAAAATGTAGCTTCTTTTAGTTAGCTGCTTTCTGCTCTACAAGCAAGGCTAGCAACAGGAAGTTGTAATTTGAGTCACCTGCTTTTATACTGTCAAAGTCACACCCCCAATTAAGCTCTGTCTCCTCCTACTGGTTTAGCAAAGTAAGTTGACACAGTACCCTTCACAGCACAGAACACACACTGACTTTCTTTCTCTTCTTTCTTTTTTAACCCCAAATAAGATCCCTTCTAATTCTAATAAAGTATCTGTCTTGGTTAATCTCAACAGACACTGACTCCTGCTGAGATATAAGTGTTAAATTAATAAGAAAATGTAGCTTCTTTAGTTAGCTGCTTTCTGCTCTACAAGCAAGGCTAGCAACAGAAGATAACTAAAAGGATTGTTAACATGTCCAAACTTGATTATGGTTCTAGATTAAAATCTTTAGAGCTTTACTCTTAGAAGTACAGAATACTAAGAGGCAACTTAATCTATACTTACAATGCACACAATAACGATTACTTGTTAAGCACAATTGGATTGGAAAAGTTTTCAATAAGTAATCCCACTAGATCCCACAATTTAAAATTAAAATCATCCTAATGTAAAACCAATAAATGATCTAGATTTTTTTACACAGAGAATTCCTCCAATCTGAAATACATTGTCTAGTAATATTATAAACAGCGAAAACATAGAACAATTTAAGAGAAACCTTGATAAATATATGGGTGACAAGAAATTTTCCTTCCACTGCTAATTTAACTGGTGGCAAGTTCATGAATGGGCATGTGCCTTTTGAACTTGTATCAATCTATGAATCTATTTAAAATTGAAGAAAATGTGGGTGTAACAGGTCTTCACCTCTTCCAGGCCAGGAGGCAAGAAGGCTGGAGTAGCGGTGTTAATCAAACGTGGCTGCCTCTACTGGTTTCTCAGACAGAAGAGGATGGAGAGGGGAGATATTTAAGGTTATCAGGTACCACACATGGGATACAATTACACTTGATAATTATATGCTCCAAATGAAAAAGTGAGAAGATTTTTAAGGGGGGATTTTTCTGAAATTGGCAGAACTACCACCAGGTCAGATCCTAATGAGAGGAGATTTTAATTGTGTATTACAACCTGAAATGGACAGATCCTCACAGTGTGTTGTGACCAATAGGGGAGCAATGAAAATACTGAGAGACCTAATGGAGGAATCAGGTATGGTGGATGTTTGGCATTCACATCACCCACAGGAGCAAAATTATACTTTTTTTCACATGTTCAGAAATCCTACTCATGAATAGATCTATTCTTGACACAAAAATCCTATTTATACCACCTACAACACTTAGAGATACACTCGATAACAAATTCAGACCACACCCCACTGACAGTGGGGCTCTCCATCATGCAATGTATAAAGAAAATGTTGTGAAGATTGAATGTTTCCTTTTTAGCTGATAAGCAGTTGGTAGAGAGACTCATGGAGAAAATAAAGGTATATATTATTCTGAAGGAAATAAGGAGTGTTAACCTCTGATAGGTTGGAATACGATCAAAACAGTGCTATGAGGGGAATTAATTAATATAGCAATGGGAAAAAGAGATTAGCTCAACTGACACATAATAGTCTTCTGGAAGGGGTAAGAGAAAAGGAAAGGGATCATAAAAGACAGCCAGAGAACAGTGAAACCCAGAAAGATTTGGAAAAAGCTAGGGAAGAGTTTGAGAATCAGGGGTGGAAGATTTATTATGCTTTTCTAATTTTAAATACGAGGAAGTGGGGCATAGAGCTACCCACTTATTGGCATTGAAATTAAAGCAACAGGAAGTGGAGAGAACAATTTGAGGCTTTAAAAGGAGGATGACCAAGGTGGCAGTTGGGAAGCACCTAATGAGATAGCACAAGCCTTCAAAAATTATTACCAGATGTTGTACACAGAGGAGAAGGATCCTAATCAAACTAAGTCAACTACAAAGAAATGTTTACCTGCACTGGAATTATTTGTGTTGGACCAAGCAGACAGAGATATTTTGGGTGCAGCAATTTCCCAGGAGAATATTGTTCAGGCAATTAATGGGTTTAAACATGGGAAGTGACCAGGACCAGACAGGTACGGCAGTGAATTTTATTTTAAATTCCTAACAGTTCTGACTCCCATCCTGGTGGAGGTGTTTAATAACTGCATAAAGGAGAAGACACTCCCCCCAACTTGGTACAAAGCCATGATTAATATATTACCTAAGGAAGGCAAACCCAGGGATAGATGTGCTTCGTAATACCCCGTCTCTCTCCTAAACCAAGACTTAAAAATATTGACAAACATACTAGCCAATAGACTGCAGAAGTTTATAACCAGACTCATCCATACTGACCAAACAGGGTTTATTCCAGGCAGGCACATGGCCAACAAAATCAAAAGATTACTAAATATACTTTCTCATCAGATGCAGATGCATGACCCCCAGCTACTGTACCAATATTTGTGGATGCTGAGAAGGCATTTGACCACTTTAACTGGCAATATCTATTTGGAAGTCTTGGAGAGGATGGGGGTGGGCAAGGGATTTTGAAGTGGATTTATTTATTATACAAAAACCCAAAGCCCAAGTTAAAGTGAACGGTAATATCTCCACCAGGTTGGAAGTCCAAAGGGGAACCTGAAAGGGAAGCCCCTTATCACCCTTATTATTTGCAATTAGTATAGAGCCTTTGGCTCAAGCACTGAGACAGAACCCAGACATATTAGGAATTATGGTGGGGGGGGTGGTCAACAAAATACTGTTATATGCAGATGATGCGTTAATACATATTTCAGATCCTGTGCATTCTGTTCCACACTTGCTTGCTCTAACCCAGGAGTTTGGATCCATATCCAGGTATAAAATAAATCATGAAAAATCAGAGGTAAGATTGGTCTCGAGGCGATGGTCAAAGGAACTTAGGGAAAAGAATCCATTTAAAATCACTAAAGGAAGTATTAGATATTTGGGGAGCAGGATTCCACAGAAACTTAGTGACATATACAAGGTTAATTATACTGTGTTGCAAAATCAAATTTGTAAGGACTTAGATAGGTGGCAGGTTCTTCCTCTGAGTCTCTCTCAATGGTTGGAAACTGTTAAAATGAATGTATTACTACACTTTCTTTTCCTTTATTCCACACTACATACTCTGATACCACACAAGAACTGGCAGGATTTAAATAGAAAGATAGCCAACTTAATTTGGGCAGGCTGTAGGCCAAGGATTAAGAAACAAATGCTTATAGCCCCAAAGGCAGAAGGGGGGGTGGGGGTTTCCCCATTTTAAAAACTTATTATAAGACAGCACAGGTAGCAGCAATTTTAAAAATGTTATTAAGGTAAGAAGTAGGGGGATGGACGGAGATGGAGGAAAGTGCTCATCCCAGGATCCCTTTGCAGTATTTGCCATGGGCAAAAACTTCAAGGAACTTTGTCTGATATTTCCAATACATGGATGAAACATACCTTGAACATCTGACTCTGAATATGCCAAAAATGGAAAATGCTAAACATGGTATGGTGGAGTATCCCATTACAATACATTCCCATGGTTCTTAAGAAGCAGGAATTCATGTCCTTTCATTCTTGGGCTAAAAAAGGTATAAGTTACATAACTCAGTCGTTACAGGAAAATTAGGATATTAAATCCTTTGAGACTTTAAAAAGGGAATTTCAAATGGTGAATGCAGACTTATATAAGTTTTTTTTCAATGTTGACATAAGCTCTGTATGGATATTGCAGTCTATGAAGCAGTGTGACCTCTAACAGAAGAGGTATTGTTTTTACAGAATTGAGTTGCCTCTAAGGGTTTTAAAAAAGTGGCATCTGATGTATATTCCCTACTGAGAATAGGAGAGGACAATTACATAGGAGGTTGTACAGATAAATGGGAGCATGAGATGGGTTATGTATTGCCACAGCTTTACTGGGAAGCCATTTGGAGTGGATATATAAACAACAAGCTCTCAAGCATGGAGGGAATTTAGATTGAAAGTGAATATTAGGTTTTCGTAGTTTCCATTATTTCCAAACATTTGAGCTTATATACATAGGACCTATGCTGGTGGGGGTGTGGGATGAGTGGTACTCTTTTCCATATTTTTGGGGAGTGTCCAGAACTCAAGGGATTTTGGGGATCAGATGCAGGAACTATTTAAGCAATTGTTCAGGCTGAGTGTATCTCCTCAGTTTGTACCTTTAGTTTGGGTCACCCCCAGTGGGTATCAAGGAGAAGGATCAATGATATCTACTCTTTATTTGTGTTGCTACAGCTAATAAAACAATGACTCAAAACTGGTTTATGTCTAACAAACCTGTGATCACTCAATGGCAGCACAATGTAATGCAAATTAAATAAATAGAAGCTATCTCAGCCAAATTACATCTAAGAATAGATAAATTCAACTCGAGGTGGCCTCCCTATTATACTTGTATTGAGGAGACAACATCAGCTCCGATTTTAGAGCAATACCTGGTTTGAATTACAAGGGAGGACTGGTGTAGAAATGGACAGAAGTAAAATTGTTAATGATTATTTATCTGAATGGGAGGGATAGGGTAGAAATGAGGCTTTTAATAACTATTAGTAATCTCCTAGGGTCTTATTTTTGATTAATTAAGAAAGAGAGAAGGAAAACACAGGAGACATGAATAGTGGTTTTCAGTATTGTTTATTCTTTTTTTTTTGTTTGTTTCTTTTTTGTTTCTTTCATGATTGATAGGTTTAAAGAAAGATACATGTTGGGGGTTCTAGTAAATGAGAATATGGGGTACAAATGCAAAGGTTTGGTCATATACACATTAGAAGTGTAATCTGATTTGTATAACTCAAGGACGATGTGTGGCCCAACAAAAGTAGCACAGAATGGAAGATCTACACTTCTAGTTCCACTGGAATTATACCTGCAACATAAACAGAAGAAAAGGTCAAGATCTAATAGACTGTTTGATGACAGTAACATAATCTGGAACGTTTGTATAATAGTTGGTCTTGTATCGGTCTATAGAAATACTCTTGTTATTTGTGTATGGACTTGTTTGTGCTGTACCAATATGAAGTTGTAATCAAATAATTAAATAAAAACACAAGTTAAAAAAAACTGCACAGTTCATACTATTGCACACAAGCACAGGACAAGTGTGCACAGTACAGACTACTGCACACAAGCACAGGACAAAACATCAGTCACCCAGAAGCAGTGGTAGTAGGAGTCAATCGACTCTGGCCTCCACAAAAAATAAATAAATAAATGTCTTTAGTCAGTGCAGTTGTGTACTTACCGTGACTCTAAATCCTTAGCTTGCCTTGTTCCTTGTTTCAGGTAAGTTCAACTAAGTTACAAAAAAACATAAATTTCTATTCACTAAGTACACTACTTCGGGATCTCCTTTTCTCCCTTAAACTGACAGAAGCTGCTTAAAACATGACAGCTCTAAATCTGGTTTGGTTTCAGTACACACGCAAGTTGTATGTCTCACTGGGCCCTGCCTGTCTCTCTCAGCAAACAGCCCTAGTTAGTTTCACACTGTTCTTACTCTAGAAGTTCGCCTGAAAATAAAAAGCTCAGCTGTTCACACTGCAAGTGTAAAAAGAGACCCTCTTAGTTTGGGATAAAGAAAAGGAACAGAAATGGTCAATATTTCTGCTTTTGGGTAATTTTAACAAGGAGATGGAAGTAGATTGCTCTTTCCTAGCAGCTTAGATGTTTGTCTGTTTTGCCTGTTGCTTGTGCTAGTACTGGGTTCCAAGATCTGCCTTCAGTGAGCTTCCAAAGTGGCCTCTGATTTGGCAGGAAATCTGGTGAGATCTTATTTATTTTATTTATTTGCTTTTGTTAACTGGGTGAGTGCACTAGGCATAGAGATGCCTATTTTCAGGCACAACCCGGGAGGATACAAGTCAAATACAAAACAACAAACAGCAATGTGACGCAGCACATAGAACAGGTTGTACAATGCAGAACTTGGTCAGAAAAATTTACAAGCAACTTGCAGGACTATATATACATGGTCAGACAAAGTAAATAATATGAGAAAAAATATAGTGATCATTCAGAACAAAAAAATGAGACAAGTGCAACACAAGTTAAGAAAATTGGTACCTGTCATTGTCATGTCAGTGTACAATAAGTGGCAATTAGCAAGAACAAATAAACATAGTAGAAGAAATAAAGGGGAGGAGAAGGAGGGGAAGGGATAGGGGGGAGAGGTAGGTTAGAGTGTGTACAGGAGGGGTGAGAGTGGGTAAGGTAGAGCAGAGTGGGAGATGAACTTAAGGTGGATGGAAGCAGGTACAAGGGCTTACTGCGAGCAGATGTTCATGGTGGAACTTTTTGAAGCCAGCATGTGTAGGGGCAAGACAAATAGCTTGAGGGATAGAATTCCAATACTTAGGGGCAGTGTAGGAGAAAGCGTGTGCACCCATTATGGTCTTACACTGAGGGATGTATAGAGGAGTCTGTTCAGTTGAACAGAGCCTGTAGGAGGGGGTTTGAGAGTGTAATAACAAGGTGAGAGATTGAGGGAGACCAGATATTATTATACCATCTATTAAGGAACAATAGGATAGGAGCAGCAGGACTAGGCCAATCTAGATCCGCATAGAGCTGACAATGATGTTTGTGACAAGGAGAGGCAGAAGCATAATGGCAGAGATTATTATAGGTAGCATCCCATGTACGGAAGGATGATTTAGTTGCACCTTAGAAGGTGACCGAGCCGTAGGCCAATGATGGGAGCAGAAAGCCTTGTGCCACAGCAAACCTAGCCGAAAGAATGAGGGCATAGCACGTACGGTAGGCTCCTTCTATTTTAGCATTAACAGATTTGCAAGTAGCAGTAATACAGAGATCGAACTCCAAGTATTCATCAAGAAGAATACCCAGGTATTTGAAGGAATAGGTGCTAACTAATGGAATTGTCTGCACAGGATATTTTAAGGGAGTTTCGATTTGCTTTTAGTCTAGCTGGAGAGCCAAAGAGCATAGACTGAGTTTTACTTACATTGAGAACAAGGTGATTTACAGTTAGCCAGGATTGAATGTTTAGGAAGTCTGAAGATAATGAGTTGTTTATGTCCCATACATTACCGCACTGTAGTAGACGACAAGGTCATCTGCACAGAGCAAAGCAGAGCAGGTAGATGCCTGGATGGAAGGTCATTTATGAAGATTGTGAAGAGTAGGGGGCCAAGTATGGAACCCTGTGGGATACCAACATGTATAGATGATGGATCAGATATAGCTGAGTTAAAAGCTACAGCCTGCTGTCAATTGGACAGATAGCTGCAGAACCAGTTCACCGATTCAGCTGAAAAACCAAGGGAGACTAGTTTAGTAAGGAGAAGGGTGTGGTTAACCAGGTCAAATGCCTTGGTTAGGTTGATGAAAATGGCACCAGTCAAGAGACCAGAATCCATGGCAGTATAGATGTCATTTGTTAGTTTCAGGAGGGCAGTAGAAGTAGTGTGGCCTTTTTGGAAGCCATGCTGGGAACCAGAGAGGAGGTTGTGTTTACGCAGATACTCTATGGCTTGATTTGCCATTAATTTTTCAAGGATTGTACTGAGCACAGAGAGAATAGTAGTGGGTCGATAATTAGCCATATCTCTGGGATCACCTTTTTTAAGGATGGGGTTATCCTAGCTATCTTCCATACATTAGGAACTACACCATGACATAGGGACAGGTTAAAGATTTTAGTTAAGGGGCAGGCTATGAGAGGGGCAGCAGCTTTCAGAAGCCTGGGTTCCAAGCAGTCAGTGCCAGAGTTAGAGGTGTCTGAGATAGTCAGTAGCAGCTTAAGGACTTCAACAATAGTGACAGTCCAAAGCCTGAAAAGTGGGCAGGAGAGCATTTGTGCCATAGTCACAGGAATGGATGTAGGGTGGCCTCTAGGGAAGGAGGCTGAGAAGCATGAGAGATCCAAGAAATGACAGTTGAAAGAGTTGGCAATGGTCACTGGGTTGTTACAATGAATGCTGTTTAGTAGCATGTCATTTGAGTTGGTCAGTTTATCGGTACCAAGGGGAGTTTTAATGACTGACCAAAATTTTTTTGAGTCTCCTCCAGCTTTTGTTAGCAAATCTTTACAGAAAGAGCTTTTAGCTAGATGAGTACTCCTTTTACAGGAGGTTCTCAAAGCCCTATAGTGATCATAATCTGCCTGTAGCCCAGAGGCCTTGAAATGCTGCCAACTTTTGTCCCTAGTCTGGAGTTTGGTAAGAAGATCTTTAGTCGGCCACTTAATTTGTGTGCCTCAAATACGGCGCATGACACAAGGAGCATGAAGGTCCTGAATACACCCAAACATTTCAAGGAAGTAGTCTAGAGCAGACTGTACATCAGATGAGGCAAAGATTGGTGACCAGTCAATCAATGAGAGATCCTGCAAAAACTGTGCCTGATTAAAATTGGCCAGATTACAGAAAGTGATTAATTTCAGAGGAGGAAATGATTATCTTGCAGCATGCCAGATACAAAAAAATAGGGGAATGGTCACTTATGGAATCAGCAAGGGTACCAGCTGAGATGATGCGGTCAGGACGGTTCGTGAGGGCCCAGTCAATTAGAGTGCTAGTTCGGGAAGGGGGGGCCGTGACCCTGGTGGGGTCAGTGATCAGTTGGTGGAGGTCATGGCCTTGAACTACGGCGAGGAGGGACTGGCAGGATTTACCAGACCAGTTAAGATTAAAGTCACCAAGGATGAGGACCTCATTTTGTCCGATGGTGGTGTCAATTTAGGAAAGGAGTTCCCCTAGGCCAGAGACACCACCCCTAGGAGGGTTATAGGCACACACTAAGTGTAGCCTCTTGGAACCAAGTAGAAGAGTAGCATGACTAGATTCAGTGTATGAGAGGGTGAAGTAGATGTTACGGTGTAGTAGGAGGTGAGATTTATAGAGGATGGCAACCTCTCCTCCACGTTTAGAAGAGGATCTATCTTGTCTTAACATTTTGCAGTTAGGCAGGAGGCATAAGAGATCATGGGTGGAGAGTTGTAACCAGGTCTCAGTCAAGCATAGAATGTCAGTCAGGGTTGTATTGAGTGACCCAGGCCTCAGGTTCCATCATATTATGGGAAGGCTCCTGATGTTCATGTGAGCGTCTGAACCCTTAGTATCATTCCAGTAGGTGTCAGTGTGGAGATGTTTCCTCCAGGACCTGGATTCAGTCCGATACCACCAGCAAGTATTAGTGCCAGGAGGAGCAAGTACTACATTTTACGATGGATAAAAGTGATAGATAGGGAGGCGATACAGAGAGAAAATTGTGTAAAGAGTAGGTGGCATGGTAAATGATCCTATTTAGTACAAAAAGTGGTGAAGTGGCTGGTGGCATTTGAGACAGAATAAGCACATTAGAAAAGGTGAAATCTTTGGGGTGAAAGTAGTGCCCATTAGGAGAGGATGTGCTACTAACCACTGGGATCCACACAATGGGGACAAGAATTGAGGCTACAAGAAATAATACACAAGGGTAAAGTGCCCAATGATTAAAATGTGGGGAAAGCATTTTGGAGGGGTAAATAGGGAGGAGAAGATAATGAGAAACAGAGTGGCAAAGAAAGAGGTTTAGAACAAGAAATGCACGGAAAACGAACTAGCAATATAGGCTATGATATAGACGAAGCAAGCAGGACTTATAGGATTGTAGACACCCTCTAGTGGTAACAGAATATAAGGTGCAAGTGAGAAAGCAGGGAGATAGTTAAAACATCACTCCCACAGGGCGTGGCATTGAGCCGTCACGACTATATAATACAATACCAGACAAGGGTGGGAGTGATGGGGTGGGTGGGGAGAAGCACGAGTGGCTGCTGGAGAAGCCAAAGAGCTAACCGCCCATAGCAGTCCTGAGAAGCCTCGCGAGGGAATTGAGTCCTGAGACACTACTAATAATTTAACCACAGGCAGGGCCAATTATCTGCCCAGAGAAAAACACAGTGTTAACCCAGCAGAGCTGCCGTGGTAGTACACGGCAGGTCAGATCACCGAGAGCTGCTGGAGATCAGCTTGAAACTGGCGCATCCCAAGTTAACACAAATGGCTAAAATTCAGTCAATTTAGCTTGCAGAGCTACCCACACTTTTAGACAAAAGTACTGAAATTAAATGAGGCTCAGTAACAATCAATTAGCACAGGAGAAAATAATTAAACTCCAGTGATTCGAGCCGAGCAATAGCAGTCCCAGAAAAGGTGCCAAGATTTGAACTGAGGACAAAGGCTTTGGCGTGTGGTCGATGGTACCACGAGCAGGGAGGTTACAAAAATTACCTTTGGATCCATGGGGCAAACGGCTTCAGCGTGTTCCAGGGCAGGGTGCCCTCCTTAGGCAGGGGCTAAGAGAGAGGGAGAAATGAAAGTGAACACAGTTAAATAGGGTTAGAGACAACAGGAGGGGACAGCAATTTGAGGAGTATCAGGGAAGGGGCAGGGATGGGAGGAGTAATGGCGGGAGCGAGAGAGGGACAGGACAGTGAAAAAAATACAAGAGTCAAAAGCTAAGGCAGATTAATGTCTCATTTTAGGGAAACAGTTCTAAATAAGCAAATTGTCAGTACTAATTGAAACTAAATTCATACCTAGGAGCTCTTTATACAAGTAACAGTGGCTGTAAATACATTTGAAATAAACATGAGGGTACCCTACAATATATAAGGTTAAAGATTCAGCTGAAACAGCTCCCAGAACACTCCAGTAAACCGAAGAGCCAACCGTCTGTTAGAGTCCTGAGAAGCCTCACAGGGAGGTGAGTCCTGAGACAGTATTAATAATTTAACCTCAGGTGGGCCAATTATCTGCCCAGAGAAAAAACGCAGTGCTAACCCAGCAGAGCTGCCCGTGGTGGTAGGTGGCGGGTCAGATCACAAGAGCTGATGGACATCAGTTTGAAACTGGCACACTCCCAAGTTAACACAAATGGCTAAAATTCAGTCAATTTAGCTTGCAGCACTACCCATGTTTTTAGGCAAAAGTACTGAAGTTAAATGAGGCTCAGTAGCAATCGATTAGCACAGGAGAAAAGACTTAAACTCCAGTGGTTTGAGCCGAGCAATAGCAGTCCCAGAAAGGCGCCCGAGATTTGAACCGAGGATAAAGGGAGCCGGCATGTGGTCAATGGTACTTCTGGTAGAGGTTACAAAATTACCTTTGGATCCGTGGGGCAAACAGCTTCCAGCATGCTCCAGGGCAGGGTGCCCTCCTTAGGCAGGGGCTTTGGATCCGTGGGACAAATGGCTGCGCTCAGGGCAGGGTGCCCTCTTGAACTCATGCCAAGTGGCAAAATGCTGAATAGCCATGAATAGTGCAGTTCATTTGTTTTTCTTCCCAAGTAACACATAGCCTGTTACTTGTGGCATTTGGGAAATACTAATTGTTACTGGCATCCCTAGTAGACAGCAAGGAGGGAATTAGGGAGATGCAGTGGGATGTGCAAAGGCCAGAGAAGTAATCCAAGATTAAAAATTGCAAGGTGATGTACATACAGCACTGCCATCCAGGATGCACTGCAGTCATGCTTCAGTATATCACAAAATGCTGCAGTACACTGCAAGGAACAGTGTAATTCGATTGCAGTGTAGCCCCTTTTTACTGCAATATTTTTTTACATGTCATTTACTGCAAGTTACTGTGCTGCATCATAGATGGCTCCTCTGTAGATAACAAGAACCCCAAGACAGAGTACTGGATGGGAGGGGTAAAGCTGGGCACTACCTCTGAGGAAAGAGACTTAAGAGTCACTGTTACTGACTCCCTAAAACAATAAAGCCAGTGTAACAAGGCCAACAGTAAGGCACTCAGGATGCTGGGGTGTATATGAAGGGGTACTGACAGCAGAAGAAAAGTGGTATTACTACCTCTCTGTAAATTACTGGTGAGGTCACACCTTGAGTACTGTGCCCAGCTCTGGAGTACTCACCTGGGAAGGATAGGAACAGGCTAGAGATGGTGCAACATGGGGCGACCAAGATGATTCAGGGCAAGCATGGCAGATCTTATGAGGATCAGCTCAAGGCACTGAACATGTACTCATTGGAGGCCAGCCAAGAGAGAGAGGGGAAGATAGTTTCTGAAAAGAATAAACAAGGTAAACTATGAGGATCTATTTAGTAGGCGTAGCAGATCAATAACACTGGAGTGTGAGTGGAAACTGTTGGTGGAGGCTCAAGAGGAAGTGAGAAAGTTTCATTTTACACAAAGGTGATTGAGCTGTGCAACAGTGTGCCAACTTATGTGGTGGGCACCAAAACCATTACTGGTTTCAAGCATGGCTTTGACAGAGGGAAGGCCTACCGGTTGCTCAGGGCAGTAGCAATAGGGCAGGGAGAATGATGGTGGATAATGTGTGCTAGAACCCTGTTTGGAGTCTTTGATGATAGGTTGCAGGGTATGATAGGGTGTTATGGGCAGACTGGATGGACCACTGGCCTTTTTATGCTGTTATTGTCTATATTTCTTTTCAATTTAGTTGTTTATCCTCCGAGCCCTGGCAGGGGCTTTTCCCTTCGAAGGAGGGACTCTCTCTCAGGTCCCACCGCCCTGCACTTGACAATCCCAAAGATTCCCTCATGGCTTGCCCTCCATGTCAGGGCCAGGAAGGTGGCTCCCCCTCCCTGGAGACCCAATCCAGAAGTCAGGGTCATCCCTTGGTGCGGCAGACCATCATGGAGCCCTGCCAGGCTCCTTTTCCTCCTATTTCACCCATCCCCCCTCCCTACCAACTTAATTACAGTGGACCAGAGCCTCCCAACCCACATTGCCCTCCAGTCACCACCAGAGGGCAATCAGTGAGATGGAACAATGTGGTTTCCTCCACGAGAGAGGACAGCAGTCCTCCAGATGCTCAATCCTCTCTCCCCCCCCCACTGACTCCCAGTGACCCGGGCTCGTTCCCGAACCTGGGTCACCGGCATGGCATGAGGTGTAGCGACCAGTGCCTCAACGTCCAGCACCACTGGGCTGGCCTCATTGTCTATATTTGTATGTTTCCAAAGTTCCCCTGGAGGAATCAGTTGCTCTTTAACACACTTTGTTAGCTTTACTTTTCCCTACACTGTCTTGTCCTCCCATCTCCCCTCATGGAACAACCTCCCTCCTGCCCTCTGCTTCTTCTCCTCCTCCTCCTCCTCCTCCCCCCTCCTTCAGATCTTTTCTATATGCCCTCTCCTCACACACTTGCTCCTACAACTTAGGCCCATGTATACACCCCCTCCCTCGATGCTTTTAGCCTATGTTCCTGCTCCTTTCTAATGCCTCCTTCCAACCCTCCCTCCATGTTCTTGCTCTCTGTAATACCTCCTCTCCTCCCTCCCTGCTTTTAGCCACAGTTTCTGCTCCATCTGCATCTTCCCCTCCCTACATGTGTTTAGCAAAAGTTCCTGCTCCCTTCTGATGTCTCCTCCCCTTCTTCAATGCTTTTAGCCACTGTGCCTGCTCCCCTGCAATGCCTACTGCTGGCTTTTATCAAATTTCTGCTTCCATCTAATGCATCTTCCCTTCCCTCCCAGCTTTTAGCCACAGTTCCTGCTCTTCTTCAATACCGCCTCCCTATCTCCCCACTTTTAACCACAGTTCCTGTCAAACATATACTCATAAACCTCATATACAGTGCCAGCTGACCATGTACATTCTCCGCGGCCTCAAGATAGCCCTGCAGCTCAGGTTACTGGGGCGCTAGCACGGATGGTAGCCAGGGCAGGACCGGAGGCTCACCAACCTCTCGCCACCTTCCGATACTTCCATTCTAGCACTTGGGGCAACATGTTATCCAGGTTCCCAGTCATCCTCCTTGGGGGGTGAGGTGCTGAGAAGATCAACCGTATATCGTGATTAATGGCAGTGCAGAATAGAGCTGCATTGGTTCAGACACCATTACGGGCACTGAGCAGGAGAGGGTTGGGGAGGAACACCTCAGGTGGCAAGAATAGTTTCTCAAGTCTCCACAGTTTTCTCCAGCAACCATTCAGCAAATTCTCTCAAAGTTTCAGATATGGTGGGGGCTGACTCCCGGTCTTTTTTTTCTCCAGTTATCACTTCAAGCAGTGAGGCTCCTCTGGGTATTGTCTGTGCACTTGAGCTATCTATGGATCCTTAAACCTTACTAGCCAGGAGTGTGGGTGTTCAGATTAGCATGCCGCTCCACCACTACAGGTTTTGTAAACCTTCCACCTTGAGTACTCTGCACAGTGTCCGTATGATACCCAGGGGATGTCCAGGATAAGCAGTATTTGGGGTCGATTCCTCCCCAGGCGCATCACCACCAGCCGGTGCACAGCCACTTCTGTCGTAAGTACCCATTTTTTCACAGTGTTTGTGAATATGGCCACTAGAGGACACACAATCCCAGCGTGAGCCTCCAAGATAACCCCAGATGGCGCTATCCAGGGCTACTACCCCGCCTGATTTGCTACTATTGGTTGAGGGCCTGATCCAATGGCGGGTGCCTCCACCAGAGGTCAGGGTTTGCACAGTAAACTACCTTTGCAGCCGCTCTGGGACACTGCAACCTCTCCTTCTTCCCACTAGTGGCCCACACAATATATCAGAATTACCTTCATAGTATACACTTACCCCAGGTTTGGTTCGCACTGGGACCTCCTGAAAGAGATATATGTAACAATCACAGTACAGTACTTTAACATAGACAAAATTAGCAGTATGTCTTTGCTGAAACAAGCAGCTCTGATTTATTTAGGATATAAATACACAGGGGGAAATCAGGTTAATTAGCTTTATCACCTAATCAATTCATTTATGGCTCTGCACAGGGTTATCCCTATCAGTTACTGTCCCTGGGTACCCAAGCCCTAGTGCAGTCCAAACCAGCAGTTGGTAGTCTTCACAGAGAGAAAGGGAGAATTAAATGTCAGTGTGTGTAATAGTAATTCCATTTGGATTTAATGTATAACCAACAGGAGCAACCCTGAATTAGTACTCACGACTCCAAATAAGATAGGGTCCTTCAATGTCATAGGGCTCACTTGAGGTACACAAACCCTTCACATCCATATAAAGAAAGTACTATACCAGGCAGGTTGCATCTGTATCCCGATCGCACTACTGCACAATACCCGGAGAACACACAGCAGATTCAGTTCCGATTGACCTGAAATGTAATTTTCATACCTCCAGTCTTACAGGGTGAGCCTGGTTTACCAGAGATCCTTGATTCTTTTCACAGGACGATTCAGTCCTAACAAGTTGTTACACGTTGCAGACCGAACTTGGGCTCATACTTTTTTGACTAAACTGCACACTGAAAAAGCACAGGGTTCTTCCTTCACTGCCAAAGCTCAACTGAAGCTCCAACCAAAATTTGGGCACTTCCTTTGAGTTCCTCCCAGTTTTGACTGGATATGTTATCACAATAGACTGTTGCTGTTGTCCAAAAGGTACTGAAGTTAAACTACATCTCCCAGAGTCACTGCTCACAATCCTCTTGTGGTTGGCTCAGATTATGAGTCCAAGTTCTTGATCTAAGGCATCATTTAGAGCTAGCTTACCCCACACTGATTGGTCCAGTTCAGCAGTTCAGAATGGGGAACTAGCAGACACAGTTCGACTGCAAAAAGCAGGTGATAAACTGTATTTCATTATCACCTAATTTCTCTTGCAAACAGTTACATCTTTCAGATAGGTCTTTGCACTTAGTGACCGCAAAATGAAGTGAATTGGCAGCTGTCGAGTGGTACTAATCAAAGAAACACACAGTCTCCCTATAACTAATTATGTCTGCAAGCAGACAGCTCTAAAGAGACAGTACCAGAGGTTCTAAAACACTACTGATAAATGGCTAAACGCCAAACACCATTCAGGCTTGAGCATCTACAAGCCCTGAAGTCTTTTGGGAACCCCCATTTGGTGGGGGGGTTACATGATATAGCCTATAATTGTTGAGATCGGTGGGGTCCTCGTTTTGTGAGGGAACATTTGTTAAGCTTTCCACAATGAAGGAATAGAACCAGTGGATAAGGACAAGTTGAAAAGGTGAGTTAGGGGGGCTGCAATGGCATGCAGTGCAATTTTTAGAAAGTAGGGGTCCAGAGAGTCTGCACCTGCGCTTTTAGTGGTATTCAGATGGAGCAATAGGTCTTCTACTTGTTTTAATAATATTGGCTTGAAAGAGAATGTAGAAGCAGCCTTCTGACCCTCAGTAGACTGGAAATTAAGTTGTGAACGCATTAGATATGCTGGAGAGGAGTCGAAAGCTAGGCTGCCTGTAGTGAAGTGATTATTGAAAGCATCTAAAATCTCATGCTTGTCAGTGATAACCATATTATTGAGGTGCACTTGGGATGGTAAAGAAGTGCTAGAATCTTGCCCTAGGATCCCCTTGATAGTGCCCCAGAATCTGGCTGGGTTAAGGTAGAGGCATCCAGCTCTGCTGTATAGAAGGCAGTCCTTGGCATCTCTCACTTTTTTGTGCAGCTATTTCTGGCTTTCTGAATTGTAACCAGTCGTTTGGATCCTTGGTCTTTCTTGCCCTTTTCCAGAGCTTATCTCTAGCAAGCAGTGCAGATTTGAGGTTAGCAGAAAACCAGCGACAAGATTTGATGCTTTGTTCTGTTACTGTGACTGGTGCATGTGTATTGAGGGCACCTATGATTATATCATTAAAAACTTGCAGTGCTGATTCCACAGAAGCTGAAAGATAGAATTCTTGCCAGCGTATAGAGTGACACAGGTCTTGGAGATATTCTACTATATTAAGGTTCTTTTTAGACCTGCTTGGGAGGAATTTTGCAGGGTTAGATGGCTTGATTGATGATCTTATACCAGCTATGAGACTAGTGATCACTTATATCACTGAATAGCACTCCAGCGTGTGAATACAGATAAGGGCTTTTTACCAACATAATGATGCAGAGGGTGCTATTACTTTTGTTTTTGGGTTAATCCTGTCGGTTTGTCTGCTTATTAATTGAGTGAAACCATGTGTCACAGAAAGATACTAGGGTGCAGATGCATTGGATAGCCAGTTTAAGTTCAAGTCGTTAGAATAATTGGTATCCTCAGGGCCCAAATTAATTATATTTCCTAAATGGGTAAGGAGATTAAGGCCGCAGAGGGGCCTGATAGCAGCCAACCAATTGAAAAGCTGTCTTATTGGGAAGAGATATTTTAAGGGATAAGTCATTAATTCTTTAGGCTGAGATGAAATATTAAGGCAAGATGCAGAGATATTTGATTTAACATAAATGGCCACCCACCACCCCTGGATAGACGGTCTGATCTGAATAACTGTTAGGTAGATTTATTTCCTGTCATTTGTTGCAGGTTTAAGCATGTCTCGAGATTATGAGAGTCAGGCAAGGTGTGGGCAACCCAGGCCTGTAATAGTGAGAACTTTTTAGGAGGTTGCATACATTGATGTGAAGAAAACTTAGGCCTTTCATGGAGACTAGGTCTGCTGGGGAGATGAAGCCTTCTGGGGGTCCAGGATTGATTTCAATAGTGCCATACAGATCAGCAGAAAGAACATTAGTTTAGTAAGGCCTTCAAGTGATAGGAGGAAGGAACAGACAGAGGCTTTCTCTTCTTGCTCGGGGTCCAGTATTCAGAGTTTATCGGCCTGATTTATGGCTTGATATTTTGTCATAGAGTGCCAGCTTAATGGACAGATAAAAGGGGCACCTAGGGCCAAGAATGGAGCATGGGGTATAGGCAGTACAAAACTGGTTGTGAGCCTTTTGTGGGATACCCCAAGGATTATGATGCAGCAATGGTAAGGCATAATTGAGAAAATGAAGGACATCCACTAAGGTTGCGAGAGGGAGGCCAGACTGACTAGCCGCCTTAATCACTAGGACATGGGCTGGTGGGGCATCATCCTCAAAATATGAAATAGGTGAGAGGCAGAGGAGCAAGAAGAGGAGCAGCAGCATGGTGAATGATAGCTAGGGGTTAAAAATACTAAAGGCAATGGGAGGAATGGTGCTAGGTTATTGGCTAGGGAGGTGACAGCTATGGGTGGAGATGGGGGTTACCGTCGGAAGGTGTGTATAAAGAAACACCGGGGCGGGCAAAACAATTTTAAGCTTTCCCGTACCTTTCTAGCTGTCTCTCCGGCCTCCTAGGTTTCCTTAGTCGTCTTTGCTCGCCGCCCGTCGGTGTGGTTCTCGAGCCCCGACGCTCACTGGGTGCTCGAGGTCGGCTGGAGTGGAGGAGACAGAGGAGAGGATAGTCAGGGCACAATTGCAGCAATCAAATGATTCTGCAAAGGGTGCTAAAAAGATTTGCACAGCAAAAAGCCTGGGGGGTGTTCTGGCGCCTTAGCGCCTGGGCCCACCAGAAATCCCACCAAAGGACTGTAATCACTCAGGCATTAATCAGAAAATACAGTTTAAATCTTAAACTTTAACAATAAGGTAAAAACAGTTCTTTCTTTCGAAAAATTGCAGTTAAAGAACACTATTCCGGCCAGTTTTGGAGGTGCACACTTAAGCAGAAGTCAATGGAGAAGGAAGAGTTCAATCGAGCCAGGGCTCAGCTAGCGCTACTTCCGATTGGTCAGTCTTCCTGTACCTTTCTGGTTGCCTCCGGCCTCCTGGTTCCCTTAGTCGGCCTTGCGGTTGCCGCCCGCCGCTGGCGGCTGGAGCCCCTGACGCCACTGGGTGCTCGAAAGGGCTGGAATAGAGGAGACAGAGGAGAGGACAGTCAGGGCACAATTGCAGCAATCAAATGATTCTGTAAGGGTGCTAAAAAAGATTTGCACAACAAAAGCCTGGGGGTTCGGCGCCTTAGCGTCTGGCCCACCAGAAATCCCACCAAAGGACTGTAATCACTCAGGCATTAATCAAGAAAATACAGTTTAAATCTTAAACTTTAACAATAAGGTAAAAACAGCTCTTTTTTAGAAAAATTGCAGTAAAAGAACACTATTCCCGGCCAGTTTTGGAGGTGCAAGCTTATTTATTTATTTATTTATTTAGTTAGTTTTTGTTGACCGGGTAAGTGCACTGGCCATCATGTGACTATTTTCAGGCACAACCCGGGAGGTATAGTTACAGAACACAGTGATACATAAAAATTACGCAAAAGCAAGATACATTGGGAAAGGACAAAGTCATACAGTGTAGTCAAAGCATAACAATTGAGAATCATCATACATGTATTCATTGTTGATAACTAGGGGGGAGGTGGTAGGACAGGTGGATGGGTAAAGGGGGAGAGAGAGAAAGGGGAGTAGAGCAAACAGTGAGAAAAAGGTTAGGGCATGAGGGAAGGTTAAAGCAGAAGGGAGGCGGCGAGGTGCGGCATTAGCGGAGAAAGGATTACCACCTGCAGCGGGTTGGTGGAACGGGAGTCGGCAGGAGAAGGAGAGGTGGGGAGCAGGGAGAGTTACAATGGGTGCAAGAGATAGGGAAGGTAATGTGCAGGAGAGGGACGGTGGTAGGACTGTGTGCAAGGGTATAGAGGGATTTCAACTAGGGGATGGGGGGGGACAGGAAGGTAGAGGCAGTGCAGGTGGGAGTGCAGGTTTATAAGGGATTGGGATGATGGGGCATGAATAAATAGGGAAACGAGTAAGGGAGGTTAAAATGGAGTGCTCCTAGTAAGAGCGAAGTGCAAAAAGGAGGGAGAAGAACACAGAAGTAGGCGGGCGATCACGGTGTTTAGCGGCACAGGGTAACAACTCACTGGCCGAACCAGTGGAACTAAGAGACTGCAGGAGAAAAGGGGGAGATCGGGGAAGTCACTGCAGGACGAGACAGGTGGAAGAGAGATGAAGTAGGGAGAGGGAGGGGTGAGGACAGTACAAAAGGGAGATGAAGGAAAGAATGAAAGAAGGAGGGAAAAGATGGCAGTGAGAGGGGCAGAAAGGTGAGAGGTGGATCAGAAGGGAGACGGCTGGCACGGCTTTAGCGGTACAAGGTTACAACCTGCAGCCGGGACCGTGGAACCGAAAGACGGCAGAGAGGAGAGCAGAGGCTGGGCTAGAGGGAGTGTAGCTGCAGGGAACAGAAGGAGCTAAGGGCAGGAGAAGGGAGAGGGTAAGACAGTAAAAGGTACAGGAGGGATGGCTAAAGTGGGAAGGGAAGAGAGGAGAAGCGAGTATGGTTAGGGTTACAAGAACAGAGGATGTGGGTTAAGGAAGGAAGGATGGTGAGGGATAATAGGCTCAGGGGATGAGGGCAAGCTAAGTGACTAGGCAGAAGTAGAGAATTTACAACAGGATGTTACAATTATATCAGGGGTATGAGTACAGGGCATCTGAACACACAAATATACAGTATCATCAAAACATAAAGGAAAATATGGGTAAGTGCATATCATTCATAATGGAGGAGAGGAGGAGATCTGGTTAGGAACATAGGATTTAATGGGATCAAAACAAACACATTTGTCCATCGAGGCAAGGAAAGTTCTGAGACTGTGCTTAAAAGCGGCATGGAAGGAGCATTTCTTGGTCCAGGGCAGCAAGTTCCAGAAGTGGGGCAGCATAACTGAAGGATCCAGAACCCTTGTTTGTACGCCAGAGAGGAACAGTTAGTAAAGATTTGTCAGATGATCTAAGGTCCCGTGAAGGTATCACCGGCTGGAGCAGTTTTGATAGAGATGCTGGCTTGGACACTCTGATGATGGTGTCAGAGAGGCTGCAGAGGTGATATAGCCTGGTGGAGGAGGGAGACAGCCAGCCTAGGTCTTTGTACAGCTGACAATAGTGTTTCAGGCGTGGTGCTTTAGCCACATACCTACATACGTTGTTAAAGGTGGTGTCCCATTGATGCAGGGCAGTTTTGCTAGCCATGGTTAGGATGGGAGCACCGTAGGTCAGGGTTGGTAATAGGATTCCCCTGGCAATTGCCAGTTTAGCGGAGGGTGAGCAGGTAGTTTGTCCTGTAAGCGGCCCCAGCTTGCAATTGACAGATTTAAGGGTTTCCTGGATATGCTGCTGTAAGTCAAGGTTTTGGTCTAGATGAATGCCCAAATAGCGAAAAGAGCTAACAGACTCCAGAGGATACCACTAATGTCAGGAACAAAGAGGAGAAGAGCAGGTTCTTATTTTATGGGTGATCCAAATAGCATAGCTTTAGTTTTATTTGAGTTGAGGACAGAGGTTGAGTGTGCAGCCAGCGTTGCACCAAGTGGAAGTCAGTGGTAGGCAGCATTTAGGTTGATTATATTGTCAGAGCGGCATAGATGACCAGGTCTTCAGCATAAAGTAATGAGTTGCAGTGGTTATTACATTAGGAGATTGTTTATGAATAGAGAAGAGGAGAGGTCCAAGTATGGAGCCCTGAGGGACACCAATATTGATTACCGCTATCAGAGATAGCCGAGTTGAATTTTACTGCTTGAGACCTGTTGGCAAGGTAGCTGCTAAACCAAGTAGTGACAGGGTATGAGAAGCCCAGGTTTCTGAGGAGGCAAGTAGTAATGGATGGTCTACAAGGTCAACGCTTAGTAAGGTCGATGAAAACAGCCCCTGTTAGCTGCCCTTTGTCCATGTTGGTGAGAATATCAGAGGTGAATTTTGCTAGCGCAGTCATGGTGCTATGGTGTTTTCTGAAGCCATGCTGTGCAGCTACAAAGTAGATTGAATTTTCAATGAATTCGGTGACTTGAATAGAGACTATTTTTTCGAGAATTTTGCTAAGGACTGTTAGGATAGCAATTGGTCTGTAGTTGGACGATCATTCTTGCTACCTTTTTAAACACAGGAGTAATTCTGGCCTTCCAGATTTCGGGACAGAGCCATTGGAGAGGATAGGTGAAGATTCTAGCTATAGGTCTGATATGAGGTGAGCGATCTTTAATAGACAAGGTTCCATTGCATCAGAGCCAGGGCTGGTATTGTCAGAGATAGCCTTGAGCAGTTTGAGGACTTGATGCCAAGTGACCGCCTTGAAGTAAAATGGTTTAGCTGAAGCAGGTGGAGTGCCAGAGAATGTTGAGTTTAGTTGTGTTGCAGGAGATTGAAGGGAGGCTGTGTAGGCAGATAGGTTGGAGAACTGCTGGTTAAATGCGTTGGCTATAGTGAGGGAGTCATTACAGTGGACACCTTGTAGAATCATTTCAGAGGGAGTGACAGCTTGAGTGGATCCTAAGAAGGTTTTAATGTGGCTCCAGAATTTTCGAGGATCATTGGAGGAATTAGTAAGCAAGTTTTGACAGTACCTGCTTAGCCAGCCTGATGCGCTTTTACAATCATTCCTATGTTGTTTGTATAGGATAAGGTCCCGGGGAGCCCAGATTTTTGAATTGTTTCATTGCTTGTCCCTGGCATTTAGCTTGCATAGAAGTTCTTTATCTAACCATCTGGATTGCTGACCTCTGACCCTTCTTTTTGCCTTTGGAAGGTGTTTCTTTTGTACTTCACCAAACTTGGTAAGGAATATGTCAAGGGCAGTGTCAACATTGGATGTAGAGAAGATGTCAGACCAGTCTATGTCAGATATGTCAGAGAGAAAGGCTTGTACATCCAGGGCCTCATAGTTTGTGAAAGTAATCAGGCGGGATCGAGGAGCAGGCGGTGGGCAGGAGCACCAGTGACAGATCGTTGGTGAGTGGTCTGTAAGAGAGTCAGCCAGGACAGCAGCTTTGAAACATGATCCGTCTGTTGGTAAGGATCCAGTCCAGTAACGCATCTGATTGTGAATTAGTGATTCTGGTGCATTCAGTTATAAGTTGATGAAAATTGTGCTTTTGGATCAGTGAAGCAAGGAGACTGTGATGTGGGCCCAACCAATTCAAGTTCAAGTCACCTAGGAGGAGGGTTTCATTCACTTTACAGCTTGAGAAACACACTGCAGTAGATTCTGAAGACCGCTCAACCCACTGGTGGGCGGGTTATACACATACGATGTGCAGGTATTTTGACCCAAGTGTCAACGTCGCATGCAGTGATTTGCATTGCATGAGGGAATCTGGGTTAGGCAAGATGCTAAGAGACAGATGATTTTTATAGTATATGGCAACCCCCCCTCTTGGAACCAGATCGGTCTCGTCGAACAATATTATACCCTGGCAGAGAGCAAGAAGTATCAGATACATTAGGTTTCAGCCACGTTTTGGTAAGGCATAGGATGTCAGGATTTACCAACTTAGCCCAGGCTTCCAGTTCAGCAAGGTGACTCAGAAGGCTTCTAATGTTCATGTGGGCTAGCACCAGGCCTTTTTTTGTGCCAGTTGAGTTAGACAGTGGGGTGTTGAGTTTGGGACCTGGGTTAGATTCAATATCACCTGACAGCATGAGAAGCCTCTGTGCAAGGAGTATAAACATGACTCTAGGGAACATGCCTAGTTTACTTTTAGGTTTGTGACTGCCCTGGAGATAGAAACGGAGTGATAGGTAGGTACACCCTCTTTTGAGTAGTATAAGGTAGGTAATGGGTAGATGAGCATGAGAGGAGAGGAGAAGATTGGAAAACCTAAAGTCATTTGTTGTCTGAGTGTAGCATTCCTCGGTAGTGGTGAAAGACTCAGTGATCCTGTCCAGACCAAATAGGAGAAATAGGCAGATGATGGGACTAGTTTGGATGGCTAATAATACAGAGCAGTGTCATTGTGGAGTGGCGGAGTGAGGGGCATTCCAGCAAATAGGGGGAGATCAGCGGTGAATTTACAGGGTGTTAGAGGTCGAGATATCACGGGATCCTGGAGCACACGTACAGCCGTTTCCAGGTTACGGCGCAGCACTGCAGGGCGAGCTAGTTAGAGCTGTAGCGTGGCAGGGGTAGGACGCTGCCCCTAGTGGGAGAGGAATATAAGGAGCCAATGGAAAAGTAGACACTTAGTCATATGACAGACAGGAGACTATATAGCTAAAGGGTCGACCAGGGTGGGGAGCTGGCGTGAAGCGCTGGCGGGAAGAATGCTATGGAGGAGCTGTATCACGGAGCCGCGGCGGCAACGCTCACAGTCCCCGGGGGTTCAAAGTGGCACTTAGCTTCAGAAAAAGGAAGCGAGAACAGCCGCTTTCTGTGTGGGATGGTACTGGTTAGAGTCCTGACCCAGCAGAAGAGAGCCGGCGGCAGGGAGGATGAAGGAACGTACCTTGCGGGCTTTGCGCCTTCAGTGGCACAAGGTACCAGGAGCGGCCGAGCTCCCGGTTACCTTCCTTGGCTTTAGCGGTTGATGCGCCCCTGACAACAGGTGAACTGGAGGAGCGTGTTTTTCTTTTTCGGGCCTTGGAGCGGGGTCTCAAGGGTGTCTTGGCACTGGTCCAAAGGTTCCTGGTCCTGAAGGAGGGGGATCCGAAGCCCCGGCGGGCTCGGGAGAGTCCTGAGGAGGTAGGAAGGAGAGGTGATTAGGTACAGGCTGAGGACAATAGGAGAAGGTGGAGGTGAGAAAGAGGAGGAGATCAATTCAGCAGGAGGTAAACTTAATAGTTTGAGGCAGGTAAGGAATACAGAGTTAGTACACAATTGGAGTAAAATTTTAAACAGAAAAGGCGGAATCTTAGAAGGGCAGTTATAAGCAGTTCCAGAGATTGTGCAGGCAGAATTTAACTTTAGTTAGGAGAAAACACAAGTACAGGTTTCTAGAGATTAAACTTTGGCATGGAAAAGTTCTATACATTGCTATGGAGGAGCTGTATCACATAGCCAAGTGCAACGCCTCACAGTCCCGGGGTTCAAAGTGGCACTTAGCTTCAGAAAAGGAAGCAAGAACAGCCGCTTTCTCTGTGGGATGGTACTGGTTAGAGTCCTGACCAGCAAGAAGAGAGCCCGGTGGCAGGGGAGGATGAAGGAGCATTACCTTGCAGACTTTCGCCTTCAGCTGACACAAGGTACCAGGGGCAGCCGAGCTCCTGGTTCCCTTCCTCGGCTTTAGCGTGTTGATGCGGCCCCTGACAACAGGTGAACTGGAGGAGCGTGCTTTTTGGGGCGCTTTTGGAGCGGGAACCCTGCAGGTGTCTTGGCGTTGGTCCGAAGGTTCCTGGTCCTGGAGGAGGGGGATCCGAAGCCCCGGCGGGCTCGGGAGAGTCCTGAGGAGGTAGGAAGGAGAGGTGATTAAGTACAGGCTGAGGACAATAGGAGAAGGTGGAGGTGAGAAAGAGGAGGAGAGCAATTCAGCAGGAGGTAAACTTAATAGTTTGAGGCAGGTAAGGAATACAGAGTTAGTACACAATTGGAGTTAAAATTTTAAACAGAAAAGGCGGGAATCCTAGAAGGGCAGTTATAAGCAGTTCCAGAGATTGTGCAGGCAGAATTTAACTTTAGTTAGGGAGAAAAACACAAGTACAGGTTTCTAGAGATTAAACTTTGGAATGGAAAAAGTTCTTAAGCAGAAGTCAATGGAGAAGGAGGACCAATCGGAAGCAGGGCTCAGCTAGCGCTCGCCTTCCGATTGGTCGCGGCTTTCCTGTACCTTTCTGGCTGACTCTCCCGGCCTCCTGGTTCCCTTAGTCGGCCTTGCGGCGCCGCCCGCCTGGCTTGCCTGAGCCCCGATGCTCACTGGGTGATCGAGGTCGGCTGGAATGGAGGAGACAGAGGAGAGGACAGTCAAAAAAGCACAATTGCAGCAATCAAATGATTCTGCAAAGGGTGCTAAAAAAGATTTGCACAACAAAAGCCTTGGGGGTTCGGCGCCTTAGCGTCTGGCCCACCAGAAATCCCACCAAAGGACTGTAATCACTCAGGCATTAATCAAGAAAATACAGTTTAAATCTTAAACTTTAACAATAAGGTAAAAACAGCTCTTTTTTAGAAAAATTGCAGTAAAAGAACACTATTCCCGGCCAGTTTTGGAGGTGCAAGCTTAAGCAGAAGTCAATGGAGAAGGAGGACCAATCGGAAGCAGGGCTCAGCTAGCAAACGCCTTCCGATTGGTCGCGACATATAAGAAATGTAAAATTACGCATATCCCCATAATACAAGCCATCATGGGAAGCATGTGCAAATCACCATGAAAGAATTTAGATTGCTTCTGCTTTAAGCAAGAGCTGAGGTTCTGTGACTTGTATGTATAAACTGGTTACACCAGCTGTGATGTTACACTATAGATGCTTAAGTCATTTACAAAATGTAAAAGAAGAAAACAGATAGTGTCAGCATTACAGTTTAAAGCAGCAGTGCTAGATAACAAAAATCGGATCTTTTGCAACAGTTTGTTCCTTGTGCTCTGTTGAGCATTTACCTGGTAATCTTTCTTGTTTTCATGTACTGTCGCCCTGTAATTTGCTCTGTTTTCCTTTGTTTTGTTTACATTTCTTATATGTGCCATGCTGAACTGTAACCCTCTGCTGCCAACCACACGTGTATGACTTGCAGTACTACACAGGGACAGTGGGAATGTGCAGCACAGGGTACCCCGGAAGTAAACAGCATGAAGGGGGATCTCGGCTGAAAATTGGGCAGCGGCCATATTTACTGTGGCGCCACAAAACTGGAAGTTAATCACTTCCTGATTATCTAGTACTGCTGCTTTAAGATTACACAATGTCTGCTGTAATGGACTTTGAGCATGCTTCTACCTTTCCCCCACTGATGTTTCTTTTTTCTCCTTTTAGTTGTTCACCCCATTTTCCCCCCATTCATTCGGGAAGTCTTTTCATCATCTCTCATACCTCTCCTGTTCAAAGAGCCCTCTGGGTAACTGTAGACCTGTCGTCACCCTGATCCCATCATGTCATCCAGCTGGTGATTCTGTACGTGGATTACCCCCATAGAGGGCTCCCAGGTGCCCTGTCCCCTAAAAAACCCAGACTGATGAAGATGGGGCATGGACTTGGACCTGATGAGATTTATGCACAGCTAGGAAGGATTTTATCTTCCTAAATAGAGAAATCTTTTATTTCCACTTGTCCCCAGGTGATAGGATGTGTAGGACCTTTCTTCTGCCAGGCTGGGGTGGTAGCTCAGTATACCCATCCAACATCATCTACTCTTGCACGAAAAGGACCCTGGGACTAGATGATATTAGCTGCTCTACATTGTGACATCAGATGGCCCAGACTGCAGTATATTGGTGACAGGGGTGCATCGTCTGCGGCTTGTATTCTTCTCGTAAGACTGTCTACCCCTTGGCCACAGGGAGTAGTCCTGCATCAGCAGGAGCATTCCTCTTTCCCCAGGGCAGGAGGTTTCCTGAGTCCTCTGCCTGCTAGTGCCTCTGTTGCCTAATGTAATGTGTCCTGACCTCAGAATGTTTTCTAATGCAGTACCAGAAATGGCTGCATCAAGGTGGAACTACTGGAGCTGCACCAACAAAACAGCATAGTTCAACTTAATGGTGTTAAACTAGAAAGATAGGATTGAGTTGCTTGACTGTAATGTCATCCTTTTTTGAGAAACAAACAGTGTAATTTAATTGAAATAGTCCTGCGTGTGTAAATAACGCCTTTGTTTAAAGAGGATTCCAGTGTTTAGTTTGCCTTAAGTAAATGCAGCCTCTTGTGTGTCTGTAAAGGATTTGATTAAATGTACAGAGTCCAATACAGACGGCTTCACTTCATTGCAGCAAGTGGCCTTACACCGAGGAATGAGCTTTGCTCCCAACAAGCTAGCATTTTCTCAATACAAAAAATTAAAAATAGGACTAGTGTACTTAAAAATGCCATGATACTAATATCCAAAAGTATGCTTTTAGGAACCCAATGAGATTTGCTAAGCATTTCATAGATATGTAATGCTGTATCTTCCCCATGTCAGTCTTCACCATTCATTACTGCTGGGTGTAAGCTGGAGGTGTGCACCTGTATGGGAGCTCTTTTTTTGGGGGGGTGGAGGAGTCAGCTCTGACGGCAGCGCCCATGAGGCCAACGCGTTGCGTGGCACACGAGAGTTGGTCGTTAGGCACTGCAGACTCCTCCTCCACCCCAGTTCTGTTTCTCCCGCCGTCAAGGTCACACCTGCTGCGTGAGTTTCAGTGCTTGCTGTGTCATCAGGCCTGTACCGTTTTTTGATGCCGTTGCTGCTTCTCCATCCCAGTTCTGTCTCCACCCGATGCTGTTCGATTCCGGTAAAACCGTTCCTTTTGTTACTATTGCCAACGGCGTCAGGTCTTTTTCTGTGAATTGTTGGTTTCTTTTGCGTCATGTCTGGTGCTGGGGCTAAGAGAAAATCCAATGGGGGCCATGCGTCGGTGCCCCTGTGGCCAGCATTTTTCCGTGATGGACCGACATGACTTTTGTCTGCAATGCCTGGGTCCCAACCACGATATGGATAATTGCGATGCCTATTTCTCCATGGACTGCTGCATTCTGGAAATCTGCGCATTTAAAGTTGTCAGGGACCTGCCAACTTTCGGAGGACGGCGTCATTCTAGGGATGCCATTGCAAGATCTCTTGACCCTGCTTCCAGGTCCCCTCCTAGGTCTATGCGGCCTGTTGAGGAGGAGGAGGAGGAGGAAATCACCTCTGATTCTAGCCTTGCCATCGAGCAGATTTCTTCCTTGGTGCCGGAGGAGCGACTCGATTCCCTGTGGAGCCAGGTTAAAGAAACACGCCACGGCAGTCCTCCGCAGTGCAGGCTCCCCCCCTGGTGTTGCGGCCCACGGTTGCTGGGCCCGGCAGTGGTGGACCCCCAGTGACACCGCTTCAGATCCCAGCACCGTTTGTGGTACCGGTGATCGAGGCAGTGCTGTGTCCCACAATGGTGCCATTCCCGGCACTGCTGGTAAGAGAGCTTCCAGGGTCACTAGTCTGGCAGTATGCTTGGTCTCCTCCTATTCAGAGGTGGATGACTTGCTGACTGATTCGGACTGGCGCCTGGACTCCTTGGAGTCTGGGAGTCATCTTGGACATGGCACCAGGCAGCCCAGTGCTTGCCTCCCAGACTCCGTGGAGCCTGTGGCCCTTGCAGCCCCCCACACCAACAACGGTGTTGGGGGCGCTGCGGTGTATAGCAGTTTCGATGGGCCTGGCATAGCGATCTTGGCTGTGGGGGCTACAGCAGCTGCAATTTCTGGTGCTGTCATGGCCCCCTTGGTAGAGATGGGGACCCCCTCTTCTGTGGCCTCCCTTGGGGGGCCTACAGAATTGGGGGACCCTCTGGCACTGGATTCGAGAAAGAGGGCGGCCTTGGAGTCCGAGGGGTTGAGAGGCCGGGGTGAGGTGCGGAGGCCTTCTTCCACTACCCTGCAGGGAGTGGGGAGGAGCCAAAGTACTGAGCCCCGCTTCTCCTCCTCCTCTGAGACTTCAGGGGCGCCCTTGGTGGGCAGTGCTGAGGGTCGCCCTTCTGGAACCATGCAACCTCAGTCACACCACAGGGGAGATTCTCCCTCAAGGCTCAGCCAGGATTTTTTTACACATTTGCAGCGTTCACTGACTGGATCAACCCTCTGGTCCCCCCGCATGGGAGGATCTGCTGCAGCGTCTCAGAGCCCTGGCAGAGGCCAGGCATTTTCTATGAGATGCCCTTCATCAATCCCTCTGCAGACACCCCCCCCCCAAGGCCATGTGGGCCCTATGGGACCTTTAACCTGGGAGACGTTCAGGGCCACTGCAGCAGCCTTCCCTAGATATGTTAGAGCTGTGGATGAGCAGGTCTTTCGCCTGTCTCCCTTGCCACAGGAGGACTCTGAACACCCATGCTCCTCTACTTCCTCTTCTGAGGAAGAGAAACATTCTGTCCACCTTTCCTCTGACGTGGATTTCACTGAATATCAGCGGTTTCTCTTGAGGTTAGTTCAGGAGCTCCATATCTCCCATGTGGTAAGATGCAATACTGAGCAGGAGACACGCTCTTTTCTGTGCCAGTTCAGTGGCAACCACCTAGTGGTGCCTTCCTGGCCTATTCCCTTCCAGGAAGCATCTATCCACACATGGCAGTCACCAGCCGCTTCATCCCCTGCCCCAGCGGACTGCAGGAGGAGGTATTGTGCTCCCCAGGAATCTCTTAGTTCTCTGCCTCACCCACCCTCGGGGCTGATGGCTTTAGACACTTCTTCCAGGCTTCCACACCTGGCACATGACTGACCACTGGATCCGGATTCCACTGAGTTCGACCAGTGGGGAAGAAGTTTTCTGATCAGCTCGTGTGTTACTCTGCATCAGCTCACATCAGGCTCACCACGCTGCCTACAACAGGCACCTGTGGTCATTGCTGGCGCAGGTTTTAGCATCCTTGCCTGATTTGGAGGAATCTAGGCAAGTCATTGCCCTCTCTGAGTCGGGTCTGGAGCTTGCAAGGCACCAAGCAAGGTCATCATACGACTCCAGAGAGGTGGTTTCCAGACTGGCAGGGACAGCGATCTGTATCAGGTGGACAGCATGGCTTCACCTGTCTAGATTGTCACCCATTGCCCAGCGTAGGGTGATTTGCTCCGCTTTCTGGGGAACCCGTCTTTTCTCCCACAGGGCAATGAGAATCTTCAAGGGCGTCCTCTGTCCCCCTCCCCGGCCACGGGGGACACCTCCTCAGCCTGACCAGCCTTAGGCCATATTGACCTAGAATGGCAATAGGGTCTCCCCCGCAGGAGGCTGAGGGAATCTGTTTCCTCAGGACAGTGCTAGGTCCCTTCCGGGGTGCTTGGTACTCACCCAGCAGTAATGAATGGAGAAGATTGACAAGGGGAAGATATGAAAATTACATACCTACCGTAATTCTTGTTCTTCTCTCGTATCTTCACCATTCATTACTGATTCCCACCCACCTTCCCCTCTTGGGCCTCAGCTCTTGGGCATCGCCTCCATCCTGCTCATCCCGAGCCAGTTGGGGGCAGAGTCCCCCTGGTTCCTCAGAGCCCGCTGTTTCCTTCTCGAAAGTCATAGTGCGCCCATCCTAGGAGGGTGGCGAGTAAGGTCTTTGCCCAGGCCTCGGCGGGAACTCCCTGGGATTCTCAGTGGGGTGCACTGTGGTATCCTCCTTAACCCGACACGGAGATCCATTTGTTTTCCTCCTCTTGAAGTGGGGACTGCATCAGTGCATCTCGTGGAAGAACCCGTAGGGATTTTCCTCCCCCTTTTCTCTTTTTCACTTCCCCTCTACTTTAGAGGTAATTCTGGACAGAGTCTTCTCCTGTTTAAGGGGTTTTCTGCCCCCTCCCCCCGACTAAGCCATCAGGTGTTAAACTGTAGAGGGACATGTTCCAGGACTTTCATCCCAAATATAGGTTTAAGGGTTGGGGGCGGGGGGAGCTGACTCCGCCATGTTTTATATTCTCCAAGACCATTTCAGATTCTCTTGTTCTGGACCTCCGTCCAGTGGTCCCTGAAGTTGATGGGATCCTTGCACCTGTGTCTTCATACCTTTCAGATTTTTCAGGCTAAAATAAGCCAATGATCTTCCAACTCAGCATGGCTGAGGGCCCCCTTCTTCCCCTACGTATGCTGTATCTTTCTCTTTTTTCTTTCTCTCCTTTCTTCTTTTCCCTGTGCTTCCACCAAGGGTTGGGACCCTGTGGCCTCTTAGGGTAAAAAGTCCAATCCCTCTGTCCTCTGGTTGGCTTCTTCCTTTTTCAGTTTATATATTTTCCTTTTCCTATCCCTTAGCTCTCTTTCCTCACCTTGGTTTCTCTATCCCCCCTTGTTTCATCCTCTCCAGCAGAACAGAACTGGGGTGGAAGAGGAGTGTGCAGCGCCTAACAGCCAACCCTTGTGCACCATGCAGTGCGTTGGCCTCATGAGCGGTGCCATCGGAGCCGACTCCTCCCCCCGAAAGCAAATAAAAAAAAAAAAGGCTTCCATACAGGTGCGTGCTTCTGGCTTACGCCCATCAGTAATGAATGGTGAAGATACAAGAGAAGATCAAGAATTACGGTAGGTACATAATTTTATTTTCTTGGTATTCTACTGACTGTCATGGAAATACACCGCTGAGCTAGTCGTGATGACAGGAGACCCACAAGGAAGCCAAGTTTATTCACATATCAGTGTCTTGTAGTCCCCATTTACCTTAAATTAATATTTTACATCACAGGTGTCAGTATGTATGTCTGCTTCTTAAAACATTATGACTTTGTAGCCGGCCCGGTGGCACTGAGGGTTGAGGCGCTGGATGCCACACCTCGCACCACACTGGCGACCCGGGTTCGGGAATGAACCAAGGCCACTGGGGGTCGGTAGGGGAGAGAGAAGATTAAGCATCTGGAGGACTGCTCTCCTCTCTCCGGGGAAGGGGACAAGTCTTCCCACCCGCTGACTGCCCTTTAGCAGTGGCTGGAGGGCAGTACGGGTCTGGATGCTCAGAAGCTGACATGCTTATGTTGGAGGGAGGGAGGGAGAAAATGGAAAAAGGCCGGGGCTCCATGAACCCGTGATGGCCCGACCACTCCGGCGAAGTCTGCCCCTCGCCACCAGATTTGCCGTTCCAGGTGATGGGAGCTGCCAGTGCCCCTCCACCTGGCCCTGCCATGGAGGGGGAAATCCACGGGGGAACCTCGGGGGGGAGGGCAGACAAGCTGGGGGTCGGGCCAGAGGATGTACACCCTCCAAGGAAGGGGGTCATAGCCCTGTGGAAGGCATTACAAAAAAAACCCCAAAACATTATGACTTTGAAGGTAATATCTTCCCTGTTTCAAGAAGGTTGTGTGGCAGACGCATGCACCAGCTCTGGTAGGAATGGATCCTTTTCAAGTGCATAACGGAACAAGATTTTCCTAGAACTTATTGCAAAACAGACTTTTCACCGGCAAGATCTATCAATTCCTATTGTTTTTGGTACAGTGTGGTGTAGGCTGCATCAGTGTGAATTATAGATCTTCCACAGGGATAAACTCTTGCAGCAGGTAATACATTTGGGTCATCATCAGAGGGCGCTTTTGTGCAAGGCAGCTCTTTTCTAATAGTCTTTTTCCAGGGTCCGCCAACACATGACATCATCATCCTGCTCCTGTATAAGAGTGAGCGGTCCCTGGTATCCTCAGTTCATTTTCCTACCGTCTTCAGCTCGCATGCAGCAGCTAGCACTTGTGAAGCAGTCATCAACAAGAACTTGAGCTGGAAACAGATTTTCCCTCCGTTTCCGATCTTCATCAACGAATATCCAAAGAATAGAAACATAGAATCTGATGGCAGATAAGGACCGCTTGGCCCACCCAGTCTGCCCATTTCCCTACCTAATGGATAAGCTGCAGATCCTAGTTAACCAGCAGCCTACTTCTTTCTACCCTTCCCCCCCCCCCGAATTGCCTTATGACTGTCCCATGCATGCTTGAATTCAGCCACTGTTTTGACTCCACAGCCTCCTCGGAAGGCGCTCCATGCATCCCCAACCTCTCTGTAAAAAATACTTCTTACATTACCTCTGAGCCACCCCCATCTTTTAAATTGTTCGCCTTGTTCTTGCACACCTCTTTTTTTGAAAGATGGTACCCTCTTGGACTTTGTTGATTCCCTTGAGGTACTTGAAAGTTTCTATCATGTCCCCCCTCTCCCTCCTTCCCTCGAGGCTATACATATTAAGCTCCTTTGGTCTCTCTTCATATGTCTTCCGGTGCAGACCCTGCACCATTTTAGTTGCCCTCCTCTGGACAACTTCCATCCTGTCTATGTTCTTGTGGAGAGTGGGTCGCCAGAACTGCACACAGTACTCCAGATGGGGTCTCACCAGCTGTCTGTACAGAGGTATAACAACTTCCTGTTTTCTACTGGTGATGCCTCTCCCTGTGCATCCCAGTATCCCCCCAGCCCTTCTTACTGCCCTCTCACATTGCTTGCCCACCTTTAAGTCATCTGATATGACTACCCCCAGGTCCCTTTACATTTTTGTAGTTGTTAGTATCTCACCCCCCACTGTGTACTCTTCCCCTGGGTTTTTGTTTCCCAGGTGCATTACCTTGCACTTCTTAGCATTGAATCTAAGCAGCCATACATATGACCATTCCTCTAACCTTGCCAAGTCCCTCCTCATCCTTTCCACCCCACCTTGTGCATCAACTCTGTTGCAGATCTTTGTGTCATCTGCAAAGAGACATACTTTTCCTTCCAGTTCCTCTGCAATGTCGCTTTTAAAGACATTGAAGAGAACCGGTCCTAATACTGAATCTGCAGTACCCCACTAGTAACACCCCTTTCTTCAGAGTGGACTCCATTTACTATTACCCTCTGTGTCCTATTCTCCAGCCAGTTCTTTACCCAGGCTGTCATCTTGGGATCCACTCCCAGGCTGGCTAACTTGTATATTAATCTTTTGTGTGGGACTGTGTCAAATGCCTTGCTAAAGTTTAGGTAGGCCATGTCCACAGCCCCTCCCTGATCTACTACTTTGGTCACCCAGTCAAATAAATCTATCAGATTCGTCTGGCATGACCTTACCGCTGTGAATCCATGCTGCATTGGGTCCTATAAACACATCTATAAGCAAATCAGCATTATTTCAGTCATGTTGTTGCAGTAGGAAGATCTACTGTTATGACAACCACACCGTTTGTTTAAGGTGTCTGGGTCCCACACACAACACCATCTACTGCAAACACTGCCAGGAATTCAACCAGGCAACCATCGACGACGGCTGCAGGAGATTGAAGCTCACCTAATGGAGCAGAAATTGACTCTACCCCCTATGGCAGCTTCACACAAGAAGCATAACCGTGATAAGAATACATCATCCTCATCATCTTCAGGCAGACATTCGTCGATGGCCACTGTTACTGGTGCTTCACCACTGACGATGCCCTCCAGAACTGCTGCCTTGTTGATGGGAGTTTACACCCTCTCGTTGACTGCGCTTTCTGGCACCCTTTCAGCAGTTTCTGTGGAACCTTTAGTGAGTTCTCATGACTCCCTGTCAACGGTGGTTCGTTTCCTGTCAACGACGTCTCCTTTTAAACATTATACTGCCTCCCACTTTACTGCCCTGTTGATGACAGGCCAGAGTTTCATGGGGAGAGCTACTGGTTTTGCCATATCCACTGCCCCTCCTCCTTCACAACCATTCTCTCACAGGGGCCAACCAAATAGGGACTGAGACCTATCAGCGTGGCTCAGTTGGTAGCACATCCACCACTGGACCAGAAGGTCATGGGTTCTCATCCCACACCGGGATTGGACTTGCACCAAAAAATCACTGGCATCCGAGTGCAGTATTGGGGGGTGCTATACTGCTGGGGTGTGCCGTCCTTCAGATGAGACGTTAAACCGAGGTCCCTTCTGCCCATCCTGGTGTTGTCCTGGTGGATGTCCAGGTGGAAGTAAAAGAACCCAGGGCACTCTTCTAAAGAGTAGGGAACATTCCTGAGTCCTGGTCAACATTCCCCTTCCCATAATCCGGTTCATGCAATTATCCAGGCTGTATGTGGGTGATGATGTGCGATATGGCCGCCACCACACATTCAGTCACTTCACTACCAGTCTAGCATCGCTTGTAAAGCGCTTTGGATGTATGAAAAGCGCTATATAAATGCTGATTATTCTTCTTCTTCTTCTTCTTCTGGTTTTACCACCCAGGGGACAAACCTGTCTATACCTCACATCCAATTTCCTCCACGATTCCTCTGTTTTCCCAGAAACCACCTACTCCACTCTCTACTACTACTTCATTGGACGTAGCTGCAGTAGTACAACAGGTTTTGGAAGTGATGAGGCATTCTCAACCTCCCACTCCAGGAGAGGTGGGTCACCCTTCCCGTTCTCCTACCCCTGCACCTAAATGCTTCCAGAGTGACAGGGAACCCTCTCCACCCTGATCCCCTTCTTCCTATGAAGAAGAGTACTTTTGAGAAGAGGCTGAATTTCCAGAAGGTTTTCCAGATCTGGAAGACATTGTGTTTCAGGAGTTGGACTCCCATCCTCCATCCTCTCTTTCCACTATTTCCTCCTTGCACGAGGATGCTTCTTGACACACAGCTGCCTCTCCTACTGATGACCCATCCTTTCATGAAATGATGGTCTAAATTCAAAAATCATGGGATTCTCAACTACAGAACATGATAAATAAAGAAAGGATATGGTAGATTATCTTTAACTGCCAGAAGAGCCTATAGTAGTGGTACCCCCACTTATACAAACTCATCAAAATGTTGTACTGGTGGCTTGGAACCAGTCCTCAGCTGTTCCTGCCATTCCTAGAAAGTGGATCACCTTTACCAGGCTCCTCTTGACCAACCTTTTCTATCCACTACCCCTGACGTAGATTTGGTAGTGATCACGGCGGCTCATGATTGTACCAAATGTCCAAAACACATACATTCATTACCCCTGATAAGGAATCCCACCGTCTTGATGACCTCGGGAAGAAGGTATTCCAGGCGGGCACCATAAATCTCAGAATTCTAAACTATATGGGCCACATGATTAAATACCAACGTACCCTCTGATCCTCTGCTATAGAACTAGTAATCGACTTCCTCCATCCCAGGAGAAGGACACTTCAAACAACATGAAGTCTTGCTGTATTCTGATAATAGCAGTGATTCCAACCTGCGAACTGCCCCGGAGATGAAAGAGTTAACTTTCCATGCCAGGCATGGAACGCTGAGCTCGAGCTCGGTTGAGACTCTGTCTGTTGCTGTTTGAACTCAAACCGTCAGATTCTTTACTCTGCCTCACTGAACAGTCGCTCCGGAGAGTTCTCCTTTGCTCGGTTCAATTTGTCGGTTAAAGTACCGTTTTTCTCGGCTTTCAACTGAATTTAAACCGCAACCTGTCTGTTCAGTCTCTGTCTGTGGTATTCGTGAGTACTAGATAGGTTTATATTTTTTTCTATTCTGTGTGGAACTTGTAAACGGTTCATCGGTTCGGTTTGAACCGATCAGGTTGTTTAAAAAATCTTTATTTGTACTTTTAGAGTGTGGTTACCGGTTCTTATCAGTTCTAAAAAAAACGGATTTTACTACATTTTTTTCCACGACCCGTAACACGGTCAGGAACCGATAAAGAGTGTCTTGCCTGGCAGATTGCCATTAAAAGGGTAAGTTTTGTTAGGACTGGCACTATGTCTGAGAAACCCAAAAGAAAAAACGGGCCCACTGGGTTTCAACACTGTGGTGTGAGTGGGGAAGTCTTTGCCAAGGCTGACCCCCACACCACCTGTGTTTATTGTCTGGGGTTTGACCACCTCGATTCAGACTGCCAGATTTGTAAAAATTTTCCTGTAGCTACCCTAGAAAAGAGAGTTGGTATTCTCAGGGAAAGGGAGGCCAAAAAGTCCGCTGACCCGGATGGCCAGCCCGGTTCAATTCAAACCGAATCAGAAGGAGTGCCCTCTGACCAGGGCGAAACTTCTTCGGGAAAAAGGAGAACCGATTCTGAGGAGTCGGTTCCGGTTAAGAACAAAAAGGGATAAATCAGCTGGTGTGGATCCAAAAGTTTCTTCTCCAACCGCTGATGAAATAGCCAAAGCGATAAAAATTGTTCAATCACTATCCCCGGTTCTGACCGAACCAGCACCAACAGAAAGGCGCTCGGTTCGGCCGGTTCCACCGGTTCCGGATTATGATTTGGAGGAATTTTATGAACCGGAGGAGGAGGAAGGAGAGTATGAGGAAAGTGAATGTGGTTTTGAAAGTCTGGATGTGCCCATTGACCCGGACATCTCATACGCTTTCTGAGTCCCCCTCCCATTTCATGTTTTACAAGAAAGTGGCCGAAACCCTTCAGCTTCCTATTGAAGAAGCTGTGGACAACCAGGAAGAGCCTGACTATGTGGAAATGATGGATATCCCAGAGTCCAGGAGGCTGTCTATTCCCTTACACAAGTCTTTTGGGAAACAAACATTTAAGATTTTAAAGACTCCTAATTCTATACCTCCCGTGGATAAAAGAATGGACAAGAGGTATACTCTGTCGGGCTCAGATACGGAGTTCCTTACCCAGCAATGCAGCCATGTTGGGGGGGTGCAGGCTGCAGCCTGTGATAAGGCTAATATACCCTTGGCATCACACCCCCAGATAAGGACTCCAGGAGGATTGATGCCATGGCAAAGAAACAGTACATGGCAGCATCCTTGGGACTCAGGCAGGCCAATTACATGGCCTATACAGCTAGATATCAGAAATCTAGATGGGACACTGTCTTGGCTTTTAGCTAGCAGGTCCCTGGCCAGCTTGCCAAGGAGCTGGAGCAGGTGCTGCTGATGGTATTGAGGCATACAAGGTGCAATTCCATGCTGCAGTGGACTCCAATGATGTTTCATCTAGAGTCATGGCTACATCTGTGGCCCTTCGTAGGATGGCTTGGCTCAGATGTACTAGCCTGTCTCAGGATACCCAGACTAAGGTCATGGATTTTCCTGTTGTGGGTAATTCTCTGGGGAGCAAACAGAGAACTACATGAAGAAAATGGATGAATACAGGACCACCTATAGGAGTGCCCAGGCCAAGGAAAGGCAAGCCACTCCTCAGAAGCAGCATCCCAGGGGCAGGGGAAGGCCTTTTCATAGGCCTTTCTACCAAGCCCAGGCCTCCTCTTCTGCCTATGCTCAGAGGGGGTTCTTTAGAGGGAGAGGCAGAAGGGGTACAAGCAGGCCTGCTTCCACCCCTCAGCCTAAACCCCCTGCCAGACACGCACCCTGATGGGTTTGCCAGGGCCGATTCTCCACCACCTGTAGGGGGCAAGCTGGCTTACTTTGTCCAGGACTGGAAGTCCTTAACGTCGGACAAATGGGTCCTGGAAGTAGTAAGCCAGGGACTGGTTCTCAGCTTCAAAAAATTCCCAAAGATGAGAACCAGATCCTTTCCACCCGCAAATCCTTCAGAGGCACTTGCCCTAGAGGCAGAAGTCTCTTCCCTCTTGGCTCTCAGAGCTGTAGAAAGGGTTCCACCCCTACACAAAGGGAAAGGATTGTACTCCAGGTACTTCCTCACCCCCAAAAAGACAGGAGAATGGCGGCCCATCCTGGATCTCGGATATCTAAACAAGCACCTTTTAAAGCCAAAGCTCAGAATGGTGACTCTGGGAATAATTCTATCCTCTCTAAGGCCAGGGGACTGGCTAGTCTCCTTGGACCTCAAGGATGCCTATTTCCGTATTCTCATCAGAACTCCTATCGAAAGTACCTCAGGTTCGAGCTGCCCTCAGGCCATTACCAATTCAGAGCAATGCCCTTCGGCCTAACCTCTGCCCCAAGGGTGTCCACAAAATGCCTGGCAGTAGCAGTTGCTTCCTTAAGAAGGCAAAGGATTGCCATCTTCCCATACCCAGACGACTGGCTCATAGTAGGCCAGTCCCCAGACCAAGTCAAGTTACACCTACAGATAACTCAGCAACTGCTCACCTCTCTAGGTTTAATTCTGAATCTTTCAAAGTCAGTTCTGGAGCCTGTTCAGCTCCTCACCTTCATAGGCACAGAGCTAGATACAGAAAAGGCAAGAGCCTTCCTTCCCCTGGACAGGGCAAGGACCCTTGTCACACTGGCCTCTTCATTTGCCCTGCAGGTGTCTCGACCAGCAAGGCATTTTCTGCAGCTCCTGGGTCACATGGCTGCTTCCACAGCAGTGGTGCAGGGAGCAAGATTTCAGATGAGGGACATTCAGTTCCACTTGAGAGCCTTTTGGTCTCAGAAAAAGGACCCTTTGACCAAACTGGTACCAGTGACTCGAACCCTGATCCAGGCTTTGCAGTGGTGGCAGGATCAGGACAATCTAAGACAGGGAGTTCCTTTTGTCACTCAGTCTCACTCTTTAATCCTTACTACAGATGCCTCCCTCTTGGGGTGGGGAGACCACTTGGGAGACCTGACCACCCAAGGGTTGTGGTCTCCTCAGGAATCTCTGCTTCACATCAGTCTATTGGAACTCAGAGCAATGTTTCTAGCACTTCAAGCTTTTTCCAGGTCTGTTCAGAACAAGGTTGTCCAGATCAGGACAGACAACACCACCACAATGTGGTATATCAACAAGCAAGAGGGCACTCGGTCTACGGCCTTGTGCACAGAAGCAATGAAGTTGTGGTCTCTGGCTTTTTCCCTGAACACCTCCCTTACAGCAGTACACCTCCCAGGCAAGGACAATGCCCTGGCAGATGCTCACAGCAGGATTTCCCAGGGCCATCACGAATGGTCACTGGATCCCCTTGTTTTGGAGGTGATCTTCTCCAGATGGGGCATCCCACAGATAGATCTTTTTGCAGCCCCAGACAATCACCAACTTCCCTTTTTGCTGCAGGCCCCCAGTGTTGGGCTCAGTCCCCCTGGATGCCTTGGTTCTCAATTGGGAAGGGAAGTTCCTGTATGCTTTTCTCCCCTTCCCTCTCCTGTTCAAGGTGCTAGTAAAAATCGGGTCTCAATCCTGCAAGGTGATTCTGATTGCTCCAGACTGGGCCAGACAGCCCTGGTACCCTCTTCTGTTGTCATTAGCAGTCCACCTTGCCTTGTCTCTTCCCAGGAATTACAACCTGTTAACCTGTGCTCAGGGGAGGGTTTGGTATTCAAATCTCAAATCTCTCAATCTCAAGGCCTGGCTCTTGAAGAGTTAGAGTTTGCTAATTTACACCTCTCTCAAGGTGTCATGGATATTCTGAAGGCTTCTAGGAAGCCTTCCACCAGAACTACCTATAATTCCAAATGGAAAAGATTCTCCATATGGTGCTCTGGTAAGCATATTTCCCCAGAGTCTGCTGACCTGCCCACAGTCCTTGACTGTATGGTTCATCTGAATAGCTTGGGACTCAGACCAGCTACACTAAGAGTACACCTAGCAGCTGTCTCTGCTTTTCTTTCAGCAGGTAAGCCTTCTTCTCTTTCAGCTCACCCTGTATTCTCCAAGTTTTTCAAGGGATTGCTTCATACCAATCCGCCATTCAGGGACCCTGCCCCTGCTTGGGACCTTAATGTTTGCATTGCTCAGCTTATGCAACCCCCTCTTTTGAGCCTTTGTCCTCAGCAAAGCTTAAGTACTTGACTTGGAAAACTGTTTTCTTAGTGGCCATCACTTCTGCCAGGCGCATAAGTGAGTTACAAGCCCTGTCAGTGGAGCCTGATTTTATCTCTTTTCATAAAGATAAGGTGGTCCTCAGGACTAACAGGAAGTTTTTACCTAAGGTGGTTTCAGACTTCCACCTTAACCAATCTGTGTCTCTTCCTGTGTTCTTCACTGACCATTCCTCCTCTGGTGAGAGGAGATTGCACAGTCTGGATGTGAAAAGAGCCCTTAGCTACTACATAGAACGTACCAAGGGTCACAGGTTTGACTCCCTCCAACTGTTCCTCACTTATGGTGAGGTTGGTAAAGGAAAACCTGCCACTAAAAGATCCATTGCCAGGTGGATTGTCTCTTGCATTCAATTTTGCTATCAGAAACTGGGTAGGATTCCACCCTCAGGCCTGAGGGCTCACTCTACCAGAGGTACAGCTGCGTCTCTGGCTGCTGCCAGGGATATTCCTATCTTAGAGATATGTCAAGCAGCTACCTGGAAAACAGTTCACACTTTTACCAAGCATTACTCTCTGGATATCCAGGTTAGGAGTGATGCTCGGTTTAGCACAGCAGTGCTTCAGAGCCTGTTTCCTAAGTAGGTTCTGTCCCTTCTCCATGGAGGTACTGCTTGGTAGTCTGCTATTGTCAGAATACAGCAAGACTTCATGTTGTTTGAAGAAAAAATTACTCACCTTAGTAATGTTGTTTCTTCTAATGGAGTCTTGCTGTATTCTGACCTCCCCTGCCTTCCCCTCTCAGAACCTTTGTTTTTGGGATGTGGGTGGGCAGTAGCAGTGTTGGCACTCAGGAGGTGCCCCACCTTGTTTATTATCACCCCTTTTCTTTGGGTGATTGGGTGTTGTGTTATTTCATTTTTTGGGTTTCCTGACTTGAGTCTTTGTTTTGGGACCAAAAAATCTTTTAATATATTTAGTAGCCAGTTGGCTAGTGTAGGTTTACAGCTTCCACACAGGACCCTCAGTGAGTTTAGCTCGTAAAGATCTGACGGTTTGAGTTCAAACAGCAACAGAGAGAGTCTCAACTGAGCTCGAGCCCAGCGTTCCATGCCTGGCATGGAAAGTTAACTCTTTCATCTCCGGGGCAGTTCGAAGGTTGGGACTCACTGCTATTGTCAGAATACAGCAAGACTCCATTAGAAGAAACAACATTACTAAGGTGAGTAATTTTTTCATTTTTGGCAACAATTTCCACTGGCATTTCCATCTCTCGACGCTTGCTCTGCTCAGGGTATGATGCAGTGAATACTTGTGCTCGTATATCAGCCACAGGTGTTACCCTCAGACATGCCTAGTTATGTGTATCAGGATTTACACCAGATGTATAGCATAAAGTAGTAAATTTCCCTTTCAATGGATCTAAACCTTTTGGTCCAGGTATGCAAACACTTTTGGACTATATCCAGGCTTCAAGTTGGACCTTGCGTACGGCATATGGCATGTGTCATACCTCACAGCCATTTTACCAGTACTGCTCCCAGACCTCTTTTCAGTCGAAGAGAAGTGGCAAACAGAGAGGCACCTACAGAGGTGATTTCTGTGATCATTCTCAGCCATCTTCCAGGACCACCTCATACCTCTAAGGGCTCCCGCTCCCACCTAATGGGTGAAGCTGGCCAGCCCACTTCCCAGTGACCAACTGGGGCATTGCCCGGGCTTCCTCGACCCGGCCTCGGAAGCCGTGGGCAGTTGCTTTGTCCTCCATTTAGAGGCCTGACAAGCGATAACATTGGACAAGTGGGTGCTTCAGATTATAAGGTTGGGGCACACGCTGTAACTCACCTCAGTGCCTCCCCCTCATCCTCCCCACTCTGTCCATTACCCACCCGACCATATCCCCATTCTTCAAAAGGAACTTCATGCACTTCTTCACAAGAATGCTGTCTATCCGGTTCCTTCTTCAGAGTACCATCAGGGATTTTACTTCCATTTTTTTCTGGTACCCAAATGCAGTGGGGGATCCCTGATCTATACGAGACCTCAGACAACTGAACCTACACATTCAGTACAAAAGGTTCCAGATGGTCACTTTGACATCAAACAAGGGGATTGGCTATGCGCATTAGACATGAAAGATGCCTACCTCCATATCCCCATCCACCCCCTGGCGCCAGCCCTAAGACGGGACGGACATTTTGTTTTCCCATACTTGGACGATTGGCTCATAAAAGCGGACTCCAAAACCTCTCTGCTTTTGTGTAGTCAGGTGACCCTCACTCTGTTCCAGTCCCTAGGAATTACAGTCAGCTGGCCCAAGTCCAGTCCAACTCCTACTCAGTCGTTCCAGTATATAGGAGCTGTTCTGGACACCATCTCCACCAGGGCTTACCTCCCTGCCAACAGATAATAGACTTCTGTCTCTGGCTTCCCAGATATGAACTCAACAGTTGATCACAGTCAGATGTCTCTTATGCCTTTTGGGACATATGGCCACAGATATCCCCACGGTGGCCTTTGCCCGTCTACACATGAGACCAGTCCAATGGATTCTTCAGAATCAGTGGCAACAAAAAACAGGGGATTTCGAAGACAGAATCAGAGTCACTCCCATTCTACACTGGGCCCTAGACTGGTGGACCCATCGTGCCAACCTATCTCAAGGCATGCCTTTCCAGTCCCCTCCTCCCCAGCAGACGTTGACCATGAGTGCTTCCCTTGATGGCTGGGGGCACACCTGGGCCCCTACAGAACACAGGGCATGTGGCCCCAATTCTCCATCCCTCCTCATATAAATCTACTGGAAATGAGAGCAGTCCGCCTCGCCCTTCAAGCTTTTCGCTCCCACCTTTCCCCGGGGCCTCTACTGATCCAGTCAGACAGCACCTCATTGGTATATTACCTGAACAAACAAGGAGGTACCAAGTCCCACACTCTGTGCAAGGAGATGATGGTGGTTTGGCAGGAAGCCATACTTCAGCATATATCGTTGCTGTCCATCTACCAGGACACCACAATACCCTGGCCGACATTCTCAGTTGCCAGACCTCCACGCACGAGTGGACACTTCATCACGAAGTTCTTCAGATGATCTTTCAGTTGTGGGGGACCCCACACCTCAACCTTTTTGCCTCCCCGATCAATCACCGACTCCCTAGAGACTATTCCATTATCCTGAACAGAAAGGGACTGTCTATAGATGCCCTGTCCCGACCACGGACAGGACTCTCCTCATATGCTTTCCTCCCCGTACCACTCCTGCAACAGACTCCACTGAAACTTCAACTTGAACCTGCCACTATGATCCTCATAGCCCCTCTGTGGCCTCGGCAGGTGTGTGTTCCCCTACTTCAGCAGCTCTCAGTAGCATACCCCATCTTGCCAGTCAGACCAGATCTGTTGACTCAAGATCAGGAAACCCTTCTTAACCCCAACCTGAAGTCACTACACCTTCACGCTTGGCTCCTGAGAATGCTTTCATAGCCCACCTTCAAGTCTCCTCACCAGTGGCCAATATTCTGTTGGCTTCATACAAACCATCTACCAGGGAAACATATAATGCTAACTGGAATTGGACTACTTGTCTTCGCTTGCTGAGACAGACTTGAGCTACTCCTCTATTAAGGTTCATTTGGCCTCTTATCTCGGCCTTTCATGAGCCTTTAGAAGAGAGACTACTTTATCAACATCACCTTGCCAAGATGTTCTTAAGGGGAATGTTACACTTCTAACCTCCCATTAGACGGCCCACCCCTCCCTGGGACTTGAATTTCCTATTGGAAAAGCTGACCCTCGAACCTTTCGAACTGGTGGCTACTTGCGACCTCCGCTTCCTTTCCTGGAAGACAGTATTCTTAGCTGCTGTCACATCAGCTCAACATATTTCTGAGCTTCATGCCCTAATGTGTAGAGAGCCTTACCTATTCTTTCACAAAGACAGAGTGGCTCTTTGTACCAGTCCTGACTTTTTACCTAAGGTGGTCTTGGAACACACCTTAAATTAGTCCATAGAATTGCCAGTCTACTACCGTGAGCACTCTAATCAGGGAGAATACCCCCTACACACTTTAGATGTTCATCGTATTTTGAGATACTATATTAATCGTACCAAATCTTTCAGAAAAACTCCTCAGCTTTTTGTTACCTTCGCCTCAACCAGGGAAGGTTTTCCGGTCGGTAAACAGACCCTCTCCAACTGGTTGGCACTTTGTATAACCTCTTGCTATAAGACATATAACAAACCATTATCAGGACCTTTCCAAGCCCATTCTACCCGAGACATGGCCACTACAGCAGCCTGCTTCAAAGCAGTGATGAAGCCAGGTTTGGGAGCCAGAGGGGGCCATTCAGTCAGTCACAGACTCCACAATGAGTACTGAACAGGGAATAAAGATGGTGGCAGGGCACCACTACTCACACTGGGGCAGCCAGGAGTGGCGACCGCCCCCCCCAGCCCCCTTCTAGCTCCGCCACTGCTTCAAAGGGGCTTCTATCACAGATATCTGCAATGCAGTCACATGGTCCACAATACATACTTTCACAAAGCACTACAACTTAGACATTGTTTCTCGCCGTAGGATGGCCTTTGGCCACACTGTCCTACAAGGCCTTCTATCATAACTTTCCACCCTTCCTGGGTTTGCTGCTTGGGGAGTCATCCCAAGTGTATTACCTGCTGCAAGAGATTATCCCCGTGGAAGATAGTACAGTTGTGTACTTCTGTAATGGTAGATCTTTGAGGGGTATCTCTTGCAGCAGGTACGATCCCTCCCTCCATTCCTCTCCTTCTCTAAGAGAAAAACTTCTGATCCAAATATGCATGGGAAGGGATACGTATGGTACCTCGGATATGCCGCAGTTCTCGCTTAGCGAGCTGAATCCAACAGGGAACTGAGGATACCAGGGACCGCTCACTCTTATATAGGAGCAGGATGATGATGTCATGTGTGAGCGGCCCCTGGAAAAAGATTGCTAGAAGAGAGCTGCCATGCACAAGAGCACCCTCTGGTGATGATCCATGTGTATTAGCTGCTGCAAGAGATACCCCTCGAAGATCTACCGTTATGGTAAGTACACAAGTGTACTTTCTGATTGCTTTACTCAGTACCAGTTCCATAAAAAAGAATACAACAATAATGCATTTCTTTATTACATTATTTTTTTGTATCTCCTTCCCGCAGGTTCCATGGGGTTATGACCCCCTCCCTTGGAGGGGGTACATCCTCCGTCCCAACTCCCAGCTGGTCCACTCCCCAAGGTTACCCCACTGCTTCCCCTCCATGGCAGGGCCAGGTGGAGGGGCGCCAGTAGTACTCTGCCACCTGGTCCGGCAAATCTGGTGGTGGGAGGCAGACTTCGCCAGATCAGTCGGGCCATCACAGGTCCATGGAGCCCCAACCTGTTTCTATTTTTCTCTCTCCCTCCCTACTGACATAAACACGTCGGCTTCTGATCCTCCTGACCCGTACTGCCCTCTAGCCACTGCTAAAGGGCAGTCAGCAGGTGGGACGACTAGTCTCCTTCCCCGGAGAGAGGAGAGGAGAGCGGTCCTCCAGACGCTCAGTCCTCTCTCCCCCCCTACCGACCCACAGTGGCCCAGGCTCGTTCCTGAACCTGGGTCACCAGTATGGCACGAGGTGTGGTGTCCAACGCCTCAACCCTCAGCGTCACCGTGCCGGTTCTTTATTACATTTTTTTAAATAAATGTAGGAGATGATTTTAGTTCTCTGGCAAGTTTAGGAAGTGTAACCACTGGGAAATGAAACATTTGGCCAAGTGCTGCGTAGATAGTCACAGCACAGACCTCCCCTGCTTCACCAGTGCATCTTCATACTGACCACTTAATCTGGTGTACGAGGGTAATTTGGTCTCCAAGCAAATTCTCTCTCTTGAGCAAAGACTTGCCAGCTGTGACAGACTAAACTAACCTATGTGTGTAGTGCTTGGGAGATGTAGACTTCTACTGGACACCAACAGTCATTTCCCATAGTACATAGTAACAGAGTAATTTGAGGTTGGAAGAGGCTTTTGGTCCATCTTGTCGTCCCCCGCTTCATAAGCAGGGTGAAACAAGTATACCGTGCAAACACGTACCAGTTTATAGGGATTCTGTACCATGTCCACATTCAACATGAACAAGAAAAGACCTCGAGCAGCGAGTTCAGGGTGTCTTGAAATGAATCGCCATCCAACTTCTCCACCTACACTTTTCATCATTTTGCATGAATTTGATACTATAGTACTACCGTGGTTAGGGAGGCAGTATAGTGCAGTGGTTTAAGGCTCTGAGCTGCAAATCTGGAGACCTGGGTTTGAATCCCACAGCCCCCACTTGCATACTGTGCGACCCTGAGCAAGTCACTTAACTTCCCTGTGCTCCCAGGTCACACCTGTAAACAAGTTTTCAGCTTAGTGTGCCTCTCCTGGTTAAACAATTGGACAAAAAAAAAGTAAATACTTGCCGAAGCTGTTTTTATTAGACTTTGGTATGAAACTTTTTACCTAGCAAAAGCATGCAACGGGCAAACAACCCTTTCCCTTGCTAGACTCATGCAGAAAAGTATGAGACCCATTTGTGTAGGTGCAGCTGTATCGTAACATTTGCTGGTCCAGCATTAGTGACCGCTGACCTTGCTTTAAATTTTCTAGTCTGAAGTTTGTTAATCTGTAGTTTGTTTAACCAGATCCTTTTCTTTGTGCTGTCCCTTTATTACAGCATGTTTCCAGTGTTGTAGAAGTCACGGCAGTAATAGTGCTAAATGTTTTATTACAGTTCTGCCAAAATATTATTCCTCAGTCAGGCACTTTTCCTTTTTTCATCACTGTTAGGATTTGCATCCTGTTTGCCTTTTTAAACAGAGAAGTTGCACTTCAACTGGTGTTGGGAAAGTTGGAGAGAGGCAGCTCCCAGCATCACAAGAGCTGAAATAGTACATTTGTAAGTAGACTTTCAGTTCTTATAGAAAGTAATAGCCCCATTATTTCCTGTGGAAACTGACGGCCTTTACCCTAATTGTACTAAACTTTTTGTGTGTAATGAAGAACTTCGTGGCATAACTATGCAAAATGTTTAGCACTTTCGAGCAAAGTCCATTTCCACAGAGGTGAATGGAATTATTATTTTCTAAAGGAACTAAAACAGCTTACATAATTAGTTTTTGTATTGATCTACAGTAAGATTCTAGTGCTTCGTGCTGGTTCATTAGACTTCTGTGGTGTCTTCTAAAGCTGATCCTGGGTCCAAACTCGATCAGTCACAGATCTCTGACCAACAGTGTTGTTTGTTGGTAAGGTTTTTTTCCTGCTTGGTGTCTACCCTGCTGCTTCAACCGCCGACCTGAACTCTTCACATCAGGCCCCCTCCACTCCGTGGCAGCCTCCAACTCCCAACAGTGATTGACAGTGCAGGACCCAGCGGGGGGGGGGTGCTGCCATAGATGAAGCCCCCGGTGGTTTGATCCCCAGTTTTCTCCACTTTGACCTCTCGAGTCTCGCCTCCTCACAGTGCCATGGAAACCACAAAATGGTTAGCCCTGCACACGGCGATACCAGAGGACAGAGGCAAGCTTTGGAGTTCAGCATCAACTCTCCCTGGTCAGGGAAGTGCTATACTCCCTGCCCTAGCCTCCCCCTTTACAGGCTCCCAGAATTCACTCTCGAACCCAGGTCACATGCACTACTGAGCCACAGGATGGCTCCACAACAGTGTTTATAACCCCAGTACTAACTTGTCCATACTAAAGGATATTGTAATCTTTGGTATCTAAATCCTCGGTATCTGTTTTATTCTGCATTACGTGTATGGCTGGTCTTTTGTTATATGCCTTGTGGGATCTTGGTAAAAAAAAAAAAACCTCTTCAGGTCACAGAGAAGGTGAGAACTTGGGTAAATATGGAACTACACAAGCCATTCATTCTTTTTATTTGTAAAATGGGTTAAAAAAGTCCTGCATCTTGACTATTCAACTTGCCAAGCAGGACACACCTGGCACAGACCACATTGCCACTTTTGTACCACCTTCAGAATGCTTAAATTCAAAGTGGTAGAATATTTCCCACAATAATTTGCAACCCCCACCCTCAGGGTTGAGTTTGGGGGGTTTAAAAAAACAAATATTTCCCACTTCATTCATGTGACAAACTCTGCACCTCAAGCCCCCTGTACCTTTTTTGTGTGAAAAGGTACCTTCTTTTTTTAAATCAGATATATTAAGGGCATATGGATGACATTTTTCCCACAACTCATTCCCAGTGTGGAAGCTGAGGTTTAGGTTAAAGAAATACATTTTCTGACCATCTAGATTCAGTTCACTATCCACACTTAGGCAGTCCCTATGGTAAGACAACAAAGGTGCCACAACCTATTCCTGTCAGGAAATTGTCCTCTCAGGAATGAGATTATCCTGTCAGGAAATTGTCCTGTCAGAAATGACAATTGTCTTGTCAGGAAATTGTCCTGTTAGGACCCATGGTCTAAACCTCTATAGTCGAACTATAGCTGAAAAGCTCAGGTTCATCACTGTGCCAGCTTTCTGGTGTAGTGGAAAGGTCTATAGCCTCATAAGCAACAGGTTGTGGGTTTTAATCCACACAATGTCCCCTCACTTTTCTTTTCTCAGAATTTCACTTGAGTGGTGACCCATGGCAGCCTGGAGTTAGTAATAGTAAATCTATATGGGAAAATGGATTTTGATGGTACAAAAACTAAGTCCTCACAGCTATCCTGGGAGGACAGCTTCCTGACAGGAAGAATTTGTGGCACCTTTACTAGGCTTGCCAGTCCCTGTAACAGTCTTCAAGCTTGATTCCTCCCACTACCCAACCATGTGATCCTCCAGCTCCACACCAGTGCACGCAGTTATCTTCCTGGACTTAGTCTCCACCACTCATTCACACTAATGGGGAGTTCGCTGAAGGTGCTAGGACCCAGCAGGAGCAAACTTTTTCAAGAGGGCCAGTGCCTGAGATGGAGCCGTGAGGAAGCGGCACTGCGAGCCCAGGCTCATGCGGTAATGACTATACCAGCGTCGACCCTCCAACCGCCTCAGTTCCTTTTTTTCCCCGCCGTCAAGTGCACTTCAGTGAGGACGTCGCTTGCCCGCCGGGAATTAAACTTCACTAACAGCAGTAGTTCAGTTTATTGTTTTGTAGAATTATTTCTAATCCGTACTGATTATATATTTTAATTGCACAACAGAAGTCTTCAGTCCTCCATTGACGGAGTCGACCATGAGTGGGTCAGGTGATGGTAGGGAGACTTCAAATGAAAGCTGTTCAGTCAGTCGGGTCGGGTCCAGTCCATCGCCTTCCCTGGGGGGGTCTGACAACGGACGCCCAATGCTCAGGGGATGGGCGGTCCTCCAAAACATAAAAGGAAACAGTCCTATTCTTGTGCCATTCGTTCGGAGTTCTTCTTCGACACATAGGTCGAAGAAGAAGAAAAGGCATCACTCGAGGTCCTTCTGGTATGTTTGCGCATCAGCAGTCGGTTATTAGGGCTAGACACTGGTCTCCACCTCTGTCGGAGTCTCCAGTTTCTGTCTCTGGTAACTGACTTCCTCAACGCCTATTGTAGGAGCTTCCGATGAGCAGTTTCACCAGTGGGCTGCTGTTATGGAGCAGTGGGCTTGGAGGTTGGTCCAGCTGCCCGAACTGATCACTATGACACTGGGGCCTTTGGGCCATTCAGCTTCGGAGGGACAGGTAGGGCGGCTGGGCCTTCCTAGTCGCATAGGCGCTTCTTGTGCCATTGACTCCACGCCGTGGTATTTATACCTTCACATGAGTTCAAGTGCGCAGGGGTCCACCATGCCTTTATCTCGCCATTTTTCCTTCTTTTACCTCAAATCGCAGTTTTTTTTACCTCTGGGACTCTCCCAGCACTGTCTGCAGCACTGCGGGCTCTGTCGGCGCCATGGGCTCTGTCGGCACCGTCCGTGGCACCGCGGTCTCTGTCGGCGCCATCTGCAGCACTGCTTCAGCTAGCGTCTCCTTCCTTGATCTTCCTGGACATGAAGTCTCCACAACTCATTCACACTGATGGGATCTACACTGAAGGCGCTAGGACCCAGCGGGAGCAAACTTTTTGCAGGAGGGTCGGCGCCAGAGATGGAGCCACAAGGAGTGGTGCCACGAGCCTCGGCTCATGTGGCAATGACTCTCTCGGCGTCAACCCTCCAACTTCCTCAGTTCCTTTTTTCCGCTGTCGAGTGCACTACAGTGACAACGTCGCTCACCCACCGGAAACTTCAAACTAAGCAGCATAGTTTTCAGTTTTTTTATTTTGTAGTATTTCTTGAATAAAGTTCCGCTTACTATAATTTATTACAAGAAAGAAGTCTCAGCCTACATTGATGGAGTCGACCATGAGTAGGTCAGGTGACAGTAGGGAGACTTCGTATGAAAGTTGTTCAGTCAGCCAGGCTGGGTCTGGTCCGCCGCCCTCTCCGGATTGGGGGGGTGCTGACAACGAACAGTCCAATGCCCGAGGGGAGGGGCCGTCCCCCCCGGAAGCATAAAAGAAACGGTTGCACTCTCAGCACCGTTCAGCCTCGAGCTCTTCTTTGACCCATAGGTCAAGAAAGAGAAGGCATCACTCGAGGTTGCCTTCTGGTATGTCTGCACGTTAATGGTCAGTCATTGGGGTCAGTTGCCTGTCTCCTCTGGAGTCGCTGGTTTCTGTCTCTGGTCTCCGACCTCTTCGACATCGGAGCCCTTCCCCGCCTTCTGGTAGGGCTTCAGATGAGCAGTTTCATCAGTAGGCTGCTCTGATGGAGCAATGGGCTCAGAGGTTGGTCCAGCTGCCTGGCCCAGTCACTCAGGGGCCCTCAGACCCTTCGGGGGATCGGGTAGGGCAGTTGGGCCTCCCTAGTTGCACGGCGCCTTCTTCGGTGCCGTCGACTCCACGCTCAGGTGTTTTCCCCCCTCACATGGCTGCGGCGCAAGGGGCCACACCGATGCCTCTGTCTCCTGGTATTTTTCCTTCTGTTTCCTCAAATCTTAGTTTTCGGGGCCCTGCGTTGGTTTCAGCACCGTCGGTGTCAATGGGTCACATGGCACCATCCTCGGCTTCGATGCATCTGTTGGCATCGTCCTTGGCGCTGTTGGGATTGTCAGTGCTGCCCTTGGCGCTGTGCAGCCTTTCTGCGCTGCCCTCAGCACCTTGCAGCTTTTCTGTGCCGTGTGGCTTTTCGGTGCTGACGACTCAGTTGGCGCTGTACGCTGTGCTGAGCCAGGTGGCGCCATGCTCTTTTTCGGCGCCGAGACTTGGTGGGATGTCTTCCAGTCTTCAGGGCTCCTCGACTCCGAACCCTTTTCCCTCCTGTTTTCCTTCTGATTTTCACTCCTTTCCTGTGCATACAGTCCCTCCTGGGCTGTCAGGAGATGATATTGAGCCTGACCCAGACCTTAGGCTGGGTGATGATGTGGAAGGAAGAGGATCTAATCCTGCTGCAGAGCCTGTGGTCGAGGACTTGTCATTAAAGTGTCTGCTGAAAAATTGGAATTCCACTCTTTTTCTCCAGACTATGGATATTGATCCTGGCAAGCTTTTAAGACTCCAATACCTTCATGTTCCGGACATCCCTATGGATTTAACTCCCTCGGTACAGCCCTCCTTTGAGACGCTTTCTCAAATGGTATGGAATAATCCTGCTCTCATTCCTTCTGTGGCTAATGTGACGTAGACAGCCAGTTCTGAGTGCTGTATTATATTTTTTTAATATAAAATGTATTAATGTCTCTGTTGAAAATTCAGATGCTCTAGGAATGACCTCAGTCACCCCCCCCCCAAGATTCCAGCTGAAGGATGGATGCCATGAGACAAATGCTGAGACAGCATGTGAGATTATACACAAACAGATTTTAGAGACAATGTGTTACGTGGAAAAGCCTGAAGCTAATTATAGGGTTAAGAAGCTTGATGTTCAGCATATCCATTTTATGACGCTTCCAGAGGAAGAAAAGCGGGTTGTGATGTATTAGTGCGCGATCATAAATGCTTTGATGTCTGTGTGACAGAGGATACTGTTTAAATTTCAAAGAGATGTCATCTGACACACGAGTTATGCTGAGGATTGCAGAATGTAATACTTTGAAAATACATCATGTGGTTGTATAAGATATATATTTTTTAAATATAATCTGACAGAGGAGGAGCTAGCTGACCTCACCAAAAAGGGGTTGGCCAATACAGTTGTTTAAGGAATAATTCTGTTTTACAGAGACTCACATTTTGACCTGGACTCTGACCACGAAACATCTTGGGAGCACTTAAGCAAGTATTTAGAGACTAAGTACTGTAGTAGGAATCTTCACTGTTTAAACCTTGTTTCTTTTAAAAGATCTGTATGTCTTTTGATATAAGAGATCTGTATTTTGTGTTTCACATATTTTTTACTATTTTAGTAAATTCTTTTCAGAACTTAATGGGTCTGTCTTTGATTTCTTTTTATTTTGTAAGAAAAGTCCATGGTTATAGCAGACAACAGACATAAGCTTGAATGGTGGTATCACACTGGAAAGAGAAGCGTTACTCTGAGGCCTTTATTAAAGTTTTAAAGGGTTCATCTCTGAATACCTGGCTAGGTGCCCGTAGGCAAAGATATCTGGCCCCCCAAAGACAGATATATCTGAGCCTGTACATTGGGTATGCTAACAAGAGGTTAACGGTTTGAATCCCTCCAGAACTGGAGACCAAAGGTTGATCCGAACTGACAAAAACAGACAAGAGGGTTACCTTGTCTGTTACACTCTTGACAAGACTGTGCTCAGAGGTTGGCACTTTGAAAGTAGAGGGATCGACCTGCTGAGTGAAATCTGTGACAGCTAAGTCCATAGATAGGAAGTATGCTGCTCCCAAGGATCAACCTATTTTGACCTCTCAAGCCTTTGCGGACCCTATTGTAGTATTGGCAGAGAATGATAAGGTTGTCCTTCCTCAGACTACTACAGCTCGACCTATAAACAAAGAATCTCGCAAGATAGTCTTTGCTGCATCCACCCTGGGTATGCGTATAGCCAGCTACCAGGGCTGTTTTTCTCAATATGAGTATATTCTTTGGCATTCACTCAAACAAGTGGTTAAAGCTCTACCAGAGTTGGACAGTAATTCAGAGCTTCTTCAAACCATAACTAGGGGTATCGAGTCCAACAACCAACAGGTTAAAAGAGCTATGGACGCTTTTGATACTGCCTCTCAAGCGGCGGCGACGGGCATTTGTACCTACCGTCATTCCTGGCTGCGCACTTCAGGCTTCACGAATGATGCCCAGCAACAGGTCGTGGCGTTACCCTTCGACGTTGTGTATCTCTTTGGTCCTCAAGTAGAACAAGCTCTAGAGGCCACTCAAAAGACCAGATCGGCCATTAAATTGGCTCGACCTGTTCCCGGCCTCTTCTCGGGCACAGCCAGTTTCACAACCGGCAGTCCTTTCGAGGCAAAGGCAGGGGAGGTTTTAATAAAAACCAAGCCCCTCAGCCTCAAAAGAAAATGCAATAGAAAGCACAAGGGCCCAAAGCGCCCAGTGCCACCTTCTGAGTTTCTGGCCCAAGCCCCCCTTTAGCTGCCGTGCAGTTGTTTTTACCGATTCCAGCCGACTTATGTCATCCCTGTCATTGGTATCCTCCTCCGGGCCTCACAGGAACAAGTGTAGCTGTGGCCACCAGATCCTGTCAAAGGACGGACAGACCAAGTGTTTGTTTTGCCTGGGTTCAGACCATGACACCGCGGCCTGCTCCACTTGCCAGGGCTTCACCAGCTGGACAAGAATCCGCCGCCTGAAGGCCCTTAAAGCCTACCTTTTGGAACAAAAGATAGACGTCCTACACACCTCTGGGTAGAAGGCCAAACACAAGGACAAATCCAGCAAGTGCTCCCTGGACAAGGACCGTAGTGGGTCCTGCCACCGGTCTAGGTCCCGGTCACGTTCCCGTTCCCGGTCATCCCCCAAGAAGCCCTGCTCTTCCTCGGGCTCCGGACATCATCATCCCCCTCCTAAGGATTCTGTTCCAGTGAAGAAGCAGACTCAGGCCAAAGCAGGTACATCAGGGGAGAAACCTGCTAAGCCTAAGGTGACGCCGCACGGGTCACCCCAAGACCTCCGTGGCACAAGTTTCGGCCCTGCCTGCTAAGGTCCCGGCTTCACTTGAGAAAGGTAAGCCACTGGAGTCAGAATTCACTCCAGCACCGCCCCGGGAGAAACCGTCGTCGGTCCCGGTGCTGACGCCAGCAGAAGGGACTCTGGTGACAAACGCTGCCGCAGAAGGAGCAGCGCCTGCTTCTCCTAAGTCTTCCTCCCCACAGGGCTTTGTGGGAGGTTCCCCCTCTGGACTGCCAGATCCTTCAGATCCTTTAGTCCCTTTTCCTGGGACAGTGGCTTCTGTATTTTCTAGGGAGGAACTCCAGGATCTTTTTTCACTTTGGTGGGGTCAGGTACAGAAGAAACAGACCCCCCCAAAGCTGGTTCTGTCACCAGTTCCAGATCCATCGGGCAAACTATGACCGGAGGGTGTTCCCACGCCATCGCCTAAGAAGACCCCCGAGTGGTCGCTGCCTTGCTCATCCTCTAAGATCTGTTCTTGAACATGATCTCCAGACCACCGCCGGTGTTCCTCTCGGTCAGGTAGCCGCCCCTGGACTAGGTCAAAATCTAGGAGCCGTTCCTGCTCCCTGGGGCATGTCCACTCTCGACGTCGGTTCCTAGACCGACACCCATCAACGCTCCTTCGTCGGTCTCATGGCCAACGTTGGTCCTTGTACTGATGCAGGTCTGATGGCCACCAACTTTTGAGCAGGGCAAGTCCTTGGTACAGATCTGGCTACTCTACACCCAGTAGCCGGTCGCCTTCTTCCTCTTCCCTCTCGGGAATCGAGGGTTTCCCATGAGAAAAGGACCAACCCTGCTCACCTCCTGGTGATCCAAACTTTATGGACATCATGAGGCACATCCAGGCCTCCAGTGAATGGGATACGGAGGACCTGGATTCGGAACGCCATTGACTAGCCCAATACCTGAGGCAAAAGGAGCCCAAACCTTTGGTGGTACCTCTTTTAGTGGACAGTTTCCAAGACCTTACTAGAATTACTTGGAAAAAAATCCAGCTTCAGTCCCAGCAGTTCCTAAGAAGTCAGACAGGCTGTACAGAGCCTCAAGGGATGAGCTTTTCCTGGCAGAGCACCCTCAGGTGGACTCTTCTGTGATCACGGCTGCCCATGACAAGTCCAAGCAGCCCACACACCTTAGTTCCCAGCCTTCTGACCCAGAGTCTCGCTGTTTGGACTAGGTAGGCAAGAAAGTCTGTTCTGCCTCCACCTGCTCCATTAGGTCCCTTAATTTCCTCATGTGTATGGTTCAATACCAGAATGCACTCTGGGAGAGGGGACAGGAGCTTGTTAATGCCTTTTCAGACTCTGCACAGAAGACGGAGCTTCTAGACTTCCTCAAGTTGGGCTCAGATGTGGGCATGCATGTTCTTCGTGCATCGTATCACACTGCAGATATGGTGGCCAGAGCATCAGCGTCAGGTGTCTGCCTCTGGCACCATGCTTGGTTGAGAGTCTCTGGCTTTCACCAAGATCTGCAGCCCAGAATCCATGACCTTCTGTTCCAGGGTTCCATCTTATTTGGGCAGGAGACAGAATCACTTATCTCTCGTCTCCAGGAGTCTGGGAAATCCATCTGGTCCGTCTGACAAATGTACAGAGGGGACCAAAAGAGAGTGAAACGGTGGCCATTTTGGAAGCCCTCAGGTACCCAAGTCCATGGCAACCAACAGGGCCAGAGGGGTGGCTTGAAAAGGAGAGCTGGCAACCTGGAGGCACTCCTTTTCGTGGCCCCAAGTCCTCCCAAGCCTCTCTGCCCACTCACGGCTCCGCCCAATGACTCCGTTCTAACCCCCCCTCCTCCGGAGGAGGGAGTAGGGAGCTCAATAACTGCAGACCAGTGAGTCCTAGATATTATAAGGAGGGGACATATGCTGGAGTTCACCAAGATCCCCCAGATACTCCACCAAGGTCCTCAAGATATCCCCATTCTCACATTCCTCTCATAGAAGGAGAGATTCAGGCCCTCTTTCGGAAAAGGATGAAAGAGCCAGTCTCTCTGCAGCAGTGGGGAAAGGGATATTACTCCCATTTCTTTCTTGTCCCAAAGAAGATGCAGGATCTTCGTCCCATTGTGGACCTCAGCTCTTTAAACGATTATATCAGATACCGAAGGTGACTCTTCCAGGGCTTATTCCTCTGCTGCATCAGGGAGACTGGCTCTGCTCCCTAGACATCCAAGATGCATACATGTACATAGGGGTCTCCCCAGGAAGTACCTGAGGTTCCACTTCCAGGGGGTGCATTATCAGTTTCGGGTTCTCCCGTTCGGCCTCTCCTCTGCTCCTCAAGTTTTCACAAAATACTTGGCAGTGGTGGCTGCGGCTCTAAGGTGCCAGGGACATTATGTCTTCCTTTACCTCGACGATTGGCTGCTTGCAGCCCCATCAAAGACGTGCCTCCTTCAGGCTCTTGGAGACAACTATACTCTTTTCTGAGAGGTGGGGATCACCCTGAATCTTCCAAGTCTTCCCCAGAGCCCAGCCAAAGACTCGTCTTCATAGGGGCGGTCCTGGTTTTGGTCCAGGGCATGGCTTTTCTACCCCCAGAGAGGGGCGATCAATTGTGGGAGATTGCTGGATCAGTCCTTGTAACCCTTCAGGACCTTCCTTAGACTTCTGGGGCACATGGTGGCGGCCATTCCTGTCACTCCTCTGGCTCGCCTCCACATGAGAATCCCACAATGTATGCTGAGGGTGCAGTGGTATCAAGGCTCAGACGACCTAGACCGCATGGTCAGGATCACAGAGACGGTCAAGAGGACACTTCTTTGGTGGCTGGACCCTCTGAATTTAAAGAAAAGGGTCCCTTTCTGTCAGGAGCCCCCAAATCAGACTCTAACGATGGATGCATTGGATGTAGGTTGGGGGGCGCATCTAGTGGCCCGCCAAACACAAGGAGTCTGGACCCCTACGGAGTGCGACCTCCACATCAGTATTTTGGAAATGCGAGCGGTCCTCAATGCACTGCATGCTTTTCTAGAGGACCGTGTCCCAGGCTCTCTCCTTGTTCAGATGGACAACATGGCGGTCGTCTTCTACATCAACAAGCAAGGGGGCACCCACTTCTACCCCTTGTGCAGGGAGGCGATGAGAGTCTGGAACTGGGCGCTAGAGTGGCGCATCTCTCTGTCCTCGGTGCACGTTCCAGGCATCCTAAACGACTTGGCAGACAGCCTAAGCAGGTCTCAGTCCAAGGTGCACAAGTGGGAGCTACTGCAATCAGTAGCGAACCAGCTCTTCAACACATGGGGTCGTCCAGAGCTGGACCTCTTTGCATCCCCACGCAATGCCAAAACTGCCAGTTTTCAGCTCGCGACGGCCCGCGCATGGTGTTTTCTGGCTAGACGTGTTGTCCCTTCATTAGGCAGGGAGGTTTCTTTACGCCTTTCCTCCCTTCCCTCTCGTTCAGAGAGTTCTGTTGAAGTTACAGGCTGAAGGGTCTCGGATGATTCTAGTCGCCCCTTTGTGGCCTTGTCAGATTTGGTTCCCACTACTTCAGCGGTTGTCCTCGGAACCTCCAATTCCGCTACCAGTATGCTTGCAGTTGCTGTCCCAGGATCAGGGCTCACTGGTCCATCCTGATCTCAGGTCTTGGCACCTTCATGCTTGGCTCCTACAGACGTAGCAAAGTCCAGGTACGGGGTCTCCCAGGAGGTGGCGGACGTCCTCATCTTGGTGAGGAAGCCCTCTGCTCACTCCACTTACGCTATGAAGTGGAAGCGTTTCTGCCTATGGGCGTCATCTCACTGTCTGGACCCCCTCACCTGTCCGGTGAACTCGGCATTGCAGTATCCCCTCTCTTTATATCAACAAGGCTTAAGCTACTCCTCCATAAAGGTGCACATGTCGGCCATTTCTGCATATCACACCCTTTTGGGGGACAAAACCTTAGCCCGACTGGATGTGGCCCGCACCTTTTTATGAGGGATTCTACACATGAGACCTCCCATTAGGGATCCTATCCCACCCTGGGACCTCCTGTTTGTGTTGGAGAAGCTCACTCTCCCCGCCTTTGAACCAGCGGATGACTGTGAGCTGTGTTACCTTTCCTGGAAGGTTTGTTTTTTAGTTGCTGTTACTTCAGCTCGAAGAGTTTCCGAGCTCCAGGCTCTGATATGTAAAGAACCGTATTTAATTTTTCATAAGGAAAGGGTTTCCCTCAGAACGAATCCCAAGTTCCTTCCTAAAGTGGTCTTGGAATTGACCCTCAACCAGTCGGTTGACCTTCCAGTTTACTTTTCTTCTCCCTCCAATAGAGGAGAAGCTCTCCTTCACACTGTGGATGCTCACAGGCACTGAGGTACTACCTTAAGTGCACAGCTGCACACCGTAAACCGGAGCAACTGTTTGTGGCTTTCGCACCACAACACTCAGGCAACCTGGTGTCTAAGCAGACTATTTCAAAGTGGCTTGTCCACTGCATTGTGTTTTGATATGAAAAGCACAATAAGCCCCTTCCAGGCCTGGTTAGGGGTCAGTCCACCAGGGGAGTCTCGGCTTCCTTTGCCGCATTGAAGAATGTCTCTATTAGAGACATATGCGCGGCTGCCACCTGGAATTCTGTGCACACTTTCGTGAAGCACTATAGCGTGGACATTGCATCCAGATGCCGTGCTGACTTCGGCCTGGCAGTCCTTCAGAGACTTCTGTTATGACTTGCTGTTTTCCAGCATCATCCCATCTTCCACCTCCCGGGGCCAGGCACCTCCTTAGCAGGGGACTGCTTGGGATTAAGTCCTAATGTTTATAGCCTGCTGCAAGAGCTCCCACTCGAAGTAAGATAGTACAGTTTTGTAAGAACTTACCGTAACAGTAGATCTTCAAGAGGAGCTCTTGCAGCAGGCACTGCTTTCCCACCCTCCGTCCCCCGAAAGAGGTTTACAGAACATCATCTACAGGCTTCTCTTTTTTTCTCTCATCCAGGCCCATTCACGGGTCTTGGCGGGAACTGGGGGTGAGCTGGAGTCCGCCCCTTTTGCACCATGGCTAGCGGGAAGGGGGGCGGTCCCTGCTGGGTACTGCTAGCTGAGAATTTTCCGGTGGGTCCTAATGCATGTGGCGTTAGTCCTAATGGTTATAGCCTGCTGCAAGAGCTCCTCTCGAAGATCTGCTGTTACGGTAAGTTCTTACGTAACTGTACTGTATTGAATCCAATAACCAAAAGGTTAAAGCTGCAATGGACGCTTGCGATATTGCCTCCCGGGTGGCGACTGGCATCTGCACCCACCACCACTCTTGGCTGCGTACTTTGGGCTTTACGAATGACGCCCAGCAACAGGTCATGACCTTACGTTTGGCAGTATATATCTGTTTGGGCCTCAGGGGGAGCAAGTTCTGGAGGCCACAGAGAAGACTAGGTCTGCCATTAAGACAGCTAGACCTGCACCGGCCCCCTCCCGAGGGGATGCGAACAAGCGTCAGTTTCATAACCGTCAGGCCTTTCGGGGCAGAGGAGGTTCTAACAAAAACCACATCCCTCAGCCACAAAAGCAAGTACAGCAGAAGGCACAAGGGCCCAAAGCGCCCAGTGCCACCTTCTGAGTTTCTGGCCCAGGTCCCACCTCAGCTGTCCGAGGGGGACTCCTCCTCAGTGGGTTGAGGATGTCTGACTCAGTTCTGCAATCAGTGGAAATCTATAACTTCAGACAAATGGGTCCTCCGGATAATCCGCGAGAGGTACTCTCTCAATCTTTCGGAAACCCCTCTGGATCATCCTCCCAAACGACAGCCCAGGCTGTTGGCAGTACAGTCAGACCTTCTACCTTCCAAGGTACAAGGCCTTCTGAACAACAGGGCAGTAGAAATAGTTCCGATGGATCAACGAAACACAGGTTTCTACCCCTATTACTTTCTGGTCCCAAAGAAAACCAGCGGCATGCACCCCATTCTGGATCTCAGAAAGTTAAACAAGTTCTTTCACAAGGAGAAGTTCAAGATGACATCACTAAGTACCCTGCTACCTTTGCTTCATCGACACGATTGGCTAGCCTCCCTGAACATGCAGGATGCCTACTAACACATTTTCATGCACCCAAAGCACCACAAATACCTAAGGTTCGTGGCATTGGGTCAACACTATCAGTTCAGAGTCTTGCCCTTTGGGCTATCCTCGGCGCCTCAAGTTTTTACAGAGTGTTGTGCAATTCTCGCGGCGCACCTCAGGGAAATCTGAATACAAGTGTTCCCATATCTGGACGACTGGCTCCTAGCAAGTCCCTCCAGGCAAGAGACTCTGGAGGCCGTGGCCATGGCCTCAGACGTCCTTACGTCCATGGGAGTCCTGCTGAATCTCAACAAGTCGCAGTTGCAGCCCTCCCAGAAGCTCCTCTTCATAGGAACTCTTCTGGACACCTCCTGTGCGAAGGCTTTTCTTCCAGAGGACAGAAGGAGTGATATCTTACAGATGGCCCCGATACATCAAAGAACACCGCTCCCTACGTGGTGCCAAGCTCCTCGATATCCTTCCTGATGGCGGAGTCTCTAGTGACTCTGACCTAGACCTCCCTTAGAGGTCCTTCTGGGTAGAAGTGCATCTAGATGGATCTTTCCCTGTCCTTCTGGTCAGTAATACAGTGGACGACTCATTTTATATACTGAAGGGCACGTCCTCTCTATCATCAGAGTCCATGATGGAAGATCTTTTCAGTAGTTCCTCAGTAATGGGATCCACTATAGTATTTCAGACTGCGTCCGTGGACCATACGCTTCTGCGTCTAGACTTTTTCAGTTGTCAAGGCAATTACACTGTGTGGAACATTCTAATTTAATGGTCAGGAGCCACTCAGGCTCTTCCACCCCTTTGATAGGGGTATATGGCCTCCTTGTGATATTGCCCCTTCGGTGGCTTCTTCGGCACAGGTGGTTAACATCTCTCCAGCTGTGATTATTAGTCCGGTCATGATTTCAGTATGAACGCTCAGGCTCCTTCTGCACTCAGATGGAGAACATCTTCGTCATTTTGTATCAAGACAATCCTTGTGAAATAGCAGCCTGAAAGCCTTATTAGGCTCAGACTATTTAAAAAAAAAAAAAAAAGGTTTTATCACAGCACAGGGCCTAGCCGAAATTACCCAATACCCCTCTTTTTGGATCTGGTCAGGTTCTGCCTCAGCCCCTGAGGCGCTCATCTCCAGAGTACGGTAAAGAGTACCTGGCTTCTTCTTCCCCTAGGGGGAGTCCGATCCAGCTGTGGTATGGGTCATCTCTTTCTCCAAGAGAGATTTCTCTCATTCAGAGACATTTCCTAGACCTAGGCGACTGCCCAGTCTGTTAATTACCTTTTCTTTTGATCAGGCTTTCTACTCTTGAGCAGAGCCTCGCAGCAACAGAAGCGACTCTCCACCAAGTCGGAACTCAGGTTCCTACTTCCTTGCTTGCTTTAACTTAACAGGTGATATACTCCTTCTTGACCGAAGGTCAAGTAGGTATTTTTTTTCTGAGATAGCTTCTCAAATATTCACACCTTCGATTCCGGTGCACTAGTTCCATGCCAGTCGCTCACAAAGCTATCCTCTCCAAGTGCGTGACGGAGTTGTGATGTTTGTTTTTCAGCAAACAAACTAGAATCCTTTCCTACTCCCTTCAGGGAGGCCAGAGTGAGTAGTGCCTCACCGCATTGAGTCACTGCCATTTCCAGTCACTTTCAATGAATGGGTTAACCCTAACTTGGACCTGCTGTGCCCCTCCTCGACGACCATCTGCCTCTGTTTGCCTTAGAAATCCAACCCCTGTTTTTTTCTGTCAGAATGTTTTTTTCTGCAGTGGACATGCCCTCCTGTACACTTCTCCTTTCTTTCCTGTGTTCAGAGACTGCTACTACAGTTGTACATACAGGGGCAGGATGGTTCCTTTTTGGAATATGCAGTGGGTAGGATCTGGTTCTACTAGACCACCTCCAGAGGCTTCTAAGTCGTGCTTGGCCTTCCATCAGGAGGGTTCCAGTGACTAAGTGGAGACTATTCTTCTTGATGGGCTAACCCCACCTGGACCCCCTTTGCTCACCAAGTAAGGGGTGCAAGTGCTTCTGGACCTGTTGTTCACAGGTCAGCCATACTTGATAGTTGGGGTTTCCATCTGCACTTTCCGGTCAACCTTGAACCAGTAGACTTTACCTCCGACTCTTTCAGTTCCTGAGGTCCCTTTACGTTACATTAGTACATGTCTTTGTCACTATTACTTCTGGTCCTAGACCAAATTGTGAGGCCAGGTTCTTGCCACTCTCCTGCAGTGGTTGCGGCTTCCTGGCAGACTTTCATTTTGTGCCCATTGCAGTCGTCTGCAAAGTGGTGAGTTACAGCTCGAGCGCTTTTCTTGCAAGCACTATGTTCAAGATGCTCTTTACAAGACAGCTCTTTTTATTAGCAGGACAGTCCTTGGCCATCCTTTCTGAGTGAACCCTATCTCCTACCACCCTACTCAGGGTTGTTGGTTTTAGCTTGGTACTCTCCCACTAGTGTGAATGAGTGATGGAGACTTAGTCCAGGAAGATATGGAAATTACGAACTTACCATAATTATTGATCATCTTGGACAGTCTCCATCACTCATTCACACGCCCACCCACCATCCTCTGGGTTCCCTGATTTTCTTTCCTGGTCTTCATGGTCCTATGGTTCAGACTGTGAAGACATTGTTCTTTGACCTTTCTTGCAAAGGCCATCTTATCCCTCTCAGGCCCAGAAACTCAGGATGAGTTATTCTCATTAATTACGCTGCACCTCCTCGGTCGAAAAGGTACTTAGGCGGTTGGAGAGTCGACACTGAGATAGCCTAAACAGTCGCGAGCTAGTCTCATGGTGCCGCGCATGCATGGTCCTGTCTCAGCGCTGACCCTTCTGAAAATTTTAGGCTGCCGCTTGGTCCTAGCGCCTCCGGCGCTATCCCACTAGTGTGAAAGAGTGATGGAGACTGTCCAAGAAGATCGATAATTATGGTAAGTACGTAATTTCCATTTCTTTTGGCTGCACGTAAGCTGGCCACTAAAAAAACCTACACAGCCAAATGGAAGCGTTTCTCTATCTGGTGTGCAAAATCCTCTTGGAACCCTTTTTCCTGCCCACTGAATAAAGTCTTAGAGTATCTTTTAGACCTCTCAAATACAGGTCTGCAGTACTCCACAGTCAAAGTTCATCTTTGTGCTATTTTGGCATATCATGAGCCAGTACTTTCCATATCACGGGCTCAGTTGCCTGTAGTTAAGAGGTTTCTTAGGGGTATTCTGCATACTAGACCTCCTATCAGATGTCCAGTCGCAGCCTGGGACATTAACCTTGTGCTAGGCATGCTCACTCGTAAACCTTTCGAGCCTCTAGCTACTTGTGACTTGAAGTTCCTCACTTGGAAAACGGCTTTCCTGATGGACAATACTTCTGCCCGTAGAGTTTCTGAAATACATGCACTGGTCACAGACCCCCCCATACACTGTATTTCACAAGGACATAGTAGTTTTAGGACTCGTCCTAAGATCTTACTTCGAGGGCTCTTGCAGTAGGTAATTACATATAGGACTGAAGCCGGCAGGCGTCAGGACCCAACGGAAAAATTTCTAGCTAGCAGTCTCTGGCAAGGACCATCCCGATCAGGTGACGGCGCCAAGTTTATCGTCAGTATTAAATGGGCGGTCCCTCACACCCGCCTTTACAGTTCTTTCTTGCTGTTTGCTTTCTACAGCACCTCATGTTAAGTTCCACTGCTTGTCAGTCTGTCGTCGCCGGTAGTTATATCGTCGTTTTTTTTTTTTCCGATTTCGATTATTTTTGTCAGGATTTTCTTACCTGCAGTGTATGTCGTCCCCTACCACCTCCGAGCACAAGAACAAGTGCGGCTCATGCGGCGCCCAACTCCCGCACAAGGACGGCCATTCTCAGTGCCTCATCTGCCTAGGCCCTGACCACCCCATGGATTCCTGTCAGCACTGCCTGAAGTTCAACGTGGCCACCCGCAAAAGAAGGCAGCAGTCCCTGGAGGCTCACATACTTAAGAAGAAGATGTCCTCCATGGAAAAGGAGCTGAAAAAGCTCTGACAAGCTTCCACCTCTCCTGAAGGCCTTAAGAAGAAGAAGAAAAAGAAGCACCGGGACTCCTCATCCGCGGCTGCGGCGACTTCGGCTGGAGTCACCGCCCTTCAGGTAACGTCCCCTTCGGGGGACCGTTCCTCGACGGCCGTCTTGGTGGTGTCTGAGATGGCGTCACTGCCCCCGGCTGGTTCGTGCTTGGGCCATTTGGGAGCCTCCAGGGCAAAGGAGGCATCCGCTCCCAGTAAGGCCACCCCTCCCGTGTTCTTCTGGTTCGAGCCTCTCCGGTAAGTCAAGCGTCAGCTCCTCCAACGTCTGCCTGGAGCCGACCGCTAAGGACCCTTCGGGGGCAGTGCACGGTTGTCAAGCCGGCCGTCAAGGTTGCCTCCCCTACGCGGCCTTCTTCGGGCGCTGGGTTCGATCAGTCAGACGTCAGCTCCTCTGACGCCAGCCCGGATCCTGCCAGTCAGACACCCGCCGACCCATCCGGCGGTCGCTCGGCGAAGGAGCCTATGCCGGATCCTATGATCTCATCTGGCGCCGTTGGCTCCCCGCAGCCTTCGCTGCTGCTGTCCGAGGCCCCTGTGTCTCCCCAGCTGGATCCAGAGGATCCCTCCAGCCCTCCCCCAGGCGCCGCTGGGAACTCTTCAGCACCTCCATCAGGCCTTCCTCCCATAGGTCCGGATGGCCTGACATCGAACCCTCGGACACCAGCCCCATCGCTGGCTGACGTCCCCTTGCCATACGTCACCCCAACGCCCACGGGGCCCCCTGTTCCGGGCCCGCTTGCAGGGCCTCCTCCAGGACCTTCTACTCTGGTAGAGCCCCTGGTGCCGGATCTTACGCCATCTTATCCGGCTCCGCAGCATCCGGCATCGCAGTACCCAATGCTGCAGTATCCAACGCCACAGTACCCGGTGCCTCAGTACCCAATGCTGGGATTCCCACCATCGGGCTACGGATACTCACCCTACGAACACCCCCAGTATCTATATCTCCCTCCACCACCGCCCCCTCAGCCGCCGGTGGATCTGAGGGAGACTCTGCCTCTTGCTGGGCTGAGGCCAAGGCTCAGCTCACCAGGGAGGTGGAGAGACGCTTCCCGACAACAGACCCGGTCCCAGATTCCTGTCGCCGGGAACGAGACACCCCCTCCTCCCCCCCCAACCCAAGAGACATTGCTACGGGGTCTAAGGCTGGGGGTAGCACCTCTCCCCCAGGGTCCGTGTTCCTCCCCCGAGTGGGGAAGGGTCTTCGTCTCCTTCTTCATCGGACTCATCAGATGACTCCGATAGCTCCGATCCGGACGAGCCTCACACTCCTGACAAGCCCAGGACTCCTCCGAAGTCCCTTCCAAAGGATCCCTCATTTACAGAGTTGCTGAAAAAAATCTAGGCTCTTCATCAGTGGAAATTGTTGGAACTGGATCCACAGAGGCAGAAGCTAGCTGCCCACTTGGATTTGCCCGAGGTCGCTCCCACATTAGTTCCACCCTGGATCGAGCCTCACACCGACCTCATCTCCACTATCTGGAAACAACTATCGGCTTTAGCCCCTCTTCCTCTGAAGGCAGATAGGCTGTATCAGGCTCCCGAGGGGACTGACTTTCTTTCATCACACCCCAAGGCTGATTCAGTCGTCATCAGCACCGCCCACGGCCGTTCGGCTAACCCGAAACACCTGAGCTCATCCCCACCCGATAAGGATCTCGCCTTCTGGACCAGTACAGCAAGAAGGTTTTTTCTTCTTCCACTCTGGGTATCAGAGCCTTGAACTATGTGGCTCACATGGCAGATTACCAGAAGGCTATCCTTAACGAGGTGGAAGCCAAGTTGAACACCCTCTCTCAGTCCCAGACTAAACAGGAAGTGGCAGACCTAGTCTGCTCCGCACATTCGGCCAGTAGGCACATGCTGCATGCTACGCTTCTGGATGAAGTTCGGCGTTCGCCGTGAGTCTGCGGTGACATGCCTGGCTTCGGGTGTCTGGTCTGGCCTCGGAAGTACAATGCACCATTCAGGATGCCCCCTTCCGAGGTTTGGTGTTGTTCAGTGATGTTGTCAAGGACATCATTACCGGGCTGAGAGAGAAGGGCACTGCTCTCAAGGAGGTTGACTCCATGTACAGAGCCCCTCAAGCACAGCATAGTTCCTTTTGCCGTCACGCACGCGGCTAAGGCAAACCACAGGAATGCCAGGCCCTGGCCGGGCCCCTCCGCCGCGAGACCCCCACTCAGAGGGGCTGTGGGAGCTCCAGCCGCGGTGCTGCCCCACACCTGACTCCCTCCCTCTCCCACAGCCTCTGGTCCACCCAGAGGAACCAGTAGGCGGGAGATTCTCCATTCATCTGCTGGGTTGGGAGAGGATCACTACCAACGCTTGGGTCCTGCAGCTTATAGCAGAGGGCCACACCATAGTTTCTTCAGAAACCTCCCCCCCAGGTCGTCTTACTCCCCCGAACATCTTCTGAAGGTTCAGGAAGAAATCTCCTCCCTTCTGTTGAAGAAGGCAATAGAACCCGTCCCTCCCTGTCTTCGAGGGACGGGTTTCTACTCCCATTTCTTCCTGGTCCCCAAGAAAACAGGAGAGATGAGGCCAAATTCTGGACCTCAGCTTTCTAAATCTGTTTGTGGAGTACAAAAGGTTCAGGATGCTCTCCCTACAGAGTCTCCTGCCCCTCCTTCTGCCAGAACTGTGGCTGTGCGCTCTGGACAGGCAGGATGCGTACCTGCATATCCTTATCCGCCCTTCCCTCTGCAGATACCTCCGGTTTGCTTTCCAGGGGCACCACTACCAGTTCAAGGCCCTCCCATTTGGTCTTTCCTTGGCCCCCCGAGTATTCACCAAATGTCTGTCGGTGGTGGCGGCCACCTGCGCACCCAGGGAGTACAGGTTTTCCCGTACCTGGACGATTGGCTCCTGGCGGCCCCATCCTGGGAGGAGCTCCTGTGTTCCCTTTGTCTTACCAGGCAGGTCTTTAACAGCCTGGTTATTACCATCAACCAGACCAAATCCCATTTGATCCCATCTCAACGCCTCCAGTTCATCGGGGTGATTCTGGACACAACCACCGGTATGGCCTTTCTGCCCCCAGACAGGGTGGCTGCACTCTAGGCTCAGGCAAGCTTCTTGTTCTCTCACAGGCAGATCCCCGCCAGGTCGGTCCTTCGCCTCCTGGGGCTTATGGCGGCTGCAATACCGACAGTTCCGCATGCCCAGCTCCACATGAGAATCTCTCAATGGACTCTTCGGTATCAGTGGGATCAATTGGTCAACGACTTGGACCAAGAAGTGCTAGTCTCGACCCCGATGATTCGGGATTTGCACAGGTGGTTGGTTCAGGAGAACCTTTGTCGGGGAGTTCCCTTCTGCCTTCCTCCCCCCTCCCAAACACTGACAATGGATGCCTCGGGCGAAGGTTGGGGAGCTCATCTGGGATCCCAGCACACCCAGGGCTCGTGGTCCATACTCGAGCGGATGCTTCACATCAACGTGCTCGAGCTCCGAGCGGTGCTATACGCTCTTCAAGCGTTACACCCTTTTCTGCTTCCCGGCCACCTGGTGGTCCAGACCGACAATATGAGTGTAGTCTGGTACCTCAACAAACGGGAAGGGGGGGATGGACTCGTTACTACCCTCTTTGTCAGGAAGCGGTGCGGGTCTGAGAATGGGCGACCCTACATCTCACAGCGGTCCACGTCCTGGGGCTGGTGAATTTATTGGCAGATCACTTGAGCCGATCCTCGGCACAACCTCACGAGTGGGAATTGGACCAGGAAATAGCAGACGGCATCTTCCTTCATTGGGGAACCCCTCAGGTCGACCTGTTCACGTCCCCACTAAACACAAAACTGCCCACCTTTTGCTCGCTCGCTCCAGTGCACGGCCGGCTCTGGAGAGACGCTCTGTCTCTCAATTGGAAGGGCAGATTCATTTATGCTTTTCCCCCATTTCCGTTGATTTCAAGGATCCTGCATAAGCTCAGCTCAGAAGTGGCCCGTATCATTCTCATTGCTCCCTTCTGGCCCAGGCAAGTTTGGTTTTCTCTTCTGCAACAGTACTCGGAGAAAACTCCGATTCGTCTTCCTTTTTTGCGGCTTCTGTTGACCCAGGATCGGGGATCCCTGGTCCATCTGGGCCTCAGGTACCTTCAGCTGCATGCTTGGCTCCTACAGACGTAGCACAAGCCCATTTTGGTGTTTCCCCTCAAGTGGCAGAGATCTTGGTGGAGGCCAGGAAGCCATCCACTCGCTCCACCTATGCCATGAAATGGAAATGATTTTCCATTTGGGCTTCGTCCAAAGACTTGGAGCCTTTCTCCTGCCCTGTCGGGCGACTACTGGACTACATGCAGTATCTCTTCCGTCCTTCGGATGAGACGTTAAACCGAGGTCCCTTCTGCCCATCCTGGTGTTGTCCTGGTGAGTGTCCAGGTGGAAGTAAAAGAACCCAGGGCACTCTTCGCAAAGAGTAGGGAACATTCCCGGTGTCCTGGCCAACATTCCCCTTCCCATAAACCAGTTCATGCAATTATCCAGTCTGTGTGTGGGTGATGATGTGCGATATGGCCGCCACCACACATTCAGTCACTTCACTACCAGTCTAGCATTGCTTGTAAAGCGCTTTGGATGTATGAAAAGCGCTATATAAATGCTGATTCTTCTTCTTCTTCTCTTCGACCTGGGTCTCAGTCATTCCTCTTTGTAGATTCACATGGCGGCTCTGGCCACTTATAATGTTTCCTTTGGGGACAGAACTTTCTCACAGCTGGAGATCGCAAAGACCTTTCTTCGAGGGGTTCTTCATTTGAGACCCCTCCATTCGGGTTCCTGCCCCTCCTTGGGATTTGAATTTCATTCTTGAGAAGCTTACGCTGCCTCCCTTTGAGCCAGCAGTCTCAGCAGAACTTAAGTTTCTTTCATGGAAGGCTCTTTTCCTGGTGGCCATTACTTCCGCTCGAAGAATTTCCGAGCTTCAGGCCTTGACGTGCAAAATTCCGTATCTGATTTTTCATAAGGAACGGGTGGCTCTGCGCACCAATCCTAAGTTTCTTCCCAAGGTGGTAGCGGAATCTACATTGAACCAATCCATTGAACTGCCTGCCTTTTTCATGCAACACTCCAATCATGGGGAGTATCTTTTATATACCCTGGACATTCATCGGATTCTGAGATACTACACCAACAGGACGAAGGATCTCAGAAAGACTGACCAACTATTTGTTTCTTTTGCAAGTAAAAGAGAGGGCAACGCTGTTTCCAAGCAATGTTTGTCCAAATGGTTGTCTCATTATATCACTTTCTGCTATGATAAGTATCACAAGACCTTGCCAGGTCAGGTCAAGGGTTACTGCACCAGGGGTGTCGCGGAATCTGCTGCTTGTTTCAAGAATGTGTCAGCGGCCGACATTTGCGCCTCTGCAACTTGGACTTCTGTCCATACCTTTATGAAACACTACAGTTTGGACATTGCCTCTCACCGGAGAGCTGGCTTTGGGTTGGCGGTTCTGCAAGGACTTCTTTCTTAAATCCTTCTCAGCCAGAGGATCCCCTATGAGTAGTTTCCTCCTCCCGTGTGCTTCTCTTGGTTCCAGACTGCTTCGGACTCAGTCCTATACGTAATTACCTACTGCAAGAGCCCTCTCAAAGTAAGATAGTGCAGTTACGCAAGAACTTACCGTAACAGTAGATCTTCAAGAGAGGCTGTTGCTGTAGGTAATACCTTCCCGCCCTCCATCCCCCTAAGCTTTTTCAGCTCCTTTTCCAGTGAGGGAAATATCTGCTTCTCTCTCGTCTCAACTTTTTGGCCTTTGGCAGGAAAGAACTGAAAGGCGAGCGTGAGGGACCGCTGCTTTATACTGACGTTGCTTGACACCGGTCACCTGATGTGGGGGCAGTCCCTCGCCAGAGACTGGTAGATAGATATTTTTTCGTGGAGTTTTGACGCCTGCCGGCTTCAGCCCTATATGTAATTTACCTACTGCAAGAGCCTCTCTCGAAGATCTACTGTTACGGTAAGTTCTTACGTAACTGTACTTTTCTCTCTAAGGTTGTTTCAGAATTCCATCTAAACTACCCTTTCCTTCCTACTTTGCGAACTCCAGAATGAAGGGGAGCATACCCTTCATTCACTGGATGTTAAGAGAGCGATGCAGTTCTATCTAGATAGAACAAAAGAAATTTGCGAGGCTCAACAACTATTTGTTTCCTTCAGCAAGACCCGGAAGGGTCAACCTGTCGCTATCAGATGTATTTCAGCATAGCTGGTGACATGCCTTTGCCACTGCTGTACTATGGCACAGGTCAAGCTGGAAGGCAGAGCTTACGCTCATTCTATCAGAGTAGTCGCGGCATCTCTGGTGGAAATCCGCAACATGCCCATTGCAGATATTTGAAGTGCAGCTATTTGGAGCTCCATGCATACTTTCATTAAGCATTAAGCCTTGGATGTCCATGCCAGACGACATCTGTCGTTTGGCAGGACACTCCTTAATGGACTTCTGTCCTAAGTATGTGAACTCTTTATCTCCTGTGGCCCATCTCGGGGGATTATTTAGCTTGGTACTCTCCCATTAGTGTGAATGAGTGGTGGAGACTTTATGTCCAGGAAGATGTCGAAATTATGTACCTACTGTAATTCATGATATTTTTGTACGAAGTCTCCACTACTCATTCACATGCCCACCCACCATCCCCCAACCTCCCTTCTCTGTTTTTGGTCTTCACTCCTCAATGACTGAGCTGTGAAGACTTTATTGTTGACCCTTCTTATTCGGGTCATTCAGACTATCTTATGTCCAATTTTTTGGTTAGTCCTTCTAAGTTAGTTATGCTGAACTTCCTTGGAAAAAAGGTACTGAGGCAGTTGGAGGGTCGACACTGAGACAGTCATTACCACAAGAGCCAGGGCTCGCGGTGCTGCTTCCTTGCAGCTCCATCTCAGGCGCTGGCCCGCTTGAAAAAGTTTGCTCCTGCTGGGTCCTAGCGCCTGCGGTGAAGTCCCCATTAGTGTGAATGAGTGGTGGAGACTTCGACAAAGAAGATCAAGAATTATGGAAGGTATGTAATTTCCATTTCTTTTTGCTGGAAGGAGTAGGTCTTCTCCCTCACAGCTCCTGCTAGTGATTGAAGATTCTGCTACTTTTCAAGCTATTTACACACATTTATTTAAAGTTTTACTTCAGCTTTTGACTTCTTCACCCTTTCCTGTGACTGCTGGTCTGTCGTTGAATTTCACCATGGAACAGTGGAAAAAGCTAGGGTTTAAGAGGTGTAGTCTGTGTAGGTGCAAGATGTCTGCAGCTGACTTCTGTGACACCTGTATTTACTGTCTAGACCACAACCATGACAAAGTGCCTTGTTCCTTGTATCAGGCCATGCTTGGTCGGTGCTCAAAGAGCAAAAGATGCAAGTTCTTTAGGGCAGGCCTCCAATGCACAAGCCAGCCATGGTCATGGTGTCTGTGGTGAGGTTGAAGGCCTTGGAGGCAAAAGCAACCAGTGAGGATATGTTGATCCTGGAGCTTGTGTCAGTGGAGGAGCAATATGCAGTAGGCCTGCCTACTACTTGGGAGGATGAATGGATTCATGATTTTCTTGTCCCCCCACTCCTTCAAAGGTGAGTCACCTTGTCATCAATAGAAGTATAAAAAGAAAAGTCAGCACTGATCATGGGAGTGCAGTTGGTTGTAGGAACCGCTCACATTCTGCCTGGTTGGGCTTATGGAGTCAGTCGCCCTCATGAGAATGAACTGCCGGTGGAGCCTGTAGGTCTAGAGCTAACATTGGAGTAGCTGATCAAATCATCAGACTGAGTTGGGTGAGATGAGGACACGTCTTCATTTGGACACTGGTCCTGCCTTCAGACCATCCTGACAAGGCTGAATTGGGCTTGACTGAGCTTCTGGTCAGGCATCCACTGGTCCAAGCCTATGTCATGCATTCCAACACAGGAGGCACCAATACCACACGGACCCAGTCGTGAACACTTGAGGTTGTGATACTGATGTTGACACCATCACTGCTGTTGACAATTGTTGTTGAGGTCTTCTTCATCATCTGCCTCCTGCCATCGATGTTGGGATTGTTGTGGATGGGAGAGGGTGACCTGGCAACAGGGGGCCTATGAAGACTTCCTGTGGTTTTTATCTGGTAGTGCTATTCAGCACATTCGTGCTGGGGCTTCCTCTCTCAGTGACGACCCCTGTTGGGTGTCCAGCAGCTCCCCCTTTGGCTCCACCTTCTGTGTCACAGAGAACTATCCATGTGGATCCTACATAGCTGGATGTGGGCACTCCAGGTAAGGACTTGGGGCTTAGGCGTGGACTTCCCCATTTTCTGTCAAGAGTCGTCCATACTGCCAAGTCATCTGTTGATGCTCCTCTAACCTGATTCAGATTTAAATGAGTCACCTCTGCCTTTGACCCCGAGTTGACAGAATGGCAGCTCATCATTGACCACCTCGGGTGCATCATTGGACCAGGCACCATTCTCGCCTGCCCCTCGCGGATCACATGTCCTTGGCTGCAGACATTCCGCTGGAGGAGGTCCAAAAGAGGAAGATGTACCCATTGATCCATATCATTGTGTGGGATTCTTCACTGGGGGTGGCCTTCCTTATTGCCCCAGTAATGTTTGGCCCTGTACTCAGTGTCTGGCAATGCCCAGCCCTTTTTCCTGCTCCCTTTGCACCATACAGACCTCAAGTATGCAGTCCCCCTTGGTGGACTGTCCAGCTTCTCAGACCATCCATTTCCAGAGGTATAATTTCAGACAAGATGTTTCACAAGGCCAAAGTGAAGGGTAAGTCTGACAAGCAGCTGGATAAAGAGTGCAAAAAGCAGGCTCTCCTCTGTGCCACTACATCCCTGGGCAACTGCCAGACCATGCATGTGACATTTAAGGCCAGGTTTGGTCAGAAGCGCTTTGTGAGAGTCTTTCCAACTTTGTCCAACTGATCCCTGAGGAAAACTGTTCAGATTTGCAGGAGATCTGCGATCTGGGGCTTCCCATGACCAAGAACTAGTTAAAGGTAGCCCTGGAATCACACCATGTATCTACATGTGCAGTGGCTGCGGCGGTGTCTCCTCCCAGGTGTGCCTGGTTGCAGATTTCATCATTTACTTATGAAATACAGCAGCGATTGTTGATTCTGCCTTTCAGTGGGACACATTTTTTTGATCCGTTGCATGTGGACCATCTTATGTGTATTGAGAAGTGCAACGTGACCCTGGACTGTGTAATGTCAGTCACTCAGTCTAAGAAGCCATCCAAGTCGGGACCACCAGGTTCCTTTCACAGCTTTTTTCTGGGTGCTGCTGCCAGTAGCAACAGGAGCATCAGCAGCTTCAGTGATATCGCCCAGCCAAGCTTTTCAACAAGTCAGGTAAGCAAGTTCAGCATAACTGTGGTAGTGGTGGATTCTCTGGAGACCAGTCCTTGGGGATCCGCTTCCAAGTGTAAGAAGTGATGGCTTTGGGGCCTTATCCCTCCACCATCCCAAACTCTGCTGAAGCTCCTGGTTGAGGGCTGTCTTACGCTCTTCCTGCCACAGTGAACCACTGTTATCTAGGACAGGTGGTTTCTGGATGTGGTGGGCTCAGGCTTGTCTGTGGAATTCAGGGCTTTACCCTCTTGTCAGCCCTGTACGCCATTGAAAGACTTCATGTCATCAGACACTCTTTCTGTGCTGCAAACAAGATTGTTCAGTTCCTCAAGTGGCGTGCAGCGAAGCCTGTCCCAGACACCAGGCTCAGCAAAGGTCTATATTTCAGTACTTCTTGATTCTGAAAGGGACTGGGGGCCAGCTCCCCATTCTATGTCTGAGAGTTCTGAATTAGTTCATTTGCAGTTGGAGGTTTTGCACGGTGACTCTGCACCAGATCATTCCATCTATGGAGCCAGGGGCTTGGTTTCGCTCTCTAGATCTCCAGGATGCATACTTTCACATTCCAATCTGTCTATTGCACTGGCAGTTTCTCCATTTTCAAATTGATCAGGTCCTGTATCAGTTCAGGGCCATGTCCTTTGGACTGCCAAGAGCACCCTGAATTTTCACCAAGTGCCAGTTAATCATTATGGCCTTCCTTGAGTGCAGGATGTCAAAGTATTTCCATACCTCAATGACTGGCTCATTGGGGACGTTCCCTGCAGGACATGGAACAATCCAGGAATCTGACCATCCAGACATTTCAAGACTTGGACATGTTCGTTAGTCTAGCCATGTACAAGCTCACCCCAAAGCAAACGATACTCTTCATTGGAGCGGAGTTGAACTCCCTCCAAGCCAGAGCTTGTCCGCCTCTAGACAGAGTGGAGGAACTCTCCTCCTTTGCTTAATCATTTTGTGTTAGACAGTCATGCCCAATCTGACATTTCCTCTGGCTTCTGGGTTTTATGGCCCCTCCCACAGCCATGGTGCACTAGGCCTTATAAGGCATGCCTCCCATTCAGTGAAAATTGGGATGCCAGTGGTCTTAGTCACACACAGCCATGAACCACCCTGTTCTGATAACCCAGCTAATGCTGGACGACATCACTGGGTGGCTGTTTCCCTTGAACCATTCGGAGGGCATCCCATTTGTCCAGGCAGAGCCATCATTCACTTTGACGATGGATGCATTACTGGTGAGTTTGAGTGCACATCTGCTGGATCACAGAGCACACAGTTTTTGGTCACCAGCAAGACTCTGCTTCACATCAACCTGCTGGAACTTCATGCAGTTTACCTAATGTAGGCAAAGTTTGTGCTCCTGACTCAAGGTTCAGTTGTCTAAGTCAGCACGGTCAGTATGACCATCCATCTTTTGGATGAGACGTTAAACCAAGGTCCCATCTGCCTGTTCTGGTGATAGTTCAGGTGGATGTTACAGATCCCATTGCACTTCTCGAAAAGAGCAGGGGAATTTTTATTAAAACATAAAAACAAAACATATATACAATAGACTGTTACTGCACACAAAATCATAATGCAAAAACAACGAGAAACATAAGTATTACAGCATACATGCAACACAAAAATTCAGTAGTAGAATCCCAAAACATAATAAGAAATGCCAAGCTTCCCCTGCCCCCACTAAAAAAGTAGGGGAATTCGTACTACATCATCAATAACAAATAATAAAAGACTGTGCAAAATTCACACAAAATAATCTTTAACTCATAAAATAATAGAACTCAAATAAGTATTGTAGTCATACGATATCCAGGTTACATTAAACTAGTACTGAGACCCCCCAAAATTAAATCCGAAACTTAAAAATCCCCCCATTAAAAGAGTAGGGGAATTGTTATTATAACATCAAAATGAAACAAAAAGTGTAATAACTCATACAAAAACAGACAAATCATAAGAGAAAACAAATAAGTATTACAATCATACCTCTCCTAGTGTACTTACAAATAATATTGAGAACCCAAATTAAGTCAGAACATTGAACCCCCCCCACCACCACCACCGCTAATAGAGTAGGGGGATTTCCAGTGGAATCATCCGAAAATATACAAATCTATAGTGCATCATACAAAATTTATGCCACTGCATCCTACTTAGGACCTGGCTGAAACAAAAATGAGATGAGAAAAACAATGAAATAGAAGATCACATGCCTTCAGACGAGCCAATCTACTGAACCCCATCTAGAGTGGAAAAGGGAGGCCGAAATTCTGACAGAGTCTTGACTTTTGATATTACTAATTGATGTCTCAATCATATAAAATAATTCCTCAGGTATAAAATGAAGTGTTGGATTGTCAACCTACAGCGGACATACCAAATATAGAATTTAAAACAAACCAGAAATAACCACGTAGATGTTTTATCATGCTTAGTCCATAAGAAAGGCAAAATACCTAAACGCAAGATTTCTAATGTCATAGGAAAAAATGGGGACGTAGGCCATCTATTACTTAGAATCCGCCAGAATCTCTGTGTAAAGGGACAATCAAAAAACAAATGTTCCATTGTTTCAGTTGTGGTAGGGCAAGACTCCCTAGGACAAAATCGTTCAGTAATCTGTTTATGTTTAAGATTTCCTCTCACATTCAATTTACCATGTAAGGACAACCATAAGACATCCCACATATAGTTCAGAATGTGTGGTGTGGTCAACATATTACCTATGGAAAGCTGATGCTGGGGAGAATAGGTATCATAATATGCCGAATCATTGAAGTATTTCTGGATTAAAAAGCTGTACAGTTCTTTCCGACTAAAGTTTGAACCCTGTTCTTTAGCTACGTCCCATAATTTAATCTTCCCAAAACAAATTCTCAGGGTATCAGGCAACTGCACAGTATGCGACTGTTTGGGAATAGCCATCTGCGTAGGCCAGGCCATAAAGATAGTGCCCAAGGAATCCAAAAACCCAAGGCATCCATCGTGCACTACTCAGGGTTACCATGGGGTGTAAATTGGAGTAAACAAACATCGTAAAAAAGAAAACAATAGGTTGCACCATCTTCAAGCCTCCCTGTTTCATATCCCTCAATAATATACATCTTTTTGTTGGATTTAACCTGCTGCCCCATATACAGGAAAAGAAACAACTATACATCTTTGTTTCCAGATGTCGTGGCAGGCTAAACACCGTACTTAGATATAAAAAAAACTGGTAATAGAAAAGTTTTTACCATGAGCACCCTCTTTAATTTGGACAGCCGTCAGGTATTCCATATCTTAACTTTGTTCTGAGCTTCTTGAAGTTTCACTGACCAATTTAAGGAAGCCAAATCCCCAGTTCCAAAAAGTAACCCCAAAATAGTGCATGTTTCTCGTACGACAAGTATACCAATTATATGTGTAACTTGTACATCCGCAATTCTAAGTGGGACACAATTACATTTCTGGTAATTCATTAGTGCTCCTGTATGCCCCATAAAGACCTGTAAAACATGTTCTAAAAGCTTTGCAGAGGGAAGATCAGCTATAATTAAGCAGATATCGTCCGCATAAGCTATACATTTTATTTCTGTATCACTACTCGAAAAGGAAATTCCCTTTGTATCTGTCATGTTTTGAAATCGTCTTATTAATGGATCTGTAGTAAATAAGTACAGGAGTGCACTTAACGGACAGCCTTGCCTAACCGCCGTTGACTCTTACACTTCTGTCCTAGCCATCCATTACAGTATGCCTGAGCAGGCGCCTTATCATAACACAGTTTGATCCATTGAATAAAAAGACGTGGTATCCCATAGTGTTCTAAACAATCCCAGAGGTATGCATGACTCACGTTATCAAAGGCCCTAGCCTGATCCAGGCTAAAAAGTAGTCCTGTAATCTCCGCGGTAGACTCCTTTTGCATTATTTCTCGAAGGAGACTAAGACCATCTGTTATCTTCCTGCCTGGTACAGAACATGTCTGTGCCGTATGAAGTAAAAAGTCTGCATTAAGTAACAATCTATTATTCAGTAATTTAGTTAACATTTTAAAATCTGTATTAAGTAATGTGATTGGGCGCCAGTTTACTAAGTCTTCTCAATTCCCTTTTTTGTACATAAAGACCACTAAACCCTCATTCATACTATCAGGTACTATCCCGGTGTCTAAAATCTCATTCAGGACCTCCGTATATTCCTTTAATAGAACCTTAAAAATAGTTTTATATAATTCATGTGGGAACCCATCCTTCCCTGGAGCAGAACCCTTTTTAGTTTGTAAAGGTACAGCTGAAACTTCAAAAGGCGTGATTGGAGCCACCAGCATTTCTTTATGTTGTGTAGTAAGTTGAGGAAATGTACACTGAGCTAACCAAGAGTAGTGTGCATCAGCTGGGACATCTGATGGACCAAACAGCTTACGTATATGCTCATCTATAGCCTTCATAATATTTTCTTTAGCTCTACACCATTTTCCTGTCTGGTCTCGTATGCCTGCCATATATTTCTGTTGTCTTTTGGTATGCACAAAATTGATAGGGGTTCATAAAGGCCTTACTTCCTTGTGAACCAAATCTACATTCTGTATCTAATGATTTAAAACGAGTATACTAAGCCTTATTCATCAATTCCCTCATATTATCTAATGCTGGAAGTACATCTTTATTCCCTTGATCCTCTAGGAAGTATAATTCTTGGAGTTTTACTCTATACTCTTGGTATGTGTTTGATTTATGTTTTCCATTAATCTTACCTATAATTTGGAAATATCTCTTTACATCATTTTTAGTATCCCCCCACCAGTCCCTGTGGGTATCATATAAGCATAAAACAGATTTCCTAGCTTCTAAAAGAGCCATATGTCCCTCATCTACTGATGGAAGAGAAAGGAGCTCTAAATTCAATCTCCAGTACCCTGGTCCTCAGTGTATAATATCATGACTGTAAACCGTAACTTCTGTAATAGCATGATCAGAAGGAGCTACTGGTGTAGTGTTTGAGGAAACAACCTTCATGGAGTCCGACAAAAACCAAAAATCGATCCTTGTAGCTTGGGTGCCATGAAAAAGGTTTTTTTTTGGGAGTACCTGTTAAGGCTAGGACACCAATCAGCCCTGTCTGTTAAAGTAAATTGTTAAGACAGTTGGCATCAAAAACACTTTCTGAGTTCTAAGTCCTCTATCAGTTCTATACTTACTACAAATAAAATCACCCCCAAGAATACATTTTTTAGATGTAAATAAAAAAGGTTGGATTGCCCGAAAGACATCTATTCTAGCAAATTTCGATTGAGGAGCATATACATTAATGAAACGACAGTGCAGACTACTAATAATCATATCCAACAACAACACACGTCATGGGAAAACATTTATAAGTTGTACCAACTGGGCCGTTGGATTATTCACAGCAATTCCTACACCATTACACATTTCCTCGCCTAAAGACCAATAAGTAACCCCCCATTTCCATCCCGTCGTTGCCTGTTCCATTTCTACCCTAGTGTGTAAACGAATATCTTGAAAAAGCACAATATTCTGATCCCCTGATTCAAACAATGAGTATATTAACACTCTCTTCCTGTCTGACTGTCTACTATTAACATTCAGGGAAGCCACCGAAATTTTCTAAATCCCCAGCATACCCAGGAAAGTAAAGTACCAAACACTATTGTCCATCAGAAATCTCTAGATATAATACTAGGCCCCAGTCCCTTATTTCTTCTTTGTCCATTTCCTAATCCCTAAACGGGATTTTTTCTTTTTAACATTGTCAGGGTTCTCCAGAGGTTGATCCATGTCGGAATCCCCCTCCGGCTGTGATGAATGTACCAAGGCAGAATCTGACTCCCGCACCGCCATCTTCCTGAAATACCTGATAGGTATTTTGTAATGGGATTTGCACCTTGTCAGTTACACCTTTCCCTGTGTTGCTGGATCTCAAACTACTCTGTCGAGTAGAGACGACCGTAAAGGCCTCTTCTGGGGGCAGTGGTGGGGTCATAGTGTTAATAGGTGCATTTAAGGTCACAGCAGCGATGTCTCCAGCTGTTAAATTTGAGTCAATCGTGTCTGTCGTGACCTCACTCCGACCCCTGCTGCGAAACTTCTGTATCGTGCACCATAGGATCCAACTGGCCTACTTGTGCATTCATCGTGTGTTTCCCTAAGGGGGGAGGTGGAGGCCTCTGTCTTTGTTCTGCATGTACTGCAGTATTAATGTAGAAATCTTGCACACAGAAATCTCCATTTGTTTTGTTTTGAGCCGCCCATGGGCACTCCGTATAAGAATGATCCTCTTTACATAAAGAACATTTAGCAGGGTGGTGACAGTCGGCCATCATATGTCCTAATTCACCACACTGTAGCACACATTTCACCACTTCGTACATCCTACTGAGGTGCCTAGGTGAACCACATTTAATGCAATGGTGGGGTAGTACTGGATAAAAAATAAAACCCTTATTCTAGGGACATGGATATGTTGTTCATCCACACTTATTGGCACGTTCCTTGCTGCTTTAAATCTTGCTGGAAGGTCTTCAAGCTGGCTCTTCCCACCCACCCGGGTGGTAAAACTCTCGGCTCCGCCACATGACGCCAGATCTTCGTTACCGCTTGGAAGCTCAGGTTCCCTCCTTAGCTCGCTGTGTTTTCGACTGGTTCCTGAAATTTTGGTCTCGAATTTAATTGGAAGTTTTCTAAACTTGATCTTCTTCTCGCTGCTGCAATGAATCATTCATTTTCCAGCTCCCGAGGCGTCCGTTAATTCCTCCAGGAAGACCCGCACTCACGTGCATGCCCCTGCCCCGACTTGGATCATGATCCAAAGTTTGCGATTTTGCTGTGCCCTTGACCAGCTCACTGGAGGATCGTATGGCCCGCCTGGGCTCTGGGCGACCTGAAACTTTTTCCGCGGCCGGAAAACTCCTTGGAGACTCGTCGGGCAGTGTCCACGTCGGCTGTCTCGGCTGAGCAGCTCGATCATCTTTCTTCCTTGGAGGGGGCCTCCCCCCACCCTGGTCGCGGCACTTATCCCGCTATCCTTGAGTTCTCCTCATTCAGCTTCGTTCAAGGAGCTTCGCCAGTCCCTTTCCTCGAAGGGAGAGGGACCTTCGGGACCTGCCTCTTGGCCCAAGTCTAAGGAGTCGCAGGCTAAGTCCCATCGTCGGGCGTGGAGGGAGCGGGAAAGTTCCCCTCCCTGCCGCTCGACATCTCGACTTCGGCCGAGGTGCGCTCAGGCCTCTGGCTTCATGGTGTCCCCGCCAGGTCAGCCGCCAGGACTCCCCGCCGACGAGTCTTCTCGACCGTCATCTGGGCTGTCTTCGCTGGAGCCGCCATCCCTTCGCTGGTCCTCAAGTGGAGGCTGGAGGTACTGCCTGTACCTTTGAGCCGACAGGCTCTGTCTCTTTCTTCCCGAGCTTAGGTAGAGCGGCTTCCCTGTCCTTCCCAGGCCCACCTCGGTTTCCCCGAGATTCGGGTCTCGGTCTCGGTCCTCCTTCGGTCAAGCCGCTCACGCCGACTTCGGTCGCTCGCTGGGGCACCGAGTTATGGCATTACCGCTCTTCCTCGCCTCCTCCTCGGGTGAGGAGTGGCTTCATGCAGATGGCGTCTAACGCTATTTAGGAGTTCATGTGCAGCAGTTGTTGTTGTCCGTGAATCAATCGACACCGATTCATTCCCCGTCCAGCAGCAGCTGCCGCCTCGATCGCCGACTCAACAGCTCGCTCAGTCGAGGTGCCCGCCTGGGCCGGGTTGTTCATCCAATCTGTTGCCCCACCGCCTCGTGGAACCTCGGTCGGGTCACGACCTGTCCGCAGGTTTCTGTCCCCTCACTCCCGCCCGCCTCGGCAGACCTAAGAGTGACTCAGGCCTGAGGCAGCTCTTGCAGACCCCTCGGAGTCCACGGCCGACCTCTATGTTCCTCAGTCGGGAGGACCTGGGGTCCCTCCGAACAATCTGTGGACGACAGCCCATCGTCCTTCATGGGTCTGCTTCAGCTCATCTCAGAGTTCACCGGATGCAGCTTGAGCCCGTGTCCAAACGGGCCCCTTATCCCCTGACTGAGATTCTGGACCGGGGGGTTCACCCTTGAGGTCGGGCCCCGTGGCCGAGGCCATCGAGGCCCGGCCTTGAGCTCGGGCGGCCTACTCCTGCCCTGCGCCTTGGCCAGGATGGCCAGGAAGTACTCTGTCCCTGCTGTTCTTTTGCCCGGTTTCTCGGAGCACCCCTCGGCTGAGGGGTTAGTTTCCGACAATGTTTTCCAGTGTTCTGGGAACGCTCGGGATGTGGATAAAGCCCCCTGACAAAGAGTCCAAAAGGATGGACTGTGTTGGGCACAAGGTTTATGCTGCGTTCTCCCTAGGCCTCCGACAGGCCAGCTCGGCTGCACTGATGGCACATTTCTCCCATGCCCTTTTGGGCTCCCTGGATGAGACGCCCTCATCTCCGGCCGACTTAGGACCACTGTCCGGGCGGGTGCAGGACCAGGTAGGGCGGTGGCAAAGCAGCAGCTTCAGACTGCTCTGGACTTAGGTGATTCCTGTGCCAGGTCGGTGGCGGCTGTAGTGGCTATGTCCTGCAGGGCGTGGTTGAGGTTATCCTCTTCTCATTGGAAACCCAGCACTGTTGGCGGACATCCCTCTTGGGACTGATCTTTTCGGCCCTGGAGTGGAGGGACACCTCCAGGGGACCAAGAAGTCTGATGCCACCCCGGACTCGGTCACTCCCGCCTGGAGGGACAAGGGCAGCAGGCTTGCACTGGGCATCCTGACTCCAAGCCAGCATCTTCTTCTAAAAGGAAGCAGGGAGGTAAAGGCCCAGGAGCTCCCTCGGCCAATCCCTCCTCCAAGCCTGCTCAGTGATGGGTTGAGGGGCGCTGCCCCCGGCCCCGTCACCCCTACCCGGGTCCCCCCGTGGGAAGACGGCTCTGCCCTTCCCCCACCTGGTCAGTTTTCCCGGACCTCGGGGTGTCAGAGGTGCTAAGGGAAGGTCCTGCCTCGGGATTGTGAGCAGACACCACCTTTTCGAGCCGTTGTCCCATGGGGGCCTTGCGGTCCGCAACCTCGTTGTCGGCCCACTGAGCCGACTTGCCTGGCCCTCTAAATAGAGGTGAGCAGGAAGGTTGTGGATCCTCCTTCAGACCCTGGGTTCCTGTCCGGGTATCCTGGTCCCAACGGACGGGGCTTGCGCCCATTCCTTAGCTACACGCCGGGATGGTCTCTCTGTCTCAGATATCCCATCCTCAGAACGAGGCGTGTCACCTGCTCCTGGTCCTCCAGGACGCTCTGCACTTGCTCCGTCCGCTTTGGGAGACCTCCGCTTTTACCGGGGATCTCACATGAGTTCCAGGCCAGGCCCTTCGGTCTCTGCTCAGCAGCGTTCCTGCGGCACTGAGGGGTCCGGGCGTAACCCCACCCGGATGGCGGCCTGACTGCAACCCTTCCAGGTGGATGAGGGATGGTCCAGAGTTCTGGCCCTCCAGGTTGCTCCCAGACTGGTCTCCTTTTACTGGAGACACATTGGAACTCATGTCTTAGCGAGTGATCCTTCTTCGGGACGAGGCTCGACTCTTGAGTCCGAGCTCAGCTCCTGGCGGACAGGGCTGAGGTTCTTCCTCCCTTACCTAGTCAGGTCTGACTGGGCAGTTGTGCCCTGACTGGGACCTCCTGCACCCCCCGGGCCCCGCAGCGGCCTGCTCCAGCGTGGTCTGTTGGGACCCGTCGGTTCATGCGTCCTCCTAGTGGGGCTGGCCAGCCAGCGGTCATAGTATCATGCTCTTTTTTCGAACCAGTCCGTGACAACAGCCCAGGGGTTAGGGGAACACTCCTTCGGACTGTTCCAGCTCTTTGCAGGAGAACACCCTGTTCGTCCGCCCCGAGTCGACGGTCTTCTCCGACCGATGCATCTCGGATGGGTGGGGGTGCCCATCAAGGGGAATACAGAGTGCTCCGCCTCTGGTCCTCTCAGGAGTCCCGATGTGTTTCCTACCTGCTGGAGCTCCAGGCGGTCCGCTTAGCTTGCACCGCTCGTTCTGTCTGTGCGGGGTCTAGTGGTTTAAGTCCAGGCGGACAACACCACGACCATGTGCTACCTATCCCGCCAGGTTTGGACGAGCCCTTGCCTCATGTAAGGAGGTTCTCCGTATTGGGTCTTTCGCACAGCCGGGAGGCAGTTTCCTAGCCATTTCGATGGCAGGAGCCTCCAGCACCCTGGCTGATGCCCTAAGCCAGTCAAAGGCTGTGCCTCACAAGTGGTCTTCCCTGCCAGAGGTAGCACATGATCTTCTCCCTCCCGGTCACGCCTCGGGCGGTCCTTTTCCCCTCCAGGGAGAATACGAGGCCGAGACTGTCTCATGCCCGCCCCCTCAGCAAGGTTCGCTGTAGGGGATGCCTTTGAGGCCGCGGACCCCGGGCCTCTCCTACGCCTCTCCCCCATTTCCCTTCACCCACGGGCAAGACAAAAAGGGACTAGGTGCAGGCGATGCTGGTAGCCCCAGACTGGTTTCCCAGCGCTGGTATCCAGCTCTCCTCAGTCTCAGCCCCAGGCTTCCGAGGCGGCTTCCAGCCCACCCGGTCCTGATCTCTGTTTTCAGGGAAGGTATTCCATCCGGCCTTCAATCTCGTGAGCCTAACGGCCTGGTCCTGTGCAGCCAGGGGCCAGGCTGTGTCCTCCAGCAAGGTCCGACGCTGAGGCGCCCCTGCCAGGAGCTTTCCACTAAACATACTCGCTCAAAATGGAAGAGTTCTCCATTTGGTGTTGGATAGGGCCTGGTCCCTCTCCTGTTCTTTAGCAAGCATTTCGGACCATCTGTGGTCCGTTCTTTATTGAACAAGGGCTTCGGTCGATGACCCTCTAGGTGCTTCTGTTGGTCACCCCTGTCTTCCGGGCATGGGCCGGAAGGCAGTCAGTGGCACAGAAAAGGAGGTCTGGCACTTCCTAGGCCTCGATCACACCTCCCCCCTGGGGAGGGTATCCCCATTTATGTGGGATCTTCGCTGGCATGGGCTTAGCTCACGGGCAAGCCATTCAAACCTTTGCACAGGTGTGAGTTTCCCCCCTGTTGTGGAAGAACATCTTCTTGGGGCTACCATGCTATCCAGAAGGAGGGGAGAGTTCCAGGTGCTCCTTTTAATCTCCCTCTGGTCTTCCACAGGGACAGGGTTGTCCTGCGCCCCATCCGAAGTTCCTTCCGTAGGCGGTGGCAGAGTCTTTTTCCCTAACCTGATATTGTCTCTGCCGGGGTTCATCCCCATTCACGCCTCAGAGGCCGCATATAGGATCCATTGGGACCCTATTTAACGCTCGCCTACCTGGGGAGCATAGGACTGAAGTTCGGGAGAGGTTCGCCAGCTGTTTGTCATCTACGCTGAAGCCGCACCTGGCAGACCTGCAGCCGAGCGGACGACGAGCGGGTGGGTCATCTCCTGCATAGGTCTCCGCTATAGGTGGGCGGGCATGGAGCCTCCCAGAGGGATAAGTGCTCATTTTTACCCACCCTTCCGCTGCATCAGTGGCTGCTTCCGTGGATACTCCTGTCCAGGATATCCGCAGGGCTCCTACCCGGAAGCAGGCATATACCGATTTCCCCTTCCACATCGACCTTGGGTCACACCGGGATGTTGGTCGGGGCCTCAGTTCTCCAGTCTTGATACCTAAGTAGGGGTGTGCTCTTGCCTCCTCCTCCCGGAGAACTGCTAGAGTCTGCCAATAAGTGTGGATGAACAACATATCCATGTCCCTAGAATACAGGTTACTCACCTGTAACAGGAGTTCTAGGAATGGTATATGTTGTTCATCCACATCCACCCACCCCCTCCCTGCTTTGACGCACAACCTGGCTTCCAGCGGGCTAGATCTGGCGTCATGGGGCGGAGCTGAGAGTTTTACCACCCGGGTGGGTGGGAGGAGCCAGCTTGAAGACCTTCCAGCAAGATTTAAAGCAGCAAGGAACCTGCCAATAAGTGTGGATGAACAACATATACCATTCCTAGAACTCCTGTTACAGGTGAGTAACCTGTATTTTCGACCCAGGTAGAAACAACTGGGTAGATGTTGCAACCCTTCCTCAGTTTGTGTTAAATTTACCATGTACCTCCACCCCCCCATTCCAGAAACCTTCAGCATCGAGAATAGGCTCAGGATTTCCTTGGATTTTACATTTTCGTTCGAGCCAATAAGTAATATCTTCAACACTGACCCCCTCGTTTCTGAACAGGACCATAATAACTGTAAATGATTACTCCGTAAGGGGGAATTGCCTGAAAATGTGTCCAGGCTGGATTCATTTTTAATATTGCATACTTCATCCAAAATCTGTTCAACATATCAGGGGTTCTGAAACTGATATCATATGTATTATCTCCAGGTGTGTGGATAAGGGCATAGACTTCACTCGGGGAAAAGCCCAGCAGTTGTTTGATCAACACCTTACCCACATAAAACCTATCTGGCATATTGTCAGTAGCACCCAAATATCACAGCCGTACTACATTCCTCTGTTTTGCTAGCACCACAGGCTTGTGGAATGAACTAGCAAATGTGGCCACAGGAAGTGTGGAAGCTGCGGAACCCTCCAGGAGTGGAGCAGGGTCTGGCCTTGTATCCTTGCATCCTGCTAGTAGAATCCAGAACCTCAACTGACAAATCATCCATAGGGGAATATGTAGGGCTTTGGGAGGCTATGTTGCTTAATTCAACCTCCTGGGTAGGGAGAACAAGATTCTGTTTGGGCTGACCAGTATCAGAAGGAACCCCAGGACTATGAGGTTGTTGTTCTTTATGAGCCATTAAAAGCTCGGATTGCTGTACCGTCATGTCCATTTTTATACTATGCACAGTCATATTCTGCTCACCTAACCCAGATACCCCAGGAACTGGCATAGCAGGATCTGCTATCCATTCACCCAATTCGATTTGAATCCATCCTGCTCCTGCAAGAGCTTTTTGTGGGGACTACTCTGCACTCGTGAAACCCCCATGAGTGATTGGGGTCTAGGGCAGGGATGACTGTTCTCCGGTCACAACAGGTTCAATACACTTAAAAACCTTTATTGCCAGTACCTGAAATACCCGAGGGGGAATCTACCTCAGGGTGTTTTCTTTTCTTGTACTCCTCCTCTGCAAGCAACTGCGCCAATCGGAATTCTTCCGTAGCCACCTCCAAAAGCCTCCGTTTTTCTGCCAACCATGTCGCAGTATCCTTGTATCCCTGGATTGAATCAGCCGTGACTGCTTCTGCGCCAGTCTCCACTCCAGTAGCGGCCCAGTGTGTCTCATAATCTGCCCGTATAATCGGGCCCTCTGTTGCCATATCACTCTCTGTGATGTCTGCACCGTTAAATGACAACTCCTGCTGCGTGGGGATTGGTACGCTCTGCTGGCCACCTCCATGGTGCATTCCAGCCGTACTGTTTCCCCTGCTCGCTACTTGCATCAGCGGGCGTGCAGGCGTCTGTCCTCCTCCACTGTCCTCATCCATCTGAGCACCGACACTCTTTTCCGGCTCAACAGCACCATCTGTCGAAAAGATCAGGGGAATTTCCCTGGTGTCCTGGCCAAATTTCCCTCATTCACTGAAAATATCATTAACAGCTTAATCTAGTTCAGTGTCAGTTGGCATCCATCTGTATTCCCCCCTACCCCGGGACGAGGCTGAAAATAGGCAGAATTGTCTAGTTCTCCTTTCCCAGGCAACAAAACCTAAATAATAAATAATGTTTTACCTAAACAAGTTTGGCAACTCATTTTCCTTTTCTCTGTGTTGGGAGGCACTCTGGATGTGGTCCTTGGCTCATTCTCTGCAGGTGAACCTGGTGAAGGTCCACATTGCAGGAGTAAACAACCAGCTGGTGAATGCTCTCACTCATATGGGAGAGGTGTCACAGGAGTCGTCCCCACACCCGAAGATGGTGTCCCAGATGTTCACATTATGGGGAACACCATCAGTGGATATATTCACTTCCTGGGAGAACAGAAAGTTGAGACTGCTTTGTTCCTGTCCTCCTCAACAGGGCAGCCAGCCAGGGGACATTTTCACTTGGTCCTTGGCTCAGGGCCTCCTTTATGCCTTCCCTCCATTTCTTCTGGTTTACAAGGTGGTTCTCAAGGTATGGGGCGCAGAGCATCCATGATCCTAATTTCTCAAGACCAGCTGCATCACTTCTGGTATCAGGATCTCCTCAGACTCAGCAGTAGACCTCTGTGGCTTCTTTCATTCCAGTCACACCTGCTGACGAAGTCTGGCAGTAGAGTTAGGCATCTGGACCTGCAGTTTCTGTGTCTGACTGCCTGGTTTCTGAGTGGTAGAATTGTAGTCACCTTGGCTTTCTGAAGATGTCCTACATGTGCTGGAGGCATCTCTGTAGGAGTTGGCTCACGAGACATACACTTGCAGGTAGACAAGGTTTTCATATTGGTGCAGAGGGCCAAGGATTGAGTCCTCTCTTGATTACCTCTGGTCTGTGTCTCAAGCAGGTTTAACGTCACATCCCTTAAGGTGTACCTAGCCACCATTTAGGCATACCAAGCCTGGGCAGGGTTGCCCACGGCACAGGGAAGAGTAATCAGTTGCTTTTTCAAAGGGCTGTATCACTTGTCCCGCCAGTGTATGAATCACCTCCGCCATTGGACTTACAGCTGGTGCGGAAAACCATTGAGCCTATGGACAAGTGTAATCTCTTGCAATTGTCGTAGAAGTCCACATTTTTGGTTGTCATCTCCATATCTGGACTTCCACATGTATAAGGATGTCCTTTACCCCCATGCAAAGTTCCTGCCGAGGGTAGTCGGAGTTTCACCTTAACCAGGCACTCATTCTTACCTTCATTTGGGAGCATCGTGATTCACAGACAGAGTCAAAACTCCACAAACTAGACATTCGCAGGGCATTGTTCTCCTGCCAGGAGTATACAGCAGAATTTTACAGTGAGGCTTGGCAGCACTCTAAAATCACCCTAGGCAGACCTGCAGCCAAGCAAATGACTGCTGATTGCCAGTTGGATCACCTCCTCATTACTTTGTGTTGCAGATTAGCTTGGAAGGAGTCACCCAAGGAGTTAAAGGCTCACTCCACCAGTCATATTGCTGCCTCTGTTGCTGCTGACAGGTACATTCCTATTTCTGAGATGTGTATGGCTGCGAGCTGGTTGGTTGTGTACTCATTTCATATCCATTACAACATCAGTGTGCTCTGTCAACTTGAAACTGTGTTTGGGTTCTCAGTCCTTCATTCTCTGTTTGCCTATTTTGGGGTGCAGATCTTGCCTCCTCCTCCTAAGGGCTGCTGGGAGTCAGCCTACGTGTGGATAATGAACTGAATCCAGGTAGTTAGCAGTAGCGGTTACTTACTTGTAACCATAGATTTTCTTTGGGGGTATCTCGATCATCGGATTACACCATAGGAACCTTTGCCGTCGGAGCCGGGAAATCCACATGGAAGATTTTCAGCAGTACAGCTGGGTCACCCACGCTGTAAATGTCCACCAACGTTACCAATTATACTATATACACATATATATATATATATATATATATATTTATAATGATAGGGTGAAGGATAACACTATGAATAAATGGTGTTATTTTCACAGCCGTTGTATAACCACTGTGATGACATCACCACTGTGGGGTTATTTTCACAGCCGTTGTATAACCACTGTGATGACATCACTAACGTAGATTTATTTCCTGATAAACCCACAGTGTCTACATCACCAGCAAATACACTCAAAATGGTAATGTCACCAGAGTGAGACTATGTACACTGCAGCCTGCATTTAATAGCTTCACAGTTTCTCTTTCTCACTGAATCCTGCAACTGACTCAATTAGCAGTGTAAATGACAATCACCTGTGTCCCTTAGTTATTCTGACAATCCTAGCCCATTACTGTGCTGCTCTAATCTTCAAACCAGCCTCCTTCTTAAACTAGTTTCTCTTTCTGAGTGCTGACTGCAACATTTTCTCTGTCTCAGTGAAGCCTGCAACTTACTGAATAAGCAGTCTGTTTCTCACTCCTAGCTGCAGGTAACACACACAATTATCATTGCAAATCACATGCACCTGTTTCTCATAGTGTCTAACACTCCCAGCCCATTCAGAAAACTTACACACACTCAGACCATACACAGACAGTGCTGTCAGTATAGCCTAGAGGTTAGAGTAACAAGCAATGAGCAAACTTCCTTTATCCAGCAGCCGAAATCAGTGTTTGATTCTCACAACTTCCATTCCAATACTGTGCGACTCTGAACAAATCACTTAACTGACCAGTGCTCCCAGGTCCCCACTAAAAACTTACCCAGTTACCAAAATAAAAAAAAACGTAAACAGGTAGAGAACGCAGGAAAAAATGTTCCTAATGAGTACTAGCCCTATTGTATAAATCACACACATGATGTGCGACTTGTGGAATATGGCAAAGATTTGCACTCATGCAGAGTGAACTGCAATAGTATCACTCATGCCTTCGGCACTTGTGATATTATCACAGTTCACTCTGCACTCGTGCAAATATTTTCCATATTCCACAGTCGCACCTTATGTATTCCCTATATATATATATATAATACACACACAAACATACGAAGAAGCCAGCAGAATAAGACCATTTGGTCCATCAAGTCTGCTCGTATTACAGGGTTCACAACTTGAGCTAATGTCCCTGCCCTCCCTTCCCACTCCTCCCATCCTCCCTACCCATGATCCTTACATTCCCCCATGCCTATCCCAGTCCCTCTTAAAGTTGCCCACTGTGTTCAATGAGATGACCACTTCCAGCAGTACACTCCAAGTGTCTGTGAAGAAATGCTTCCTGGCCTCCCTCCTAAACCTCCCACCCTCCAACTTAAGACTGTGCCCCCCAGAATTATGGTTGCCACTCAGCTAAAAGAAACTCTCCTTATCAACCTTGTTTATCCCTTTCAAGTACTTGAAGGTCCCAGTCATGTCCCCTCTCTGTCTCCTGTCTTGCATGGGTGGCCCTACTCCCTTCTCAGTTCTTTCCTGCCATCAACTTGCAAGCACAGTCTCCGCGGAAGAGCCATCACAGTGCTCACGCCTTTTTTGTCCTATAGCTGTTTTTCCTTCATTTTCTTCACAAAATCTTTTCCCTTTTTTTGTTTATGTCGAGAGTTAATCCATCCTCTTCTCCTCTTTTCCGGCACTGCCGCTGTTGGAAGAAGATTGCCTCCACAGACGAACACTCCAATCTTACTTAGAGAGGGCTCCTGCAGTAGGTACTCACATATAGGACTAAGCCACCAGGCGCTAGAACCACATGGAAAACTTTTAGCTAGCAGTGTCTGGTGGGGGACCACCCTCAACGTCACACTGACTGACGTCAGCTTGGCGCTTTATAGGGAGTGGTCCCCATGCCCGCCCTCCAGGTCTTTCCTGCCATCGAACTGTGCACATCTGACCTTGTGGAAGAACGCTGCTACTGTCGACACCAATTTTTGGATGAGTATACTCATTTAAGAATCTATTTATTTTACTGATTTTTGCTTTATTGTGTTATTCCGAATTGTTTGTGCATGTCGTCTCCAACACCTTCAGAATCACATAAGAACAAGTGTGACTCCTGTGGTACTCAGCTCCCTCACACGGATAGCCGTTCCCTCTGCCTTCTTTGCCTGGGCCCAGGCCATAAGGGTGAGGAGTGTGAGCACTGCCATAAGTTTAATTCAGCCACACGCAAACGCCGTCTGCAGTCCCTGGAAGCACATCTTTTAAAACAAAAGATGGCCAATACAGAGAAGGAGCTGAAGAAACTCAGGTAATCATCGTCCTCTCCGGAGGGCCACCACAAAAAGAAAAAGGACAAGGAGAGACTTCGGGACCGGGCAGGGTCCCCAGCATTCCCACAGCCTCCAGTCTGAGTCGCAGCCTTTAAGGTAATTTCCCCTCCAGGGGATCAGCCTTCGACGCCAATCTTGGTGGCTACCAAACAGTCGTTGCCCCCCCACCCAAAAAAAAATCTGGGCCAGGCATAGACTCAATGGGAGCCTCCAGGGATCAGGAGGCATCCACCTCCTCTAAGGCCTCAAAGATTCAGTGGCCTAGCGATACAAGTGGGACTGGTAAGTCGAGTTCTGGCTCTTCTGGTTCTCGCCTGGCTATAGCTGCTAAGTCGTCCACCGGCTTCTCCGACGTCAGTATTGAAGTTCTAGATCCTTCATCAGGCCCCAATAACAGGCCTGACGAAGAGGTGACAAACCAGCTGATGTCGAATACATGGCTGATGATGGGGGATTACTCCGACTTCTCCTTTACTGCCGATTGATACAGTACCTCCAGCTCCCCCATGGGGGACATGGAGGAAGGAGATTGCCCACCGTCAGGGGCTTTGCCACCCCCTACACCTGAGCCAGCGTCAGACCAGACAAAGGTTCCTCCAGGCCTCTCGGTCCCTCAAGGTCCACCATTGGTCGTGAAGCCTGGACCATCAGGACCCATGTTTTCGGATCCCCCCTCGGGACCCTATGCACCCCCGCCAGGACGTTGTCCGGATCCTCTGATCCCACTGTCAGGACCTACACCAGGCCCTTTGGCCCCTCCATCAGGTCCTATGCTGGGACTGTCTAGCCACCCTTTTGGGAAGCCGATGCCAGGCTATCCGACGCCACATTGCCCTATGCCAGGGTTCCTGATGCCACACTATCCGACGTCGGGTTTTCAGTCTCCAGGTTACCCTCCATTGGTTTTTAATTACCCTTACTACGGGTACCCGAGCTATGGATTCAATAATCCACCACAACCTCAAGTGGACTTACTGGTGGTTCTCAAATCATGGTGGGTGGAAGCCAAGTTGCAGCTCACGTTGGAGCTTGAGAAGCACCAACCACTGACGGCTCTTACGCCGCCCCCAAGGGCTCTTCCTCCAGAACCTTCCCAACCATCTAGCCCTAGGGCCCTGAAGTCGGACAGGTGACCGGAGTCTTTACCTAATCCACGGCCTTGGAAATTTTCCCGACCGTCTGATTTTTCGAGGCCAACTGACTTAGCTCTTCCCACCATTAATTCATCCAACGACAACCAGTCGTTGGACTCAGAAAGTGATCTGGTCCACTCCGGCTCCAGTTTTGACACCCCTATGCCGGAGGACCCCAAACCAAAAGAATCTCTCAAGTCCCCTCCTGAGGACCCTTCCTTCTTGGAGCTCCTCAAGAAGATCCAAGCGGCATACGATTGGTGTACGATTGCTCAGGATCTGCAGAGACAGAGATTGGCGACTCACTTGGATCTAGCAGATTCTTCTCCGACCCTCATTCCGCCTTGGATAGAGCCACATGAGGACGTGGTCACAACTGTCTGGAAACAGCCTTCCACATTGACCTGGTGGCCAGAAAAGCAGGCAGGCTTTACCAAACCCCAGAAGACGAGGACTACCTCAGCCTCCACCTGAAGGCTGATTTAGTGGTCATTAGTGTGGCCAATGATAGGTCCGCAAAACCTAAACACCTTAGTGCTTCCCTTCCTGATAAGGAGACTAAGGTTCTTGACCAGTATGGAAAGAAGATTCACTCGTCCTCCACTTTGGGAATCAGAGCCTTAAATTACATTGCCCATATGGGGGACTACCAGAAATCAGTCTTAGGTCAGAGTCCAAAGTGGACTCTCCAAGACTCGTCCCTGAAAGAGTAAATGGCAGATCTAGTCAGGTCAGCTAGATCTGCATGCAGACATATGTTATGAACCACCTGTGATGCAGTTGATGCTGCAGGTAGAGGCTCAGCATCAGCCATTAGCCTTATACGTATTGCATAGCTTAGGATCTCAGTCCTGGCACCAGATGTCGAGAGAGCCATACAGGATGTCCCATTTAGGGGGTAAGTCCTTTTCGGAGGAGATGTCTAGGACATCATTACTGACCTCCAGGATAAGGGCAAAGCCTTGTGCTCTGTACAATTTATGTACAAACCACCCCAGAAACCATTGTAGCCATTTTGGAGGCAGCAACGTCACCAACAAAGACCAAATCAGAACCGACGTCGGCTGGTAGAGCTCCCCCGGCCAAATCCCACATGGCCTCGGATGCCACAGCCTCCTCCATGCCCACCGCCTTCTGACTTCTTAATCCTCCCGCTTCCACTGGTCTGCACTCCAGAGGAGCCAGTAGGGGGAAGATTCTCCCATCCAGTGCACCCCTTCAGGTCGACACCCCGACGGCAAAACACAAAAAAAGACCATTACGGCGACATTCACTGTAATGGTCCTTTTTGGTGCTTCACTTCTGCCAGGCGGGTTCCGCCCCCACCCAGACCAACTCCAACCTGAGTTGAGAATCCTAAAGTGCGGGGGCATGGGGTGTGTGGGTACAACCTCTACAGAAAAACACTGGCCAATGGGCGTGCACAATACCAACCGCCGGTATTTGTGCTGTCACTGTGCGGAGATCAGCATTTTCACTGTCGACCTCCCTTGGTGCTTCCTCTCCTATCACCTACCAGAGTGGGAGAAAATAACAGTAGACTCATGGGTGCTACAAACGTGGCAAAAGGCCACACAATAAAATTCATAGAGAGACATCCAACAAATCCTCCAGGTCACTCATTCTACCCACCTCACCACATAACCCTTGGCAAGAGAGGAAATAAACTCCCTGCTGCAAAAAGCGGCAATAGAGCCAGTTCCCAAAAAACATCAATTAAAAGGCTACTACTTGCACTTTTTCCTGGTACCTAAGAAGACAGGCGACCTCAGACCCATTCTCAATCCGAGCTCACTGAACCTCTTTGTAGAGTACAAGAGGTTCAGAATGTTGTTTCTTCCGAGCCTACTTCCTCTATTACAGAAGGGTGAGTGGCTCTGCACTCTGGATATGCAGGATGCCTACCTACATATCCTGATTTGTCTGCCACACCGCAGATTCCTCCATTTTTGTTTTCAAGGGGAGCATTTTCAGTTCACAGCCCTCCCCTTTGGCCTTTCATCGACACCCAGGGTGTTCACCAAGTGCCTAGTGGTGGTGGCATCCTTTTTACACTCAAAGGGAGTCCAAGTATTCCCATATCTGGACGATTGGCTGATTTCAGCACCATCGAGAGTTGCCTTAGCTAGTTCTTTGGACCTTACCCTGGTCATTTTTCAGTGGGTGGGCATCACAGTCAATAATGCCAAATCCCACCTTGCTCCTACCCAACAGCTCCAATTTATCAGAGCAGTGTTGGGCACAGTCCAGGACAAGGCATTCCTACCGCAGGACAGGATGGCAACATTACAGCAACAGGCACACCTGGTAACATTGCAGAGGAGGACACCAGCCAGGTCAATCCTTCGGCTGCTTGGGGCTCATGGCTGCAGCCATCCCTTCAGTCCCCTTAGCCAGACTACACATAAGAGTCTCTCAGTGGGCCCTCAGGGACCAGCGATCAGACAATCTGAACCACATGATCCTGGTCTCAGACCCGACTGCCCAGAACCTTTTGTGGTGGCAAAACCAGGACAAGCTCTCCAGGGGCATTCCATTCCTTTGACAATCCCTCCCAAACCCTGACGACGGATGCCTCAGGCCTGGGATGGGGAGCGCACCTGAGAACCCACAGGACACACGGTCCTTGGCCCCACAACGAATTGTCCCTTCATATCAATGTACTCGAGATGAAGGCAGTGTTGAATGCCCTGAAGGCTTTCCAACACCTCATCCAACCAGGTCATCTCATGATCCAGACAGATAACATGTGCGTAGTCTGGCACATGAACAAACGTGGCAGAACCTGATCTTATCCCCTTTTGTCAGGAAGCGATGAGAGTGTGGTACTGGGCAGCCAACCACAGCCTTCATTTGACAGCAGTCCACGTGCTAGGCATCCAAAATGTCCTGGCAGATGCACTCAGCCGCACATAAGCCAGGGCACATAAATGGGAGCTCAGACAGTCGGTGGCAGATGACATCTTCAGATGGTGGGGAACGCTGCAAATAGACCTGTTCACCTCCCCACTCAATGCAAAACTACCAACCTTCTGCTCGCTCGCTCCAGGATGTGGTGTTTTCTGTCTCTGTGCTGGAGGAGGAGAAGGTTCATATACACCTCTCCTCCACTTCCATTGATTCAGAGAGTGCTAAACTCCAGGTAGAAGGAGCACAAATGATTCTCATTGCTCCCTTCTGGTCAAGACAAATATGGTTCTCTCTACTGCAGCTACTGTCAGTGGAACCTCCATTTCCACTACCAATCTCTCAAGATCTCTTGACACAGGAACAGGGGACCCTGGTACATCCAGGTCTCAAGTCCCTTCATCTGCATGCATTAAAACCACCAGTACAGAGCCCTGCTTCACCCTGGGACTTGAATTTCATACTAGAGAAACTCACTCTTGCCTTCTTTCGAGCCGGGAGCAAGTTCTGACATGCGCTATCTTTCCTGGAAAGCGATTTTTCTAGTAGCCATCACTTCAGCTTGAAGGATTTCCAAGCTTCAGGCCCTAATGTGTAAGGTACCTTACTTGATTTTTCACAGAGACTGGGTGACTGTATGAACCAATCCAAAGTTCTTACCTAAGGTGATGTGAGAATGCACCTTGAATCGGTCAGTTGACTTACCAGTGTACACCCCGGAGCACTCCAAACGGGGTGAAGCACTTCAGCACACACTGGATGCACACAGAATTCTTCGATACTACAAGAACAGGACAAAACCTGTCTGTAAAACTGACTAGTTGTTTGTTTCCTTTGCACCCAAAAGAGAGGGTGTCGCTGTTTCAAAACAGTGTTTGTCGAAATGGTTAGCAAACTGCATAACCTTCTGTTACAAGAAGTACAACAAACCCCTTCTGGCACAGGTCAAAGGACATTCCACCAGAGGCATGGCTGCTTCTGCTGCTTGCTTCAGGAATGTTTCAGCCGCAGACATTTGCACAGCTGCAACTTGGAGTTATAGAAACATAGACTTTGACGGCAGATAAGGACCGCTAGGCCCATCTAGTCTGCCCATTTCCCTACCTACAGGATAGGCCGCAGATCCTAGTTAACCAACAGCCTATTTCTTCCTACCTCCCACAAGAATTGCCTTATGTCTGTCCCATGCATTCTTGAATTCTCCCACAGTTTTAGACCCATAACCTCCTCAGGAAGGCTGTTCCATGCATCCACTACCTCTCTGTGAAATAATACTTCCTCCATTGCCCTGAACCGCTCCTTCTGTCTTTAAATTGTGTCCCTTGTTCTTGCAAGTCTCTTTTTCTGAAAGATGCTACCCTCTTGGACTTTGTTGATTCCACTGAGGTACTTAAAAGTTTCTATCATGTCCCCTCTCCCTTCTTTCCTCAAGGGTATACATATTAAGCTCCTTTAGTCTCTCCTCATCGGCTTCTCTTGCAGACCCTGCACCATTTTAGTTGCCCTCCTCTGGACTACCTCTATCCTGTCTATGTCCTTATGGAGATGGGGTCTCCAGAACTGGACACAGTACTCAGATGAGGTCTCACCAACTGTCCGTACAGAGGGATAACAACTTCCTGTTTTCTGCTGCTGATGCCTCTCCCTATACATCCCAGTATACCCCCAGCCCTCCCTACTGCCTTCTCACATTGCTTGCTAACCTTAAGGTCATCTGATACGATTACCCCCAGGTCCCTTTCCTTTTTTGTTGTTGTTACTACCTCCCCACCCATTGTGTATTCTTCCCCTGGGTTCTTGTTTCCCAGGTGCATTATTTTGCACTTCTTTGCATTGAATCCTAGCTGCCATACTTCTGACCATTCCTCCAACCTCGCCAAGTCCCTTTTCATCCTTTCCACACCTCCTTGTGTATCAACCCTGTTGCAGATCTTTGTGTCATCTGCAAAAAGGCATACTTTTCCTTCCAGTCCCTCTGCAATGTCACTGATGAAGACATTAAAAAGGACTGGACCAATACTGAACCCTCATGGTACCCTACTAGTAACCCCCTTCTTCAGAGTGGACTCCATTTACAATTACCTCTGTGTCCTGTTGTCCAGCCAATGTTTTATTTAGGCTACCACCCTGGGACCCACTCCCAGGCTGGTTAATTTGACTAGTAATCTTTTTGTGGGACTGTGTCAAATGCCTTGCTAAAGTCTAGGTAGGCCATGTCCACAGCCCCTCCTGGTCTACTACTTTGGTCTCCCAGTCAAAGAAATCTATTAGATTCATCTGACATGACCTTCCCGCTGTGAACCCATGCTGCCTTGGGTCCTGTGCTCCACTGGCTTCTAGGTACTCAACTCTTCTTTCCTTCAGAAGTGACTCATCACTTTCCTTACCACAGAGGCTCAGACTGACAGGTCTGTAGTTTCCTGCCTCTGTCTTGGTCCCACTTTGTGAAGGGGAATCACATCCTTTCCTCCAGTCCTCGGATACCACACCATCCTCCCATGATTTATTAAAAGAGTAGCCAGTGGTTTCACTAGTTCCTCCTTAATTCTTTTAGAATTCTGGGGTGAATTCCATCAGGACCCATTGCTTTGTCCACCTTCAGTTTTAGGAGTTCTTGCAGAACCCTTTCTTCTGTGAAAGGACTGAATCAACCCCCTATCAAGAGTGCTTCTGTTAATTGATTAGGCACTTCCCCTCCTCTTTGGAATACTGAGCAGAAATATTCATTCAGTATTCCTGCTTTTCACTGTCCCCTCTGCCCACCCACTGCTCATTCTATTCAGCCTCACTATCCCTCCCTTTGTCTTTCTACGCTCGCTGATGTACCTATAAAGGTTTTATCCCCCTTCTTAACTGAGTTGGCTATCTTTTCCTCAGTCTGGGCCTTTGCTATTCTGACTTCCCTCCCTGCTTCCTTCTGCCTTAACTGGTACAGCTCTCTGTCCTGCTCCTTCTGTGTTTCCTTATACTTCCAGAATGCTATCTTTTTCTTCCTGACTTTCACAGCCACCTCTTTTGAGAACCATAGTGGCTTTTTCTTCTTTTTTGATTTGTTTATTTGCTTACACAAAGGCTTGTTGCTCTCGTGGATGGCAGTTTTGATAATTCCCCATTGTTGCTCCACACCTCCTTCTAGCCTGTTTGCTAGTGCTTTTCTGAGGCACTCTCCCATCTTGCCAAAGTCAGCCCTCCTAAAGTCCAGTACCCTCACTTTGTATGGCTTGACTTGTAGCTGAGTTTAACGTGAACCACACTGTTTGATGGTCACTTGTCCCCAGATGGCAACCCACTTCTAGATCTGAGATCGTCTCACTGCCCCCATTTGAGAGTACGAGGTCTAAGATTGCTCCCTCACGAGAGGGTTCCGAAACTAGCTGTCTAATGCCTGCCACCTGTAGGGCATCAAGAATGGCCCTGCTCTTGGATGTGGCTGCAGCAAATGTGCTCCAGTTAACATCTGGCATATTCAGGTCTCCCATCAACAGCATCTCTCCTTTCTTTGCCATTCTAAGAATGCCTTCTATCATATCCTTGTCCATTCCTTCCCTCTGACATGGGGGTCTGTACACAACCCCTGTGCGGATTGTGGTGCCCTTTCCAGTCTCCAAGGTGACCCACAGTGCCTCCTCTCCTCCCTGTTTACTCTTTTGTTCAGTAGCTTTTATCCCTTCCTTTACATAGAGAATTACTCCTCCCCCACTTCTCCCCTGCCTGTCTCTCCTGTAGGTTATGTACCCTGGTATGTTAACATCCCAGTCATGGTTCTCTGTGTACCATGTTTCTGTGACTGCTACAATATCCAGGCATCCCTCTTCCATCAAGGCCACCAGCTCAGGGAGCTTGTTGCCCAGACTACGGGCATTGGTACTCATTACCCTCCATTTCCTGATGGCCTTACTCCCTTTTGCCCCATCCCTGTCCTTCTTGCCTTTGTCACTTTCTCCATTTACCCCTGCCCTTCTCCCTATCGACACCTCTATATTGGTGTTTGCCGCACTTACTACCGTGATTATTTGGGGGACTAGGATTTTCCTGCTCCTTTCCAGTGCCTCCCCCCTTGGCTAGTTTAAAAGCTCGCCAATGAAGCATTTAAACCTATCACCTAGGATCCTGGTTCCCTTCCGGACAGATGCAGCCCATCATGCCAGTATAGGCTTGCTTCACTCCAGGTGGACCCCCAGTCCCCAATGAAGCCAAATCCCTGAGCTCCACACCAGTTTTCAACCACTGATTGAATCCCATGGTGCAGGAACACCCTAGCCTCCTATGCCATCAGATGGGTAGACCTCCAAGAAGGTTACCGTGTGTGCTACTTGACTAAGGCCCCTCCCCAATTTCACAAACTCTTCCTGCACTTCTCTAATCCTTTCTTAGCCAGGTCATTTGTCCCTAGTGGACAATGACATCCAGCTCCCTCCCCTGTGCAGCTGCTCGCAATCCTGAGGATTCGCCTCCTGTCCCTCCAAGCCATGGTGCCAGGCAGGCACCTCTCCATCTCCCTTCCTCCCCAGTTCTACCTTCCTAATGGAGTCCCCACCAGGAGTTGTTTCCTTCCCCTGCAGGGTCCCCTGCCACCCTCCTGTGGGTCTCCTTTGTGGAGGTTCCCAGCATCCTCCTTGGTCTCCACTGCAGGTGCTTCCGTAGAGGAACCACACTTTGCCAGAATGGCATAGTAATTGTGGAGAGGTACAACTGGAGGGATGCGCCTCTGTTCCACCACCCTCACCCTCCCTGAGCCCACTGTTGTCCAACCGCTCCTCTTTCTTGGCAACCTCTGAGGCAACGGCAGTGGCACTGGTGGTCTCTGGATGGAAGAGGAGGTCCCACAAATCCTGGCCAACTCAGCCTGGAGATGAGCAACCTCCTCCCTCAGCCCAGAGAGGTGCCTGCAGATGGGACAACACCGCATCCTCCAGAACATCTCCCGAAGACTGCTGCTCCACAGCCACTGCACTGCACCACTCCAATCATGTCTTATTTCTGGCCCCTTAACTGTTTGCAATCCTTACTCTTCCCTCTGTTTTTTTTTTCTCTCACTCCTTGCTTTCTGCCTGTGTGCCCTTTAAGCTCCTGACTGTCCTGTTCTGAGACAAGAATATCCTATATTTCTCAGTAGACCACTTACTTGCTCAGAGGCAGACCTCCAGCAGCTAGAGGGGGCCAGAGAGCTACTCTTGCCCTTCTAGGTTCTGTCCATACCTTTACCAAACATTACAGTTAGGACATTGCTTCAAGGCGCAGAACGGACTTTGGCCTTGCTGTTCTACAGGGACTCTTAACATGAGTACCCAGTTCATTCCGGCAAACCCGTTCCTACCTCCCATGTCTCAGACTTGTCTCAGGTCACTGCTTGGGACTCAGTCCTATATGTGAGTACATACTTGTGACAGGGTAGAATAGGAGGACCCTGTACCATTTGTTATGGAGAAAGTGTTTAAATGCAAGGATCTTTCCTTTCTAGGGACATGGATATGTTGTTCATCCACACTGTCTGGCAGGTTCCTTGCCACTTTAAATCTTTCCGGAAGGTCTTCAAGCTGGCTCCTCCCACCCATTCGGGTGGTAAAACTCTCGGCTCTGCCCCATGACGCCAGATCTTCCTTACCGCTTGAAGCTCAGGTTCCTCCTAACGCCTGTGTGATAGACTGATCCTAACTCTTCGGTTGGTCCGAAACTCGCTTTAAAATTTTCAAGACTTCCGGTCTTCCTTTTCCTCGGGCTGCAATGGACAAATCGACCTGGTTTTCGCGGTGCTCCTGCGGGCAGAAGATGTCCAGAACGGATCCGGCACTCCACGTGCTCACTGCCTCGCCTAGAACATGACCCGCAGGCCTCGTGAGTCATACTGTCTGCTCGCCAACGCCTTGGAGGACCGTGTGCCCAGTTGAAGCTTGGGCGCCGAGAAGCGCTTATCCGCCGTAAAGTTGAAAGAGGCCTGTTGGGCTGTTACTATGGGGTTACTGCTGAGCAGCTCGAGCAGATGATCGCCTCGAGGAGGAGTATGCCCAGGCCGCATCTTCCTCCTCCTGGTCGCTGCATTTATCCCGCTCTCTTTGGGCACCTCGTATTCTGCTTCGCTCAAGGAGCTTTGCCAATCCCTTTCCACGAAGGGAGAGTGGCCATCGGACATTCCTCTTGGTCCAAAAAGAAGGATTCTAAGGTAAGTCCCATTGTCGACGTTTGGGAGCGGAGAGGTCCCTCCCCGACAGCTGACTGTCGACTTCAGTCGAGGTTAGTGCTAAGGTCGCTGGCTTCAGGCTGCCCCTGGCCAGGTCAGCTGGCCGAGACACTTGTCGATGCGGGTCGAGATTTTCTCGATTCCATCGGACGGGTTGTCGACTGGTGAAGCTGACAACCCTTCTTCGCCGGTTCCTCCGGTGGAGTCCAGGATTCTGCCTGCGCCCGTGCAGCAGTCCCTCGGTAAGTGTCCGAGCCGGAAGATGCGGTGTCCCCACTCCTTCCCAGGCCCGCCCTCAGAAACACAGAGGATCTCGGTCTCGGACTTCTTCTCGGTTCAGCCGATCCCGCCGACATCAGTGGTCTTGGTCTCGGCACCGAGGTAAGCGGCGACGTCGCTCGTCCTCATCTTCCTCCTCGGAAGAGGAGAGGCTTCGGCGCAAATTGCGTCGATGCTAAGAAGACCTGATGTGGCAGCAGTTACTTTTATCTGGGAGCAAGTCGACACCGACGCCTTCCCCGGCCATCAAGTAGGTGTCACCCGAACGGCCAAAACAACCTCTCGCTGCAGTCGAGATGCCCAAGCCTGGACCGGTTGTTCAGCCAAAACCTGCTGCCCCACCGATTGTGGTGGAACCTCCACCTCCACAACCGAAATCGGGGGTGCCGATCAAGGACTCTCGGTCGGGTCAAGGCCTGCCCCACAGGTTGTCGGTCACCCTCACTCCCACCATCCTCGGCAGGTGGGGTGGCTCAGGCCCTAGAGCAGCTCTTGCAGACTCCTCGGAGTCCGATGACTTCTCCCTGTTCTCCAGGCAAGTTGACCTGGAGTCCTCCGGGGCCAGTCATTGGACCGAAGCCCATCGCCCTTATGGGTCTGCTTCGCTCATCTCGGAGTCCACTGGGATGCAGCTCGAGCCTGTATCCAATGGGCCAAGTATCCCCTGACAGAGATACTGGACCAAGGGATTCACCCACGTAGGTTTTTAGGTGGCTGAGGCCATTGGTAGGCCCAGCCTGAGCCTGGCAGCGGCCTGCTTCCTGTCCTGCGCCTGGCCAGGATGGCCAGGAAGTAGCGTCCCCACCGGCTCTTGCCCGGTTTCGGAGCACCCTCTGCTGAGGGGTTGGTCACCGACAGCGCCTTCTATCGCTTGGGAATGCTAGGACGGATGAGCCCCCTGACAACCCAAAAAGCTGGACTACACCGGGCACAAGGTGTATGCTGCATCCTCCCTTGGCCTCCGCCAGACCAGCTTGGCCGTGCTGATGGCACACTTCTCCCACGCCCTCATGGGCTCCCTGGATGAGGTTGTTCCTCATCTCCCGGCTGACCTGCAGACCACGGTCTAGCAGGTTCGGGACCAGGGTAGGGCGGTGGCGAAGCAGCAGCTCCAAACAGCTCTGGACATAGGGGACTCCTGTGCCAGATCGGTTGTGGCCGCGGTGGCCATGCGCCGCAGAGCATGGCTAGGATATCCACCTTCACAGTGGATACCCAGCACAAGTTGGCGGGCGTCCCTTTCTTGGGGACCGACCTCTTCGGCCCTGGAGTGGAAGGTCACTTCCAGCGGATCGAGAAGTCCAATGCCACTCTGGACTCGGTCACCTCCGCCCAGAAGGACAAAAGCTGCCGACAGCAGCAGCACAAGCCCTTTCGTCCTTCTGCGCCTTCGGCACATCCAGCCCAACAGCACCAGCACCAGGGCCAGCAGGCTCGCGATTGGCATCCTAAACCCAAGCTCATGGCTTCCTCTAGTAGGAAGCAGGGAGGTAAAGGCCAGGAGGTCCCTCGGCCAGTCCCTCCTCCAAGCCTGCCCAGTGACGGGTTGAGGGGTGTCTCCCCCAGCCTTGTCACTCCTCCCTGGGTTCCCCCCATGGGGGGATGGCTCCGCCACTTCCTTTCCGCCTGGTCCACTATCACCATGGACCGCTGGGTGTTGGAGCTGGTAGGAAAAGGCCTGCCTCTGGAGTTCGAGAAGGCTCCACCCTTTCGAGCCGTCGCCCCACGGGGGGGCCACGGAGTCCGCAGCCTCACTGGCGGCCCGCTGAGCCGACATTGCCCTGCTCCTCGAAAAAGAGGTGATCAGGAAGGTGGCAGATCCTCCTCCAGACCCGGGGTTTGTGTCCAGGTATTTCCTGGTCCCAAAACGGACAGATGGCTGGCGCACCATTCTCGACCTGCACGACCTGAACAGGTTCCTAAGATCTCGGACCTTCAAGATGGTCACTCTGGCTCAGATAATCCCATCCTTGGAACGAGGCATGTGGTTCTGTTCCCTGGACCTCCAGGACGCGTTCTTTCATGTCCCAATCCATCCGTCTCTCCAGAGGTTCCTCCGCTTCAGAGCAGAGGGATCCCTTTACGAGTTCCGGGCCATGCCCTTTGGCCTCTCCCTAGCGCCCAGGGTCTTCACCAAATGTGCATGGCAGTGGTGACAGCATTCCCATGCGGGCGTCAAGGGTCCGGTGGTGTACCCTACCTGGACGACTGGCTGATTGCAGCCCTTTCCAGAGTGGAGGTGGATCGGTCCAGAGATCTGGCCCTCCAGGTTTGCTCTCAGATTGGCCTCCTCATCAATGAGGCCAAGTTGGAACTCGTGCCAAAGCAGGTGATACATTTCACTGGGGCAGAGCTCGACTCTCTTCGAGCCAGAGCACAGCTCCCGGCAGACAGGGCCGAGGTTCTTTCCTCCTTTGCCCAATCATTTCAGATTGGGCAGCTGCGCCCTGCCCGGGACTTCCTGCGCCTCCTGGGCGCCATGGCGGCCTGCACCAGCGTGGTCCGTTGGGCCCACTGGCACATGCGTCCCCTTCAATGGGGACTGGCCAGCCATTGGTCACAGCACTTCGATCCATTGGATCAGCTAGTGACAGTGACCCAGGGGATGTGGAACGCTCTCCAGTGGTGGACCATTCTGGCACATCTGCAGGAGGGTATCCCGTTTGTCCGCCCTGAGCCAATGGTCTCTCTATTGACCGATGCCTCTCTGATGGGTTGGGGTGCCCATCTGGGGGAGCACAGAGTGCACGGCCTCTGGTCCCCTCGGGAGTCCCGATGCCACATCAACCTGCTGAAGCTTCGAGTGGTTCGTCTAGCCCTCACCGCCTTCGCTCTGGTTCTACTGGGTCAAGTGGTTCAGGTCCAGACAGACAATACCATGACCATGTACTGCCTAAACCGCCAGGACGGGATGCGCTCCATGCCTTCTCCGCATTTGGTCTCTTATGCGCAGCCTGGAGGCGGATCTCCTCGCCATTCACGTGGCAGGAGCCTCCAACTCCCTGGCCAATGCCCTAAGCCGGATAGGGGCTGCATCTCACGAGTGGTCTCTCCTACTGGAGGTAGTACAAGATCTCTTCTCCCACTGGGGCACGCCTCAGGTGGACCTGTTTGCCTCCAGGAGAATGCGGCTGAGACTGTTTCATGCCCGCCCAGCAGGACTCGCTGCAGGAGGATGCCTTCTGGAGGCACGTGTGACCCTGGGCCTCTTCTACTTTTCCGCCCACTTTCCTGATCCACAGGGTGCTTCAAGGCGAGGAGGGACAAGGCAGGTAATTCTGGTAGCCCCAGACTGGCCCTGCCAGTTCTGGTATCCAGATCTCCTCAGTCTCAGCTCCAGGCTCCTGAGGCGGCTTCCAACCTGCCCGGACCTGATCTCTGTCAATCAGGGGAAGGTATTCCATCTGGACCTTCAATCCCTGCACCTGACGGCCTGGTTCCTGAACGGCTAGAGTTCCAGGCCTTGGGTCTTTCAGAAGAGGTCCTCAATATCATTGAGGCGTCCCGTAAGGAGTCAACCAGAAAATGCTACGCCTTCAGATGGAAGAGATTCTCCATTTGGTGTCAGGACAAGGGCCTGGACCCTTCCTCCTGTTCCTTGGCAAGCATACTGGACTACCTGTGGTCCCTTTGTCAGCTAGGGCTTCGGTCGACGACCCCTAAGGTGCACCTGGCAGCCACCTCTGCTTACTGGGCGCGGGCCGGGAAGCATTCAGTGGCGCTTTTTCAAAGGCCTTGATCACATATCCCCACCGGTGCGAGAACCTCCACTTCCATGGGATCTACTGCTGATATTGGCTAAGCTCATGGGCAAGCCATTCGAACCGATGCAGAGGTGTGATATCTCTCACCTGTCATGGAAGACCGCCTTCTTGGTGGCTATCATGTCAGCCAGAAGGATGGGAGAGCTCCAGGTGCTTTCCATAGAGTCTCCTTATCTGGTCTTCCACAGGGACAGAGTTGTCCTGCGCCCCCACCCGAAATTCCTTCCGAAGGTGGTGTCGGAGTTTCACCTTAACCAGGTGTTGACTCTGCCGGTGTTCTACCCCAATCACACCTCGGAGACCGAATATAGGCTCCATACTTTGGACCCTAGAAGAGCGCTCGCTTATTACAAGGAGTGGACGGCTGAAGTTCGGGGAGAGGTTCGCCAGCTGTTTGACAACTACACTGAAGCCGCACCTGGCAGACCTGCAGCCAAGTGGACGATAGGCAGGTGGGTCACCTGCTGCATAGATCTCTGCTATAGGTTGGCTGGCATGGAGCCTCCCAGAGGGATAAGAGCTCATTCTACCCGCCATACCGCTGCATCGGTGGCTGCTTCCAGGGATGTCCCTATCCAGGAAATCTGCAGGGCTGCTACTTGGAAGTCAGCACACCTTCATCATCCACTACCACATCGACCTTGAGTCACGCCGGATGTTGGTTTGGGGACCCGGTTCTCCAGTCTCTATTTCCCAAGTAGGTGTGCTTGCCTCCTCCTCCCGGAGAACTGCTAGGAGTCTGCCAGACAGTGTGGATGAACAACATATCCATGTCCCTAGAAATACAGGATCTTCCTTGTCAATCTTCACCATTCATTACTGCTTGTTGCTTGGCGCTGCATCGCCACGCGGGAGTTTTTTTTGTTTTTTAGAGTCGGCTCCACGGCACCGCCTCGAGGACGACGATCACGACATGCGCGAGGGGCGCGCCGTTAGGTGCCGAGACTCCTCCTCCATCTCAGTTCTGTTTCTCCGCACACGAGGCTGCACCTGCTGCCGGTAGCGATAGTTTCTCGGTTTTTCCACAGCTGAAGACCTCGCTTTCTCAGACCATCCACCGAACCGTGATACCGTAAGACCATTCCTTTTTATTTCTATACTGCGGCTTCGAGTGCTTTACTACTTTTTTTCTTTGTTTAGTTCGCATCATGTCCGGTTCGGGAGCAAGGCGTAAGTCAAAGGCGGGCCGCGCCTCTATGCGTCGGTGCTCCTGTGGCCGGCATTTTTCCGTTTCGGACCGACATGATGTCTGTCTCCGTTGCCTGGAACCCAACCACGACATGGACGCGTGCGACGCTTGTTTCTCCATGGACCGTCGTGTCCTCGAAGTCTGCGCGTTCAAGCTCGGCAAGGCCCCACCGACCTTCGGGGGAAGGCGTCTCTCCAGGGATTCCCAGGTAAGGTCTCTAGGCCCTTCCCCTCGGTCCCTCCGGCCTATACGGGTCCGGTGGAGGAGGAAGCTTCCTCCTCTTCTCTTGCCGAAGAGGAAGCTTCTCGTGGTGTCAGGGGAACGCTGGGCAACTCCTCCGGGCCGCGACGGACACACCAGCCAGCAGTCACCCTCGAGATGCAGGCTCCCAGTGTCGAGGCTCACGATTTCTGGGCCTGCACCGTGGACCTGACGCTGCCCTCCGGCGCCATTTTGATCCCGGCACTGCTTGGCGCCAGTGATCGAGGCGGTGCCACCTTGGCCTTCGGTGCCGCCAGCGCGCCTGCTGGCCTGCCTGTGCTCCCGGCGGCGCCAGGTTGGGTTCCGACACTGGGAGTGGCGCCGTGGGCCTATCTGGTGCGGCAGGAGAGCCAGGACCGGGCCTGGCTGTCGCGAGTGGGCGGGGGTCATCCGGCGCCGTCCCTGGCGCCATTGCTCCGGGGATCCCTGGCGTTGCCAGCATTGAGGTTCTGCTGGTCTGGCCCTCTTCGGAGGCCGATGACACAGATGTGGACTCATCCTGGCACTTGACTCTTCGGGGTCAGGGTCCCCGGTGGCACAGGGTGCTAGGTGGTGCAGCGGGCCCCTTCCACTGTCCCCACTCCCGTCCTCCCCTGAGGGTCCTTGGGTTAGGGGTGGCCCTGGGTCCCAGGGGGGTGATGTGGTGGGGACTGAGGAGGAGGCGGCTCCCCCTCCTAGGGGGCCTGTGACAGCTGCCCTCCCGGGTGCTGTTGCCTCCTCTCGGGTTGGGGGAATGCTGCAGTCGAGGAGGAGGGCTCTCTCGGAGTCCGAGGGGTCGAGGGGCAGGGGCCGGGTGCCCCGGTCTCTGCCGGCCACCCCTCGTGGGGTGGCTAGGAGCCGTAGCGCCGAACCCCGCCCCTTCCTCTTGGGACCGGGTTCCCTCTGGTGTTGCTGTGGACTGCCCTTCTGACCCATGCAGTCCCGGTTCGCTCACAGGGAGGTTCCCCAGGCTCTTCCAGGCATCGCATCCTCAGGGTCTCGCCTATGGCCTGGTTTGTTGTCCGGGATCCCGCCAGCTCGGGCTCCCAGAGGTCAGTTGCCTCTTCATAGGTGCCCTTCTCCAGTACCTCTGCATCCACCCCCCGCTCTTCCAGGCCATGTCGGTCCTACGGGTCCGTTATCCTGGGAGCAGTTCAGAGGTTCTGCGGTTGCCTTCCCCTCGTACATTAAATACATGCATGAGCGGATCTTCCGACTCTCCCCACCGCTGCAGGAATCTTCTGGACATTCGAGTTCTCCATCATCCTCGTCTTCCTCCTCTGAGGGAGAGGAACCCCTTGCTCATCTTTCTTCTGACGCTGATTTCACTGAAAATCAGCGATTCCTCTCGAGGATGGTGAGGGATCTTCGAATCTCTTACGTTAGGCGAGACAATACTGAACGGGAGATGCGTGAATTCCTTGGAGAATTAGTGCCCAGCACCTGGTGGTACCTTCCTGGCCTGTCCTCCAGGAGGCGCCTATCCGTTCCTGGCAGTCGCCAGCCCTTTCTCCAGCCCCGGCAGACTGTCGTTGAAGGTATTGTGCCCCTCGGAATCCCTGGTACCCTTCCCAACCCGCCCTCGGTTTGGTGTACCTAGAGACTCTTCCGTCATCACCGCCGCCTGGCGACGCACCACCAGATTCGGATTCACTACAATTGACCGTGGGGGCTAAGAGTGTTCTCTTCTTCTCGTGCGGTGGCTTGCATTGCATCACATCAGGCTCACCACGCTGCCTACAGTCGGCATCTGTGGTCGATGCTCTCCCAGCTCCTAGCATCAATGCCTGATACGGAGCAAACCAGACAGGCTATTGCCCTCTCCGCTATAGGCCTGGAGCTGGCAACACACCAAGCAAGGGCATCTTATGACGCCAATGAGGTGGCTTCCAGGCTTGCGGGGACAGTGATCTGCATTAGGCGGACGGCATGGCTCCGTCTATCAAGGTTGTCACCCCTGGCCCGGTGTAGGGTGATGTGCTCCGCTTTCCGGGGGACCCGTCTTTTTTCCTCCAGAGCTAGGAGACTTTTGCAGGGGCTTTCTCCTCCCTCCCCTGCCCTGGGGGCACCTCCTAGCTCTTCTCCCACTTAGGCTTCTCTTGTGTTAGCCAGGGTCTTCCCTTCTGTTCCTCACCAACAGGAGGCTGGGGTCTTGTTCCTCAGTGTTCTACCCCTTTTTCAAGGGAGAGGGCTTGGTATTACTCAAGCAGTAATGAATGGTGAAGATTGACAGGGAAGATATGAAAATTACGATTCTACCGTAATTCTTGATCTTCTTGTATCTTCACTATTCATTACTGATACCCACCCACCTTCCCTCAGTGGCCTCCTTCTGTGACGTCCTTCCCTCCTTGCCTCTCTCTCCCCTTGGCCTTTATGCCAAAAAAAAATCTGTTTTTTCCCCATTCTTGTGAATGGATTCTCTTTTTTCCTCAAGGTAGAGAGGAACGAGTACGGTTGCAAATTTCTTTAATTCTGAGGGAACTCTTTCTGACTGCCCTATGGTGCGATTCCTTACCTTCTTCAGGTCATGTAGTTTCACAGCCTGGTGGCCACGCCCTGTCTTGGCCTCCTCAAAGTTTGGAATCCCCCTGGCAGGCATTATTTTTCAAAGCTTTTCCAGCTGCTGACTGAACTTGTCAGCTTCAAGCCTCTGTCTGCCTTGTCCTAGCAAGTCTGATTGAGTTCCTCTCTATTTTTCTTACAAACTGCCTTCGAGAAGGCATAGTTTTTCCCATACTCTTCTGTGGTAGCACTTAACAAGGTGCTAAGGAACTTAGTCCTCTTCCTGGATGGGCGCTTCCGAACAGGTTCTGCTCGGACAGCCCAGGAGCCCTCAACTAGGATGAAGGGACTTGGCATGTTGAGAGTTCAGAGAGTCTGCCCTCTTGGGTCTGTTCAGGAGGTTCGGTGGAACCTCTCCTCAGTCCTAGCAACTGGGATTCTTGTTCCTTATTAGTTTCGAGCCTATAAGCCTCTCAACCAACAATGCTCGATGGGCACTGTTCTCCTTCTCAACATGCCTCTTTCTTTCTTTCTTCTTCTTCTTCTTCTTCTACTTCCTCTCCCTCTCCCTCTCTCTGTTCCTCCCCTAGAGCCGCCCCGGAAAGGAGGCCCTGCGGTCCCTTAGGGTAGGAATTCTCTCTCCCCTCTGTTTATTCTCCATCGGCTTATTCCTTTTTCAGTTTATTTCCTTTCCTTTTTTTCTATCCCTCGGCTCTCTTGCCTCACTTTCTTTTTTTTTTTTTTACACTTTATTTTCGTCTCTCAGGCTAACAGAACTGAGATGGAGGAGGGAGTCTGCGGCTACAGTCGCCTCAGCTGTAACGCCGGCACGTCATTCAGGCTGCTGTTGGTCACCTAAAAAAAAAAAAAAAAAAAAAAAAACTCCCATAGTGGGTGCGTGCCTCCGGCTTAACCCAAGCAGTAATGAATGGTGAAGATACAAGAGAAGATCAAGAATTACGGTAGGTACGTAATTTTCATTTACTCACCTGTACCAGGAGTTCTAGGAATGGTATATGTTGTTCATCCACACGACCCACCCGACCTCCCTGGCTTCGACGCACAACCTGGCTTCCAGCGGGCTAGATCTGGCATCATGGGGCGGAGCTGAGAGTTTTACCACCCGGGTGGGTGGGAGGAGCCTGCTTGAAGACCTTCCAGCAAGATTTAAAGTGGCAAGGAGCCTGCCAGACAGTGTAGATGAGCAACATATACCATTCCTAGAACTCCTGTTACAGGCGAGTAACCTGTATTTTCTGTCTTTTCTCTGGTTGCGCAGCCAAATTTTCCTGTGAGACTTTGGACTTGATCAGCCCGACAGGCTCGCAGTTATTTGCCTCTTACTGTCTCTCAGTTTTGTCTTGCTGTCTGTTTTTCTCCCTTGCATATCTAGATCTGCTGATATAAAAATATGTGCAAATCATTGTATGGAAATGTAACTGATATTGGGATTCCTTGTGTTTGGAAAGTATAAACCATTACTGTTGAAATGTATATAATTATAATTTGAGAAGACTGCAAAAAGCTGTTAGAAGCTAGAGGTTACTAGAGTTCAATTGTAAGCCTTTTGCAAAAGTTGTGCAAAAAGGGGCCTCAGCAGTCACACTGTATTCTAGCAGCTCCTGCCTGATATTTACAAAAACAGGATGCTTGCTAAGAATGGGGGTTGAAAGGCCTTATAAAGGAGCTAAGCTGCAACTGCTAATGGAGAAAAAAGGGACACAGAGACTGCAGGAAAACTGTTTTATTTTGCCTTTGAACATAATTATACTGAACGAGTTTAGTTTTATGTTGCTGCTACTGTAAATAAATATTTTTGATGAATTCTACAACTGCTCCTGGTTTCCCTGTGGTTCCTGACCTGTGCCTCGACAACACTACTACAAGAACCCTCTCGCAGTAAGATAGTACAGTTACATAAGTGCTTACTATAACAGTAGATCTTCGAGAGAGGCTCTTGCAGAAGGTACTGCTTTCCCTCCCACTTATCCCCTAGGTTTCTTCTGTTCTTTCTACTGTAATTGCTTTTAGCTCCAGGAGCCCACTCCTTCTCTCCTGTCGCACCTTTCTTGGTCTCCGGTCGGAGAACTGGAGAGCGGGCGTGGAGACCGCTCCCGATATAGCACTACGATGACGTCAGTAATGTGACATCGGGGGAAGGAGGTCCCCTGCCAGATACTGCTAGCTAGAAGTTTTTCTTGTGGTCCTAGCGCCTGGCACCTTAGTCTTATATGTGAGTACCTACTGCAAGAGCCTCTTCCGAAGATCTACTGTTACAGTAAGTTCTTACATAACTGTACTTTTGAGTCTGGTGACTTCTGCTAAGCCACGAAGTCTTGGATTGTGAGTTCTGCCAGAAGTCCAGTCAAACAGCCCTTAGGCAAAACAAGAAGGCTGTCAAGAAATTCCTCATGAAGCAGCAGGTAGCCAACTCCGGCCAAGGTTCCTCTGGGGCCCCAGCCACTTTGTTATCCACTGGGTCCACTAGCTCCCAGGCCCCCAAGGCCTGAGACAAGTACTCAGGGAAAAGTCACAAGACAGACCTGGATTGCGACCGGTTCCTCAAGCGGCCATCCCGTTCCTCATTGGCCTCTCCTTCAGGGGGCTCTACATTGACTACAGCTGTCCCAACGAAGAGGCCAGCTGTCCAGATCTCCATTCCTACCAGACCCATACCGCCAGCTTCTCCGCCCGAATCTCTGGGCTCCCAGCTGTCGACCTCCGGGTCGTCGGCCCCTCCTCCATCAACGACGGGCTCATCCATGACAGCCACTGCGTTGAGGCCTGCCCCTTCCTCTCCAAGGTCTACAGGCTCGTCAGCCTCTCAGGGTGGTGGGTTGCCGGCGTCTGTGCTGTCGTACCCCCCCCCCAGTTGATGACGACCGTGGACCTGAACAAGGTCTTATTTAAGTTCACTGATCTTCTGATCCAGCAGTTTAGTGCCTTCAATAGGCCGTAGTCGCCAGCTCCATCGATGCCCATTCGTCGCTCGAAGGAACCTTCCCACGGGACCCTGACAACTGCTCCAATGCCAGAACCAGATGAGTAGGTTGATGTCAAGGAGGAGTACCGTCCTGGCCTCATCCTCCCTGATGACATAGAGGAGGAAGAGGAAATCCTCCTTTCTGACAAGTCCACTGCCTCTTCAGTCAGTGAGGATTCGGTTAAGCATATTTCGAGGTCTCCCCCTGAGGATGCTACTGTCTACAGTGTCATGAAATGGCAGTCTGCCACTATGGGCTTCCAAACTGAGGAGGAGGAGGTCAACAGGAAGGACCTGGCTGACTACTTGGAGATCCCTGACTCTCCACCTAAAATTGTCCCTCCAATGCTGCCAGCCCTAAAAAATGCCACTACAATATCCTAGCACAGGTCAGACATGCTGCCAGCTATGCCACGCAATGCAGACAGATTGTATAATGCCCCCCAGGGCCTTTCTTACTTTGTGACCCAGGCTGAAACTGACTTGGTTGTCATTAAGGTAGCCCATGACAAGTCTGAGGTGCCCAAGCACCTTAGTTCCCTTCTCACAGACAAGGAATCCTGCAGGATTAACCTCGGGGGTAAGAGGGTTTATGCCTTCTCTACCCTGGGTCTGAGGATTGTAAACTATCTTTCACATACCTGGGAGTCAGAGAGCTGGGTGGGGGAGAAGGATCAAGCATCCTGGGGACTGCTGTCCTCCGGGGGCAGGGAGGGGAAGAGTGTCCGGCACTTTATGGACTCCTGGTGGAGGTTGGGGGTACCGCTGCAACCGGTGCCAGAGTGTTAGGGAGGTGGGGTGGACATCCCCACCCTTGGGGTAGCAAGCAGCAAAAAAAAAAAAAGCTCCCACCCAGCATAACAACACGCTGTGCCGTCCACTGCCTCTGACGATGCGGGGGGGGTGCTCTGCTCCTGTGGCCCTGACCTGTGGGTAATCTGGGGCTTGACTACGATGTCCATTGGAAGGGGGAGTCCCCCCCCCCCCAGCATCCCCGCCCAGGGGGGCAAGTCTGGACATGGGTGTGGTGGGCAGGACAGATCCGAAGACAAGGGGGGTACAGACCTAAAAAAAAAAAAAAAAAAAAAGCAAACATCTTCTGAGGGCCTTCTGTGATTTAGTAGACACAGTGGCCAGGGCTGCTGCTACAGGTATTTGCCTTCATAGGCATTCATGGCTGAGGGTCTTTGGTTTTGCAGCTGATTTGAAAAATAAGGTGCTGAACGCCCCATTCTGTGGCACCAAGCTCTTCGGCCCTGATGTCCAGGACCTCATCATTAATTATCTGCAGGCCTTGGGCACAGCCCTTAAGTCCATCCACTATCTCTACCACACACAACCCTGTGGTAGGGGATACTCTACTTTTCGTAGACAGGCCAATAGACTAGGCTTCAGTCCACACACCCCAGGCAAATGCAGAGCCCAGTCTTCCTTGCCCACCCCTCCAACTCTTGAGTGGCAGCCAAGCATCCCAGAAATGATGGACCAGCTGGTCCCACTTCAGCTTAATTCCTTGCCAGACCGCACCCCCATATACTGTAGTCCAGATCCAGGAGATGGTGGTCAGAGGTCAGTTCTCTCTCCATCTGAATCAATGGAGAACCATAACTTCGGATGTGTGGATCTAACAGATTATAGAGAGCGGTCATACTTTGGAGCTCATCCATCAACCTACAGATACCCCTACTCCACCCTCCATCTATCTCCCAGTTGACTTGTCTGTTCTCTGGGTTGAAGTGCAGTCTCTCCTGTGTAAGCAGGCAATCAAGCTGGTGCCAAAATGTCAGATAAACTGTGCTTTACTCCAGCTTCTTCCTGGTCCCCAGAGATCTGAGGCTCATTTTGTTTTTTTCTTATCATGTATTACTTTTCTCCCCCGAGCAGTCACCGACCTGCCTATACTCCAGCCACCCCTTCAGCTCCACCTCCGACCCTGGAGTCTACACGCCCAGCTGGCATATGCAGCTCTGCCTTCGAGGGGGGCACCCCTTATGGCCCCCACGCCAGATGAGGATCCATAACCGGCACGCGCCATCCAGGCATCTTCGGCTGGTGGAGAGTGGCTATCAAGTTGCCTCAGCCAGTACTGCTCATTTTTTCTGGCCCCGGGGGGTGTGAGCGTGCATTGACGTCTAGGCACGTACATGCCGACGTCTGCCGCATCCCCATGTGTCTGTGCCCCGCTTAGCAGTGCCCCTGGCCATCACCAGGCGGCTGCAGAGCGATAGCTCCTGATCCCTCCCGAGGATAGGAGAGCAGTCTGTCGGATGCTCAATCCTATCCTCCCCCTTGTGCCCCGGGCTCGCGTCCGAACCTAGGTCGCCAGCATGGCGTGAGGTATGGCATCCAGCACCTCAACCCTCAGCGACACCGGGCCGGCCTCTGAGGCCCATTTTGGATCTCAAGGACCTCAGTCTCTTTGTCCAGGACCAATAGTTCTGATTGGTAACTTTGCCAGGCGTATTGCCCCTTCTCAAGACCAGGGACTGGCTATGCTCACTGGATATGCAGGACACTTACCTGCACATTGCGGTCTTTCCTCCTCACAGGAAGTTTCTTCATTTTGCCTTTTCAGGGTGAGCATTACCAGTTCAAGGTGCTGCCCTTTGGCTTATCCTCTGTGCTGCATGTCTTTACCAAATGCTTAGCAGCAGTCACAGCAGCTCTTAGAAGAGAGGGACTGTACGTCTTCCCTTACCTGGACAATTGGCTTCTCAAAGCCCCGTCCAGGGACCAGCTGTGGCTGACTCTGGAGTGCACCCTCCAGCTTTTTCAATCTTTGGGCATAACTGTCAGCCTGCCCACATCTGTTCTAGTACAATCCCAAAGACTGCAATACATCAGGGCAGTTCTGGACTGCAAGCAGGGGTAGGCCGTCTTACCACAGAACAGGGCAGAATCTCTTCTAGCTCAGGCTCAGGAAGTAGCTATGAGTCGATATATTCCTGCCAGGCTGTATCTCAGGCTCTTGGGTCTCGTGGCTGTGGTCATTCCTACCATTCCACTGGCCAGGCTTCACGTGCACATTCCTCAGTGGACCCTCAAAGTGCAGTGCAACCAGCACATGGACGAGCTAAACCAACCAGTGCTGGTCTCTCCAGTCCGCAAGGTCTTGCAGTGGTGGATGGACTCCTCAAATCTTTTTCAGGGAGTCCCTTTCCAGGTCCTCTCTCCCTGACAGATCCTCACCACGGATGCGTCAGGTCTGGGCTGGGAAGCCCACCTGGGTGCCTTTCAAACCCAGGGCTCCTGGTCCCAGTGGGACGCCACCCTGCTTATCAACATCCTGGAGATGAGAGTAGTGCTGTATGCCATGCAGGCATTTCAGGAACACCTTGCTCTAGGCCAGCTGCTAGTGCAGTCAGACAATTTGAGTGTAGTCTACTACATCAACAAGCAGAGCAGGACTTACTCAAACCCCCTTTGCAGGGAGGCCATGTGAGTGTGGTACTGGGCACTGGAGCACAGTCTGACACACTCTGCGGTCCACATCCGAGGTGTTCTTAACACTCTGGTGGATAGTCTCAGAAGGACTCTGTCCAGCATGCATGAATGGGAGCTTCTCTCATCCATAGCAGAAGATCTGTTCAACAGATGGGGTCGCCCAGAGTTGGACTATTTTGCGTCCCCACTCAACCCAAAACTGCCCAATTTTTGTTCGATAGATCCAAGGCCTGGAGTTTGCTGGCAAGACATGTTGTCCCTCTCTTGGAGCAAGAGATTTCATTCCCTCCAATTCCTCTAATACAGAGGGGGCTGATGAAGCTGCAGTTGAAAGTGGCCAGCATGATTCTGGTAGCTACATTCTGGTCTCACTAGATATGGTTCCCTCTGCTTCAGCAACTGGCGGAGAAACCTCCGGTCCCTCTGCCCCTTTGCAGAAGTCTGCTGACTCGGGACTGGGGGACCCTGGTCCATCCCAACCTCAGGTAATTTCATTTGCATGCTTGGCTCCTGAGGATGTAGCCATTGCCAGGTTCAGGGTCTCTAACAGGGTGGCAGACATCCTGGTGGCCGCCTGCAAGCCTTCCACCTGTGCCACTTATGCCATAAAGTGGAAGCGGTTTGCCATCTGGGCTTCCAAGCATTCCCTTGACCCTTTCACCTATCCTATGAAACATGTCCTGGACTGCCTGACTTCTTTGTCTGACTCAGATCTCCAGTATTCCTCCCTCTAGGTCCACCTATCAGCTGTTTCTGCCTTTCACGAACCCATGGGTGACCACACTATAGCTCAGCTGTATGTTTCCCATACATTTCTCAGGGGCATCCTGCATCTGAAGCCTCCAATCCATTCCCCTGTCCCGGCTTTGGTCTTAAATTTAATTTTGGAAAAGACCCAGTCTTCTTTTGAGCCAGTCGTGACTTGCGATTTGCGCTCCCTTAGAAAGCGCTATTTTTAGTTGCCATTACTTCTGCTTGAAGAATTTCAGAACTTCAGCCCTCTGGTGTGAGGAGCCTTATTTGATTTTTCACAAAGACAGGGTATCTTTGTGCACAAATCCTAAGTTTTTGCCTAAGGTGGTTTCTGAGTTCACACTTAATCAGTCTGTCCACTTTCCTGTTTATTTTCCTTACCATGCCAATCCAGGGGGAAGCACTGCTCCATACGCTAGTTGTAGTAGGACTTTGAAGTATTATCTGCTTCGTACTAAGGAGTCTAGAAAGTGTAAGCAGTTGTTTGTTTATTTTGCCCCAGTAAAGAGGGTGCTTCAGTTTCTAAGCAATGTTTATTCAAATGGTTGGCTAATTGCATTGTTCTGCTACAAGTACGGCAAGGAATTACCTGGTGCAGTCAAAGCTCAGTCCACCAGAGGCATGGCTACCTCGGTGACTTGTTTCAAAGGGGTCTCAGCCACTGTATTTGCGCTGCTGCCACCTGGAGTACGGTCCACATCTTCACCAAGCATTACAGTCTGGATATTGCTTTAAGAGTCCATGCAGGATTTGACAGGGCTGTGCTACAAGGACTCCTGTGTTAAGTTTACGGAGATCCAGCCTCCCATACTGACTGTTTTCACTTGTCACTGGTTGGTACTCATTCCTACAGTGTAACCTGATGACTGAGATACCCCCAAAGAAAATAAAACAGTTATATAAGTACTTACCATAACAGTAGATCTTCGAGGGGATCTCAGTCATCAGGTATGATTTCCCTCCCACCGTCCCCCTTCTTGGGGCTCCTTTTCAAGACCCCACTATCTACTGTATTCCATCATTTCTATATAGAGCCGGGTCCCTAGGTCTCTCCTCAGTTCCCCAAGGCGCCAGCCTTGCTCCCTTCATCTTCGGAGGGAAAGAACTGAGGAGGGAGTGGGTCTGCCTGTGCCTATACAGAGTTGGTGACGTTGGCAGACATCGATGGTGTGGCGGCCCCAGTTGTACTTCTGAAAATCTTCTGTGTGGATTCCCTTTCTCTGATGGAAAAGGTTCCAATGGTGTAACTGATGACTGAGATCCCTTTGAAGATCTACAGTAAGTCCTTGCGTAACTGTTCTTTCCACTACTACAGTAGCTCTTCCCTTATCAGTATTCACCATTCATTACTGATGGGTGTAAGCTAGAGGCGTGCACCTGCATGGGAGCTTTGTTTTTTTTGGGGGGGGGTCACCCACGAGGCCGATACATTGTGTGGCACAAGAGGGTTGGCTGTTAGGTGCTGCAAACTCTTTCTCCACCCCAGTTCTGTTTCTCCTGCCGTCAAAGTCACACCTGCTGCATGAGTACAGAGTTTTGCTGCTGCGTCACCAGGCCTTTTCCAAATTCAACACCATGTTCCTGTCCAACCCTCCGTGCCAGTTCTGAGTACCACCCGACACCATTGAACCCAGTAAGACTTTTACTTTTACTTTTACCCATGGCGCCGGGTCTTTTCTATAGTTTTGTTACATTGTTTTTTGCATCATGTCTGGTTCGAGGACTAAGAAAAAATTTAAAGCGGGCCATGCTCTCACGCATCTGTGTCCCTGTGGCCGGCATTTTTCCTTAATGGACAGACAGGACATTTGTCTTAGTTGCCTGGGTCCCAACCACGATATGGACAACTGCGACTCTTGTTTCTCCATGGACCGCCGCGTTCTTGAGATCCGTGCATTTAAAGTTGGCAGGGCCCCACTGACTTTCAGAGGATGGCATTGTTCTAGGGATGCCATGGCAAGATCTCTTGGCCCTGTCTCTGGGTCCCCTCCCAGGTCTATGTGGCCTGGTGAGGAGGAAACCTCCCTTCTGATTCCAGCCTTGCCGTTGAGATTTCTTCCGTGGTGCTGGAGGAGCGGCTCAGTTCCCTGCAGAGCCGGATCAAGAGCACCGCTACGTTATTCACTTCCACAGAGGTGCAGACACCCCCAGTGTTGTGGCCCACAGTTACTGGGCCCAGCACCAGCGGACCCTTGGCACCGCCTGCCAGTGCTGTTTCAGATCACAAAGATGTTTGCAGTGTCAGTGATCGAGGTGGTGCCACTGATTGGTGAGCTTCCAGGGTCACTGGTCTGGCAGTATGTGTGATCTTCTCTTCTTCAGAGGCAGATGACTCACAGACCAATCCAAACTGGCATACCAACTCCTCAGAGTTGGGGAGCCCTCTAGGACATGGCACGAGGCGGCCCAGTGACTCCCTGGAGTCTTCAGTCTCTGCGGGCCGACTCAGGTGTTGGTGCGCTGCAGTGGATAGCAGTTCTGGGGGGCCTGTTGTGATGGTCTTGACCTCAGGGGCTGGGGAAGCTGCCAACTCTGGTGCTGCCTTGGTGGGGACGGAGACCCCTTCTTCTGTGACCTCCCTCGGAGGACCGGTGGGATTGGGGGACTCCTTGGTACTGGGTTCGAGGAAGAGGGTGACCTTGGATCCGGGGGGTTGAGAGGTTGGGGTGAAGTGCAGAGGCCTTCTTCCACTATCTTGAAGAGGGAGGGTAGGAGCAACAGTGCTGAGCCCCGCTCTCCTCATCTGAGACTTCAAGGGTGCCCTTCGTGGGTAACGTTGAGGGTTGCCCTTCTGGATGCATGCAACTCCAGCTGCACCACGGGGAGATTCTCCCTCAGGGCTCTACCAGGATTTGTTTTCACATTTGCAGCATCCGCTGACTGGATCGACCCCCGGATCCCCCTGCATGGGGGGATCTACTGCAGGGTCTCAGAGCTCTGGCATAGGCTGGGCACTTTCGGTCAGGTGCCCTTCACCAGTCCCTCTGCAGACAGCTCCCCCTCTCCCAGGCCATGTGGGCTGTATGGGATCCTTAACCTGAGAGATGTTCAGGGCCACTGAGGCGGCCTTCCCTAGGTATGTTAGAGCCATGGATGAACAGGTCTTTGGCTGGTCTCCCCCACCGCAGAAGGACTCTCAGCATCTGAGCTCCTCGGCTTCCTCATCTGAGGAAGAGGAATACTCTATCCACCTTTCCTCCGATGCTGATTTAACTGAATGTCAGCAATTCTTCTCAAGGTTGGTTCAGGAGCTCCTCATTTCCTATGTGGTAAGATGCAATACGGGGCAGAAGACGCACTAATTTTCAAGCGAATTTAGTGCTAACCGCCTGGTGGTACCTTCCTGGCCTATTCACATCCAGGAAGCATCAAGCTGCACCTGGCCGTCACCTGCCGCCTCACCCCCAGCCCCAGCAGACTGTAGGAGGAGGTATTACCCTCCCTGGGAGTCTCTTGGTTCTCTGCCTCACCCAACATCAGGGCTGATGGCTTTAGATACCGTTCTGGGCTTCAACACCCAGCATACGATTGACCACTGGATCCGGATTCCGTTGAGTTCAACTGGTGGGGAAGAAGAGTTTTCTCCTCAGCGCGTGTGCATCAGCTCACATCAGGCTCACCGCGCTGCCTACAACAGGCACCTGTGGTCGATGCTGGTGCAGGTGTTAGCATTGTTGCCTGATTCGGCGGAATCTAGGCATGCCATTGCCCTCTCTGCTCAGGGTCTGGAGCTTGCAAAGCACCAAGGAAGGGCATCATATGACACCAGTGAGGTGGCTTCCAGAGTGGTGGGGACAACAATCTGCATCAGGTGGATGGCATGGCTTTGCCTGTCTAGATTGTCACCCATTGCCCAGTGTAGGGTGATTTCCTTTGCTTTCCGGGGGACCTTTCCTTTCTCCCACAGGGTGAGGAGGAATCTGCAGGGGCACCTTCCGTCCCCCGGCCATGGGGGACACCTCCTCGCCTTGACCACCTTAGGCCATTTTTAGTCTAGTATGACTATAGAGTCTCCCCCTTCTGTGTCTTCCCCGCAGGCAGAGGGATGCTGTTCCCTCAGGGCAGTGCCAGGTCCCCTCCAGGGGGCTTGGTACTCACCCAGCAGTAATGAATGGTGAAGACTGAGAAGGGACCATATGAAAATTATGTACCTACCATAATTCTTGATCTTCTCTTGTCTCTTCACCATTCATTATTGATTCCTGCCCACCTTCCCCTCTTGGGTCTTAGCTCCTGGGCACTGCCTCCACCCTGCTCCCCCTCCACCTCCACCTCTTCGAGGCCAATTGGGGGCAGAGTCCCCCTGGTACCTCAAGGCCCTCTTTTTCCTTCTCTAAAGTCACAGATCGCACAACCTTGGAGGGCGCCGAGTAGGGTCTTCGCCCTGGCCTTTGAGGGAACTCCCTGGGATTCTCAGTGGGGTGCACTGTAGAGTCCAGTCCACATCTTGGCACGGATCTGTTGGTCCATTGTATCCCTTTAGAATGGGCCTTCGTCAGTGCATCCCATTGGGGGGACACTTAGGGACTTCCACCACCCTCTTTCTCCTTTCTCACTGTCCCTTTGCTTAGGGGTCATTTGGGACAGTGTCCTGTTCCTGTTTAAGGGTCCCCCCCCCCTTGGGGTAAGCCCTCAGGTGGTGAGCTAGCGGGCCATGCTGCAGGACTTTCGCCCAAATGTCGGTTTAGGGGTGGGGGGGATCAGGCCCTGCCATGCTTTATATTTTCCAAGACAATCAAAAATTCTCTTTCTGGTCCTACATCCAGTGGTCCCTGAAGTTGACGGGATCCTTGCACCTGTGTCTTCATACTTCTCAGGTTTTTTAGGCTGAAACTAAGCTAAAGGTCTTCCGGCTTAGCATGGCAGAGGTCCCCGCTTCTTCCCCATAAATATATATGTACAGGCATATATATGTGTGTGTGTGTGTATGTGTATATATATATATATATATATATATATACGCTATATATTTATATTTATATATACACAAGTGTACATATATACACATATACATACATTATATCTTTCTCTTTCCTTTCACGCTCTTCCTTTCCTGTGCTGCCACCAGGGACTGGGGCCCTAAGGCCAGTTAGAGAAGTTATTTTCCCTCTGTCCTCTGGTCAGCTTATTCCTGTTTAAGTTTATATCCTTTCCTTTTCCTATCCCTCGGCTCCCTTGCTTTTTCTTTGGTTTTCTCCTCTCTGGCAGAACAGAACTGGGGTGGAGGAGGAGTCTGCGGTGCCTAACGGCCAACCCTCATATGCCACACATTGCATCGGCCTTGTGAGCGGTGCCATTGGTGCTGACCCCCAAAAAAGCTCCAGCTTACACCCATCAGTAATGAATACAAGAGAAGATCAAGAACTATGGTAGGTACGCAATTTTCATTTTTCGGTTCAGATCTATATGACCCACCTGAGCAGCCATCCCTGGCAAAGCTTGCCTTTGATTCCTGTTTCCAGTGCACAGATCTGAGTGCAGTGATGGCAGAGCAAGCTACCACATGACCTACAGAAAGAAAAAACACATGCGAAAGTAGTGGCTGCCAGAAGGGTTTAATGTGATGGTTAGGACAGCACTAACAACACCTGCACTTCAAACCTATGCAGGTTCTCCCTCATGCAGACGGGCTACAGGCATACAGGTCTCATGTAACTATGAGACAATTAAGGGCACAGTGAGATAAATGTCAGAATTAAGTGCACAAATGTTACATGGCGAAATCCTGGAGCTGTAAATGCTGCATGAACAGACACAATACTAGGGACAAAGTAAAATACAAGTGCACTGAACTATCTAATGTGCAACAACCCCCTTTGGATAGCCGGGGGTGGGCAGAGGAGGATAGCTGTACAGAAAACATATCCAGAAAGACTGAAATTAGGAAGAGGATTCTTCACATAGCTGGAATGAGAAAAGGTTACATGGGTAAGGTTAATAACCGGCTTCAGGTTATTGTTACCTGACTATATGCTTTTGGCTAATTGTACTGCTTGTTGTCACCTGATTTATCCTTTCTGTTCGCTGTTGTTTTCCCACACCCATTGTATGTACCTTCTGGGTCGTGCCTGAAAATAGGCTGCTTTGTTGTCTAGCGCATCTGCCTGATCTACAAAAACGAAATAAATACATTTTGTAAATCACCTAAGTTAGACCTAGGGGAGGAGCAGGACAGGAAGTGCCAGCATGTGTTGAATGTTGAAACTGTGGTAGCTTAAGGACCCCTTTAGGTCTAGGTAACACTGCTCATTAACTTAAACTAGCCCCCCTTCCCCAGGGAATTTACCATCCATACTCCACTCCTGTCCAGGCACACAAAGCCCAAGATTACTTGCATGAGACAACCAGTCCCCTCCTCCCTCAGTAACTGTGACTGAGGGAACATGCAGGACGTACCTTGTCACCAGAACAAGCATAGATATACTCTACCTGCCTAAGTGTTCTGCACTGTGACTTGTGTACGTAACCAGTACCTCGCAGTATTACACTGCATCTTAGGCACGCGGTACCCTTCTTGTAGTAAGTGAACCCCATTTGAATGAGATACTGTGTTGCATGAAGCCATCAATAGGAGGCAAGTTTCAAATAAATAAATATTATAAACAGACTGAGAAATATGCTGTATTTTTATATTTTAAAAGTGTCTGTTTTATAGTACTCTAAACTCATTTTATAAGTGCAGTAACCCCCTCCAGGGAAGTAGTATTAACACCTCTTCATGATATGGCAGGTGTGATTTGTAGCAAGGTTTTGATTAAACCATTTGTTTTGTTAACATTGTGGAGCTTTACTGCCTGCACCGCCCATTTTAAAAGTGTAATTGTTGTTTAAAGTTATGTCTAATCCAACAAAAAACCTACCTAAAAAAGATAAAATTGCATCAAATATTGCAAACTCTTGTGTGAACACTTCATGCAAGACATGGATCTGTATCCTCCCCATGCCAGGGCTTCTCTCCTCTGTGTAATACCTGGTGTATCTGTGATGTGGAACCTTTGCAAAGGAGCCTATGACTCAAAGGTGTATTTCTGAAAACTGGAACAAATAAAGAAATAATAATCACATGCATCCTCCGTGCGTTGTGAGGCACGAGGCAAAAGCACTGTCTTGTATTATTGTTTATGTACATCAGTTCAACAAAATTCTAGAAATGTATTGTCAGAAAAATCTCTAGTGTTACCAAGATGTGTTTCTTGTCTTTTGGTTAGGCGATGCTGGATGTTGCTGCAAGCCAAGGTTGGCTGGTCACTGCTCTGAATACTACGACCCTTGTGCAGATGGTGGTCCAGGGTAGATGGATTTTCGATTCTTCTTTGCTGACGCTACTCAACATTGAACAGCACCACCTTCACGTTTTCAGGTAATGTGTATCCCAGTGCTTAGAGTGCAGAGCTGTGCACACTGAAGACCCAGCTGCCAGCACCTCTAACTCGCTCTGTGGCTTTGAGTGAGTAACATATCCACTCTGGGCTTTCACCAACCTCTCTACCTCCCAGAGCCACCACGTAATGGCCTAATAGCTGATTCAGCTATTTGTGGCTTATGAAGCACTTTGGGGTGTACAGCATATGAAAGTCACTGTCTAAATAGAGAGCAATGCCTGTGCAGGTGTGTGTTATGAAAGTTTTTCACACGTAATCCATGAACCTTGAGAGTGAAGCACAAGGGGTTTGTGAGTTTATCACACACTGTGGGCGTGAGAAAAATACTCATACGACAAACCTTGCACAGGCATTATTTTTAATAGTAACTGGTGCAAGGACAGAAACAAATCTGTAAACTGTATCTGTGTGAGCGAGCATGTCTCTGAGCAGCCACCATAGTCACACAAATACAGTGTTTTGTTTTTTTTGTGCTTCAGTGAGGTGAGAGCTCGAGGAATAACATGCTATAATAACGCGATATAGAGTTATTTCATAATTCAGTGGGTTATTATAGTGTTTTATCATTACTGGATATCCAGTCATTATAGGGGGTCACTAGTTATAACTGAATTCCTGACATCCTTTAAAGAACATGTATATATCGAAATTTAAGTTTTACACCATCTGATTGTCATTAATTGCATTTTACTTCAGTTATTTTAGTTTGTTTTTTTTGCTTTGTCCTGTTATGTGCAGTCTTTTTGCGGATGACACCGCGATCAGTGTGGTGGTGGATGACACAGTAGGGTGGCAGGGGTTGCAGGATGGTCAGACACATGGCAGCTGGGGTTCAGTGCTGAAGAAGTGCAAAGTCATGCACTTGGAAGCAAAGAATTCAAGGAGGAGGTATCAGTTGGGAGGGGTGCAGATAGCTGCTACAGAAGGGAAGAAGGATTTTGGGGTGATAACGGGACAAATGAACCACTCAGCACAGTGCAGGAAGGCAGCAGCTAAAGCCAACATCATGCTGTGGTGTATTGCGTGAGGTATCACCTCCAGGAGGAGGGAGGTGATCCTGCCTCTTTGGTGAGGCCGCACCTGGAGTACTGCGTGCAGTATTGGTGCCCATACTTAAAGAAAGATGTTAGATTACTGGAGGGAGTTCAGCGCGGAGCAACAAAGATGATCATGGGATTGGAAGACAGACCCTATGAGGGGAGGCTGAAGGAGCTTAACGTACTCCCTGGAGGAGAGGAGGGATAGAGGAGATATGATTGAGACCTTTAAATACATGAAGGGTATAAACAAGACTGGTATAGAGGAGATTTTTAAGTTTGGGGGGGGGACACGAGGGGGCATGGTCTGAGATTGGAGGGAGGAAGGTTCAGGAGAGAAATGACGAGGCACCTTTTTCATGAAAGGGTGGGGTCTGTGTGGAACGCACTGCCCGAAGAGGTGGTGTCCTGTAAGTCGGTGGGCAGTTTTGAAAGGGGATGGGACAAAGTGAGGGGGAGGGTCACTGTGACGAGGGGAGGGAGGGGCAGCTGCAGTATATGGGATTGCTGTCTGCACACTTGAGCAGACTTGATGGACCATATGGACTGTATCTGCTGGCAGTTTCATATGTTTGTAGGCTAGCACTTTCACAGTTCATTTAAATTAAGTAAATTAGTGTTTTAAATATTTTGTCTAAGCTGGTATGTATCCCACTGTGCTGCAAAAAACCTCTGATTTTCAACAGATAGCTTCTTAATTGATGTTTATTGCATCGTAGTTTGTTGACACAGAAAGCATGGTGATATAAATAAATGCACTGTCATGTCAGAATGTACTCATGAGAGCTTTCTAAAACGGCTTTATTGGTAAAGTTCCAAAAACCGCATTGTAAACCCAGTGAATGACAACATAAATCTTAAACAAGCATTGTCTAGGTCATGTTAATAGCTTAGTATATATACAGTATGTAACAGTGAATTGTGCATAACATAGAGAATAATGTCTAGGAAGGAGTGTGTAAAATGGTTTACACACACCTCAGCTGAGTGATGCTACATAAAACCTGAGAGTGAAGCTCGAGGGGTTTATAAGAGCATTGCACACAGATGGTGCATGTAAAAGCTCAGTAAACAACCTCTCCCTAAACTGTATTTTTTATAATTGCTGACTTTTAAAGTTTTTACTTACTATTTTTGTGCCACAGCGTGATTTCAAGGTTGCAGCGTTTGTTGCCACTGCTGGTCTTGGATTGGGGTGGGGAAGGGGGCTTTAAAAAAAAAATTGATTTGCTGCCTCCATTGTTCCCTAATCTGTTTCTTTGTCTTTCTCGCTCTCTCTCTTGCCCTCTCACCTTGCAGATGGACAGAAGGGGAGAGTTTTGGACAGACTGTTCTGTTTCAGTGGTTTAAAGGTCAGCGCACATGCTGGAACGCTGTGGTTGACAGTGCTGAGGTGTCTCGCGACTGCCATTGCAAGCAGCCGTGTGCAATGGCAGATTACAGCATAGCATAATATACAGTTATGAATAGGCAGCTGTGAATGACAAGTCTGTTACCACACCAAGGGTTTCTGGTGACATCATGGAATACCAAGAGGATTTAAAACTGCCTTTTTGTGGCTCTCTGTGTTAGATGGTTTTTCATGTATAGTGCAGTTTACTACTTACAAGCTGCAATCACCTCAGTTCCTTTTTTTCCCACTGTCAAATGAGCATCAGTGACAATGTCACTCGCCCGCCGGAAGTCAGAACGTCATGTCTATATGATAACAGTGTTTCGTTCTGCTTAGTTTTAGTGTTTAAAACTAGAGTTTTTATTTTTGTGTCATTTAGTTTTTTCATTTTTAAATAACTTAGTTTATCTCTCAGCTCTATCGAGTGTCAGTGGTCGACCATGGAGGAGAGTAAATTGCCTGAAGAGGCAGGCTGTTCTGGCAGTGGGGCCATGTCCAGTCCACTCTTCTCCAGAGAGGGGTTTTGACGACGGGTGGTCCAGTATTCAGGAGGAAAGGCAGTCTTCTTGTAAGTACAAAAAGAAGTGGTACCAGTCCCACACACACTTGACATCAGGGTCTAGGCACCACTCAGCCTCTCCTTCTCCTCTCAAAAAGGAAGACACTGCCCTCTGCAAGGTATGCAGTGAGACATGTAGATTCCTGGAGTGAGAGGTGACACCAGGGACTTCTAGTCCTGGGAGGTTGGTGTCTTGGGCCTGCCCCCCCCCAATCTTTAAGTGATGGCTCTGGTGGGAAGTTCTACCACTGGACAGCTCTTATAGAGCAGTAGGAGCAGCATCTGGCCTAGGTGGCACCACTCATGGTGTTGGTCCCTGACCCCTCGGGGCCGGCTGGACTGGCATTGCAGATGGTGCTGCTGGGCCCGGAAGAGAGTTCACTTGCAGCAACAGCCTTTAGGTCCTTGCTAGGAGCAGCACCACCAGTGTCTTCCCTTTCATCCTGTCTGGGGACGGGGACAACCATGGTGCCATCACCCGTCAATTTGGTGATGGCTGAGTCTTCGACACAGGTTCTGGCACCGGGTTCGGGCCCTTCAGGGTGTTGCCCAGTGTCGGACAGGTGCCACCCACTTTTTGGTTCCACTGCCATCTCTGGCACCAATTCTTTGCATCTTGGGGCCAGGACCTGCGTCACCAGTGTTGCCACAGCCATGCTCTGCATTGTTGTCCCTGCAGACACACTTTCTCTTCTATCCACCTTGTAAGGAAGGTGTAGAGGGAGATGAGTCAAATTCCAACCTCATTATCTCTGAAAGTGCTGATGATGACATTTATTATAGTCAGGAGGTGTCAGATCTAGTTCCTGTACCTGCACCTCAGGAAGACCTATCTTTCCAGTTTGTGCTCAGAAATACGCACTCAGCACTGGATTTTGAGCCACTAGCCATTGACGAGGCTAGCTGCCTCCAGCTGGAGTTCTTGAACATGCTTAATATTCCAGTCAGTTTAGTTCCTGCTACAGCCTGCATTACAGACCTTGCCTGATGTTGTTTGGCAGAGACCTGCTTCGATGGCAGCTGTCCCCAATTAGGTGGACAGGAAATGCTCAACTCCTAAAAATAATCTGGTGTATTTCACTCAGCCCATAGCTGATTCTGTTGTTATTCTCATGGAGACCGACAAGGCCATTGCGCCCAAAGAGGTCACTATGCACCACACTAATAGGGAGTCATGCAAGATTGACATTATGGGCAAACGAGCCTGCGCTTCAGCCACCTTGGGGCATGAGGATAGCTAGCTACCAAAGGCATTTTTTCAAATGTGAGTATACCCTCTGGAGCAAGTTAAAGTCTCTAACAGAGGCTCTACCAGTTTCCAAGGCTAAACAGAATATTCTGTTGACTGTTAAGCAAGGCATTGAATCCAGCAGTCACCATCTCAAAGCCTTTGTGGATGCCTTTGATGCAGGATCTCGCTCTGCAGCTGCAGTCATTTGCATCAGGTTGCATTCCTGGTTGTGGACTGTTGGTGTCACCAAGGACATCTTGCAGCCAGTAATAAATGTCCCCTTTGATGGCACTTACCTGTTCAAACAGAAGGTGGAGCAGTCTCGTAAGGCATCTAATGAAACTAGAATAACTCTTGGGCCCTCCAGACCAGTTCCCTTCAACTTCCAATGAGGCAAGGAACATGGGTCCTTTAACAACAAGCAGTGCTTTCTTGGCAAAGGCAGGGGAACCCAAATTAACAGAAATCAGCCTCCCAGCCTCAAAATAAGGTGCATCTGTAGGCACTGGAGGCACCAAAAGCACGTACTGTCGCCATCTGAAGTTCCGTCCCCAGTCCTGCCTCAGCTGCCCGAGGAGCAGACCATTGGGGATGCGCCTGACCCATTTTTTTTTTTTCAATTATCTGTTTCTTTTTTCCCCATTTTGTGCCCCGCCCTCACATCCTTCGTGGCTCATGCGTGTGTGAAGGCACGCGCACATCATGCACTGCAGGATGCCCCCCCCGACCAGTCGCCCATAGCCACCTGCATTGCCTCCGGACCTCCACCCAGTGATGGCGGGACTGCGGACAGGCAACCTTCCCTTCCAGAAGAGGAGAGCGGCCACAAGGCCGCTCAATCCTGCTCCCACCCCCATGCCAGCACCCTGATGACCCAAGGTCGTTGCCGAACCCGGCTCACCAGTGTAACGCGAGGTAAGGCATCCAAAACCTCAACCCTCTGTGGCATCAGGCCAGCTTGACCCAGTTTTACTGTCAGTGGGAGTCCATCATGATGGACAAGTGGGTCCTCAAGATTATCCAAGAGGGGGTACTCCTTGGATTTCATAGAAACAACCCCCCCCCAGATTACCTACCCAGAAAGCAACCCCCTTTGTCACCTCACATGTCAGAGCTTCCAGCGCTAGAGAGGAGAGCAGCCATGAGGCTGTTCAGTCCTGCTGCCACCCTCCCATGCCAGCACCCCAACAACCCAAGGTTGTTCCCGAAACCGAATTGCCAGAGTAGCACGAGGTAAGGCATCCAGCGCCTCAACCCTTAGTGCCACTGGGCTGGCTTAACCCAGTTTTACTGTCAGTGGGAATCCATCATGATGGACAAGTGGGTCCTCAGGATTATCCAAGAGGAGGTACTCCTTGGATTTCATAGAACCCCCTCTCCCCGGATTACCTATCTGGAAAACAACCCCCTTTGTCAGCTCACATGTCAGAGCTTCCAACGCTAGAGATTGCAGGCCTTCTAAGCAATAGGGCAGTGGAAATAGTGCCAGAGTCAGAACGAAAAACAGAGTTCTACTTCCAGTACATCCTAGTTCCAAAGAAATCGGGGAGTATGGGCCCCCTTCTCAACCTCAGAAATCTGAACAAATTCATAGGTCAAGAAAAATTCAAAATTATTTCTCTGGGCTCCCTGCTGCCCTACCCGAAATAACAGAACTGGTTAGCTACCCTAGAAATGCAAGGTGATACCAGCACATACTGTTCCACCCCAACCGCCATATATACCTCCGTTTCATTGTGCTGGGGCTTTTCTCGGCACCATGAGTCTTTACAGAATGCTTTGCAGTTCTCATAGTGCACCTGAGAAAATTGGGACTCCAAGTCTTGGACAAATGGCTAAATTTAAGCCATCCAGTCAGGGGACAGAACAAGCAGCAGCCACTGCCTCTCAGTTCTTAACTTCCATGGGAGTCTTGCTGAACCTTAACAGGTCTGGTTTTCTTGGAGAAGGAGTCTTTGTAAGTTCAATCTCTCTAACTACATGTCAGACCTCAGGTTCATTAATTGGACTGATTTCTACCTGTCTTCCAACATCAATGATGCGGTTTCATTCTTCAACAACATCCTAACCGCCATCATCAACAGACATGCCCCTATGGTAAAACACAGAGCACGGAATTTCTCCTGTCCCGGTTCACAACCGAACCAAGGGCCTTGCTAAATGGGAGGGATCACCTCTCTGCTACAGCCAGGCGGACCAACCTCCCTTCTGACTGGGCAGCTTTTAGAGTCTGTCGTAACAATTGCACGAAAAGAATAAGGGACACAAAGGCAAATTTTTACTTGTCAGCCTTTGGTACTGCTAAGGATAACTCCAGTATGATCTGGCATATCATTAAGTCTGTTGAAGTCAATAAACAGTCATCCTCATTACCCGGGATGATCTCCTACAAGGACACTACTCTTTCTGATAAATCCGATGTTCTACTCTGCTTTAATGAGCACTTCTGTACCGTGGGTCTCGTGTTTGACTCCTCCAAAGCTGCCTCCCTTGTCCCCAGTGCTCCCACACATTCTCCAACTCCTCCCAACTCAGTGTTTGCCTTGTCCCCATTCTAGGACAAAGAGGTGGAAGACCTTCTTCTCCACCTAAAGGTTAACAAAGGTGTTAGTTCCGATGGTTTAGAACCATGCTTCCTCAGACTCTGCGTCCAGTACCTCACGGCCCCATCTTACACTTATTTAACCTCTCCATTAGCTCCAGCACTGTCCCTGGGGCTTGGAAAATAGCTCAGGCGCTTATGCAACCCTACTGACCTAAATAACTACCAACCTATTTTTATTCTGCCCGTGCTCTCTAAGCTCCTTGAGAAGTTGGTAAATGCACAAATTAGAAACTACCTCGAGAAAGCAAACCTTATAGACCCAGCCTAATCAGGATTTTGTCCTTCCCATAGAACCACTTCAGCTCTAGCGTCAGTTACAAATGACTGGTTCCTTGCAATGGACAGGAAATGGGTCACAGGGGCAGTCTTCATGGACCTCAACAAAACATTCGACACAGTCGATCATGCTCTACTCCTCGATTCATTGAACTGGCATGGCATCTCTGGCACTGCGCTGTCATGGTTCGACAGTTATTTGTCAGCTAGATCTCAACAGGTGAAGGCTGATGGCTCCCTATCCCTGCTTCCACTCAGAAGAGGGGAACCCCAAGGTTCGATCCTTGAACCACTTCTATTTATGATATACATCAACTTCATCTGAAATGGCATCAGCAAAGCAAAACTGCACCTTTTCACGGATGATACAGTGATATACATATCAAGATAAATCCAAGCACCCGCTCAGCATACTCAGAAAACGTCCGATGGATAAAAAATCACATTTATTATAGACCAAATCAAAGCGCACACTACACAGACTGACGTTTCACTTGGCCCCCTGCCAAGCTTCTTCAGAGTAAAAGACATCTTTCAAGTGTTATACTTAAATACCTTGTTCACCATACCATGTGATTTCTATTGCACCAATAAAAATCCAGTAACAATTATATATCAATTATTTGAGAAAACAGTTCTTAAAGGCACACATCATATAAATCCATTTATCCCCTATAAACTGTTAAAAACCACTTCAAAAACATCACCCCAATATATAAGAAGCTTGGCAGGGGGCCAAGTGAAACGTCAGTCTGTGTAGTGTGCGCTTTGATTTGGTCTATAATAAATGTGATTTTTTTATCCAGCGGACGTTTTCTGAGTATGCTGTGCGGGTGCTTGGATTTATCTTGATTTAAATTTGTTGTGACTTTCGATAGCACCGCACATATCCTGGTGCTTCTTACTTTTTATGAGTTGCTATATTTTGTTTGAATTTTGGAGCACAGGTTGGCTATTAAATAATTAAGCCATAAAAGCATGTCAACGTCCAAGCAAAATTACCAGTATTGAACTGTCTTTCTGACCAAAATAGCCACATATAAATGCTTAATTATATGGGTGATGTGCGTGAAGACTCAGAGATATATGTTCTTGATGCTATAAACACATATTCAGAGAGCGGCACTGTCGAGATTGAGATACGTCTCCTGGGGGATGAATTTGGGAGCTACACCATATGCTGTGATGTCACAAAACCAGGAAGAGATCCGACGGGTGCAACAGGCCTCTGAAGGCGATGAATGTGGCGGGGCACATGGTATGAGTTTTGCCAACTTTGTATTTCAAGCGCAAGAAGGGGACAGTCTGCTATTGACATCAGGTGAAGGTTCTACAAATGTGGCTGGTGAGTTAAACCCCAAAACGTTATTTCGCAAGTTTGAGAAACTAGTACTTAAGGGCAGGAGAATGTTTTGGCACAAAACTACACTTGAAGCATATTTACAAGTGAACCGAGTCCCGAGGGGGCTACGTATAATACAAAAACCGGCTTATGGAACTGATAATTCAGACTTCATGATTCAGTGGCACAATAACATGCATGATGCGTCCATTAAGAACATTGAACTTATTTTACAATTTGCTAAACCAATTAGAGAGAGTTTATCCAAAGAAATCTCCGACATAGAGAGCCAACTTAAAGAGGCGGTGGATACTTTAGGATGGGAAAGACTGAATCAGATATTATTAGATAAAGTCACGCGGTATGATGTGACTATTAAAAAACAAAAACAAAGGAAATTTATACGAGATGAAAATGATTATCTACATAATAAAGTTTTTGATTGGAGTGAACATAAAGAATCTGCACCAAAATCGATTTTGAAAAAAAGTACTAGTTTGGCTACTGTAAATAAGACCGTTTTAGATTATACTACTGGCCCCTCAGATACTGACGATTCGGATACACATTCGGAAGGTCTTATGGGGGAATCCCCACCTGGACATTCTCCCCCCCCCCCAATATCAAGGGACACGGAAGTCAAAGACAGCGCACTATCTGAACCCAAAGTGTGCATTTTCAACAAAGAGGACGGGGGGGGGGTACCACGTGGAAGAAAAAACAGGACAAAATACTAATTATGAACTGTTTAGGTGATACTGGTGGGAAAGATAATTTTAAACGAAGCATATTTGTAAATAAAGTATACGAGGGCCAAAAAGGTTTTGTATTATTGAACAATAGTGATACTTCTAATGTGGACCAAAATGTTTTAAGTTGTAACAATGTTGATGACGAGTTGTTAACAGCTGATTCAAATGTGCAAATAATATCTAGTCAGGTAGACAAGAATGTAAGTAGTAGTTTTATAGATGAATCAGCACCTGTCATTAATTTATCTGATCATACATTAACTCAACCTGAATTAAAGGTTTTGAGTAAAGGTTTATCCTTTTGTCCGGAAAAAGGAATTGACTTCTTTAACACTTTTGTAGATCTGCATAAATTTGGGAGAAATTTGACCTTAAAATGTATTTACAATCAGGACGATGTGGATAGGAACTCAGGTTGTTTGAGGTTACAACCGAGATCAGAGTATTGCCCGCCTATTAATCCCATTGTGTCAGTTTTTATTAAGAAATGTGAATTGGATTTGAAGTCTTTACAAGAGAAAACTGGGAGATTTAAGTCCAATTGCAGTAAAAATGAAATGGAGGCTTTAAATTGCTTAAAAGCCAACAAAGCAATTACAATTAAGCCAGCGGATAAAGGTGGGGCAATTGTGGTGCTCAATACCTCGGATTATATTGGGGAAGTTATGAGACTTATTAAAGATGAAACATTTTATGTTAAAACAACTCATCGGACTATAGACATTTTCAAACAAAAAAATAGATAAATGTTTGAATGAGGGTTTTATTAAAGGTTACATTTCAGACCTGGAATATAAAACCTTAACAGTAGCATACCCTGTCATTCCCGTTACCTATGCACTTCCGAAAATTCATAAGGATTTAAAAAATCCTCCAGGGAGACCAATTGTTTCTGGCAAAGGGTGGTTGACAGAGCCCATCTCTATGTACTTGGATGGTTTTTTACAACCACTAGTACAGAATTTGAGATCCTACCTGAGAGATTCAACTCAGGTAGTACAGATTGTTGAAGATTTATATATGGACAAAACATGGTATTTTTCAGTGGTAGATGTTAACTCACTATATACAGTTATGCCCCATGATGAGGGTTTGGAAGCCATGAAATATTTTTTTAAATACTAGAACTGAGGAAAATCTAGTCAAAGTCCCTACAGAATTTTTGTTGCAATTGGCTGAATTGGTACTTACCATGAACATTTTCATGTTTGAAGGGATTTTATATCATCAAATCAGAGGCTGGCAATGGGCACCACAATGGCCCCAAGTTATGCTAACCTATTTGTAGGTAAATGGGAAACTGACTTTTTGTATGAAGCGGATATTAATCCATTTATTGATAAAATTGATTTATGGCGTCGTTTTATTGACGACATTTTAATAACATGGAAAGGTTCAGTGGATGAATTTGGAGATTTCATTAAATGGATGGAGACAACGAGTAGCTGTCTGACGTACAGATATGATGTACATCAGACAAACGTCAATTTTCTGGATTTGAAAATGTATAAGGATGGTGATGAAGGAGTATACACTACTTTATTCCAAAAATTTACAGATAGAAATACTATATTATGATACGATAGTTGTCATCCCTCTCATACCAAATTCAATATACCGAAAAGTCAACTAATTAGAACATTTAGAAACTGCTCTGAAACCTCTGAATTTAAGATTAAACGGGGTCAGCAAGTACAACGTTTTAAAGACAGGGGGTACAGTAATAATAGCATAGCAACAGCTATTAGAAAAGTGGATAAATTAGATAGAAAAGAAGTATTAAACTACAAAGGAATTTCTAAATCCAAGGTAGACTGTCCTTTTGTTACTAGTTTCTCAAACCAGGCTAATGATATAAAACAAATCCTAAAAGGCAATTGGTCGATTTTAAATTTGGAGCCAAAATTGAGAGAGATAACAAAGAAGGTCCTAATATAGTATATAGGAAGAACAAAAGTATTAAGGACTATGTGGTATCTAATGTGGCAGGCTCTAATTTAAAAGCTGGACAAACATTACCTACAAGACCAAAGGAACACACAGATGTGGAACTGTATATATTGCAAGTACATTAATTGTTGTAAAACCTTTACACACAGTTACTGGGAAGATCGTGGAGTTACAAGATTTTGTTACATGTAACAGTACGAATGTTGTATATCTATTAACCTGTGAGTGTGGGGCTTATTATGTCGGGCGTACTATAAGCAAATTAAAAGTGAGAATAGGTGAACATGTTAGAGCTATTGAAAAGAGGGATGATTCATATGCCATAGTGAAACATGTTTTGAAGTATGGTCAAACAAACCATAAGTTTAGATTTTTGGGTTTAGAACAGGTTACATTGGGACCAAGGGGTGGAGACTTAAATAAGAAAATAGGCCAGAGAGAAAGCTTCTGGATATATACGCTAGGAGCTTGTGAAAATAAGGGCCTAAATGATCATTTTGAGTTAGCTGCATTTTTGAAGAAATATAAGTAATGTATGGGACCTTTAAATTATGAATTTGGGAGAAACTTTAAAACTTTAAAATAGTAAAAGTAAAATTAACATGGTTATATATCCATGAATTTATATTAGATGTTGGCATAAATTAATAAATATATAACATATTTATTTAATAGCAGAGTTGATTTAAATAAATAACTAGTCCCCTTTCAATATTTGCATTTTATTGTTTGCACTCTTTTAGGTATTTCAATAAATAATATAAGGATATAGGCTACCTTAATGTTGTATAAATTAAATTTGAATATTGGTTAGATATTCCTGTATTGAGTGATGTTTTGAAGTGGTTTTAACAGTTTATAGGGATAAATGGATTTATATGATGTGTGCCTTTAAGAACTGTTTTCTCAAATAATTGATATATAATTGTTATTGGATTTTTATTGGTGCAATAGAAATCACATGGTATAGTGAACAAGGTATTTAAGTATAACACTTGAAAGATGTCTTTTACTCTGAAGAAGCTTGGCAGGGGCCAAGTGAAACGTCAGTCTGTGTAGTGTACGCTTTGATTTGGTCTATAATAAATGTGATTTTTTATCCATCGGACGTTTTCTGAGTATGCTGTACGGGTGCTTGGATTTATCTTGATTTAAATTTGTTGTGACTTTCGACAGCACCGCACATATCCTGGTGCTTCTTACTTTTTATGAGTTGATATACATATCCAGTCTCTCGGTAGATGAAGCCCGTGCAGAGTTACAGGCAGAATTCGATGTCCTCCAGTACAGTCTTGTACATTACAAACTGCTGTTAAGCGCTAAAAAGACAAAAGTGATGTTCTTCTATTCCTGCCACTTGCCTTCCATCCCTATCTCACTTGCTTCCTTGCCCATCAAGACTCTCCATGGCGATGATCTCGAGTTAGTCCACAATTTTAAATACCTAGGCTGTGAACTAGATCAACACCTAACTTTTTCAGCTCACATCTACTCCCTTGCAAAGAAATTACGTCAAAGAATTGGCTTCTTTTATTGGAATAAATCTCTGTTTGATTCTGACTCCAGACTGTGCCTGGTCCAAACAACCTTTATACCACTTACCGACTATGTTGATATTCTATATGGCAGATGCTCTGATGCCCTGCTACGTCAACTGGACACTCTCTATCACAGAGTGATATGCTTCGTTTCCAACGCTCACTGTTGGACTCATCGTTGTGACCTGTATGCCTCCCTCGGGTGGACCTCCTTAGCAACCAGGTATCTCTTCCACTCTGTCACCTGGCTCTACAAAGCCCTGCTGGCAAACCTACCCCCCACCATATTTCCAACCTCTTTCAACTAATTACCTGCCCCACCCCCTACGCAGTAACTCCTTCATTATGCTAGACGTTCCAACCTCCCACTCCTGGTTTGGAAACATGGCTGTAAGCCATGCCTTCCCGGCTGTCTGGAATAAAGCCCAATCCAGGCTCAAACTGCAAAGCCTGATCCCCCTGAGTAGCTTCAAAAGACTTGTTTATGACAACCTACGGGACTGCCTGGTCTATTGCAGTGACCACTCTGTCTTCTTGTCCACCCCCTCCCTCACCCCTAAGTAACTTTCCATTATACTTCCATTCCCACTTCTTCCTCTCCCCCTTCCTCTCTCCATGTTACACTACCATCACCACACAGTCTACCCCAGTCTGTATCCCACACTATCGTTACTCAACAGTCCCTGCCGTTATCTACAGCTCTCCTTTCTTTACCTTCCGTCTCTATTTCCTCTCCCCACCACCTCCATAGTGCCCTTGCCCCAGCCAACATAACCACTCTGTTATATTCATTTTTCCCACCCCATCCACCTTGTTGTCTGCTCCCTCCTACCTCCGTCCTACCATCTTCTGTCCCCCCTTCCTTCTAACCTTATCCCACCCCATTTGTGCCACTGTCTTTACTTTCCTTGCTGGCCTTGTAGCTTCTACTTCCCTCATAAGGTACTATCTTGTTACCCAGAGCTAACCCCCCCACTCTTTCTCCAGCCACCCATCCCCCGACAATGTCCCTTGGACAGCTAACGTCACCCCTGCAGAGCGTCTATTTCAGCACTACCACTCTGTATCCCCCAGCAAAAATCGCACTATTTTACCAAGTACCCTACCTGTCTACCCTCTATTGCTTCCTCTAGACTGTACTCAATCACTCTATATGGCAATCTGCCTTACCCTTTGTACGTGTTGCCTGCTCATGTACCTATGTAACCGTATGAAGCTATGTAATTAGATTCTTCTGTAACTATATGGTATTCTGTTTGTTTGCAATCTGTACTTTATCTGACGAGGAGCCTTTGATAATGAATCCTTGACTCAAAAGATTGTAATTCCAATTTGTACAAATAAATAAAAATAAGTTCTAGCGTTAGTGCGCCTGTGTACATGTGATGTAAATATTGTCCTATTTTCTTCTCATGGATTATTTGTGTGTTTAATGCATATTGCTTTGTATTGGCTTGTGTAATGTCCTTGTTGTTAATCAGGACCTCCTTGTAAATGAGCCTGCTCAACAGGGTTTTTTTCCTGCCAATAAACTTGAACTTGAAGTCTCAACTCGAACCCTCCTAACAACTGCTGTTCATAGGAGCTCTTCTGGATACAACCCGAGCCTGAGCTTTTCTTCCAGAGGGCAGACTATGAACAGTTCTGCAGATGGCATGCTATATCATGAAGTGCAAGACTGTGCAAGCCCACCTAATGCAACACATGCTAGGTCTCATAGCCTCCTCAGTGTTCAAAGTGGCCCTGGCATACCTACACATGAGAACAGCCCAGTGGATGCTCAGTGCCCAGTGGTCACAAGCATCGCACCTGCAGACTTGCCTCATTCAGGTGACCAAACCCCTGGTAAGGTCCCTGACATGGTGGTCAGTGGAGGAAAATCTCCTTCAGGACTTCCCCTTCTTCCCATGAGCCAGAGGTGGTTCTTACCCACAGATACCTCCCTACTGGGATGGGGAGTCCACTGCCTGGGCCTTCAGACTCAAGGTGTGTAGGACATTCAGAGAATCATCTCCACATAAATGTGTTGGAGATGCAAGCAATTTTGTATGGTTTGAAAGCCTTAGGTTAGTCACAAAACAGTCCTCTTCCAGACAGAATACAAGTCTGTCATATACTATGTCAACAAGCAAAGGGGAGCACACTCCTACCCTCTCTGCAGAGAGGCAGTGACGGTGTGGGAATGGTGCCTTGAGCAAGGAATCTTGTTCCAAGCGATTGATCTGCCAAGAGTCCAGAACACTGTGGTAGATGGAACTCAGTCAAACAGAAGCCAATCCTGTGAGTGGTGTCTAGCACCAGATGGCATGAGATCACTAGTCAGCGAGTGGAATACCTCAAATGTGGACCTTATTGTGTCCTCACTTATAGCCAGATTGCCTTGATTCTGCTCCAGAAATAACACCGCACTTTCTGTCAGGATAAATTCAGACTGCTATGGCAAAATCTGTTTTTGTGCATTCCCTCCACTCGCTCCCATTCAGTGTTTCTTAAATTGGGGGTGCAAAGGGGCGTAATGATTCTAGTGGCCCCCTGCTGGCCTTGACAGATATGGTTTCCTCTGTTGAACATAATTTCATTCAGCAAACCGAGGACTGTACCACTCAGGACAGACCTATTGACACAGGGTCAGCTGGTCCATCCCAGTCTGCACTCCCTTCATCTTCAGGCCTTTCTCTTGAAGAAATGGAAGTGGACATGTACAAGGTATCTCGGAGGGTCTCTGAAATAATTTTGGTAGCATAAAAGCCTTCCACCAAGAAGACATACACAGCCAAATGGAAAAGATTTTCCATCTGGTATTCCAAAATCCACATGGACCCCTTCAGGTGTCCCCCCGACAGGGTTCTGAAGTACTTATTGGACCTTTCTGATGCTGGCCTGCGGTATTCCACAGGAAAGGTCCACCTATGTGCTATTTCAGTATACCATGAGCTCGTTGGTACCCTCTGCAAGGCACAGTTGTCATTGTTAAGAGGTTCCTCAAGGGCATCTTACACATAAGACCTCTCATCAGGAAGTCAGTAGCTGCCTGGTACATGACCTCCCATCAGGAAGTCAGTAGCTGCCTTGTACATCAGCCATGTGTTTGATATGCTCACTTGCAAGCACTTCGCCTATTTCAACATGTGACTCGAAATTCTTAACTTGGAAAGCAGAATTTCTGATGTCTGTCACCTCTGCATGCAAGGTATCCGAAATCCATACCTTTGGTCTCAGTTCCGCTGTATACTGTTTTTTGTAGGGGCAAGATAAGTCTCCACACACACCCCAAGTTTCTACCAAAAGTGGTCTTGGAGTTCCATCTTAATGAGGCCCTAGTCTGGACTACCCACTTTGCTAACTTCCAGAGGGAGGGAGCAAGGACTTTCCACTCACTGGATGTTAAGAGGAACATTAAGTTTTATCCGAACAGAACCAAGAATTTCAGACAGTCCAAACAGCTCTTTGTCTCCTTTAGTCCTAATCGAAAGGGACAGCCTGTCACAGTCAAGTGCATTTCTGCTTGGATTGCGAATTACCTTCGTGAGTGCTATGCTATGGGTCAAGTTAAAATGGAAGATAAGGTACATGCCCACTCCACCAGAGCAATTCCCACTTCCCTGGCAGAAATAAGCTCTGTGCACGTTAGAGAAATTTGCAGAATTGCAATTTGGAGCACAGTGCACAATTTTACCAGTGCTATGCCCTGGATGTCCTGCCACCTTTGGCAGAACAATCCTGAATTGAATACTATCATGAGTGAGCCCTCAGCTCCAGCCACACTAGTCTGATGAACTTTTTCACAAGTTGGTACTCTGAACCGCTAGTGGGAGTCAGTGGTGAAAACTGATTCTTGGAAGATATTAAAAGTGGCGAAAATTGATTCTTGGAAGATATTAAAATTGTGTACTCACTGTAATTCTTTATCTTCTAAGAATATCTTCACTGTTGATTAACATACCCGCCCACCATCCCTGGGACTCATTCCAGTATGGTTGTCACCCTTTTATGCTTGGTTTGTGCTGTGAAGACACTGTGTTACTGGATCTGGTGGTACTTCTTACACAGGCTACCAGGGCTATCTTGTGCCCTTAGGTTAAGTGCATGAGTCTCTGTTAGGTTATGCTGCTCACCTCCTCGGTACCAAAAAAAAAAAAGGCACTGAGCTGGTTGGGGGCTGACACAGTGGTAAATATGTGGCTGTGTGTGCTGACTTGGCGACATTGTGCATGCCGCTACTTACTGCGTTGCCAGCCCTCTGCAAAGTTCTGGCTTCTGCTGGGTCTTGGAGCCTACCGTTTTAACTTACTACTGTGAATCAGTGGTGAAGATATTCTTAGAAGAACGGTATTAGTAGCTGGCAGTTTATGACAGGATCAAGGAGCGCTGTTTGCAGGATGCAGGTTGGTGTTATAAGAGGCAGTATGAAGATTATTAAAGTCATTATTCACACTAGTGATGTCACTATCATGAATAACAACTTTAGAAGCCACAGATTTAGCATTCAGAACAGACACTAACCAACTAATGTAAGACTGCTAGAACACTCCAGATTCTGGTTCCATCATTGCACCACCAGAACAATGCTCAAGTGGTCCTCTGATGCCACCAGAACCCAAGGTATTCTGATAACCTTATTAGGCAGTTTTCTTTTTTTTTTTTTTTAATACTTTTTTTGCTCCATATGTGCCCCACCTGAAATGGTCATGACCTCCTTCCATCAACCGTATGTCTGAAACCTGAACTCTGGAGGGAACACCAGTTGCTCCTACAAACCACTTCTGATTCGAACCCCAAGGACTGCCCCTTCCTGGTAGGGCAGGCTGTTCCCTTTCCCTATATGCTGCCTGAAGCCTAATCCATTTGTGAGCAGAGTCCATGGAAACATGGCCTTCCTCCCCTGATACTTCCTAATGGAGTTGCCTAAGCTGTCATGCCTAACACTGAGATGACCTAGCTGTATTCTCACACTAACGCACCAGCCCTGGGCTACCAGGGGGCATTTGTGTGACTGGATCCACAGTTCACCTCCCCAGAGCAGTCATGTGTCCAGGAGGACACAGTCACCTTCTCCTGCTAGTCTGCTTAGAGCATCCCGAATGTGAGAAGAGAAGAGAACTCTGGTCACCAGCATGCTAGACAGTTGCATGGTGCTTGTTGCCATGGCGCCAGCCTGCTGCTGTTTTAATTTTTTTTTTATATAATATATGGTTAGGCTGTTGTTACCAAGATCTTCCAGGAATCAGTCTTCACCATTGATTCACACTGGTGGGTCTTAGCCAGAAGTGCTAGGATCCCATGGGAGCCAGAACATTTCAGGAGGGCTGGTGCTGGGATAAGCTGCATGCATGTGCAGCATCGCCAAACTGGCTCACAGGACACAGATTTACCTCAACTGCCTCAGTTTCTCTTCTCCCCTCAGTTGAGTATGCATCAGTGACAACATTGCTCACCTAGCGGGAGTCAGGACTTCACATCTACACGACAACAGCGTTCAGTTCTCATAGTTTTAGTACTTAAAGCTAGAGTATGTTATTTTTGTGTCGGCTTAGTGATTTTAGAAAAATATTTCTGTCAGTCACAGCCCTGCTGAGGCAGTGGTCGTCAGCCATGGTGGACGATGGCAGGAAACCTTCTCAGGCAAGCTGTTCCAGAAGCAGGGCTGTGTCCGGTGCACTTTTCTCATCTGGGAATGGTCCTAACAACAGGCGGTCCTGTGCTCGGGAGGAAGGACAGCCCTCCAAGAAGCACAAAAAGAAGTGGGCCCCTTCCTGATCTTGGTCGGGTTCTCAGCACCACTCAGCCCTTGTCATTCGGTGCTGGTGGAATTGGAACTGCATTCGAGGCCCTCAAGCCAGGTAGATCATTTTGCTCCGATAACAGCTCTGGAGCCCTTGCTGGTGACCACACTGCCAGCTCCTCTTCCACTAGCCAAACCCCCTTTTGGTGTCACTGTGATGTGACTGACCAGGGTACCAGTGCTGGCTGGGTTACTGGTGCCGGGTTTAGGCCTTTGTGGGCCTGACACAGTGCCACTTCCAGCACCGGTTCCGGTGCCATCCTTAGTGCTGGGGATCTCCCCAGTACCAGATTCATTTCTGGTTACAGTACTGGCTCTGGCACTGGCCCCTCATCCATTGGGGCCAGTGTTGACAAGTAAGCATTCTGGATTGGAGGGCCTACAATCCACCCCCTCTACAACCCTCTCTTCGGGGAGAATGAGGAGAGGAACAAGTCTGACCCTGATCTCATTTCTGAGGGCGGTGACAAAGACAATTCCGTTAACCTGGACTCTTCAGACCCTGCCCCTTCTGTTCCACAAGAGGATCCAACTTTCCAGGCTTTGCTCAGGAATATGCATACTGCACTCGATTTTGAGCTTTCAGCTATTGACCCAGGTAAACATTTCCATCTGCAGTGGTTAAATATTTCTTCCATGCCAGTCAGTTTAGTTCATCCTCTTCCACCCGCATTTGAAACCTTGTCTGATGCTGTCTGGCATAGATCTGCTTCTATTCCTTCTGTCTGCAAGCAGGTAGACAGGAAATACACTGCCCCTAAGGGTAGACCTGTGTATGTTTTTCAAACTATAGCTGATGCCATTGTTGTTCTCGGTGAGAATGATAGCTTTGGAGCTCGCTTAAGTATCTGGCAGAGTCTTTACTAGATTCTGAAACAACACAAAAGATTCTGCTGACTGCCGCACATAGAACTGAATCTGACAATCATCAGCTTAAAGCTGCTACAGATGTATTTGATACTGCCTCCTGCTCAGTCACTGCAGGCATCTGTATCAGAAGGCATTCCTGGCTACATACTGCTGGCTTTTCTTAGGATGTCTAACAACAGATAATGAACATTCCCTTAGATGGTACTTGCCTGTTTGGACATCAGGTAGATAAGTCTCTTGAGGCGTCTCAGAAAACTAGAACGACCCTTAAGACTTCCAGGACAGTTACTGCTACCCCTCAGAGGGGAAATGACATGGTTTCTTTCAGAACCAGCAGTCCTTTCGCCAGAAAGGAAACAACAAAAGACAGCATACTCATGAGGACAGAAAAATGAAAATTCAGTTTTATCACATTTTAATGCCGGGACACATATGAAACACACCTGACTACTGCCCAGTGCTTCGGCCAAGGGACCTTTGTCAGGGGGGCCAGAAAGACAGGGGAGCCCAAAACAAATCTCAGCCTCCCCAGCCTCACAAGAAGGTGCAGCCAAAGGCAGAGACATCAGAAGTACCCAGTGCTACCCTCTGAAGCTAATTACGAACAGTGGGTGCCGTGACTTAAAATGGTGTAGGGTGGAGCTAAACACTAACAGGCGGCCAGCACAGGGAGAAAATGGACAAAGTCCAAAAAAGTATAGCATTACTATAACTGGGTGCAATCAAAAAAACTCCAGTGACTGCAAGATGAAGTTTCAAATATTTATTCAAAGCAGATGCTCCAAAATATGAACAGCCCAAGCTATGGGGCAGAGAGCTGTCGCTTGGGCTGTTTTTATTTTGGAGCATTTGCTTTGAATAAATATTTGAAACTTCATCCTACAGTCACTGGAGTTTTTTTGACTGCACCTGGTTTTAGTGTGCTACACCTTTTGAGACTTCGTCCACCCTCTAAAGCTGCTGCCCCAGTCCTGGCGTAGCTGTCCAAGACAGACCTCTCCTCCCCAGTGAGGGGGGGGGCCTTGACCCAGTTTTATCATCAGTGGGAGTCCATTACGATGGACAAGTGGGTCCTCGGGATCATCCAAGAGGGATACTTCCTGGACTTCACAGAAATCCCTGCGCACTATCCACCCAGAAGGCAGCCCCTCTTATCAGCCCATGTGTTGGAGCTTCTAGCATAGGAGATTGCGGACCTCCTGAGCAACAGAGCAGTGGATATAGTGCCAGAGTCGGAATGGAACACAGGTTTCTACTCCCACTAATTTCTAGTACCAAAGAAATCAGGGTCATGCACCTCCTGCTCAACCTCAGAAACCTGAACACATTTATGAATCAAGAAAAATTCAAAAAGATTTCTCTGGGGTCTCTGCTTCCCTTCCTGAAACTTCAGGATTGATTAGCTTCCCTGGAAATGCAGGATGCGTGCCAGCACATATTGGTGCACCCTGTCCCCAGCCACCAGAGATATCTTTGATTCGTTATGCTCGGACAGCATTACTAATTCAAAGTGTAACCCCTAGGTGGTGCTATCTTAAGGGCTACTACCCCTGCCTGCTTGGCTAGTAGCAGGTTAAGGGGCCTGAGTTCTGAAATGGGTGCCTCCACCCGGAGGTCAGGGTTGGTAGTGGTCAAGTTAACCTGGGCACAGCCCTCCGGGACACTGTAACCCCCATCTTTCCTTACTAGTGGCCGGAACAATACACAATAATCACTTTCACAATACCCGTGATACACCACACAAGTACCCACACTGTTTGCGCTTACCATCAGGGCTGGTTCCTCTGGCTTGACCCTGGAGACCCCCTGTAAAACAAGGTTATGCACTGCAAATGGCAACAGTACAGTACTTTGAGCACAAACAGGAACCACAGTCAGATTACATGCAGAAAAAGTTAGATCTGATTTATTCAGGGGACTTGAACAAGGGAGGGGCAAAATCAGGTTAATTAGCTTAAAAGTTTTATCAATCAAGCAGTTATGCATGCGCTTTGAGTCCCCCACACAGTCACACCTCTGGGTACCCAGGTGGAGAAGAGATGGGCTAGCCAGGATTGATGCCCAGGGTTGGCCGGCGTCGCAGCTGGTTGGGGCCCTGTGATGGAAAACACAACATGCACAGTACACAATATTTGTAATCCGGAGCCAGAGGGCTCAGTTCGTGAAGGAAACGAAACAAGAAGACAATGAGATGACACACTTAGATTAAGCTGTTGTTGCAGTGAGCTACCCTGGTATTTTTTCACAATACCCAAGACTGGATACAGGCTGGATGAAAATCGAGACTGCAGATGGTTGATCTGGAATGTCAGGAGAAGCAGGGCCCACACGAGTCGCAGAGGCAAAGTTCCTGTTCAAGCGTGGAGCAGGGGACTGATCCCCGGGCAGGTCTCTCGTCAATGGCTTTACTGTGCAGTGGGTAGTCTGGGTGGGCCAGTCTGGCAAGGCCCAGACCGCATGGAGACAAATTCGGATGCAGTCCGTTTTGGACTGGATACAGCTTCCAGCAAGCAGAACACAGTTCACACAGTGGAGAACTAACTCACAACCCACTAGCAGTTCATAGCACATTTACATGTAAGGGAATTCTACTGTACCAGGCAAAGTGCTCCCCAGTGACAATCGCAAAGTCTCTGCACACACTGGGAGCTTAGGGGTAGCTGGAACTCTGACAGGTCGATCGCATTCAGCAAAAATCTTCGGTCTTCTTCTAGTTGTGCCTGGCCCACTTCAGTAGCTTACTTTAGTCACACAGACTCGGATTTAGTCCAAATTAATCCTCTTCTCTCCCTCTCAGGAGCAATAGACATGCATGCCAAAAACTCAGCCTTATCACAGTTCTCCCATGCGAATCCACTCACGATTGCTGCTCAGAATCACTTCAGCTCCTTGCTCTTCAGTTTCCAGCATAGATCTAACTGAAAACTGCAAGCAGCCTGGGACTTGCCCAAGATCCAAAAGGTTTGGTTGGCTGTCAGTCAAGGCAAGAGCTCTCCCTTCAGTTGCAAAAAAGGTGCAAAAAGTTAAAAACTACAATCCCTACAGATTTTGACTTCAGACAGCTCCTGTAGTCCGGCTACATTTTAGGTCCCACCAGCACTGTTTAGTCCAATTTGCAGTCCAGGACCAAGATAGTGGAGACAAACAAAACCGTCCTTGCTACAAAGAAAGCAGGTTAGACAAACCACACTATCATCATCACTCTAAATGATTTTCAGCAAACAGTCACATCCCTCAACAGAGCTCCCTGTCAGATCACAAGAACTGCAATCAGGCAGCTCTTAAAGAGACAGTACACAGAGGCAATGCAGGCTTTGGTAATCGCATTTAAACTGCTAAAATGCAGGATACCAGCCTGGCAGTGCGCATTTAGGCAAGCTCAAGGAAGACTTTTTGGGAACCCCCATTTGTAGGGGGGGGTTACAAAAGTCCTGCCCTTTCGGCTGTCCTCGATGTCTCGAGTCTTTAGAAAGTGCTTTCCAGTATGTGCAGAGCACCTGAGACAACTGGGACTCCGGGTTTACCCTTACCTGGACAATTAACTCATAGCTAGTCCATCCAGGCAGGAGACAGAACAGGCAGTGGCTACATCCTCTCAGTTCCTTACCTTTATGGGGGTTTTGCTGAATCTAGAGAATGCTCAGCTCCAACCCTCATAACATCTGCTGTTCATAGGAGCTCTTCTGGATACGGCCAGTGCCTGGGCCTTCCTTCCAGACAGCAGAATGCACACTATCCTGTAGATGGCTTGCTACATAATAGAGTGTAGATTTCAGTGTTCACTGTGCCCCTGGCATGGCTGCACATGAGAATAACTCAGTGGATGCTCAGTGCACAGTGGTCTCAGGCATCACATCCTCAGATCTACCCCTTCAGATGACCAAACCCCTGGTTTGGTCACTTACATGGTAGTCATTGGAGTATAATTTCCTCCATGGCTTTCCTTCTCCCAGCTGGAGCCTCAGCTGGCTGTCACCACGGATGCGTCCCTATTGGTGTGGGGGGTCCACTTTCAGGGCCTCAAAACACGTGGTGTCCAGGACCCATCAGAGACTCATCTTCACATCATTGTGTTGGACATGTGAGCTGTTTCGCACAGCCTGCGAACCCTAGTAGATTTTGTCACCCACAAAACAGTCCTCCAGACAGATAAGCCTGTGATGTATTACATCAACATGCAAGGAGGAGCACACACCTACCCACTGTAGGGAGGCGCTGAGAGTGTGGGAATGGTGCCTGGAGCAGGGGATTCTGTTCCAAGACATTTATCTGCCAAGAATCCAGAAAACTCTGGCAGATGAGCTCAGCCAAACTGAGGCAGATCCTCACGAGTGGTTACTAGTTCCAGATGTCATGGAATCACTGTTTGATGAGTGAGGCACCCCAGTTGTGGACCTTTTTGCGTCCCCACTCAACACCAGTGTGAGCGTGTGGGTATAAACAACTCAAGAAGCAGAGACTGGAGACAGTACTTCAGGTTAAACACACATTTACTTCATGTGTGTTATTTATTGAAGAATCAAAACAAAATAAGTACAAGGAAAAATAACACAGTTTGGGATGAAAAAATTACAAATCAAAGCCTGGCTCACCAAGAGCATTTCAGTTACATCAGAATAAAACTTACACCATAGAGTGGAAGTTGCTAAAAGGTCCCACTGCATCTATGGTATTTCCCTGGAAGAGAGGAGATCTGCTCTCTCCCACCAATCTGTTCTGTGTACTAGAGCTCCTTATATACCTCTATGGAGCAGAGAACAAGAGGTCACATGATTATGTAGATCCTCCCCTATTTTTATGATTAACAATTCCTTCCTTTATACAAATTATAGGAATATCAAATCCTAAGTATACTTTGCATAAAGATATGATTGCATCATAAAGTATTCCAATTTCCAGAATATGTTAATAGAAAAGACAAAAAAACAAGGTTGCATATCTAATGGCTCATTAGAACAAAAGGTTCTGCCTACAAGGAGGAGTTAGTTTAATATTCTGTCCTATAAATAAGCCTCATGTTGGGCTGCTGTTCCCCTAGTAGGAACCTATCCCTTTAAGGCACAGGACCAAGCTTTAGGTAAGCAGCAAAATGATTTTGTTACATATCACTTATTCTTACTTCTTAAAAGACCTAATAGTTTGCTTTAACTACCCTGATTAATGTGGCACAAATAAATGTAAATATAAAACATGTTTTCTCCAGAGAAAGTGTGAAATGCAGAGTTTTGCTTGCTTTACAGCCAACTCCCCATTTAAACCTAGAGAGAAGGTGCAGGGAGAATGACTGAAACTGTACAGCAGACTGGCTAGCTGACTGCTGCCACTGCCATTACCAAAGTGTGTTTGACTTCATTTAACAATTAAACAACAAAGAAGGGGCAAGAGAAGAAGCGGGTCCTCTTGTTTTATGCATCAGGGAAAAGGCAGTTTCACTGTAAAGTGCAGGATTAGCGCTTCCATTTTTCCCTTTACAGCGTGACCCTAGCACTTTCATCTGCAAAGCTATATTTAGCCTACTAATACTACTATTTCAGCATAAGACTGCTGATTTGCTAAAGGGGGGGGTTTGAAAGGACCTTATTACTTTCTTTTAAAGGGGCATTTTCAGATGAAGCTAAATGACACCCCCCCCATTTCTGAGGAAACTATATCCCGAGGCAGGAAAAGAAAAACAGCGGGAAAGAACAGTAAGGAGCTATAACAGGAGGCCACCCTATTATAGTGGGAAAAGGGGAAGTATAATAGAAAAGGAAGACTGCTGCAGCAGATTTAATAAAGAGTGTAGGGCATAGAAAAGGGGGAATGCCTCGAGATACTGGGACAAAAAAACAAACAAAGACAAACCCATAATTTATAGGGGCAGAACTGCCACAACCAGATTGTCTTGACTCTGCTTGAGAAATCCAGGATGTGACATTCTCTGTCCGGATGTATTCAGACTGCCATGGCAAAGTCTGTTTCTGCATGCATTCCCTCCAGTCCCCCTGTCGCAGAACAAATTGCTCATACTAGAGGCACACAGGTGCAAGATGATACTGATTGCCCCCTGCCAGCCTCGACAGATATGTTTCCCTCTGTTGAACAGGCAGTCTGTCAGTAAACTAAGGATTCTTCCAATAAGGACAGGCTTATTGAGTCAGAGTCACCTGCTTCATTCTAACATGCGCTTCCTTCACCTTCAGGCCTGGCTGCTGAAGAAATAGAAGTGAAAAGGTACAAGGTATCTCAGAGGGTCTCTGAAATACTTTTGGCTACCTTTAAACCTTCCACTAGGAAGACTTACACAGTCAAATGTGAAAGGTCTTCTATCTAGTGCCCCAAAACTTACATGGACCCCTTTGGGTGCTCACCTGACAAGGTTCTGGAGTATTTACTAGACCTCTCTGATGCTGGCTTACATTATCCCACAGTTAAGATCCACTTGTGTGCTATTTCTACATACCATGAGCCAGCCCATTTGTACCCTCTACTAGGCACAGCTGCCACTGTTCAAAAGGTTCATTAAGGATATCTTACGCACAAGGCTCCCACATCAGGAAGCTTGTGGCTACCTTGAATATTTACCTTGTGCTGGATATGCTAACCCACAAGCCTTTTAAGCCCCTTGTGGCACATGAGCTGAAGTTGTTAACTTGGAAAGCAGCTTTTCTAGTGGCCATAACTTCTGCTCACAAAGTGTCTGAAGTCCATGCCCTGGTCACAAATCCTCCATATACTGTTTTCCACAAGGACAAGGTAGCTCTCTGCACACAGCCTGGGGTCCTACCAAATATAATGTTGGAGTTCCATCTGAATCAGCCACTAGTGTTGCCTAACTGCTTTGCCAGCTCCACAGTGAAGGAGAGCACACTCTTCATTCTCTGGATGTTAAGAGGATCATTAGGTTTTATCTGGACAGAACCAAGGTCTTCAAGCAATCCAAATGGCTCTTTGTCTCCTTCAGACTCATTTGAAAGGGACAGCCTGTTACCCTCAAGTGCATTTCTGCCTGGATTGTGAGCTTCCTACACCACCGCTCTGCCTTGGCCTAGGTCACACTTGAAGGTCTGCTTCATGCCCACTTCCCTAGAGCAGTTACCACGTCCCTTGCAGAGAGTCACTCTGTACCTATTGATGATATCTGCAGAGCTGCAGCTTAGAGCACAGTGCACACCTTTGTTAAGTACTATGCCCTGGATGTCCATGCCAGGCAGCATGCCACCTTTGGCAGGACAATCCTGCATGGACTTTTTTCCCCAAGTGAGCCATTGGCTCCTGCCACCCTAGTCTGGGGGATTTGGTTTGGGCTTGGTACACTCACCCACTAGCGTGAATCAGTATTGAAGATTGATTCCTGGAAGATGTGAAAATTATGTGCTCACTGTAATTCCTGATCTTCTAAGAATATATTTGCCATTGATTCAGATGTCCATCTGCCATCCGCCGGAGTTGATTGCAGTATGTATTACTAGTCTTCACTCCTTGTTCTTGGTTTGGTCTGTGAAGACACTGTGTTGCTGGTTTGCTGACCCTTCTTATATGGGTAATCAGGGCTATCTTATGCCTCTAGGTTAGGTGCATAAGTACTTGTTAGGTTATGCTGCACCTCCTTTGTGAAAAGATACTGCGGCGGTTGAGGGCTGGTGCCGAGGTAAGCCATACAGTGTGAGCCAGCTTTGTGGTGTTGTGCATGCCTGTAGCTTACCTCGGCACTAGCCCTCCTGAAAACTTCTGCATCCCATTTCCGACTAAGGCCTACTAGTGTGAATCAGTGGTGGAGATATTTCTACAAGATCAGGACTTAGGATGACAACATAATTTTCATCTTTGGTTGCATGGAGTGCAGCTGCTGGGAGACCATGATATTTCATGTGTCACCATACAATACTGTACTACCACAGGTAATTCCACTGAGTGCAGAGAGTGGCGGTGATAAAGCACCATAAAATCACTCTGTGAACTTACAGCTAGGAGAAAATTATCATGCGTCACCACTTTTTATTCCATTGTAATAGCAAACAAAATTATTTATTTATTGAATTTTATTTACCAGCTAAGCCCACTGAGACTAGAAAGCCTTTTTGCATGGGCAATAAACTGTTCGTAAGCTGGCAGCAGAATCCACTGTTGTTCCTATCAGTTAAATATACTAAATGGCCATTAAACGTAACTCGCAGCAGCCCGGAATGGCTTACATGTACAGTACAGATCAGCTGGAGCCGCTGCTGCAAATCTGTAAATATTTGCCGCTGAATTCTTCTGGGTGTGGTAAAGCAAAGCTGCTCACCAGTGATACAGTAAAAATAATGTGCTCTTGGCATTTAAACCTTGGTGCTTCTGGGCTGCAAAGGGATAACTTAAAACTGCCTTAGAAACCTACACTTCTGTTTGTCATTTTCTTTTTCATACCTCAGAGACAGAATACAAGCATGGAAAAACAGGCATTAAGACCATTTTTTAGATGTCTGTATTATGCGGTTATAAAACACGAAGCATGATTTATTACGTGTAATTTCTCATGCTGTGGTTTTGTGCACCAGTGTAATTTTTTGGGGGGTTTGGTTACAATTGCACCGTTATAATGTACTGTGCAGATGCCAAGTGTAATTGACTTCCACCAGTTAAAGAAACGTTCTTGATTTAAATAAAATGATATTACTGCAGAATCCTAAATGCAACACTTCAGGGTTCTAAAAGACAGGAAAAGAAAAGTAATTGGAAGATTCTGTTATACATTTTTTTTTTTTGTATTGAAACCTGCAACGTATTAATTCAAATGGAGGTTACCTGTAGTGTTCAAATAATTGGGAGATTATTCAAAGGTATGAGAGTGTTTTCTTCCCTGTTCTTCCAGGCTCATTTAAGTCCCCTCATGTAGGAACAAGATTTTCAGTGGGGTTTAAAAAAATGGTTCTTCTCCGAGAAAAAAAAAATCCTCTGCTTTTTCTAGCTTGGCAGTCCATTTATTAGCCATGTGTGTCATTGTTTTGTCAGGAAATGGAAGCAAAGCCGAAGGAAAGGCATTTCTGGCCATCAGGGCCCCATAGAATGTCTCCCTGAGCTGATCTCTGCCTGTGAAGGAGAAGGAGGAGAGAACATCTTCACGGCCATTGTGGGCAGTGAGTTACAGGCCACACAGATCACACAGGTAACTCGGGGGCAGCTCTTGTTTGTTTCATTCTCTTCTGAAGTGCTGGAAGGGACTGTCATTTTTAAATATAGGCTTGTGAAATGAAGCCATCTTGGTTGTCTAATTGAAGAACAAAAACAATATCTTTAAGTGCATCCTACTGGTACTGTACATTTTGATGAACTGGAAAGCAGACATTTGTGTGAAAGCAAATAAAACGTGGCATACCAATTAAAAAACACTCAAGTCGTGCACCTCATCTTACAAGTGGGATTTCAGTTTTAATCAAGACATTTAGTTGACACATGTACAGTATACTATATTAAACAGGGATTCTGTAAATAGTGCATTCACTGGTACACAGGGTAGCATCTTTCAAAAAAAGAGGTGTGCAAGAACAAGGGGGCACAATTTGAAGATAGAAGGGGGGTGGCTCAGAGGTAATTTAAGGAAGTATTTTTTCACAGAGAGGGTTGTGGATGCATGGAACGGCCTTCCGGAGGAGGTTGTGGAGTCAGAAACAGTGGTGGAATTCAAGCATGCATGGGACAGTCATAAGGCAATTCTAGGGGTTGGGGGTAGGAAGAAGTAGGCTGCTGGTTAACTAGGATCTGCAGCTTATCCATTAGGTAGGGAAATGGGCAGACTGGGTGGGTCAAGCGGTCCTTATCTGCCATCAAAATCTATGTTTCTATACACTAATAACAACTAAATGAGTATTACATGAATTGTTTAGACATCATTGAGGTTGCCCGAAGCAGCAAATTCCAAACATCACACAAACTACATTTGGTTCACATTTTTCAACATAGTGAAAATCTTTCAGAACATTGTTATAATTAGTTTGGGGAAAACACAGACATAAATTTGCTTCATGTACATAAAGTGCCATTCTGCCACCCCCAGCAATGAATGCAGATTTGTTCGATCTGATATGATGATGGTTGTTTGGCTCAAAAGTGCTTCAATTTACATAGCAATCTGGTGCTGTTGCCACAGTGAGGCGATCCCAGGTAACATAAAAATCCTGACTTATTCCAGAAATTAGTGGGTTTAAAATATCAATTTAAGTGCTAATTGCAGTAGTAATGAAAAAAAGCAGTCACTACTGTGAGATTTGCATCTACTGCCCCATCAGTATGCCTGCAGCGACTGCTGACTGGCAGAGGATTTGACTGCTAATTAAATAATTGTATGCATGGAAGTGTTCTCGTCTGATTCAATAGATGAAGATTAATCCTCAGATAAATATGTTTGACTGGTATTGAAATGTCTTAGCAGCTCCTACCGAAATATCCCATTTTTATTATTGTAATCAGATGGCAGCTGCTGTGAGTCTGGGTTTGAGGTGTCTTTTTACCAGTCCTTTTATTTTTCCCTCCTCCACCTTGACTTCATGCAGAACGATGACATGCCCCACTATCATGAATCTTCATATAAGTATAGGACAGGAGAAAATGTTGGCGTTCGCATCTTGCATCCATGAGGTTTTTGGTTCAAATCCCAGTGCAGCTTACACTGCCACTGGAGTTTTGACAGCATGGCTTCTTTGGGGCAGGGGCACATCCCCTTGTGCCAAAGTATTAGCCACTGCAGGACAGTGTAGAGGTTCAGTCACTCATTCACCACCCCATTCTGACAGCAATTCGGTATTAAGGCTCAGGCAGTTGTTGCTAAAAGATTGTAGACGACCATGATGCAGCGCTTCATTTTCCGTCTGTGTGAAAACTCCAATAGGATCAGTATATAAATACAAACACTCTCCTTTTCTGTATAAACAAATGTTATACTCTCTGCTGGACACGAACTGCTGAAATTGGGCTACAAGAATTTGTTTTTGTTTTTGTGGAAAATTTTTGTGCTTTAATAAACTTTTTTCATTATTAACAGATTATTACTCAATATTTGACTTGTACAGTTTATTGCACACTAAGAAAATGAAAATTACGTACCTACTGTAATTATGATCTTTCAGTGTATCTTCACCATTCATCACTGTTGGGTACTTGGCCGGAGGTCATGACCCCGTGGGAGTCTTTTTTTTTTTTTTTTAAGTAGGTGGAGCCAATGCACCATCGGTGCCGCCTTCAAGGCCTATGCACTGCGTGGCGCTCGCGGGTTGGCTGTTAGGCTGTGTCGACTCCGCCTGCCTGCCAGTTCTGATTCGCCGGAGAGGTAAGAGGAAGGGAGTGGAGGGTGGGACAAGGAAGTCCAAGGGACAGAAAAAGGAAAAGATATATAAACCAAAAGGAGAAATAACGACTGAGAGGACAGAAAGGGAGAAAAGTCAGAAACTGAAGGGATTGGGAGGGGCCCCAATCTCTGGAAAAGGAAGAGAGAGGTAGAGTAGGTAAAGAATTTAGGAGGAGAGGGGGGAGTTAAACTTCCCAGACTCTGGTCTGTCTCCAGATTACATAGGAACTGCAAGGAGTAGCCAGAGGCTTTCTGCCAGAATTCAAGGCACAGAATGGCTGGCAAATGCACCAGATAAGCAGAGTCGGCTATTCTGGAAGAAGGACAGGGTACAGAGAATTAACACCCTCTCAAGGAAAGATTATTGGTGAAAAAAAGGGAAAAAATTTTTTTTTTTTTAAAACAAGGAGAAATAAGTTGGACGGAAACAGGGAGGAGGAGAGAAAGGAGGGCAACTGTCAACTCCCACCCCAGCAGGGATGGAGCCAAGGCATTGGAGAAGAAGTGCCCCCGCTGTCCACTCTCCCGGAGAAGACCCCTGTGTGTCTTGTCTTCACTCCCCACTCCTAAAAAGAGAGGAGAGGGGAGGGATGGGCACAGAGAGGAGAGGAACCCAGAGACTGAGGCGCCGGGAGATGGAGGGGATCATGATGAATGGTGAAGATACACAGAAAAATCATAATTACGGTAGGTGAGTAATTTTCATATCTGTGTCAGTCTTCACCATTCATCACTGTTGGGTGAGTACCGAGTCCCCCGAAGGGGGTTTCTTTTATACCCTAAGGGGCAAAGTCCCTTAGCTCTCAGTGGGTGACACACTAAGAGGAAGAACCTTCAGGGCCTGAAGAGTCCTGAGAATGGGGAGAGTGAGACGGGGTCCCCCCAGAGGGGGAAGGAAGTTGCCCCGACAAGTGCTGTCTCACTCTATGGGAGAAGAGATAGGTTCTCTAGTGAGCGGAGTTAATCACCCTACTCCGGGCCAAGGGTGACAACTGGGAAAGATGCAGCCATGCTGTCCGCCTAGTGCAGATCGCTGTCCCTACAACCCTGGTAGCTACCTCCTTGGCATCATAGGATGCCCTCACTTGGTGCCTTGCTAGCTCCAGGCCACACGCAGAGAGTGTAGTGGCTTGTCTGGTTTGCTCCGTATCAGGCAGTGAGGCTAGGAGCTGACCTAGCCTGGACCACAAGAACCTGTCGTAGGCTGCGAAGTGGGCCTGATGTGCAGAAATGGAAAACAATAACCATGCTGAGTAGAAAGTTCTCCTACCCAGAAGTCAAAATCCAAGGAGTCTTGATTTGGGGGCCGGTCACGGTGAAGGGTGCGAAGCCCATCAGGAGTATCCAACTGCATCAATCCGGACTGCAGATGAGGCATGGAACCTGGAGACTCCAGGGGTGCGCAGTACCTCTGGCTGAGATCCCTTGGGGCAGGAACTCCGGAGAAAGGCCTCTGCCAGGAACGCAGCAATGCCTCCTGAACGGGAACAGGCCAGGGCGACACCACAAGGGTGGCCTCACCAAAGTCGCCTAGAAAGGCATGCGCCGAGTGCTCAGGATTGCTTATAGTGGCAGGTGTGAGGTATAAGTCCTCCAACATCCTCATGAGGAAGCGCTGATACTCAGAGAGATCAGCAGCTGGAGAGATGTGGACAGAAGGTTCCTCTTCCCCCAAAAGAGGGGGATGAGGAGCTGGAGGGCACCGGCTGTTCAGAGGGCAGCTGCTCGGGGGGAGATTGAAAAACCTGACTGTCCATCGCCCTAACATAAGCTGGGAACCGAAGAGCCACCGCTGTGAACTGCTCCCAGGAGAGAGGCCCGCTAGGACCAAGGATGCCTGGGAGCACAGGAGAATGTGGCAGAGGAATGGGGACAGAGCCGAGAAGAGATGTCGGCTGACCTCCGCCTGGGCTAAGAAGCAGATCGGGAGCACCTGCGGAAGAAGGTACCCCGGAAGACCCCACAGCTGACAGCTGAACAACCATTTTGGTACTGCCTTGGCTGCGCCCAGAAGAATCCCCCGTGTGAGGTGACTGGGGCCATATAGGTCCAGAAGGGACGGTCCTCTACCTCAAAAGAATGGGGCTGTCTCAAAGAGACAGAGGAGGAAGAGCGGAGATCTGCAGTATGGCTTCTCCCAGAGCCCAGGTGGACCCCCGAGAAAGGCCGCCGTGCTGACCCCATGCCCTCGACCCCTCGGAGTCCGAAAGAGCCCTCCTCCTCGAGAGGACCAGCCTAGGTAGCTGACAGCTCTGGGCAGCGCCTGAAGGAGCTATCCAGGGCACAGCACCTTCCCCTCCCGTTGGTGCTCAGAATGGCCCCAATGTTGAGCGATCTAGGCACACCACAGGTGTGGGTACCACGTCTGAGGGGTCAGTGAACCCACCAAGACCAGGCTGCAAAGCAGTGGTGGCCTGCACCACTGCCTGCTGGTCAGCACCCCTGACCCCAGTCTCGGTAGCCACCGACCCCACCTCAGAAGGGGGCTAACTCCAGCTTGTCGAGGAGACTACTGGGCTGCCTACTCCAGCAGCCAACCCCAAAGGGTCATACTGTCCATCTGACTCAGATCTCGACTCTGCTTCCGAGGAGGTAGAGGCCGAGGCCCTGTGCCAAACCGTAGGAGAGTGCCCACTGCCATCTTTGCCAAGGGGGCCAGAAACCAAAGCCGTGCCCGAGCTGGTGCCAGTGCCCCCTGCAGCACCGCAAATGGAATTCACAGGGAAACACGGCTCCAGCCTGAACAGGAGCCCCAGAGTCAGGACCAGCCACTACGCCCTCTGACCCCACGGCATCGTGAGTGGCGCCGAGGATGAAGATGGTGCCGACGGCGGCACCATCGGCACTGCCCGGCTCCACAACACCACGAACTGCGCCGACGGCAGAGGCAGCACCAACGATGGCACCGACGGCAGAATCCGATGGCCCCACAGCACCAAGGCCCGAGGATACGACGCCGTGCTCAACCTTGGTGCCGAGGATGGCGCCGAGGTGAGACATGGACAAAGACAGCGCCGTAGCAGCTCCCATGGTGCTGCTAGCAGTATCAGAGCTGGGAATGGCTCCAACAGAAGCCACGGCGCCGCTCGACAAGTCATCACCGATGATGGTTCCATTAGGGCCTACGGTGCCGTGAACGGCGCCGAGGCCCACAACAGCGCCGACCAGTGTTGAGGACAACGCCGACCCTGGCCGTACGAACCGTGGGTCCAACACCAGGGGAGCCTTCACCCGCGAAGGGGCAATTGCCGTGGCGGTGCCTCCCACCCGCCGCCCGAAAGGAGCGGTACGGGCCTCCTGTGCCGCGGAAGGAGCCTTGGCAACAGCTAGGCTACTGGTAGTTGAGGCTCTCTCCTCCTCGGTCCGTGTAGAACCGGGAAGGGACCCAGAGGAAAGGCCGAGAGAGCGTGGCTTGGCCCGGGACGAAAGCGCCGACCCTCAAAGTCGGGCGGAGCTCACCCCACTTTCCACGCAGTCGTTGTCTGGCTGACCCGCGGTCCATGGAGAAACAGGTGTCACACAAATCCATGTCGTGAAGCGGGCCAAGGCACGAAAGACAACGATCGTGCTGGTCGGTAATGGAATACTTTCGGCCGCATGGGCACCGTCGCATGGGGGGCCGACCCGTCCTAGAAGATTTCTTGCCCTCCAACCGAGACATGACCTACAGGGAAAAAAACATCCAAAACAGACTCGACGTCACAGAATACAAAGAAATGGAAAGATCTTACCGGGTGACGTCGATTATTGGCAAAAACAGAACCGGCAGGAGGACCGATGGACTACGGCACCGAAGGATAGGATTTCGAAAAACTGCAGAGCAGGCCTAGGATTTTCTTCACAGCATCCCACGAGGCGACCTCTACAGCGGGAGACGAAGAACTGGCAGGCAAGCAAATTCGACGCAGCCCTAACGGCCAACCCGCCGGCACTACACAGTGCGTCGACCTCAATGGCAGTGGCCGATGGTGCATCGGCTCCACCTACTTAAAAAAAAAAATAAAAAGCTCCCTCGGGGTCCTGACCTCCGGCCAAGTACCCAACAGTGATGAATGGTGAAGACTGGCACAGATAAGATTTGTAATAAAATCACATCAAGTTGACTTTGCTTCCTGAATCTGTAGGGATGAGAAGAGTACGCACATGCATACATAATACAAACATACAGGGGATTTATTGCTATGTTATGGCATAGTCCAGGAGCATTACCTATTTTAGTAAATTAGGGTTTGAATTTGAAGATGACAGGCAAGGAACAGAGGACAGCGTCTACAGATACAACCAAAGAAATTCAATACTGATAAAAGGAAGGACTTTTACACTCAGAGGGTGGTGAACCCATGCAACAGACTGCCTTTGGGAGTTGTTATCAGGAAGGATAAACAGGAATTTAAACAAAAACTCGATTCATATCTATTACAGGGTTATACTTTGGCGTATTACTGGTGAACAGACAGGAGCTATTATGGGCTTAACGCCTTTCTTTACTCCTACCTTCTTTAGTATGCACCCTTAGTATATATAGAGACTACTGATTAGGCAACCATGCGCACCCAACCTGTGCTTCTGCAAAGGGGCTCTGAGTACATCAATCCTCGAGATCGAAGCTGTAGAGGTCTAGTGTAATCAAGCGCCCGAGGTGGCAGTACACGCTAGTTGCGCATGTGGTTGCCCAATCAGTATTTTTTTTGTATTTAACTTTTTATAAAAAATGTTGTTATACATAGTAAAAGAGAGCACTGAGATACAAGTAACAGTACAAAGCATTGAATTTGATATACCTTTTAGTAAATTCAGCTATCATTGTACATAGGGCTGATCTAATCCAGAGGGAGACTGATGTAAAGATATAGTGTCAGAAGCCACATGAATAAACCTGAATATAATATAGTTTTTATTTTAGATATTTTTTTGAGGAAACCCTCAGTGTGCATTCTATAGATCATAAAATGGCAAGAAAAAATCTGGAGATGTCACCCTACTGTCCATTAAATCTCTACAAACACACGGTCAAGTGCCAAGTCTCCTTTTCCGCCCCAGAAATATCTACTTAGAGACATTTTGTAGGTGTGATGAGTTCCCCCATGGTGTGCATCATATGATTTTAATGCACTTTCTAGGGACATAAGCACATGGCTTTCAGCCTCTTGCCTTACTACACCCTTGAGGCGTGAATTAAAATGCTATAATGCTCACCCTGACATGGTTTATTACTTATATATCTATATATTATACAAGTACGGCAGCACCTGTATGTTAGGGTTGACTAAGCATGTAAATGCTAAACCACGATTTTTGCACCTTAATAATAACTCCACCATATTCAGACAATTTACTTGAAAGTTGGCAGGCACAGAGTTGGTGCCAGGATCTCTTGATCCTGCAAATTTCGAAGCAGTCAATTGACTGAGGGCAAAGTTATTTACAGTAGTTGCAAAAGATGTAAAACTGGCCAAAATTAAAAGCTGTTTTGCCCTCATACAACTAAACAAACTAGGATGATTTCAAACCAAAAAGTTGCAGGTTTTATTAAGTTTGCCCCAATGTGTGTGCCTTTGTCAATAACTTGACCTGTTTTCTGTGAAATTTAGGAAAAAACACGCACGTGCCCTATTTGAAAACTGAACATTCGAAGGATAACTGATTTTTTTATAACTGCATTTACAAATGTGGTCATTTGATGAAAATGCATGTATTTCTGCGGGGGAGGGGCTATAGGCATCTCCTGAGGTGATGCCTGACGCTGTAAACAGCATGCATTTCAGTTTAAGCGGCGTTCGTTCAGCAGGGGCAGGGTTAGTGTGTACTAGCCCCATCACAACTGAGTGTAGGTAATTAGTGTAAACCAGACAGTTAATGAATAGAAACATAGAAGTTGACAGCAGATAAGGACCGCAAGGCCCATCTAGTCTTCCCATTTCTTTTTCTACCTTATGAATGTGCCATAGGCCTTTACTCTGTCAATGGCCTATCTATTCACACTCATCTGTATTGCTCCCTTATGCCTATCCCATGCCTGTTTGAAGCTCTGCACTGTATTCATATCCACCACTTCCTGAGGTAGGCCATTCCATGCATCCACCACCCTTTCTGTGAAAAAGAACTTCCTCACATTACCCCTAAATTGGCCTCCCTCTAATCTCATGCTGTGTCCTCTTGTTCTGCTATTTTTCTTATATTGAAACATGTTAGACTCTTTCACCTTGTTAATGCCCTTAAGGTGTTTGAATGTTTCAATCATATCACCTCTATCCCTCCTTTGCTCTAAGGTATACATATTGAGCTCCGTTAATCTGTCCTCATATGTTTTCCGATGCAGTCCCTGTACCATTTTGGTTGCCCTTCTCTGGACTGCCTCCCTTTAGTTAATGTCCTTGTGAAGGTGTGGCCTCCAGCACTGCATGCAGTATTCCAGATGGGGCCTAACCAGTGTCTTGTAAAAAGGGGTTATTACCTCCCTCTTATGACTTGTGATACCCCTACTAATACACCCCAACATCCCCCTAGCCTTATGTACTGATTTAGTGGTCTGCTTGGATGATTTCAGGTCATCTGTGATGATGATGCCCAAGTCTGTTACTTCCCTTGAGACTGCCAGCAACTCCCCTCCTAACCTATAGGTGGCTTCAGGGTTTTTCTTCCCTATGTGCATGATCTTGCACTTCTTTGTGTTAAACCCCAGTTGCCACTCTTCCGACCATTTTGCCAGTTTATCCAGATCTCTTCTCATTCTGCCCACCCCATCTGGATCATCTACTCTGTTGCAGATCTTGGTGTCATCTGCAAACAGACAAACCTTACCCTCCAGTCCATCTGCAATGTCACTGATGAAGATATTAAAGAGGACTGGCCCTAGGACTGATCCCTGAGGTACCCCACTTGTGACGTGCATCTCTTTTGACTGAATACCATTTACCACCACTCTCTGTTTTCTGCCCGTCAACCAGTTTGCCACCCAGTTGACCAACTTGTGACCCACCCTGAGCCTTCCCAGCTTGTTAATCAATCTTCTGTGTGGAATAGTATCGAAAGCTTTACTGAAGTCAAGGTAGGCAACATCAACTGCTCCCTCTTGGCCCACCACTCTGGTTACCCAATCAAAGAAACCCATGCTGTCTTGGATCCTATGCTCCTATGGATTCCAGGTGTTGCACTATCCTTTCCTTAAGGAGTGCCTCCATAATCTTGCCCACTACTGAGGTAAGACTGGCTGGTCTGTAGTTCCCTGCCTCCTCCCTGCTACCACTCTTGTGGAGCGGGATTACATGAGCCCTTCTCCAGTCTTCTGGGATCTCTCCTGTGCTCAGAGACTCACTAAACAGTTCTGATAATGGCTCTGCTAGTTCCACCCTTAGCTCCTTTAGTGCCCTGGGATGTATGCCATCAGGTCCCATTGCCTTGTCCACCCTGAGTTTATCGAGCTCTTGTAGGACCCTTTCTTTTATGAAGGGACTAGTGCACATCTCCTTCCCCCGCTGTGTCCATGGTACTGAGCTGTAGGCCCTGCCCCACCTTCTCCTCAGTAAATACTGAGCAGAAGTATCTATTTAGGATAGACGCCTTTCCATGATCCTCCTCCTCACACTCCCCCTTATCCCCTTTGATCTTAGCAATACCCCTTCTGGACTTTCTCCTTTCACTAATGTATCTATAGAAAGTCTTGTCACCTTCTTTTACTGTTCGTGCTAGTGTTTCCTTGGTTTGGGCCTTTGCCTGCCTTACTGCCTTCCCTGCTTCCGTTAGGGAAGTTTGGTATGTCTCCTTATCTTCGTCCCGTTATGTTCCCTTATATTTCCTGAAAGCCAGCCTTTTGGCTCTGACCTTTTCTGCTACTGTTTTTGAGAACCAAAGTGGTTTCCTTCTTCTTTTGCCCTTCCTTTTCTCTCTAACACAGTGGGGTGTTGCTTCAGTATTGCATCCTTAATGCTTGCCCACTTTGCCTGTACCCCCTCACCTGTATTTCTTCTTGCAAGGGCTAGCTTAACTCTGTTGGCCATCTTATCAAAGTGAGCTCCTCTGAAATTGCATATTTTTGCCTTGGAATGGGATGATTTAGTTCTAGTGGCCAAACTGAACCATATCATGTGATGGTCACTGGCCCCCAGGTGACCTTCTACCTGGAGATCTGTGATCCTTTCCCTGTTAGTCAGTACTAGATCTATGATAGACCTGTCTCTTGTGGGTTGTTGTACCAGTTTTTTAAGGCCCTCCCCATGCAGGGAATCCACCATGTGTCTAGTTCTGGCAGGTGTTCCTGCTGGTATTGACCACTCTATATCTGGCATGTTGAAGTCTCCCATTATCAGAACCTCCCCTTTATCTGTTATGTATCTTCTAACAGTAATGTGTCTATGTCCTCCCCCTGGTCTGGAGTCCTGTAGACAACCTCAGTTCGTATGGCTGTCCCGTTTCCTGTTTCCAGGGTGATCCACAGTTCTTCTGGCTTCTTACATGTATTCTGAATTTCTGTAGCTTTGATATTTTCATTGACATAAAGGGCCACTCCACCCCCTCTTTTTGAACCTCGGTCTCTTCTGAACAGTACATTGCTGGGTACTGAAGTCTCCCAAGTGTGGTTACTGGTAAACCATGTCTCGCTAATGGCTACTATGTCCAGTTTAGCCTCTGTCATTGTTGCCTGCAGGTCTAGGATCTTGTTTCCCAGACTGTGAGCATTTGTGTACATGATTTTCCATTGGCCAGATTTTGGTGTGTTAGTTGTTGGGCGAGGTCTGGCATTTTCCCTGTGTGTCGTATGGGGATCCGGACCTTTTCCTTACCTGATGATGCAAATGAACTACAACCATGCTGAACTCCTGTTTGATCACTAGCTGAGGGGCGAGGAGTGTTCTTCCCATTTGACATATCAGGTGCTACACCCCTCTCCCCATTTGCTAGTTTAAATATTCTGTGAAGATGTCAAACGTCTGCCCCAATGCACTGACTCCCTCATTAGTCAGATGCAGTCCATCAAATTTAAAGAACTTTCACTCCCAAAACTGTTGCCAGTTACCTACAAATTTGTGTCCTATTTTCTGGCACCAGCCCTTGAGCCACATGTTTAGCTCCCCAATCTCCCCTTCCGTCCATCTGGCCCACCTCTCCCAGACTGGCAGGATCTCATAGAAGGAGATGCCAGACAAAATGGATGATAGTTTGTCACCCAGCCTGGTCAGGTGTTCCTTGGTCTCCACAACTGACTGGCTGGCGAGATCGTTAGTCCCTGTGTGTACCAGGACGTCGATGTTTTCTCCTGCTTCCTGTACAGTTGTGGCAATGCGGTCAGTGTCTCTCCCTGCTGATGTACCTGGGAGACATCTGACCAGTACCCCTGGCTGGAGATAGGTATCAACTCCCCAAATCATGGAGTCTCCTATGATCAGAAGTGTTATGAATTTTCTTTTAGCTTTTTTTGTTTTGGTTCTTGTTTTGGGTGAGTTTTGTTCTGCTAGCTCCTGTGCTGCAGTGTCCTGCTCTGCAGTGTTCTCTGCCCCTTTGTTTGATTTCGGAGATAGAGGCACATACCTTTTTGTAGTTTTTATATGGTTTGTGGAGGTGATATGCTGGAGAGCACCAAGTGATGGGGCACCCAATTTGCCCCTCCTAACCACCTGCCAAGCTCCTGGACCAACTACCCTCTGCGGTCAAGGTGCTTCTGTTGGATATTGTGGAAATGGCGGGTGGTTCTTATAATATATTTCCTCCTGAATATGCGATTTTAGGCGCACAATCTCTGCCCATGCTGCCTGGAGCTGAGCCCTTAGCTCTCCAGTGGCCCAGCATGTAGGACGGTGTCCTAAATCCTGCCCTTTGGAAAAGTGTCCCACAGTACCTGCAGTTAATGATATCCATTCCAGATAAGTTGCTGGGTTTATAACCTGGTCAGAGTAATTAGAAGGAGGAAAATTAAAGCAAAAGTTTGATTATGTGATCTTCCCTTGTCAATCTTCACCATTCATTACTTCCTGGGTGTAAGCCGGAGGCGCGCACCCGTCACGGAGCTTTTTTTTTAAAAGTTGCCTAACGGCCCGCCCTCGAGAGCGGCGTCATGCGCGGCGGCCGTTGTAGCGACCGACCTCCTCCAACTCAGTTCTGTTTCTCCCGCCCGCCGAGGCAGCACCCGTTTTCGAGCGCCCATTCTCCACCGCGCCAGCGACCTCTTTCCACACTCGATGCCGATCGGTAAGACTGTTCTTTTTCTTTCTAAAGCGCGCGTGTGTGTTTTCCTACTGTTTTTCTTGTTGATTGCGCTATGTCCGGGGTCCGGAGCTAAGCGCAGCCAAGACGGGCCGCGCCTCTGGCGCGCCGGTGTTACTGTGGCCGGCATTTCTCCGCTCGGACCGGCATGACGCTTTGTCTGCGTGCCTGGGACCCAACCATGACATGGATTCGGTAAGCGCCTGTTTCTCCATGGACCGCCGTGTCCTCGAAGTCCGCGCTTCAAGCTCGGCAAAGCCCCACCGACCTGGGGATGGCGTCCAAGGGATTCTCAGGTAAGGTCTTAGGTTCTTCCCCCGGTCCTCCCGGGCCTATACGCGGTCTGAGGAGGAGGGGTCTCCCTCGCCTTTCTGCCGAGGAGGAGGCCCCTTCTGCGGTGTCGGGGAGCGCGTAGTCCCTCCCGGGCCGCTGGGCCGGCCACCGCCCGGAGTCACCTCGAGGTGCAGGCTCTCTCGCGGCGAGGCCCTAGCTTTTGGCCTAGCTCGGTGGATTGACGCTGGGCCTTCTTCGGCGCTCTTGGATCCTGGTGCCGTTCTGGTGCCGGTGATCGAGACGGTGCTGCTTCCGTGCCGTGGTCCGGCGCTGTTTGCGGCGCTGTGATCAGAGCGGGCGCTGTGATCGGGCGGCGCTGGTGGCGGTGCCGCTGGGCCTTGGCGCTGCTTCGCGCGGCGGATGGACAGGGCGGCGCTTGCCGGCGCTGCTTATCCCGACGCGCCCGCGCCGTGGGCCTGGTCCTCCAGGCGGGCTGCCTCGCCGCGCCTGCTGGTGGAGCTAGCTCATGGCTACCGGGCGTGAGGGAAAGCGAAAGGCGCCTTTCTGGTACTGGGCTCATGCCTCAGTAGCCTCGGGACCCTGGGGTGGCCAGCATTGAGGTCCTGCTGGTCTCGCCCTCCTCGGAGGCGATGATTCAGACGTGGACTCATCCTGGCACCCCACTCTTCGGAGTCTGGGTCCCCGGTGGCTAGAGGTGCCAGGCGGGCGCAGCGGCCCTCCTCTGTCCCCCTTTCGCCTCCTGAGGGTTCCCCGGCTGGGTGGCTGAGCCCTGGGGGCAGGCGCTGGGTGACGGGGAGGCCCTCTGAGGTCCGTGACAGCTACCACGGGGTGCTGTCACTCTCTAGGGACAGGGGACGCTGTGGTCGAGGAGGAGGGCCCTCTCAGAGTCCGAGGGGTCGAGGGCAGGGGGTCTGCTGCTCGTCTCCTGGCCACCTCGGGGTGGCCAGGAGCCAAGTGCAGAGCCTCGCCTCCCTCCAGGGTTCTAGGGTGTCCTTCAGGGCGCTTTGTGCGGACTGCCCTTCTGGATCCATGCAGTCCAAGGCCGCACAGGGAGGTTCTCCCCAGGGCTCTTCCAGGCTCCGCTTTCCCAGAGTTCCGTTTCTGCCTGGTCTGATATCCGGGATCCCCTTTCCAGGGCTCCTTTCCCTGATTCCAGAGCCCTTGCAGAGAGCAGTTGCTCCGCGGAGGTGCCCCTCTCCCATCTCCTGCCTTCACCTCCCCACTCCCAGGCCATGTCGGCCCCACGGGTCCGCTATCCTGGGAGCAGTTCAGGGTTCTCGCGGCGCCTTCCCTCAACGCTAGTACATGCATGAGCCGGTCTTTCGACTCTCCCACCGCCGCAGGAACTTCTGGGCATTCCAGTTCCCCATCATCCTCGCCTCCTCCTCCGAGGGAGAGGAACCCCTGCTCATCTGTCCTCCGATGCTGATTTCACAGAATATCAGCGCTACTCTCGAGGATGGTGAGGGATCTCCGGATTTCCCACGCTCAAGAGACAATACCGAACGGGAGACGCGTGAATTCCTTGGTGAATTCAGTGCCCAGCATCTGGTGGTACCTTCCTGGCCTATCCTTCCAGGAGGCGCCTATCCAGTTATGGCAGTCCCTGCCGCTTCTTCCCAGCCCCGCGGACTGCCAGCGAGGTATTGTGCCCTCTGAGTCTCTAGGTTCCCTTCCAACCGGTCCTCAGGTTTGCTATACCTGATACTCCTTCATGCCGCTGTTTCATGACGCATCGCCCACCGGATTCGACTCTCTCCAGTTCGACCGCTAGCGTAAGAGTGTTTCTTCGTTTCTGGCGAAAGTGCATGTATTGCATCACATCAGGCTCACCACGCTGCCTACAACCGCATCTGTGGTCGATGATGTCCCAGCTGCTGGCATCTATGCCTGATACGGAGCAACCAGACAAGCTGCTTCCTCTCCGCTGTAGGCCTGGAGCTGGCAAGACACCAAGCAAGGGCATCTTATGACACCAATGAGGTGGCTTCCAGGCTTAGGGACAGCGATCTGCATCAGGAGGTACGGCATCTTGCTTTTCCAGGTTGTCACCCCTGGCCCGGCGAGGGTGACTGCCTCCGCCTCGGGACCCATCTTTCTCTTCCAGAGCTAGGAGACTTTACAGGGCTCCTCCGCCTCCTCGCCCTCGGAGGCACCTCCAGCTCTTCTCCTCTTAGGCTTTCTGAATAAGCCAGGTCTTCTCCTTCTGTTTCTCACCAGCAGAAGGCTGGGGTTTGTTCCTCAGGTATGGCCCCTTCTCTCCAGGGAAGAGAAGCTTTGCATTACTAGGAAGTAATGAATGGTGAAGATTGACAAGGAAGATAGGAAAATTACGCACCTACTGTAATTTTGATCTTCTTGTATCTTCACCATTCATTACTTACACCTACCACCATCCCTCAGTGCCTCTTCCTGTGGCTTCTCCACCTCCTGCCTCTTCCTCTCTGAATTTATATAGAAATATAGGAAAATTTAAATTTTCCAAAAAAAAAAGACAAAAGTAAAAAAAAAAAAAAAAAAAGATCTTTCTTGGGGCTAAATCCAGAAAATTACTTACTCTAAGATTCATGGGCCATTTCATGGATTGCATTGGCGATCAGACTGCACAACTATCTCTTGCTATTCTTATGGCAAGATACCTCTGGGGTTTTTTGGCCTGGCTCAGGCTATTCAGTTTTGATCCTGCAATCCCGTGTTCAGATAGTTGCCCTGAAATCTGATTCCCCCCTCTATTCTTACCTTGCAGAGCAGAGGAACGGTACGCCTGTTCCTTTCTCTTTAAAAAAAAAAAAAAGTGCTGAGGGAACTCTCCGACTGCTATAGGTATCTTGGTATCTGGGTCATGCATCTACTTAAAAAAAAAATAATATTTTTTATCTGTAAAAAAAAAATGGAGAAATCAAACAAGAAGGCAAATGAGAAGGTAGGCTATCCTTCTCGCTGTTTTGCTAGTGGTTTCTCCTTTAGTGTCCTCCTGACAATTTTTACAGTAGACCTCTGCTGACCATATCCAATCTTAGCCAGCCTAAGCCTTGGCCGGCCTTAGCCAGTCAGTCTGAGTCCCATTTCTATCTTGAAACGCCTGAAAGGCTTACATTTTCTATTTCTAAACCCCTGAGCAGCGCTCTCATGCTGCGGGGGTTTTATTCTTCCCTCCTCGGCTGTCCTCCACTTAAAGGCCCTCCGCGGCCAGGAGCCGAGGTGGGTGTCAAGAACAATGGCATGTTGAAGATGAGGACTATGCCCTCCTGAGTCTGTCTAGCGGGTTCGGTGAACCTCTCTTCAGCTCTGTCTCCGGGGTTCTTGCTTCCCTTTAGTCGAGCCTTCAGCTACAAGCTAACTATGCTCTGGGCCTTCTGGTCCCTTCAACATCCCATCTCTCTTCTCTTCTTCTTCTTCTATTTTCTCATTTCTTACTTCATCTCCCTCCTAGAGTCGCCCAGGTAAGGAGGCCCTGCACTCCCTAGGCTAGGATGTTCTTATCTCCTCTGTCCTTCCTCCATCGGCTTATTCCTTTTCAGTTCATTCTTCCTTGCTTTGCTATCCCTCGGCCATCTTGCCTCGCTATCTATGTTTTCTGCTTTCACTTTTGCCTCTCCGGCTCACAGAACTGAGTTGGAGGAGGAGTCGGTCGCTACTAACGGCCGCCCCTCGCGCATGACGCATAATGTTCTCTCGAGGGCGGGGCATTAAATTTAAAAAAAAAAAGCCTTGTGACGGGTGCGCCTCAAGCTTACACCCAGGAAGTAATGAATGGTGAAGATACAAGAGAAGATCAAGAATTACGGTAGGTACGTAATTTTCCTTTTTGGTTGTTTGTTTTTGTATAACTTGTTATAACAAGACCTGTCAGTTTGACCTCAGTGGTAGGGAAAATGATGGAATCACTTCTGAAGGAAAGAATTGTTGAGTACCTAGAGGCCAGTGGGGCACAGGACCCAAGGCATCATGGATTCACAGCGGGAAGGTCATGTCAGACAAATCTAATTGATTTCTTTGACTGGGTGACCAAAGTAGTAGACCAGGGAGGGGCTGTAGACATGGCCTACCTAGACTTTAGCAAGGCATTTGACACAGTCTCGCACAAAGGTTAATAAACAATTAACCAGCCTGGGAGTGGATCCCAGGGTGGTAGCCTGGCAAACACTGGCTGGACAACAGGACACAGCGGGTAATAGTAAATGGAGTCCATAGGAAGAAAGGAGGGTTACTAGTGGGGTACCGCAGGGTTCAGTACTGGGGCTGGTCCTTTTTAAATGTCTTCATAAGTGACATTGCAGAGGGACTGGAAGGAGAAAGTATGTCTCTTTACAGATGACACAAAGATCTGCAACAGGGTTGATACGCAAGGTGGGGTGGAAAGGATGAAAAGGGACTTGGCAAGGTTGGAGGAATGGTCAAATGTATGGCAGCTTAGATTCAACGCAAAGAAGTGCAAAGTAATGTACCTGGGAAACAAAAACCCAGGGTTAGAGTACACCATTGGGGGTGAGATACTGACAACAACAAAAATGGAAAGGGACATGGGGGTAGTCATATCAGACGACCTAAAGGTGAGCCAGCAATTTGAGAAGGCAGTAAGGAGGGCTGGGGGGATACTGGGATGCATAGGGAGAGGCATCTCCAGTAGAAAATAGGAAGTTGTTGGCCCTCTGTACAGACAGTTGGTAAGACCACATCTGGAGTACTGTGTACAGTTCTGGAGACCCTATCTCTGCAAAGTCATAGACAGGGTGGAAGCTGTCCAGAGGAGGGCAACCAAAATGGTGCAGGGTCTGCACCAGAAGACATATGAAGAAAGACCAAAGGAGCTTAAGATGTATAGCCTCGAGGAAAGGAGGGAGAGGGGGGACATGATAGAAACTTTCAAATACCTCAGGGGAATCAACAAAGTCCAAGAGGGTAGCATCTTTCGGAAAAAGAGATGTGCAAGAACAAGGGGGGCACAATTTGAAGATAGAGGAGGACAGCTCAGAGGTAATGTGAGGAAGTATTTATTCACAGAGAGGGCTGTGGATGCATGGAACAGCCTTCCTGAGGAGGTTGTAGAGTCAAAAACAGTGGGAGAATTCAAGAATGCATGGGACAGACATAAGGCAATTCTAGGTGGGGGGTAGGAGGAAGTAGGCTGTTGGTTAACTAGGATCTGCAGCTTATCCGTTAGGTGGGTAAATGGGCAGTCTGTGTGGGCCAAGCGGTCCTTATCTGCCGTCAAATTCTATGTTTCTGTGTAACAAGTTAAATTACTTGTGCACCTGTAAATGAGGTCACTGTGTGGATACCCCTCTGATCTGCCCCTTCCTACCTTGCTACAGGAAATGTCACAACTGTGCTGTCCTATAAAAGGAGTGTACTGCGGGGTGGTTGGGGATGGGGGTGGGTGGCTTGGGCCCTTCCCTGCCAAAAAAAAAAAACACGGCCGAAAAAGAAACAAGGAGGTAAGAGCAGAAACAGTCAGCCAGCAAGAAATGCAGCAGCCTTGAAAGCTTATCCTAATGATAGATAAAACTGTAAAACCCCACCTGTAATTATTTCACAGAAGATATACCCTGTAAGAAACTCTTTGCTACAGAGAAAAATAAAGCAGTAACAGAAGATATGCCTTGCAAAATACAATTTGAATCAGGAGATTACAGCAGTAATTTGTAAGCACAAACTTTTAGGCACAACCTGTAATAATGCAGCAGAAAATATACCCAGTAACAACAACTTGAATCAGAGAAAAATAAAGCAATAAAATGTTAGCAACAAACAGTAACAACCCCTGTGAGTACAAAAGAAAATAATAATAATAATAACACAGAGTAAATCTACCTAGCCAAAAGAAGCCTTAATCCTTTTCCTTGCTCTGTCCTTACAAGCAACTTAGAAGAAAAGAGCTCAGGTGAAACTATGTTCCTTTGCCAGCAAACCTAGTCTTCCTGATCTTCTTCAAGGACATCTCTTTCATCAGGCCACACCTATGGAACTAAAGCTGTCGGGTGATAGGACCACACGGAAACATTTTTGCTGGTAGTCTACTAGGGGCTGTCCATGACAATATCAGACTTTGCAACCATGGTATAAAAATGTGGGTGGCCCCACGCCCTCCTCAGTTCCTTTCCTGCCATCGACCATACTTGCCAAACTCCACGGAGATGCCGTTGCTTCAGTCAACCACCAGAAGCTTCACTTCATCCACAGTTTTTCTAACTTTTATGTTTTCTCACCCTAGTCGTTATCATTTTATTTTTAAAGTGATGTTCGTCGTTGTGTATATCAAGAATGACTGACACCACCAAACTGCTTAAATACTGCGAGAAAAGTAAGAAAATCCTCAGCAACGACAAGCACAACACCTTTGTTCGCTGCCTTGGAGAGACCCATGACGCTAATGCCTGCAAGATCTGCCTGAGCTTCAATTAAGCTACCCAGCAACGCCGGCAGAAAGCCCTTGAGTCGTTCCTCCTCAAGCAGAAGGTAGCCACAATGGAAAGGGAGCTCCAGGGAAGAAGCTCCTCTGCATAGCCAGTCCCATCCTCAGACTGTCTTTCCTTCAAGGCCTGGGAAGAATCTTCAGGGAAGCAAAACACTGGAAGAGCGAAAGAAGCAAGGATAAATCCCTCTCCCCATCTTCTCTCTGTTGTCACTCTGTGGGGCAACCGTTGCAGCCTCATTGTCCACTTTGGTTGCAACGCCTCCTGCTGCCCACACCCAAGTTCTCACAGGGTCAGCCTGGCAGTGAGTTCTGCAGGACCTCTCACAGCCGCCTCCGGTCTGTCGACATTGGGGCTGCTGACATCCCAGTCAACATTGCAGGCCACTCCATCCACACCGGGGTTTCAACTTCCCCAGTTGACACTTCAGGGCACTCTGTCGATGTTGGGGCTCCAGCCTCCCCATCAACACTGCGAATCCTGCTGCTTGCCCCCTCCCGCAGTATCAGCTGACAGCTGCTCCCGCCAGACCGCTCACAGCCAGTGCTGTCCTGTTGACTCTCAGGCCCTAGACACCGTACTCAATGTTACAGGCCACTTAGTTGACGTTGGGGTTCCAGCCTTCCCATTCGATGTACCCGGGTGCTCCTGTAATGCAGCCCACCATCGACATGCAGACAGTGCTCCCCTCCTTTGTGGAGGTCCTACATCACCTTGTGCCTCCTCCAGGCAACACGATGACAAGGCCTACCATACCAGCCACTGCATTGATAATTGTCCCATCGCCATGCCCTGTTTGCTCCCAGGTGTTGACGTCCTCTCTTGCCTCCTTGCCACCTTCGGAGTCCATCGATGAGGATGAGGAGTACCACCCTGACCTCATGCCTCAGGAGGAAGAAGAGGAGGAGGAGGAGGAGGAAGATATGGAGGGGAGTCCCAGGTCTGATTGCACCGTCTCCACTAGGAGCGAGGACTCTACCCTGTATACACCTAGGTCCCCTCCTGAGGACCCCTCCTTCATTTCCATGATGAAGCAGCTCCAAACAGCAATGGGGTTTGATGCTGAGGAGCAAGATATTACTAGGAGAAACCTGGTGGAATTCTTAGAACTACCCAGATTCTCGCCCTCTGATAATTCCTCCTCTTTTAGCTGCTCTACAGGATGCCACCATGGCTGCCTGGCACAGACCAGGCTTGATGCCCAGAAAGGCAGACAGTTGTTACCTAGCACCCTCTGGGAAGTATTTTTTTGGTAACCAACCTCAAGCTGACTTGGTTGTGATAAATGTAGCCCATGATAAGTCTACAAAACCTAAGCATCTCAGTTCCCTCACCCCAGATAAAGAGTCAAGAAGACTGGACCTTATGTGGAAGAAAGCCTTTACCCACGCCACACTGGACATCAGAATTGCAAATTATCAGGCCCATATGGTCAAATACCAGAGTGCTCTCTGGAGGAAGGCTAAAGCAGCAGCTCAGGCCCTCCCAGAGGGTCCCCAGAAGCAGGAGTTGCTAAAGATTCTCCAGACTGGAGCTGATGTGGGTAAAAACCTCTCAAGGTCTGCCTACAATAGCTTGAATGCTTCAGCCAGAGCAGCTGCATTTAGCATCCATATGAGGAGGCAGTCCTGGTTGAGGGTGTCAGGATTTGCCATGGATGTCCAGCTGTCCATCCTGAATGCCCCTTTCAGAGGGTATGAGCTTTTGGGAGCAGTTGTGCAGGACATTCTCACTGAACTGCAGGCCTCAGGGAGGACACTTTGTTCAGTCCATTCCCTCTACCATACACAGCTAAAGAGTAGGCATAAGGCGCCCTTTCACAGGGCCACCAATAGCCCTAGATATGGGCCCAGACAGCAGAGCAAAAGTAGATCAGTTTTGCCTGCCCCTACCTCCTCCACAGATTCCCATTCTAAGGCCTCTGGAGGAGGTGCAGATGCGGCCACTGTACCTGCCTCAGCATGACTCCTTACTAGACCCCCACCCTCCAGTAGACAATCCAGAGGAGGTGGTGGGGGGGTCACCACTCCTTCCACCTGGACCAGTGGCGATTACCACTCATAGAACAAGGCCATGCTCTAGAACATGGGTCAACCTTAACTTTTCTCTGCACTAGCCAGCAGGACAAGTTGATTCAAAATTGCACTAGCCCGTAGATGGTTACACTAGCCCAAAAGTTGTAATGGTAAATTTTGAACACTTATACAGGAAAAAGTGCAAGTCAAGAAAATACGTGGATTGTTGCACATTTATCCTGCTCAAACATTTCTTCTGGCCTCAGTAGAAGAAAAGACTGCGATGCCATCACACACAGTGTGCCCCCTCATTGTTATGTGCCATGGCCTCCTCTCTTTCTGCACCCCCCCCCCGAACCAGAGGATAACACAGCAGCAAATGTTCAGTCAAGTTAGACCTAGCTCTGCACACACAATAGCTGGCATCATCATGCACCACACCCTTATCACCACCCACAGGGCAATGAACAGCCAGGCAGAGAAAGACTCTCTCTGCCCCCAACCTGTGGTCAGCTGGAGCCTGGCACTTCTGGAAGTTTTCGTTCATTGTCAAGTGAGCCAGGAGCACATCTAGGATTTCTTTGGGGAGGGGCTACACAAACTTAAGGGGCTTGGGAAACAGAAAACTTAATGACATTTTTATTTTTAAAAGTATTGATTTTAACATGCTATGTCCCAACAGTAGCAGTTTTTATTTTAAAACATTCTCCTTTCATTGGGCCGGGTAAACAGTACACAGGCATGATACTATTTATTTATTTTTATTTTATTTATTTATTTATTTATTTGTTCTAGGATTACAAATACCTTTGAGCAGAGGCTCTTTTACAAAGGTTCCACGTCAATGGTACAGTTGAGACAAACATAAGCAAAGATAACAGTTTATAAAATAAAAAAAAAAAATACAGTCTTGTAGAGGAAAAAAGAATAATAAGGTGAAACTTTGGGGAGGGGTAAGGGAAAGGAGGAGGGTGAAATCAGGGAGACTAAGTGGATGGGAGAAAAGGGGAGGTAGGTGGGGGGACAGAAAGAGGAGAGGTGGAAGGTGGGGTATGAATAGAGGTAGTGAGTAGCCGGTGGCATTTGTCATGGCCAGCAGGGAGGTGAAGATTGGGGGGTGCTGCCAAAGTACAGAAGTAAATGTGGATCCAAAAGGGCATCTTCAGCTATGGAACCAAAAGACATGTTTAGCCACAACAGTCACAGAGGTTGGAGGCAGTGAGTGTTAGGCGGAGCCGAGTCTTAAAAGTGCGGAGCGATAGTGAGGATGAGATGTCGCTGGGAAGACCGTTGTACCAACTAGTGGCCCAGTAAGCAAAGGATCTTTGGCCTTGTGTTGTGCGGCAATGTGGAATTTGCAGAAGCTGAGGTTTTGATCCCCTGGTATGGCGGGTGTGGATTCTCGGTTGTATGAGGGCACAGACTCCAGGGGGGGCAAGGCCCAGCAAGATTTTCTTAGTAGTAATACAAGTTTGGTGTTTTATTCGATTGGCAAGATTCAACCATCCAGTTTGAGAATAGAGGTCACAGGTGTGAGTTAGGCGTTGGGAGCCAGTGACAAGTCGACAGGCCTTGTTGAGGGCTGTGGATACACGTTTGAGTGCGGTGGTTGTAGCAGAGCCATAAATGATAATGCCATAATCAGTGATGGATATGATGGAGCTCTGGACAGTGACAGTGAGGGCTTCGGGTGTCAGGTGTTTCCTATGACGGAATAGCAGGCCTAGCCACGAGTTAGCGGCTTTGGCGACATGGTCGATGTGGGCAGTGTAGGACAGGTGAGGGTCTAGGGTGATCCCGAAGCATGCCTCTCAACCTTCTGCCTCATAAATCAGGGACAAGGCTTAAAAAATCAGGGACAAAGGACCAAAATCAGGGACAGATTTTCAACATTGGTGTTATCCACTCAGGAAGCTGGTAGAATAAAGGGCTTAGTGTAAAATGCATTCTCTAAGGAAGAATAAGTCTTTAACTTTAATGTTTGACATTATTTTGTGCTTACAACCTCTGCTGTTTGGTCACGAAAACACAATTTTTAGGAGGGACAGAGTAAAATTTTGAGGCAAAATCAGGGACGTCCCTGAAAATCAGGGACAGTTGAGAGGTATGTCCCGAAGTATTTAAAGTTTTTGACCTGTTCCAGTGCGGCACCTTGTCTGGTGATAACAGAGAGTTGGAAGTGCTTATGTTTATTATGGGAGCTGCTGAAGATCATGGCCTTTGTTTTTATTTGATTAAAGGATCAGTTTGTGCTTTGTGAACCAATTTCAACTGAGGAGAAGCCGAGTTGGAGATTTTCTTGCAGTTTCTTCGGGTCCTGTGTGTGGCAAGGATTACTGCATCATCGCATACAGGGTGATATGTTCAGTGCAGGAGTCCGTAGGGTGTTAAGGAACAGGCTGAAGAGTAGGGGCCCAGTATTGAACCCTGGGGACTCTAGAGAGACAGGTTTGGAATCAGAGTGCACATCCCCGATTTTTACACGCTGGGAGCGGTTTTCAAGATAGCTTTTGAACCAAGAGAGTGAATCATTGGAGAGACCAGCATTTTTTAGTTGGCTCAGCAGGAGGGAGTGGTGGACAGTATCGAAGGCTTTGGTCAGGTTGATGAAAATAGCACCAGTTAGTTGTCCATTGTTAAGGGAGCTATGAATGGAGCCGGTGAATTTGAGTAAGGCAGAGGATGTACTATGACCTTTTCTAAAGCCGTGTTGCTGTTTACAGAGACTATTATAATTGTCCAGATGCTCGGTAAGTTGGTCCGCTACTATACGTTCCATTGCCTTTGATAGGGGAGGCAGAATGGAGATAGGGCGGAAGTTCGCATGGTCAGTCTTATCACCACTTTTGTGAATCGGGGTAACAGTGGCCATTTTCCATTTGTCTGGGAATTGGCTAAGGGAAAGAGAGAGATTAAAGATCTTGGTGAGGGCCCCAAGTACCTTGTCAAGCGTTAGGACCAGTAGCTTGAGGTCAAGTGTGTCATTGCTTGTTCTAGATTTGCTGATGGCTTTGGCAATGTAGTTTCTGTACTACCCTCGTTTCTATATATGACCCATAGCTGCCGTCACTGGAGAGTGTTTCTATATATGATGATCTATGCACCCCAGGAATGCTTATTGTAGCCTTTCAAATTATGTATTTTATTTAGGTATTTTGTACCGTACATGCTCCAAATCTTTGTTTTTCAGATGAAAGGACATGCTGAGTAGGATAAGGGTGGAACTATATGGATGGCATTGGCTGGCATGGTCCATTTAGAAGAGCTGGGGACCTCTACACTCTCCAGTGATGGCAACTATGGGTCTATGGATAGTCATTTCAGAGTATGATCTGCAGTGGTGTCCAGGGAAAGTACTGAGTTGAGAGATTTGGAAGGGAGAGGGAGAAGCTGTGGTGAGGTTGGTATGAAACCCACCACCAGCAGAGCAGACCCTGTATGCCTCTTAGCATTTTGTCAAATGTTGGATACAGACACTCAAAATGTAGGAAAATGTAGGGAAAGTACTGAGTTGAGAGATGTGAAGGGGAGAGGGAGTAGCAATGGTGAAGCTCGAATAAAATCCACCACCTCCAGAGCAGACCATGTATGCCTCAGCGTTTTTTCACTGAAATGTTCGATACAGACATTCAAAATGTAGGGAAATGATGGCTACTGGCCTTAATAATGTGGAAGTTGTCAGATGGAGCACATTCAGAAAACTGGAAGCTAGTGACATAAAAGCTTCTACCCTTGATCACACCCTGGACACTAGCTGAAAGTTTTAACAGTGGAGTGATAATTACTCACATTGAGCCTTTTGTGGGATCCCCTTCTTGAACTGCCAGATACCTGCAGCTCTTAATGAGGTGTTAATCACACCAGGCCATCTGCAACACTGAGACATTAGCACGAGGACTAGAGCCTGCTAAAGTAGGGATATTTTTAACTTCATTAGCAGCAATGGAAAATCAGCACTAGTCAAGATGGACAAGTAGAGGGTTAGCTACACTAGTCCTGGCCAAATCTGCACTAAGTTTTGGGCTAGTAAAACAATGTTAAAATCGAACCCTGCTCTAGAACGCCTGGAGTTATCTCCAGAACTTCCAACAGTTCCCTTCTCTTATTCACCAGACCCACATACCTGTGCTCCTAGAAGAGGTACTTACCCAACTGCACAAGAGGGCCACAGAACCAGTTCCCTGGGATCAAAGGAACACTAGGTTCTACTCCCATTTCTTCCTGGTCCCAGAGTCCACAAGGGACTTGAGGCCCATTCTGGATCTGAGGGAGCTGAACTTTTACATTCAGTACAAGAAGATCTTACTTCAAGAGGGTTCTTGCAGTAGGTCATTACAGATAGGACTGCGCCCCCTGGTGTCAGGACCACACGGCAGACTTCTAGCTAGCAGTCGATAGCAGGGGACCACCCCCCTGCTTCACCAAACAGGACGTCAGCATGACACTACAAAGGGGGCGGTCCTCACACCCGCCCTCCAATTCTTTCCCACCACTGACCTAAGTCAGTCGAACCTCACGGAGAACTTCATCTCAGTTGAATGCCATTTTCTGGCTATTGGTTTATTTTTTTTCTGCCTTTCAAGTTTCACTTGCATCACAAACTATGTCTTCTCCCACACGGGGACAACCACTCCCACTGCCTCCTTTGCTTAGGCCCAAAATACCAGGTCCAGAACTGCTCGATTTGCCTTTCCTTCAACAGAGCCACATGAGCTAGATGCCAGAAAGCCCTCAATGTTCATCTGCTAAAGGAGTGCCTGGCATCCATGGAAAAGGAGCTGCAGGAGCTGTGAGAACGTGCCTCTTCTCCCACCACCAAGTGAAAGAAGAAAAAGAAGGAGAAGCACTGGGACTGGGATCGGTCCGCTTCCATCAGCGTCGCCAGACCAAAGAAGCAGCCTCTGTGGAGGCATCTGCCTCGGTGAGTACCCCTCCTGCTCAGTCTCCGTCTGCCCCGGCGGATCCGTCACAGCCCCCCCGCCCGCAGCGTCAGAGGTCGGAAGGGGCATCCTTCCTAGAGGGTTCTGTTTCAGGGACTGTTAGCAGCACTCAGGCCGATAAGCCGCCCTCCGGTTTTACCGAAGAGTACACAGCCACGGTCGATAAGCCAGACTTCAGCTGTTCTGCCGTCCACCCAATCCTGACCGAAAAGTCGGACATCGGCTCCTCCGATGCCCGCTTGGTCACAGCCGATCAGTCGGTCGCCAGCTCGCCCGACGACTGCTCAGCCGACGCTCTCCCATCGGAACTTGCGGATTTCTCAGGCGGTGATCAAAGCCAGCTACCAGACTCTACATTTTCCCTCGAGGGTTCTCCCTCCAAGGATTCTTTGCCTCCGATGCAATCTGACCCCTTGCTCTCCCATGATTCCTTACAGGAGACGAGTGGTGTGTCCTTGGGGATTTCTTCCCCAGCATCAGGTACTCTGCTGGCTGAATCTTCTGCTGTCCCAATGGACCTGTCATCGGGGGTCACCCCTCCCAGATCCACCTGGCATACAACAGATCTGCCTACAGATTCATTGGTTCCTCTGATGTCAGACCCCCTGATGTCGGATACCATTGGGGAGCCTACTCCTCAGAGCCTTTCTCCGATTGCTGACCTTCTTGACCCGACGATGGTGGGTGTGCCGGCCGATATACCACTGCCTGATGGCTCTACATGCACTCCTACACCACATGCTTCAATGCCTGAGCCTCCACCAAGTCCGTTTGGGGTCCCTCTCCCCCAAGACCTACCGTCGGGTCCCTCAGTGCCTAGCATTCCTTTGACTGTGCCCCCTGCTGGTCCAATGGTCCCCCTCTGTCGAGCACGGCCCCTGGTTACCCGGTGCCACAATACCCCTTTTACCCATTGCCAGGCTATCCATTGTCTGCCTATGCAACTGGGAACCTGCCACAGAGCCAGTTTTTTCACAGTTACAACCCACAGAACTACCCTTATGGATACCCTTACTCAAGCTACCCTATATACCCTCATTCGGGGTTCACAGGGTATCAACCGCCTCCGCCACCTCCACCGCCTCAGCCTGGTCCACAGCCTCTGGCTGCTGGTGGGCCTCAGGCTGACAAACCAGGATCCATTCCTGCTTGGTGGAAGGACACAAAGTCTCAGCTGTTGCAGGAATTGGCTTGATCGGAGCCTACACCGGTCCCTACGCTGGCTCCCCGGTCGACTCCCAGAAATCTTTTCCCGGCCGACACCCAGACATCAGACATGGAGCCTGCCAGACACCCTCCCAGAGTCTTGCCAGGCAATAGACCCACAGAGGGTGCATCAGACAAAGTCTCATCTCCTAGCAGACCCGTATCATCTGATTCGGACTCGGATTCCTGTTGTTTAGAGAGCTCCGAATCCTGGTCTCCTATAGAGCCCCAACCGAAGGAGTCCCCCAAGTCCCCTCCAGAGGACCATTCATTCGCCGACTTCCTCCAGTCTGTTCAGACCATATGTGGATGGGCAACCCAAGAAATGAATCCCAAGAGGAAAAGGCTCACTGAGCACCTGGACATTTCTGATGTGGATCCCCCTACCCATCCCTGCATGGATGGGTCCGCACGAGGACTTAACATCTGCCATTTGGCAACAACCGTCCCCTATACTTGCAGTCTCTAAAAAGGCCGAAAGGACTTATCACCCCCGAAGGAGTTTCTCACCTCACTATGCAACCCAAGGAGGAGACTCTAGTGATTACAGCAGCCCACAACAGGTCAGCTAAGCCAAGCTGTGCTTCCCGCCTCGGGTGCAAATCAAATGGGCCAGTATGGCCGCAAAGTTTATGTTTCCTCCGTTTATGCCCTGAGGTCGCTAAGTTACGTGGCCCACATGATTTCTTTCTAGAAATCATCCACATCAGACTTGGAATCTGACATCATGTCCATTCTAGACCAGGATCTTAGGGAGAAACTCCTGAAAAAGGTGAGGCTTAATAAATCCTCCTGCCATCGTACACTGCACGCCATGTACGACACTGTAGATTCCATGGCCTGCAGTACTGCCTCTGGCGTTTGCCTCAGAAGGCTAGCATGGCTCTGTTTGGTGGGCTTGGCACAGGACGTCCAATCCACTCTGCTGGCTGCCCCCTTCCAGGGTCCCGTCTTGTTTGGAGGGATGTTGAGGACATAATCACGGAGCTTCAGGACAGTGGCAGATCCCTCTGGGACGTCTGCACCCTCTAGCACTCTGGTGCTAAACTCAAGCAGCCTTTTCATCGCCAACAGTGAAAAAGGAACAGACAGCCCCTGGCCAGACGTCAGGGTAAATGTCGCACCCCGGGCTCTGGGGCGCAACCCCTCCCAGCCAAATCCCACAAAGCAGCAGGAGGCAGCCAGCTGGCCTACCCTCTGCTTCCTGACTTATGGGACTCTCCCCAAGTACTGCAGATGGAACCGGTGGGGAAGGTTTGCCTCCACCTCAGAGAGTGGGAGGTGATCACCCCAGACGCCTTGGGTGTTGCAAATGATCGCAAGAGGGCACCCAATCGAGTTCCTGGACTGACCCTTGAACAGTCCTCTGGGAAGGTTGCACTATCTGTCAAACCACCTTCCAGTGGTGTGGGAAGAAATTCAGGCTCTTCTGTCAAAATCAGCCATGGAGCCAGTTCCCCGGGACCAGGAGGGAAGAGAGTATTACTCCCAGCTCTTCCTGGTACCAAAAAAAGACGTATGATCTAAGACCCATCTTACATCTCAGCCTGCTGAACCTCTTTGTAGAATACAAGAGGTTCCACATTCTGACCCTCCAGGGACTCCTACCCCTGCTCCTCAAGGACCAATGGCTGTGCTCGCTGGACATGCAGGATGCTTACCTGCACATCCCTGTCCTCCTGGCCCACTGCCACTTCCTCAGGTTCATGTTCCAGGGGAACCATTTTCAGTTCAAAGCTCTCCCCTTTGGCCTGTCTTCGGCACCCCAGGTGTTTGCCAAATGCCTAGTGGCAGTGGCCTTACACCGCAGGGGGAATATATGTATTCCCTTACCTGGATGACTGGCTCCTGTCAGCCCCTAGAGGGAGGCCAATTAAGGAGTAATGTGAGGAAGTTCTTTTTCACAGGAAGGGTGGTGGGTGCATGGAATGGCCTACCTCAGGAAATGGTGGATATGAATACAGTGTAGGGCTTCAAACAGGCATGGGATAGGCATAAGGGAGCAATACAGGTGAGTACGAATAGATAGGCCATTGACAGAGTGCAGGCCTATGGCACATTCACAAGGTAGAAAAAATGGGCAGACTGGATGGGCCTTGCAGTCCTTATCTGCTGTCAACTTCTATGTTTCTGTGTCTCAGGACAGTCTGAAGGAGTCTCTCTCCTTCACCCTGGACCTGTTTTCATGACTTGGCATCATAGTAAACTATCTCAAGTCCAACCTTTTACCATCCCAGTGCCTCTAGTTTATTGGTGCGGTGCTGGACACGGTCCAGGGCATGGCCTTCCTCCCTTCGGACAGAGCCAGATACCTTGAAACTTCAGGCTTCTGCTATAGCCAATTCTCATAGATACATAGATACATAGACAGTGTCGGCAGATAAGGGCCTATGGCCCACCCAGTCTGCCTATTTGAGCTTGTAAGTTCAGTTTGTTTTCCTAAAAGTCTGTTTCCCCTAACCCCTGACCTCTAGAATTCCTTTATGTCTATCCCATGCATTCTTAAATCCCGTGATTGTTTCAGCCCCCACCACTTCCTCTGGCAGGGTGTTCCACTTGTCCACCACCCGTTCTGTGAAGAAATTCTTTCTCATGTTTCCTCTGAATCGTCCTCCCTCCAACTTCATCCCATGCCTTCTAGACCTGGAACATCTTTTTCGCTTATAAATAGTGTTTTCCTGCACCCTGTTCCTCCCTGTAAGATACTTGCATGTCTCTATCATATCCCCTCTCTCCCTCCTCTCCTCCAGGGAGTACATGTTCAGTTCCTTCAACCTGTCTTCATAGGACTTGTGATGCAATCCATGCACTATCTTTGTTGCCCACCTCTGAACCTTCTCTACCCTGTCTATGTCCTTACGTAGGTATGGTCTCCAGAACTGTACACTGTACTCCAGGTGGGGCCTCACTAGTGTCTTGTATAGCGGAATTATGACCTCCCTTTTCCTGCTGGTGATGCCCCTGCCTATACATCCCAGCATCTTATTTGCTTTACCTGCTGCCTTGTCACACTGTTTCCCTACCTTGAGGTCATCAGAGATGATAACCCCAAGATCCCTTTCCTGCTTGGTGCATGCTATATCCTCACCCCCCAACTGATATATTGTGCCAGGGTATCTTCCTGGACATAAGTCTCCACCACTCATTCACACTAGTGGGATTAGCGCTGGAGGCACTAAGACACATCGGGAGCAAACTTTGCTGGATGGTCGGTAGCGAGGCGGCGCCCATGAGACCTGATGCTGCGCGAGCAGCCTTCGGTAGTAATGACCATCTCGGCGGCAACCCTCCAACCGCCTCAGTTCCTTTTTTCCCGCCGTCGAGTGCGCTTCAGTGACGACGTCGCTCGCCTGTCGGGAGTCAAACTTCAAACTAGCGCATAGTTTTCAGTTTGTTTTTTTGTAACTATCACGATAAGTAGTATCGCTTAATTTTATTCTATTTTCGTTAAATTTTTCTAACATTTAAATTTTACTTGAAGAAGTCTCGGCCTACTGGACGGAGTCGACCATGAGCAGGTCAGGTGACGGTAGGGAGACTTCGTATGAAAGCTGTTCAGTCAGCCGGGCTGGGTCCGGTCAGCCTCCTTCTCCTCAGCGGGGTTCCGACAACGGTCAGTCCGATGCCCGGGGGGATGGGCGGTCCCCCCGCCAGCATAAAAATAAACGGTCGCATTCTCGGCAACTGCTCGCCTCGAGCTCTTCTTCGCCCACAGGTCAAAAGAGAAGGTATCACCGAGGTCGCCTCTGGTATGTCTGCGCGACGCCGGGTTATCGCTACTTAGTTGCCGTCTCCTTCGAGTCGCCAACTTCCGTAATCGTCGTCCTCGACATCGGAGTCCCTCCCCGCCTATAGGTAGGACTCCAGATGAGCAGTTTCATCAGTGGGCCGCTCTTATGGAGCAATGGGCTCGGAGGTTGGTTCTTCTGCCTGGCTCGGTTGCCTCGGAGCCCTCGGGCCCCTCCGGCGATCAGGTAGGGCGGTTGGACCTTCCTAGTCGCGTGGCGCCTTCTTCGGTGCCAGCGACTCCGTGCTTTCGTTCCCCTCACATGGCTGCGGCGCAGGGGCCTCACCGTGCCCTTATCTCCTGGTTTTTTCCTCTCTAGCTTTCCAGGTTCCTGGGGCTTTTCCGCGCTCGGCAGGGTCTGTTGGCTTGTTGGTGCGTTTTGGTGCCGCTGGGTCTTGCGGTTGCTGTCTGCGGCGCTGAGGTCTGTGGCGCCGGTGGTGCCGTTGATAGGCGGCGCCGATCGCGCGGTCAGTCTATGGTGCTATTCGCGGGCGCCGATCGGGGCGTCATCCGCGGCGCCAGGCGGCGCGGCGGCGCTGCCGCCGCCGTCGCAGATAGTCGTCTCGCGGCCGCTAGCGCTATGGCTGCGCATCTCTTCGGCGCCATGCGCCTCGGTGCCGCCTTCAGTCTGCTTTGCTGCCTCAGCCGGCAGCCCTTGGGGACTCTCCTTGTTTTTCTGCTATTTCCTCCTCTCCTAATTTTCACTCCTTTCCTGTCCAAACAGTCCTTCTGGACCATCAGGAGATGATGTTGAGCCTGACCCAGACCTTCGGTTGGGTGATGAAGGAGGAAACAGGATCTTTCTTTACAGAGCCTGTGGTCGAGGACCTGTCCTTTAAGTCTCTGTTGAAGAACCTGGGATCCACTTCTTTCTCCAGACTACAGACATCGATCCTGGGAAGATATTAAGACTCAGTATCTTCATGCTCGGAGATCCCTACGGATTTGACTCCTCCGATCCAGCCTTCCTTCGAGACGCTGTCTCAAATGGTATGGAATAATCCTGCTCTTATTCCCTCAGTGGCTAATCCATTGATAAGAAGTATTCAGCTCCCAAGGATTGTCCCATTTTGGCATCCCAAGCCTTTGTGGATCCTATTGTAGTCCTGGCAGAGAATGACAAGGTCGTTCTTCCTCAAACTACTACAGCTCGACCTATTAACAAAGAGTCTCGTAAGATTGATACATTAGGTAAGAGAGTCTTTGCTGCCTCCACTCTAAGTATTGCCAGTTATCAAGGCTATTTTTCTCAGTATGAGTATATCCTGTGGCACTCTATGAAAAGAATGGTTGAAGCTCTTCCAGATTCGGATTCCAAGTCAGAGCTGCTTCTGACCGTTATTAGAGGTATTGAGTCCAATAACCAACAGGTCAAAGCCGCCATGGACGCTTTCCGACACTGCTTCTCGCTCAGCAGCCGCGATTTGTACCGCGCCATTCCTGGCTGCGACTTCTGGCTTCACGAATGATGCTCAGCAGCAGGTGATGGCGCCTCTTTGATGGCTCCTTTCTTTTGGCCCTCAGGTGGAGCAAGCCTTAGAGGCCACTCAGAAGACTAGATCGCCATTAAGTTGGCCAGACTCCCCTGCCCCCTCGGGGCATGTGAACAGAGCGTCAGTTTATAGTCGCAGTCCTTCGAGGCAGAGGGAGGAGAGAAGCTTCCATAAAAGCCAACCTGCCCAACCTCAAAAGAAGACGCAGCAGAAAGCGAGGGCCCAAAGCTCCCAGTGCTGCCTTATGAGTCGTTGGCCCAAGTTCCATCCACTCTGCCTGAGGTGGAACTTTCTCCTCCGTGGAGGTCGCCTGATGTACTTCTGCAACCAGTGGAAGTCCATAACTTCGACAATGGGTTCTTCGGATAATTACAGGTTATTCTCTCAACCTCTTGGAAACCCCGAATTGTCCTCCCAGACGACAACCCAGGTTGTCGGCCTCTCAGTCAGACCTCCTCACCGCGGAGATCCAGGGCCTTCTGAACAACAGGGCAATAGAACTGGTGCCCCGGCATCTGCGAAACACAGGGTTCTACTCCCATTACTTTCTGGTTCCAAAGAAATCTGGGGGGATGCGCCCCATTCTAGACCTCAGAAAGTTAAACAAATTCCTCCCCAGGGAGAAATTCAAGATGATTTCCCTAGGTACCCTGTTACCCTTGCTGCATCAGCACGACTGCCTGGCCTCTCTGGATATGCAGGATGCTTACCAGCATATCCCCGTCCACCCGACCCACCGCAAGTTCCTCAGGTTTGTAGCTTTGGTCAGCATTATCAGTTCAAGTCCTGCCTTAGCATATCTTGCGCCGCGAGTTTTACAAAGTGTTGTGCAGTTCTCACGGGCATCTCAGGAAAGTCGGACTGGTAGTTTCCCTACCTGGACGATTGGCTTCTAGCAAGCTCTTCCGTCCAGCGGGACTTTTGAAGCCGTAAACGACTTCTCTGCCTTCTCACATCCATGGGAGTTCTGCTGAATTTGAAAAAATCTCAACTGCAACCCTCCCAGAGGCTCCTTTTCAGGGACGCTCTAGACACCCTTCAGCGAAGGTTTCCTTCCAGAGGACAGAAGACTCTCACATCCTTCAATGGCCTGTTACATCAGGGAGAACCAATCGGTTACAGCTCTCTCGATGCAACGTATGTTGGGTCTCATGGCGCCCTCGGTCTTCACTGTCCCTCTGGCCCAACTGTACATGAGAACCACCCAGTGGATGCTCTCCACTCAGTGGTCCCAACCTCTCACCCCCAGTCTTATCCCATCAAGGTGGCGAGGCCCCTTGAAGGTCTCTCACCTGGTGGTCTCAAGAGAGCAATCTCCTGGAAGGATTCCCTTTGCTCCCCGGATCATCAGATCTCCATCACCACAGGCGCTCGCTAATGGGATGGGGAGCTCACTGTCTCTCCCTCCACACTCAAGGTGTATGGACTAGTTCTAAACTCATCTCCACATAAATGTCCTGGAGATGAGAGCGGTCCCTCTATGCAATCCGAGCTCTGAAGGATGTCCTTTGTCACAAGAACATTCTCCTTCAAACGGACAACAAAGCAGTGATGTATTACATCAACAAGCAAGGCGGTGCTCATTCTTATCCTTTGCAGGGAAGCAATGAGGGTGTGGGAGTGGTGCTTGAGCACAAGTCTCTGATTCAAGCGGTTTATCTGCCGGGTATACAAACGCACCTAGCAGATCACCTCAGCAGAACGGAGGCAGACCTCACGAGTGGTCTCGATCCAGCCGTAGCTCGGTCCCTGTTCAAAGAGTGGGGACTCCAGACCTGGACCTTTTGCATCCCCACCAACGAAAACTGCTCTCTTCTGCTCCAGAAATCCAGGGCCTGGCATTTTCTGTCAGGATGCGTCAGGCTGCGGTGGACAGAACGCTTTACGCCTTTCCACCGCCTCTAATCCAGAGAGTACTCCTCAAGTTCGAGTCTCAAGGGACCAAGATGATTCTCATTGCTCCTTCTTGGCCTCGCAACTATGGTTTTCTACTCAACAGTATGTTGGCAGCCCTCCGAGACCACTTCTTTGCAAATCAGTCTTTGACTCAAGGTCTGTTGGTCCATCCAACCTGAAATCACTTCACCTTCATGCTTGGCTCCTGAAGAGATAGAAGTGAATTGGTTCAACGCCTCGTAGAGTCTCAGACATCCTTCTGGCTGCTCGGAAGCCAGCCACCCAAAACGTACGCTTCAAATGGAAACGTTTTCTCTCTTGTGCAAAACCTCTTGGAACCTTTTCCTGTCTCCTGGCAAGGTTCTGGAGTATCTTTGGACCTGTCAAACTTAGGTCTTCAGTACTCCACAGTTAAAGTTCACCTTAGTGCCATCTCAGCGTTCCATGAGCCGGTTTCTTCCTTAACTCTGGCTCAGTTACCTATGGTGAAGAGATTTCTTAAGGGGATTCTCCATACCAGACCCCCTGTTAAGCGTCCAGTTGCAGCCTGGGACATTAACCTGGTGCTGGACATGCTCACTCGGAAGCCTTTCGAACCCTTAGCTACCTGTGAGCTAAAATTTCTTACCTGGAAGACTGCCTTCCTGGTGGCCATTACCTCAGCCCGCAGGGTCTCTGAGATACATGCCCTGGTTACGGACCCTCCGTATACTGTATTCCATAAAGACAAGGTAGTTCTCTGTACTCATCCTAAATTTCTTCCCAAGGTTGTGTCAGAATTCCATCTAAACCAACCTCTGGTACTTCCCGCTTACTTGCCAATTTCCAAAATGAAGGGGCACGAGCTCTTCATTCCTTGGATGTTAAGAGAGCCTTGCGGTTCTATTTAGATAGAACCAAGGATGTTCGCAAGACTCAGCAACTGTTCGTTTCTTTCAGCGACACCCGGCTGGGTCAACCTGTCGCTATCAGATGCATCTCTTCATGGTTAGTGGCATGCCTTCGTCATTGCTATTCCATGGCTCAAGTTAAATTAGAAGGTAGAGTGTACGCTCACTCTACTAGGGCGGTCGTGGCATCCCTAGCGGAAATTCGCAATGTTCCAATTGCAGATATATGCAACGCCGCCACCTGGAGCTCAGTGCATACCTTCGTTAAGCACTATGCACTGGATGTTCATGCTAGGCGACATTCCGCATTCGGCAGAACTATCCTTAATGGGCTTCTATCTTAGACGCGTGAGCTCTGGCTCTCCTGCCGCCCTTTTGGGGGATTATCAGCTTTGCACTCTCGATTAGTGTGATGAGTGTGGAGACTTATGTCCAGGAAGATAGGAAAATGCCGCATCACCGTAATTCTTGATCTTCTTGGACGAGTCTCCACCACTCATTCACACGCCCACCCTCCATCCCCGAGCTCACCGCTGTATTGGTCTTCACTCCTCAAATCTTTTAGGCCGTGAGGACTTCTTTACTGACCCTTCTTACACGGGTCATAAGGACTATCTTATGTCCGTTTTTAATGTTAGGTTTACTCTTTACGTTAGTTGCTGCACCTCCTTGGTAAAAAGGTATCTGAGGCGGTTGGAGGGTGCGTCGCCGAGATGGTCATTACCGCCGAGCCGGCTGTCATGGCACTGCATGTCTCGCCGGCGCCGCCTCTCGCTACCGACCCTCCAGCAAAAGTTTGTTCCCGATGGGTCTTAGTGCCTCCGGCGCTAATCCCACTAGTGTGAATGAGTGGTGGAGACTCGTCCAAGAAAATCAAGAATTACGGTAGGTACGTAATTTTCCTTTTGTGCCCCATATGCATTATCTTGCACTTCTTTGCATTGAATTTCAACTGCCAAACCCTGACCATTCTTCAAGTTTCTGCAGGTCGCTTCTCATTCTGTCTACACCCTCTGGTGTGTCTACTCTGTTACAGAGCTTTGTGTCATCAGCGAACAGTGGAATTCTGCCTTCTAGATCCTGCGCAATGTCACTGATGAAGATGTTGAATAGGACCGGTCCCAGCACTGATCCCTGTGGTACCCCACTGGTCACTCTTCCCTCTGTGGAATGACAGCCATTTACCACCACCCTCTGTGTCCTGCCACCCAGCCAGTTACCTACCCACCACACTACTGTCCTGCCCACACCCATATTCCCAGTTTGTATAATAGTCTTCTATGTGGCACAGTGTCAAAGGCCTTGCTGAAGTCCAGATAGGCCATGTCCACTGCCCTCCCCTGATCGACCTCCCTAGTCACCCAGTCAAAAAATTCAACGAGGTTGGTCTGACATGACCTCCCCCTGGTGAAACCATGCTGCCTTGGGTCCTGTAGTCCATTGACAACCAGATGTTCCACCAATCTCTCCTTCAGTAGTGCTTCCATGATCTTCCCCACTACCGAGGTGAGGCTAACTGGTCTGTAGTTCCCTGCTTCCTCTTTGTTCCCACTTTTGTATAAGGGGACTACATCTGCTGTCCTCCAGTCTTTGGGTACCTCCCCTGTTTCCAGTGATCGGCTAAACAGGATAGCCAGAGGTTCAGCCACCACCTCTCTTAGTTCTTATGACCTGGGGCACCCTGCCTGGCCCCATTGCTTTATCAACTCTATTACTTCCAGTTCCTTCAGGACCCTTTTTCGTAAAGGGACTTGTGTCCATTTCTGCACCATTCTCACCCCTTGTACTCCCTTCAGACCCATTACTCTCTTCCTCAGTAAAGACTGAGCAGAAATACCTGTTCAATATGTCAGCTTTACTGTTGTCATCCTCCACGCGGCTCCCATCCTCCCCTTCAGTCTCACTATCCTCCTTTGTCTTTTCTTTTTTCACTTATGTACCTGTAAAAGGTTTTGTCCCCTTTACTCACTGATTTTGCAATGTGTTCTCTTCTGTCTGAGCTTTGGCTTCCTTACTGACCTCCTTGCCTCCCTTGCTTCTCCTGTACTTCTCCCTATCCCCTTCTGCCTGTGTCTTTTTGTATTGCCTGAATGCAATCTTTTTGGCTTTCACTTTCTTTGCTACCTCTTTGGAAAACCATAATGGTCTCCTCTTCCTTTTCCTCTTGCTAACCTGCTTAATGCATAATTCTGTTGTTCTTGTAATCCCCATTTTAAATACTGCCCACTGTTCCTCAACCCCTGATTCCTGTCCCATTCCCCTTAATGCCTCTTTCAAGTATCTCCCCATTTTCCCAGAGTCTGCCCCCCTAAAATCCAGGATACATGTTTTAGTCTCGTTGGACTATAGCTCGCTCTGTCCTTCAACTGTTGGGTCTGATGGCAGCTGCCATTACCACAGTTCAGTTGGCCCGATTACATATGAGGGTGACCCAGTGGACACTCATGGTCCAATGGGATCAGCATTTGGATGACCTGGACCACAGAGTCTTGGTCTCCAATAGCATGAAGAGGGATCTGCTTTGGTGGCATGAGACGTCCCATCTCTCCTTTGGGTTTCCCTTTCAACCCCCCTCCTCTTCCATGACCCTCATGACCGATGCTTCGAATCAGTGCTGGGGAGCACATCTGGGAGACCACCGCAGTCAGGGAAGGTATTTCCAGTAGGAAATGCACTTGCACATCAATGTGCTGGAGATGAGAGTGGTGCTCTTTGCTCTCCAGGCTTTTCAGACCCTCTTATGTTTGGGAACACTTCTGGTCCAGACCGTCAACACTGCCATGGTCTGGTACATAAACAAACAGGGAGGCACTCGTTCGTACCCCCTTTGCAGGGAGGTGATGCAGGTATGGTACTGGGCAGTCCAGCACAACCTGCATTTGATAGCAGTCCACATTCCGGGTGTGCACAACATCCTGGCGGACAGTCTCAGCTGCACCACCGCGCGGGCTGACGAGTGGGCACTGAAACAAGACATGGTAGAAGGTCTGTTTGACCTGTGAGGCCATCCAGAACTGGACCTTTTTGCATCCCCATTCAACGCAAAACTACTCAATATCTGCTCGCTCGTTCCCAAGCATGGTGTTATCTGGCGAGACGCGCTGTCTCTTTGTTGGATGGGGAGGTTTCTGTATGCCTTTTCCCCCTTTCCAATTCGGCAAAAGGTCCTGCTGATGCTTCAGACGGAGGGTGCATATATGATTCTCATTGCCCCTCTATGGCCTCAGCAGATATGATTTCCCCTGCTGCAACAGCTAGCGGTGGAACCCCAGTACCTCTACTTCACTTGCATGACCTTCTTTCTCAGGAGGAGGGCAGCCTGATGCATCCGGGGCTCAAATCTCTCCACCTGCTTGTGTGGCATCTCTGGACGTAGCGGTGTCACGTTTTGGGGTTTCCACCTGAGTAGCCAATGTTTTGGTGGAAGCCAGAAAGCCCTCCACTAGAACTGCGTACTCTATGAAGTGGAAGAGATTCACCATCTGGGTTACTGCCAGGGATATGGATCCCTTTTCTTGTCCGGCGCACCAGGTCCTTCAGTACCTCTTGCATCTTTCTGACTTGGGCCTCAGCTATTCCTCGCCGAAGGTCCATCTTTCAGCAATATCTGCCTATCATATTCCAGTAGAAGGCAAGAATATTGCTAAGTTGGAGGTTTCCAAAACCTTTCTTAAGGGGGATCCTTCACTTAAAGCCTTCGGTCCATAGTCCGGTTCCCCTCTGGGGTTTAAATGTTATTTTAGAGAAGCTTACTTTGCCCCCTTTTGAGCTGGCAGCAAGCTGTGATATGTGCTTAGCTGTCTTGGAAGGCACTGTTTTTAGTTGCTATTACCTCAGCTTGTAGGATTTCCAAGTTTCAGGCCCTAGTTTGTAAGGAGCCTTATTTAATTTTCCACAGAGACCGGGCAGCTCTGAGGACTAATCTTTCCTTTCTCCCAAAGGTGGTGTCCAAGGTGACTCTCAACCAGGATATCCAACTACCGGTATATTATCCCAAGTATTCTAACAGAGGGGAACATGTCTTGCACACTCTGGACGTGCATAGAGTGCTACGTTACTATATTTCCCGGACCAAGGAGGTGCGTAGATCGGAATAGTTATTTGTTTCCTTTGCACCCAAACATCAGGGCATTGCCATATCTAAGCAGTACCTGCCCAACTGGTTGGCTTACTGCATTATCTTCATTTATCAGAAATACGAGAAACTAGACTTCTGGTGATATCATGTAGTAGGGAACAGCAGGACTACACAAGCTCCTCCACCACAATTTAAATAATAGCCACTAAAAACGAAAAAATAGCTAAATAGTTGGAGAACCCCAACCCCCCAATCACACTAACTCAGAAGAGGCGACACTGCAGCAGATAAGGATTTTTTATTGTAGATGGCACGTATATGGAGGAATCACTTCTCCTGTTTGCAAGAGACCAAGGAACATGAGGAGAGTGGCCTATCGAATACCGAACAAACTGTGCCAACCCTGGACAGGGGACAAGATAAGCAGAAAACTAAAGGCATAAACCAAAAAGGGACAAAACCTTGCCACAAATGGAAGTAATGCTCAAGACAATCCAGGACTTTCGAGAAGAATTGTGGGACGTGGTAAAAGATGTCTGCACCAACTTGGGCACACTCCAGGTTTGTGTGGATGAAGAAGACCAGCAAATTACAACAAATACAGAATGTCTTGATACACTAGAAGCATCGGTCTCCTTATTGGCCCACAAGCAATTATCGATAGTAATGCATCAGAAGACGCAGAGAATCGGGGTTGCCGAAAAAACATTAGAATTTACAGCCTCCAGGAGGGGGAGGAGGGCTCCAACGTCATGGCCTTTATGGAACAGTTACTCCGAACACAATTAGACCTTGGCCCTGACTTCTCCCTTGATATAGAGAGAGCACATAGAGCTCTGGGCCCAAAGCTGCGACCTGAAGCACACCCGCGTCCAGTGGTGATTCACTTCTTGAGCTATGCTACCAAAGATCAACTACTTTAAAAAACCTGACAACGACAGAAAATTATGTATTCTACACATCGTCTGTTTTTTGACAACTATGCCCCAGCAACACAACGTCTCAGAAGAGAGTATATACCAGTTTTCCTGCAATTAAGAGTGAGGGATCGGAGGTTTCGTACCCCCTTACCCTGCATAATTAATAGTCCAGTTCCTGAATGGCCCACTTACATACTACACAGCGTCGGAGGCTGAAGCAGACCTGAAAGCAAGAGGCATTTATTTCGAACGGAGAGGTGCCTCAGCTGATCGGAATCAGGCTGTGAATAACAGACAGCATCCAGATGTATCTCTTCCACTCGATGAGATTCTTCAGAGGCTTCAGCAATACTGCAGTCCTACTTTGGGCCAGGTGCTACACTTTGGACAACAGAAATGAGGGCAGCAATTTGACTTGACTGAGCGGGAACTCGAGCACAGTTTCAACTATCAGCAGGTCAGTGGTGGGATACTGGGCGGCTGTCTTGCTGGTTGTGGGGGGAGTTATTGGGTGCTCTGGCAGGATGACATTGGTCAACCAATCAGTATTTTAATGTATATATTATACAGTACTAAATCTTTTCTTCTGCCCCAAAGGACCATCCAATGGCAGGACTGTAGTTCTGGCTGGCTGCCCAAGGAACGGATTGGTTGGCCTGCTGCTCTGCCAGAGCGGCCTGTTGGCGGCCCCCGCCCTGCACCTTGCTGGATGCAGCCTATAGCCCAGTGACTCCCCGCTTTGTGGACTATCAAGGCACATGTCTTCTATGTTCTTGTTTTTCTTCACCGGATCAAGAGTGCTGAGGAGAGATGGTTAGTATTGTGCCATGGCTAATGCACATTTTTGGAACTTGTTCCTTTAAATACAGCGTATGGATTTAATACTTGTATTAGAGTTTGGTTTAAGATGGAACAGTAATTACTTAGCCTGTTGAGCGCCTGGTGGTCATCTAACTTTATGGTCATGCAATGATGGACCTAGCATAGCATAAGTAGGAAACTGCCCGGTCATATTTGCGATGACGCAAGAGACAAGTTGGAGACACAGTTTTTGTGTCACCTCTTGGGCTTAAAGTATATAGGCCTCTATAATTAATAATTAGAACTCCCTACATTACGACCCCTTTCGGGGTCTTGAAGGTTCTGTTGGGAGGGGACTGAGCACTGAGGGCGGGTCTGAGGGGCAACTTTGGTCACAGACAACTGCAGAGTATATTGTAATAATTTGTTTAGTGCAATGGCGGTGATGTGCCCTTTGGGTTTGGCCAGTGGCGCATCCTTCCCCTGGTCTCATGCCGCCTCATCACTTACAGAACCAGCATTAGCTTCGATCTTGGAAGGGAGACCTATACCTACTGAGGGAATTCCTAGTACTCTGATCAATCTGAGGGCCCTCATCTTGAAGAGAGGGTGGGAGAGGTTCCTTTTCCAGCCTGTAGGGGTGAGATTCACTCCTCAATTCATGGATGAGGCATTCCTACAGATAACCAGAACCTAATGAGGTGGCTAGGGGAGCTTAGACCTGGTCCAGGGAACTATCATGAAGTCACCATTGTGGGGTTATTGCTGCATATTAGTAGTGGTGACCACATTTGATGCTTTTTTAGCCTCGCAGTGGGTCAAAACCACTTATAGAGTGGCGTACACCCACTGCCCCATTAGATTCCTTTGTAGAATCTTGCTTAAGGGACCTTTAAGTCGGATGATTTTTCCTGCCTTACTTCTAGGAGTCACACTGTATATAGTTTCCCACTTAGGTTTGTTCAGGGTTACTACCCTCCTAATTTGATTGGAGGATGTGGTGGGGGGGTTGGGGGTGAGGGATAACTTGTTTCCTAAAGTTAAATATTTAATAGTTAAATATTGATTATAATGTGTTTTTTTGGGGGGGGACACAAGCTGATGAAAAGGATTACAGAAATAATTTTATTAATAGCACTGTACGTTAGAAAGAAAATGCCGCTGATGGTGGCATCACGGGGTGGCACCTGCCCTTGGCTTCCTGTCTGACTGCTTTGTGTTCTCCAGGACGGCGGGACAAGGGTTGGGGCTCCTCAGGATGTATGGGTGGCGTCAGGTACAACAAATGTTTATTTTGAAGTATGGGGTGTTGTAGCATGGAGTTCTGAGTCCTGACTGGAGTGGTTCCTCCCTCAGTCTGTTACGATGACAGCAAAGAAACCTTCAAAGATATTTTTGCAAAATGTTAACGCTCTTCATAGCCTGATGAAACGCTCAAGAGTTATGCAGTATCTAAAAAAACAAGCATCTGATCTCTTTTTTTTTTTTTTTAACAAGAGACACATCTTTCTGAATCTGAGCCCATGAAACTGCATTGATGTCAGAGGTATAGAGTTTACACCTCCTCTCATTCTAGTGGGCGTAGAAGAGGAGTGGCAATTTTAGTTCCTCACACTACACCACTGGATGTCCGAAAGAGCTACACCGATTCCCAAGGGCGGAATATTGTACTCTACGACAGTGACTCTGGTGAGTGTCTGTCTTCCACCCAGTCTTCGATCCAGGTGGTCCGTCCCTTTCTGGCTAAGGTCCTGGAGCTGTTGGAGGGAATGCTGGTTATGGTTGGGGACTATAACATGACCTGGTCCAGGGACAAGGATTCTAGTAATCCTAGTACATATAGAACCTTCAATGCTCTCCGGTTCCTAAAAAATTATTTGGAACAAATGGGGCTGCTAATGGATGTTTGGAGGTTTATGTTCCCATCTGAGAAGGGATACACGTACTTTTCGCCCAGATATCATTGCTGCTCTAGACTAGACTATGTTTTTATAACCTGTCAGCACTATTCAAAGGTTAGAGACACGATAGTGGGCCCACGAATTCTTTCAGATCACCACCCGGGCTCTTAAATTGGACATAGGTAAACAACGAAAACAATCTTGTGGAGGTTTAATCCCATTCTATTAAAAGACCAACAATTTGTAACCATGATACAACGACGTGTCCCTCAGATAGTGAGTGAGAATACCAGAGAAGATGCATCAATGGGCATACTGTGGGACACTATTAAAGTAGTACTCAGAGAGGAAATTATAGCTTATGCAGTAAAAAAACACCAGCTGGTGGACCAGAAATATCAGGAGTTGAAGTCGGTACTCCATCAATATCAATTACTCTATTAGGGGGGAGATAAGGAACTAAGGCAAAACATCAGAGACACAAAAAGTGCACTCCAGAAATTGATGGACTTGAAGGTCCAACAAACATTACAATATCTAAATTTAACACACTACAGGGGACACAAACTCTAGCACGCAAGGTTCAGATGCAAAAAAAAACCTCCACAATATTAAAAATAAGACAACTTGACTCCGGTATAGTGACACATAGGGAGGAAGAGATTTGTAGCACTTTTGCATCCTACTACCAAACACTCTACAAGGCTAATTCGAAGTCTACCCCTGAGGCGGAAAAGGAATTTTTATCTAAACTAAATCTCCCACAGCTGAATGAAATGCAAAGACAGGAATTAGAGAAACAGGAGCAAATTAAATTCTTTTTCACATACAGTACAAACAGCAAAGATCAATAAGTGCCCCAGACTAGACGGATTCGGTTCAGAATGGTATAAAAAGTTCTCTAAATTACTGTTACTTATCTTACTTACAACTTTGAGGGATGGCAGAGGGTGAGGATCCCCCACCATCATGTACTTATGCATTTATAGCCCCAGTCCCAAAGCAGGAGAGAGATGGTATGGATCTGACTTCATATCGCTCTGTCTCTATTCTGAACACAGATTATAAAATCTTTATGGCAATCTGGACCACCAGGTTAGAAAGAATAGTACAGTCCCTAATCCATCCTGACCAGTCTGGGTTCATTAAGAACCGAAATTTTATGGATAACGTATGGAAAACATTATTATTGGCAGAATATGTCCAAACAAGACAAATACCTACTGTCTTCCTTAGCCTGAGTGTTGAGAAGACGTTCAACAGGGGTGTCCTGGAATTTTTTGTGGGACATCCTGTCGACCCTTCTTTTTCCAGAGGCATTCCTAAAATGGCTGCAGAACATTTATTTTGAACCTAGGGCTTTTGTAAGAATTAATGGTGCAATAACATCACCAAGAGATCTCCAGCGGGGAACCAGACAGGGCTATCCCCTCTCCCCCTGTTGTTTGCCCTTTACATAGAACCTTTACTGACAGTGATCCATGGGGATCCGGCAGTCGAGGGGATCCCACTGGGTCAGACAGAATGCAAACTGGGATTATTCGCAGATGATGTCCTTCTTACAATGAGCTCCCCTGAGGCATCTGTCTCTTCGGCATTATCCATTCTTGATCAGTATGAGAGGGTGGTGGGGTTTAAATTAAACAAGACAAAAACTGAAATACTAACTTTTAATTTTGCCCCATCGGATGAGTTGAAGAGATCGTTTCCATCCTGATGGAACAGGTTGTCTATCAAGTACTTGGGGATCCATATCCCTAGGGACCTAAATAACTTAGAACTCTTTAATTACGAAACCCTTATGCTAACATTACAGCTAGACTTAAAATGATGAGGCAATCTATGGTAACACTGTTCCAAAAAGTGTATTAATATTAAATTAATATTAAAAACTGTATGAATATTCTCCCTTGTCTACTATATTTATTCCAGTCTAACCCGTACTTTCTGGCAATATTTTACTTTAAATATTGGACTACAATGTTATCCAACTTTATATGGGGGGGCAGTGCCCAAGAATCCGGGTGTTGTCAATCCTGCAGTTGCCCCTGGCACAAGGTGGGACTAACTCCCCAAACTTAGAATGGTATGCTATGGCAGTTTTCTTTAAGATAGCTCTGCAGTGGTTATCAGACACCTACCGATCGCCCTGGAAGGATATTGAATTTGTGATCAACGATTTATACGATACAGCCCAGATATTATTTTCGACAGAGAGATTCACTCCCCCTCTCAGGCATTTTACTGATATAACTTCCCAAGTCTTGAAAATATGGTTCAAGCTTCGTAGACTCCTGAAATTTAAGGATATATTTTTTTATATGCGCCTATTGAGTGCCGATGGGAGTTTTTACCAAATCAAATGGATATCACATTTCACCACTGGTGTCAGGTGGGCTTATAGTTTATCTACCAATTCATGGACAGGGCGGGAGTGGTCCATTTCGAAGTATTACAGTAGACCTACGGACTTCCACCTAGAGACTACTATCATTATACACAAGTAAAAAGATATATCCAACAACAAGCAGAATGTAGCAGAATGTAGGGCTAAACTCCCAATTAGGAACCCCCCTTTTTTGGAACTAATAACTCAACATAGTGATGGGTACACAGGGACTCATTCAATAGGACAGCTATACAAAATACTACGAGACATGTTGGGGGACTCCACATCTTCAATCCTTGATAGCTGGAATGCCGACCTGGAGTCACAAATTTCCTAGGATGTGTGAAATGACTCAGCACTTCTTGCGGTCAAAGTCACGAGTTTGATACCGTGTCGAGAATTTGCATGGAAATGCAGAAATAGATATTTTAGGGCTCCGGCGATTCTAACCAAATACCTGCCAACGCAATATGGGCATTGCTTGAGAGGATGCCAGTGCCAACTTGACACGTCTTCTGATCATGCCCCCTTTTGACCCCATTGTGGTGCTCACTGCAGAGTGAAGAGTAAGACTGCCTAGGAGATGATGTTGAACTTACAGATGAAATAGTACTGTTAACAATTATGCCCCCTCACTCCCATCCATGGCATAAGACATTATTGCCAGTTCTTATATTGGCAGCAAAGAAGGTGGTGACAAGGTGCTGGATGAAACCTGTCATACCTACAGTGTCTGATTGAAGGTCAATAGTACAGTCTAATTACCAACTGGAGCAGTTTATCTGCAGGTTTGTCTGACAGAATCCCAGCCTTCACCACTAGATGGCAGAAATGGGTGTGGTACATGGTTCAAGTTGATTCTTCATTTGTTCCATGGGGGAGAGGAGGCTGCTCCAGTGGGGGTTGTCAGGACAGTAGGTTTATCTTGAGATTAGCTAGGAACTATATTTGGAATATGCTTAACCCACTTAAAAAGCAAATTGTGAGAATGTCTTTCATTTCTTTTTTTTTTTTAATGTAATCAAAGAATTATGACTGAGATTTTATTTTTTCCTTTAACATGTCAGTATAAGGTTAAAGCACGGGCCAATACCAAATATGATATCTGTGACCGCTTTAACAGTGTCAAACTATATTTAATGTGTCTCATAATAAAAATGAAATAAAAAAAAAAGTACGAGAAACCACTTCCGGGGGAGGTCAAGGGGCATTCGACCCATGGCATGGCTGCCTCTACTGCCTTTTTGAGAAAATGTGTTTGCATCTGACATTTGTACTGCGGCCACATGGAGTACTGTCCATACTTTCACGAAACATTACAGTCTGGACATTGCTTCTAGGTGCAGAGCTGGTTTTGGACTGGCCGTTCTTCTGGGCCTGTTGTCCTAGTTGGCTTCCTGCTCTGCAGACCTTTCCACTTCCCTGACCTTAGTCTCAGACTGTTCCTTCCTGACTTCTTGGAATTTAGTCCTATCTGTAATGACCTTCAGCAGGAACCCTCCCGAAGTAAGATATAGCAGTTATGTAAGAACTTACCATAACAGTAGCTCTTCGACAGAGGTTCCTGCAGTAGGTCATAGTTTTCCCTCCCACCTTCCCCCCAGTTTTTCTTATTCTTTCCTTCCCAGGGTGCTTTTACAGCAGCTCAAGGAGTTTTCTCCTTTGTCCCATTTGCCTTTCAGAGGTCTTCCGGCAGGAGAACTGGAGGGTGGGCATGGGGACCACCCCCATTGTAGTGTCACGTTGATGTCCCATCCGGTGACACTGGGGGTGGTCCCCTGCTATGGATTGTTAGCTAGAAGTTTGCCATGTGGTCCTGATGCCAGGGGGCATAGTCCTATCTGTAATGACCTACTGCAGGAACCTCTTTCAAAGATCTACTGTTTTAGTAAGTTCTTATGTAACTGCTGTGTCAGGATGGTCACTCTGCAAGTCCTGCTGCCTCTACTGCAAAAAGGGGACTGGATATGTTCCCTGGATATGCAGGATGCTTACCTGCATATCAAGATTTGGGTATCCCATAGGCAGTACCTCAGGTTCCTGTTCCAGGGGGAGCACTACCAGTTCAGGGTATTGCCCTTTGGCTTGTCATCTGCACCACAGTTATTTACCAAATGCTTGACAGTTGTGGCAGCAGCTCTCAGGAGAAAGGGACTTTACATCTTCCCATACCTGGATGACTTGTTGCTGAAGGCACAGTACAGGGAACAAATCTCCCGCACCCTAGCGTGTACCAGACAGCTGTTCCACACCCTAGGGATCACAGTCAGTCTGCCCAAGTCAGTCTTGACCCCCTACCAATCAATGAATCGATCTTTATTTTACCAGGTGAAACACCATTGAGTGAACTTATTTACAAGGTGAACCTGGGTAGGTCATTATACAACGCAATTTTACAATGACAATGTAACATCAAGACAGTACAGAAAATGATGACAAATAATATCAACAATACAGTACTCTGGAATATCCAGTCATATCCAGTACTGCCCCTATGTACTGCCAGTGGCTGCAGTTCATAGGTTCACTGCTGGATATGGCTCAGGGCTTTGCCTTCCTGTGCCAGGACAAGGTGGACCACCTGATGGCTCAGGTCCAGTTGCTTTATAACAGCAGATACGTTACAGCCAGAATGTTTCTGAGGCTGTTGGGTCTAATGGCTGTAGCCATTGTCATGGTACCCCTAGCCCGGTTACACATGTGGGATCAGCGCACCAACGACCTAGAACAGCAGGTTCTAGTCTCTTATCCTGTCAAGAAGGTGCTTCTCTGGTAGATGGAACCAACAACTTGCTGAAAGGGATTCCCTTCCTCATTCCTCCCCTCAGCAGATTCCCACCACAGACACTTCAGGGATGGGCTGGGGGACTCATTTGTGGCCTCATCTGACTCAAGGAACGTGGACCAGAGAGGAGGCCTCTCTCCACATAAATGTTCTAGAGATGAGAGGCATTCTGTGTACTTTAAAGCCATCTGCTGGTGCAGGCAGACAGCATCAGTGTAACACACTACATAAACAAGGGGGGGCCCACTCGTACCCTCTGTGTAGGGAAGCAATGCTGGTACTGGGCTGTTGAACACAGTCTAGAACTGTTGGCTGTCCATGTTCCAGGTGCCCAAAATGTCCTAGCAGACAAACTAATCCAGTCACAGTCTGGAATGCACAAGTGGGAGTTGCTGACCTCAGTTGTAGAAGTCCTGTTCGAGAGGTGGGATTGTCCAGAGTTGGATCATTTTGCATCCCCACTCAATGCAAAACTGCCACTTTTCTGCTCACTTGCTCCAGGAGCTGGAGTTTTCTGTCGAGATGCATCGTCCCTCTCTTGGAAAGGGAGGTTCATATATGCCTTCCCTCCCTTTCCTCTGATTTAGAGGGTGCTAATCAATCTCCAGATGGAGGAGGGCGCCGCTTTAGTTCTGCTGGCCCCCTTCTGGCCTCACCAGATCTGGTTTCTCCCTGCTGAAGCAGATGGCAGTGGAACCCCCTGTGCGCCTGCCTCTGTGCAAAGGCTTACTCTCACAAGATCAGGGAACCCTGGTCCATCTGGACCTCAAGTCACTCTGTCTCCATGCCTGGCTCCTGAAGATATCGCCATTGTGAGATATGGAGTGTCTCCAAAGGTGACTGATGTCCTGGTGACTGTTAGAAAACCTTCCACCAGGGCCACCTACTCTATGAAGTGGAAGTGCCGGTTTACTTTGTGGGCCGCTTCTCGTAAGCTGGATCCCTTCACTTGTCCAGTAAACCAGATTATAGAGTATTTATTGTCCTTGTCAAATGCAGGATTCCAATACTCTTCCATTAAAGTGCACATGGCTGCTTTTTCAGCTTTCCATGTGCCTGTTGATGGCTGTACGGTGACATAACCTGAGGTAGCCCATACATTCTTGAGAGGCATCCTGCATTTGAAGTCTCCAACTTGCAATCCAGTCCTGGATTGGAACCTGAATTTTGTGTTGGAGAAACTCACTTTGGTTCCTTTTGAGCCAACTGTGACTTGCAAGCTATGCTTCTTTTCTTGGAAAGCATTATTTTTAGTTGCTGTTACTTCTGCTCGAAGGATTTCCTAGATTCAGGCTCTTATGTGTAAGCATCCTTTTTTTGATTTTCCACAAAGACGTGGTGTCTTTGCATACCAACCCTAAATTCCTTTCAAAGGCGGTGTCTGGGTTTACTTTAAATCAGACCATCCACCTGCCAGTTTATTTTCCTGAGCATGCCAATCCAGGGGAAGCATTGCTCCATACTTGAGATGTACATATAATACTAAGATATTATGTCCATCATAAAAAGGACTGCAGGAAGTCCCTGCAGCTTTTTGTTTTCTTCACCCTGGGAAAGATGATGTATCAGTTTCTAAACAGTTTCTGTTCAAATGGTTGGCCAACTGTATTACGTTTTGTTACAGGAAGTACAGTAAGGAACTTCTGGAGTTGTGCCTGGCCATTCATCCAGGGGCATGACCGCCTCTGTTGCCTGTTTCAGAAAGGTGTCTGCTGCAGAGAGCTGTGCTGCTACAACTTGAAGTACTGTCCACACTTTCACTAAACACTACAGTCTGGACATTGCCTCTAGAAGCTGGACAAGCTTCGGCCTGGCTGTGCTCCAGGGCCTCCCTTCTTAGACCTATAGCCCACAGCCACCCAGACTGTCTTTGTCAGTACTGTTTGGGACTCAGTACATAGGTGTGGCCCGATGAAGGAGATATCCTCGAAGAAGATAGTACAGTTACATAAGAACTTACCATAACAGTAGATCTTCAAGAGAATCTCTTTCATCAGGCCATGCTGTCCCACCCTCCAACTCTCTCTGTCTCTGAGCTCTTTTACTCCTGTCTCTCTTTTTAGTATGGTGTACCTTCTGCTGTCTTCCTTTATTGATAGCGGAACCTTAAGCTCTTTCGGTTCCCCCATAAGGAAGTCCTCTTGAATTTGATCTGTGGCGGGGAACTGACAGGGCCACCCACATTTATATACCATAGGACGTCAACGTCTGACATCGTCGTAGGCAGCCCCTAGTAGACTGCTAGGAAAAAAGTTTATGTGTGGTTCTGACGTCTGACGGTTATAGTTCCATAGGAGTGGCCTGATGAAAGCGATTCTCTCAAAGATCTACTTGTTATGGTAAGTTCTTACAGAACTGTACTTTTCCAACACTGGGGTGCCCATCCCCTGTGCCGGTTAAGCACCCATCTTGAATTAACCACCCGGCTGCAGAAGATTCTGACACCAAGGTGCTCATTCCCAAGTGCCAGTCAAGTCCTCCCTGCATGAGTCGCCTGGTGAAGATGTCACCAGGATGCCCAATCCCCGGTGCCATCTCAGACCCTCTTTCCCTGCCCCAGCACTGTGTAAAAAATGAAGTCCTCTCACTCTCCCAGCTCTGGCTACTGTATATATTCTGTATATTCTGTTATTAGAGTATATAAGTTATTCATGATTGTTTTTTATTTATCATTTGTTATTCTGTATGGTGCTCTGAGCCTTCGGGGAAGGGCACCCTACAAATAAAGCTACTATTACTGCTGCTACTAAGCTGGTGTACCACACCAGTATAATATATAGAGATACACACACACATATATATTTATATCTCTACTGTCTCTATATTAATGTGTTATTTTTTTTAAACCTTAAATTTTATTGAATTTTTTTCAGGCTCTCATAAGACAGTATACTGTACATCAGTGATTCCACAGTTACAGCCATATAAAAAGCATGGTATAAACAAGTACAAAAAGATGGTAAAAGTGAGAATTGACAGAGACATGCTCATTGCTGGTGCCCCCCTCCCAAGTTGCACAAATTTTGATCTGGAAAAATTACCCCCACCCCAAGCAGTCACAGGAAAGATGGGAGTTCGGCAGGTATTTCTGGTCCTGTCAAGGAAGAATATCGGGCCTCTTCTCTATAATGTGGAGAAATCAAACATTCCATTTCTTCTCATGTTGGGGATCTTGCTTTAGTAGCTGTGCTGTGACATATTAATGTGTTATTAACACCTTAATAACACATTACTACCCAACACACTATAACTGTGTTAGTAACACTTTAACAACACATTACTACCCAACACACCTGACACAACTCCAGTAACACATCTAACAAGCCTCTTAATAACACAGGTAACAGACCCCTTAACTACATGTGTAACAAGACCTTTAATAATAGTCACCCTACCCTACCCAGCACTGGCAAAACATAGGACACAGCAAAACGTGTCCAGCCTACTGCACCATATGAAATAAAAGATGCAAAATCTGGCATACTTGTAAAATAATACCTTCTCAGGGAACAGGCTCATAAAGGCAACTTGCCCTTTGAGCATGTGGCTTCATGGCTTGTTTGACCCCTCGATGGTATTACTTCCTTGTATACCATAGTTTGCCATTGTTTATTCTCTCTCTTGGTATACAGTAGACGCCGCTTTAAGGGGATGGCTCTGTGGTAGAGTATTCGTCCCCTTAAAGCAGGCGTCTCTTTTAACAAAAGTGCAACTGGAGAAGTAAAAAAAAAATTAGACAGACAGAAAACACATACGCATACAGCAGACACAGCACTGTTCATGATTACAGCTCTTTTTTGAACAAGTGCTGGTTGTTTCCACGATTAAACTTTACTTAAGATTGCACACTTATCTTAGAGGAGGAGGAGGTCAGGGAAAGACTTAGCAGGGTTAAACGCTCCTCGATCTGGCGAGGCTTAGCTGAAAATGTCTGTAATTTCCTTTTGTTTAGCCTCAGCTGACATATGGCTAGGATGGTTCTCTCCAGGTTAAAAAGATGCTCCCACCGCTGTATGTCTCCATGCTGTAAACACCAGTCACGGAGGAGGCCAGTGTGAGCAATCACTTCTTTGTTTGTGATGGGTGCGGGGGGGGGCATTTTTTACATCGGTGGGATCCTCTTTGGTTTCAGTGGGTTCTTCTTGTGATAAGGAGTCACAGATGGCATCCAGTTGGTTCTCCATCTGTTTCCTCTTTGTCATCTTTATTTTCTCAGTGAGAGGCAGATCAACCCTTTTGCTGTCCGTGGCAGTAAGCACAGAATCGGGAGACAAAGTAGAGACAAAACCGAGGATTTCCAGCACAGCTCATGAATGAATGAGCAGTTACTGAGCTGTTCTTACAGGTTTGGTTATGTGATTTGTTGTTCAATTGCTAAGTGGGTGAGGTGTGAATTTAAAATGGAGCCGCGATGAGGTGCTAATGTGGGATTAGTCATTCAGCAACTAAGGGCAGGTGAGACTAATGGATCTGCAAATTGTCCCCTACACAAGAAGCAGTCCTAATAGTTTATCACAGCCACTTAATCGGTGACCTGAGGGACATCACTTTAAACCGAACATCCCCTTAAAGTGTTTCCCGATTAAGTGGACATCAACTGTGTGTGTGTGTGTGTGTGTGTGTGTGTGTGTGTGTGTATATATATATATATATATATATAGTACCGTGCCACTATAGTTAGGGTTGAGTACCTACTTTATGGTTAAATTTCAAATTTTACACCTCAATAACTTTGTAAACATATAACAGATTTGCCTGAAATTTTGCATGCACGGTCTGGTACCATAGATCTCTGGATCTGGCAAGTTGCTTTACGGTCGCACGTACGGTTGCAGAGATACAGAGCAACAAAAAATGCAAAAAAAGGACTGTTTACACGTTTCTTTGCTTGCGCCTACAGCCCACACGGTTTGTGCGTTCGGTCCAAAAACTTCAGGGAACATGCAGCCGGGGTCCCCGATGTGCCTTTCGATTCTGTGAAAAAATATTAAACGGTTCAAAAGTTATTAAAAAAAAAAAAAAACTGTATCCTATTATAGTCTCATGGAAAAGCTAACAATTGTGACACTTTCGCAAATGGCCGTTTTTTACTGTCGCAAATTACCCTTTCACTTTCATGAGTCAGCCATTTTGTTTTCAGTTACAGCTCAGAAAAATGCCTGGCGTTTAAAATTGGGAACCTCTAAGGACACAATTCTTGTTGTGTTCGCCTAGTCGAGTCTTGAGGATGCTAGCCATATCTTTTTCGGGGAGAGGATTAAACCCCCCAGAAATATGTTTTTTAAATATTTGTAAAAAGTACTTTTGCAAAATACTTTAGCAAATGCAAAAGTGTCACAAATTTTACTTTGCGAAAGTATGGCCAAAACAACAGGAAATATTTGCCACCCTCCTGCAAAACAACTGTTTGGTGTTTTGGGCTGACATTAGCAGGGAAGAAAGCCAAGACCCCACAGACGTGCCTTTTGGTGGTTTGGTGCCAAAATATTACAGGGCTCCAAAGTTACGGCACTCCGAAGTTGACAGTTTTTCCCATAGGATAACATTATGGCGTCCACCACGCGTTTTGGGTCCTGTCTCTCGAAAACGGTTCGCGATATGGACTTTTCGTCGCAAAATTTCTTAGGCCTCCACTAAGGGGCTAAGTGCAAAATTAGCCTGGAAAGTCATAAATAATATGAGATTTTAATTTTTTTCCTACCGCCTACGGTTCCTGAGATATAAGCAATATAATATTCCAAGTGATCATTTTCCTGTCCAAGGGCCACTATTATGCCCACATCTTTGTATTCACTGTGCTTCTTGATGCACCTGTTTCAGACACAAAGCATGTGTGTTTGCATTAGCATTACCGTCACCGTTTCCGTTACTGTTACTGCTTTGCTTTGCGTTTCCGTCAACGTTAGCGTTATGGTTAAGACATTACCGCTTATGCTTGCGCTTGTGTTTTTCCGCTACTTCATTTGTGTTAACATTTCTGTTTGCATCACCGCTACTTCTTTTGCACTTGCATTTGCGCTATCAAGTTACCGCTTTCGCTTATGCTTTCTGTCAACCTTAACGTTACTGTTAGCATTACCATTTGCATTTACGTTTGGGCTTGCATTTCTGTTACCGTTTGTGTTAGCGTTTCCGTTTACGTCACCATTACTGTTACCGCTTCGCTTTGCGTTTCTGTCAACCTTAGCAGTACAGTTACTGTTACCATTTGCATTTACGTTTGTGCTTGCGTTTCCATTACCGTTTGTGTTACTCTTTCCGTTTGTGTCACCGTTAATGTTACCATTACCATTTGCACTTGCGTTTTTGTTTGCATTTACATTTGCGTTTCTGTCACCATTTGTGTTACGGTTTGCATTTCCATTACTGTTTACGTTTGCGTCACCGTTACTGTTAGCGTTTGCTGTTCCATTACCATTACAGTTTCCTTTCGCATCTGCTTTTGCGTCACCATTACCGTTTGCATTACCATTTGCATTTGGATTTCCGTTTGCGTTACCGTAACAGTTAGTGTTTGCATTTGAGTCACCGTTACCGTTACTTTTAGCGTCACTGTTGCAGTTGTTATGCAGGAATGGGCAGCATGGCCACCAACATATACGTTTCACTATTTATAGTGCACATTCTCAAAAGAAGGGAAATTAATGGCAAAAACTCCATTAATGCATCAGTTAGGGTTGTTCCACAGCGACAACAGCAGGGAAATTCCGGTATTAAGAGTTCAAAACCCTAACTCCGATTCCCTCCCCCACCCCACCACCACACACACATATACATGCTAGTAGGGGAAGGACTAAGGCAACACACCCAATCACACACAACCAGCAGCAGATAACAGAAATAACATACAGCTATCTAAACCTTGAAACCACACCCCCATGCTCCCATCTTCCACACTCCAACAGATGGGTGTGTCATGGGGTCATCACTGCTAACTCTGATCCTGGAAGTTTCACGCTCTGCAAAACACATATTACTACAGACAGCTGGGCATTTTGGGGCCCCACGCTGCCACCAACACACAACACAGACCCTTTTTTGGGGTTTACAAGCTCCCAGACAGGATTTTGGAAATTTCTTGAAAATACTTTCATAAAATACTTCTGCAAATGTAAAACTGTCGTACTATACATTTGCAACACTTGCATGTTTGCAAAAGTGTTTTACGAAACTATGCTCCTGATAACTGCACATCTTTGCCATCCTTCTGCAAGCAAACGGTTGGGTCCTTTGGGCTGAAATTTGCAGGGTGGCACACCCTGGTCCCACAGATGTGCCTTTTGCTGCTTTGCTGCAAAAATAGTTAAGGATGACAAAGTTACACTGTTTAGAAATTGAACAATTTCCAATAGGCTAACATTGCAGCGCCCATCACGCCTTTTGCCACCCATATGTCAGAAACAAAGTGAGGTGCACAGTTTTCGCTACTGGCAGCTTGGTTCACCTTTAGGTGAAGTAACCTGCTGAAACAAGTTTGGAAATACTGTATGATACCTGAAGTTGATATTTTTCCCTACCTGCTACGGAAACAGAGGTATATACCTCCTGCTGGCTGTGTGTGATTGGTTGTGTTGCCTTGGTCCTTCCCCTACTTGCATGTATATGTGTGTGTGTGGTGGTGGTGGTGGGGATGGGGGGAATGCGGAGTTAGGGTTTTGAACCCTAACACCAAATTTCCCTGCTTTTGTCACTGTGGAACAACCCTAACTGATGCATTAACAGAGTTTTTTGCCATGAAAAATATATATATATATATATATATATATATATATAATATAGGGTGCGGTCGCATCCCTATATTTAGGGTTGAGTAGGCACTTCTATGTTAAACTGGAAATTTTGTGCGTTAATAACTTTGGACCTGTTCAACGGATCTGTATGAAAGTTTGTATGCGCGGTGGGGCTTGGTAGATCTCTTGACTTGCCAAATTTTGTTTTGGTAAGACTTACGGTCTTTGCGCACCAAAATGCTAAAAAATGCACTTTTCGCCAGTTATGTGGGCAGTTTTTCAGATTTTGTCCGTGGCGCTGTGTGGCCGTTGTGTGGCATGCCACTCTTCGACTTGGCTCATCTGAAAGAGCTAGGGTCAAGGAACATGCCGCTTTTCATTGGGTGAAAAAATATTAATTCAAAAGTTATTAAAGTTTTAAGTTCCCATTATAAGTCAATGGGAAAATTTATATGGTTATTTTGCGAAAGAAGAATGGAGTTTTGGCCATCTGGTCCCTCCTCACGATCCAAAAATTTGCAGGCTCACGATCAGAGAACCTTTGATTATGAGGAGCTCTTTGATCATGACGGCTGCCATCTTGTTTTCATTTTGCAGTAAAAAAAAAAATATTTCAGCTCAGGGATGACTTCTGAAGTAAAACTATGATGGGTTTTGCTCAGGAGTTTTCCCTCTATCGAACCATGGCTGTGGTTTCTTGTAATTAAGTCAAAAAATAGAGTTTTAAAGTTTTAAATTCGTTGATCGCGGCTCACTAACGATCTTTGATCTTGAGCCTGCGAGATTCTTTGATCGCGATCTTTGATGGCGAGGGAGGGACTAGATGGCCAGATTTAAAAATCAAATATCTCAGCCCAGGGGTGACTTATGAAGTCAAACTAGGATGGATTTAGCTCTGGGGACTTCGTTCTATTGAGTCATGCCTGTGGCTTAATGTATTTCTCTGAAAAAATTGAGTTTTAACATTTTTTATTCTTTAACTGTGAGCCTGCAAATTCTTTGATCGCGAGCCTGCAAATTCTTTGATCGTGAGATTCTTTGACCGTGATCTTTCATCGTGAGGGAGGCACTAGATGGCCAGATTTAAAAATCAAATATCTCAGCCCAAGGGTGACTTATGAAGTCAAACTAGGATGGGTTTAGCTCAGGGGGCTTCGTTCTATCGAGTCTTGCCTATGGTTTAACGTATTTCTGTGAAAAAATTGAGTTTTAACATTTTTTAATTCTTTGATCGCAAACCTGCAAACACTTTGGTCGCAGACCTGCAGATTCTTTGGTCGTGATCTTTGTTCACGAGGGAGGGGCTAGATGGCCAGATTTGGAGGGACCAGATAGCCCAATTTTCACAACTTTTAAAATTAAATGTCTTGGAAACAGTTTGTTTTTTTAACTTGAAATTTGGAGGGTGTTGAGGGGATGTCCTGTAGATGTGAACTATGGTGTTTAGGTGTCGGAAAATACATTTGTTGCGGAGATATTGCGTGGCGCACTTTACGTTTGGCGGAGAGCGTTTTGCATTGTGGTACTGGCTTGAAATTTATAGGGTAGCTAGCCTTACTGCTGTGGACATACTTTTCAGTGGTTAGGTGTGTAAAATTTAAACAGGTGTGGAATTATGCCACTCCGACGAATGAAAATCTTAAACTTTAAAATGTAATATCTTGGAAATGGTTTGGTGTTTTAACTCAAAATTTGGAGTTTGTTGAGGGGATGTCCTGTACATGTGAGTTATGGTATTTAGGTGTTGGAAAATTAATTTGTTGCAGAGATATTGCGTGACGCACTTTACATTTTGCGTATAGCGTTTTGCATATTGACAGTAGCTTGACATTTATAGGGTAGCTAGCCTTATTGCCATGGAGGTAATTTTCAGTAGTTAGGTGTCTGAAATGTAAACAGGTGCGGAATTATGCCACTCTGATGAATGAAACATTGTTTTGTTTCAAGCTGGTTCGGGCCCCACACTCCAACCAATATGCACTCCCACAAAAAATATGATATTCAGTACTTGTACTGTTATGTTAGGCAGAAATTTGCAAGTTGGGCTCCGTGCTCCCACCAACTTGCGTGAGTTTGTACTTTTCTATGCTTTCTCAAAAAGTAAGGAAATTCTATGCAAAAAACTGCGTTAATGCATCATTTAGGGGTTAAAACACAAAAAGGAAATGAGACCTTTAGGGTTGCCCCCTCCCCTCTTCGTGTAGCCCCCCATCCTCCCGAGATTGACAGACACCAGGGTATGTCATTGGGGTTGTGAGTCCTAAATGTCACCCCATTCTTCTTTGCTGTGGCTTGTGAATATGATTATGCATGGAATGGGGTGACATTTAGGTCTCACAACCCACAGCGCAAGGGAATCAGGGTTTACCCTTACCTGGATGACTATCTGATAGCCGGCCTGTCCAAGAAGGCCATGCAGCGGTTGAGGGATCTGGCCCACCAAACCTACAGAGACTTGGGCCTCTTGGTCAACCCAGCCAAGTCCAAACTGGTCCCTTTGCAGGTGATTCACTTCATCAGGACAGAGCTAGACTCCCTGCGGGCCCAGGTCTGCCTCCCTGCAGACCAGGCACTGGATCTTACCTCCTTTGCCATATCATTTCATATTGGGTGCTCACACCCTGCCTGGGACTTCCTGCAGCTGCTAGGTACATGGCATCCTGCACCAGTGTGGCCTGGTGGGCCCGCTTGCAGATGTGGCACCTGCAGTGGGAGTTGAGTCTTAAGTGGTCCCAGTGCCTAGGATACTTGGAGCAGCCAGGCACAGTAGCCCAGTCAATATGGGATGCCATCTACTGGTGGTGGATTCCAAAACATCTGGAGGAAGGAGTCCCATTTGTCTGCTCAGAGCCAAGAGTCACTCTTACGATGGATGCATCTCTAGTGGTGTGGGCAGAACACTTTTGTGACCACAGGGGCCATGGGTTCTGGTCACCCAGGGAACCCCGTCACCACATCAACCTGTTGGCACTCTGTGCTTTATGGCTAAGTCTGATGGAATTCACTCCTCTTGTCAGGGATCAGGTCATGCAAGTGCAGACGGACAGCACTACAACCATGTTCTACCTTTACAGGCAGGGTGACACACATTCCCTTCCCCCTGTACCACGAGACCTTCCACAACTGAACACTCATGCACAGCTTGGGTGCAGATCTTCTAGCAATTCAGGTCACCTGGGTGGACAGTCAGCTGGCAGATGCTCTCAGCTGGGTGGGCGAGACGTCAAATGAGTGGTCCCCGCATCAGGGGATGGTGAGCTACTTGTTCTCCCTGTGCGGCACACCTCTGGTAGACCTGTTTGCCTCCTGGGAAAATGCCAAACTAAGGTTGTTTTATGCCCATCCCCCACAGTCCAGGACACGGGTGGAGGATGCCTTCGCAAGGCACTGGACCCAGGCCTCATGTGCGCCTTTGGTGACGCTATCATGGCAATGTCACCATAGGGTAGGAACACCAGTTTTGGTGTGGGACTTGAACCCTCTCTGTCATGGACAATCAGGGCTAAATTTATAGAGTGGAAACTTGTTACTTGACTAAGGAGTGGGGCTGTATGGAGACAATTGATAGTTACAAAATGGGAAACATGCTTCCTCATGTTGGTATTGCATTTACATACATTGCAAAATATTTTTTCTCTAAACTTGGTATTCAAGACACAATACCAGCAGACCAAATTTTATATTACCACCCACTCTTTGGTGGGCACAGAACACCAAATAGATGTAAACTCCGGCCCTGTTGTTTCAAAGTCTTTCTTATTTTTGGGGCCTCACAACTTAGGTTCGCAGTCAACCACGTTTTCTGTTTTCTTTCAGTTTAGTGGCATCATAGTTGCACTTTTTCAAACCCCTAGGCAGGATAATTATTCTCTTTCTCCACCCTCTAGGGTATCTGCCCTCAAAGCCAGGTGCCATGTTTGTCTGTGTATCACTAAGACATTTGGTTGCCCTTTCCCTTGCAGTCTCACTTGGTGCTGTATCCTCTCAACTATTTTCTGTTTACATGGGCACATACTGATTGGGTTGCATATATCTGTTGTTCTCCAAATGTCTGGACAGCCTACATCTATGGGGTGCAGTACTGTAGTTTGCAACTGCGTTGTGACTTGGTACATGCAGTCAGCTGGGCTCCCTCAGGCTCTAACACTTTTTTTAGGAGCAATATGTTTTGCCCTGAGAACACTGAGGGCAGGAGAATGGAGTTATTTTATGCCTTGCACTAGGGTAAATAAATGATAGCCCTGCCTCAGGACTTCCTCTGGGTTTGTGTGTGCATAGTGTGCCTGCCTTTAGGGGGGCAGTATCCTTGAGGAGGGAAGCTCTTCCCTTCCCTCCTTAAAGGTTGTTAGTTGTTTACATTTGGTTGTTTTTGTTTCTTTCATTTATATATGCTTTATTTTTTATCTCATGGAAACACTGTACCTTTTTTACCACTCTCCATGATAACGGAACAGAGACAGCCTTGTCCTCATCAACGGTTATTGTTCCTGGTTGGTTTTGACACAGAAGATGTTCGAGGATATCTCTTTCATCAGCCTGCACCGCCGATTTTTGTGGATTTCACAAAGACGTTTGACTTGGTGGACCACCCATTGCTCCTATCCAAGCTGTCCACCCTCGGTTTCTCTTCATCCGCAACCCCCTGGTTCTACAGTTATCTCTCTGAGCGTCAGCAATTCGTGCAGCTTAGCAAAGCCAAGTCCTCTCTGTCTCACACCTGGATTGGAGTTCTTCAGGGATCCATATTGAGTTCTCTACTTTTCTGGATCTTTGTAAATGATCTACCCCAGTTGTTCAGCCCATGTTCCGCCCTGCTATATGCGAACAACTTGGTATTATACTCCAGTTCCTCTGACGTATCTGACATCAACCAGAACCTAAACCCAGACTTCAACACTTTCCAACTCTGGCTGAAGCAAAACAGACTTGTCCTCAACAATAAAAAGACCATTTCCATGCTTTTTTGGCTCTGGACCCAGACGTAGGACCTGTCACCAGCCATTGTGCAACAGAGCATCCGATGGCACCTTACTCAACACTGTCTCCTCATTTAAATACCTAGGAGTTACCTTGGATCCGGCCCTGGACCATGACCTGCACCTCTCCACTACTGCTAAATCAGTCAACATCCAACTTGATGTGGCATATAAAGTTAGGCACAGCCTCACTTCTGTGGTGAGGCTGTCCATCACTCAGGGGGTTCTGAGACCTAAATAGGCCTATGAGATGATCACCCTACCGGAATCCTCAAGAGGGCTCCTTCACAAGTGGGATGTGTGTTATAATAACATCTACCAATTTGCTCTGTCAGTACCCAAGCTCACTCACCGCTGCACACTTTACTCCAGGCTGGGCTGGCTAGCCCCCACAACTTTCCAGCAATACACTGCCTCTTGCTTCCTCAAAAACATCATCACCTCCCAGATACCTAACAAGCTGGCACTACTGTTAAAACCTGCTCATGCTGCCTACCCCCTGAGATCTGCTGAGAAGGCCTTCCTAGCCCAACCCCAGTGTAACACAAAAATGGATGAAAAAGCCTTCTCTGCTAGTGCTCCGAAAGTGTGGAATTCCCTCCCTCTGGCTCTAAGGAACTCCATTTCCCCCGAGTTTTAAGCTGGAACTCAGTAAGGCCTTTGCCAGTTCTGATCTCTGCTCCTGTGGTGGGTGTTACCACTCACTTGCCTGACCCTCTCAGCTCTTGCCCTGGCACTTGGTCCTCTTTCTCCTTGACCCTCTCTCCCAGAGTGTTACAAGTACCAGTAATTCTCCTTGCACTTACCCTCTATTTATACAGTGCTTTTTATTGTCATGTATTCAGGGACACTGTTTTTTGTCATATCATTGCCTATTGCCACTGTCGTGTCACAAATGTAAAAATAACATGCCTGACCTACTGCTTGATGTTTTGGCTAATTTGTACTGCTTGTTGTTTCATTTGATCTATTCTTTGTAACTTCACTGTTGTTTTTCCCACCCAATTTATGTAACCTCCCGGGTCATGCCTGAAATTAGGCAGCTTTGCTGTCTAGCGCACCTGCCCAGTCGACAAAATCTAAATAAATGGAACTGTAGCCATCAGGCGCTAGAACCACACGGAACCTTTTTGCAAGCACCTTTTTGGCCCCTTCCCTTCTCAGTTCTTTTGCCACTGTCGACCACTCTCGTTGGACCCTGCTATGGAAATGCCATTGCTGATATCATCATGTTTTTTTTCTCTCACAGTAATCACTTTTTAAAAGTGATTTTCGGTGGTGTGTATGTCATCTCCAGGGCCATCGCTGTCAAAGCTTTTTAGATCTTGCGAGTGCAGCAAGAAAATTTACTCAAAAGACTTGCACAATGTCTGCATGTGTTGTCTTGGCCCGGACCACAACATCAAAGAGTGCCCAGTTTCAAAGAGCTTTAATACGGCCACCCAGTGACACAGAAAGGGCACTTTAAAAAAGCATCTGCTAAAATGGTGCTTAGCCCAAATGGAGAAGGAGCGCCACCAGGAAACCACCACCACATCACCGGCCCACTACTTGTTATCAAAGGGATCCAAGTCCTGGGAGAAAATGTCCGGGTCTCACCACCACAAGCACAGGGATAGGCTGAAAGAAAAGGCAAGGACCTTCTCTGTGTACTGTAGGTCTCCTGTTCATTCAGGTACGACCTCCTCTGGCCTGTCAACCGCTACAGTGGTGATGCAGTCCATCACCCAGACCGTTGACACCGCTGGGTGGACATCTAGCACCTCCAGGCCTGTCATGGCTGGTGTGTTGCAGTCAGCATCAGGGCCCTTGCCTCCCCTGTTGACATCTGCCAGCATTTCTGTCGACACAAACACGAGCACCAATGTTCAGGCAGTTCTAGTGTCTTTTATGGACATCCTTAAATGCCTGCTACCTCCTCCTCTATCAGTGAGCTTTCCGTCGATATAGTCCACACAGCAAACACCCATAATGATGCCTGCCAGGTCGACGCACCAGATACCCTTCAGGCCATCGATAGCTTCTTCAGCTCCACCACTGCGTCCTGCAGACCACATCGATGAGGACCAGAAATATAATCCAGAATTTATTACGGATGAGGAGGAGGATGAATTGGAGACATATATCTTCTAATTCCAAGCCTATTTTGATGTGTTGTTGGTGAAGCTGTTTGAATTGGAATCCTGTTTCTTTGGGTCGCAAACCTATTTTGGGGGCTTTGAGTAGAATTGTGATTCATTGTTGCTGGCTTCACTAGCTGTAAAGTTTGAGTGCAGTGTGGGGGAAGGGTGCTAATGGTCTGACCAGAGGCCTCAGCTACCTGACTGTTTCTGGAAGACTTGGGCTGGTCCCACCCTTGGTCCATTATTTCCTTTATACCAGGGGTTCTGACATCACTTCCTCAAACAGGCAAAGGATATGTACCTGTCACAGCAAAAGCAGACATCCAGGAAAGGAACAGCAGCAAGTGAAGAGGTGACTGCTCTCTCAGTGGAAGGGAAGTAAATGCAAATCTAGGAGTTTTCATTATTACTTCTTCGCATTGATATTGCATTGGGGAAAGGAGGAGTAGGAGTTTGAAGAAGGTTGTGCAATGGCTACTCAAAGTCTGTTTTGAGTGTGGATAGGAAGAATAGGAATATAAAAAGCAGTTGCTCAATATATCTAAACGTGTGCAACAAAGGAGGTAAGGGAAATAAAGAAAATGTTTTGCACTGATAGAGGAGGGAGAGGGGAGACTTGAGGGAGTGTTTGGTATCCTGCATTTGGAAGGGTGGGGGTCGCTGGTGGGCAGCGACAGCAATGGGCAGGGTGGTAGGCTGCAACAACTGCGGTGCACCAATCTTCCTAAAAATTGCCTGGAGTGTGGGAGGATGTTTAGTGTGCAACCACATAGAAAAACTTAGAAAGGAGATTGAGGGTCTGCAGAAGGAACTAAGACAGGCAAGGCAGATTGGGGCTGGGTTTAGCCCAATACTGGAGGGAGGAAGAAGGGGAGATGAGAGAGGGCGATTTAAGCCAACAGTGGTGAGGAGAGGGTCAGAAGAAGGGAAGCAGAGACAAAGGGGCCCAGGCCAGGAAGAACAATTGCCGGGGAAACCAGGTCAGGAGATGAAAGACAAATGGAATGAGGAGATAGGGACTTGTGAGGGGAGGTGAAGAAGTGGCAAAAGTCATGGAGTGGAAAGGAGAGAACAGGTTACTATGCAGAGAGAGGGAGTGGGCATTTGTGAAGGGCCTTCAGAAAATAGTTGTGCACTGCTAGAGAGGAAGAAGGTGGAGGAGGGAAATGATGAAATTAGAGGAGTAATTGATAAATGCCTGGACCAAACTGGAGCAGGGGAAGTTCTGCTGGGAGAATTGCAACAGGGGTAAAAGGGGGAAATAATGTGCAGGAGGAAGAAGAGGAGCTGGAAATGAGAGAGGGAGATGAATGGAAGCAAGCAGGGAGTAAGAGGGTGGAATCTTAGTGCTGGGGGACTCAGTACTAAGAGGAGTTAGGTGGGGTAGCAAGGGGGAGAGGCATAGTCGCATTTGGGTGGAGGCCATGCAAGGAATGACAGCGGAAAGGGTGGGACAGTCTGTTCTGAAATATGCTAGAAGGGGAAGGGACAAGCCTCATTTAATTATACATCCTGGGACAAACGACCTGGCTGACAAGACAGTTGATACAGTCCAGAGGAGGTTTGAGGAACTAGCACAATTATGTGAGGGGGCAGAAAGATCAGTAACTTTTTCAGAGATACTTCCTGTGCCAAAGGCAAGCACAACAAGAAAGCTGAGAATAGAGGAATTTAATGGATGGCTAAGAACCTGGTGTTGTGCTAAAGGGTATGGGCTGTTGGGGGTTGGGGAGGGACCTGGGAGGACAGTAGTCTCTATGCCAAGGACAGACTACACTTGAGTGAGGAGGGAAATAAAGTGTTGAAACAGTGGACGGAGGAGTACATAGAGGAAGTTGGGAATTTAAACTAGGAGTTGGGGGTGGCAGTTGGGGAAGAGATATGCAGAGACCACAGGTTGGGAAACCTTATGAGCTTACCCCATAACAGTGACAAAGGACAAATGGCAAGTACTGTTGGTGATGCTAGGAAAAGAGGGCAGGATGGGAGGGGGGAAGGGTGGAAGGTGGTTACCCTTAATGCTAGGAGCCTTGGGAGGAAAACTGCAGAGTTACAGGTTCTCATGGCAGAGGGAGAGGTGGACATTGCAGTCATCACGGAAACATGGGCCACCCAATACAATGACTGGGACCTGTCTGTACCAGGGTACAGATTATTTTGTAGGGACAGGGTGATTGGGAAAGGAGGGAGGTGGCACTATATGTGAAGGAAGGACTGAAGTGTGTAAGGGAGGAAGGGGAGGAGGGTAGTACAGAGTCACTTTGGATGCAAATCCAGGATTCCAAGAATAGGATTCTTAGAATGGGAGTGGTGTACAGGCCACCATCTCAGACGGAGGAGGTAGACAGGGAACTAGCGGGACAGATCAGGAGGACCTGCGAGAAGGGTAGTGTGGTGATTGTGGGGGACTTCAACATGCCAGGAGTGGACTGGAGCACCCCAACAACCAGGAACAGAAGGGAGCAGGTACTGCTGGATGCCTTCCAGGACAGCTTCCTGCTGTAAATGGTCAGTGACCCAACCAGGTTAGGAAATACCCTTGACCTTGTGCTGGCAAATGGGGACTTTGTGAGAGAACTTACAGTGGAGGAACCGCTGTCAGGGAGTGACCACCACTCAGTATGGCTCACATTGGATATGGGCAAGGAAGGAGTGGAATCTGGCACAATAGTGCTGGACTTCAGGAGGGCTGACTTTGAGAGGATGGAGGAAGTGGTAAAAGAGTACCTGGCCAGAATTCAATCTAGTATGGACACTAACCAGAGGTGGGAGCTCATAAAGCTGGGGATAGTGGAGGCAACCAAAACCTGCTGCAAAGCTCAGAGCAAGAAGGCTAGGGCTAAGAAACTGATCTGGTTGAGCAAGGAGGTCATGGAAAAGGTAAGGAGGAAAAGAGCTGCCTTTAGGAAGTACAAGAAAACAGGGAGGGGGGAGGACAGGGAGGAGTACTTGACAGAATCGAAGGAGGTGACAAGGGCAGTAAGGGGAGCCAAAGCATCTACGGAACTCAGGCTGGCACAAGGCATTAAGAAGGGGGAGAAGGACTTCTTTAAGTACATCAGGGAGAAAAGGAGCTGTAAAGACCACTTAGTAAGGATTAGGAAGGAGGGGGGTTGGGTGGAAGCAGGGTGCGATAAGGCGGAAGCACTAAATGAGTACTTCTGCTCAGTATTTACTAAAGAGAAGAGGGGGTGACACCCAAGGTGGGAGAAATGGCAGAAGCAGGGTGGGAAGTGGTGACAGATGGGGAAATCATGGAGAGCAGAGTTCGAGAAGGTTTGAAGGCACTGAGGGTGGACAAGGCGCCAGGCCCAGATGGCATCCACCCCAGGGTACTGAAGGAGCTGGCAGAGGCCCTTGCAGGACCTTTGGCAGACCTATTTAATGCCTCACTACATTCGGGGTGTGTACCTCAAGACTGGAGGATGGCTCCTGTGGTGCCCCTCCACAAGAGTGGCCCCAAGGATGAACCGGGAAACTACAGACCAGTGAGCCTCACATCCATCGTGGGCAAGCTAATGGAGACTATCCTGAAGGAGAGGCTGGTGGCCTCCCTAGAGGCCAAAGGACTACAGGACAGCAGACAGCATGGCTTCACTGATGGCAGATCCTGCCAAACCAACCTGGTGGGTTCTATGACTGGGTAACTAGGCAGCTGGACAGGGGCCATGCAGTGGATGTCCTGTATCTGGACTTCAGTAAGGCATTGACTCAGTGCCACATGGAAGGCTGGGAAGGAAGTTAGTAGGCATAGGGGCGGGTGCAAAGCTGGTGAGATGGGTAGGAAACTGGCTGCAGGGAAGGCAACAGAGGGTGGTGGTGGGTGGGGAGCTCTCACACCCAAGGGCAGTGACGAGTGGTGTTCCACAGGGCTCCATGTTGGGACCAGTGTTGTTTGGGATATTCATTGCAGACATATCATTGGACATCAAGAGCAAGATCAGTCTGTTTGCTGATGATACCAAGGTAGGCAGCGGTGGTGGATGACCCAGGGGGATGGCAGGGGTTGCAGGATGATCTGGCAAAGCTTGAAACCTGGTCAGACACCTGGCAACTGGCTTTAATGCCAAAAAGTGCAAGGTGCTGCATTTGGGATGAAGAACCCAAGGAAGAGTTACCAGCTAGGGGCGCAGCTAGCCCAGACAGAGGAGGAGAAGGATCTGGGTGTGCTCATTACAGGGTCAATGAACAACTCGGCACAATGTAGGAAGGCAGCTGCAAAGGCCAACAAAATGCTGGGTTGTATTGCAAGGGGTATATCCTCGAGGAGGGAGGAGGTGATTCTGCCACTATATAGGTTATTAGTTAGACCACACCTGGAGTACTGCATGCAGTACTGGTGTCTGTATCTGAAGAGGGACATTAAGTTACTAGAGGGGGTGCAGTGCAGAGTGACAAAGATGATCAAGGGGCTGGGGACTTATCATACGAGAGGAGGTTGAAGGAGTTGAACATGTACTCACTGGAGGAGAGGAGAGAGAGGGTGACATGATTGAAACCTTTAAATACATGAAAGGAATAAACAAGACAGGTACAGAGGGGCTGTTCAAAGTAAGGGAGGAGGGCCACCAGGGGCCATGATATGAGACTGGGCGAGGAAGGTTCAGGAGGAGATGAGGAGACACTTTTTACAGAGAGGGTGGTGGCTGGGTGGAATGCGTTACCTGCTGAAGTGGTATGCAGTAGAACAGTGGACTGCTTCAAACAAGGATGGGACAGGACACGGGGGAGGGTTAATGAAGGGGAAGGGTGGAAGGGAGGGGCAGCTGCAGAATAAGGGGTGCTAGCTGCACATTCAAGCAGACTTGATAGACCTCTAGGCCTTTATCTGCTGGCAAATTTCATATGTTCGTATGAAGAAATTTGTGGACACTTATGAAAGAACCAGTTCCACAGTCTCTACTTGGAGTGAAGACTCATTATAAAATGGGTCTTGAAAATCCTGTAACCTCATTGGTCAAAACAGGTCACATGACGTGTTCAAATCCTGCAGTACACAACCGGTAAAGATCCTGCTGATCAAATGTTTTTTTTTTTTTTAACCTAGTTCGTCTTTTTATTTTTAATACAGATTAATTTTATAATAATGCATTTCAGATGGTGTGTGTAGGAGTGGGATGTACACACTTCTTGTGTGATTAAAGTCACTCGGCTGCGGTTCATGACACACCACACAAGGCGTGTGTAAATCCTACAACAATACACACTCTGTTGTGCATTATTGCGTAAGTAGCCTATACCCCCAGGTGTCCCCTGAAGACCCCTCTTTCATAACAGTGATGCAGGAGCTTCAGTCTGCAGTGGGGTTTGATACAGAAGAACTTAGTGGACTTCTTGGACCTGCCTGATACTCCATCAATTGCCAACTGTATTACTTTTTGTTATAGGAAGTACAGTAAGGAACTTCCTCCTGGGGTTGTTTGTGGCCATTCGACTAGAGGCATGGCTACTTCTGTTGCCTGTTTCAGGAATGTGTCTGCTGCTGAGATGTGTGCAACTGCCACCTGGAGTACTGTCCACATCTTTACTAAACTTTACAGTCTGGACATTGCCTCATAAAAAAGGGCAGGCTTTGGCCTAGCTGTATGTCAAGGCCTACTTTCTTGGGCCTGTAGGTCCCAGCACCCAGACTGTTTGTCAGTACTGCTTAGTACTCATTCCATAGGTGTGGCCTGATGAAAGAGATATTCTCGAAGAAGACAGAACAGTTACATACTTACCGTAACAGTAGATCTTCAAGAGAATCTCTTTCATCAGGCCATGCCGTCACACCCTCCATCCCCCTACTTCCTAAAGGGCTCCTTCACCATAGGGCTTTCCCAGTGGTTTCCTCCTCACCTGGTCTGCAGAGCCATAGTTCCCTTCCTGGTTCCCTGTAGGGAGGTCCTCCAAGCATGATCTCCAGCAGGAAACTGAGGAGGCAAGAGGCCACCCATATTTATTTAGGAAGAGCCAACATAGGACGTTGTTGTGGGCAGCCCCTAGTGGACTGCTTGCAAAAAGTTGCCGTGTTGTCCTAGAGCCTGATTGATGACTGTAGTTCTTTAGGTGTGGTCTGATGAAAGCGATTCTCTCAAAGATCTACTGTTACGGTAAGTATGTAACTGTTCTTTCCGGTGTTGATACAGTCATTGGCACCCTGTCAGAAGGGTGACCTGCACCTGCAGGGTCCCAGCACTACCAACTCTTAAGACCAGTGTGACTCTATGGAGAAGATATTCTTGAAGATATAGTTATGGAAAGTAACTTTTCTTTGTCTTGTGTATTTTTATTTTGTATCATTTTATGCTTGATTGAAATTATGATAAAACTATTACTATGATTACGAATCTATTCTTGCTACTTGCCCCCATAGTAGCTTCGGCAGCCCTGTGCTCCAAAGGTTCCAGCATGCCTCACCATGACCATTGCCCTGATTTCCCCTCACCCAAATGACTCTGCTGCTCAGCTGTTGGCAGGTGCCTCTCAATATCAAGTCATCATCAAGTGGGGGAAGCAGAGGTCCCCAGAGACCGAGGAAAAAGGTCGTTGATTGACATTAGGTGGACTGAGTATCATCTGTGTGCCCAGTGATCAGTCTTTTCAAGCATTCTTCCAAAATGCCTACCCTTGAGAATACAGGGACAAGCCTCTGACACCTGCATACTCTTCCAACTGCACCATTACTTGTAGTCCCCCCCGTGGGGCAGTGGGAGTCGCAGCCCTCACTCTCTAGAGTAGGAGAGTGCTCTCTGGGATCATTTCTCATCCTCCTTCTAGCCTGCCTCAGACTTGGAGTTGTGTAACTGTTTTAGAAATTAAATATTTTTTTAACAGAATTTTATACTCAATTGATTACTTCTTCCCCCAGGCATGGAACTTTCTTGCCCGTCTACCTGTGATAGAGGTTGGCTTGAGTATTAAGGGCTGGTGGGATGACTCGGATCAGGGGCAGAAGGAACGGCTTATTCCAACAGTGGTGCCAAATACCCGTGATGAGAAAAACTGGGTACAGCTACATGCTGACCAAGAGTACGTACTTCAGGTCAGCTTGCGAAGAATCAACATGGGACATCACAAGGTATATTAAAAAATATGTAGCATTCCGTTTTACAAACATCAACACCTAAGGTATATTCAAAAATTGAGTCATGTAGTGTTCTGTTTTACAAACATCAAGAATTAAACATTAGTAAGATACAAAAAAAGTGAAGTGTATTTGCCTAATGGGTTACCTAACTAAATCTGCTGCACAGTGCTCAGCCAGGCACTATAGTAAGGGAAACTAAATTAAGTCCCTGTACACACTGGCAATCTGTTTTTAGAAGCGTTTTTAAAAATGTTTTCTAACTCCTTCCACACTGCTGGTTAGATTCTGAAGACTGTGTTTCAACATGGGCACACTGCAGACTTTCAGGGGTTTTGGCAGCATGTTTAAGCACGGTCTTCAGCATGGTTCGTGCAGTCAGACCGACTGGTGTCCCATGAATCCCTTTCACATTAGAAGAAAATCTGTGCTAGGTTTAAACCATGTTTAAAACCAGACTTGAGGCTAGGCCCCTTGCAGAGGTTGAAAATGTGTTTGAAACACGGTTTCAAATTGTGTTCAGTGCGGTTGCAAGCTGTGTTCGGACTTAAAACATTTGAAGAGCTTTAAAACGTTTTAACAAGCCCATTGAGTAGAGTCTAAAAAACATTTAAGTTCTCAATAAAGAGGTTTTTAAAGCAAGGTTATCAAGAAAGATTCAGTAATATTGTAAGTTGCCAATAGGAACTTAGTCATGAATACAGTAAGGCTTACTGTAGCAACTGATGTCGACCAGACACCTAAATCTCCCTCCTAACTAAGTCCAGCTACATTAAAAGTAGCCTTTTCCTGTCTAGTAGGTTGAAAAACATACCTTTTCCCCAGTTTAGTTTGTATTTAAAGTCAGATGGTTCTTTCAGTTTGTGAGCAGATATAGTGAGCTGACACCATCTGAAGGATTTTGAACATTTGATCTTTATAATCATAAACACAAATAGAGTGGAGTGTATTACATTGGAGCAATAAGAGCACAGTTGACAACACACACTTGCTGCACATTAGTGCAGTGAGTAGAACGCTACAAGAAAGGGAAACCAGTAAAACATTTCAGCTTTGTGTAATGGAGAATTGTCCAAGTGTTAGCCAGCACAAGCTACAGAGATTCCATAAAAAAATAATTTCTAGGGACGTGGATATGATATACAGTTCCACACTTCTGGCAGTGTTCCTTTCTGTTTAATTCTTGCCAGAATGTCTTCAGGCTGACTCCTCCCACCCACTCAGGTGGTGACTTCCTCTGCACTGCTCCATGATGTCAGATCTTCTTTCTGCTGGGAGAAGAGGTTTGCCAGCTCTTTGCCACCTACACTGAAGCCACACCTGGCAGACCAGCAGCTAAGCGGACAGTTGGCAGGTGGATTGTATCCTACATTGATCTCTGCTATAGGTTGGTGGGTTGGGAGCCTCCCGTAGGGCTATGGGCTCATTCCACCCATCATACCACTGCCTCTGTGGCTGATTCTAGAGATATCCCTATGCAGGAAATCTGCAGGGCTGCTACCTGGAAGTCAACACACACCTTCATTTCCCACTACCACATCAACCTTAAGTCATGCCGGGATGCTGGTTTTGGGGCCTCAGTTCTACCATCTCTGTTCCCTAAGTAGGGGTGTGCACCTTAGAAACATAGAAACATAGAATGTGACGGCAGATGAGGACCACTTGGCCCACCTAGTCTGCCAACATCTTACTTCCTCCTAGCCCCCCACTAGGACTGCCTTATGTCTGTCCCATGCATTCTTGAATTCCCCCACTGTTCTTGACTCAGCGCCCTCCTCAGGGAGGCTGTTCCATGCATCCACAAGCCCCTCTGTGAAAAAATACTTCCTCACATTACCTCTGAGCCGTCCCCCTCTATCTTCAGATTCTTCCCCCTTGTTCTTGCACATCTCTTTTTGTGAAAGATGCTACCCTCTTGGACTTTATTGATTCCCTTGAGGTACTTGAAAGATTCTATCATGTCCCCTCTCTCCCTTCTTTCCTCCAGGGTATACATATTAAGCTCCTTTAGTCTTTCTTCGTATGTCTTCTTGTGCAGACTCTGGACAGCCTCCACTCTGTCTATGTCTTTGCTGAGATGGGGTCTCCAGAACTGCACACAGTACTCCAGATGGGGTCTCACCAACTGTCTGTACGGAGGGATAACAACTTGCTGTTTTCTACTATTGATGCCTCTCCCTATGCATCCCAGTATCCCCCAGCCTTCCTTACTGCCTTCTCACATTGCTTGCCCACGTTTAGGTCATCTGATATAATTACCCCCAGGTCCCTTTCCATTTTTACTGTTGTCAGTATCTCACCCCCCACTGTGTACTCTTTCCCTGGGTTTTTGTTTCCCAGTATCATTACCTTGCACTTCTTTGCATTGAATCTGAGCTGCCATACATCTGACAATTCCTCCAACCTTGCCAAGTCCCTTCTCATCCTTTCCACTCCATCTTGTGTATCAACCCTGTTGCAGATCTTTGTGTCATCTGCAAAGAGGCATATTTTTCCTTCCAGTTCCTCTGCAATGTCACTTATAAAGACATTAAAAAGGACTGGTCCTGGTACTGAACCCTGCGGTACCCCACTAGTAACCCTCCTTTCTTCACTGTGGACTCCATTTACTACTACCCTTTGCGTCCTGTTGTCTAGCCAATTTTTTATCCAGGCTACCACCTTGGGACCCACTCCAAGGCTGGCTAACTTGTGTATTAATTTTTTGTGTGGGACTGTATCAAATGCCTTGCTAAAATCTAGGTAGACCATGTCCACATCCCCTCCCAGGTCTACTACTTTGGTCACCCAGTCAAAGAAATCTATTAGATTTGTCTGACACAAACCTTCCCATCGTGAATCCATGCTGCCTTGGGTCCTGTGCCCTACTGGCCTCTAGGTACTCAGCAGTTCTTTCTTTCAGAAGTGAGTCCATCATTTTCCCTACCACTGAGGTCATACTAACTGGTCTGTAGTTTCCTGCCTCTGTCCTGCTCCCACTTTTGTGAAGAGGAATCACATCTGCCCTCCTCCAGTTCTCAGGTACCATCCCATCCTCCCATGATTTGTTAAAGAGAGTAGTCAGCGTTGTAACTAGTTCTACCCTTAGTTCCTTTAGAATTCTTGGGTGAATCCCATCAGGCCCCATTGCTTTGTCCACCTTCAATTCTATTAGTTATTTCAGAACCCTTTCTTCTGTAAATGGACTGGTATAGACCCCCGTCTTCAGAGTGTTTCTCTTGTTTGGTTTAGGTACTTCCCGCTCCTCTTCCTTTGTGAATACTGAGCAGAAATATTCATTCAGTAGCCCTGCTTTTTCACTGTCAACCTCTACCCACATTCCCTCCTCTTTATTAAGCCTCAGTATCCCTCCTTTGGTCTTTCTTTGCTCCCTAATGTACCTATAAAAGGTCTTATCCCCCTTCTTAACAGAGTTGGCTATCTTTTCCTTGGTTTGGGCCTTTGCTATTCTGACTGCCTTCCCTACCTTTCCCCGCCTCCCTGGGGAACTGTTATTAGTTTGCCAGAAGTGTGGAACTATGCATCATATCCACATCCCTAGAATAACAGGTTACTTACCTGTAACAGTAGATCTCACTTTGAGGGGGCACTTGCAGTAGGCAACACCATTAAGACTGAAGCCAGTAGGCGTCAGGACCCCACAGAAAACTTCTAGTTGGCAGTCATTAGTGGGGGACCACCCCTGACGTCGGCCAGCCCCCAACATCCGCCTTTAAAAGGGGCACTCCCCTAACACTACCTCAGTTCTTTTCCCACCATTGCCCCACGCAAGTCTGACCTTAATGGATGCCTTCTGCTGTAGTTGAACACCATTTTCTTTGCATTACCTGCGCTTTATTATTTTCTAAAAAACCCTTAAATTTACAGTATTTCTTGCATGTCTTCTTCTCCATCCTCTTCCTTGGAGCAGCAGCGAACGAAGTGTGCTTGTGGCAAGCAGCTTCCCCATCAGGACGACCACTTATCGTATCTGCTCTGCCGAGGCCCAGACCAAGACACTGAAGCTGTCAGCACTGCCAGGATTTTAACCAGCACACCCGGCTCCACCACTGGAAGACCCTGGAAGCCTTCCTACTACAGCAGAGAATATCAGTGATGGTGAAAGAGCTCCACTCTTCTTCCCCGTCGTCCGGAGCCTCTACTTCTTCCTCATCCAATGAGAAAAAGTCCAACGGAAAGCACAAACACCAGGAGAAACACAGGGACAAACCTCAGTCAGCTTCCCATTCCAGGTCCCCGTGCAAGTCGGCACCCGAGCTTAGGTCATCCTCCCACGGGAGGTTGGCCCCTGGCAGCCCTCACTTCTTCTGGGCTACCAGTGGTCAAATCACCTACTCTTATCACCATCTCGGGTGGTAGTTCTTCAGGGCTCAGGACTTTGTTCCCAGCCCCTGAAGCTCAGGCCCCTACATCAGACAGGTCCTCAGTCTGGTGGCTTGACTGGGTCCTCTTCAGGTTGCCCTCCCAGTCTGGGTGTCAACCAAGTTGGCCCCAACTTCAGGGACCGATGCTGTTCAGCAGCGCCAGGGGCATGCGCTCACCTCCCCCGCAAGAGTGACGCTTCTGCTCCGCTCTGGAGCTAGCTCCCCTGGACAGGCTTCTCCTTCTCGGCTGACACTAGCTGTGTCACCAGACCAGCATTAGCCCACGCCTGTCTGATCGACGCTGGCCACCCCGTCAATTCCAGCAATGCCTCAGCTGTCACCCCCAATCCTCTGCCATCGTCAGCCAACCCTGTTGTCACTCAGCCAACGCCTGGGGATCCGACACCCGGTCCATCTACTCCTATTAGACCGGCACCAGATGGCGCTTTGCCTCAGGGATCGATGCTTGTTAATCTGACGCCCGTAGATCCAATGCTCGGGTTATCACAGCCTAAGGAACCGACGCTGGGGCCCTCCAATCCTATCTTGTTGACACCGGCTCCTCCAGTCATGCCTCAGAATCCGCCCACAGACATTAGTACCTTAATACCCTTTTTGCTGGCTGGTGGGTGTACTTTAAGGACAAGGAGTCCCCGAAGGGGCCCCCCGACTCTGACTCCTGAGTACCCTCCTCCAGATCTGGACATGGATCAGGTCCCTCCTAGGAAGGCTTCGATGCCACTTCCTAAAGAACTGACCCCACAGTCTGAAGGAGCTGGAACCAGCCATCCGAGGGCTCACCAATGAAGGAAACGTTGCTCGCCCTCTCCAGCTCCAGACTCAGGTGAGTCAGATGGACTATTCCTCCTCCTCCTCCTCCTCCTCTTCAGATGAGTCTGAAGGTGCAGATTTCCCATCAGAACCAGAGGAGCCCAGAGATATGATCTCCTCCAGATGACCCTACTTTTATGGCGTTGATTTGGCAAATCCAAGCCATTATGGGTTGGGCCATGGAGGAAGTGGACCCCGAGAGACGTCGGGTGGCCGCCTTCCTTTGTAAGCAGGAGTCACTGCCCTTGGTTGTTCCACCTTTTATTAATTCCTTCAAGGATGTCAATAGGGCTGCTTGGAAGCATCCTTCCTCTACTTCAGTGACATCAAAAAAGACAGATCGCCTATGTAATGCTCCAAAAGACGAACCTTTTTATGGGGAGCACGCAGAGGCTGACTCTGTAGTCATTAATGCTGCCCATGATCGCTCTCAGTGGCCCAGGCACCTTAGCACTTAGCCTTCCGAAAAAGATTCCAGACAGATAGACCAATCTGGCATGAAGGTCTATGCCTCTGCCACCTGCACTATCCATTCCCTGAACTTCCTAGCCCACATGGTCCAATACCAGAACTCCCTGTGGGAGAAGGCCTTAGAGGTAGCTCAAGCTTATCCTGATGCTCCAGGCAAGATCGAGCAGCTGTAGCTTTTGAAATCAGGCTCAGATGTCGGTACTCATGTCCTCCAAGCCTCCTATGACTCGGCGGACTCCGCAGGTAGAGCTGCAGCTGCGGGAGTTTGCCTTCATCGCTACTCCTGGCTCAGAGTCTCTGAGGGATGAGCAGTCCAATATCTTAGATGCCCCTTTCTGAGGTCCAGTTCTCTTTGGCGAGGATTCCCAGAACATAATTACTTGCCTTTAAGAGTCAAGTAAGGCTTCTGCGCTCAATACAAACAGCCTGAATCCTCCCAGCAGCAGCCCTTTCATCACCCCACCAAACAGTAGCCCAGGGGCCAACAACCCAGAGTTGCCTTTAAGCGAAAAGCCACTACTCAGGCCACTGGATGTTCAGCCCCCAGAGCTCCCAGGCTGCTTTGCCTGTCCCTGGATCTTCAGCCTGATCTACAGGTGGCATGCAATAAAACAATCTTTTCTACCAAAATGTATCAAATACGGGCTTACGATAATAGGTACAACTAGATTTTTTGTTGTTGTCTGATTGTCCTTGGTCAGGCACCTAAAATAATATTTCCTGACTATTTAAGATACTTCCATATCTATAACACACACGTGATTATGCACACTGCTGAAGAAACAGTTTTTTAAACTATAAGTGCTGATGTATTAGGAAACTTCACTGCATTTACCTCAAGTCTACTGGTAGTGCAGATTTAGTGCACACTCTATTGCCTTTCATACATTCTAACACTGAAGATAGCAGTGCAAAACCCTGGTACTGTTACGTGTTGTTTCATAGAACTAGAGCCCTTTAAACATTTGCTTTCCTTGAAGCGCCTGCCCTGTTAAATGGTTTGGCTTGCACAGTTGCAGCAGCTGCTTCTTTTGATGTATGTAGTCCCCAAATAATGTCATTTAAGGCTCCATTATTGAGACATGGTTTGTAATGTAGCCTCACAAACAAAGGTAAGACAATTGATTTCTACTGTGTTTCGCCCTTTTCAATAGCTTGCATCTCTCAAAGGTTTTTTTTTTAAAGCCCAACTAGCATTATTATAGTGTATAGTTATGTTGTTTCATGAAATGGTTAAAACAGTTGTCTTTCAGCTATGAAGAGTTTGAGAATCCTCTTTCATTAAACCAAATCTATCTAAGTAGAGAGAGAGAAACTAGACAGTACCTGGACAGCTTAAAAAAGTATTAGTGGTATTTACCTGTCCTTTTAATATGTTTGAATCTAAACTTTTATATCAGGAGAAAGATATCAAAGCCTTTTTTTTTTTATCCTGACATGCATAAATATAGTTGGATATCTTCATTTTCAGTGTTTTAACACTTAATGTGCATTTCTATCTATAGAGGAAAGCTGTTGAGAGCAGGTAGAACTTAATTGTATCCAAACATTTTTATAAAAAAATAAACTAATGCAAAAAAGGGCATGATTTATGTCCCAATTTAAATAACACAAGTAATGTGGCAGAATATTCAAAACATTTTTATATGCAAGTTTGGTTGCTTGTGCAGATCTTAATAACACATTTCATGGCAGACAAAATTCTTATCCTGATTTCCTGGGGACATTACCGGAATTGAAAGTGGTGATAAGTTCTGGCTATCTCCCCAGAATTTCTGGGCTAGCATCTTTTCTTTTAACCAAAAAAAAAAAAATGATCTTCCAAGAATCAGTCTTCGCCATTCATTCCCACTTATGGATTTAAGCCAGAGGCAGAGGCACTAGAACACAGCAAGAGCAAAGTATTTTGCAGCCGTGGAGGGGACCAACATCGATGCCGGTGCTGCCAATGAGGCAGACGTAGGGATGTTGTGCAAGTGGGTTCACCAGTAACCGATGCCAACCCCCTCTGTTCCTCAGTTCTGTTTTTCCTGCCATTGAGTGCACACTGTGGGAGCCTCAGTCATTTAACCACATCATACTTCCTCAGCTCATCACCGCCTTAATTCAATGCTGTTTTTTCGTCAACACCATGTTTTTCAGTGCTGTTTATTTTTTTAATGTTTTAGTTTGGTGCCAAACTCGTTTTCTAAATATTTTTTTTTATTATTTTAGCCGAGTCATTGTGTCAGGTCCTGGGGAGCCTAAGAAGAAGAGAACTAAAAGGGCGTCTACCTTGTGCATTGGTGCTCCTGTGAGGGTCATATGGCTGTCCAGGACTGGCATGATGACTGCTGGGCCTGACTTCGTGTCATTCACAACATGGACAGGTGCAGCACCTGCTTCTTCATTGACTACTACAGTCTAGAGAAGCGTGTGTGGAGGTGGGGACATGATCAACCACCTTCAGTGGCAGGCAACACAACAGGGACACTAAGGTAAGGTCCCTGAGCTCTTCCCTTGAACCTCTTTCCAGTACTATATGTACTGAGGAAAACCAGGGCACTCCTCACTCTTGCCTCGCTGAGACATTGGAGGTCAGGTCTCTCCGGTGAGCTGTCTGAGCACCCCCATTCCATCGGCCCTTCAGTACAGCAGACACCCCTGGTGGTGAGACCAAAGCTATATGCTCAGTCTACACCGGTGAGTACCTTAGCACTGCAGCCTGGTTCCATCCCAGCTCCTGGTACTAAGGCCGGTACTGGTGAGCGGGGTGGCGCTGACTGCAAAGTCAGACCCCTTTCTGGCATTGCTTGTAATGCCAGAAGATGGACATTTTCCAGAGTCAGGCCTGTCTCAGACACAGAGGTCAAGTTTATCTCATCCCTGATCAACCTGGTGGCCCAGGGTAGGATGATTATGCCAGCCTTGGGTCTAAGGACGGAGCCAATGAGATGGAGACCTTCCTGGGCCTGGTTCTGAGCCTGACTCTGATTCAGGAGTCACTGCTGGGGTTCCTCTCAGGCTAACACTGGGGACAGAGGCAGGAACCTTTCTAGCACTGTTTGCTGTGCTGGTTCGGGTTTCCAGTGCTGTTCCTGGTGCCTGGTTTGATTCTGGTGCGACTCACGGTGCCAGTTCCAGAATTGACTCTGAAGATGGCTTTGGCCTAGAATCTGGGCTTGGCTCAGGGTTGGCAGGGTCAGCCTTTATGAGGAGTTGAGACAGGGCACTGGGCTTGCGGCTCACCCCTTGTCCAGAGATGGTGGAAACTCTGGCACAGGTCACATCGCTAGCCCAGGACTCATTTCTCTCTATGACCGCCTGGCCCTGTCACTGGTGGAGACCGGGGCCACTCTGTGGACCCTGTCTGTCTCCATTCTCCCCTGCTGGGATTTTCCCCAAGGGTACTATCTAGACCATTCCTCTAATGTTGGTTGGTCACAGTTGGGCAAGTTTGCAAGGCCACCCCCTTGTGCGAGGTCCCTCTGAGCATTCTTGCAGCCCTGGCAGAGGACCTTGACTAGTCATCCATGACCCTCCTCCTCCTCCTCTTCTTCCCCTCTCCCCTGCGCTCCCAGGTATTTCAGATCCCCATAGGGCCCATAACCTGGGATCAGTTCAGGTTGATTACTGGTGCATTCCACCAGTACTATCTCAAGGCAGTATGACAGGGTTGAATAGGACCCTATCCCATTTGTTATGGAGAAAGTGTTTAAATGCAAGGATCTCTTCTTTACTTTCCTGTCTCTTGTCTGTCTGGTTGCACAACCAGATTTTCTTGTGAGACCTAGGATTTGATCACCCCAACAGTTTTATTTTTTATTTATTAATTTCATTCTTCGGAAAAGACCTTTGAGCACATTGCTGTTCTTCAAAGGTTCCACATCGAGGTTTAGGGACAACATTAAATCAAACAGAAACAATGAGCATACTTAGGACAATGGTTAATACAACAGGTGTAATGACAGATTACAATGATTTGTAAATTGCATAGTAAGAGGTACAGTGAGGAAGGCTCAAGAAGCATCCGTGGCTGTTATACAATATTCAAATGCAAGAACACTGAAACAACGGGTACATTTGCAATGTCTGAGAGGAGACAGCTACAGTTTGAAACCATGCAAATGATCTTGCTCAATGGTGTCCGCCTGGATAAATAAAGATTTTGATTGATTGATTGAATGTGTTCATCACTAGGACTCCAGGGTATATAAGAAAACAGCAAGTAGAATAGCAAGGGCCGCCTGATAAGGCATTGTCTAGAATTAGCGATGAGGGCCTGCATAGAAAGATATTAGTTTGGCAGGGGAAAGAAGAGCAAAGGAAAAGGGAAATGAAGGTAGTAGGAAGAAGAGGATGGAGAAGGGAGATGAGGGTATCTCAAGGGAATTAACAAGGTACAAGAGGGTAGTAGCTTTCAGAAGAAGAGATGTGCAAGAACAAGGGGGCACAATTTGAATATAGAGGGACGGCTCAGAGGTAATGTTAGAAAGTATTTTTTCACAGAGAGGGTTGTGGATGCATGGAACAGCCTTCCTGAGGAGGTTGTGGAGTCAGGAACAGTGGGAGAATTCAAGAATGCATGGGACAGGCATAAGGCAATTCTAGTGGGGGGCAGGAGGAAGTAAGCTGTTGTTTAACTAGAATCTGCAGCTTATCCATCAAGTAGGGAAATGGGCAGACTGGGTGGGCCAAGCGGTCCTTATCTGCTGTCAAATTCTATGTTTCTATGTAGGAACAAGAAACACAGTAGGTCCAAATGGATCAGGGAGAAGATAAGTGTGGGAACAGGTTGGGTCATATGGAAGGGGTAAACACAATCATCCCCTCAACTCGCACTTATAGGAGCGGTGAGCATGGGCTATTTGCAAGAACAAGTACCAGCAGTAATGAGTTGCTGCTTCAGTTCCGTTTTAAAGGCTGGTAGACTGGAAGTGTTGGCTATGTGTGAGGGGATCTCATTTAGCCATTGGGGTACCCTATAAGAAGAGGAATGTTGGCCAAAGGAGGTTTTCCTGAAAGGGACAGCTAAAGAGCTGTGAGTCGTACCCCTGGTGCAATAAGAAGAGTGCCCAGCCTGTATCAGTGGTTTGAGAGAGGGAGGAGCTTTCCCTAAAAGGATTTTCTTGCCTAGAAGGCACATTTGGTATTTTATTCTGTTGTTGAGATTCAGCTAATTAGTAAGTTCATAGAGTGTGCAGGTGTGAGCCTGGTTTTCAGCGTCCAGTAATAATCTGTAGGCCTTATTGAGAGCAGTTATGACCCATTTGAGTGCAGTGTCTGAGGCAGACCCATAGACCACCAACCTGTAGTCAGTAATTGACAGTATAGCGCTAGAGACTGTGAGTCGGAGGGCAGAGGCCGTGAGGCACTGTTTATGCCTATACAAGATACCCAGCTTAATACTGACTGCTATGACGACCTGATCTGTGTGCTGCACATAGGTAAAGGGTATCATCGATGTGGACCCCTAGATATTTGAAGTTGTGTACCTGTTCTAAGGGGGCTGCCTGATTATTGACAATTGTCAAGCCAGGTGATGATTTCTTGTGCTGGGAGCTAGAGATCAGTATAGTTTTTGTGTTTTTGTAGTTAAGAAGCAGCTTCTGCTTGCAGAACCAGTCTTCTAGGGTGTAGAACATGGACTGTAGCTCACTCTGTACCTGTGCCAAATGAGTGTTACTACTCAGGATGACAGCATCATCAGCATATAGGCTGATCTTATCTGTGTAAGTCTTCACCATTCATCACCTTTGGGTACATGGCCAGAGGTCATGACCCCGCAGGAGCTCTTTTTTTTTTTTGTAGGCGGAGCTGACGCACCATCGACGCCGCCCTCAAGGCCGACGCATTGCGAGGCGTTCGCGGGTTGGCCGTTAGGCGCTGTCGACTCCACCTGCCTGCCAGTTCGTCATCTCCCACCGTCGAGGTCACCTCGTGGGAAGCTCTGCGGAACTTCAGGCCTACCGCTACGCAGTTGCAGTTACAATTAAAGTTTTTTGACTCCATCGACTATTCGTCCATGCCGCAGTCCGTCGGCTCCTTTCCTGCCAGTTCTAGTCATCTTACTTGATGTTGCTTGGTAAGACCTTTCCATTTATTTTTATTCTTGGCAACATCGAGTCTATTTTTGGTGTTTTTTTCCTCGTAGGTCATGTCTGGGTTGGAAGGCAAGAAGACTTCGAAGACGGGACGGCCCACCATGTGACAGTGCCCTTGCAGGCATAAATTTTCTGTCACCGACCAGCACGACGGTTGCCTTGCGTGTCTTGGCCCACTTCACAACATGGATTTGTGCAATGCCTGTTTCTCCATGAACTGCCGGGTCATCGAGCAACGCGCGTGGAAAGTGGGGTGAGCTCTGCCGACTTTCAGGGGTCGGATGCGCACTCGTCTGGCCAAGCCATGTACTCTCGGCCTTTCCTCTGGGTCCCCTCCCGGCTCTATATGGACCGAGGAGGAGGAGCCTCGGCTTCTAGTAGCCTGGCCAGTGCCGGGGCTCCTTCCGCAGTGCAGGAGGCCGTTCCGCTCCTTCGGAGGGCAGGCGGGAGGCACAGCCAAGGCTGTCGCCCCTTCGGGTTGAAAGGCTCCCCGGTGTCAGACATGCGGTTACACAAGGCCTGGGTGGCCGTCCTCAAGCACCGTCGGTCGCTTCATTTCGGGCCTCAGCACCGTTCGTGGCGCAGTGGGCCCTGATGGAGCCGTCATCTGTGCTGGTTTGTCACTTGGTGCCGTGGCTGCTGTCAGCACCATTCGTGGCACTGATAGTGCTAGCGGCACCATGGTAGTCTGTACGGTGCCGTCTTTGTCCTCTTCTTGCCTCGGCGCCGAGGTTGAGCACAGCGCCGTGTCCGCCTCGGGACGCAGCACCGTGGGGGCTTTGGAATACGCCGTCGTTGGTGTTGCACCTGCCCTCAGTGCCGTTCTTGGTGCCGTGGAGCCGGGTGGTGCCATCCATAGTGCCGATGGCACCATCGGAGCCGTCGTCGGCGCCGTCTCCACCCTTGGGCCGTGACTGGTTCTGACTCCGGGGGTGCTGTTCAGGCTGGGGCCTTGTCCTCTGTGGATACCATTCGCAGTACTGTGGGGGGCACTGGCACTGACTCGGTCATGGTCTCGCTTTCTGGCACCCCATTTGACAAGGATGGCAGTGGATGCCCTCGTGCCGTCTGGCACAGGGCCTCGGCCTCTACCTCTTCGGAGGCTGAGTCAGGCTCTGAATCAGACGAGCAGTCTGACTCCTTGGGGTTGACTGTTGATGTGGGCAGCCGTGTAGTGTCCTCGACAAACCAGAGTCAGCTCCCTTCTGAGGTGGGGTCAGTGGCTGCCAAGACTGGGGTCAGAGGGTGCTGATCAGCGGGTAGTGGTGCAGGCCACCATTGCTCTGCAGCCCGGTCTTGTTGAATTCACTGACCCCTCAGCAGTGGTACCCCCACCTGTGGTGTACCTGGATCGCCCAACTTTGGGGCTGATCAGGGCATCTACGGGAGGGAAGGGTACCATGCCCTGGATAGCTCCTTCGGGTGCTGGCCAGGGCTGTCAGCTACCTAGGCTGGCCCTCATGAGGAGGAGGAGGGCTTTCTCGGGTTCCGAGAGGTCGAGGGGCATGGGGTCTGCATGGCGACCTTTTTCTGGGGCCCACCCGGGCTCTGGGAGAAGCCGGAGTGCAGATCTCTGCTCTTCCTCCTCAATCTCTTTGAGAGAGCTCCATTCTTTTGAGGTAGGGGACCGTCCTTCTGGACCTATATGGCCACAGTCTCCTCACAAGGGGGATTCTTCTGGGCGCAGCCAAGGCAGTACCGAAATGGTTGTTCAGCTGTTGGCTGTGGAGTCTTCCAGAGCACCTTCTTTTTCGGGTACTCTTGGTCCGCTCCCTAGCCCAGGCGGAGGTCAGCCGACATCTCTTCTTGGCTCTGTTCCTATCCCTCTGCCACATTCTCCTGCGCTCCCAGGCATCCTTGGTACTAGCAGGCCTCTCTCCTGGGAGCAGTTCAGGGCTGTGGCTGCTCGGTTCCCAGCTTACGTCAGGGCAATGGACAGTCAGGTTTTTCAACCTCCTCCCAAGCAGCCGCCCTCTGAGCAGTCGGTGCCCTCCAACTCTTCATCCCCCTCTTCTGGGGGAGAGGAGCCTTCTGTCCACATCTCTCCAGCCGCTGATCTCGCTGAGTATCAGCGTTTCCTCGTGAGGATGTTGGAGGAGTTGCACGTCACCCCTACCACCTTAAGCAATCCAGAGCACTCAGTGCACGCCTTTCTAGGCAATTTCAGCGAGGCCACCCTTTTGGTGCCCCCCGGGCTGCTCCCCTTCGGAAGGCGTCATTGCGTTCCTGGCAGAAGCTCTTCTCCGGAGTTCTTGCCCCTAGGGATCTCTGCCAGTGGTATTGCGCTCCCCCCCCCCCGGAGTCTCCAGGTTCCATGCCTCATCCGCAGTCCAGATTGATGCGGTTGGACACTCCCGATGGGCTTCACGTCCTTCACCATGACTGGCCCCCAGATCAAGACTCCTCGGATTTTGACTTCTGGGGTAGGAGGGCTTTCTACTTGGCATGGTTGTTGCTTTCTATTTCTGTACATCAGGCCCACTATGCAGCCTATGACAGGTTCTTGTGTTCCAGGCTAGGTCATCTCCTAGCCTCGTTGCCTGACATGGAGCAAACCAGACAAGCCATTGCACTCTCTGCGCGTGTCCTGGAGCTAGCAAGGCACCAAGCAAGGGCATCCTATGATGCCAGTGAGGTAGCTACCAGGATCGTAGGGACAGCGATCTGCACTAGGCGGACGGCATGGCTACGTCTTTCCTGGTTGTCATCCTTAGCCCAGCATAGGGTGATTAACTCCGCTCAACTGAGAACCTGTCTCTTCTCCCATAGAGCGAGACGGCGTTTGTCAGGGCAAAAATCTTTCCCCCCACCAGAGGGCTGAGGGATAATTAATTTCCTTGCAGGGTGTACACACTGACCCCTAAGCAGGAATGAATGGTGAAGATTGATTTTTGGAAGACATGAAAACTATATACTCACTGTAATTGTTGATCTTCCCGAATATCTTCACCATTCATTCACACTCCCACCATCCCCCGCTCAGGTGAGAGCCAGGGCCTTGAGCAGCTGACCCTGTGATGCCATGTAAGTGACAAATTTTTGCCACTGCCTCAGGGCTCCCTCCCCTCTGCAGCATTAGGTTTTTATTCTCAGCAGTTGGACTTGGGCCCTCTTGCCCCTTCCAACTACCTGTATTAACAAAACAAAACAAAAAAAATAATGATGGTCCCCTACCCTCTTTCCAAAAAACAAAAAGTGCAGAGATATGTTTTTGTATTTTTTCATTCCTAGCTCTCCTCCCTCTGCTTATAGGAGGTCTCTGGTGATACCCCAGACCTGCTGTGACATTCAGTCTCCACCTTGCATATGTGTCCAACCTCTGCCAACTGGCAGCTTAGCCTTGCAACAAGATGCAGGAGAGGAAGGTGTTGGAGGGTTCTTTTGTTCTATATTGCTTAGCCCTTTTGAGCTGTGTGCTATTCCAACACCTAGGTGCTGAGACTGTCTTTCCTCCTCCTTTTTCCCTTTTCTTACTTCTTGGAGTGGCAGAAAGATAGTAGTTGTGTTCTTGGACTCTGTCCAATCTCTACTACTAGCTGTCCCTTGGATTTTTGCTTCTAGTCCTCTAGTTCTTGTCCTCTTAGAGCACAAGACCATTCTAAATTGACTTCTACCATCCTAACCTGCAGAGATTCCCCAGAATCTCTTCTGTGCCACTCAGCGCTAGTGTATATGCCAGGGCTGCTGCCTTTTCCACCACCTTTCTATCCATGGGACTGGAATAGACTCCGGCTCTTCCATTCGCTACCCCTGTGCCACCTGGGTCCATCCCTTCGTTCTTTAAGCTGGTAGTCAGGTTTTATTATTTTTATGATTTTATATCTTATATCCATTTCCTGTCCCTTATGGACTAGAAGTCTATAGCCCCTCCCCCTTTTTTCTCTCCCACTTGTTTTCTGTCCTGTTATACAGAACTGAAAAGTGAGGAGGGCTGGCACTGGTTACTGGCCAACCCTCAAGCACAACATCACTGCACCTGCCTTGTGGGTGATACCATCACTGGCATCGGTCCCCTCCAAGGCTGCAAAAGACTTTGCTCCTGTAGGGTACTAGCACCTCCGGCTTAGACGCATAAGTGTGAATAAATGGTGAGATATTCTGGAAGATCAACAGTTACGGTGAGTATGTAATTTTCATTGTTAAACTGTCCCTGGTTTGTTGTCTTTAAGTACAGTATCTTATTGTTTGGGTAACTATAATGTGGGGTTACTTTAACAATCTGATATCATACCAGACTGAGAAATTTGCTGTGCTATACAAGATATTTTCAGATCAGAAAAATGACCATATGAGTGAAACATGCACTTCAGTGCACTTTAGCATGCTGTAGCAGAGAGACCTGGCACTGTGCTTTCTATTATGTCACTGGTTGTGTATGCTCAGAATAACCAGTGCAAGGCCAGTACTAGGGAAAAAGTCACTGATCATCTGACATTCCAATTGTAATGGCAGTAAAGCCTTCTGAAGAGGAAAGTATAACCGTAACAGTTTCTGCCTTTTTTCCCCCAGGGAAGACATGACAGCAAGGCAGTTGCTCCTCGGTTTCCTAAAGCCAAAGATGAAGGTTGGTTTGTGATACTTGGAGAAGTGGATAAGAAAGAGCTGTTAGCTTTGAAAAGAGTGGGATATGTAAGAAGTCGAAACATAGTCTCCGTTGCTTTCTATACTCCAGAAACTACGGGCAGGTAAGATATCCTCTGTGTGAAGGTACCTTTCTGTATTTGGCAGTTGCAGATAGATTCTTTATTGCTAGTAACAGGATGCTCAGTGTCCGTGTGTGTGTATATGTATGGCTGTACAACATGCTCTTTAATGAAGCAGAGTTAAAAAAAAAGAGATATACTCTATTTGGTTTTCTATAAATGCTCTTTTTGCAGAGTTTTCATGGAGCTGCCGTACCACATTTTTATGATTGTAGAATGTTATGCTTCATTAATAAAATAATAGACTTTTAAAACCATCTACTTTCTGGCAGCATTTATAATCGGGTGCTGCTAGCAAAATGCTTAAATGAAATATCCATGTTTTCCTCTTAAAATTAACCTGTCACAACTTTGAAAAGTATATTATGAAAGGCAGTTGCATTTGATGCGGCACCTTGCTTAACTGATAAAAATGAGAGTAAATGTGGTGGTGGTACTTGTTACTACAGTAACTGTTAGTGAACCTGGCCCTGTGATATAAAAAGAGAATGTTCATGAAGTCAGGTGAAGATGTGCTGATATGAATGGAGTTTTTTTTTCCCCCCAAACAGGTATACTTTGCTGAATTCAACTATGCAGTGTTATTCGATAAATATATATTGAGATATAAATGGCAAAATAATATGTTGATGCATCTGTTAGGGTTGAATCAGAAAGTGTACCAAGTAGGAGGGAAGTATTTTTCAGAAAATGAGATACTCAAGAACAAGGGGACATGCTGTGAAGCTGGAGGGGGGTAGATTCCGGAGGGTTATGAGAAGGTACTTCTTCACAGAAAGAGTGGTGGATTCCTGAAACAGCCTTCTAGCAGAGGTTGATGTGGGCGAAAATAGTGATGTGAGGTTCAAGAATGCATGGGATGGGCACAAGGGAATCACAGTGAAAATGGGGGGGGGGGGGAGAAAAAGCTGTAGATTAAAGTAGGGTCTGCAGTGATAATGTAGGTAGGAAAAATGGGCAGACTGGGTGGGCCAAACGGTCCTTAAACACTGTCAAATTCTATACTTCTATGTAGGGAAATGAAAAATTGGGGTAAAAGGTTCCTGGAACCTTGGCGAATCTGTGATGTGGTATAGTGTTTCTCAGGGTCTGAACGATAATACAGCTCACTTACCCTGCATTAACATATATTTTTGCGTATATTTCCTTACTTTTTGAAAAACATTTAACAGTGGACACCTGTAGCTTTTGCCATTATTACACCCCATGATCAGCACTGCATAGTGACCTTCACCGTACCCGATTGCGGAAAGGTGGCCAGCAGCTACTGTACAGTACATAATGACGAGTACTACTCTGTGCCAAACCTACGGCTTGTTTGCAGGTGTCCCTCTGGCCCACTCATGGAGCAGCTGAATAATGGCACTTCCTGCTCCAGACCTGTAGCTTGTTTTGCAAGTGGCCCACTGGCCCATTCATGGAGTATCTGAATAATGGCACTTCCTGCTCTAGATCTGCAGCTTGTTTTGCAAGTGGCCATCTGGCCCACTCATGGAGCAGCTGAATAATGGCACTTCCTGCTTCAGACCTGTAGCTTGTTTGCAGGTGGCCCACTGGCCCACTCATGGAGTATCTGAATAATGGCACTTACTGTTCCAGATCTGCAGCTTGTTTTGCAAGTGGCCGTCTGGCCCACTCATGGAGCAGCTCAATAATGGCACTTCCTGCTCCAGACCTGTAGCTTGTTTGCAGGTGGCCCACTGGCCCACTCATGGAGTATCTGAATAATGGCACTTCCTGTTCCAGATCTGTAGCTTGTTTTGCAAGTGGCCCTTTGGCCCACTCATGGAGCAGCTGAATAATGGCACTTCCTGATCCAGACCTGTAGCTTGTTTTGCAAGTGGCCCTCTGGCCCACTCATGGAGCAGCTGAATAATGGCACTTCCTGATCCAGACCTGTAGCTTGTTTTGCAAGTGGCCCTCTGGCCCACTCATGGAGCAGTTGAATAATGATACTTGCTCCAGACCTGTATCTTGCTTTGCACCCTCGACTGTCGACCACGTAACTTACAGACTTGGCTTCCAACTCCAGGAATCTGTCTTCACCATTGATTCTCATTTATGGGTCTTGGCTGGAGGAACTAGGACCCCATGGAAGCAAAGCTTTTGCCAGGGGCCATCCACAGTTACTAGGCATGATGTCTACTCACCCCCCCCACTTGGTGCCACATGCCAGCCAATAACCTTTATAGGTTCCCTCACTAACCAAAGATCTTACTTTGAGAGGGCTCTTGCAATAGGTAATTACATATAGGACTGAAGCCAGCAGGCATCAGGACCCCGCGGAAACATTTCTAGCTAGCAGTCTCTGGCGGGGGACTGCCCCCACGTCAGGTGACCGACGTCAGTATAAAGGGGCGGTCCCCCATGCCCGCCTTCCTGTTCTTTCCTGCCGCTAGCTTGCGAAAGCACCTCGCGGTTAAGTTCCACTGCTTCGTCAGTTGGTCGTCGCAGTTTTACGCCATTTTTTCTTCGATTTCCCTCGACCTTTTCGCCAGGATTTGTGCAGTATATGTTGTCCCCTACTCCTCCGAGTGCAAAAGTAATGTCCTACTCCTTCGAGCACAAAGTAAGTGTGACTGATAGGCAATTCGCCAGGACGGACACTCCCAGTGCCTCTTCTGTCTGGGCCCGGATCACCCTGTGGAGAAGTGCCAGCATTGCCTGAAATTCAGTGCTGCCACCCACAGACGGAGGCAGCAGTCCCTGAAGGCCCATATACTTAAGAAGAAAATGACCTCCATGGAGAAGGAGCTGAAGAAGCTTCGTCAGGCCTCAACTTCGCCCGAGGGTCACCGTTAAAAGAAGGACAAGGAGAAGCACCGGGACCAGGACTCCTCATCTTACTTCAAGAAACAGCTCTTGCAATGGGTTACACCATTAGGACTGAAGCCGGCAGGCACCAGGACCCCACGGAAATTTTCTAGCTAGCAGTATCCAGCGGGGACCGCCCCCGACGTCAGGCATTATACAAAAGGGGGCGGTCCCCTAGAATCCCCAGTTCCTTTCCCGCTGTTGACTTGCCAGCATTGGCCTCACGGTCCCGCTCCAGCGAACGACGACCAGAACTTCCAGCTTTGCTCTAAATGTCGGCATCTCCTACTCCTTCCTCAGAAGGACAACCATCCAAGTGTGCCTGCAGCAAACAGATACCTTTTAAGGATCTGCACTCATCCTGTTTGTGGTGCCTAGGCCCAGAACACGACACCAAGGCCTGTGCCTTTTGCCAGTGGTTCAACAGTCGCACCAGGATCCGCCGCCATAATGCACTTCAATGGTTCCTCTTGGAAGAACAACTTAAACTTATGGAGAAAGACCCTGCCTCCAGAGGTGAGTCCACCTCTAAGACTGAGAAGCACCGGGAGAAGGCCAGGTCCAGATCCCCAAACTGGGCCTTGGACTCGCGTACTAGTTCCGGCTCTACGCGTTCAGGCCGCTCTCCCTCCAGGGCTCGCTCTCAGCCTCCTCCCGTGAAGCTTAGGACTTCGGGCAGCTCTTCAGCTTCCTTACATCCCATTAAGACTTCCAGGACCTTGGACCCTTTGCCAATGCCCTCCCGGGCTTCCACGAAGTCTACTGACCATCACCAGTCCAAGTCCTCTTCCAAGATCACCCATTCTTCCTCGGATAAACGCCGGGAGCCCGGCACTAGATCTGCATCCCAGCCTCCTAGGGGACCAGACCCCCTCCCAGGAAGACTAAGGACCTGATGTCCCTTAAGCTGACGACTGACACAAAACGGGGCACTGACCTGTCACCGGTTATGTGCCCTTCAGACTAGATGTCGGGCAAACACCCGACGTCGGCCTCACGTTCCAAGGAGCCGACGATTGCCTCTCTGTCACCGGTGGACACTGGTCGCCTGGAGTCTACGGAGGAAGATGCAACGTTACCTGATGATCAGGCAGGTGACAATGAGGACGCCGGGCTTCTGCAGGAGCTGTTGCCTGACTTGGCGACACCCAGGAACCCAATGCCCGATACCGACGACAGGCCAACCCCGACGCCAGGACTGTCGTCCAGTATGAATATTCAGGAGGTTAAAGGCCTCTTCACCTTTTGGTGGGATACAGTCAAGAGGGACGTGATCCCAATAAAAACTCCTCCGCCTACTCCCCCTCCTACTCCTCCACCACAGGGGCCAGTAGGAAGACCACCGACCCCCAAGGAGCCTACCCCGCCTCCTACCGGCAGGTCCAAAGAAAGGAGAAGGCCTCCTTAAAGATCTCCCTCAGGGTCTCCCAGCCCCAAGTGACCCAGACGTCGACGGTCCACTCCGCAGGGGGACGACTCTAGACCTGATACCTCCAGGTCTCCTTCTTTGATCAGCATCCCATCGCCTGACCCCCAGGTCACCTCCAGATGATCCATCTTTCTCCGAAATCATGAGGCACATCCAGGAGAATGTGGGATGGGAAACGGAAGATTTAGACCCCGAATGACAGTGCCTTGCCCATTATCTTCGGCAGAAGGACCCTAAGCCTGTGGTGGTCCCACCCTTGGTGGACACCTTTGCGGATGTCACCAAGGCAGCGTGGACACGTCCGCACTCCACCCTTGGGGTGCTGAAGAAGGCTGATCGCCTGTACAGGACCCCTTCAGAGGGCCCATACTTAGCGCAACAACCGCTGGCTGATTCCCTGGTCATTATGGCCTCCCATGATAGGTCTCAACGACCACAACATCTGAGTACACAACCTACGGACCAGGAGTCCAAGCAATTGGACTCACTGGGTAGGCGCATTTATGCGGCTGCTACATGCTCCATTAGGTCACTGAACTATCTGACACACATGGTTCAGTTTCAGAATGCCCTATGGGAACAGGGTCAAGACCTAGTTAAAATACTTCCAGATGGCGAACAGAAGGAGGAGCTTCTCAACCTCCTCCACACTGGGTCAGACGTGGGGACCCAGGTTTTGAGAGCCGCTTACGACTTGGCGGACTCCACAGCAAGGTGAGCAGCCTCAGGCGTCTGTCTTCAGAGACATTCATGGCTTCATGTCTCCGGATTTAGCCTGGACATCCAGAAAATCATCCTGGATGTTCCCTATAACGGCGAAGTCCTATTTGGTGAAGACTCGGAAAAGGTGATCACCAAATTACAGGATGCCAGGAAGGCAGTAAGGACTGTACAGGCCATGTACAGACCCAAATCTGGTTCCTTTCATAGGAGCCAGAACCGTTTTCGCAGCCGACAACAATGGCAGCAGCCACGTTCCAGCCAGCAGCAAAGGGGCACCTTCCACCGTAAGGCCCAACCTAAGCCTTCCCCCGGCTGAGGTCAGAGGTATACCAAACCGGCCCAACCTGTGGGGGGTAATGCCGCCACAACATGACTCCTTCTCGGCCCTCCGCCGCTCCTCTTGGTTAGTGGGCAGAAGAGGTCGGGGGTCGCATCCCTCGCCACTTTTCAGGATGGCAGTTGATTACCGTCGACCGGTGGGTCCTTCAACTGGTCAAGAGAGGTCACTTTATAGAATTCCTTGATCACCCACCATCAAAACCTCTCCTGCTTTCCCGTTACTCGGGTCAGCACGCACTGCTCATACAGCAGGAGCTGCTCACGCTTCTGGGAAAGGAAGCTATAGAGCACGTACGGAGGAGCCAGAGAGGTGCGGGTTACTATTCCCACTTCTTTCTGGTTCCCAGAAAGACAGGGGACCTCCGTCCAATTCTGGATCTCAGCGATCTCAACACTTCGGTTTTTTATAAACACTTCCGCATGGTAACCCTTCCCGGTTTGATACCCATGCCCAAGCAGGGTGCTTTTCTATCATCTTTGGACATACAGGATGCCTACCTGCACATACCCATAGCTCGAATGCACAGGAAGTTCTTGCGCTTCGAATTTCTAAGCCGCTATTATCACTTCCGAGCCCTCCCCTTTGGACTGTCCTCAGTACCTCAGGTATTTACGAAGTGCATGGCAATCGTAGCGGCAGCTCTAAGGAGACAAGGCCACTATGTGTTCCCATACCGGGACGACTAGCTCCTCATGGCCCCCTCTCGGGAGGCTCTGATGTCCTCAATCCACTTACTCAGTCCCTGTTCGGGGCATTGGGCATCATCATCAATCAGGAGAAGTCACACCTGGTTCCGTCACAGAATCTGCAGTTCATAGGTGCAGTTCTGGACACCGTCCAGGGGAGAGCTTTTCTGCCCCAGGACAGAGCAGAACACATCAGATCCCTCATCAGGGACATCTTGGCAAAGAAGACAGTCCCAGCCAGACTGGTCCTTTGCCTGCTCGGACACATGGCTGCGGCCATTGCAACAGTCCCGCTAGCCCGTCTCCACTTGCGGGTGACCCATAGATGTTACTGGTACAATGGGATCAGAAGCAAGACCATTTGCAGCTTCCAATTCGGATCACGAATGCTGTCATCCGGGATTGGCAATGGTGGCTAGATTCAAAGAACCTGTTGGCGGGGGTCCCCTTCATTGTGCCGTCTCCGATTGTGACACTTCCCACAGACGCCTCAGGGTTCGGTTGGGGAGCACACCTCGACAGGGTCAGGTCTTAGGGCTCATGAACACCCCAGGAAGCTCATCTCCATATAAATATTTTGGAAATGAGAGCAGTTCTTTATGCCTTGTGGGCCTTCCAGTCGGAGATCCCACTGGGTCCTCTGCTGTTACAAACAGACAATACAGCGGTGATGTATTACCTCAACAAACAAGGAGGCACCCATTCCTACCCACTTTGCAGGGAGGCCATGAGGGTGTGGGATTGGGTTCTGCAACATGGCGCAAACCTCATTGCTGTTCATGTCCCAAGACTGGACAGCGTCGTCGCACACAGTCTGAGTCGCCCTCAGGCCAAAGTCCATGAGTGGGAATTACTCCAGGAGGTGGTACAGGATCTGTTTCACAGATGGGGCACACCAGAGTTGGACCTTTTCGCATCCCCATCCAACGCCTGGTGTTTTGTGGTGAGAAGCATTGTCCTTCTCCTGTACGGGCAGATTCCTCAACGCATTTCCTCCCTTCCTGTTGATCCAGAGGGTCCTTTTGAAACTCCGCGAAGAGCAGGCGAGGCTGATACTTATCGCATCCTTTCGGCCCAGACAGATTTGGTTCCTCTGCTACCAACTGTCCCAAGGAACCTCCAGTGCCTCTGCCAGTCATCTCTCACTTATTGTCCCAGGAGGCAGGTGCTTTGGTCCATCCGGACCTTCACACTCTGAATCTGCACGCCTGGCTCCTAGAGACATAGATATCATGCGGTATGGGGTCTCACAAGAGGTAGCAGATGTTCTAGCGGATGCTAGAGAACTGGCCATTCATGCCACATACGCCATGAAATGGTGCAGATTTTGCCTCTGGGCTCAAGCACGAGGGCTTTCCCCGATGGATTGTCCGGAAAGGTCAGTCCTAGACTACCTTCTGTTTCTTTTCCAGGCAGGCTTGGCCTGCTCCTCTATTAATGAACACCTTTTTGCCATCTCAGCCTATCATACACCTATAGGCCTATGACTCATAGCTCAGTTGCACACCACATGAGCCTTCCTGAGAGGCGTTCTCCACCTTAGACCTCCGATTAAGGATCCTATTCCTCCATGGGGTTTACCCTTTGTCCTGGAGCAGCTCACACTGCCACCTTTTGAACCAGCCGCGGATTGCGAACTACGTCTCCTGACGTGGAAGATGTTATTTTTAGTTGCTGTTACTTCAGCCAGAAGGATTTCTGAGCTTCATGCACTAATGTGCAAAGAACCTTATTTGGTTTTTCACCAGGACAGGGTGTCCCTAAGGACACATGCAAAGTTTCTACCTAAGGTGGTCTCAGCTCTCACCTTCAATCAGGACATCGACCTGCCAGTATATTTTCCTAACTACTCGAATAGAGGAGAGGCCCTGCTGCACACTCTTGATGTGCATAGGTGTCTAAGATACTACCTGACCAGAACCAGGCACCACCGTTAATCTGATCAGCTTTTCGTCTCCTTCGCCCATAGGATGCTGGGAGCTCTGGTTTCTAAACAATCGCTGTCCAGGTGGCTCATCCATTGTATCACGTTACCAGAAACGTAACAAACCCCTACCGGACTCGGTTAAGGGACATTCCACAAGGGGGGTGGCTACCTCCTTTGCGGCTATGAAGAACATGTCCACTTCAGCCATCTGTGCAGCAGCTACTTGGAGCACCGTGCACACCTTTATCAGGCATTATAGCTTGGACATTGCATCACGGCGAAGAGCTGGTTTTGGTCTAGCAGTCTTTCAGGGACTCCTAGCCTAGGCTTTGGTCCAACTCGCGATCTCTACCTAGCCTCCTCCCACCTGAGAGGGATTTCCAGTATTGCTTGGCAGTCAGTCCTAATGCTGTAACCTGCTGCAAGAGCTGTTTCTCGAAATAAGATAGTACAGTTACGTAAGAACTTACCGTAACAGTAGATCTTTGAGAACAGCTCTTGCAGCAGGTAGTTTCCCTCCCACCTTCCCCTCTGGAGGTAGAGTTGTTCCGATACCCCTTTACCTAGGATTAAGTGTTTCTGACACCGCTCTGAATACCTTTTGATGGCGGATCCTCAGTCTCCACTTCTGATGTCATCTAGCGGCCGGGAGTCTCCAGCGGGAGAACTGCCGATTCTGGGGGACTGCCCCCTTTTGTATGAGATGCCTGACGCCGGGCGGTCCCCACTGGATCCTGCTAGATAGAAAATTTCTGTGGGGTCCCATGCCTGCCGGTTTCAGTCCTAATGGTATAACCTGCTGCATGAGCTGTTCTCAAGATCTGACTGTTCACGGTAAGTTCTTACATAACTGTACTTTCCTCAGCCACCGCAACCTCGGCTGGAGTCGCCGTGTTAAAATGTCTCCCAGGACCGTTTCACAATGGCTGTCTTGAAGGCTTCCAAGACGGACAGGCCGACCCCTCCGGCCTGGCTCATGCTCGGCCTTTCAGGAGCCTCGGGTCAAGGAGGCTTCCACTCCTGACAAGGCTGCCTCCGGTAAGCCGGACGTCAGCTCCTCTGACGCCCGCCCAGAGAAGGCCGCTAAGTTGCTCGACCCTTCGGTCTCTAAGCTGCCCGACAAGGCCGCCCCTCCTTTACGGCCTTCCTCAGGTGCCGGTTCTGCTAAGTCAGATGATGGCTCCTCTGACATCTACCCGGACCCCACCGGTAAGGCGACCTTCGGCCCTTCTGACGGTCGCACAGCATTGGAGCTGACACCGGACCCTGATGTCCAATCTGCCGTCCATGGCTCCCCGCAGTGTTCGCCGCTGCCTTCCGAGGCCCCAGCATCTCCTCAGTTAGACCCCGGGGATTTTAATCCTCCTTCCCCAGGCGATACGGAGGATGCAGGCACACTCCCGTCAGGTCTCCCTCCTGCTGGGCTGGACGACCCAACGTTGGACTCTCGGATGCCGGCACTGATGCCAGCCTTGCTGACGCCTGGCAATATTCCTCTCCTGGATGCCGTCCCTACACCGGACCCAACGACCGCCAGGCCTCCTATTCTCGGCCCGCCTGTGGGGCCATTTCCAGGGCCTTATGCCCCATCGGAGCTCCTGGTGCCCGGGTATATGCCATTTTATCTGACGCCGTCTTACCTGGGTCCACAGTACCTGGCGCCTCAGTACCCGACTCTGGGCTTCCCGGCGTCAGGGTATGGATACTCGTCATACAGATATCCTCAATATCCGTATCCCCCTCTTCCACTGCCTCCCCAGCCGCCGGTGGACCTGAGGGAGACTCTGGCTTCCTGGTGGGCTGAGGCCAAGGCTCAGCTCACAAAAGAAGTAGAGAGCCACCTTCCAACGCCAGAACCTGTTCCGGACCTCCGTCATCGAGGGTGAGAGACCCCTTCCCCCCTCCTGTTACCAGAGGTGTCCCCTCCGGTTCCAAAACAGGGGTGGTACGTTACCCCGGGAGCTTCCCAAAGGGTCCGTTCTTCCCTCGAATGGGGAGGGGTTTTCGTCTCCTCCATCTTCCTCGGACGACTCCGACGGACGTTTACAACTTTGATGATGAGCCACGCACTCCAGACAAGCCTCGGCCTAGGACTCCTCCGAAGTCCCCTCTGGAGGATCCTTCCTTCACAGAGTTGCTATGAAAGATCCAGTCATTGCATCAGTGGAAATCTTTGGAGCCAGATCCACAGCGGCAGAAGCTGGCTGCACATCTGGATCTGCCCAAGATCGTTCCTACCTTGGTTCCACTCTGGATTGAGCCTCAGGCAGACCTTGTTTCCACCATCTGGAAACAACCGTCAGCCATAGCCCACCTTCCAAGGAAGGCGGACAGGCTGTATCAGGCTCCGGAGGGTGCTGATTTTCTTACTTCACACCCCAAGGCTGACTCGGTCATGATCAGCACCGCCCATGGCCGTACAGCCAACCCAAAGCATTTGAGCTCATCTCCACCCGATAAAGAGTCCTGCCTTCTGGACCAGTATGGGAAGAAGGTTTTTGCTTCTTCCACTCTGGGTATTAGGGCCATGAACTACGTTGCTCACATGTGGGATTACCAGAAGGCCATCCTTAGCGAGGTGGAAGCTAAATTGGACTCCCTTCCTGAGTCGCAGACCAAACAGGAAGCGGCAGACCTGGTCTGTCTGCTCGTTCGACCAGTAGGCACATGCTACACGCTACTTACGATGCAGTGGATGCTGCTGGACGGAGCTCAGCTTTTGCCATAAGTTTGCGGCATCATGCCTGGCTCCGAGTGTCAGGTTTGGTCCTGGAAGTGCAGTCCGCTATCCAGGATGCGCCCTTCAGGGGTTCGGTGCTGTTCTTTGGTGATGTCAAGGGCATCATCACCAGCCTGTGGGAGAAGGGCACTGCTCTCAAGGAAGTTGACTCCATGTACAGAGCCCCTCAGCCTCAGCGCCGTTCCTTTTGCAGATGTGCACGGGCCAAGGCGAAACCCCAACGAAAGCAGGCCAACAAACGTGGGGGGCCCCCCCGCCCAAACGGGAAGCAGGAGCTCCAGCCGCGGCACCACCACATTCTGAAATTGTGTGGCACCACTACATTCCAAAACTGCACGACTGTGCATTAACATCTCATTCTGAAACTTTGCATCACCGCCACATTCTGGAACTGTGCATCATCGCCACATTCCAAAACTGTGCATCAGCACCACATTCTGAAATTGCACGTCAGCCACGTTCTGAAATTGCGCATCAGCCACATTCCGAAACTGCACGTCAGACACATTCTGAAACTATGCGCCAGCCACATTCTGGACTTGCATATGTCTGCCACATTCTGAAATTGCATGTTACTGCCATATTCAAAAATTGTGTGTCATCGCCACATTCTGAATTTGTGCATCATGGCCACATTCCAAAATTGTGCATCACCATCACATCCCAAAATTTGTGTCACCACCACATTCCAAAACTGAGCGTCACTGCCATATTCTGAAATTGTGCATCACTACCACATTCTGAAACTGCATGTCTTTTCTACATTCTAAAACTGTACCTGCCTGCCACATTCTTAAATTGTGTGTAAGCTTCTGTGCTCCAGTATTGCTTGTCATTGTCACATTCTGAAAACTTGCATTCCCATCATATTCCGAAACTGCACATCCCCACAACATTCTGAAGATGAGTGTCACTGCCATATTCAGAAATTGCTTGCTCAAGTTAAATTCTAAAATTGTGCATCCCTACCCTATTCTGAAATTCCATGTAGCTACCAGATTCTGAAACTGTGTCACTGCTGCTTTCTGAGATTTCGTGTCCACGCCACATTCTGAAATTGAAAGTTGCCATCACAATCTGAAATCAAGCATACCAACTACGTTTTGAAATTTTACATCACTACACCACATGCCAAATTAATCCATCCAAGACACATAATGAAATTACATATCCCTACCACCTTCCACAACTATGTGTCTCCAGCATTTCAAAGTTGTGTGTCTCTGCCACATTCTAAAACTATATGACACTGCTACATTAAGAAATTTAGCATCCCTGTTGCTTTCCAAAATTGTGTGTCCCACCTGCTTTCTGAGATAGTGTCATTGCTGCATTCCACAGTTGCAGTCTGGTGACATTTTGAAATGTCATCCGTGCACTATTATAAAAATTGCACGTATTTTTGTCATTCTAAAGCCATGTTCAGAGCCTCTGTTCCTGTGGAACTCTCTACCTCATCGGGTACAAGATTGTCTAACCATTTAGAGTTTTAAAATTGCTTTAAAACTTATCTTTTTAACTTAGCTTTTATTGATCGATGTGGTTATTCGTTATGTGGTTTTTATATTGTTTTTTGTTGGAATTTATATGTTGCTTATAATTTATTTTATGTATTTTATTGTACAGGTGCCTTTGTTTTAGAAAGGCGCCTTTTTATAAATAAAATTGATTGATTGATGTTTGCCACTGTATTCCAACCCACCCACCCCCCGGTCACATTCTTAAGTACTGTTCCTTGCATCTGCACATTATGGAAATGCATGCCCTGACTCACCCAGAGTCAGCATTCCTTTTCCAGATGTTAAATACCACTGCAGTTGTATGTAATGTGGGAGAAATAAGTCATGTAAGGTAGTTTGCAAGAAGGACTAGGCTGTGACTTCTGGTTGTGACATCATCAGTAGCTCTCTACTGAAACTGGCTTTTTTGAACATGCAGTAAATTTAGGGTTATAAAAAGGCTTGTAACTTTTAAACAAAGTAACTTTTGTGCAGTGAGGCTGACTGGGGATATGCTGATCCAAATTCTGAATTTACTGATGCTAAAAATGTTTGCCAGACTCCCTCTTTAAGAGCTTCTGAGGGTTTCCATAACCACCGCCTTACTGACCTGGATCCAGCCTTTGTACTGCTTGGGACTAGGTCCTGATAGTTATTGCCTGCTGCAAGAGCTCTCTCTCTCTCGAAGTGAGATAGTACAGTTACATAAGAACTTACCATAACAGTAGATCTTCCAGAAGAGCTATTGCAGCAGGCATGCTTTCCCTCTCTCCTTCCCCATGGTTATGTTTTCTTTTTCTTCTCCCTTTTGGGACGTTTGAACCTCCTCAGTTCCCCATTCTTTATGCAAGCCAGCCGGGTCTCCAGTGGGCAAACTGAGGTGGTGCCGGGGACAGCTCCTTTATACCACTGGGTGATGTTGAGGGTGGGGCCGAAGTCAGGGGCGGTCCCCCACCTTGGACTGCTAGCTAGAATTTTTTCCGTTGGGTCCTAGTGCCAGGCAGCATAGTCCTGATGGTTATTGCCTGCTACAAGAGCCCTTCTCAAAGACCTACTGTTACGGTAAGTTCTTACACAACTGTACTTTAGGCTGCTTTCATTTGCGGTTTCGTTTTTTAAGGGAACCGAACCGCATTTCATATGTTTTAAACCTTTTTACAAGTGTGGGGTGTTCTTCTCACCCCATTTTACTGTGTTTTATGCTTCCCTGGTTTGTCAGTGTTTGGCATGACTGACAGACCCAAAAAGAAGATGGGACCTACAGGCTTTAGATTTGTAAAGTTTCTTTCCAACTCCTGGCAAAGGCAGAATGTCACAAGTTGTACTTCAAGTCCCTGGGTCCGGATTACATTTTAGTTTGTATGAAATTTGTCCCAAAAGGACTAAAAAATAGTCATTCAAACAACATGAAGTCTTGCTGTATTCTGACTATTGCAGTTAGGTCCTGCCTTTCAACTGCCCCGGAGAGCAAAGAGTTAACTTTCCATGGCCAGTATGGAACGTTCAGCGCGAGCTCGGTTGAAGTCCCTGTCTGCTGTTGTTTAAACTCCAACCGTCAGTTTCTTTACTCCGCCTCACCGAACAGTTGCTCCGGAGATTTCTCCTTTGCTCAGTTCAAAAAAGTCGGTTAAAGTGTCGTTTTTCGCTCAGTTTTTACCAAATTTCTGCTAACGTATCTGTCGGTTTAAGTTTCTGTGTGTGGTACCGTGAGTGCTAGATAGGTTTTACATTTAGTTTCTGTGTAGAACTTGTAAATTTCGGATCGGTTCGGCTGAACTGATCAGTTTAGTTTAAAAAAGTTTGTGAATTTACTTAGAGTGTGGTAACCGGTCCATATCGGTTCTAAAAAAAATGGATTTTATTACGTTTTTTTCCAAGACCCGTAACACAGTCAGGAACCTATAGGGGAGTCTTGCCTGGCAGATTGACGAAAAAGGGTAAGTTTTGGATAGGATTGGCCATGTCTGAGAAACCCAAGAAAAAAAACGGGCCCACTGGGTTTCAACACTGCAGTGTGTGTGGGGAAGCCTTTGCTAAGGCTGATCCCCACACCACCTGTGTTTATTGTCTGGGGTTTGACCGCCTCGATTCAGACTGCCAAATTGGTAAGAATTTTCCCAAAGCTACCCTGGATAAGAGAGTAGGTAGACTGAGGGAAAGAGAGGCCGAGAAGTCCGCTGACCCAGATGGCCAGCCCGGTTTGGTTCCTACCGAACCAAAAGGAGTACCTTCTGACTAGGGCGAAACTTCTTCGAGCAAAAGGAGAGCTGATTCTGAGGAGTCGGTTCCGGTTAAGAGGAAGAGAAGAGATAAATCATCCGATTCGGATCCAGAAATTCATACTCCAACTGCTGATGAGATAGCCAAAGCTATAAGATTAGTGCAATCGCTAACTTCGGTTCCGGCCGAACCGGCACCATCTGGCAGGGGCTCGTTTCGGTCGGTTCCCCCGGTTCCGGATTACACTTCAGAAGAATTTTATGAACCAGAGGAGGGAGAGTATGAGGATGATGATGGTGATTATGAAAGTCTGGATGTGCCTATTGACCCGGACATCTCCCCAGACAGACTTTCAGGTGTTTCTCCTCCTAGGCTTCCTGAGTCCCCTTCCCACTTTATGTTTTACAAAAAAGTGGCTGAAACCCTCCAGCTTCCAATGGAAGAAGCAGTAGAGGATCAGGAGGAGCCTGATTTTGTTGAAATGATGGACATCCCAGAGTCCAGGAGACTGTCTATTCCCCTCCATAAATCTTTTGGGAAACAGACAATTACAATTCTAAAGACTCCTAACTCCATACCTCCTGTGGACAGACGAATGGACATGAGGTACACCCTTTCAGGCTCGGACACAGAGTTCCTTGCTCAGCAATGCAGCCATGTTGGGGTAGTGCAGGCTGCTGCCTGTGATAAGGCAAATATTCCCTTGGCATCACACCCCCCAGATAAGGACTCCAGGAGGATTGATGCCATGGCAAAGAAGTAGTACATGGCAGCATCTTTGGGACTCAGGCAGGCTAACTATATGGCCTACACAGCTAGATACTAGAAGTCCAGATGGGACACTGTGCTGGCTCTGGCTAAACAGGCCCCTGACCAGCTTGCCAAGGAGCTGGAGCAGGTGGCTGCAGATGGGATTGAGGCATCCAAGGTGCAATTTCATGCTGCTGTGAACTCCAGTGATGTTTCATCTAGAGTCATGGCTACATCTGTGGCCCTTCAGAGGATGGCTTGGCTCAGATGTACTAGCCTATCACAGGATACCCAGGCTAAGGCCATGGATTTCCCTGTCATTGGTAATTCTCTGTTTGGGGAGCAGACAGAGAACTACATGAAGAAGATGGACGAGTACAGGACCACCTACAGGAGTGCTCAGGCCAAAGAAAGGCAAGCCACTCCTCTGAGACAGCATTCCAGGGGCAGGGGCAGGCCCTTTCAAAGGCCCTTTTACCAAGCCCAGGCCTCCTCTTCTGCTTATGCTCAGAGGGGGTTCTTCAGAGGGAGAGGCAGATGGGGAATGAGCAGCCCTGCTTCCACCCCTCAGCCTAAAGCTCCTGCCAAGCAGACACCCTGATGGGTCTGCCCGGGCCGATTCTCCAATACCTGTAGGGGGCAGGCTGGCTTACTTTGTCCAGGACTGGAAGTCTCTTACATCAAACAAGTGGGTCCTGGAAGTAGTAAGCCAGGGACTGGTTCTCAGCTTCAAAAAATTTCCCAAGATGATAACCAGATCCTTTCAACCTGCAAATCCATCAGAGACCCTTGCCCTAGAGGCAGAGGTTTCTTCCCTCCTGGCTCTCAGAGCCATAGAGAGGGTTCCTACCCTACACAAGGGCAAAGGATTGTTCTCCAGGTACTTCCTAACCCTCAAAAAAACAGGAGAATGGCGGCCCATCCTGGATCTAAGATATGTGAACAAGCACCATTTAAAACCAAAGTTCAAAATGATGACTCTGGGAATAATTCTGCCCTCTCTAAGGCCAGGGGACTGGCTAGCCTCCCTTGACTCAAAGATGCCTATTTTCACATTCCCATCAGGTGCTCCCACAGAAAGTACCTCAGGTTCGAGTTGCCCTCAGGCCACTATCAGTTCAGAGCGATGCCCTTTGGCCCTAACATCAGCCCCAAGGGTGTTCACAAAGTGCCTGGCAGTAGTGGTTGCTCTCCTAAGGAGAAAAAAGATCTCCATCTTTCCATACTTGGACGACTGGCTCATAGTGGGTCAGTCTCCAGACAAGTCAAGTCACATCTGCAAATAACTCAGCAAGTGCTCACTTCCTTAGGATTCCTCCTCAACCTTCCAAAGTCAGTTCTCGAGCCAGTACAGCTCCTCACCTTCATGGGGCGGAGCTGGATACAATAAGGGCAAGAGCCTTCCTTCCCCTGGACAGGGTAAGGACCCTTATGGAACTGGCCTCTTCATTCACCCTTCAGGTGTTTCGACCAGCAAGGCATTTCCTGCAGCTTCTGGGCCACATGGCAGCCTCTACAGCAGTGGTCCAGGGAACAAGATTTCAGATGAGGGACATTCAGTTCCACTTAAGAGCCTTCTGGTCCTAAAGAAAGGATTCCCTTACCAAACTAGTCCCAGTGACTCGAACCCTGATCCAGGCTTTGCAGTGGTGACTGGATCAGGACAATTTGAGACAAGGAGTTCCTTTTGTCGCTCAGTCTCATTCAGTGACACTCACCACAGATGCCTCCCTGCTGGGCTGGGGAGCCCACCTGGGGGATCTTACCACCCAAGGGCTGTGGTCACCTCAAGAATCTCTGCTTCACATCAATCTCTTGGAACTCAGAGCAGTGTTTCTGGCACTGCAAGACTTTTCCAAATCTGTACAGAACAAGGTGATCCAGATCAGAACAGAAAATACCACCATAATGTGGTACATCAGCAAGCAAGGAGGCACTCGGTCTACGTCCTTGTGCACAGAAGCAATGAAGTTGTGGTCCCTGGCCTATTCCCTGCAAACCTCTCTGATAGCAGTTCACCTCCCAGGGAAGGACAATGTCCTAGCAGATGCTTTCAGCAGGATATCCCAGGGCTATCACGAATGGACCCTAGATCCCCTAGTTTTGAAAGTGATTTTCTCAAGATGGGGCACTCCATAGATAGATCTTTTTGCAGCCCCAGACAATCACCAGCTTCCTGTCTTTTGTTGCAGACCCCCAGTCTTGGGCTTAGTCCCCCCGGTTGCTCTGATTCTGAATTGGGAAGGGAAATTTCTGTATGCTTTTCCCCCCTTCCCTCTCCTGTTCAAAGTGTTAGTCAAGATCAGGTCACAACCATGCAGATTGATTCTGATTGCTCCAGACTGGGCCAGACAGCCCTGGTACTCCCTGTTGCTGTCCTTAGCAGTCCACCGTCCCCTGTCTCTTCCCAGGAATTACAACCTGTTGACATCCTCCCAGGGGAGGATTTGGTATCCGAACCTCAAGTCTCTCAATCTCAAGGCATGGCTCTTGAAGAGCTAGAGTTTGTTGATCTGCACCTTTCTCAAGGGGTTCTGGATATCCTTAAGGCTTCTTGAAAGCCTTCCACCAGAAAGACTTACAACTCCAAATGGAAAAGGTTCACTATTTGGTGCTCTAATAAGCATTTTTCTCCAGAATCTGCTGGGTTGCCTAGAGTTCTGGACTATATGGTCCATCTTAATGGCTTAGGACGTAGGCCAGCTACACTTAAAGTGCCTTTGGCAGCTGTTTCTGCCTTCTTGTCAGTAGGCAAGCCCTCTCCTCTGTCAGCCCATCCTGTGTTTTGTAAGTTCTTCAAGGGATTGTTGCACACCAGTCCCCCCTTTAGGTACCCTGCTCCTGCTTGGGACCTTAATGTTTGCATTGCTCAGCTTATGCAACCCCCCTTTGAGCCTTTGTTCTCTGCAGAGCTTACGTACTTGACTTGGAAAACTGTTTTTGGTAGCCATTACCTCTGCCAGGCGTATCAGTGAATTGCAAGCCCTGTCAGTGGAGCCTGTTTTCATCTCTTTCCATAGAGATAAAGTGGTCCTAAGAACTAACAGGAAGTTTTTGCCTAAGGTGGTTTCGGATTTCCACCTTAATCAGTATATGTCTCTCCCTGTTTTCTTCACTGACCATTCCTCTTCTGGAGAGAGGAGGCTGCACAGCTTGGATGTTAAAAGGGCCCTCAGCTACTACATAGAGTGCACCAAGGGTCACAGGTCTGAGTCCCTCCAGTTCCTCACATATGGAGAGGTCGGTAAGGGCAAACCTGCCACTAAGAGATCTATTGCCAGGTGGATAGTCTCTTGTATACAATTCTGCTATGAAAAACTGGGTAGAACCCCACCCTCAGGCCCGAGGGCTCACTCTACTAGAGGTACAGCTGCTTCCCTGGCTGCTGCCAGGGATATTCCTATCTTAGAAATTTGTCAAGCAGCCACCTGGAAAACAGTCCATACATTCACCAAGCATTACTCTCTGGATATCCAGGCTAGGAGTGATGCTCAGTTTAACACAGCAGTACTTCAGAGCCTATTCCCAAAGTAGGTTCTGTCCCTCCTCCATGGAGGTACTGCTTGGTAGTCTGTAATAGTCAGAATATAGCAAGACTTCATGTTGTTTGAAGAAAAATTACTCACCTTAGTAATGTTTCTTCTAATGGAGTCTTGCTGTATTCTGGCCTCCCCTCTCAGAACCTGGTTTTTGGGATGTGGGTGGGCAGGAGCAGTGTTGGCACCCTAGGGGTGCCCCCTTTTCACCCTCCTTTACTTTGGGTGTGTGTTGTGTTTTGTTTTTTGGGTTTCCTGACTTGAGTCTTTGCTTTGAAACCAAAAAACCCTTTTTAATAAATTTAGTTCCCAGTTGTCTAGTGTGAGTTTTACAGTTTCCACACAGAACGTCTAGTGAGTATTGCTCATAAAGATCTGACGGTTGGAGTTTAAACAACAGCAGACAGGGGCTTCAACTGAGCTCACGCTGAACATTCCATGCTGGCCATGGAAAGTTAACTTTGTTCTTCGGGGCAGTTGAAAGGCAGGACCTAACTGCAATAGTCAGAATACAGAAAGACTCCATTAGAAGAAACAACATTACTAAGGTGAGTAATTTTTTCTTTTGGCTTCTCAATCAGCCTCCTCATCACAAAATAAGTAGAAGGATAAGGCTGCTAAAGATGGTTCAGAAGTCAGAGTGTCTGAACAGTGGAGCTCTGAACTGAGTGAAAAAAAATGAAAGAAAAAGAAAAACATGTGGCTGTCCCTCCTTCTGGTGGAGGAAAGACATCGCCAGTGGATAAAAATAAAATGCCCTCAATAGAGGACATGGTACCAGAGACAGTGTATGCTAAAAAAGAAAAAGAAGGTAGTGTTCCAGGCTGTGGGGAATTTCATGAATATGCCTGCCCTGCCAGTCCCTGGTTACATTCCCAATGCCTGCAGAGTGTGACAGGATTGAATACAGCTCTGTCCCATTTGTTACACAGAAAGAGTTAAACGCACAGATCTGGGTTTTTTTTTTTTCTTCTGTTTTTCGTTTTTTGTCTTTGGTAACCGGGTAAGGCCCACTAGGCACAAGTGCCTGTTTTCAGGGGTGACTTTTTTTGTCTGTTGTGTGTCTAATTGCATAATCAAATGTTCTTGTGAGACCTGAGAACTGATGACTGATGGTCTCACGATTCTCCACCTTCATCAATCTCTCTGCCTGTCACTTGCTGTTTCTGTCTGCTTGCTTATCTGTGGTTGTAAAAATATATATGAATCTGTATGTGATATTGGGATCACTTTATTTAAAACTGTATGTAGTTATGTTGTGGAAATGATTAAAAAAAGCTATTTGGAATTCAGGGGTTAACCTTGAGATGATAAGCTCATTTGCAGAGTTGTCAACAGCAGGTCAGGTCTGGGATACCATATTCTATTTTATTGCACCTGAAAGGAACGAAACTGACAAAGTTCTGATACATTTTGTGAGAAACAGGATGCTTCTTAACAAGCTCAGCATGTAGAAATTAATTGCCAGGCAAAGACATTTTATAAAAAGGGAGTAATCTTTCTTGTTGGGATGAGAAAGAGACTGAGATTTAAAATTAAAAAGAAACCCTCCGATGAAGGACTTTGTTTTCTCTGTGCTGCCTTTGTAAAGTGCTATCCTGAACAATTACATTTTTTATTTTACTGTGATTGATAATAATAAAATGCTACTTGTGAATTTTATAACTGCTTCTGGTTTTCCTATGTTTCCTGACCTACAGTATGCTTCTGCAACACGGAGGAGGAGGAAGAGGTAAAAATGTTTTCTGAAGAAGAGGGAGAACCTGAGCGAGAATCTGACTCACTTCCAAGACCCTCAGATGACTATACTTCTCACTATACATTTGTGAGACATATAGTCAATACCCTCAGTTCTTCCTCACAGGAAACTGATGAGGACGAGGAAGGGTTTTTGTTCATGGATATGGTGGATTTATACCCCATTAAGGGGTTGATACGTCCCCTCTATATATCCCTTAGGAAAGTTATCTTTTCATTCATGTCAGCACCCACCCAGCTGCTGGCATAATTTTAAAATTAAGTAAATATCGGTTGACAAGCAGGGTTCTGGGTACCTGTTTTCCCAACCTGATCTTGAGGGAGTCATCCAGACTACTGCCTGGGAAAAGGCCTAAGCACCCCTTTCCTCCCAGCCTCCTGGAAAAAGATTCCAGGAAACTTGATGCAAGGAAAGGAGAAAAAAGGGTATACTTCAGCTTCCCTGCTCGTAAGGCAGGCAGCTTATCTGGCCTACACAACTCATTACTAGGGAGCATTATGGGACCCCATTCTGGCACTGAGTGAAAAAGTTACTGGACAAAATTCTCATTTCTTATGGCAGTGTATATGAAGGACACTGCATACAGGGTTAGGGCCCATTCAGTGTCTCTAGGAAGGGTTGCCTGGCTTAGTACTAAAAATCTACCCCAGGACTCTCAGACAAAAGCTACAGTTTTTACCTTCTGGGGGAAATTCTGTGTTTGATGGCAAGATAGAGGCTTTCATGAAAAAAGATGGATGAGTATAAAACCACCTACAAGAGGGTAGATGATACTACCCTCCTGTTTATGCCCCTATGTACACCCCCCAAAGGGCCTGCTGTAGTTATAGGGGAAGAGACAGAAGGGGAATTATACATGCTGCCACAGCACCAGCACCCGAACCTCAGACAAACAGAGCCCCTGACAAACCTGACCAGACTGCCCAACCATTGCCGGTGTGGGGGGGACTGGTACACTATTTCTATCCTAGAAGTAGTGAGCCAGGGTTTGACTTTGCAGTTCAGAGGATTTCCAAAACTACAGGACTCAACAGTTTTTTCAGAAAAATAAAAATTCTGCTGGAGCTGGGGGGTGAAGAAATTGCTGCAAACACATGCAGTGGGACAGGTACCAGTCGCAACTGAGCAAGGGACATTACTCTATATATTTCCTAACCCTATAGAAAAATGCATGAAATGCCTGAGCAAAAAAACTCCGGTTCAGGTTAAAGGACTGCCACTAGCAATTTACAGCCCTTCCCTTCGGCCTCATCTCAGCTCACTGGGTATTCACAAAGTGCCTAGCTGTAGAGGCAGCACATTTGAGAAGAGAGGGTGTTGTTTTTTTCTTTACCTGATCAACAGGCTGATCTCAGAAAAAAGACAGCATGTTCTTCCATATTGCTTACTCAAAGCGCTTTGGAGGCTTTAGGCTTCCTCATAAACTGTCAAAGCTCCAAACAGAACCAGTTCAAGTTCTGGACTTTTATCAGTGCAGAGCTGGATACTCTGCAAGTGAAAGCTTTTCTTCCTTTAGCAAGGGTAGTAAATCTGATTTCAACTGCAGAATCCTTTATAGCAGACCAGCCAGGGTCTGCAAGGGATTTTTTCTGATGTTACTTGGTCACATGGCCTCCTCCACAACAGTGGTACCAGGTGCCAGATTCTAGACGAGAGATATCCAGTATCACCTAGGGGACCATTGGTCTCAGGTGGGACACCCTATCCAAATTGGTGCTTTTGTCACAAGAGCCTTGTTAAGGGCACATGACTGGTGGAAGAGGAAATGCAACCTCATAGAGAGGATTCTCTTCCTCAAGTAATTCCCTACAGTCATTCCCACAGCAGATGCCTTCTCCTAGGTTGGGGTGTCCACCTGGAGGATCCAACTATGAGTGGCACATGGAGTGCACAGGAGGCACTAGATGACATACATCTCCTGGAGCTCAGTGCAGTGTTTCTGGCAATGCAGATGTTTTCCTCCCAAATCAGTGGTCCGTTTGTCCAGATTAGAAAAGACAGCACCACAGGCATGTACTACATCAGTAAACAGGGAGGAACAAACTCTTCCAAGCTAAGCTGGGAAGCCATGGAGCTGTGTAACTTGGAATATTCTCTGGGGAAGCATCTGTCTACAGTACACCGACCAGGAAAAGGCAGTGTACTAGCACCTTAAGCAGGATCAGTCAGGGAAATCACAAATGGGCCCTGAATCAGCAGGTGCTGGTATCAGCGTCCAGAAGGTGGGTACACCAGAAATTGATCTGTTTGCATCATGGGAGAATCATCAGCTTCCCCTGTTTTGTTGTAGGACTCCAGCTGGGGGCTCGGTCCCATCAGATGCCCAAACTCTAGACTGGACAGACAGGTTCCTATATGCATTTCCTCCCCTGCCTCTCATGCTGACAGTGCTCTTGAAGCTGAGGAGCCAGTCTGCAACCATGATCCTAATAGCCTAGACTGGGCCAAGCAAGTTTGGTACTCCCTACTCCTGGCTCTCACCATCAATAATCCCATCTGTCTCCCACTGAGGTACAACATGCTGACCATATCCCAGGGCAGGATAACCTTCCCAGACCTCAGGTCTTTGCACCTCAAGGCATGGTTCTTGAGGAGCTGGTGTTCTCTTACTTTAACCTTTCTGAAAAGATTTTGCAAGTTCTCAGGGTTCCCAGGAATCCAGCACCAGGGATAACTTTTGCTTCCAAGTGTAAAAGGTTCTCCCTGTGGTGTAAAGGCTCTCCATGTGGCGTGTACCTAAGCAGCTCAGTCCTTTGCAAGAAAATCTGCCCATAATCTTGGACAGCTTAGCCCTCCTTCAGTCCCTGGTCTGCAGGCCCTCAACCCTTAAGGTGCATCTCTGTCAGCAGCGTCAGCTGATGTTTCAGTAGGTAAAGGGAAAACAGTGGCTTCACATCCCATTTTCACAAGGTTCTTTAAAGGCTCCTGCACTTGCATCCCCCATTAAAGACCCACTCCTCCCATAGGATTTGATCCTGCTCATTGCTGAGCTCATAGACCCTCCTTTTGATCCCATGGCTACTGCTGCTTTAAAGTATGTCACTTTTAGAACAGTCTTCCTCGTAGCCATAACTTCTGCTGGAAGGGTATGCAAGCTGCAGGCTCTCTGCTCAGACCCAGATTACATCATCTTCCACAAGGACAAGGTAGTCCTAAGGACAGACAGAAAATTCCTCCCTAATGTGGTGTCCAAATTTCACCTGAACCAGTCCATTACCCTTCACATGTTCTTTACAGCAACATGTAGCTCTGGAGAGCAGAGGCTGCCCATTTAATACCTGGACCACACTAAAGAAGCCAGGTCCTCCCATTCACAGTTGTTTGTCAGATATGGTGAAGTGGGAAGAGGTAAGCCATCTTCCAAGTGAACTGCTGCTCACTGATCAGTCTCCTGCACCCCATTCTGTTGTGTCAAAGCTGGCAAGCTACCACCACAGGGCCTCATAGCACATTCCATGCGTGGCACTTCTGCCTTTTTGGCAGCTGCAGAAAATATCCCCTAGCTGGAAATTTGAAAAGCAGCTACCTGGAAAACAGTACACACCTTTACAAGGCACTATTGTCTGGACATACAGTCCAGAAGGGATGCCAGATTTGGCACTGCTCTTTTGCAGAACCTTTTTCCAAAATAGGTTCTTTACCCAGCCTCCCAAGATACTGCTTTGTAGTCTGCACTTGTAAGCATAGTGAGGGATTCCTGGGGTTTGAAGAAAAAAATTGCTTACCATAGTGATGATGTTTCCTTTAAGGGATCCCTCACTATACTTAACAAACCCGCCCTACCTCCCCCCCTTCCCAGAACCTGGAAAAGGTTCTACAAGAATCAGTTCTCTTTTTTTTTGTCTTTATATCGTTTGAGCATTATTCGTACATTACCCATAATTGAATTCTGGGTGTTTTTGTTGCAATATTTGTTCTATCATGATCTTCCCTTGTCAGACGTCACCATTCGTTACTGATTGATGTAAGCCGGAGGTGCGCAGTTGTACAGGAGTTTTTTTGGGGGGAGGGGGAGCAATTGGCGGCGTCGTACCGCCCACAAGGCGGCGCATTGCGTGGCGCTGAGGGTTGGCGTTATGTGCCACTCCTCCTCCACCCCAGTTCTGTTTCTTCTGCCATCAAGGTCACACCTGCTGCGTGAATACAGAGTTTTGCTGCATCATCGGGCCTGTTCAATTTTCGACGCCATTTGCTGCTTCTCCTTCCCAGTTCTGATTCACCTGGCGCCGTTGGTTTCTGGTAAGACCGTTCCTTTCATTATTAACGACATCAGGTCTTTTTCTTGTGAAATTTGTGAATCATTTTCGCGTCATGTCTGGTTCGAGGGCTAAGAGAAAATCCAAAGTGGGCTGTGACCCCATGCGTTGGTGCCCCAGTGGCCAGCATTTTTCCCGTTACGGACCAACATAACGTTTGTCTGCGATGCCTAGGTCCCAATCACAATATGGACAACTGCAATGCCTGTTTCTCCATGGACTGCCGCGTTCTGGAAATCCGTGCATTTAAAGTTGGCAGGGCCCTGACAACTTTCAGAGGACAGCATCGTTCTTGGGATGCCATGGCATGACATCTTGACCCTACCTCCGGGTCCCGTCCTGGGTCTATACGGCTCAGTGAGGAGGAAACCTCCTCGGATTCCAGCCTTGCCGTCGAGGAGGTTTCTTCTGCAGTGCCGAAGGAACGCCTCGGTTCCCTTTGGAACCGGGTTGGGAGCACCATCTTGGCAGTCACCTCCTCGGAGGTGCAGACTTCCACGGTGTTGCGGCCCATGGCTGCTGGACCCAGCACCAGTGGACCCTTGGCGCCACCTCAGATACCGGCACCGTTCGCGGTGCCAGGGATTGGGGTGGCGCTGTAGTTGGTGCCGTGTCCTGCCGTGACGCCGTCAGTTCTGAGGTTATTAGGGTCGCTAGTCTAGCAGTATGTGTGGTCTCTTTGGAGGAGGAGGAGGACTTGCTAGCCGATCCAGACTGGCGTCCCGACTCTCTGGAGTTGGGGAACCCCCCTGGACACGGCACTAGGTGGTCCAGTGTTCACCTCCTGAGCTCCCTGGAGCCTGTAGTCTCTGCAGGCCCCCTTGCCAACTCTGGTGCTGGGGGCCCTGCGGTGGATAGCAGTCCCAAGGGACATGGCGTGGTGGTCTCGGGGGCCAGAGCAGTTTGGCTCCTTCGGTTGGGGCAGGGACTCCCTCTTCTGCTGCCTCCCTCAGGGAGCCTGCGGGATCAGGGGACGGGCCTCTTCCACTTCCCTGTGGGGCCGGGGGAGTCACAGTGCAGAGCCCCGCTTCTCCTCCTCAGAGTCCTCAGAGGTGCCCTTAGTGGGCGGCGCTGTCGGCTGCCCTTCTGGATCCATGCAACTGCGGTCGCACCACAGGGGACATGTTTTCAGATCTGCAGCTTAGGCTGCCTGGGTCAACCCCTGCTAAAGGCTCTTCTGTGAGGTCTCAGAGCCCTGGCAGAGGCCGGGCACTTTCGGATAGGTGCTGTTCCCCAATCCCTCTGCATTCACCTCCACTTCTCCCTGGCCATGTGGGTCCTACCAGGCCCTTATACTGGGAGGCGTTCAGGGCCACTGCGGCGGCCTTTCCTAGATATGTTAGAGCCAAGGATGAGCAGGTCTTCCACATGTCTCCACCACCGCAGGAGGACTCTGAGCACCTGAGTTCCTCGAATTCCTCGTCTGAGGAAGAGGACCATTCAGTCCACCTTTCCTCCAATGCTGATTTCACTGAATATCAACGGTTCCTCTCGAGGTTGGTACAGGAACTTCATATATCTCACGTGGTAAGACGCAATACTGAGCGGGAGACGCGCTCCTTCCTGAGCGAGTTTAGTGTGCACCACCTAGTGGTACCTTCCTGGCCTATTCCCTTCCAGGAAGCATCATTCTGCACCTGGCAGTCACCAGCCACCTCACCCCCAGCCCCAGCAGACTGCAGGAGGAGGTATTGCGCCCCACAGGAGTCTCTTGGTTCTCTGCCTTGCCCGCCTTTGGGGCTGACGGCCTTAGATACTCCTTCCAGGCTTCAACACCTGGCACACGATCAACCACCGGATCCGGATTCCGCTGAGTTCGACCGGTGGGGAAGAAGAGTTTTCTCTTCGGCTCATGTGTTGCTTTGTATTGGTTCACATCAGGCTCACCATGCTGCCTACAGCATGCACCTGTGGTCGATGTTAACGCAGGTGTTAGCATCTCTGCCTGATTCAGAGGAATCTAGGCAAGCCACTGCCTTCTTTGTGCAGGGTCTGGAGCTTGCAAGGCACCAAGCACAGGCATCATACGACACCAACGAGGTGGCTTCCAGACTGGCAGGGACAGCAGTCTGCATCAGGCGGATGGCATGGCTTCGCCTGTCTAGATTGTCACCCATTTCCCGGCACAGGGTGATTTCCTCTGCTTTCTGGGGGACCCATCTTTTCTCCAACAGGGTGAGGAGGAATTTTCAGGGGCATCTTCCGTCCCCCCGGCCACATGGGACAACTCCTCGGGCTGACCAGCCTTAGGCCATAGTGACCTAGTATGGCAATAGGGTCTCCCCCGCACGAGGCTGAGGGAATCTGTTCCCTCAAGGCAGTGCTAGGTCCCCTCTGGGGGGCTTGGTACTCACCCAGCAGTAATGAATGGTGAAGACTGACAGGGGAAGATATGAAAATTACGTACCTACCATAATTCTTGATCTTCTCTTGTATCTTCACCATTCATTACTGGTTTCCACCCACCTTCCCCTCTTGGGCCTCAACTCTTGGGTGCCGCCGCCACCCTGCTCGCCTTCCCCCTCTTCAAGGGTAAATGGGGGCAGAGTCCCCCTGGTTCCTCAAGGCCCTCTGTTGCCTTCTCTAAAAAGTCACATAGCTCCCTTTCTAGGTGGTGAGTAGGGCCTCCACCCTGGCCTCAGAGGGAACTCCCTGGAATTCTCAGTGGGGTATCCTTCCTTAATTGGCATGGATGCTGCCTGTTTTTCATCTCCTTGAAGTGGGAACTGCGTCAGTGCATCTCATGGGAGAACCCATAGGGATTTTCCTCTCCTTTTTCTCTTTCTGGTTTTTCCCTCTACCTTAGAGGTCTTTCTGGACAGAATCTTCTCCTGTTTCGGGCCCCCCCACTGAGCCATCAGGTGTTAAACTCTAGAGGGCTATGTTCCAGGACTTTCTCCCCAAATGTGAGTTTAGAGGTGAGAAAAGTGTGTTGGGGGGGCGGTGGACTCGGCCATGTTTTATATTCTCCAAGACTATTTCAAATTCTCTTGTTCTGGACCTCTGTCCAATGGTCCCTGAAGTTGAAGGGATCCTTGCTCCTGTGTCTTCATACCTTCAGGTTTTTGAGGCTAAAATAAGCCAGTGGTCTTTCAGCACAGCATGGCTGAGGCTTCTCCCCTTCTTCCCCTACGTATGCTATTCCTTCTCATTTCTATTTCTCCCCGTCTTTCTCTCTTTCCTGTGCTGCTACCAAAGGGTTGGGGCCCTAGAGCCTCTTAGGGTGAAAATTCCAATCCTTCTGTCCTCTGGTCGGCTTCTTCCTTTTTCAGTTTATATCCTTTCCTTTTCCTATCCCTTTGCTCTCTTGCCTCACCTTCGTTTTCTCTATCCCCCTTTGTTTCATCCTCTCCACAGAACATAACTGGAGTGGAGGAGGAGTCTGCAGCTGCATGTACAGTGGCTGACCTTGTGGGTGGCACCTTCGACACCAACTAATCCCCCAAAAAACCTCCCGTACAGGTGCCCGCCACCATCTTACACCAGTCAGTAATGAATTGTGAAGATACAAGAGAAGATCAAGAATTACGGTGGGTATGTAATTTTCATTTTTGTCCCAGCAGAGACTGAAAAAACACTTTTGTGTAGGTTTAGCTAGTTTAGTGCTCACTGCTCACCCTAGCTGTAGAAATAAATTTGCCATTAGAATGTTAGGGTGAGCATGAGCATAGAGTTTGAATTTCATTCCAAGATTCTCTAATTAGCATAACATTCTAAGCTCCAGGGCAGCTCAGACCTGCAGGCTGAATGCACTAGTAATCATAGTGAAGGATCCCTTGGAAGAAACAACATTACTATGGCAAGTAATGTTTTCTTCTCTTACATTGCAACAGCTGGCTTCAGTAGTGCAGTAGGCAGCTGTGATGTCATGAGCATTGTGAAAGGTGATCTGTGGATCTTACTTCGAGAGGGCTCTTGCAGTAGATACTAACCATTAGGACTAGATCTGTCAAGCACTAGGACCACATGGAAAACATTAGCTAGTAGTGTCTGGCGGGGGACCGCCCACCCAGCGTGACGTGATGGACGTCAGCGTGACACTATATAGTGGGCGATCCCCACGCCCATCCTTCAGTTCTTTCCTGCCGTCGACCTGCGCACATCGGACCTTGTGGAGAATGCTGCTTCAGTCGGCTGCCATTTTTGGATGAGTATTTCATCACTTTTATTTCTAATAAATCTTTGAAAAGTACAGTATTACCTTTTTTCATGCATGTCTTCTCCAACGCCTTCCGAGTTGCATAAGAACAAGTGTGATTCCTGCAGCACTCAGCTCCCTCACAAGAACGATCATTCCCTCTGCCTCTTCTGCCTAGGCCAGAGTACAAGACCGAGGACTGTGAGGCCTGCCAGAATTTCAAGCAGGCCACACAGAAACTCCCCCAACAGGCCCTGGAAGCCCACATTCTTAAACTAAGGATGGCTTCCATGGAGAATGAGCTGCAGAAGCTGCGGGGATCCTCCTCCTCTCTGAGGGGTTCTTCCGACTCCCATAAGAAGAATAAGAAGGACAAGGAGAAGCACCAGGACCACGATCGCTTCCTTCACATTCGTGGCCTCCTTCAGGGGCCACAGGCGACGAGTGGCCCCCCGCTGGCGAGGGTACTGCTCTTCTGACTAAGCCTGCCCCTCTTTGCGGGGAGCAGCCCTTGGTCCCCCCACCTGAGCTGGTCACAGTTCAGGCAGGCGCCTCCGATCCCTCGAAGAGCTCCATCACCGTTAGGCCCCTCAGAACCCTGGGGCCGAAGTCTGGTGGTGCAGCCAATAAGTTGGTCGTCAGCTCCTCTGACGAACACCCAGCCCCGGCTGATAAGTTGCACACCAGCTCCTCTGACATCCACCCAGCCACTGCGCTTCCATTGGGCCCTGATAACAGGCCTGACACCGATCCTCTGGATCAGCACATGTTGCCGCTCTGGCCGTAGCCCTCCCTAGAGGGGTCTCCCTCTCGAGGTCCTCCTTCACCACCTCCCCTGGTGGTGACTCCTGGCTGTCCTGCGTACTCTGAGCCAGAGTCGGAGGAGCGTCCGCCCAACACAGCCCTGGTTCAGGAGCCAGAACACCTGATGCCAGACCTCCCTTGGGAGCCGGTGTCCCCAGCACTGCAGGCTCCCCCATCTGGGCCAGCCCCCCCCACCCCCGACTCCGGTGGGACCCTCTGCCCGACGCCGGAACCTCCTTCAGATGTTCTGGCTGCAGATCTCACATTAGCATGCCCTTCTAAACCTCCGTCAGAACCCCCGTCAGGTCCTTCTGGCCCCCCTCTGGGGCCTACACCTGGCTACCCGCCAACAGGACCCCCGGTAGGACCTTCAGCTCCTCTGTTGGGTCCTATGTGGGTTATCTGCCACCAGGGCCTCTGGCAGGTTCCTCGGCTCCACCATCGGGTCCTTTGCCTGGCTTTCTGACACCAGGCTTCCCTGTGCCTCACTACCCTTCACCGGGTTATCTGCCACCAGGGTATCAAACACCAGGGTACCTCACACCGGGGTATCCAACGCTGGACTATTTGCCCTACGGGACACCGGGCTACCATTACCCGATGCCGGGCTATACCTTCCAAGGATACCCACCCGTCTATCAGCCCCCTTCTCCTCCACCTCCTACGCCACTTCAGCCTCAAGTGGATTTTAGGGAAGCATTACAGTCTTGGTGGTCAGTAACCAAGATACAGTTGGTCTTGGAACAGGACCAGCGGCAACCAGACGGGGCTTCCATGCTGGCCCGCTTGGACCCTACTCCGAGATCCCTTTCCCCAGTGAAGTCTCGCCCCTCTACCTCAGTACAGACCTTGCGTCCTACCGTGGTAGCCGGTATCGGCAGGGGCCTTGCGGTTTCTCCGCAACAGCTTCCTCAGGCTGTGTCTCCAGACAGAAACCCATTGTCGGAATTGGACTCTGACTACACAGACTCTTCTGCCTCAGGATTTCAGACCCCCTCTCTGGAGGATCCAAAACCCAAAGACTCTCCCAAATTCCCTCCATAGGACCCCTCTTTTACAGAGATCCTCCGGAAGATACAGGAGGCAAACAGGTGGAAGACCGAGGATCAGGACCCCCAACACAAGAGGTTGGCGGAATACCTGGATATGCCAGAACTATCCCCTCTGCTCATTCCTCCCTGGATCGAACCACATGAGGACCTGGCCTCCACGGTCTGGCAACAACCTTTGTGGGTGGCTACAGTCTGTAAGAGGACCGATAGACTGTATCGCGCCCCCGAGGGTAAAGAACACATTAGTTCTCACCCTAAAGCAGACTCGGTGGTCATTGATGCGGCCCATGATCATACGGCTAAACCTAAACACGTGAGCACCTCTTCTCCAGACAAGGGGTCATGGCAAATAGACCAGTTTGGATGCAAGGTTTACTCCTCCTCCACTCTGGCCCTCTGAGCTTTGAACTACCTAGCGCACATGATATGGGACAGTTGAAATCGGAATTCAAGGTTTGCTCAATTCCGAGGCTAAAACCAAAATTTCCCAGACTGTCAGGACAGCAGAAATCTCCGCCGTCATTCCCTCAGAGTGACAAATGATGCGGTAGATGCCTCTATCCGGAGTACCGCCACAGATATTAGCATGTGCCAGTACTCCTGGCTACGGGTATCTGGATTGGCCCAAGATGTCCAGTCGGCCATCCAGGATGCCCCTTTCAAAGGACCAGACCTTTTTGGAGACGACATCAAGGACATAATCACTGAACTTCAGGACAGTGGCAAGGCACTGCGCTCTGTCCAGTCTATGTATCGCTCCAACACCAAGCCAAAACAGCAATTTCATCACCAGAATAGGCAGCAACCAACCCAACATCAGAATAAACGTTGGTGGGAGCCACTCCTCCAGCCAAGTACCAGAGGGCTGCCGGGGTGATGTTCCCTCACCCTTCATCCCCCTCCTGACTTGTGGTAGGGCCCCCAGCCTTCGCCACCAGCTCCGGAGGAACCAGTAGAGGACAGATTAGCCAACCACCTGGCCGGGTGAGAGGTGATCACTTCAGACGTGTGGGTCCTTCAGCTCATCGCTCAAGGTCACACCATCGAATTCACAGAGAGACCTCCAAGAAATCCTCTGGATCTCTCTCACGACCCAATTGGCCACATTCCTCTCATAAGAGAAGATATCCAGGCTTCTGAAAAACTCAGCTATAGAGCCCATTACTCGGATCCAGATAGGAAAGGGATATTATTTCCACTTCTTCCTGGTCTCCAAAAAGACGGGACCTCTGTCCGATCCTGGACCTCAGCACCTTAAACTTGTACATAGACTACAAGTGGTTTCACATGCTGACCTTACCGGGTCTGCTGCCTCTTCTGCACCAGGGTCATTGGCTTTGTGTTCTGGATATGCAGGATGCATAGCTGCATATCCCAATTTTTCCCTCCCACCGCCGCTTCCTATGCTTTATCTTCCAGGGGGACAACTTCCAGTTCAAAGCGCTCCCCTTTTGCCTCTCCTCAGCACCCAGAGTGTTTACCAAGTGCCTGGCGGTGGTGGAGATGGCTCTACGCCACCAGGGAATGTATGTGTTCCCATACCTCGATGACTGGCTCCTGTCAGCACTGGCGAGGGACAGCCTGGTGGCCTCCCTGACTACTACTCTGAATTTATTCAAGCAAGTGGGGATCATGGTGAATTACCCCAAATCCCACCGTGTTCTTTCACAATGCCTCCAATTTACTGGGGCGGTGCTGGAGACTGCTCAGGGTCAAGCTTTCCTCCCTTTGGACCAGGCAGAAACCTTGCGTCAGCAGGCTATTCAGGTGGTAACCAGCCAGTGGACCATGGCCCGTTTGGTCATATGCCTTTTGAGCCTGATGGCAGCGGCTATTCCCACTGTCCCCCTAGCCAGGCTTCACATGCTACACAGTGGACCCTTCGGGTCCAGTGGGACCAGAAATCAGATGACCTGGATTACAGTATTCTGGTGTCCTGCCCCATGCGTTAGGATCTCCTGTGGTGGCAGGATCAGTCCAATTTCACCAGAGGAGTTCCTTTTCAGGCACTCCCACCAGCTCAGACCCTGACAACGGATGCTTTTGGTCAGGGCTGGGGCACCCATCTGGGCGACCACAGGACACAGGGATCCTGGTCTCAGCGGAGTTATCTCTGCACATCAGTGTGCAGGAGATGCGGGCTGTACTATACCCCCTTCAGGCTTTTCAGCACCTACTCCTCCCTTGTCCCCTATTGGTACAGACGGACAACATGTGCGTGGTCTGGTACCTGAACAAACAGGGAGGCACGCGGTCATATCCACTGTGCACGGAAGCGGTGCGTGTGTGTTGTTGGGTGATACAGCACAGCCTGCAGCTCATGGCAGTGCATGTCCCAGGTGTTCACAATGTCCTGGCGGACACCCTCAGCCACACTCTGGCAAGGGCATACGAGTGGGAACTGAGGCAGTCAGTAGTCGAAGACATCTTCAATCGATGGGGTCGCCCAGATCTCGATCTGTTCGCCTCCCCATCCAACGCAAAACTACCCAGTTTCTGCTCGCTTGTTCCCAGGCGTGGTGTTTTCTGTCGAGATGCACTGTCTCTGTGCTGGACAGGGAGGTTCTTGTACGCCTTCCCTCCCTTTCCACTGTTGCAGAGGGTGCTTCTGAAACTACAGCAAGAAGGAGCCCACATGATCCTAATAGCCCCTTATTGGCCTTGCCAAGTGTGGTTTCCTCTGCTTCAGCAGTTGAGAGTGGAACCTCCGGTTCCCCTGCCCTTCTGCCAGAATTTGCTGACTCAGGACCAGGGCAAGTTTGTCCATCCAGGCCTTAAGTCCCTCCACCTTCACGCGTAGCACCTGCTGACGTAGCTGTTGCATGCTTTGGGGTCTCTTCCAGAGTGGCCCAAGTCCTTGTGGAGTCCCAAAAGCCTTCCACATGAACCACATATGCTGTGAAATGGAAGAGGTTCTCCATTTGGGCAACCAAAAATGGATGGGACCCTATGTCTTGCCCTGTCCCACAGGTCACGGAATACCTGCTGCATCTCTCTGACCTTGCCATTAGCTATTCTTTGCTGAAGGTTCACTTGTCTGCCATTTCTGCCCACCACACTCCAGTGGATGGCAAAACTTTGACACAGTTGGAGGTTTCCAAAAGCTTTCTGAAAATAATTCTCCATCTGAAACCCCCCGTCAGGAACCCCGCTCCTTCATGGGATTTGAACTTTATCCTTGAGAAACTCAACTTGCCTCCCTTTGAACCGGCCACAAGTTGCGACCTATGCTACCTTTCCTGGAAAGCACTCTTTTTAGTTGCCATTACTTCAGCTCAAAGGCTTTCCAAGCTTCAAGTTCAGGCCCTGATGTGTAAGGAGCCTTATTTGATTTTCCACAGAGACCGGGTGGCTCTGCGTACAAATCCTGTTTCTACCTAAGGTGGTGTCTGAATTCACTTTGAATCATACTTTACACTTGCCAGTGTGTTACCCCGAGCATTCTAATCAAGGGGAGGCCATTCTGCACACCTTCAGTGTACTCAGAACCTTGCGTTATTATACAAACCGGACAAAGTCAGTCCATAAAATGGATCACCTTTTCATTTCTTTTGCACCCAAAAGAGAGGGCACGGCAGTTTCTAAACAATGCTTACCCAAATGGTTAGCAAACTGCATTTTGTTTTATCAGAAGTGTAACAAGCCCCTTCTGGGGAAGTCAAGGGACATTAACCAGAGGCATGGCTGCATCTACTGCTTATTTCAGGAATATTTCTGCTGCAGACATTTATGCAGCAGCCACTTGGAGCTCTGTCCACACCTTGACCAAGCACTACAGTCTGGACATTGCCTCTAGGCACAGGATAGGCTTTGGACTAGCTGTCCTTCAGGGCCTCCTGTCTTAATCTGGTAACCTTCTGCAGACCTTTTCTGCCTCCCGTATTTCAGCCTTTATTTGAATTATACTGCTTGGGACTCTGTCCTAATGGTTATTACCTACTGCAAGAGTCATCTAGAAGTAAGACAGTACAGTTACGCAAGAACTTACCGTAACAGTAGATCTTCGAGAGAGGCTCTTGCAGTAGGTACCTTTTACCCTTTCACCTTTCCCTTGCTTCTGCAGCTACTTCTTTCTAGCCTTTCTTTTGGCTTCAGGAGCCCACTCCTTTCTCCTGTCACACCTTCTTAGGTCTCCAGCGGGGGAACTGGAGGGCAGATGTGGGGACCACCCACTATATAGTGCCATGCTGACGTCCATCACATGACGACGGGTGGGCAGTCCCCCGCTAAACACTGCTAGTTAAAGTTTTCCATGTGGCCCTAGTGGCTGATGGCTCTAGTCCTAATGATTATTACCTACTGCAAGGGCCTCTCTCGAAGATCTACTGTTACAGTAAGTTCTTACGTAACTGTACTTTTCAGTAGTTCATTGTGATGAAAATAATATTCAAGGTATTATTTTCATCACAATGGACTACCAAAACAATGTGATGAAAATAATATTCAGGATCTTAGTTATATTATCTTGCTGTTAACGTTGTTGTTAGCCAATATGTCACTTTTATCTTGCCATTTATTTACCTTCCCTGTGTGTGTATTTTGCCATTTTCCCCGACACTGTGTGCGTGTCTCTACACATACACACACACTACTGCAGCTAACGGACCATGATTGCGCTGTCTTTGTACACATGGCGGTTTTCAAATGCTGGATATTCGCTGAATTAGTTATAGTAAGAAGGTACAAGGAGCTGTAAAATCCTTGTGAAATAAATGCAGGTGGTGGAGGGGTTAGCAGGAAAGATCTCCAACCTTAAAGCGCCTGGTGAGCAGATAATGATACATTTTCCATGTTGAACCAAATCTGGAATGGTCATCTGTGCAAATGAGTAAGGGTAAATGCAGTATTTTTGGTATGAGAAGCCATCATGTCTCTCTTAACATATTTAGAGACCACTGAAGGGTCATAAGAATAGGCCTGGCCCAAAGTCCCAAGCCTTTATTTAGGTTACTGCTGAAATACAGTACAGTATGTAGCAATGTTTCAAGGAATGTTAACTGATATAAAGAAACAGGATTGTTCAACAGATGCTAAACTGAATTGTAAGTTAACAGTTCTCTTATTCTATTTTAGATACATCTACACACTGTATCTGATGAGTGACAGTTATCTGGGAATGGACCAACAGTATGACATTTATCTGGATATTATTCCTGCCAGTATTTCAGCACAGGTCAATACAGAGGTCTCTGATGTCATGAGCGGCCTGGCTGTGGCGTGATGTGCCACATGTGAACCAGCTGGAAGCGTTGATCCTGCTGAATGGATTGTACAAGCCTACTGGGCCACATGGAAATTACTTGATATTTGCCTTAGCAGATGCAGCTTCTAACCTCAAGACACGAAGGAAATTGGAAGTGTCACCTGAAGCGACCTCTTGCACAGAGTTAGCCATGATGGCCTCACAGAACGTTGCCTTTTAAAAAAATGCTACATTGTATTTTTTTCTCCAGCGTGAAAATACAGTGTGTATTACTCTCAGTGCATCATATGCCAAATTTGTATGTCTGGGATCATAAACAAAATATGACAATAATTCTTTATTGAATTGTTAAAATTATAGCAGTTTTATCAGCTGGTGTCATGATCAGCTGCCTGTGTGATAACAGTGCTCCCTCGCTGTAAAGAGCCCCTCTGTTAACTAACTCCCTCTTATAGTGAACACCTTTGATGGTTCCCATTGTTCACCAAGTAGGCATAGTAGCACCTCGCTGTAGTGAACACCCTAGCTGGCTCCAGAGGTGTTCACCATAGAGAGGGAGCACATGATTATGTCTTAATAAGAAAGTGAAAACCCTCCTGCTGCTCTACTTAAAATGACCAAATTTTCATGGGAAAAAAAAATCACTGTACATTATTTCTATGACTTTAATCAAAGAATAGCAATCAAATTCTGTGTCAGTAAACACTAAAGTGCATTTTGAATATCTGACTATTCTGTTAGAAGTGATGGAATAGAAAACATCACTTTCATATGCCCCATCCATGCAATAATATTGCATACCATGGTTTTAAATATTGGCTATATTGTTTGAGTTACATGAGACAGAAATGATTTACATGTAATGGGGGAAGTCCCTTGAAAAACACAGTGGTATCCAGAAATGGATGCTGAACTGAGTGCCCATAATCAGTTTAGTAGGAATGTGATATAATGCTACTTTAGTGTTGTCATGAGTAATTAAGTTGATGTTTACAGACTAAGGATATAGTCTCAAAATAATTGTATATTAAGATCCCTGTCAGATTTAAGCAGATCCTATTTTCGTTTAACATTTGCTGCACAGAAAAAATATGGTTTTCCAGAATTGTAGGGCAAGTTGTGTATAGCACATAGTACAGTATATGAAACACAAAGAAGCTTCCTACAAATCTGCAATGCACTGTACATTTCTACTATACATTCTCTTTCGCATATACTGCTAGCCAAACTCAACACTTCCCTGAAGTGAAATGTTTATTTTTCTCCAGTAGCTTTTAAAAATTGCAACAGTTTATACTGCGAAAAGGGAGTGGTTATTTTATGCTGATCTTTTACATTTAAATGCCGAAATGCAGTGAACAACTCGATGTGAAAGTTACATGTTACTTGACACCCCTTGATTCATTTTGAAGGTTTCTACTACTCATTGAAATCAAAGCACTTCTTATTTTTTTAGTTCTACCATTTGGAGCTTAGAAAAAGCAGAGTTTAACATAAATTGTAAAATAAGTAATAATTCCACGTTTAAAGCACAGAGTGAAGAGACTGTCAGTTATGACTGAAAAATCAAGTTTTCTTACAAGAGCTCAAGGGAGGTCACACCAAAGTCTATTTTTCAATGAGAACATAAATGTTCAGTCGATATTTGGTTTGACTTGAAAAGAAAAAACAGAGTGCTGCTCTTTGATGTTAGAAATTGACACCGTACAGAATGACCTGCATAATATATGAGCTACATTACAGCATGCGGATGCTGCCCTACTCTGCCTAATAAAGAACCTTTTGACGCATAATTCCAGTCCTCTTACTAGACACTTACAACTATGTATGTTATAATGAAAAAGATGCCTATTTCATATCAGGCCAGAGCAAATAAAGTTCTTTTTCTTCAGGAAAAAAAAACAGCATTAGGTGAGGATTTTTTTTCTGTAAATTTTAAGTAGCATTTGCTGAAAGCAATGCTACAGTTTTTTGTTGTAAAAAAATAAGTAGAAAGGCAGCAGCCAGACAGTTGCAGCCCAAACATTAACTCTTTTACACAGAGCTGCCATCACATGCATTTTCTCAATTAACTGTAGACTAGTGAGGCCAGATATTTAAAAATGTGCACATGCAAGTCCGTCACTCCTGTAAATGGTAAAAACAATTTTTGGGGGGCAGAAAAAGTACTGTCTGGAGTCCCCAAGAAAATCAGCAGTATTTCTGACTATTACAAGATCTGGTGATGTGCCTAGAAATTCTAGGTAGGCATTGTTCATCACACACAAACACACACACACACACGTGGATTCAAATGTGCAAAAGCAACTGACTTGCATGGGCAGATGTTTTGAATATCTGTGGCCAGGGCTCTATAGCATGGTTGGGGTTGGAGACTGGAGTTGGGGGCAAAAGTTAATGGTGACTTCATAGAACAGCTTTCTTTTAAATAGCATTTGTTTAAACTATGAATTACCAAATATATCTAATGCTGTAAAAAGTGTCCTTTGTTTGGTGCTAAAGTTTCCTAAAAAATGGATTTCAGTAAGTCTCGGGGAACTGGGAACAGCATTCAGTAGAGAACTACTGAGTATGTCAGTGTGCTTTGTGGTACAGCAGATGCTTTCCATAGGATAAGTGAGAGGCATGTCAGCTCGTGAAAACAAAGAGCTCCTAACCTTTCAGATGCTCCCCCATGGTCTTCAGTGGCACAGATGGAGAAGAGTCAGCAGCAGCTTTACAATCCCAAAGAAGAGAATTTATTCATAGATTTTTTTTTTTTTACTGTGTGATGCTAAAGGAATGGAATAAACAAAGATTGGTAAAACATTTGTTAAGATTTCAACTGGTATTTGTAACTGTATTGCTCTTTGGGAAAGTAGTGCCAGATAGGGTGATACCTTTTAATATGTCAACATATATTTTGTGCTTAGATGTTATGAAACACAAGCCGCTGGGCCACAAAGATCCTGGCATTTGATACCCTGGAAAAGTACCTCTGTGGTCAGGAACCGCTAGACTGACCAAGAATCAGTGTTCTCATAGAGCCTCACTCTGTTTATAGGGTTGAGGTGCTAGGACCCTGCAAGAGCAGACTTATTAATGAGGCCACTGTGCATTGCACACCACCATGTAACTGTCATTGTAACATGGCAAAAATAGTAGGAGTGGAAGCAAGAAAGGTGATAGGACGAACGGCGTCACGTGGTAGAGGAGCAACACCACATTATGAGACGATAATGCCGTGTTGCTTGTGTACTACATAAACGAGCCACGGGAGGAAAATCGGCAGTGTGGTAAGTACGAGAGGAGAAGCAATCGAAGGGAGCAAGTTTAGAAATAGGAAGCAGGTACACCTTAGGAGCAGTAGGAGAAATGAGACAGAGGGACTGGGTTAGGAGTACAAGGTGGGAAGTTGAAAGGTAGAGATGCAGATGGAGTGACACAGGCAACATCCGGAAACGGATTTCATTTGAACAATTTCACGGTATACAGCACAATCAACTTTAATTATGGAGCCCGAAACACAGAAACATAAGATAGCAGACAGACCGGACAAATGTCAGAAGGAAAATGAACCTACGTGGCAAAACAGAATTTGAGTAGCTAAAGGATAAAAACAGCACCAAGTAAAGCAGCATGTCAATATGCAAATGAGATAGGGGAGAGACAGCGAGTATTAGAAAAGCAGCACGGTCGCGGTCAGCCTACGAACAATATCCAAGTAACAGCCACTCAGAAATGTCTCAGATATATTGGAATCATTAAGAAACATACAATTGTAGCTGCCCCAAAAAAATAAAAAAAAAACATATATGTATGTAAGAGAAGTTCATTTAAAATTGTCAAAGTAACAGTAAAAATGACTGCAAAACTTGATTACTGTCATTGTCTTTTGTGTAGTGTAACCACTAACATATGTAGGACATATACAGGCTGCTGTAGACCATGTTACAAGCGCATCTAATGGGGAGTTAATGCATGGTTGGTCCATTGTAAGCACTCGTCCTGCGGCCTCGGGCCACGGTCCCAACCATGCATTAACTCCCCATTAGATGCCACCTTCATTGTGGATTAATGCTTACGTGACTCCCTGTCTAAGTTGTTTTGCCACCATTCAGTATGCACAGTGGGAGCAAGGGAATCTGTGAGAGGCCAGTTCAGGGCTGCTTCCCCATGTGGACCCCAGCTGTAGCTTATGCCTCATCTCCATCAACATCCTCTTCTGAGGACAGTTAATCCTCTCTTCATGCAGCCCTCTGCTGCTGAGTACATCCTGTATCAAAGATTTGTAGTGGAGATGGTCCAGGCTTTAGGCCTTCAGGTGTTTACAGACCGCAATCCAGTTGCTCTGCCATTTGGACTCCTTGGTGATCTTCCTGGACATAAAGTCTCCACCACTCATTCACACTGATGGGATCTACACTGGAGGCACTAGGACCCAGCAGGAGCAAACTTTTTACAAGAGGGCTGGCGCCAGAGATGGAGCCTCGAGGAGTGGCGCCACGAGCCTCGACTCATGCGGCAATGACTATCTCGGCGTCGACCCTCCAACCGCCTCAGTTCCTTTTTTCCCCACCGTTAAGTGCGCTTCAGTGGCAATGACGCTCGCTCGCCAGGAGTCAAACTTCAAACTAGCAGCATAGTTTTCAGTTTATTGTTTTGTAATTTATCTCGAATAAGTACTGCTTCTTTTTAAACTTTACTTATTAGGAAAAATAAATCTTCAGCCCTCCACCGACGGAGTCGACCATAAGTGGGTCAGGTTATGGTCGGGAGACTTCATATGAAAGCTGTTCAGTCAGCCGGGCTGGGTCTGGTCCACTGCCGTGTCCAGAGGGAGGGTCTGACAATGGACGGTCCGATGCCTGGGGGGATAGGCGGTCCCCCCGGAAGCATAAAAGGAAACGGTCGCACTCTCGGAACCATTCGGCCTCGAGCTCTTCTTCAGCCCACAGGTCAAAAAAGAGAAGGCATCACTCAAGGTCGCCTTCTGGTATGTCTGCGCGTAGACAATCAGTTGTTGGGGTCAGATGCCGGTCTCCTCCTCTGGAGTCACGGGTTGCTGGCTCCGGTGACCGACCTCTTCGACATTGGAGCCCTTCCCCGCCTGTTGAAAGGGCTTCCGATGAGCAGTTTCATCAGTGGGCCGCTCTTATGGAGCAGTGGGCTTGGAGGTTGGTCCAGCTGCCTGGCCTGGTCACTCTGAGGCCTTCGGGGGAGCGGGTAGGGTGATTGGACCTTCCTAGTCATGCGGCACCATTTTCAGTGCCGTTGGCTCCGCACTCAGTTGATCTTCCTGGACTAAGTCTCCATCACTCGGGAGCCTAAAATTTTCAGAAGGGTTGGTGCCGAGACAGGACCACACATGCACAGCACCGCAAGACTAGCTCGCGCCTGTGTAGGCTGTCTCGGCATCGACCCTCCAACCGCCTCAGTTCCTTTTCTCCTGCCGTCGAGTGCGTTTGGATGTCGATGTCGCTTGTCTACCGCAGTCAAAGTTTTCGTCTATACAACAGCAGCTTTTACAGGTTCAATTTAATATTTTAGTAGTAATTTCTTATTTTACGAACAAGAAAAGAAGATTATGAAGAAGAAGAAAAAGAAATTCTTTCCTGCCATCAACGGAGTCATCCTTAGATGGTAGCAGTGACGGTAGGAGGACTTCGTTTGAAAGTTTTTATGGCAGAGAGGATATGTCCGGTCGCTGCCCTTAATGAATGGGAGGGGTCCGACTATGGACAGTCCTGTGCTCGGGGGGGGGGGCAGTACACCAAAGCACAAATCTAGCAGTTCCAGGGATCCGGCTCCGCTTAACCTCGAGCTCTTTTTCCTCTTTGGGGAAGAAGAATCGGTGCAACGAGTTGCCCTTTGATACTCGTCTGCATGAGGATTGTTCATCGGGGAGGCGATAGGCCTGAACTGACTTTGGTGGGTACCCCTTGGCCCCGCTCCTAATGGCTGCATTCTCGACTCTGAACTCCATCTCTGTCCTCGGAGCTCCGGTGAGCAGTTTCACCTCTGGGCCACTCCTGTGGAGCAGGGGGTTTGACTTCTCCAGGTTTTCCTGGCTGTGTTCCTGATTTTGGGGCCTCGGAGCTGTTGGATCAGAGCCAGGTCGATTGGATCTGGATGAGCGCAGTGCCCTCTTGGTGCCTTTGCCATCATGTCGACCCCTCATGCCTACCCCCCTCTCCCTTTTCCATCCAGGGGCCGGCATGGGCACCACCTTTTTCCTTCTCCTCAGGATTTCCATTGGCATTTTCCTTCGGCGCCGTGGTTCAGTGCCATAGCTCGGTGCCTTGGTCGGCGCCATGCCTCGGAGCCGTGGCTCGGTGCCTTGGTCGGTGCCGTCTCGGTCAGCGCCGTGCGTCGGCACCGTGCCTTGGTCAGCGCTGTGGGTCGGCACCATGGGTGGGCGCCATCGCTGTCTGCGGTGCTGTGGGTGCTGTTGTTGCTGCCGTTGGTTGTCGACGCCGCTAGTGGTGCCGCGGGTGTCTAGGTGGCACCGAGCACCTGCAGGTGGCGCCAGGCACCCACGGGTGGCACCGTGCACCCGCAAGTGGCGCCATGGGAACCCACAGGTGCCGCGGGTGGTGCCGCTGGCACCCATGGGTGCTATGGGGTTGCCAGGGTGCCCATGATTGCCACAAGTGGCACAGTGGGTGCCACTGGTGCCATGGGTGCCATTCTTGTAATGGCTACCATGGGTGCCCTCGGGTACCATTGCTGCATGGGTGATGGGGGTGCCTGCGGATACTGCCGTAGGTGCCCTTGGGTATCACCCAGGTTGGCATAGGCACTGCTTGCTGCCTTCCTGTGCCACGAGTGATACTGGTGCCGTGGGGGTGCTAGTGGGTGCTGTCTGGCAGAATTAGTGACACATTTTTCCTTTTCAGACTTCTTCTCCACAGAACTTGTGGCAGGATGTTTTCCGCAGAATTAAGTCCTGTTCTACGGATTATTTTTCCCACATATCTTAGTGAGTGGCAGTCTATGTGGGCTCTTGTGTCATCCAGCGGTTTTCTGCTGATGGAACTCTGCTGTACTGTTCTGTCAGCAGAATCTCTCATTCCACTCATCACTTTCTCGGCTCCCTATGTGGTACCAAGCTCCTCGACATCCTTCCTGATGGCGGAGTCTCTAGTGGCTCTGACCTAGACCTCCCTTAGAGGTCCTTCTGTGGTAGAAGTGCATCTAGATGGGTCTTTCCCTGTCCTTCTGGTCAGTAATACAGCGAACGACTCATTTTATATACTGAAGGGCACGTCCTATCTATCATCAGAGTCCGTGATGGAAGATCTTTTCAGTAGTTCTGCAGTAATGGGGTCCACTGTAGTATTTCAGACTGCGTCCGTGGACCATACACTTCTGCGTCTAGACTTTTTCAGTCTTGAAGACAATTACACTCTGTGGAACATTCTAATTTAATGGTCGGAAGCCGCTCAGGCTCTTCCGCTCCTTAGATAGGAGTATATAGCCCCCTTGTGATATTGCCCCTTTGGTGGCTTCTTCGGCACAGGTGGTTAACATCTCTCCAGGTGTGATTATTAGTCCGGTCATGATTTCAGTATGGACGCTCAGTCTCCTTTTGCACTCAGATGGAGAACATCTTCGTCATTTTGTATCAAGTCAGTCCTTGCGAAATAGCAGCCTGAAAGCCTTGTTAGGCCCGGACTATAATCTATATGGATCTGGTCAGGTTCCACCTCAGCCCCTGAGGCACTTGTCTCCAGAGTACGATAAAGAGTACCTGACTTCTTCTTCTCCTAGGGGGAGTACGATCCAGCGGCGGTATGGGTCATCTCTTTCTCCAAGAGAGATTTCTCTCATTCAGAGACATTTCCTAGACCTAGGCGACTGCCCAGTCTGTTAATTCCCCTTTCTTTTTATCTGGCTTTCTTCTCTTGAGCGGATCCTCGCAGCAACAGAAGCGACTCTCCATCAAGTCGGAACTCAGGTTCCTACTTCCTTGCTTGCTTTAACTTAACAGGCGATATACTCCTTCTTGACAGAAGGTCAAGTAGGTCTTTTTTCTGAGGTAGCTTCTCAAATATTCACGCCTTCGGTTCCTACGCACTGGTTCCATGCCAGTCGCTCACGAAGCTATCCTCTCCAAGTGCGTGACGGAGTTGTGATGTTTGTTTTTCAGCAAACAAACTAGAATCCTTTCTTACTCCCTTCAGGGGAGGCCAGAGTGAGTAGTGCCTCACCATATTGAGTCACTGCCACTTTCATTCACTTTCAACAACTGGGTTAGCCCTAACTTGGTCCTGCTGTGTCCCTCATCGACGCACATCTGCCTCTATTTGCCTTAGAAATCCAGCCCCTGTTTTTTTCTGTCGGAAAGTTTTTTTCCGCAGTGGACATGTTCTCCTGTACACTTTTTCTTTCTTCCCCGAGTTCAGAGAATGCTTCTACAGTTGTACCCACAGGGCCAGGATGGTTCCTTTTTTGGAATATGCAGTGGGTAGGATCTGGTTCTACTAGACTACCACAAGAGGCTTCTAAGTCGTGCTTGGCCTTCCATCAGGAAGGTTCCAGTGACTAAGTGGAGACCATTCTCCTTGATGGGCTAACCCCACCTGGACCACCTTTGCTCACAAAGTAAGGGGTTCAAGTGCTCCTGGATCTGTTGTTCACAGGTCAGCCATACTTGATAGTTGGGGGTTTCCATCTGCACTTTCCGGTCTTCCCTGAACCAGTAGACTTTACCTTTGACTCTTTCAGTTCCTGAGGTCCCTTTACATTACATTACTACATGTCTTTGACACTATTAATTTTGGTCCTAGACCAAATTGTGAGGCCAGGTTCTTGCCGCTCTCCTAGAGTGGTTGCGGCTTCCTGGCTGACTTTCATTTTGTGCCCATTGCAGTCGTCTGCAAAGTGGTGAGTTACAACTCGAACGCTTATCTTGTAAGCACTATGTTCTAGATGCTCTTTACAAGACAGCTCTTTTTATTAGCAGGACAGTCCTTGGCCGTCATTTCTGAGTGAACCCCATCTCCTACCACCCTACTCAGGGTTGTTGATTTTCGCTCGGTACTCTCCCACTAGTGTGAATGAGTAATGGAGACTTAGTCCAGGAAAATATGAAAATGACGTACTTACCGTAATTATTGATCTTCTTGGACGGTCTCCATCACTCATTCACACGCCCACCCACCATCCCCTGGGTTCACTCGTTTTCTTCCTGGTCTTCATGATCCTGTGGTTCAGACTGTGAAGACATTGTTCTTTGACATTTCTTGCAAAGGCCATCTGGGCCCTCTCAGACCCAGAAACTCAGGTTGAGTTATTCCCATTAGTTACGCTGTACCTCCTTGGTCGAAAAGGTACTGAGATGGTTGGAGGGTCGACTCCAAGATAGCCTACACAGACGCAAGCTAGTCTTGCGGTGCCACGTATGCGTGGTCCTGTCTCGGCGCCGACCCTTCTGAAAATTTAGGCTCCCGCTTGGTCCTAACACCTCCGGCGCTATCCCACTAGTGTGAATGAGTGATGGAGACTGTCCAAGAAGATCAATGATTACGGTAAGTACGTAATTTCCATTTTTCCCTCCTCACATGGTTGCGGCGCAGGGGGCCACACCGATGCCTTTATCTCCTGGTATTCTTCCTTCTTTTTTATTCAAATCGGAGTCTTCGGGGCCCTGGATTGCTTTTGGCGCCGTCAGGGACTCTCTCGGTGTCGCTGTGACCCTTGGCACCTGTCCTCGGCACTGGCGCCGTCCTCGGTGCTGATGCACCTGTCAGCGCTGTCCTCTGCACCGATGTGCCTGTCAGCACCGTCCTCGGCACCGATGCGCCTGTCAGCGCCGTGGTTTCTGTCGGCGCCATCTGCTGGGTTGTTTCCGACTGCGCCGTGTTCTTCGGTGCTGAGGCTGGGTGCGGTGCTGTCCAGCCTTCAAGGGTTCTCAACTCCGAATCCTTTCTCTTCTTGGTTTCCTACTGATTTTCACTCCTTTCCTGTCCATACAGTCCCTCCAGGGCTGTCAGGAGATGATATTGAGCCTGACCCAGATCTTCGACTGGGTGATGATGTTGAAGGAGCAGGGATTAATCCTGCTGCAGAGACTGTGGTTGAAGACCTGTCATTAAAGTCTGTGCTGAAAAATTAAAATTCTACTATTTCTCTCCAGACTACAAATATCGACCCTGGGAAGGTTTTGAGACTCCAGTACCTACATGTCCTGGATATCCCTATGGATTTAACTCCCCCGGTACAACCATCCTTTGAGACAATCTCTCAGATGGTGTGGAATAATCCCGCTCTTATTCCTTCTGTGGCTAAGTCCATAGACAGAAAGTATGCTGCTCCCAAGGATCGACCCATTTTGGCCTCCCAGGCCTTTGCAGACCATATTGTAGTCTTGGCAGAGAATTATAAGGCCGTTCTTCCTCAGGCATCTACAGCCCGACCTATAAACAAAGAATCTCATAAGATAGACACCTTAGGTAAGAGAGTCTTCGCTGCCTCCACCCTGGGTATGCGTATTGCCAGCTACCAGGGCTACGTCTCTCATATGAGTATGTTCTTTGGCATTAGTTCAAACAGATGGTAGAAGCTCTGCCCGAGTCTGACACTAGTTCAGAGCTACTTCAGACCATAACCAGGGGGTATCGAGTCCAACAACCAGCAGGTTAAAGCAGCTATGGATGCTTTCGATACTGCTTCCCGAGCAGCGGCAACGGGCATTTGTACCTGTTGTCACTCCTGACTGTGCACTTTGCTCTTCACGTATGATGCCCAACAGAAGGTCATGGCATTACCCTTTGACGGTATGTATCTGTTCAGACCTCAAGTAGAGTAAGCTCTGGAGGCCACACAGAAGACTAGGTCGGCCATTAAAACGGCTCAACCCGCTCCCACTTCTTCTCGGGGGCCCGAATGTCAATTTCACAACTATTAGTCCTTTCGGGCAAGGGCAGGGGAGGTTTTAATAAAAACCAAGCCCCTCAGCCTCAAAAGAAAACACAACAGAAGACACAAGGTCCCAAAGCGCCCAGTGCCACCTTCTGAGTTTCTGGCCTGGGTCCCACCTCAACTGCCCGAGGGGGACCCCTCCTCAGTGGTGGGAGGACATCTGACTCAGTTCTACAACCAGTGGAAGTCCATAACATCAGACAAATGGGTCCTCCGGATAATCCGCGAGGGGTACTCCCTCAACCTTTCAAAAACCCCTCCAGATCATCCTCCCAAATGACAGCCCACGCTGTCAACAATACAGTCAGACCTTCTTGCCTCCAAGATATAAGGCCTTCTGAACAACAGGGCAGCAGAAATAGTTCCGCTGGATCAACAAAACACAGGTTTCTGCTCCCATTACTTCCTGGTCCTGAAGAAGACAGGTGGCATGCGCCCCATTCTGGACCTCAGAAAGTTAAACAAGTTTCTTTTCAAGGAAAAATTCAAGATGATATCGCTCGGGACCCTGTTACCCTTGCTTCATCAACACGATTGGCTAGCTTCACTGGACATGCAGGAAGCTTACCAACATATTCCTATACACCCAAAGCATCATAAATACCTACGGTTTGTAGCACTGGGTCAGCATTATCAGTTCAGAGTCCTGCCCTTTGGGCTACCCTCGGTGCCACGGGTTTTTACAAAGTGTTTTGCAATTCTCGCAGCGCATCTCAGATCGGAATACAAGTGTTCCCATATCTGGACGACTGGCTTCTAGCAAGCCCTTCCCGGCAAGGAACTCTCAACCCTGTAGCCACGGCCTCAGACTTTCTCACATCCATGGGAGTCCTGCTAAATCTCAAGAAATCGCAGTTGCAGCCCTCCCAGAAGCTCCTTTTTTATAGGAACTCTTCTGGACACCTCCTGTGTAAAAGCTTTTCTACCAGAGGACAGAAAGAGCGATATCCTGCAGATGGCCCGATACATCAGAGAGAACAGCTCGGTTCGAGCTATCTCGATGCAACAGATGCTGGGTCTCATGGCATCCTCGGTGTTCACTGTACCCCTAGCATGCCTCCACATGACAGCCTCTCAGTGGATGCTCACTACTCGGTCTCCTAACCACTCACCCTCAGTTCTTTCTCATCAAGGTGACAGAACCTCTGAGGAGGTCACTCACTTGGTGGTCGCAAGAGGACAATCTTCTGGAAGGATATCCCTTTGCTCCCCTGGATCATCAGATTTCCATTACCATGGACGCGTCCCTGATGGGGTGGGGAAGATCACTGTCAGAATCTCCACACCCAAGGTACGTGGACTCAGAACTAGTCCCAGCTTCACATAAATGTCCTAGAAATGAGAGCTGTCCTTTATGCTGTCCAGGCTTTGAAGGACATTCTCTGTCACAAGAACATTCTCTTTCAAACAGACAACAAAGCAGTAATGTTTTACATCAACAAGCAAGGCGGTGCACACTCTTACCCTTTATGCAGGGAAACGATGAGAGTGTGGGAATGGTGCCTAGAGCACAAGGCTCTAATTCAGGTGGTCTACATGCCGGGAGTGCAGAACAAACTGGCAGACCGTCTAAGCAGAACAGAGACAGATCCTCACGAATGGTCTCTCGACTCAACCGTAGTTCAGTCACTATTCGCAGAGTGGGGAACTCCAGACCTGGACCTTTTTGCATCCCTGCTCAACACAAAACTGCCTCTCTTCTGCTCCAGAAATCCAGGGCCTGGCACATTCTGTCAGGATGCGTTCAGGCTGCAGTGGACAAAACGCTTTCTATACGCCTTTCCTCCTCTACCACTAATTCAGAGGGTACTTCTCAAATTCTAGTCCTGGTGGGACAAAATGATCCTCATTGCTCCCTTCTGGCCTCGACAGATATGGTTTCCGTTACTCAACAGTATGTCGGAAACCCCTCTGAAAGCGCTTCCCCTTCAGACGAACTTTCTGACCCAGGGGCCCGTGGGCCATCCCAATCTGACATCGCTTCACCTTCACGCTTGGCTCCTGAAGAGATAGAAGTGAACAAGTTCAATGTCTCTCAGAGAGTTTAAGACATTCTTTTTGCTGCGCACAAGCCAGCCACTAGAAAAACTTACACAGCCAAATGGAAGCGTTTTTCTCTCTTGGAATCCTTTTTTCTGCCCACCAAATAAAGTTCTAGAGTACCTTTTAGACCTCTCAAATTCGAGTCTACAATACTGTACAGTCAGAGTTCACCTTTGTGCCATTTCAGCTTATCATGAGCCAGTACTTTCTTTATCACTGGCTCAGTTACCTGTAGTTAAGAGGGTTCTTAAGGGTATTCTGCATACCAGACCTCCTCTCAGATGTCCAGTCGCAGCCTGGGACATTAACCTTGTGCTAGACATGCTCACTCGAAAGTCTTACGAGCCTCTAGCTACCTGTGAGCTGAAATTTCTCACTTGGAAAACGGCCTTCCTGGTAGCCATTACCTCGCAGGGTATCTGAAATACATGCCTTGATCACAGATCCTCCGTATACTGTGTTTGATAAAGACAAAGTAGTTCTTAGGACCCAGCCTAAGTTTCTCCCTAAGGTTGTTTCAGAATTCCATCTAAACCAACCTTTGGTCCTACCTACTTACTTTGCGAACTTCCAAAATGAAGGAGAGCGTACCCTTCATTCTTTAGATGTCAAAAGAGCTCTTCGTTTCTATTTGGATAGAACAAAAGAAATTTGCAAAGCTCAACAACTGTTTGTTTCCTTCAGCGAGACCCGGCTGGGTCAGCCTGTTGCTATCGGATGCATTTCAGCATGGCTGGTGGGATGCCTTCACCACTGTTATTCCATGGCGCAGGTTAAGCTGGAAGGCAGAGTGTACGCTCATTCTACTAGAGCAGTCGTGGCATCCCTGGCGGAGATCCACAACATGCCCATTGCAGACATTTACAATGTAGCCACCTGGAGCTCAGTGCATACTTTCGTCAAGCACTATGCCCTGGATGTCCATGCCAGGCAACATCTTTTCGTTTGGCAGGACTATCCTTAACGGACTTCTATCCTAAATTTGTGAGCTCTTGGTCTCTCCAGCTGCCCTCTCGGGGGATTATTAGCTCGGTACTCTCCCATTAGTGTGAATGAGTGGTGGAGACTTTATGTCCAGGAAGATATGTAAATTGCGTACCTACCGTAATTCTTGATCTTCTTGTACGAAGTCTCCACCACTCATTCACACGCCCACCCACCATCCCCCGAGCTCACCTCTGTTGTTGGTCTTCACTCTCTCAGTCTTCAGGCTGTGAAGACTTCTTTGTTGACCCTTCTTATATGGGTCGTCTGGACTATCTTATGTCCAGTTTTTGTTAGGCTATCCTTCTAGGTTAGTTATGCTGCACCTCCTTAGAAAAAAAGGTACTGAGGTGGTTGGAAGATCAACGCGGAGATAGTCATTGCCGCATGAGCCGAGGCTCGCGGCGCAGCTCCTCATGGCTCCATCTCTGGTGCTGGCCCTCTTACAAAAGTTTGCTCCCGCTGGGTCCTAGCGCCTCCGGCGTAGATCCCATCAGTGTGAATGAGTGGTGAAGACTTCGTCCAAGAAAATCAAGAATTACAGTAGGTAATTTCCATTTCCTAACATAGACACTTCTGTCATTCCTCCATGGCCTAGGACTATGGAGGAGGAGGCATCTAGGGTTTTGTGGAGGTGTCCTTACTGCAACGCTCTTGTCCTGAGGGACCTCCACATCCAGTATTATGGCCCAGCTGGGTTTCCAAGTTCAGTACCTCACCCCACTTTGGGGCTCCAGGTGCTGTAGGCTTGTACAGGGCCACAGAGCCCCAGACTTGATCATCCTCCCAGTGCTGACTCAGCTGGGTTTCATGCACTGAGTAGTGGTTTTAACCTCATTGTGCTCTCTCATGTTTATCTCTGTACACATGGCAGCCTATAATCACCAGCTGTGGTTGTAGCTGCACACTTTGCCTTTTTGCCATGCCCACAAACATGTTAGTCAGGCAAGCCATCAACTTTTCCTTTAGAGGCCTAGAAACAGCATGGCACAAATACAAATCTAGGGCATCTTATGATACCAGTGAGGTGGGCTGCAGGCTTGTGGCGTCAGCAGTATGTGTCAATCAGATGTCATGGCTTGGAGTTTCCCAACTGGCACCATTGGCCCTGTGAAAGGTGCTTAATTTTCTCTCTCTCTCCTTGGATCAGGCAGCAGTTATCAGGGGCCTTCCTGCTCCATAAGCCACCACCTGAACCTGACAAGTCAAAGGTCTGAATCAGCAAGAGCTTCTTCCCATAGGTGTTCTCCCCCACTCAGAGGTCTGGTACTATTGCATAGCATTAGGGTGAGCATGCTTCTTCGTTGTAGTTGAGAAGCTTTGTACTCTGGACGCAGTACTCCATGGAGAAGATTGATTCTGGGAAGATAAGAAAGTTATATACTTACCGTAACTGGTGATCTTCCAGTATATCTTCTCCATGGAATGCCATGGCCACCCATTGTCATCTTCTATTAGAGCCAGAGCCACTTGGCAGCTCACCCCTCCCCTTCCATGTTCTGCCTTGTCAATGCACAGGACACTGTTTTTCAACTGCCACCTTCTCTTTCTCTCTCTCCTGCCTCTGTGAGGGATAGGCTGTGTTTCAAAAAAATAATAATAGGGTTATCCATAGTATAAAAAACACTTTACTAAGTTTTCTTCTTGTCTCTCTTATTTCCTTTCCTGCTTAGGGTACATTCCCTTGATCCTGTGTACATCCCTATTTCTAAATGCAACAAGGCCCTTTGTGATGGCCTGAATTCAGCCAGTCCCACTTGACAGTAACCCTATCACTGGTCCTGAGCTTGCACTTAGTCTGTTTCTCACAGCCAGGTTCTGTCAGGTCATGTGGTGCCCTTTGCTTGCAGGGGTATACCCCGTGTGTCTTGTTTCAGAAGACAGTTACTTAATGCATATGTTAGTGTATTTGGCATAGTGTGTACAGAGGCACTTGTGTCTCAATGTTATTGTTGGTCCCTGTTTTACTTAATTTTGGTTGGCTATGCTTTTATTTTGTGATCCTTTCAGAGAGAGAAGGAGAAAATTATGTAGGTTATTTCTTTTTTTTTTGTTAATTATACTTCTTTCCCCAGCAGTCCTTACCTGCCCACTATCAGCCATACCACTCGCTCAGTCCCATTACCTGCCTACCTCTTCCGTTTTCCTCCCTGGTTTCCTACCCCCAGTGGAGTTAGAGCTCGGTGTCGGGAGAGCGTCACAGTCAGTGTTGTGGGGCCTGCAGTGAGCATTGGGTCTCATCTCTGTTGTGTTTAGAGATGTTTTTAGGATGTGGATATGGTGTTCTATCCACACTTCAGGCAGTGCTCCTTTCCCCTTTAAGGCTTGCCAGAACATCTTCAAGCTGACTTCTCCCACCCATCTGGGTGGTAACTCCCTTGGAACCGCCCCATGACTTCAGATCATCCTTTCCACTGGAATAAGAAGGTTCCCTCCTTACTGCTCTCACGCTGAGAAGGCCCTTTGCATATTAAAACGTTGAATTTCCAAAAACTTTGTCTTCGGGCTTACTCCTTCTGGTCTCCGGTATGGATGATGCGAAGTCGGTGCTGGGATTCGGAAAATGTACCTCCAGGCAGAAGATGTCTCAGACAGATCTGCACACCATGTGCTTCTAATGCCTGGGCCATGAGTGCAATCCCCAGGCATGTGGTCTGTCCTGCACTTTTCATCCATCTACGTTAGAGGATCGCCATGCCCGTCTGCTTCTGGGTCATCCGGACGATCGGGATTCGCCCGTCAAATCTAAGGACACCCGTTGGGTGGTCTCTGCAGCTGCAGGGTCTGCCAAACAGCTTGCAGCATTTGAGGAAGCCGTGGCCCAGAACTCAAGCTTGGTCAGCTTCAGCCTTTTTGCCGCTCTCGTTGGGTACCTCCTTTCACAGGGGCATTCAAAGAATTGTGCCAGGCCCTTCCCACTCATGGGCAGGGTCCCTCAGGCACTAAGCCAAAATCTGAATCTAAAAAAGAGACCAAGAAATAATCTCACCATCAATCATGGAATCGGGTGCACTCTCAGGCATCCAATTCCCATGCTTCTCCGGAGGTTCTGACTTTGGTCGGTTCTTCAGCCTAGGCTTGCGGCCCCATGGTCTCCCCGTCGGGCCAGTTGGTCGAGAGACAGGTTGATCTTCCGGTGAGATATTTCTTGAGCTGGTCGACCCATCGTCACCAGAAGAGGCTGACACCTCCCTTTGTAGGACCCCGGTCCTACCCCTCAGGGAGAGACGGACCAGTCATCTGATCCATCATCATCATCATCATCATCATCAAATCTTTATTCAGGCGAACATCATTGAGCAAGGCTCATTTACAAGATGGACCTGATAAGGTCAAGGTTCAATAGTTGATACACAACAGATACATCATACACTTATATAAGACAGTTATACGTACAGGGGAAAATAACGTTTATAAACACAGTGATGTACAGTAAATTCACATGATAAAAAACGGTTACAGGAAAGTTAAGCTAATATTTATAGTATGTACTTATATACATATCCAGTGGGGGCATGGCAGACACTCAACATAATGTAATACTAGGATGGTGAAGGTATTACTGGGTGCCATAAGATGGGGTGTCTGTCTGGGAGGAATACGCCTATATGGTTTGAAGGGAGATTTGTGAGATGACAATGCTAGCTCTAGTGGTAGCAATTGCATTCTCTTTGAAGAAGACTGTACAATGCTGTTTAAAGGATGCAAATGGAATGATATTGGACAGTTTTAGGGATTTTTGTAGGGTGTTCCATGCTATAGCTAGAGAATAGCTGATTGCTGCCCTCCCTAGCCTGGTGTTGAATTTGGGCAATTTGAGCAGGATGATGTTGTTGCTTCTTAGGGCATAGGAGCTAGGAGAGGTCTGGGTGAAGCAGTCCAGGATATAGTTTGGAAGTTTTTTTGACAACGTTCTGTAAATCCATAGTGCTGCATTTCTGTTCCTTCTGAGGTGAAGGGAAACCCACCCAACTGCAGCTTAAAGAGAGCAATGATGAGTATTAGATGGCAGATCTGTAATGAACCTTATTGCTCTATGATATAAGGTATCCAACTTGTGATGGTAGGAGATGGGGCAGTGACTATAAAGGAAGTCTGCATAGTCAACAACTGATAGAAAAATGGCCTGGACTAACCTCATCTTTGAGTCTCTGTTTAGGGAGGGTTTTAATCTATAGAGAAGGCCAAGCCTTTGGCAAAGCTTTTTTAACAGTTCTTCTAAATGAGTGAAGTCAAGTCTGTTGTCAATCCATACACCTAGGTATTTGAAGTTTTCTGCATACTCAGATTTTCTCCAAGTATAGTGCATAGCTGGGGAGAATGATTGGAGAGGATGTGCTGGTGGAGCTTTGATTTGTGAACATCATTGCTTTCGTTTCTTTGCATTTAACAGAAGCTTTTCTCGGTAGCTGATATTGTAGCAAGGAGAATTCTGTTTGTAGGATTTCATGAGCAGCTGCAGAGGTGAAGGGTTGCTGACATACAGAACAGTGTCATCAGCAAAGAGGTGTACAGAGGAATTGGTAAGGGTTGAATCAATGTTATTTATATAAATGGCAAAAAGGATAGGACCCAGAATAGAACCTTGGGGGACTCCTCTTGACAGTGGTTTTAATGGGGATAGGTCACCTTCAGCTTTTACCTGCTGTGACCTACCGGTGAGATGGCATCTGAACCACTTAAGGGAGGATGGATCTAGGCCAATGGAGTACAGGGATGAAAGTAGTAGCTCATGGTCCACAGTATTGAATGCTTTGCTCAGGTCCAGGAATACTGCACAGACATTATTCTTTTTATCTAATTCGGATTGCCAGTCATTTGTGACCTTGGCTAGTGCAGTGATAGTGCTATGCTTGGCCCTGAATCCAGACTGAGCTGGGTTTAGGAGGTTAGCATTGTCAAGATACTCCCTTAACTGATTACTCACTAATTTCTCCAGCATCTTGGATAGCACTGGTAGAATGGAAATGGGCCTGTAATTATTAAGATCCATAGGGTCCCCTGATTTTAGAAGGGGAACCACTTGGGCTGTCTTCCACAGTGTGGGAATAGAGCCAGAGTTTAGGGATAGGTTAAAGAGGTGTGTTAGGGGGACTGCAAGTACATGGCATGCAATCTTTAGAAAGTAGGGGTCCAGAGAGTCTGCCCCTGCGCTTTTTTTGGTATCCAGTTGCCATGATAGATCCGCTACTTGTTTCAACAGTATAGATTTGAAGCTGAAGGAAGAGTCAACTCTCTGATCACCACTGTAATGGGAGCTTAATTGTTCCCTCAGCAGGTTAGCTGGAAAGGTGTCAAAGGCAAGGCCAGCCGTTGTGAAGTGGTTATTGAAGGCGTCCAGAATTTCCATTTTGCCAGTGATAGGGCCATAACTGTTGTGTAATTGAGTTGGAAGGGGGGTGTTAGCGTCCTGCCCCACCATACCCTTGATGGTGCCCCAAAACCTAGCAGGATTATGGTAGGAAGAGTCGAGTTCAGCCAAGTAGAAGGCAGCCTTTGCATCCCTAACTTTCTTGGTGCATCTATTCCTGGCTTTCCTAAAGATCATCCAGTCATTTGCATTCTTGGTTTTTCTTGCCATTTTCCAGAGTTTGTCTCTCTCCAGCAGTGCAGCTTTGAGGTCAGCTGTAAACCAACGACAGGATTTGTTTTTTATTCGGATACTAGAGATTGGGGCATGGGTGTTAAGGACATTTATTATAATGTTATTTAGCACCTGCTGAGCTTTTTCAACAGAATGGGCAAGATAAAACTCTTGCCAGTGTGGAGAGTCAGCTAGATTATGCAAATATCCTTCAATATTGATGTTTTTCTTGGATCTCCTCATGAGGAATTTTGCAGGGCTTGTTGTTATGCTGGTGGATCTTACCCCTGCGATGGGGCAGTGATCACTTATATCACAGAGAACCACTCCAGCGTGTGTGAATAGATGTGGTTTATTCACTAGCATGATATCAAGTAGTGTGCTGTTATTACTATTCCTTGCATTAATTCTTGTTGGTTCATTAATTAGCTGTGTGAACCCATATGTATCACAGAATGATACCAGAGGTGCAGCTTCCTGGGTAAGCCAGTTGAAAGTCAGGTCACCTAGAATAATGACTTCTTCACTCCGCTGCCCCTCACCCAGGAGCTTCCGGACCCGGAGGAGATCTGGGTCTCGCTGGCCCCGTAAGAGACCCGCCATCAGTGGCCTCGATGGTCGAGGTCGCAGTCCCACTTTCGGAGCCCCGAGTCAAGCAGCCCACATTGCTATCAATGCTTGCGCTCTCGATACTTGGGCAAGCAGCGCCACCGCTATTCCTCATCCTTGGGTGAGGAGAAGCTCTGGTGCAAGCTGCATTGTCGTTACAAGGATTTGATGTGGGTCAAGGCATTTGCCTCCCTTCTCCCAGAGAACTGAATAAAAAAAGCATAAAAGATACTGGCATTAATTGATAAATGCATTTATTGTTTTTAACAGAAATGACAAACGAGTCAATATTTAAAGCGTGAAAGATACAGACATAAATTGATAAATGCATCGTATTTACCCAGAACAAATTCACTTTTTGCCCAATAGCTATGCAAAAATATAGCAGAACAATAGGAATAAAATGAACAACAAACCAGAGTCGAGAACTTGCCACAGGTACAGTATGTGCACCAGAACTTGATATCCAGGGATCTGTAGTAAAGCAGGAAACTCTTGCACTCTCTGAATCACTCCAGCTATAAATGATAGAAATAGAGTTAATTTAGAGAAATAGGCAATTGAATGTATATCAACTTTTTGATCCAGTTGCAGTTCTGTATCTAAAATTAGTAAGTTTCTCTTTCCTTGCTGTTACTGGCCCACCACCGCCAAGTACCTGTTCCTGCTTAGAATAGGACTGTGATTTTTTGCAGCCCAGCGAATCTCATTCAGATGCCTATTTCTTCAATTGCCTGTTTCTCTAACTAAACTCTATTTCTATCTTTTACAGCCAGAGTGATTTGAAGAGGGCAGGAGTTTCCTGCGTTACCACAGGCCCCCTAGGTTCCCAGTTCTGGAGCGCATACCTCTGGAAAACTCCCAACTCTGGTTTGCTGTTTGTTCTATTCCTATTGCTCTGCTGTATTTTTGTATAGATATTGGGCAAAAGGTGAATTTGTTCTGGAAAAATACATGATGCATTTATCAATTTATACTTGTATCTTTTATGCTTTAAATATCGAATCATTTGTTGTTATTGTTGAAAATAATGTGGAAAAATAAATGATTTTTTACTCAAGGGAGCAAAAATTGTTACAAAGTATGCCAAATGCAGTTGATTAATGTCCTTGTAGTGTATAGTGTTTTTGATATATCTATGTTGGTGGAACAAAATGATGACGTCATATGACAGTATGTAAGGATGTCATCCCTTCCAGGTTGCCACCCCAGAGGAAGCTCGAACACAGCTAAGCACCGGGGCACCTGGATTATGGTCACTGGCTGGCTTAAGTCTTTTGAGCTGAATGTGTTTGGAATTTGACGATTTGGTGCGTAATAAAACGCTTTTGGATTCGGCAAGTAAGCAGTGTGTCTCCTCTTATTTCCTGCTACACACACTCACCATTCTGTGTCCTGGAGTGCAGTCTGCTAGCTTTGGTGTTTGGAACTTTTAGGGGTGAGTAGCGCCGGACCTGCACCCTGCCCAGCACCGGTAAGCATGGTACTTCCTTGTTGTCGAAGAAATGGTAGCGCCTGAGCTTGCCCTCTGTGAGGTCTGCTGTGAGGTCCTCAGCATTCTGGAGCAGAAGGTCTTCCCCAACGCCATCGGTCTCACCAACAGACTCCACTCATGGGAAGTTGAGGTCTCAGGCCTGAAATCACTCCCTGTCTACTTGTGGTGACTCCAGTGACCAGTTTCACCACTGGGCAGCTCTTATGGAGCAATGGGTGCAGCATCTGGCTCATATGTTCCTCCTTGTGGAGCCAGCCCTAGGCCCTTAGGCACTGGAGGCACTGGAGCTGCAGCCAAGGTCTTCTAGCCGAGTAGAGTGTTTGACTCCATCAGCAACCCCTGCGTCCTTGCTGTTGACCCAGCTGCCGACTCCTACCTCATTGACCCCCCCTCCCCCATTCAAAGACACTGCTTTGGGACTGATGCTGCTAGACCTTTGACATCATATGCGGTGCCGGGTTTGTCACTGTGTGTTCCTGGTGCTGAGAGGGCCCCCGATGTTGGATCAAGTTCTGACTGCAGCACCGTTTCTGGTGCCTGCCCCTTTTCTATAGGTCCCAGTGTTGCTGGTGTTGCCTGCTCCTCAGACTGAGTTAGGGAAGCTATGGTCCACCCTCCTTTCCAGACCCTCCCCCCAGGGAGGACTTGGAGGGTGACAAGTCTGACCCTGGACTGATAATTTCTGAAGGTGCTGACGACAACTTTTTTTATGGAGGATCTCTCTTTTCAGACTCTTCTCTGCCACATGTACAGTATGCTGCACTTGTTTTTCAGCCATCAGCTATTCCCCCAGGCAAACATCTCCATCTGGAGTGCCTCAGCATTTCCACCATGCCAGTCAGTCTTATCCGGCCTATTCCCCCTGTGTTTGAGACCCTTACAGATCCAGTATGGAACAGGTCTGCTTCTAATCCTTCTGTCTGTAGGCAGATAGTCTGTAAGTACACTGCCCCTAAAGACAGGGCTATCCTTGCTTCTCAGCCTAGCGCTAACAAGCTTGTCATTTTAGCTGAGAATGACAAAACTGTCCTTCCTCAAGAAGTGACTGTGCAGCCTATTAATAAGGAGTTGTGCAAGATTGACACTATGGGGAAGAGGGCTTTCACTGCTGCTACCCATAGAATGAGGATTCCCAGTTACCAGGGGCATTTTCTAAGTATGAGTATGCCTTCTGGACCACTCAAGTCTCTAGCAGAATCCCTGCTTGAATCTGAGACCAAACATAAGATTCTCCAGACTGTCACTCATGGCATTGAGTCTAACAGTCATCAGCTTAAGGTGGCTGTGGATGCCTTTGACACCGCCTCATGCTCCGCAGCAACAGGAATTTGTATCAGAAGGCATTCCAGGCTTTGTACATCAGGTTTCTCTAATGATGTCCAGCAACAGGTTATGAATGTTTCATTTAATGGTTCTTACCGGTTTGAAGAACAAGTGGAAAAATCTCTTGAGGCCTCCCAGAAAACTAGAACAGCGATTAAGACTTCTAGGCCTCCTCCTTTCTTATCTCCAAAGGGGGAAGGGGCGAGGCTTCTACTATAATAAGCAGTCCTTTTGAGGAAAAGGCAATGGAACCAAGTCAAGTCCCAGCCTCCTCAGCCACAGAAGAAAGCACAGCCGAAGGCACAAGCCCCAAAAGTGCCTAGTGCCACCCTCTGAAGTTCCGGCTCTGGTCCTGCCTCAGCTGCCTGAGGCAGATCTCTCCTCTCCTGTGGGAGGATGCCTGACACAGTTTTACCATCATTGGGAGTCCATTACGACAGACAAGTGAGTGCTTAGGATTATCCATGAGGGTTTCTCTCTGAATTTTACAGAAATCCCTCTGGATTAGCCACCCAGCCCACTTATCCTTCTGATGAAGGAGATTGTGGCCCTTCTGAGGAACAGGGCAGTGGAAGTAGTGTCAGAGTTGGAGAGCAACATGGGCTTCTACTTCTATTACTTCCTAATACTGGAAAAGTCAGCAGGCATGTGCCCCGTTCTCGATCTCAGAAATTTGAACAAGTTCCTGGAACAAGAAAAGTTAAAAATGATATCTCTGGGGACTCTGCTACCACTCCTGAAGTCACAGGATTGATTAGCCTCCCTGGACATGCAGGATGCTTACCAGCATATCCTAGTCCACCCCAACTGCCACAGAATTCTTCTTTTTGCGCTACTGGGTCAGCATTATTAGTTCAGAGTCCTGCCCTTTGGGCTGTCCTTGGCACCTCAAATACAAAGTGCTTTACTGTCCTTGCGGCTCACCTAAGAAGATTTGGACTGCAGGTCTTTCCCTATCTAGATGACTGGCTGCTAGCCAGTACATCCAAGCAGGAAATGGGATAAGCCATGGCTACGGCCTCTCAGTTCCTTACCTCCATGGGAGTCCTTTTGAATCTAGAAAAGTCACAGCTTCAGCCCTCTCAGCAGCTTCTCTTCGTGGGGCCTTCTGGACACCACCAGAGCCAGTGTCTTCCAGAAGACAGAAGGAAAGCAGTTCTTCAGATGGTGCATTACATTATGGAGCGCAAGTCAGTTTGGGCGCACTCCATGCAACACATGTTGGTTCTGATAGCCTCCTCAGTGTTCACGGTGCCTCTGAGATGATTGCACTTGAGAACAGCTAAGTGGTCTCCAGCATTGCACCCTGTCTTACCCCATCAGGGTGACAAAGCTTCTGCTTTGATCTCTTGCATGGTGGGCATAGGAGTACAACTTCCTCCAGAGTATCTTCTGTCAGTCAGAGCCTTAGGTAACCCTCACCATGGCTGCATCTCTGCTGGGATGGGGAGCCAATTGTCAGGGACACCACACTCAGAGAGTTTGGAGTCCCGTAGAGTCCCATCTCCACATCAATATGTTGGAAATGAGAGAAGTTCTCTATGCCCTGCAGGCCCTTGTGGACCTCATTAGCCACAAGGTAATACTCCTCCAGATGGACAACAAGTCTGTCATGTACTACATCAACAAGGAAGGGGGACAGCACACTCTTACCCTGTCTGCAGAGAGGCGATGAGAGTGTGGGAATGGTGTCTAGAACAGGGCGTTCTGATCCAGGTAGTTTACTTACCAGAAACTCAGAACATCCTGGCAGACAAGCTCAGCTGAACAGAAGCCGACCTTCCTGAGTGGTCATTAGCACCAGATGTACAGTCACTGTTCGAGTGAGGAACCCCAGATGTGGACCTTTTTGCGTCCCCACTCAACGCTAAACATCCTTGATTTTGCTCCAAAAATTCAGAACATTGCATTTTCTGTCAGGATGCATTCAGGCTGCAGTGGACAAATCTTTTTCTGTCCACATTTCTGCCAATCCCTCTAGTTCAGAGGGTACTAGTCAGGCTGGAGGTACATGTGGGCAAGATTATTCTGGTCGCCCCATGCTGGCCTCAACAGATATGGTTTCCTCTGCTCAACAGACTTTCTGTCAGTACTCTTGAGGGCCCTTCCTCTCAGAATGCTCCTTTCACTGCCAGGCCTGGCTTCAAAAGATATGGAGATGAGCCAGTATAACACGTCTCAGAGGGTCTCTGAGATCCTTTTGGCTCCTTGTAAACCTTTCGCCAGAAGAACCTGCATAGCCAAGTGGAAATGTTTTTCCGTGTGGTGCTCCAAAACTCGTATGGACCCATTCTGGTACCCGCCAGACAAGGTTCTGGAGTACTTGCTGGACCTCTCTGATGCAGGCTTGCAGTACTCTACATTTAAGGTCCACTTGTGCACTGTTTTAGCATACCACAAGCCAGTACAGAACCTCTCTGTAGCCCAACTGCCTCTTTTTAAGAGGTTCTTGAAGAGCATTGTACACACAAGGCCTCCAGTCAGGAAACCTGTAGCTGTCTGGGATATCAAGCTTGTGTTAGACATGCTCACTCGTAAGCCCTTTGAGCCCATGGCTACATGTGACCTGAAGTTCCTAACTTGAAAAATGACTTTTGTGGTGGCCATCACCTCTGTCTGCAGAGTTTCTGAGAGCCATGCTTTGGTCACGGATCCTCCGTATACTGTTTTTCACAGAGACAAAGCGCTCCTCCGATTTTACCCAAGGTGGTGTCAGGCTTTCACTTAACTCAACCTGTTGTGCTGCCTGCATACTTTCATAACTTCAGAGAATGAAGGAGAGCGCAATCTTCATTCACTGACTGTCGGGAGAGCCCTAAAGTTCTACCTTGACAGAACCAAGGACTTCCACTACTCTTTGAAGCTCTTTGTTTCCTTTGATCCTAATCAGATGAGACAGACTGTTACAATCAAATGCATTTCTGCCTGTATTATGTTTTGTTTGTTTTTTAACTTTCTTTATCCTCCTGTCACTGGTCCCACAGACCTGTCTCCAGTGGAACACTCAGAGCGGCAGTATCCCGCCCAGCCTGAGGTTCTCCTGATCTGGCCTTCTGCTCCCGGAAACTGTCCTCCAACTCCACCCCCCCCCCCGAGGTGGGACCACCTTTAACTCCTCTGGTGCTCTATAATCTAGAAAGGCCACCGGGGAGTGGAGGAGAGATGGAGACCAGTTAGATTGGACCCAGCAGAGGGCATGGTGGCTGTTCTCTGGGCCCACCTTCGCCTCTCCGGGTGCCAGGATTTTTCCTATTTCCAGTTCCCAGAGGCGTGGATGTGTATTGACATCCAGTGCACAACGGGCACTCCTGCACCCACCCGTAGGACATACACCGCCATCTCCATACCCCTTTGCATGACTCCTGCAAGTAGTGATGCCCCCAGTCTCCACTGGGAGTCATGCAGTGGGAGACCCAATCCACCCACCCCCAGGAAAAAAGAGCAGTCCTCTGGACACTCAGTCCTCTCCTGCCCCTGCTGACCCGAGCTCATTCCTGAACCCAAGTCACCAGCATGGCACAAGGTATGGCATCCAGCACCTCAAGCCTCAGCACCACTGGGCCAGCTTTCTGCCTGTATTGTTAACTGTCTACACCACTGCTATGCCATGGTGCAGGTCAACTTGGATGGCCAGGTACATGCCCACTCCACCAGAGCAGTTGCCATGTCCCTGGCAGAGATTTGCGCTGTGCCCATCTGTGATATTTGCATATCCACAAGTTGGAGCACTGTGTACACCTTTGTCAAGCACTACGCTCTGTATATCCATGCCAGGCATCATGCCTCCTTTGGTAAGACCATCCTCAGTGGACGTTTGTTCTGAGTGAGCCTCGGCTCCCAGCATCCTGCTCTTCTAGGAATATCTTCACCATTGATTCACACACCCACATACCATTGCCCAGACTCACCCTAGCCTGTTTATTGGTCTTCACCCCTTGTTTTTGGTTTGGGTTGTGAAGACTCTGTGTCTGTGATTTATTGACCCTTCTTACATGGGTCACCAGGATTATCTTTTGCCTTTAGGTTAAGTGTATAAATGTTAGATCTTCCTTGGAGTAATCTCAGTCATCGGGTCACACCGTAGGAACTTCACCTTCGGTGAAGCAGGATCCTCATGGAAAATTTTCAGCTGGACAACTTTGGCCGCCCACACCATCGATGTCCATCAAATTCATCAACCCTATAAAGGCATGAGCGGCCCGGCTTCCTCCTCATTTCTTTCCCGCTGTCGACTCACTCGCATGGGTCTCCGTGGAAGCTCCAATGCAGTATTCGTGCCTTTTTCACCTACGGCTTTTTCTTCAGCCTTTTTCAGAATCTCTTTTATTAAAGAGTGTCCTCCATCTTGTTTATGTCAAGAGTTAATCCTTGACTTCTCTCTTCCGTCGCTGCCGCTGCAGAAAGAAGATTGCCTCAACAGATGTACATTTTCTCTGTGTCTGCTGTCTTGGGCCTGAACACAAAGTTTCTGACTGTGAGCTCTGCCAGAAGTTTAACCAAACAAGCCTCAGGTGACGCAAAAAGGCTCTTAAAAATTTCCTGATGGATCAACAGGTAGCCAGTTCAGGCAGGGGTCCTCCGGGGTCCCAGCCTCTCAGTCGCTGACCAGATTGTTGAGATCCCAGGCCTCTAAGGCCTGAGATAAATCCTTGGGGGAAAAGTCATAAAAAGACAGAGATCGGATCGATCTCCCACACAATCTCATTCTAACCCTAAGTATTCTTCAGTATTCTTAACTCTTGCAGTCAGCTTTCAGAGTAAAACTGCCCGGAGATTAGAACATATGCAAATGATGGAATCCATCATTGACTCATGCACTTATTCAAATGCTACCCTCACTAACTGCTGCATTCTAAACACTCAGATTTAATTCTCCGCCTGCCAAGACAACTCGGAGATCTTTCCTCGCAGTTGTGAATTTCTAGGTTGTTTTTTGTTGTTTCTTCAAAGAAAAATAAGTAACCTTTTTGTTTAATTTTATTTGCTGCCTTTACTTTCTGTTTTTGTAGTATATGCTAGTTTAAGTGTTTAACATTTTATTTAGTGGTTCCTCTCGGTTCCTAGTAACGACTGAGGAACTGAAGATGTTTGTTTAGTTTGAAATAGTCTTTACTGTTTTTATTATAGAGTTTAGTTTAGCAGTTGTTTTATTTACTGTAAGAACCAATACTTTCGGTTCCTTTTTACTCACGATACGGTTGCTTCTGTTTTTTTCATTTAATTAAAATGTCAGATAAACCAAAAAAGGAAACTGGGTCTCCGGGCTTCAAAAACTCTGTCCAATGTGGACAGATTTTTGCAAAGGCAGACAAACATGATTCATGTGTTGTCTGTCTTGGTGAATCCCACTTCACATTGGAATGTGAGATTTGTAAAATATTTACAGCAAAAACTATTGAAAAATGGCTTGAAAGGTTTAAGAAGAAGATGACTCCGAAAAAGAATCCAGGAGGTAATGGCTCTGACCAGCATGCTTCCACTGATAATGCAGGTGAAACTGCTCAACCGGAGTTATCTACCCTGGATAAAGGTGAACCTTCTAGACCAAAACATACCGGTGAACCTTTTGAAGCACCAGAACCAGCTAAGAAAACAAAACATACAGAACCCCCTGCTAAAAAGCTTAAGGTAACTTCAGTAAAAAAAAAAAAAAAAAAAAAAAAATGAGATGCCTACTCCAGAGGCCCTAGCTCAGGCCGTCAGAGTTATCCAGGCATTCCAGGGTTTTGTACCAGTTCCAGTTCAACAGACACCGGTTAAACCCTCGGTTCAAGTCTCTGTTCAACAACCGGTAGCTTTGGTTGTATCTTTTCCCAGTTCAGATTTCAAGGAATATAAAGAATATGAAGATGATGATGGGAAACCCATTGAACCTGAGGTCTCCCCAGAAAAAGATTTTGAATCATCGCTGAGATTACCAGAGGATGTTTCCTAACACTTCACTTTTGTGAAAATGGTGGATGCCTTGGATATCACCACCAATGGAGTAGTGGAAGATGAGGAAGAGGTGGAATATCTTGACCTCATGGGCTTGACCCAGACTAAAAAATTATTGCTTCCAATAAATAAGTTTTTTAAGAAGCATATTTTAAAAATACTAAAACCTCAAATTCTGTGTCTCCCTTGGACAAAAGGGCTGACAAGAAAAAACAGTTTGAAAGGGAAGGGGCAGAATTCCTCTTCCCAAATCCTGATCACCAGGGTGTTGTTCAGACTGTAGCCTGTGACAGGACAAAAGTGCTTTTGGCTTCTCATCCTTCTGATAAGGATTCGAGGAAAATTGATAGTATGGCCAATGAAAGGGCTACTTGTCTGCTTCTCTGGCTATCAGAGAAGCTAATTACATGGTATATGCTGCCCAGTACCAAAAGTCACTGTGGCAGTCAGGTATGGCTATGGCAGACAAAGCTCCTCCTAGTTTGTCAGCTGATCTTGCTGAAACAGCTAGGTTTGAGTTGGAGGCATCTAAGTATCAATTCCAGATGGCAGCAGATACTAATGACACTGCTGCCAGATGGATGTGCCTCATAGTGGCCCTTAGAAGATTTGCTTGGCTCAGGGCCACAAATTTGACACAGGATACCCAGACTAAAGCCCTGGATTTTCCCTGTGAGAATAATTCTCTGGAGACAAAACAGAGGCTTATATGAAGAAAGTGGATGAATACAAAGCCACTTACAAAAGTAACTCGGCTAAAGAGAAGCCCTCTACTTCCAGACCTTATGGAAGGGGGGGGGGCAAAGGAAGGGCTGGATACAGCAGACCCTTCTTCCAGGCCCAAGCTGCACAGCAGTACCAACAGTATCCTCAGTAAACAGGATACTTCAGAGGTAGGGGCAGAAGGGGATCTAGACATGGGGCCCAGTCTAGCCAGACTCAGCCCGTCTAAACAGAACCCCTGACATATTAGCCAAGGTCGCCTCCCCTGTACCAGTAGGGGGCAGACTGGCTCACTACCTCCAGGCTTGGAAAAACATTACCGCAGACAAGTGGATCCTGGAGGTAGTGAGTCAGGGGCTGTCCTTAAGTTTAAAATCCTTCCCCCCCCCCCAAGGACAAGAGCCTTTAAACCAGCTTCAAGCACAGAGCGATAGCTGTTAGAAGCAGAGGTGGAAAACCTTCTACTGTCAAGAGCAGTGGAACCAGTGTATCTTCTCAGTTTCAAATCTGTCTCTCTCTCTTGCAAAACATTACTGCTCTTTTTGTAACCAATCTTTGCAGGGAGCTCGTTAAGGAGAGTGTTTTTTCACAGAATGTTCTTGTCAGTTTCCAATCTTCTTGCAGGTGCAGCAAACAGAACATAATGACCCAGAACTGATCTCTTGTTTACAGCTCTGCAAAGGGCTTAAAAATTGCATCTCAGGTTAACCCCTTGAGTTCCAAATAGCTGTTCGCATACTTTTTGCAATCATTTCAACAGTAAAACTATATACAGTTTTAAACAAAGGGATCCCAGTATCAGTAACGTTTCCACATAAAGTTTCACATATATTTTTAAACCTGCAGATATGCAAGTGGGAAGAAAAGACAGAAATAGCAAAGGAAGAGCCGGACCAGTGGCACTGAGAGTTGAGGCGCTGGACACCACACCTCACGCTATGCCGGCGACTCCGGTTCAGGTGCACACTTGGTTCATCAGGGGGCCGGCGGGGGAGGAGTGAGCATCCCCAGGACTCTCTCCTCCCGGGAAGATGGGGTGGGAATCCTCATGCAGGTGCTGGCTCTGGTGGTGGCCGGGGATAGTGCAACTCATGGCACAATAATAGAGGGTCAGTGTGGGCAGATGTCTGATGTGCAACATGGGAGAGCATGCAGCAGCAGCATCCTTGGCATCACTGCATGCGCCGTGGGGGAACTCAGGGAAAAGAAATGCCCGAATCCTCCAGCCAGGAAGGTCTGTCTGCACCCCTGCACCAGATGCCCTTTAGGTGCTCCCTCTGCCCTATTCCTCTCGGCCCTCCGCACTATAGGGGGCACGATGTGGCCTAAGAAAGGGTGACGGAGGAGGTTGGAGCCTGGGCATGGCACCCAATGCAGGAGCCGCCGAGACAGACTGAAAGGGGAACCATAGGTAGGGATGTAAGTTTGTCATGGATGACTCATTGTTCATGAAATCATTAGTAAACAGTAGTAAATGTTGTGGCACTGTCATCAGTGCTACATTCTGATGACACTAGTGAAAGTTATGGAAGTCCTGAATAAAGCTCAAACATCATGGAATCAATGATGTATATGACTGCCATGACAAACTGACATCCCTAACCATAGGGAACACCCCAGCTGAGGAGGTAGGGCACAAGAAATAAAGAAACAAAAAAAAGAACTAGCAAAGAAAGGCAGAGAGATAGCAAGAGGCGGAGAATTACGAAACCATCGGAGTGATCAGTTTCTAGGTCTCACAAGAAAATATGGATGCACAACCAGACAGAGAAGAGACAGAAAAGGAAAGGAAAGGATAAAACAGACCCTTACATTTAAACTGTTTCTGCATAACAAATGGGGCAGGGCCTTATTCAACCCTGTCACGTACCCCCCTTTTTAAGAGGGAACCTGTTTCACAAAAACAGGTTTCCAAAACATTCTTTTAAATGCCTGTCTAACATTAGCTTATAACCTCTACAGTTCAGTGCATATGCAGTATGGTAAACAGTGAAGTTTATACTCACACATTCTTGTTTTTTCAACTTTCGGAATATGAAAATTACGTACCTACCGTAATTCTTGATCTTCTCTTGTATCTTCACCATTCATTACTGTTGGGTATAAGCAGGAAGCATGCACCTGCCGTGGGAGCTTTTTTTGGGGGGGAGGAGTCGGTGCCAATGGCATCGCCCACGTGGTTGACGCACCAGAGCAGAGCACGCAGTTTGGCCATCAGGTGCTGCTGACTCTTCCTCCATGCCAGTTCTGTAGAGCTGGAGAGGCAGAAAACAGGATTCAAAGAAAGAGAGAGTGAGGCAAGCGAACCAAGGGATAGGCAAAGGAAACAATATAAATTTAAAAGGTATAAGCCGGATAGAGGACAGAAGGAGAGAACCCCACCCTAAGTGGCCATAGGGCCCCAAACCTAGGGTGGTCTCAGGGAGAGGAGAAGACAAGGATAGAAAGGAAAGAAGGAATGAAGGGGTAAAAGGGGGAGGGAGGGAGAACGTTAACTGCCACCAAAACTGGAAGACCACTGACTTGACAGTTTCAAAGACCCAACAGGGCTTGAAGACAAAGGAGCAAGGATCCCGTCAGGTAAAAGTTACTGGCCCAAGGTCAGAAAGGGACAAGGGTCTCAAGAGGCTTGGTGAAGGCAGACTTCTCCCCCCCAATCTGGTAATTTAAAGGACCTAGAGCTTAGGTCTCACCAGCTGTTCCAGAAGGGAAATTGGTCTAAACCAGAAGAGGAGTGAGTCCTGACTTAGGTGCAGGAAGAAAAACCTCTGTAAAGTTTTTTTGTTTTTTTTTTACAGAAAGACTGACATAGTTGTCGCTCTAGGAGAAGAGAACCACGGCTCATGTAAAGGAAGAAGAGGGAGAGGGATTTCACATGGACTCTTTTAGGGCTGTACTGAAAGAGTGACAGCCCAGGGACTTGCTAGAGCATTATTCAGTCCCAGGAGGGGAGGACACTCTTAAGAATTGTGAAAAGAATCCGAGGAAGTTCCTGCAGGTATTTTAGGGCAAAAACCCTACTCACCCTCCTCCACGGCAAACTCTGTTACTTTTGGAGAAGGAACAGAGCGCTCCGAGGTACCAGGGGGACTCAGCCCCCAACTGGCCTCAAGAGGAGGAGGACAAGCAGGGTGGAGGTGATGCCAAAGAATTAAGGCCCATGAGGGGATGGAGGGTGGGAACCAATAATGAATGGTGAAGATGCAAGAGAAGATCAAGAATTAAGGTAGGTACATAATTTTCCTATCTTCCCTTTGTCAGTCTTCACCATTCATTGATGTTGGGTGAGTACCAAGCCCCCTGGAGGGTACCTGGCACAGTCGTGAGGGAACAGATCCCTCAGCCTCCTGCGGGTGGGACGCAGGAGGGGGAGATCCTAGCTGTACTAGACCGAAAAATGTCTAAGGCTGCTCAGGATGAGGAGGTGTTCCCCCATGGCTGGGGGAACGGAAGGCGCCTCTGGAGAACTCTCCTTGCCTTGTGGGAGAAGAGGTGGGTCTCCGGAAAGGTGGAGGAAATCACCCTACATTGGGCAACAGTTGACAATCTGGATAGATGAAGCCACACCAGCCCCTCAACCCCTCGGACTCAGAGGCAGCCCTCTTCCTCGACCCTAGTGCAGTGGGGTCCCCCAATCCCACAGGCCCCGAAGGAGATCACAGAAGAGGGGGTCCCTATCCCCCCCCCGAAGGGCCATGGCAGCATCAGGAATGGCAGCTGCCTTAGCCTCCCCAGAGGAGGACACCCTACCCCAAGCTCCCGAACCACCATCCCCAATGGATCCACAGCCGCACCCAGCCGGAGGATCCTTGAGAAATGGAAATTATGTACCTATCATAATTCTTGATCTTATTTCGAGAAACAGCACTTGCAGCAGGTTACACCATTAGGACTGAAGCCAGCAGGCACCAGGACCCCACAGAAATTTTCTAGCTAGCAGTATTCAGCGGGGACTGCCTCCGACATCGGTCCCACCCCCGACATCAGGCATAGTACATAAGGAGGCGGTCCCCCAGAATCCCCAGTTCTTTTCCCGCCATCGACTTGCCAGCATCAGCCTATCAGTCTCTGTCTAGCGCACGACGACTAAGAACTTCTCTGAGTAGTTTCACAAAACTAATGTCCTCTCCAACTCCTCCTTCTGAGGGACACCTTTCCAAGTGTGCCTGCGGAAAACAGATCCCCTTCAAGGATCCTCATTCATCCTGTCTGCGGTGCTTAGGCCCGGACCACGACACCAAGGCCTGCTTCTTCTGTCGGGTTCAACAGCCGCACCAGGATCCGCTGTCAGAAGGCACTTCAGGCGTATCTTTTAGAGGAAAAACTTAGGATGGATAAAGAACCTTCCTCCAGAGGTGATTCTTCATCGAAGGCCCATAAACACCGGGACAAACACCTGGAGAAAGCAAGGTCCAGATCCCCGAACCCGAACCGGGCCTCGGACTCGCGTAGCTCAGGCTCCACCCGATCTGACCGCTCTCCCTCCATGGCTCGTTCTCAGCCCCCTCCGGTTAAGGTCAAGACTACAGGCGGTTCTTCAGCTTCGCTTCAGCCCATTAAGACTTCTAGGCCCTCGGCTTCCTCCACTTCCTCTCGGGCCTCTTCCAAGTCTTCCGAAAGTCACAAGTCTTCCTCTTCTGCCCGACGTCGTGACCCCAACTCCAGATCGGTCTCCCAGCCTCCCAGGGGTCCGGATCCACCACCCATGAAGACAAAAGACCTGACGTCCCTAAAGCGGACGATGGACCCGACATCGGTCAAGCACCTGAAGTCAGCCAGGCGTTCACCAGAGCCAAGGACATCGGTCAAGTACCAGATGCCAGCCGGGTGTTCGCCGGACCCGAAGTCGTCGGCCTCACGCTCACTGGAGCCGAAGACCGCCCCCCAGTCACCGGTGGACACCGGTCGCAGGGACTCCACGGAGGAAGACATGACATTGCCTGAAGACCAGGCGGGCGACACAGAGGATGCCGGGCTTCTGAGGGAACCTTCGCCCACCCTGGAGACACATGCGGACCCAACGCCTGATCCCAGCGACAGACCACCGGTGCCAGGCCCTTCATCAGGCATGAACATTCAAGAGGTCAAGGATCTCTTTACTTTCTGGTGGGACACCATCCGGAAAGACGTGATCCCTGTAAAACCTCCTCCTCCTACTCCTTCACCTCCTACGCCCCCTCCTCCACCACGGGGCCAGCAGGACGACCACCAACCCCTAAGGAGTAGACTCCACCTCCTGGGGTAGATCCAAGGATCGGAGAAGGCCTCCCTTAAGATCTCCATCAGGGTCTCCCAGCCCCAAGCGACCCAGACATCATCGGTACACTCCGTCAGGGGAGAACTCTCGATCGGATACCTCGGAATTCTCCAGATCTCCTTCTCCACTCAGCATCCCATCACCTGACCCACAAGACCTACCAAGGTCACCTCCGGATGATCCCTCCTTCTCTGAGATCATGAGGCACATCCAGGACAACATGGGATGGGATGCTGAAGACCTCGATCCCGAGAGACAGCGCCTTGCCCGTTATCTTCGACAGAAAGATCCAAAGCCTGTGGTAGTGCCACCCTTGGTGGACACCTTCGCGGACGTCACCAAGGCTGCGTAGAAGCGTCTGCACTCAACCCCCGCTGTGCCGAAGAAAGCTGACTGCCTGTACAAGACCCTGAAAGAGGACCAGTACTTGGCTCAACAACCTCTGGTTGACTCCCTGGTCATTATGGCCTCTCATGACCGGTCCCAAAGACCGCAGCATATGAGCAGTCAGCCACCGGACCAGGAATCCAAACAACTGGATGCCCTGGGGAGGCACATGTACACAGCTGCTACATGCTCCATCAGGTCCCTGAACTACCTATCTCAAGTGGTACAGTTTCAGAATGCCCTGTGGGAACAGGGCCAGGACCTGGTCGACAAATTACCGTATGGCGATCAGAAGGCAGAGCTCCTAAACCTCCTCCGCACAGGGTCTGATGTGGGAACCCAAGTGCTACGAGATGCATACGACTCTGCGGACTCATCTGCCAGAGCTGCAGCTTTGAGCATCTGTCTCTGGAGACACTCTTGGCTCCGTGTCTCCAGCTTTAACCCGGACGTACAGAAGAACATTCTTGACGTCCCATACATTGGTGAAGTCCTATTTGGTGAACCCTCGGAGAAGGTTATCACCAAGCTCCAGGGCACTGGGAAGGCAGTCAGATCTGTACAAGCCATGTACAGATCAAGGCCTGGTTCCTTTCATAGGAACCAGAACCCTTTTCGCAGCCGGTAGCAACGGCAGCAGCCACGTTCTGGCCAGCAGCAAAGGGGCACCTTTCATCGTAAAGCCCAGGCTAAGTCTTCCCCAGGCAGAGGCCAGCGTTACACCAGACTGGCCCAGCCTGCAGGAACCAGTGCTGCTACAGCATGATTCCTTCCCGGCCCCCGCCCCTCCTCTGGATCAAAGGTCTCTAAAGGTCGGGGGTCGCATTGCTCGCCACTTTTCAGGGTGGCAGTCGATCACCACTGACCGGTGATTCTCCAATTGGTCAAGAAAGGTCACTTCATAGAATTTCTCGACCACCCACCGTCAAGACCCCCCCTGCTCTCCTGTTATTCTGGTCAGCACGCCTTGCTCATACAGCAGGAGGTGCTCGTGCTTCTCAGAAAAGAAGCTATAGAGCACGTACCGTGGAACCAAAGAGGTGCAGGCTACTATTCTCACTTCTTTCTGGTTCCCAAGAAGACGGGGGACCGCCGTCTGATGCTGGATCTCAGCGACCTCAACACTTCGGTCCTATACAAACGCTTCCGCATGGTGACCCTCCCTGGTCTGATACCCATACTCAAGCAGGGTGCCTTTCTAGCGTCGTTGGACATGCAGGATGCCTACCTGCATATACCCATAGCTCAAGCGCACAGGAAGTTTTTGCGCTTCGAGTTTAAGGGTCACCATTATCAGTTCTGAGCCCTCCCCTTCAGACTGTCATCAGCACCTCGGGTATTCATGAAGTGCATGGCGGTCGTAGCGGCGACTCTAAGGAGACAAGGCCACTACGTGTTCCCCTACCTGGATGACTGGCTTCTCATGGCGCCCTCTCGGGAGGCCCTGATATCTGCCATTCATTGTACTCAGTCTCTGTTCGAGACGTTGGGCATCATTATCAGTCAAGAGAAGTCACGCCTGGTTCTGTCACAGATTCTGCAGTTCATAGGCGCAGTTCTGGACACCGTCCAGGGGAAAGCTTTTCTACCCCAGGACCGAGCGGAACACATCAGATCCCTCATCAGAGACATCTTGGCGAAGAAGACTGTCCCAGCCAGACTGGTCCTTTGCCTGCTCGGACACATGGCTGTGGCCATTGCAACAGTCTCGCTAGCCCGTCTCCACATGCGGGTGACCCAGTGGATGTTACAAGTCCAATGGGATCAAAAGCAAGACCATCTGCAGCTCCCAATTTGGATCATGAAGGCCGTAATCCGGGATTGGCAATGGTGGCTAGATTCTAAGAATCTATTGGTGGGGGTCCCCTTCATTGCGCTGTCTCCGATTGTGATGCTCTGCACTGACACCTCAGGGCTCGGATGGGGAGCACACCTCGACGGTGTCCGGACTCAGGGCCTGTGGACAGCCCAAGAGACTCATCTCCACATAAATATCCTGGAAATGAGAGCAGTTCTTTACGCCCTGCAGGCTTTCCAGTCGGAGATTCCACCGGGTACTCTTCTGTTACAAACAGACAATTCCGCTGTGATGTATTACCTCAACAAACAAGGAGGCACCCATTCCTACCCACTTTGCAGGGAGGCCATGAAGGTGTGGGATTGGGTTTTACAACACGGCGCAAACCTCATTGCCGTTCATGTACCAGGGTGGACAATGTCATTGCAGACAGCCTGAGTCGCTCTCAGGCCAGAGTCCATGAGTGGGAATTACTCCAGGAGGTAGTAGAGGATCTGTTTCACCGATGGGGTACACCAGAGTTAGACCTTTTCGCGTCCCCATACAATGCAAAACTACCCAATTTCTGCTCGCTAGATCCAGGGCCTGGTGTTTTCTGGCGAGAGGCGTTGTCCCTGTCCTGGGTGGGCAGATTCCTCTATGCCTTCCCCCACTTTCCGTTGATCCAGAGGGTCCTTTTGAAACTTCGCAGAGAGCAAGCGACACTGATACTTATCGCGCCATTTTGGCCCAGGCAGATCTGGTTCCCTCTACTACATCAGCTGTCCTGGGAACCTCCAGTGCCTCTGCCAATCAGCTCTCATTTGCTGTCTCAGGAGGTGGGCTCCTTGGTCCATCCGAAACTTCATTCGCTGAACCTGCATGCTTAGCTCCTAGAGACATAGCCATTATGCGATATGGGGTCTCGCAAGAGGTAGCAGACGTTCTAGCGGCTGCGAGAAAACCAGCCACCCATGCTACGTACGCCATGAAATGGCGCAGATTTTGCCTATGGGCTCAAGCACGCGGGTTTTCACCAATGGATTGTCCAGAAAGGTTGGTCTTGGACTACGTCCTGTCTCTTTTTCAGACAGGCTTGGCCTACTCCTTGATAAAAGTACACCTCTGTGCCATCTCAGCCTATCACACTCCTATAGGCCAACATCCCATATCTCAGTTGGACACGGCATGAGCCTTCCTAAGAGGTGTCCTCCACCTTAGACCTCTAATTAAGGATCCTATTCCACCTTGGGATTTACCCTTTGTCCTGGAGCAACTTACGCTGCCACTTTGTGAGCCAGCTGCGGATTGCGAGCTACGTCTCTTTACATGGAAGACGTTGTTTTTAGTTGCCGTTACTTTGGCCAGAATAATTTCTGAACTTCACGCACTGATGTGCAAAGAACCTTATTTGGTTTTCCGCCAGGACAGGGTATCCTTACGGACTAATCCGAAGTTTCTGCCTAAGGTGGTCTCAGCTCTCACTCTTAATCAGGACATCGATCTACCAGTGTACTTCCCCAAATATCCTAATTGAGGAGAGGCCCTGTTGCACACTTTAGATGTGCATAGGTGTCTTCGGTACTACCTGACCAGAACTAAACACCACCGAAAATCTGATCAGCTTTTTGTCTCTTTTGCCCACAGGATGATGGGAGCTCCCATTTCCAAACAGTCGTTGTCCAGGTGGCTGATACAATGTATCACGTTCTGTTACCAGAAGCGCAACAAACCCTTACCGGGCGCGGTAAAGGGTCATTCCACAAGAGGTGGCTACCTCGCTGCGCCCTAAAGAACGTGTCCACCTCAGCCATCTGTGCAGCAGCTACTTGGAGCACTGTGCACGCCTTCATCAGGCATTATGGCCTGGACGTCACATCGAGGCGAAGAGCAGGTTTTGGTCTAGCAGTCCTTCAAGGACTTCTGTCCTAGGCTTAGGTTCTATTAGGGATTTCTACCTTCCCTCCTCCCAATGGTGTGGGATTTCCACTATTGCTTGGGAATCAGTCCTAATGGTGCAACCTGCTGCAAGAGCTGTTTCTCCAGTAAGATAGTACGATTTAAGCTGAACTTCCATAACAGTAGATCTTGAGAACAGCTCTTGCAGCCAAACTCCCCTCCCACCATCCCCGCTGGAGGTAGATTTTTGTTCCAATATCCTTCTGCTAGGATCAGGTGTTCTCAACGCCACTCTGATTGTCATTTGATGGCAGATCCTCAGTCTCCTCTTCTGATGTCATCCAGCAGCTGGAAGTCTCCGGCGGGAGAACTGGGGATTCTGGGGGACCGCCTCCTTATGTACTATGCCTGATGTCAGGGGTAGGACCGACATCGCAGGCAGTCCCCACATTGGAGGCAGTCCCCGCTGAGTAATGCTAGCTAGAAAATTTCAGTGGGGTCCTGGCGCCTGCCGGCTTCAGTCCTAATGGTGTAACCTGCTGCAAGAGCTGTTCTCGAAGATCTACTGTTACGGTAAGTTCTTACGTAATTGTACTATCTTCTTGGGCAAAGTCTCCACCACTCATTCACACTAATGGGAGTTCGCAGAGGCCCTAGGACCCAGCAGGAGCAAACTTTTTCAAGAGGGCCAGCGCCTGAAATGGAGCCGCGAGGAAGTGGCACCACGAGCGGTAATGATTATCTCGGCATCGACCCTCCAACTGCCTCAGTACCTTTTTTCCGAGGAGGTGCAGCATAACTAACCTGGAAGGACTAATCTAAAAATCGGACATAAGATAGTCCAAATGACCCATGTAAGAAGGGTCAACAATAAAATCTTCACAGCTCAGCCATTGAGGGAGTGAAGACCAAAAACAGAGAAGTGAGCTCGGGGGATGGAGGGTGGGTGTGTGAATGAGTGGTGGAGACTTCATCCAAGAAGATAAAGAATTATGGTAGGTATGTAATTTCCATATCTTCCTGGACATAAAGTCTCCACCACTCATTCACACTAATGGGAGAGTACCGAGCTAATAATCCCCCGAGATGGGTGGCAGGAGATAAAGAGCTCACATACCTAGGACAGAAGTCCAATGAGAATGGTCCTGCCAAATGACAGATGTCATCTGGCATGGACATACAAGGCATAGTGCTTAACAAAAGTATGCACTGAGCTCCAAGTAGCCACATTGCAAATATCTGCAATGGGAATGTTGCGGATTTCTGCCCGAGATGCCATGACTGCTCTGGTAGAGTGAGCGTACACTCTGCCTTCCAGCTTGACCTGTGCCATAGGATAGCAGTGGAGAAGGCATGCCACCAGGCATGCTGAAATGCATCTAATAGCAACAGGTTGACCCAGCCGGGTCTCGCTGAAGGAAGCAAACAGTTGTTGAGCCTTGCAAATTCTTTTGTTCTATCTAGATAAAATCGCAGTGCTCTCTTAACATCCAGTGAATGAAGGGTATGCTCTCCTTCATTCTGGAAGTTCTCAAAGTAGGTAGGAAGGACTAAAGGTTGGTTTAGATGGAATTCTGAGACAACCTTAGGGAGAAACTTAGGGTGAGTCCTAAGAACTACTTTGTCCTTGTGAAATACAGTGTATGGGGGTCTATGACCAGTGCATGTATTTCAGAAATTCTATGGGCCAAAGTGATCGCCACCAGGAAGGCCATTTTCCAAGTGAGGAATTTCAAGTTGCAGGTAGCTAGAGGCTCAAAAGGTTTACGAGTGAGCATGTCTAGCACAAGGTTAATGTCCCAGGCTGCGACTGGACGTCTGATAGGAGGTCTAGTATGCAGAATGCCCCTAAGGAACCTCTTAACTACAGGTTGTGACGTGGACAGCCAGTTTTGAGTGCTGTATCACTTTTTTTTTTAATATAAAATGTATTACTGACTGTCTCTGCTGAGAAATCTGGTGCTTTAGGAGTGACCTCACTCACCCCCAGGTTTCAGCTGAAAGATGAAAGGAAAATGCTAAAACAGCATGTGAGATCACACACACAGGTTTTTAGATACAAGATGTTACATGGCAGGCCTGAAGCTAATGACAGAGTAGAACAGATCTTAATCAGAGGTATCCTGTTGATCTAGCTTAATTAGCTGGCCAGCTGGCAGGAAAGGAAATATCCCTTTTTATGATGTTTCCAGAAGGAAGAAAAACAGATTATTACATAGAAGTGTGACATCATAAAGATGCTTTCATGTCCTGGAAAGAGGAAGCTTATTATGAGATCAAAAGAAGTGTCATTTGAAGGACATGAATTATGCTGAAGTTGCAGAATGTAATACTTTGAAAAGATATCCTGTTTTTGTATAAAATATATATTTTTTTATATATTCTGACAGAGGAGGAGCTAGATGACCTCACACAAAAGGGGTTGGCAAATACAGTTTGTTTATGAATTATTCTGTTTTACTTCAGACACACTTTTACCTAGTCTCTGACAACAAAACAACTTGAGCACTTGTAAACAGGTATTTAGAAAGAGAGTCAAATCTAAGTACTGTAAGTAGGAGTTTGCACTGTTTAAACCTTATTCTTTTAAAAGATTTGTAGGTCTTGTGATACAACAGTTCTGTATTGTACGTTTTACATATTTTTATCTATTGTAGTAAAACTCTTTTTAGAGCAAACTTGGTCTGTCTTTGAATTTCTTTTATTTGTAAGAAAAGTATATATGGTTAACACCAGACATAGCTTGAAGGGTGATACCAAACTGGAAGAGAAGCATTTTAAATCTGAGGTCTTTATTGAAGTTTTTAAGGGTTCATATCTGTATACCTGGTTAGGTGCCCATAGGCAAGGATATCTGGCCCCCCAAAGACAGATATATCTGAGCCTGTGCATTGGGTACGCTAGCAAGAGGTTCACAGTTTGAATCCCTCCAGAACTGAGACCAAAGGTTGATCCGAACTCACAAAACAAGCAAGAGGGGTACCTTGTTCTGTTAAACCATTCACAAGACTGCGCTCAGAGGTTGGCACTTTGGGAGTAGAGGGCCTGACCTGCTGAGTGGGTTTGTGACACAGGTAACTGAGCCAGTGACATGGAAAGTACCGGCTCATGATATGCCGAAATGGCACAAAGATGAACTTTGACTGTGGAGTACTGCAGACCTATATTTGAGAGGTCTAAAAGGTACTCCAAGACTTTATTTTGTGGGCTTGAAAAAGGGTTCCAAGAGGATTTTGCACACCAGATAGATAAACGCTTCCATTTGGCTGTGTAGGTTTTCTAGTGGCTGGCTTACGCACAGCCAAAAGAATATCTGAAACCCTACAAGAAACATTGAACCTATTCACCTCTATCTCTTCAGGAGCCAAGTGTGAAGGTGAAGCGACTTCAGATTGGGATGGACCATGGGACCCTGGGTCAGAAGGTTCGCCTGAAGGGGAAGCGTCTGGGGGGGGTCCGACAGACTGTTGAGCAGCGGGGAACCATATTTGCCAAGGCCAGAAGGGCACAATGAGTATTATTCTGCCCTCTGAGACTCCAATATGAGTACTACCCTCTGAATTAGGGGAAGAGGAGGAAAGGCGTATAGAAAGCATCTTGTCCACCGCAGCCTGAACGCATCCTGACAAAAAATGCCAGGTCCTGGATCTCTGGAGCAGAAGAGAGGCAGTTTTGCATTGAGTGGGGATGCAAAAAGGTCCAGGTCTGGAGTTCCCCACTCTTTGAAGAGTGACTGAATAACGGTTAAGTCGAGAGACCACTCGTGAGGATCCGTCTCCGTTCTGCTGAGACGGTCTACCAGCTTGTTTTGTACTCCTGGCAGGTGAACCACCTGAATCAGAGCCCTGTGTTCCAGGCACCACTCCCACACTCTCATAGCTTCCCTGCATAATGGGTAAGAGTGTGCTCTGCCCTGTTTGTTGCTGTAGTACATCACTGCTTTGTTGTCCGTTTGAAGGAGAATGTTCTTGTGATAGAGTATGTCCTTCAAGGCTTGGATTGCATAGAGGACAACTCTCATTTCCAGGACATTTATGTGGAGTTGTGACTTGTCCTGAGTCCATGTACCCTGGGTGTGGAGATCCTGGCAGTGGGCTCCCCAACCCATCAGGGACACGTCCGTGGTAATTGAGATCTGATGATCCAGAAGGGCGAAGGGGTATCCTTCCAGAAGATTGTCCTCTTGTGACCACCAGGCAAGTGACCTCTTCAGAGGTTCTGTCAGCTTGATGAGAAAGGACTGAGGGTGAGTGGTTGGGGAGCACTGAGTACCAAGCATCCACTGAGAGGTTCTCATGTGGAGACAAGCTAAGGGTACAGTGAACACCGAGGATGCCATGAGGCCCAACATCCATTACATTGAGATAGCTCGAATCGAGCTGTGATCTCTGATGTATTGAGCCATCTGTAAGATATTGCTCCTTCTGTCTTCTGGAAGAAAAGCCTTCACACAGGAAGTGTCCAGAAGAGTTTCTGTGAAGAGGAGCTTCTGGGAGGGCTGCAACTGTGATTTGTTGAGATTCAGCAGGACTCCCATGGATGTGAGGAAGTCTGTGGACATGGTCACGGCCTCCAGAGTCTCTTGCCTGGAGGGACTTGCCAGGAGCCAGTCATCCGAAATATGGGAACACTTGTATTCCAATTTTCCTGAGATGCGCCACGAGAACTGCACACTTTGTAAAAACTCGAGGAGCTGCAGATAGCCCAAAGGGCAGGACTCTGAACTGGTAGTGTTGGCCCAATGTCATGAACGTTTGGTATTTGTGGTGCTTTGGGTGTATGAGAATGTCTTGGTAGGCATCCTGCATGTTCAGGGAGGCTAGCCAATCGTGTTGATGAAGCAAAGGTAGTAGGGTACCTAGTAATATTATCATCTTGAACTTCTCCTTGTGAAGGAACTTGTTTAACTTTCTGAGATCCAGAATGGGGCGCATGCCACCAGTTTTCTTCGGGACCAGAAAGTAATGGGAGTAGAAACCTGTGTTTTGTTGATCCAGCGGAACTAGTTCTACTGCTCTGTTGTTCAGAAGGCCTTGTACCTTGGAAGCAAGAAGGTCTGACTGTACTGCTGATAGCCTGGGTTGTCATTTGGGAGGATGATCTGGAGGGGTTTCTGAAAGATTGAATGAGTACCTCTCGTGGATTATCCAGAGGACCCATTTATCTGATGTTATAGATGTCCACTGGTTGTAGAACTGAGTCAGATGTCCTCCCACTGCTGAGGATTAGTCCATCTCGGACAGCTGAGGTGGGACCTGGGCCAGAAACTCAGAAGGTGGCACTGGGCGCTTTGGGGCCTTGTGCCTTCTGCTGCACTTTCTTTTGTGGCTGAGGGTTGTGTTTTTTGTTAAAACCTCCTCTGCTCCGAAAGGACTGATGCTTGTGAAATTGATGCTTCTTTGCACCCCCCCTGGGAGGGGGCGGGTGCAGGTCTAGCCATCTTAATGGCAGACCTAGTCCTCTGTGTGGCCTCCAGAGCTTGCTCCAACTGGGGCCTGAACAGATACATGCCATCAAAAGAGAAAGCCATGACCTGATGCTGGGTGTCATTCGTGAAGCCGAAGTACGCAGCCAAGAGTGGTGGCAGGTGCAGATGCCAGCCGCCGCCGCCCCGGAGGTGGTATCGAAAGCGTCCATTGCAGTTTTAACCTGTTGGTTATTGGACTAGATACCCCTAGTTATGGTTTGAAGTAGCTCTGAGTTAACATCCGATTTGGCAGAGCTTCTACCATTTGTTTGAGAGAATGCCAAAGGACATACTCATATTGAGAAAACTAGCCCTGGTAGCTGGCAGTGCACATACCCAGGGTCGAGGCAGCAAAGACTGTCTTACCAAAGATGTCTATCTTGCGAGATTCTTTGTTTATAGGCTGGGCTGTAGATTCCTGAGGAAGGACAGACTAATCATTCTCTGCCAAGGCTATATTGGCATCAGCAAAGGCTTGAGAGGCCAATATCGGGTGATTCTTGGGAGGGGCATGCTTCCTATCTATGGACTTGGCCACAGAAGGAATGAGAGCCAGATTCTTCCACACCATCTGTGAGAGGGTCTCAAAAGAAGGCTGTACCGGAGGTGTTAAATCCGTAGGGATTTCCATGACATGAAGATATTGGAGTCGTAAAAGCTTCCCAGGATCAATTTCTGTAGTCTGGAGAGAGAGTATAATTTAAATTTTTGAGCAGAGACTTAAAGGAAAGGTCTTCGACCACAGGCTCTGCAGAAGGATTGATCCCTGCTCCCAGGGCAGTGTCATCAACATCATCACCCAGGCGAAGATCTGGGTCAGGCTCAAAATCATCTCCTGATAGTCCTGGGGGGGGACTGTATGGATAGGAAAGGAGTGAAAATCAGGAGGAAAAACAGAAGAAGAAAGAATCGGAGTTGAGAACCCCTGAAGACTGGTCGGCGCAGCACCAGCCCCCGGCACCGAAGAGGAAAACGGTGCAGAGAACAGGGAAGGAGGTGCCAGCCGAAGTGGCACCGCGCACTGCACCGATAGAGCCCGCGGCGCCATAGACAGTGCTGCCAGAGCCCACAGTACCACACACAGTGCTGACAGAGCCCACAGTGCCGAGAGTGTCCCAGAGGTCAGAAAACTGCAATTTGAAGAAAAAGGAAAAATGACAGGAGATAGAGGCATTGGTGTGGACCCCTGTGCCGCAGCCATGTGAGGGGGATAAACACCGGAGCATGGAGTTGACAGCACCAAGGAAGGTGCAGCATGACTAGGAAGGCCCAACTGCCCTATCTGTCCCTCCGGGGCCGAATGACCCGAAGGCTCTGGCATCAGAGTGACCAGCTTGGGCAACTGGACCAACCTCCGAGTCCACTGCTCCATAACAGCAGCCCACTGGTGAAACTGCTCATCAGAGGCTCCTCCAATAGGTGGGAAGGAGCTCCGTTGCCAAGGAGGTCGGCTACCAGAGACAGAAACCGGTGACTCTGACAGAGGTGGAGACCAGTGCCTGGCCCTAATAACTGGCTGCCCATTGCCAAGAGACACAATAGAGGGTGACCCTCAGTGATGCCTTTCTTCTTTGACTTATGTATCAAGAAGAACCTCGAGGCTGAATAAGCCAAGAATGGGGCGTTCCTTTTATGCTTTTGGGGGGACCGCCCATCCCCCCGTGCATTGGACCATCCGTTGTCAGACCCACCCTCCAGGGAGGGCAGCGGACCGGACCTGGCCCGGCTGACAACAACTTTCATACGAAGTCTCCCTACTGTCACCTGCCGTTGCTCATGGTTGACTCCGTCAATGGAGGGCTGAAGACTTCTTTTGCAGAATTGTTAAAATTAATAATATAATCAGTACTGATTCAAAATAATGTACAAAACAATAAACTGAACTATTGCTGCTAGTGAAGTTTAACTCCCGGTGGGTGGCTGAGCGATGTCATCACTGAAGCGCACTCGACAGCAGGAAAAAAGGAACTGAGGCAGTTGGAGGGTCGATGGCGAGATAGCCATTACCGCATGAGCCAGGGCTCGTGGTGCCTCTTCCTCACTGCTCTATCTCAGGCGCCGTCCCTCTTGAAAAAGTTTGCTCCCAACGGGTCCTAGTGCCTCCGGCAAACTCCCATTAGTGTGAATGAGTGGTGGAGACTTTATGTCCAGGAAGATCAGCAGACTCTGGGGACTCGGGGATAGGGACACTGGACTGCCTGGTGCCACGTCCGAAGGGGTTCCCTGACTCTGAAGAGTCCGGTCACCAGTCCGGGTCTGCTTCTGAAACATCCTCCTCCGGAGAGGAGGCAATGAGGCAGACCTTCAGGCTAGCGACCCCAGGGGAGCCCCTGGCAGTGGTGCCACAGGGACACGGCACTGCCCACAACACCATCCTGATCACCAGTGCCGTGAACAGTGCTGGGATCCTGGACGTCACTGGAAGACGGCACTGAGGATCCACCAGTGCCAGGTCCAGCAGCCACGGGCTGTGACACTGGGAGAGCTTGCACCTCCGTGGAGGTGACTGCCAGGGTGGCGCCAGCAATGCAGCTCTGCAGGGAACCACGCTGCTCCTCCAGTGCCATAAAAGAGGCCTCCTACTCGACAAGGCTAGAATTAGAGGAGGCTTCCTCCTTGCCGTGCCATATAGACCAGGGAGGGGACCCGGAGGAAGGGTCAAGAGTCCTGGCCTTGGTGACCCACTAGCGACGTCGTCCTCCGAAAGGCGGCGGGGCCCTGACGACTTTGAACGCATGGATTTCCAGAACACAGCGGTCCATGGAGAAGCAGGCGATGCAGTGGTCCATATCGTGGTTGGGTCCCAAGCACCGCAGACAAACATCATACTGGTCCGAAACGGAAAAGTGCCGGCCACAGGGGCACCGATGCATGGGGGCACAGCCCACTTTGGATTTATGTTTTGCCCCAGAACCAGACATGATGCAAAATAAAACACAACTTTAGCAAAAGATCCCAGCGCCGCTGACAAAAAAGAGAGGAACGGTCTTACCGGATTACAAGGGCGTCAGGATGAGAACCGGGATGAAGGAAGGCGTTAACTGAATGTCAACTGAAGGCGAAAAAGGCATCAACTGAAGGGGAAGGCCTAATGGCATACTTCAGAAGCTCTTACTTGTGCAGCTGGTGTGACCTCGACGGCGGGAGAAACAGAACTGGGATGGAGGAGGAGACAGTGGCGCCTAACAGCCATCCCACATGCTCTGCGCTGGTGCATCAACCATGTAGAGTGTGCCGTCAGTGCCGACTCCCCACCCAAAAAAAAGCTCCTGTGGCGGGTGCACACCTCTGGCTTATACCCAACAGTAATGAATGGTGAAGACTGACAAGTGGAAGATTCTCAATTCCTGATCCATATCTTGATAGAAAATCAGCACTTACATGCTCTTTCCCAGATTTGTGCATCACTTTAAATTTAAATGGCTGTAGTGCCAGGTACCACCGTGTGATTCTAGAATTTTTATCCTTTAATTGGTTAAGCCACCAGAGAGGATTGTGATCTGTTACAAGTACAACGTCAGCTCCTAGAGTAAGCGAAACTTTAAGGGACTCCATGGCCCACTTTGCCGCAATGCATTCCTTTTCAATGGTGGAGTACCTTTTCTCTGTCATGCAATTTCCTACTTATGTATAGAATAGGATGTCCTTTCCCATCTATAAGCTGACTCAAGACTGCACCTAGGCCTATCTCTGATGCATCAGTCTAACAGAAATTGTTTCTCAAAGTCTGGGCTTCTTAAAACAGAAGCTGAACATAATACAGCTGTAATGGCTCAAAAAGCCTCATCACAATCTGGGGTCCATTTCACAGTATTTGGGCACCGTTTCTTTGTGAGTTCAGTGAGGGGAGTAACTAACTCCACAAAGCTGGGAACAAATCTTTGATAATAACCAGCCAGCCCTAAAAATTACCTGACATGTTTCTAGGTTTTCGGGACAGGGCTGTTAGCTACAGCTTCTATCTTGGAAACCTCTGGATTGACTTCTCCATTACCCAAAACATAGCCCAAATATGTGGTTTCCTGCATGCTCAATGCACACTTGGTAGGACTGTCAGACGTGCCTTTTTGATTGACTGGATAACTGCTCATAGGTGTTCCAGGTGTCTTTTCCAGTCTGGACTGTACACCACGACATCATCCAGGTATGCAGCACAATAACCAGTGTGAGGGGATAAAATTACATCCATGTACCGCTGGAATGTAGCAGGTGCACCATGTAAACCAAACGGCATGGTGATGAACAGACAGAATCCTATAGGAGTGGCAAATGCAGTTGTGTCTCTGGATTCTTTAGCTAGGGGGATATGCCAGTAACCCTTGGTGAGATCGAGGGTACTGATATACTTGGCACTTCCCAGTCTGTCCACCAAATCATCTTGTTCTGGGTATAGGATAACTGTCAAATTCTGACAATTAAGTTTCCTAAAATCAAGGTAGATTCTTACACCCCCTTCTGTTTTGTTTACAATCACCACTGGTGATGACCAAGCACTTCTTGACTCTTGTATGATATCCAGTTCTTTCATTTTTTGTATTTCCTTAACCACGTCAGCTCTTAACCGCTCTGGTAATCTGTATGTCTTTTGTCTAGTAGGTGGAGCATTCTTTGTCACTTTATGTGCTCAACTCAACCCCTTTTGCTTGGCCTGGTACTGTGGTAAAAGTACTGTTAAATGTCTTTAGCAAGTTACAAATTTATGCGGTTTGTTCGAAGGTTAAGGAAACATTCACCTTTACAGCATCAGCAATTACAGTTTGTTCCGGTCTATCATAAGCTACATCAATGTCTTCTTTATCAGTTTCTGGTAAAACCAGCAAAACAGCTTTTGGTGTTTTTTCAACCCATTTCTTAAGGAGGTTAGCATGGTATATCTTAGTAGGATTTTTCCTATCAGGGGTCTCAATCTCATAGTTAACTGTGCCAGTATGTCTAAGCACTTTATAATGCCCTTGCCACTTCTTTAACAGTTTATTTTCTGTAGTGGGTAACAGTAGCAAGATCTTTTCACCCCGCTCAAAAACATTTTCTTTTACCCCGTTATCATAGTACACCTTCTGCTGGTTTTGGGCCTCTTCCTGATTACTGTGGGTGATTTCAATGTATTTTGCAAGCTTGTTTCTCAGGGTACATATATATGATATAACAGATTGTTTCTGATGGGGGTTATCTTTCCCATGTTTCTTTTATTACATCTAGTGGCCCTCTAGGTTGTCTACCATACAGCATTTCAAATGGTGAAAAACCTGGAGATGCCTGTTGCACTTCTTTGTAAGCAAAAAGCAGGTAAGGTAAGTATTGGTCCCCATCTTTCCCTTCCCCATTTACAAACCTTTTTAACATGCGTTTTAGGTTTTGATTGAAACACTCAACAAGACCGTCTGTCTGAGGATGATAAGGGAAGGTTCTTATGGCAGTGATACCTAGTAGTTGATACAGCTCCTTCAGTAATACAGCACCAAAATTATTACCCTGATCAGTAATAATCTCTTTAGGTATGTCCACCCTGCTGAAAATTTTGGCATTCTCTGCTGCCACTTTTGGGGTGTGACAGTACGCATTGGAACTGCCTCTGGGTATCGAGTAGCATAGTCACATACTGTACTACCAAAATTAATAAATTACCCTTTTTACTTTTGTCTGAGGCCAACCACACCCATTGCAATTCTGTCAGGCACATCTATCAAGGGTAGGGGCTCCTTGTCTTTTTTTAGTCAGTCTTTTGTTGCCACTGTTTCTTCAGGTGTCATCTTTCTTTCCTGGACTTGCGGATCTTGGAGCTATGCTCAAACAAGTTGGAATCAAAAGCAACGAAAGGAAAAGAGCCCCCACCATCTGAGATTTTCTTTGCCTGAGCTCTTGTCACCACAGCTGTTAAAACATCAGGATTTATTCCCTCTTTGATTAACTTAGTAAATCCTGTGAAGTCATTTCCAATAATCACAGGTAACTTAGGTACTATCCCCACTTTCATTTGGTGCGACAGACCCTTAAAATTCAGAGTCGCTTGGGTGGTGGGATAGTATCGAGTGTCCCCATGAATGCAAAAGACACCAGTACCTGGTCCCTTTGGACATTGTTTTCCCAGCACTTCAATATGCACTAGGGTCTGTCTGCTTCCCGAATCTATAAGTCCCTTCACAGTTTTTTCTCCTACCTTCTCATCTGTTAAGTACTTGCCCCAATTTGCTAAGGACAAATCTGCTCCAGTGTCACTCTTCTTACTCCGGCAATTTCTTGCAATATGATCTGGCGTATTACAGATATAGCAAATAAAGTCTTTGGGTGCAAATTTGTTACCACCACCACCAGAGTTCTTATCAGACTTGGAGTTTAAATGGAAAAAAAGAGTGTATTACCGGTACTTGGCTCTTACCTCGCTGCTGTGGCATCTGTCTGGCCATTTGGTAGTCTTCAGCCAAAGAAACAGCCTTTTCCCCACTTTCTGGTCAGTGTTCTTTTGCCCAAACCTGCACATCTGTAGGCAGGATGTTGATGAATTGCTCCATTGCAAATGTGTCGATGATCTGTGGGACTGTTTTGCCCTTTTATTGGAACCATTTCATCAAGAGTTCTCAAAGCCGGGTGAAGGCTTCTCAAAGATTGTTGACTGAGTTGTACTTCAGAGACCGAAATCTCTGCCTGTATGTCTCTCCTGAGATGTCATACCTTTTAAGGACCTCTCTTTTCACCAGGTCATAGTTTTCTGACTGTGCAGTGTCCATACTGTTGTAGGCAAGTTGGGCTTTCCCTGTCAGGTAAGGTACCAATCTGCAAGGCCGGCGTTAGGCACCTGCCCAAATCTAGTAAGTGGAGGTGGCAGGTGGTGGCACAGTCAGCATTTGAAGTAAGTGGGCCCCAGCACTCAGCGAGGCGAGTCTAAAACAACCAAGTCCAAATGTAACGTTCTCAAGACAAATCCCCTACGGCACTCTACCAATCAACATGATATACAGCCTAGTCATTAGCAGCAGCAAACAGGCTCAACAATACGTCATTAAAACTCACGCTGTCCTGGACCCATCAGCCCACCCACTGCCTGCCTGATTTCCCCGAGCAGCGAATGCTGAACCACCACGCTGTCCTGTTACCTGTTCACAGTCTACGCTATCACATTCATACCTCCATATATCAGGGCCCCGCTGATTTTTGGCTGGCTGTTACTTGCTGTTCAGATTCACTAAAAACTCCTGTTGCCCGCTGCCTGCTGTTGAGATTTCCCAAACACCAGTAAACCACCACGACGGCCTCAGCCTGTCTTCAGTCCATGCCATGCTACTGCTTACCATCACAGCTTTATTAGCTGTTTCCCCATGTTTCCCTATTGTGTTGCACATGCTGACGCAGGAGATGCTGTTGGAGCCAATCACAGGGTTCCACTTGGTCCCTTACTATTATTGCACCATCTCCCACTCAGACCTGACAATTTCTGTCCCCCCTCAGGTCTGCAGCTGGCAGCATAATAGCGATCCCTCCAACTGTTCAGCTGAGGACCAGTTCCAGAGCATCGGAGAGAAATTTACAGTTGAAGCCAGTAGAGGAGAGAGAGAATCATCACCCGCTGCCGCAGCTAAAAGCCAGCCAGACCTTCTGGAATTGTGGTTCCTGATCTGACTGCCATTGCCAACCTGCTGCTAGCCTGCTAGTGTTACTTGCTGCCTGAGAACAAGGCTGTAATCATTTTTTTCAAAGAGCTTAGTCAGCAGTTGGCCAGCTGCCCGCAAGTCTCCAAACCAGCCACAGAAAACCACCGGTGCATGGAGTTGAGGACAGACCCAGAGGAAGAGGAGGATTACATACCCACCCAGAGACAGACCAGTGCCTTGCTGTGCTTCTTTTTTTTTATTAGGTGTGTGCATGTAAATACTACTGTCTGTCAGTAATCTTACTGATATAACTAAGAGATGGGCTAGGAGATAAGATGGTATGGACTGGACCAGGCCCTAATTTGAAATGAAAATAAATGTTTGTTTCTGAATAGCCTTCAGTCTCACTCTCTGACTCTGACAACAACATACACCTGATGACAGTCAATGACTGAGCAACTGTATCATCATGTGTATCTGTTGTCAGTGGCTCAAGTATTCTGAACATTTATTTCAGTTCAAATTATTGTCAGTTAAGAGTTACATATATAGTAGTATACCCTGTATGGGACTCAAGAGTACACTGCATAGACAGAGAGCAGAGCTAGAAAAATTAGTGACAGCTGGAGGATCATTTTTTTTTGCAAGTATATTATAACTTACAAATGTATTTCTAGATTAGTGTTGCTTGTTTTTCATTCAGGGTCTTGCTGTGCTTCTTTTTAAGTAGATACTAATAAGTAAGATGAGCTAGGAGACTAAATGGTCTGACTGGACTGGACCATAATTTTGACTTAAATAAATATTTAACTGATTAGAAATGGAAATTACATACCTACCGTAATTCTTGATCTTCTTGGACAGTCTCCACCACTCATTCACAATAATGAGAGTTCGCCAGAGGTGCTAGGACCCAGTGGGAGCAAACTTTTTTCGAGAGGGCCGGCACCTGAGATGGAGCCGCGAGGAAGCAGCACCGTGAGCCCCAGCTCGTGCGGTAATGACTATCTTGGCATCGACCCTCCAACCGCCTCAGTACCTTTTTTCCGAGGAGGTGCAGCGTAACTAACCTAGAAGGACTAACCTAAAAATCGGACATAAGATAGTCCGAATGACCCATGTAAGAAGGGTCAACAATAAAGTCTTCACAGCTCAGCCATTGAGGGAGTGAAGACCAAAAACAGAGAAGTGAGCTCAGGGGATGGTGGGTGGGCGTGTGAATGAGTGGTGGAGACGCTGTCAAAGATGATCAAGAATTACGGTAGACACATAATTTCCATATCTTCCTGGACATAAAGTCTCCACCACTTATTCACACTAATGGGAGAGTACTGAGCTAATAATCCCCTGAGACGGGCAGCAGGAGATAAAGAGCTCACATATTTAGGACAGAAGTCCATTAAGAATGGTCCTGCCAAGCTACAGATGTCGTCTGGCATGGACATCCAAGGCATAGTGCTTAACAAAAGTATGCACTGAGCTCCAAGTAGCTGCATTGCAAATATCTGCGATGGGCACATTGTGGATTTCCACCAGAGATGCCACAACTGCTCTGGTAGAGTGAGCGTACACTCTGCCTTCCAGCTTGACCTGTGCCATAGAAAAGCAGTGGCGAAGGCATGCCACCAGCCATGCTGAAATGCATCTAATAGCAACAGGCTGACCCAGCCAGGTCTCGCTGAAGGAAACAAACAGTTGTTGAGCCTTGCGAATTTCTTTTGTTCTATCTAGATAGAATCACAGCACTCTGTTAACATCCAGTGAATGAAGGGTATGCTTCCCTTCATTCTGGAAGTTCACAAAGTAGGTAGGAAGGACTAAAGGTTGGTTTAGATGGAATTCTGAGACAACCTTAGGGAGAAACTTAGGATGAGTCCTAAGAACTACTTTGTCCTTGTGAAATACAGTGTAAGGGGGGGTCTGTGACCAGTGCATGTATTTCAGAAACTCTACGGGCTGAAGTGATGGCCACCAGGAAGGCCATTTTCCAAGTGAGGAACTTCAAGTCGCAAGTAGTTAGAGGCTCGAAAGGTTTACAAGTGAGCATGTCTAGCACAAGGTTAATGTCCCAGGCTGTGACTGAACATCTGATAGGAAGCCTAGTATGCAGAATACCCTTAAGAAACCTCTTAACTACAGGTAACTGAGCCAGTGACATGGAAAGTACCAGCTCATGATATGCCGAAATGGCACAAAGATGAACTTTGACTATGGAATACTGCAGACTTGTATTTGAGAGGTCTAAAAGGTACTCCAAAACTTTATTCATTGGGCAGGAAAAAGGGTTTCAAGAGGATTTTGCATACCAGATAGAGAAACACTTCCATTTGGCTGTGTAGGTTTTTCTAGTGGCCAGCTTACACGCAGCCAAAAGAATATCTGAAACTCTACGAGAAACATTGAACCTATTCACCTCTATCTCTTCAGGAGCCAAGCATGAAGGTGAAGTGACCTCAGACTGGGATGGACCATGGGACCCTGGGTCAAAAGGTTCATCTGAAGGGGAAGCACCTTTGGGAGGGGGGTTCCGACAGACTGTTGAGGCCAGAGGGGGGCAATGAGAATCATTCTGCCCCCCAAGACTCCAATTTGGGAAGTACCCTCTGAATTGGGGGAAGAGGAGGAAAGGCGTATAGAAAGCGTCTTGTCCACCGCAGCCTGAACGCATCCTGACAGAAAATGCCAGGTCCTGGATTTCTGGAGCAGAGGAGAGGCAGTTTTGCATTGAGTGGGGACACAAAAAGGTCCAGGTCTGGAATTCCCCATTCTTTGAAGAGTGACTGAACAACGGTTAAGTCAAGAGACCACTCGTGAGGATCTGTCTCCATTCTGCTGAGACAGTCTGCCAGCTCGTTTTGTACTCCAGGCAGGTAAACTGCCTGGATTAGAGCCTTGTGCTCCAGGCACCATTCCCACACTCTCATTGCTTCCCTGCATAATGGTTAAGAGTGTGCCCTGCTTGTTGATGTAATACATCACTGCCTTGTTGTTCATTTGAAGGAGAATGTTCTTGTAACAGAGTATGTCCTTCAAGGCTCGGACTGCATAGAGGACAGCTCTCATTTCCAGGATGTTTATGTGAAGCTGGGACTCATCCTGAGTCCACGTACTTTGAGTGTGGAGATTGTGGCAATGAGCTCCCCAACCCATCAGGGTCGTGTCTGTGGTACTGGAGTTCTGATGATCCAGAGGGGCAAAGGGATATCCTTCCAGAAGATTGTCCTCCTGCAACCACCAGGCAAGTGACCTCTTCTGAGGTTCTGTCACCTTGATGGGAAAGGACTGAGGGTGAGTGGTTGGGGACCACTGAGTACTGAGCATCCACTGAGAGGTTCTCATGTGGAGGTGAGCTAAGGGTACAGTGAACACTGAGGATGCCATGAGATCCAGCATCCGTTGCATCGAGATTGCTTGAACTGAGCTGTTTTCTCTGATGTATCGGGCCATCTGTAAGATGTCGCTCCTTCTATCCTCTGGGAGAAAAGCCTTCACACAGGAGGTGTCCAGAAGAGTTCCTATAAAGATGAGCTTCTGGGAGGGTTGCAATTGTGATTTGTTGAAATTTAGCAGGACTCCCATGGACGTGAGGAAGTCTGACGACGTGGCCACGGTGTCCAGAGTCTCTTGCCTGGAGGGACTTGCTAGAAGCCAGTCGTCCAGATATGGGAACACTTGTATTCTGATTTTCCTGAGATGCTCCACAAGAATTGCACAGCACTTTGCAAAAACTCGAGGCGTCGAGGATAGCCCAAAGGGCAGGACTCTGAACTGATAGTGTTGACCCAACGCCACGAACCTTAGGTATTTGTGGTGCTTTGGGTGCATGGGAATGTGTTAGTAGGCATTCTGCTTGTCCAGGGAGGCTAGCCAATCGTGTTGATGAAGCAAACGTAGCAGGGTACCTAGTGATATTATCTTGAACTTCTCCTTGTGAAGGAACTTGTTTAACTTTCTGAGATCCAGAACGGGGCACATGCCACCAGTTTTCTTCAGGACCAGGAAGTAATGGGAGTAGAACCCTGTGTTTTACTGATCCAGTGGAACTAGTTCTACTACCCTGTTGTTCAGAAGGCCTTGTACCTCGGAAGCAAGAAGGTCTGACTGTACTGCCGACAGCCTGGGCTGTCATTTGGGGGGATGATCCGGAGGGGTTTCCGAGAGATTGAGTGAGTACCCCTCGCGGATTATCCGGAGGACCCATTTGTCTGATGTTATAGACTTCCACTGGTTGTAGAACTGAGTCAGATGTCCTCCCACTGCTGAGGAGGAGTACCCCTCGGACAGCTGAGGTGGGACCTGGGCCAGAAACTCAGAAGGTGGCACTGGGCGCTTTGGGCCCTTGTGCCTTCTGCTGCGCTTTCTTTTGTGACTGAGGGTTGTGTTTTTTGTTAAAACCTCCTCTGCCGCGAAAGGACTGATGGTTCATAGGATAGTTACAAGTTCGAGGGCGTGAACCTATTTATGAACTCGCTGCCATCGATCTGGCGGCAGAAATAGAAATTTTCTATTTCCCATATACAAGTCTAAATTACATTTAAACTGGACAATATTTATGCTATTTACAATGGTAGGTGGTAAAGAATTCCAAAGACGTGGTGATCATTGTGTTATAAAATTATTTCTTTTAGTTGTATAATTTATATTTGTTTGTCATTTTAAATTATGTGATCTGGTATTCCTACTATTTTCCGCAAATTGTAAACATAAGGTTTCAAGCAAAAATGGATTTCTTATGGCCTTATACATTAAACAACGATCACCCCTTAAGGTTCTATATTCTAGTGAGAAAAGACCCAAGGACTTCAATCTAGCCTCATAGCTTTGATTATGTAGATTCTTACTATTTTTTGTTAACCTCCTTTGTACTTTTTCCACAGCGGTTTTAGTACCTATAGAAGTTGGTCCACAAAATGCAGAGCAATAATCAATATGTGATCATACCAAACTAGAAAATAATGGGACAATTACTTCAGCTTCTCGGCTCTTAATATGTTTGTAAATACAAGCTGTGATACCAGCACACTTTTTTATTGTTTTATTTATATGTGTAGAAAATTTAAAATCGTTAGTTATTGTAACCCCCAGATCGATTTTGGTTTCTACTGTTTGTAATGGTATATTATTTAATGTATAATTTGCAAGTCTATTATTAGAACCGAAATGCATAACCTAGCATTTATTGATATTAAATGTCATTTTATGCTGCTCTGCCCAAATAGTTAGATGATCTAAATTATTTTGTAAGTCCGTTGTTGATTTAGCATTGTTAGTAATACAGCCAATCTTGCTGTCATCAGCATACTTATTTATCCAGACCCCATTTGATGTTTCCATAGTAGATATTGGCATGTTAAATAATATAGGCCTCAGGACGGATCCCTGAGGCACACCACTTGTGACCTCTGAGATACCCGAGGTGGAACCCTTGATTGTAACCCACTGTTTCCTACCGTCCAACCCAGAATCTACCCTCTTGATGATATGTGGATCTAATTTTATTCTTATTAGTTGTTGTAAGAGAACAGCATGTGACACAGTGTCAAATGCTTTTTCATAATCAAGATAAATTATATCCACAGGTAGGTCACTATCGAGTGCTAAACTAACTGGCTCGAAAAAGTTTATTAAGTTAGTTTGGCAAGATCTGCCGTATGCGAACCCATGTTGTGCTATATCAGTATTTTCAGATTCGAGAAGACAAATCTTGATCTTTTGTAATAACAATCTTTCCATTAATTTTCCAACACAAGAGGTGAGACTAATAGGTCTGTAATAACTGGAACTTTGTCTACTGCCCTTTTTGTGAATGGGAATCACAGCCGCAAGTTTCCAATCAGTAGGTACTACGCCTTTGTTTATTGATTTATTAAATAAACTGGTTAATATACCAGATAACTCAGTTGACAAATGTTTTAGAAATATAGGCGATATATTATCTGGTCCTGGGGATGAATTGTTTTTGATAGTTTTTATTGTGGTGATGATATCCAGGGGAGTAAATGGTGTTATAAAATTCTTACTATCGATGTTGTTTAGTCGTATCTCTGTTTTTCTTTTATAGACACTACAAAAATAGGAATTTAGGACCTCGGCCATTTTCTGTTCATCAGTGATTATGTCTTAATCTAGTTGAAGAGGGCCAATCCTAGGTGAATTTCCCTTGATAGAGCCTACATAATTGTAACATTTTTTTTATTATTATTTTTAGTATAGGAGGCTAAATTCACTTCAAATATTCTTTTGTCATTTCTTATTGCTTTTTTAGTTAATTTTGCTTTAGTTTTGAATTTAGACTGCATTTCTGATGTTGGATTTTTTTTATATCTGTTATAAGTTCTTTTTTTAGATTTGATCAACTTCTTTATTTTTGTGTTAAACCATAGTGGAGTTTTTCTTTTACAATGATTATATTTTTCATACAGTGGAACTCAGCGTTGGATACAGAAATCAATTTTTTCTCTAATTTTGCTCCAAATACTCTCAGTGTTAAGATCCTTGAAGTCTGTTTCCCAATCCCAAGAAATCAAATATTTTTTTATTTGAGCAGTCGGCTTTATTGAAATTTTTCTTTACAGTAATTCCCTTGGTTATATTATAATAACATGTAAAAGACCAGAGAATTGTATTATGGTCACTGTCCCCTAAAGGCATTAATACTCTAGATGGTGAACAATTAATTTAAATATTTGTAAAAATAAGGTCGAGAATTGCATTTGACCTTGTTGGTTCCATAACAATCTGTTCTAGATTTAACTGAAGAGTGGCATTTATAAATCTATTTTTGATAGAACTTTTTCCTTGTAGAGACTTCCAGCAAATCCTAGGCAGATTGAAATCCCCCATTATAAATAAATTATCATTAGTCTTAAGATTTTCTAAGGTGCTCATAAAGGCTTCATTACCCATGCTATCCAAGTTTGGTGGACAATAACATAAACCTATAGTTAACCATTCAGTTAAAGTTTTAATTCGGGCCCACAGTATTTCTGTAATGTCCCCTGAGTTAGTTGTGTTTTTGATTTCATAACAACTTAAGTTTTCCTTTACAAACAAAGCTATACCACCCGCCTTAGTATGCGTATGATTTTTATACAGTAAAACAAATTGTATGCCTGTATATCCTGCTCCCAGTCTAGATCTGGAAACCAAGTTTCAGTAACTCCACATATATCAACTTGTTCCTCTGTAAATAGGCTGTAAAGTTCACCCATCTTGCTTCTCAGACTCTTGGCATTCAGAAGGAGAATTTTAAGTTCAGATGCATATTTTGCAGAATGGCTTTTTTCATGACCTGATGCTGAATACCCATTATCAGTATTATTTACTGTAGACGTTTTCATATTAGAAGCTACAGTGTCCAGCATGGTTCCAGAGTACACAGATTTATTTGATTGGTACCCTTCCCCCCTAGGGATTAGTTTAAAACATTTCCAATGTAATCATTCAACTGTTTGCCTAATAATAGTGTGCCCAATTTATTTGGGTGAAGCCCATCCTTGCTAACGAGGTCCTGTCTATATTCAAATTCCTCCCAATAAGTTATACAATCAATATTCTGTCTAACACACCATGTACGCAGCCAATTATTGATTTGTTTAATTTTTTGATGTTGATAATATCTGCTCTTGGTACAAGTAAAATTTCAGAAAATGCAAATTTACATTTAATTTCTGACAACACATTTGTTAAACCAATATACTCTTGCTTAATACTTTGTATACTTTGGTGAACAATGTTATTGACCCCGGCGTGTATAATAACCAAGGGGTTTTCTCCTGCATTATTGAGAACATGTGTAACCATAGCTGTGATGTCCCTAACTTTTGCACCTATAAAACAACATAGTGTACGATTGCTATTATCTGAGTTGCATATTGCCCTATCTAGTTGTTTAATAATAGAGTCCCCTAATACATAAATTTGTCTGGGGTTAGTAATGTTGCATTCTTCCATCTGTGTATGATTTTCATTTGTAACTTGTGGTTCAAGTAAGGTAACTGGGATTGGAATAATTTCGTTCAAATTCAACGGAGGACCGTTATTAGGGGCTGATACTGGGATAGTGTTAGTTATTCTATCATGTTCAATTCTGGCTGTATGTTCCTCACTTAGTGGGTTGAAATGATTAAAAAGTGTAAGATCAAAATGAGTGGCCTTCCTGCCTTTTTTTGCTACTTTGTTGCTCTGGACTTGGTACCAATCATTTTCTTCAGTTTGCTGATCTACTTCCTCCCAAGGCATCTTTTTACAATGTGACCCAGTTGTTTCAATAGAGTCAGTTGAGGCTTTGTTAAAGAAACTTTTATTCCTGTGTTCAAGAGGACAGGGGTTTAGAGTTTCAGTCATTGAGAGTCTTTTCGATGTTTCCTGTTGTCTAAATTCTAAGGCATTTAATCTAGAACTAAATAATGCAATTTCTTGTACTAGATCCTCATTTTATCTACATTTTAAACACTGAAATTCAGTATTTGTAATAGCTGTAGAATTAAAACAAAACATTTTGCATGTCCTACATTCAAGGCCTACCCTACCCTCATAAATGATACTATTGGTGACCATAATGACTGATACTTGTCGAGTATATTGCAGTAAGTTTTTGAAAGTCTAATATGCTTACCGCTTTATAGTCAGTTTTAAAAAGACACGTGTGAGAGGCAGCGTGTCTCGCGTTACATCTTCACGCATGATGCTGCGCACTCACCCTGCTCTCCGCAGGGCGTCGTTAAATACAGCCCTGGTAACCCGGAAGAGCTATAGGGGTCACTACTCTGAATAAAGTTTGTAAAAAGCACTAATTCTGCGTAAGGAGCTTTAAAATCTCAAGTGGCAATAGTAACTATTACGGGAGCAAGTTCTCAACAATAAAACAGTTTATCCTAGAGATTTGTAGTCCTCAGCAGCACTGACATGGACTACAAAGTTCCTCTTCCTGCTTCCTTGATATCGCAGGGTCCAAGTCACCAATAGGACTACAATATTTATATAGCTCTCAGTAATTAAAATCAGTAGCTGCAACAATCTGAGTGTCTGCCTCGTAGTGCCAGTAGAACCGGCAGCACCTCTGGCTATTTTACAAATAATGCTCACCACAGGGCATCGTTAAATACAGCCATGGTGACCCAGAAGAGCTATAGGGTCACTACTCCAAATAAAGTTTGTAAAAAGCACTAAAAAGCGCTAATTCTGTGTAAGGAGCTTTAAAATCTCAAGTGGCAATAGTAACTGCTATGGGAGCACGTTCTCAACAATAAAACAGTTTATCCTCGAGATTTGTAGTCCTCAGCAGCACTGACATGGACTACAAAGTTCCTCTTCCTGCTTCCTTGATATCGCAGGGCTTCAAGTCACCAATAGGGCTATGATATGTATATTGCTCTCAGTAATTAAAATCAGTAGCTGCAACAATCTGAGTGTCTGCCTTGTAGTGCCAGGAAAACTGGCAGCACCTCTGGATATTTTATGGTTGTGAAACTGACACTTGTTCGCACCCGCGGGAGGGGGCAGGTGCAGGTCTAGCAAATGTAATAGCAGACCTAGTCTTCTAGTGGCCTCAGGGGCATGCTCCACCTGGGGCCAAAGAGGCCCTGTCACCGTCAAAAGGTAAAGGCCATGACCTGATGCTGGTAGTCATTGCCTTGAAGCCAGTATGCAGCCAAGAGTGGAGATAGGTGCAGATGCCAGCCGCTGCTGCTCGGAAAGTGGTATTGAAAGTGTACATTACAGCTTTAACCTGTTGGTTATTGGACTTGATACCCCTGGTTATGGTCTGAAGTAGCTCTGAATTAACTTCTGATTTGGGCAGAGCTTCTACCACTTGTTTACGCTAATGCCAAAAGACATACTCATATTGAGAAAAATAGCTCTGGTACCTGGCAATGCGCATACCCAGGGTCAAGGCAGCAAAGACTCTCTCACCTAAGGTGTATATCTTGTGAGATTCTTTATTTATAGGCCAGGCTGTAGATGACTGAGGAAGGACAGCCTTATCATTCTCTGCCAAGACTTCAATGGCATCAGCAAAGGCTTGTGAGGCCAATATGGGACGATCCTTGGGAGGGGTATACTTCCTATCTATGGACTTGGCCACGGAAGGAATGAGAGCCAGATTCTTCCACACCATCTGAGAGAGGGTCTCGAAAGAGGGCTGTACCAGTGGTGTTAAATCCATAGGGATCTCCGGAACATGGAGGTATTGGAGTCATAGAAGCTTCCCAGGACTGATTTCTGTAGTCTGGAGAGAAAGAGTAGAATTTAAATTTTTAAGCAGAGACTTAAAGGAAATGTCTTTGATCACAGGCTCTGCAGAAGGATTGATCCCTGCTCCCAATGCAGTGTCATCAACATCCTCACCCAGTCGAAGAGCTGGGTCAGGCTCAAAATCATCTCCTGACAGTCCAGGAAGGGCTGTATGGACAGGAAAGGAGTGACAATCAGGAGGAAGAACAGAAGAGGAAAGAATCGGAGTCAAGAACCCCTGAAGGCCGGACAACGATGCACCAAGCCCCGGCACCAATGAAGAAAATGGCGCCAAGCACAAGGAAGGTGTCACCATCGAAAACGGCTCAGCACATGGCACCGACAGAGCCCACGGCACCGCAGAAGATGCCAACAGAGCCTGCGGCACTGAGGATGGCACCGACAGAGTCCTCAGTGCCATGGACGGTGCCGAGAGAGTCCTCGGCACAGAGAGTCCCAAGGGTCTGAAACCTGCGATTTGAAGAAAAAGTAGGAAAATTGGCAGGAGATAGAGGCATCGGTGTGGACCCCTGTGCCACAGCCATGTGAGGGGGATAAACACCCGAGCGTGGAGTCGATGGCACCGAAGAAGGTGCCATGCAACTAGGAAGGCCCTACCCATTTGTCTGAACCTGAATGGCTCAAAGGTCTCGGACTGACCGTTTCAGGCAACTGGACCAACCTCAGAGCCCATTGCTCCCTAATAGCAACCCACTGGTGAAACTGCTCATTGGAAGCTCCTCCAATAGGCGGGGAGGGGCTCTGGTGTTGAGGAGATCGGTCACCAGAGACAGAAACTGGCAACTCTGACAGAGGTGGAGACCGGCGCCTGGCCCTAATAACCAACTGTCTATGTGCAGACGTACCAGAGGGCGACCTCAAGTGATGCCGTTTCTTCTTCGACCTGTATGCCGAAGAAGAACTCGAGGCCAAACAGTGCCATGAATGGGACTGTTTCTTTTTATGCTTTCAGGTGGACCACCCATCTCCTTGAGCATCGGTCTGTCCGTTGTCAGACCCTCCTCTGGAGAGGGCAGTGGACCAGACCCAGCCCGGCTGACTGAACAGCTTTCATATGAAGTCTCCCTACCATCACCTGACCCACTCATGGTTGACTCTGTCAATGGAGGGCTGAAGACTTCTTTCTTGTTATAAGTAGAATTAAATATAATCGGTACTTATTGAAGATAAACTACAAAACAAAAAGCTGAAAACTAAGCTGCTAGTTTGAAGTTTGACTCTCAGCGGGCAAGCAATGTCGTCACTGAAGTGCATGCGACGGTGGGAAAAAAGGAACTGAGGTGGTTGGAGGGTTGACGCTGAGATGGTCATTACTGCACGAGCCGGGGCTTGCGACGCTGCTTCCTCACAGCTCCATCTCAGGCGCCGGCCCTCTTGAAAAAAGTTTGCTTCTGCTGGGTCCTAGTGCCTGCAGTGAACTCCCATTAGTGTGAATGAGTGGTGGAGACTTTATGTCCAGGAAGATTAGCCTTTAGTCTCTGACTCTGATAACAACATACACATGATGACACAGTCAATAACTGAATTACTGTCTTCATCTGTATCTGTAGTCTGAGGCTCTAGTCTAAACATTTATTTCAGTCCAAATTATTTTCAGTTACATATAGTATATTAGTGCACTACTAATGGGAGTCAAGAGGAGACTGCATAGCTGGGGAGCAGTAGACCAAGAAAAATTAGTGACAGCTGGAGGAAATATTTTAAAGTCTGTACAGGTTTTTAATTTAGAGGGCAGTGTAAATTCAAAATGCTGCTCTGGTCCCCTAACTAAAGTGCTGGCACACAAAAGTGAGAATTTTGTGGTGTGGGGGAGTCAGAGCTATGGTTGTATCATATTATTTACTTTTGATTTGGTTTCTAGTTGGTCAGAATACAGCTGGCTAATTTTTATAAATCTAGAGGTCCTGTCCCTAGGCTTCCAAATGCAATTTAGCACCTAAGTAAGCATTAATATTTTAATCTCATAAAATATGGGCTATGTAGAAAGATTACTGGATGCTGGCAGGGGAGCTCTATCTGTGGGGCCCCAGTCATTGAGTTTGCTGGAAGCTCCCAAAGTCTTAAAACTGGCCCTGCCAGTCTGATTGCCCATTGCTGCTTTGATTTCTGTTCTGAATCCTGCCTTCACTGCCAAAAATCCTCAGAGTATTTATCACCTTGATTTGGCTTTTCATTGTCTGGCTGGCTTGCCCCTCTATTCAGTGCTTTTTCATTGTTGTTATGTTATGCAGACCTACATGCAAGTCCACTTACTACTACTCTGTTTACTGACCTACATGCAGGTCCAAGCTTGCTTATGCAATCATTGCTCATTGCTTAAGCAAATCATTGCTTCATGCCTACTGCCATCCCCTCGGTTTCAGCCTGTGGGATTCTGCTGTACTCAATTCTGCATTCAACCTTGCAAGGTCTCAGCACTCACTGCTCATTACGATCTCAGCACACCAGTGCTCAATCCGCTACTCACCAGCTTTTAGCTCTCATTCAGTTTGGGGGGGGCATGCCAGCCATTCTATTCTGGCATAGGGTTCCTGCGGCCGACAGTCTCGCTCTGCATTTAGTCCGCATCTTAAGCATGTCCATCTTGGGGGCGGGATCCATGTCACCTGGCCCATAGCTGGGAATGTCCTCACCCCAGGCTTGGCTTTAGCTGCCTGCTATGCGACAGCAGCTCCTGGTGTAGAATTTAAGACTAGCTGTGAAGGGTGGTTATTCCGATCTCTTTTGGCTCTAGTGTTCCACTATAATGGTTATTCATTGGCTTTAGTGGATTCCCTAGCAAGGCACCTTCACTGCATTCTCCCTACGACTGCCTCTGGCTCACCTGGTTTGAGTTTAGGGTGGGTAGGCCAGGTGAGTGCCTCAGCAGTCGTTGCTCTCCTCCTCCCACCTTGGTTACACATATTGTTACAGAGTTTTCTCGCAACCTTCCATGGCGTTCCCGCTAGAGTATTTGAATGAGAGCCTTACTCTAAACTGGAATATTTCCCACATCCCTTTCATTGGGGTTTCCAAATTGCAGCTGCAGAGCCGTCATTAACTTAAATATCCCAAGCCTGGAGGGAAGGTGACCTAGGCCATCTTTCCCCAGAGATTTCCTCCTCATAGGGTTTTTTTTCTCTCCTCCGTTGCCTCAGGTCATAACTGTTAGTTAGCATAGTTGTTCCCTAGTTTCTTTAGGTAGGTTCCGCTGTTGGATGGAGGCAGATGGTGTCCCAGCTGTTCCCTCTCTCCTTAGAGAATCCCCTCATTCTCAATGCAAACCCTCAGACTCATGCTATGCAAACCTGGGCATTTCATTATGTCATCAACCTGAGCATCTCATTACATGATCAAACTGCCCAATGCTTATCTACTACTATGTCACAGTTACTGCTACTACGTCACAGTTACTACTTGCTTATATGCTTCGTTTCACCTCCTTCTTTTAGGATATGCTTGTACTACATTTCTTTTGGGGATTCCTAAAGTATCTTTAGCCACAGGAATCATCCCATGGCACCTCTAGGGGTGGAACCCTCTCCGAGGGTTTCTTGCCTATGGTAGCCCTACAGGGTGGTAATTCCTCTGGAACAGAGAGTGCGAATGGCCAAAAACCAAACTAACAGTTGCATAAGCATAACACTATACTGGCTGCCCAGGACATTGAATTGGAAAGGCTTTGCCTGGAGTTCGATGGTCAAGCAGCCAGCCACTCCCACTCCCACTTTCTGAGCTATATAAGCAGTTCCTTTCAGCCTCATTGTGATGCACTTTTTCTTTGCCCCACCATCCTCCCCTTCTCCTGCAGTGGCAGCACTTCTCTCCTTAGAATCATTCCTAAGGTACCTTTAGCCATGGGAATCGTCCCATGGCACCTCTAAGGGTGGAACCCTCTTCGAGGGCTTCTTTCTTTTGGTACCTCTACAGGGTGGTAATTTCTCTAGAATAGAGAGTGCAAATGGCCAAAAACCAAACTAGCAGTTGCATAAGCACAACACTATACTGGCTGCGCAGGACATTGAATGTATTTTAAGTTGTTTGTGTCTTGTTGCTCTGCTGAACCAGTGCCAGATCCTCCAACTTTGATAACTTGCAAGGCATCCATCTGTCGCTGCATCTCTTCTCTTCTTTGCTGCTCCTGTCACTGCATCTCTTTTCTCTGCTTCTCGAGTTGTTGCATTTTTCCTTTTTTCTGTGTCTCTAAATGTTGAATCTCTTTTTCTCTCTGCTGCAGTTCTTCTCTTCTCTTCTCTGTTTCTACGTCTCTTTTTGTTGCATTGCCCACCACGGGAAAAAGGCAATCAGGCTTTCAGGTTCTGTCACTGCCTGTTCTTTTTCCATCTCTGATGATGGATTAACAGTCTCAGTGTGGACTTTTGTTTCTGCTTCTAGTTTGGTTGCCATTTTTCTGGTAACCACTCCTGGGCTTGCTGCTGCAGAATCCATACCTTTCTTCTATGCTTCCCTGGTACCAGGTCTAGTACCCATGCACAAAATTCCTGGCTTAGCGTATGCATGGCGTATATCCTACTTCTAACAGCATCTATCATTCAGGCACAGGTCAGGAAGCATAGGAAAACCAGGAGCAGTTTCAAAATTTGCAAATAACATTTTAATTTTTTTCAGTAACAGCAAAATAAAAATAATATTCAGTATAACTATTTACAAAGGCAATACAAACAGAGAAAACAGTCCTTTTCAGTTTCAAATCTCAGTCTCTCTCTCTCTTGCAAAACATTGCTGCTCTTTTTATAACCAGTCTTTGTAAGGAGCTCGTTAAGGAGATGTTTTTGTCAGTTTCCAATGTTCTTGTAGGTGCAGCAAAAAGAACTTAATGACCCAGAACTGACCTCTTGTTTACAGCTCTGCAAAAGGCTTAAAAATTGCATTTCAGGTTAACCCCTTGAGTTCCAAATAGCTTTTTGCAAGCTTTTTGCAATCATTTTTTTTTTGTATTATGTTTTTATTAGAGTTTTATCATTATGGTAACAAGATCAATACAGATGGTGTCAGCAATATCAATTTCACTTTCCTATACATTGCACAAATTTCCAGGTTAGGGTGTACATACATTCTAATTATAATTTGCATTTCAAAAAAGGTAATACCTTCCTTTCCCTTCATGCACCTATGCAATGTCATTTCATTATTACTAATAATATTGGTAAACTATCTTCTGTAGGTAACTTAATTACACATCAAAGAAAATAAAAGAGACCTAACAAACAAAACAGAAAGTTAATTTGTACAGCATTCTGTGAATCTTGTCTGGTATGCATGCCATTCATAGCTTATATGTTCTTTAGTTTTTAGTTTGCTCTACTCTTTGTTGGCACATGCAAGTTCTAAGTCCCTTAGTCTGTTTTCAGTGCTGAGTATTCATTATACCACTTCTTTTACAAAGGCTATATTCCCACCCTGAGGGTCTCTGCCTCTAGATTTGACAACAAGGCCAGAAACTGATCCCATTCACTTATAAATGTCTCCTCCCTACCCCTTAGTGCATAAGATCATCCCTCCACAGCCATATTGGAGACCATGAGGTTCTTCCACATTGTTATAGTAAGCTTAACACATGATACCCAGGTATTCAGGATAACCTGTCTTGCCATGGCTAGCATTACCCTTATCCTTCTTGGATATAAATTCCATTCCCCTTCCTCATTGCATTCTACTCCCATCAGTAATGATATTGGAGTGACTTCTGTTTCCTTACCCCATGTGTTTTTCAACTCGGATGCCACTTCTTCCCAGTACTTTTTAATTACCTCACAGTCCCAGAAATAATGGAAGTATGTGCCCCATTCTGTTGCACATCTGCCACACCACAGGGATATTTCTGGGTGGAACCTATGTACAACACTTGGGGGATAGAACAGGCGATGTATAAATTTATATTGAATTTCTTTGAATTTGTTGCAAATCAGCAACCCTATGTGTGATCTTATGAATACCATCCAGCTTTCATCTGCAATGGGTGTTCCCAGGTCCTCTTTCCATGTGGCCCTAACCTTCTTGGTCCCATCCTGAAATGTGTCTCTATCTAAACTTACTGCCTTCCCAATGAGTCCTCTCTCTTGATATTTAGCTCCTAGTATCTCTTGTTCTACTCTAGTTATCAAGGAGCTCCCCACTGGGTTACTTTGCAGTTTTTCCCCATAATGTCTTACTTGAAGGTGTCTAAACAGGTGTGTTATTGGAATTCCCAAACTCCCCTGGATTGTCTCAAAGGGATATATCTTTCCTCCCCTATATAGATCCACTAGGAATCAAAGCTCCTTATCTTCCCACAAATCCTGGGTCCTCATAGCCTGGTGGAAATTCTGGGTTTCTTGCTATTGGGATGAGTATAGTATTTTCATTAACTACTCCACACCTTTTCTTACTACTCCCCCATGTATCTAACACTGCTACTACCAAGGGGTTCAGATGCAGAAGCTTCTTATAGGTTTTGTCCCCCCCTTTTGCAAGGTATGCAGATATGAGTCCGGGACAGTCCTCCTGTTCCAACTTCAGCCAGGTGGCCGCCTCCACTCTATTTACCAAGTTGTGGATATATCTATATTACACAACTAAGTAGTAATCCTTTATGTGTGGGAACTCCAATCCACCTCTTTCCCTGGATGCTTTGAGTCTAGTTAGTGACATTCTAGATCTCTTGCCTGCCCATAAGAAACTGCTAAATCCCCTTTCCGACTGTTTAATATCTTTTGCAGTGGGACTAACTTGGGACCATTTGCATTGCATATAATATCCGTGGTAGAACGTTCATTTTTATGAGATTAATCCTGCCAATCCAAGAAATAGGGAGGGCCCTTCATCGGCTGAGATCTGCTAAAATGGTTTTAAATAGTGGGGTATAATTGAGTGCTTATAATGTTTTCAGATCATCACTAACCTTAATTCCTAAGAAAGTGAAGCTATTCTCCACCCTCCTTAGCCCCAAGTGTTCGCCTGCCTCCCATGTCCTCCGTCCCCCAAAAACATAATTTCTGATTTCTGTATATTTAGTTTATATCCTGAGAAATACACAAACTTTTGTATTATGCACAATAAAACTGGGATGGATTTGTAACATATAACACAAGGTCATCAGCATACAAAGTAAGTTTATGCTGCTTCCCTCCCAGTCCTGGAATCCCCTCCACCAGCTGACTCTCCCTTATTCTTATAGCCAGCTGTACTATTGCCATTGCAAATAACAGGGAAGGGGGGCAGTCCTGTCTCGTACCATAATGCAACTTGAAGTCCTCTGATGGGGAACCGTTAATCACCATTCTTGCTCTAGGTTCCCTGTATAACATTCTTACCAGAGCCACTAACCCATCTCCCACCCCAAAGCAGTGCAGGTCTCGAACAGGTAATGCCATTCAATTCTATCAAATGCTTTTTCGCATCCACAGATAGGACACATGCTCTTCCCGGGTTTCTAGTTGCCCATCATATAACATTTAAAAGTCATCTCATATTGTGGTATGAGAGTCTGCCTTGCACAAATCCGGTCTGATCTGGCTGTATGACCTGTGGCAACACTCCTAATCGTGTGGCTAAGACCTTGGCCATGATCTTACAATCATAATTGATGAGGAAGATGGGTCTGTAAGATAAGCATTCCAAACTGTCCTTCCCTGGTTTCAGCAAGACACAAATATTTGCCTCAGTACATGTTTTGGGTAGCTCCCCTTCCCCTCTTGCTTCCTCCATGAGGTCTGAATGAAACAATTACTCACCAAAGTAATATTACTTCTTCCAGGGGATTCTTTAGTGTTATTACCAGGTGCAGTATGCCAGCTGGGTTCAGCTGCCTCAGAGAGAAGGAGTCAATGCAAATGAGGAAGGCACTGGCTGATCAGAATACAGTTTGAGTAGAGTGCTGCCTGCAGTCAGCCTGAGGGACCTCAGAACGCATTTCAGAGCTGAAAAAGAGCAAAAACTGTGCCCAACAGGGGCAAAAAATACTGTTCACATGAACCAACTATCTATTCTAACCCACTATTGTGAAAGAAATGTTATCACACGAGTGAAAAACAGTCATCAAATTTGGCTAAATCCTATAGCAGAGCCATTTGAAAAGGTTTCCGGGGAGGAAGGGTGGGAGTGTCAATAATGCTAAAGAATCCACTGGAAGAAGTAATATTACTTCAGTGAGTAATTGTTTCTTCTCACCTCAGGAATTCTTAGGCATCTATTGACAGGTGCAGACTTCGAAGCAGTGTAGTTGGGAGGAGGGCACAGAAACCTACTTTGAGAAGAGGCTCTGAAGTACCATCCTGCCAGATTTGGCATCCTATAGGACTATACATCCAAGTAAAAAAGCTTATTTAATGTGAGAATCACATTTCAAATAACTGGTCTGCACACTTCTAGTAAGGATATAGCCATGAACACTGCCCAAGAAGCAGTTGTTCTCAATAAGGTAGGCCCTAAGCCTAAGAGGGGCTGACTGTCAGCCTTGCAGTAACAGAACTGAAATATGGAAAAAACAGCCCTGAGGGAAAATACTCTTGGTCACTGGATTCTCCTTTTCTGCAACAGTGCAGGAAAGGAAGAGATGATAATGGCAGTACCTGAACTGCTAGGAGCGCTGAACAGACTGGCAGGAAACTCTCATGCCCAGTCCGAGCAGCTTTAAATAGCCTAGACAGAATTTGCCTGAGGACAGTACAGGCAGAGAAAAGGATTGAATAAAGTGGAAATAGAAGAACACCTCAGGAAAGGATTTCCTATCCGTCGAAAAGACTAATTTGTTCTTAAGGAGACTGAGAGGATAAGGCATGAATGAAGGACTTGAACATCTGAAACCCATCTAACAGAGAAAAAGACTAGCAAAAAGGGAGTCTTCAATGTTACTCACTTTAGGACAGCATTGCCATAGGTTCAAAGGGAAACCCCCTGGACTTGACAATGCAGAGGTTTGTGTTCCAAGGGAAAAAACCCGGATCCCTCAAAGGATCTGGAAGTGAAAAAGGGTCCCTTGCAGAACTCCTTGCAATGATCTGAGAAATGACAGATTTCTCTTGCCTAACGGAAAAAAGGCCGAGTAACCGCTAGGTGTACTCCCAAGGATGAGGCCCAATGCCCTACTGTAAGTAAGTCAGTAAAACCTTCATCTTTATACAGGAAACAAGTCACAAGGACCAAACTAGTTCTGTTTACAGGACAAAAATGCCTGGATATTAACTCAATAATTCAGTCATGAGAGGAATAAGAAATGAAAAAACTCTAGGGTCTTGTCCTTGTACCAAGGGAAAAAAATGCTTCCACTAGGAAACTGAGGTTTCCATGGCACTAATTTGTTTCCTTTTTTTTTTTTAATAGGCTTTGTGTGGATACAGGACTCTAAGGAGTTCTAGCCTCTCAAGAACCAGGATTTGAGGTGAAAAAACTGGAAGTTTAAAAACACTACTCCTGTCTGAGAAGGGAAGTTGTTTGAGGCAATGAGAGCAGCTTGAAGGCCGTTTAACTGAAAACATTTTGAACAAAAAGTACCAAGGCTGTTCCATCCCATTCAGAGCCACTGGGTTCGTTGTGGCTGGAAAGTTCCTTAACTGGAGAAGTACTTTGAAAATAAGAGGAACACAAAATGGGAGGAAGAAAACTTCCCCGACCAGTCTAGGATGAGAAAATCTGTTTGAAGTACCCCAGAGCTGGGGCCTGCCACCAGAAAAGGAAAAACTGATGGTTCAGACTGGAGGCAAAAAAATTCAGCTCTGGACCTGGCCTTACCTCCTGAATGGTGTGGTTAGGACTATGTGCTGAGGGTCCGCTTGCGGTGACCCTGACTAATGCAACTTACGGAATCTACCCAAGTGTTGTCCTTGCCCGAAAGATGGGTGAGCAACTGAAACACCTCCAAAGAAGTAGGCTAGAGATAAAAACTCATAGCTACTGTGGACAGATTGAAGGTCTTGTGTCTCACTGCTCATTGGTGTGATAGAGGGCAGGTGTATCATCTGTCCTTATCCGAACTAACTGACCTCTCGACTGAAAAGTGAAGGCCTGATGGAGATGCTCTGAGATTCCAGGGACTGATGGAAGAAGGACTCTCTCGGTATCCAAGACCCAATGATGGAGACCCTCTATAGGGAGGCGCCTGCTGAAAGAAAGCCTCTGTACCAAAGTTTTGAAGGAAAGAGGTGAGAAAATCAGCGTTTCCTTACACCAGTCCTGAGCTTGTAACAGAGTTCAAGCTTCACGAAAAATTCTCTTATTTGGGATCCGTCCAAGAGGACTGACCCTGGAACTCCAGAGATAAAAAATATGCACTATATACAGGGAAAGAAAAACTTTCCCTGAAAGGAAAACCATTGCCCCCTAAAACTTGCCGAATTTTGGGATGGCTAGGGGACTTTTCTTAGTAGGTGTAAAAAACCCCAAGATCGAAGGAATAAAATGTCAGACTTAGGGCTTGAGAGCCAAAGTAAAAGAGAATTGGCTAAAAACAGTCAAGCTTCCAGTGAAAACTAGACATTCTCTGTCTTTTGTGGTGAACTGCCAACCAAGCCAGAAACCTGGTGAACAGCCTGTTTTTTACCCAGTATCTGAGAGCACTCTGGAGACAGTCTAAACGGCATGGATGTAAGCTGGTAGTAGCCCGAGAAAACCCCAGGGCTAAGGAACTGAGAACATAGATTGTATCGAGGGAGACAGAAAAAAAACGCTGCATTTGCAAAAGAAAGGGCTGAGATAAGGAAAATCCTGAACCCAGGTTGTAAAAGTCGATAATGATTCGCCATTCCCCATTTTCCTTTAAAATTAGGGCAATAGCAGGAAAAAAAAGTCCAACTCCCCAAAGAGAAGGGGACCCTTTCAAGTCTTTGACCCTCACCAGAGTCCTGTGCTCTAATTTCCACCGCTGACAATCTACTGGAGAGAGAGAGAGAGAGAGAAAGACAGAGACTGCAGCCACTGGAGGTAAATTTTTGTTATTTATTTATTTAGTTATCATGCATATATATAAATATATATATATATATTTTTTTTTAACACCAACTGAAGAAGGGGTAAAAATTGAATCAAGAAGAGAGGTAACTGGAGAAGAGATACCAGGAGTGGAAAAGAGCACCCTGGAAAAAATGGAAATTATGTACCTACCGTAATTCTTGATCTTCTTGGACGAAGTCTCCACCACTCATTCACAGTGATGGAATCTACAACGGAGGCACTAGGACCCAGCAGGAGCAAACTTTTTGCAAGAGGGCCGGCACCAGAGGTGGAGCTGCGAGGAGTGGCGCTGCAAGCCTCGGCTCATGCGGCAATGACTATCTCGGCGTCGACCCTAAAACCGCCTCAGTACCTTTTTTTCGAGGAGGTGCAGTGTAACTAACCTAGAAGGATAACCTAATAAAAACTGGGCATAAGATAGTCTGGACAACCCACATAAGAAGGGTCAACAAAGAAGTCTTCACAGCCTAAAGATTGAGGAAGTGAAGACCAACAACCGAGGTGAGCTCGGGGGATGGTGGGTGGGCATGTGAATGAGTGGTGGAGGCTTCATCCAAGAAGATCAAGAATTACGGTAGGTACATAATTTACATATCTTCCTGGACATAAAGTCTCCACCACTCATTCACACTGATGGGAGATTACCGAGCTAATAATCCCCCGAGAGGGTGGCAGGAGAGACCAAGAGCTCACAAATTTAGGACAGAAGTCCATTAAGGATGGTCCTGCCAAACAAAAGATGTCACCTGGCATGGACATCCAGGGCATAGTGCTTGATGAAGGTATGCACTGAGCTCCAGGTAGCCGCATTGCAAATGTCTGCAATGGGCATGTTGCGGACTTCCACCAGAGATGCCGCAACTGCTCTAGTAGAGTGAGCGTACACTCTGCCCTCCAGTTTAACCTGTGCCATGGAATAACAGTGGTGAAGACATGCCGCCAGCCATGCTGAAATGCATCTGATAGAGACAGGTTGACCCAGCCGGGTCTCGCTAAAGGAAACAAACAGTTGTTGAGCTTTGCGAATTTGTTTTGTTCTATTTAAATAGAAATGCAGAGCTCTTTTAACATCTAAAGAATGAAGGGTATGCTGTCCTTCATTTTGGAAGTTTGCGAGGTAAGTAGGAAGGACTAAAGATTGGTTTAGATGGAATTCTGAAACAACCTTAAGGAGAAACTTAGGATGGGTCCTAAGAACTACTTTGTCCTTATGAAACACAGTATACGGAGGGTCTGTGTCCAAGGCATGTATTTCAGAGACCCTGGGGGCCGAGGTAATGGCCACTAGGAAGGCCTTTTTCCAAGTGAGAAATTTCAGCTCACAGGTAGCTAGAGGCTCGAAAGGCTTTCGAGTGAGCATGTCTAGTACAAACTTAATGTCCCAGGCTGCAACTGGATGTCTGATAGGAGGTCTGGTATGCAGAATTCCCTTAAGAAACCTCTTAACTACAGGTAACTGAGCCAGTGACAAGGAAAGTACTGGCTCATGATAAGCTGAAATGGCACAAAGGTGAACTTTGACTGTAGAGTATTGTAGACCTGAATTTGAGAGGTCTAAAAGGTACTCTAGAACTTTATTTGGAGGGCAGGAAAAAGGATTCAAAGAGGATTTTGCACACCAGAGAGAGAAACGCTTCCATTTGGCTGTGTAAGTTTTTCTAGTGGCTGGCTTGCGTGCAGCCAAAAGAATATCTGAAACTCTGCAAGAGACTTTGAACCTGTTCACTTCTATCTCTTCAGGAGCCAAAGGTGAAGTGATCTCAGATTGGGATGGACCACAGGCCCCTGAGTTAGAAGGTTCGTCTGAAGGGGAAGCGCTTTCGGAGGGGTTTCCGACATACTGTTGAGTAACAGAAACCATATCTGTTGAGGCCAGAAGGGAGCAATGAGGATCATTTTGTCCCCCTGGGACTCGAACTTGAGAAATACCCTCTGAATTAGAGGAAGAGGAGGAAAGGTGTATAGAAAGTGTTTTGTCCACTGCAGCTTTTTATTTAGTTGTTTTTAACCAGGTATTGCACGCTAAGCTGAAAGCTTTTTTACAGGAGCGACCCGAGCTTGAATGCATCCTGACAGAAAATGCCAGGCCCTGGATTTCTGGAGCAGAAGAGAGGCAGTTTTGTGTTGAGTGGGGATGCAAAAAGGTCTAGGTCTGGAGTTCCCCACTCTGCGAATAGTGACTGAACTACGGCTGAGTTGAGAGACCATTCGTGAGGATCTGTCTCTGTTCTGCTGAGACGGTCTGCCAGTTCAAGCTGCACTCCCGGCAGATAGACCACCTGAATTAGAGCCTTGTGCTCCAAGCACCATTCCCACACTCTCATCGCTTCCCTGCATAAGGGGTAAGAGTGTGCACCGCCCTGCTTTTTGATGTAACACATCACTGCTTTGTTGTCTATTTGAAGAAGAATGTTCTTGTGACAGAGAATGTCTTTCAAAGCCCGGACTGCATAAAGGACAGCTCTCATTTCTAGGATATTTATATGAAGTTGGGACTCGTCTTGAGTCCACGTACCTTGGGTGTGGAGATTCTGACAGTGAGCTCCCCAACCCATCAGGGATGCATCCGTGGTAATGGAGATATGGTGATCCAGGGGAGCAAAGGGATACCTTTTCAGAAGGTTGTCCTCTTGCGACCGCCAGGTGAGTGACCTCTTCAGAGGTTCCGTAACCTTGATGAGAAAGGACTGAGGGTGAGTGGTTGAGGACCACTGAGTACTGAGCATCTATTGAGAGGTTCTCATGTGGAGACGAGCTAGGGGTAGAGTGAACACCGAGGATGCATGAGATCCAGCATCCATTGCATCGAGATAGCTTGAACCGAGCTGTTCTCTCTGATGTATCGGGCCATCTGTAGGATATCGCTCCTTCTGTCCTCTGGAAGAAAAGTTTTCGCACAGGAGGTGTCCAGAAGAGTTCCTGTAAAAAGGAGTTTCTGGGAGGGCTGCAACTGCGATTTCTTGAGATTTAGCAGAACTCCCATGGATGTAAGAAAGTCTGAGGCCATGGATACGGCGTTGAGAGTTCCTTGCCTGGAAGGACTTGCTAGAAGCCAGTCATCCAGATATGGGAACACTTGTATTCCGATCTTTCTGAGCTGCACTGCGAGAATTGCACAACACTTTGTAAAAACTTGCGGCGCCAAGGATAGCCCAAAGGGCTGGACTCTGAACTGATAATGTAGGCCCAAAGCCATGAACCTTAGGTATTTGTGATGTTTTGGGTGAATAGGAATATACTGGTAAGCATTCTGCATGTCCAGGGAGGCTAGCCAGTCATGCTGATGAAGTAAAGGTAACAGGGTTCCTAGCGATATCATTTTTAACTTCTCCTTGGGAAGAAATTTGTTTAATTTTCTGAGGTCCAAAATGGGTTGCATGCCCCCGGTTTTCTTTGTAACTAGAAAGTAATGGGAGTAGAACCCTGTGTTCTGTTGATGCAGCGGAACTATTTCTACGGCCTTGTTGTTCAGAAGGCCTTGTATCTCGGAAGCGAGAAGTTTTGACTGAAGTACTGCCAGCTTGGGCTGTCATTTCGGGGGACGATCTGGAGGGGCCTCTGAAAGATTGAGGGAATACCCCTCGCGGATTATCCGGAGGACCCATTTGTCTGATGTTATGGACTTCCACCGATTGTAGAATTGAGTCAGATGACCTCCCACCGCTGAAGAAGAGTCCCCCTCGGGCAGCTAAGGTGGGACTTGGGCCAGAAACTCAGAAGGTGGCACTGGGCGCTTTGGGCCCTTGTGTTTTCTGTTGCATTTTCTTTTGAGGCTGGGAGGCTTGGTTTTTATTAAAACCTCCCCTGCCTTTGTCTCGAAAGGACTGATGGTTGTGAAACTGACGCTTATTAACACCCCCCCAGAAGGGGGCGGGAGCAGGTTGAGTCAATTTAATGGCAGACCTAGTCTTTTGTGTGGCCTCTAGAGCTTGTTCTACTTGAGGACCAAAGAGATACACACCGTCAAAAGGTAACACCATGACCTATTGTTGAGCATCATTCGTGAAGCCTGAAGTGCACAGCTAGGAGAGACGGCAGGTAGAAATGCCCACCGCCACCGCTCGGGAGGCAGTATCGAAAGCGTCCATAGCTGCTTTAACCTGTTGGTTGTTGGACTCGATACCCCTGGTTATGGTTTGAAGAAGCTCTGAATTAGTGTCCGACTCCGGACCATTTATCTACCATTTGTTTGAGTGAATGCCAAAGAATATACTCATATTGAGAGAAATAGCCCTGGTAGCTGGCAATACGCATACCCAGGGTGGATGCAGCAAAGACTCTCTTACCTAACGTATCTATCTTACAAGATTCTTTGTTTATAGGTTGGACTGTAGTAGCCTGAGGGAGGACGACCTTATCATTCTCTGCCAAGACTACAATAGGGTCTGCAAAGGCTTGGGAGGCCAAAATGGGGTTGATCCTTGGGAGCAGCATACTTTATATCTACGGACTTAGACACAGAAGGAATAAGAGCGGGATTATTCCATACCATTTGAGAAAGCATCTCAAAGGAAGGCTGTACCGGGGGAGTTAAATCCATAGGGATGTCTGGGACATGAAGGTATTGGAGCCTTAAAAGCTTCCCAGGATTGATATCCGTAGTCTGGAGAGAGAGTGGAATTCAAATTTTTCAGCAGAGACTTAAATGATAGGTCCTTGACCGCAGGCTCTGCAATAGGACTAGATCCCATTCCTTCCATGTCATCACCCAGCCTAAGGTCTGGGTCAGGCTCAATATCGTCGTCTCCTGACAGCCCAAGAGGGACTGTATGGCCAGGAAAGAAGTGAAAATCAGAAGTAAAATAGGAAGGAAAAGGGTTCAGAGTTGAGAAGCCCTGAAGACTGGAAAACATCACACCAAGTCTTGGCGCCAAAGAAGAGCACGGCACCGCCTGACCCAGCACAGTGCACGGTGCCGACAGAGCCCCCTGTGCTGAGGATGGTGCCGACAAGGCCGACGGCGCTGAAAGGCCGCATGGTGCCAAGGGCGGCGCTGACAAACCCAATGGTGCTGAAAAGCTGCACGATGCGGAGGACGGCGCCGACAGATGCATCAGCGCGGAGGATGGCGCAGAGCGACCCATCAACGCCAAAACCAACGCAGGGCTCCAAAAACTAAGATTTGAGGAGAAAGCAGGAAGAATACCAGGAGATAGAGGCATCAGTGTGGCCCCCTGCGCCGCAGCCATGTGAGGGGGGAAAACACCTGAGCATGGAGTCAACGGCAAAGAAGAAGGCGCTGAGTGACTAGGGAGGCCCAACCACCCTACCCAATCCCCCGAAGGGTCTGAGGGCCCCTGAGTGACCGGGCCAGGTAGCTGGCCAACCTCCAAGCCCATTGCTCTATCAGAGCAGCCCACTGATGAAACTGCTCAACTGAAGCCCTACCAGAAGGTGGGGAAGGGCTCTGATGTTGAAGAGGTCGGTGACTGGAAACAGAAACTGGCAACTCCGAAGGAGGAGACCGGCAACTGACCCCAATGACCGACGTCAACGTGCAGACATATCAGAGGGCGACCTCGAGTGATGCCTTGTCTTTTTTGACTTGTGGGCCGAAGAAGAGCTCGAGGCCGAATGGTGCCGAGAATGCAACCATTTTCTTTTACGCTTCCGGGGGTACCACTCCTCCTCTCGGGCACTGGACTGTCCGTTGTCAAACCCCCCCCCCTCCGGACAGGGCAGCGGACTGGACCCAGCCCGGCTGACTGAACAGCTTTATACGAAGTCTTCCTACCGTCACCTGACCCGCTCATGGTCAACTCCGTCAATGTAGGCTGAGACTTCTTTCTTGCAATAAGAATAAATTATAGTAAACTGTACTTATTCAAGAAATACTACAAAATAATAAACTGAAAACTGTGCTGCTAGTTTGAAGTTTGACTCCCGGCCGGCGAGTGACGTCACTGTAGTGCACCTTTCGATGGCAGGGAAAAAAAGAACTGAGTCGGTTGGAGGGTCGATGCCGAGATAGTCACTGCCACATGAGCCAAGGCTCGTGGTGCCGCTCCTCGCGGCTCCATCTCTGATGCCGACCCTCTTGCAAAAAGTTTGCTCCCGCTGGGTCCTAGCACCTCCAGCGTAGATCCCATCAGTGTGAATGAGTGGTGAAGACTTTATGTTCAGGAAGATCCCTCCCATTCGGAGAATTCTGAATGTATTGGCATATGGAAACAAGGTTAAAGAGAAAATAATCCCGACCCATAGCCCCCTTTACCCTGAGACTTCTGAGAAAGGGAAAGCTCATCTTTAACTGAATTACTAGGAAAGTTAAACTCGTCCGTTCGTGCCTGTCAGCTTCAGTATGAACTCCAAAACGGGAGATGTTACCATAAAGACAAACCAAAATTTGCACCGAAGCATAGCCCAAAAAGGCTAGGATTTCTCAGACAGGCAAGGCCTAAGCCTACGCCAAGACTCTAGAAAGTGCATCGTTATGACTTAAGGCTATGAAAGCATAGTGCTTCCATGTGCCACTTGGGTATTTCAGAAAAACTCCCTGTGTATAGTTATCCACAGCTGTAGCACATGGCAAGGATAGAATACATCAAAAACTCTTAAACTCTAAAGTTGTATGCTGTAAAGGTAGCCAAATACAACAGGAAGAAAATGTATCATAAAATTTCTTACTCATAGTATCTTATTGTCTAGTGTCTATCCCTGGAGGGAGAGCAGACAGTGGAGCCAAGGCTGAGAAGCAGGCCGCTGCTTGCCTTAACTCTCTTTAATCTGCAAGCGACAGAGAAAAAACAGCAGAACACTTACCATGCTGGTATTTCCTCTGAATGCTTCTGCCAACCCTGGAAGAAGAGGAGGGGTTTCCAGAACCTACCTGTAGGTCTCTTCAGAGAGATGTCAGTTTCTTTGGAGGAGAGCAACACACCAGATCTATGAAGTTATTGTCCTCCACTGCTTGATCGGTGTCGTCCTGGAGGGAGAGTCCAGGGAGTCCACCAGCTGAATGTAGATGTGAGACAAAAAGAGACCTCATCAATACCAGAGCCTGAACCAACCCCAGGGTGACCGACTGCAATTAGTGGGTCCTGAGAGGAGTTCATCATAGAAAATCCTCTCCTCAAATAAATAATAATAATGACAATAATATCCTTGGGCATAAGGATTAACATGGAGAGGATTACTCGGACCCGAAGGAACCAAGAACACACCCAAAAATGTAAAGTCTGGAATAAAGGCCAAGCTCTAAAAAATACAGTTGCAGAGGGCATACTTCTATCAACCACTGATGTCTCCCTAAATCTGTCAGGAGGGAGGGTCAGAGGAGAATAATCTCTACCTTTGTGCAGGAGTGGAAGACACCCTGCTAATCTTAATTTAAAGGCTTGGACAGAATAAATATTACTACAGTACCAGACTTAATAATAAAAGTCCCAAGGGGACTTGTCATTTCTTTTGTGTTAACTTGAGGTACCCTCCTCAGCACTTTTAGAGGAGGAGGAGGTAGACTGAAGGCCAAGATAATAATAGAAGGCCAACGGTTAAACAAATCAAAATCAACGTTGAGATTTTTTTTTTCACAAAGAGGAAAAAACAGAACCACCTCCACGCCTCGTCAACAAAGCCCACTGAACAGCAAACAAGAGAGTCTCACCCCAAAAGAGAGGGGATTACCCTTCAAATATCAACCATTTTAGTTTTAAATAGAGAAAAAGGGTTCCAGGTGTCGTGCTGATGTAGTGGAAACATTGTGCGCGATGCCTGCTAACATCAATGATTTTAGCACAAAAGCGTTAAAAACCACCAATAAATACTAAAACTAACAAATTAAATAAAAGCGATGCAATTTATCATGCACGCGGGTGAATTTTACTTCAGAAAAATGGCGAAGTGGGAAAAAACTACTGAAAAATCCCGATACGCATGAGGACAGAGCAGATGTGGAAAAAAAAAGAATAAATGAAGCAAATATACAAAATACCTTAAAAGTAGCACTCAAAAGGAAAGAAAATGGCACAGGAAGATCTCTGAAAAGGAAAGCTCCGGGGCAGTGTTGCCAGTTCAGCGGAGAAAAAGTTTTGAGGTCCCTCAGGCTGACTGCAGGCAGCACTCTACTCTAACTGTATTCTGATTGGCCAACGCCTTCCTCATTTGCATTGACTCTTCCTCTCCGGGGCAGCCGAACCCAGCTGGCATACTGCACCTGTCAATAGATGCTAAAGAATTCCTGGGGTGAGAATGGGCCTGCTAACTTGTCTTTAAGCTCTTTATACTATTCAGCAACAAAGCCATCCACTCCTCCTGCCTTCCCAACTTTTAGATTCGAGATGGCTTTTTGCACTTCTACTGCTGTAATTTGTGCTCCCAGCTTATTAGCCTGCTTCTCATCTAGTGTAGGAATGTGTATACCATTCCGAAACTCTCTGGCTGCTTGATCAGTGCCTGGGCACTCTGCCCTGTACAGCTTTTCATAGTACTCTCTAAATATATTCCTAATTAACTTGTCCTCCCTTGTTCCTAACGGCTACTATCTTATTTGCCCTCCTGCCCCCCTTCATTAACCTTACCAGCAGCTGGCTGGGTTTGTTTCCCCACTCATAAATCCTCTGCCTGGAAAAAAATAGTTTAGACTTTGCCTTTCCTGTGAGGGAATCATTCAGGGCAATCCTAGCTGTCATCAGCTGTTTCCTATCTTCTTTACCTCTGCTCAAAACCCGCTGCTCCAGCTCCTAGATGTTGTCTTCCAACTTTTTGATTCTCTCTCTCTCTTTCTCTTCTCCCTTATTTTTGATGTATAGCTGACTCTTATTCCCCTCATGTAGGCTTTTCCCCGCTTCCCACAATGTGCCCTGAGATTCCACCGAATCATTGTCTCCCAGTAAATGTCCCACTGATTTTTGATATTTCCTGAAATCCTCCTTGCAAAGAAGGTAAGTAGAGAATCGTCAGGACCCCAGCCCTCTCTGTTCTTCCCATTCTCAAATTCAACTGCACCATGGTGTGGTCAGAAATGGCAACTGGGCTATGGGATACCCCCTCTACTTTGTCATATGGCTCTCTGGCTACAAATATGTAGTCCAGCCGGGACCAGGATTTGTGTGGATTCGAATAGAAAGTATATTCTTTGGCTCCTGGATTGATGGTTCTCCTGTTGTCCACCAAATCTAGTTCCATCAACCCTCTGATCCAGCCCTCTGTAGCCCTATTTGTTCTGTGTCCTGTTCCAGAGTAATCCATATGCCAATCCATAGTGCAATTGAAATCCCCCCTCCGCCCGAATCAGGCCCAGAAATTGCTCCTTATTAATCACTTCTAGAAGTGATTGGTAAAAGTCAGGTTCGTATACGGTAGGTGCATATATATTCCCCAGTGTGATTTCCTTTCCCCGTATTTTACCCACAACAAACACATATCTACTCTCTTGTACATCCCCTACCACCCTGCTGACCTCCAGTGGAAAGTTTTTATGTACTAGTATGGCTACCCCCTTTTATGTGATGGGTAGGAGGATGCAAAGCATGCTCCCCAGCCTCCTACAAGTTTTTCATGTTTTCTCCGAGAGGTGGGTTTCTTGTAGCATGGCCACCTGAGCGTTTCTGCATTTTAGAGCTGCCAGTATTTTAGATCTTTTAATTGGGGACCCGATTCCTTTAACATTCCATAATCAGAGTATCATAATTGGTGTTATTTGCCATGTTATGCAAATACATGACTCCTTAGCTCCCACTGTTGTAGTATTTCTATCTACCCACTAGGACTCTCGCTGCTCCTTGTGCCTCTCCAGGATATAGTACAGAATGCTTTCATAACCAAAAAAAAGAATCGTGTAGAACAATACATAACTTTCATAACAATAAACATTTCCAACTTTTAAACTGTACCCATGAAACCTTCCCCCTCCCATATCCCCTTCCTGCTGCTCATATAGTTGCTTAACCCCTCCTCCTTCTGTGAGTGAAGCAGGACCCCCATAGGAACAAGCAATTATCAAATCTGCGCAGTCCTTCCTCATGGAAATCCCACACGCCCCTCTCCCCTCTGCCCTGCATATACCATTTTTATATAGACAGAGTTATGCATTTTCAACAGGTAATATTAAGTCTCCCCCCATTGGGGGGTACTCTTATCAGTTTCAGCTTAGGTTGTGATTCTATGAAATTTGGCACTATACTAATGCTGAAGGATCATCCCTCGACATCTGGTCTGCCCCTCTGGGTTCCCTCCTCGGATCTCTTCCATTTAGTACCCTCCGATAATATTCCTTATGTGTTACCCCCGTGTCCATTCCAAACTGGCAACCCCAACCCATTTTGCTTGTTGTGCCCTTTATTCCAAACAACCTGTCCCCTCTTATATGCCAGTCATTCTCCCCCCTCTCCGCCCACGCGGCCATGAGTCTTCTGATTTGGGCCAAGTCAGTTTCTCCCTATTTAAAATCAGTCATCCCAAGCAAACTTCAAACCCTCCATCATGCTTCAGTCCCCATGGGATCAGTGAAGGGGACGTGACCAGTGCCCCAATATCACACGCCAGTCCCCCCCCGCCCCACTGACCTGTATCCTCTGGTGTTTATTTTCAGTGCATGTATTATTTCCATCATAATTCAGCCACTAACTTCTGTTTGGGGCCCTGTGCTGTCCATAGCATGGAGCTCGGGGAAGATGGTGGCTCCCCGTGCAGACAAATCACCAATAATCATTCCTTTGGATGGCACCTCATTCTTTTCCTTTTAGTAGTCTAAATCTTGGGAGAGAAATTAGTTTCAAGTTCTTAAGTTGGGGTCTTTGCACATTTAAAAGTGTATCCCATCTGTACTAGAGATCCACTAAGTAAGAGAAATAAACGAACCCCTCGACAAAAGGGTGCAGACCTTAAGAGTGCCTTCGACTAAATAGTTCCCGGTGTCTTTCCGTGTAGGCCCACAGTGGTTGTTTTCCCATGCTTTTTGTCCCACTCTGCGATGAAGCTCTTTAGTCTGGCTCCCAGAAAGTATAGATGGCTCCTTCGAATTTTACTCTCACCGTCGCAGGATATGCCATATAAAATTCTAGCCCTCTTTCCCTCAGCATGTTCATCGTGGGATTGAATAACTGCCTCTTTATTTGCACTCTTTGAGACAGATCTTGATGTATTGTAAGGCGGGCTCCCTCATAGACTATCTCTTTTTTAGCTTGGCAAGCAGTCATAATTGCCTGTCTGTCTCTGAAGTGATGCATCCGAAAGATAATCTGTCGTGGTGGCTGGTCACTGTTTGGCCTAGGGGTCAGTGCTTTGTGAGCCCTTTCGATCTTTACTTTCCCACATGGTAGTTCCATGTCTAGTAACTTGGGTAGTATTGTGGCACAGAAATCAAGGGCACTCCTGTTTTCTTTGCCCTGTGGGAGGCCTCGCAGTCGCAGGTTGCTCCTGTGATTATAATTTTCTTGGTAGTCCACAATTTCTCTTAAGGCCTCCAGTTCCTTTTCTAGGCATTCGACTTTAGTGGGAACCTGTCCCGTGGTGTCTTCCAAATGTGACACCCATTGCTCTAGTTAGTCAGTCACTTGCTGTGCTGGCCCAGTTCTCCTGTGAGGGCAGCAATTTTCCCCTCAAAATTGTCAAGCTGCGGGCTGAGCCCCTGAAGCACTTGTTCAGTGACTGTGGGCTAATTAGTGCGATCTCCGCCACAGACAGCGAGATGGGCCCCAGACCACTGCTTGCATTTTCGTCTGCTGTGCCAGTTTTTTTAGCCGCCGATATTCCAGCATTTCGGGTATGCTTAGCTGCCGATAAGTACTCATCCATGTTCAGGAACTGTTCCGATATTGATTTTGGTGGCTGAAACCCCAATAACTCTGATAAATATTATATTTTTATAACTTGCAGAGCGGAGCTTCGGAGGTTTGTGTCTATCTCGTGCTGCTCGTCAGCGATCCCTTTGCAATCATTTCAACAGTAAAACTATTTACAGTTTTAAACAAAGGGATCCCAGTTTCAGTGACATTTCCACATAAAGATTCACGTATATTTTTATACCCGCAGATATGCAAGGGGGAAGAAAGACAGAAATAGCAAGGGAAGGCAGAGAGATAGCGAGAGGTGGAGAATTGCGAAACTGTCAGAGTGTTCAGTTCCTAGGTCTCACAAGAAAATTTGGCTGCACAAGCAGACAGAGAAGAGACAGAAAAGGAGAGGATGGAACAGACCCTTGCGTTTAAACTCTTTCTGCATAACAAATGGGGCAGGGCCTTATTCAACCCTGTCACACACTTAGCTGCATAAGTCTTCCTGTTGGAAGGCTTACACACAGCTAAGAGTATTTCAGCGATTGGGAAACCTTAAACCTGTCCACTTCTATCTCCTCAGGAGCCAGGCCTGGAGATGAAGGGAGTGCAGGTTGGGATGGACCAGAGGTCCCTGTGTCAGAAGGTCCACTTGAGAGGGAGTTGCCTCATGGGAACTTCTGACAGTCTGTTGATCAATGGAAATCATATCTGTCGAGGCCAGTATGGGGCGATGAGAATCATCCTGCCCTCCTGTGCCTCCAACTTGAGCAGCACCCTCTGAACTAAGGGAAGAGGAGGAAATGCGTACAGGAAGCATCTTGTTCACTGCAGTCTGAATGCATCCTGACAGAAACTGCAGGAACTGGATTCCTGAAGCAGGATAGCAGCAGTGTTGCGTTGAGTGGGGACTCAAAAGGTCCAGGTTCAGACCGCCCCACTCATCAAATAGTGACTATATGACATCTGATGTGAGCGATCACTTGTGGGGATTCGCCTCCATTCAGCTGAGGCAATCCGCTAGGTCATTCTGAATTCCTGGCAGGAGGCTGCTTGAACTGATGCACTGTGCTTGAGGCACCACTCTCACATCCTCATGGCCTCCATGCACAGAGGGTAGGGAGTGCTTCCCCCTGTTTGTTGATGTAATACATCACAGCTTTCTTGTTCATCCAAAGGAGGATTACTTCATGGCAGGGATTATCCTTCAGGACTCAGACAGCGTATAAGACAGTTCTCATCTCTAAGACATTTATGTGAAGATGAGACTCCTCCTGGCTCCACACCTGAGTGTAGAGGTTCTGACAGTGAGCTCCCCAACTGATCAGGAATGCATCCGTGGTGATCGTGATCTGAAATTTCAATGGGGTAAGGGGCAGACCTTGCAGAAGCTTGCCATTCTGCATCCACCATGCGAGTGATTTTGTCTGAGGCTGTTACTTTATGTGGAAAGATTGCGGGTGCATGGTCAGTGACCACTGCTTGCTGTGGATGATGCCACGAATCCCAGCATCTACTGCTTCAGAAAGGGCCTGAATAGGGTTGTTTTCCATGATGTAACAAGCTATCTGAAGATATTATTTCCCATGTCCTCTGGAAGGAAAACCCTTGCCCTGGAGGTATCAAGGAGGGCTCCTAAGAAGAGGAACTGCTGGGAAGGTGAATCTGGCACCTTCCCCAAATCTGAACCCCCCCAGAATGAGCAAGTGAGAAGCTGTGGCAACTGCTTCCTGTGGCTTCTGCCAGGATGGGATGGCTAGGAGCCAATTGTCCAGATAATGAAGACTTGAATGCCGAAGTTTTAGTGAACTTTTCCCTGAACGGGTACTTGTTTATCTTTCCAAGGTCGAGAACTGGGTGCATGAGGCCTGTTATCTTGGAGCCAGAAAGCAATGGGAATAGGAACCTGTGTTCTGTTCTGTCGTGGAACAACTTCTACTGCCCTGTTCCTGAAGAGGCCCCGGATCTCAGAAGAAAGAAAGAAGGTCTGACTAAGAGGCAGACAGACTGAGCTGCTGTCCGGGTGAGAGATCTGGGGAAATCTCTGTGAAATTGGAAGAATATCCCTCTCGGACAATCTTGAGGATCATCTGTCCGCTATAATGGACTTTCATTGCTTGTAAAGCTGTCAGATGCCCTCTTACCGACAAGAGGTGTCCACCTCGAACGGCTGAGGCAGGACCTGGGCCGGATCCTCAGAGGTTGGTACAGGGTGCTTTCGGGCCCTGTACCCTCTGCTGCATTTTCTTTTGCAGCTCAGGAGTTGGTTTCTGATAAAGGCTCCTCAGCCTCTACCTTGAAAGGACTGCCTGTTACGAAACTGTCAATGGTTCCTGTCCCTCTGAGGGGCTGCAGGAGCTGGCCTGGCTGTTTTAATGGCAGCCCTGGTGTTCTGAGTGGCCTCCAGAGCTTAACCTAAGGGCTGAACAGATAAGCCCTGTCAAGGGGATGTTAATCACCTGCTGAGCATCGGATGAGAACCTGATGTTCTGCGCCAGAGGAGTCGCCTTCTACAAATGCCAGTGGCAGCTGTCCTGGAGGCAGCATCGTAGGCATCCACAGAAGCTTCAGCTGATTATCGGATTATATGCCCCTGGTAATGGAGCATTAGATTCCGGGAGGTTCTCGACCATTGATTTGAGTGTGTTCCACAGGGTGTACTCGTACTGAGAAATGTAGGAACTCAAGACGCAGAAGTCTGCTTTAGTCCACAGATGAAGTCTGTAATGCTATGGTGGACCCCATAGCCCCAAGGAGAGACTGGAAAGAAAGATCTTCCACCACAGGCTCCGCTGATATAGAAGGCTTGCTTTCCAGTCAATAAAATGAGTCCTCTGCTGCGTCTTCGACAAAAGCAGGCAGGGTCAGACTCATCAAGATCCACTTCTACCCCAGAAGAACCTCCAAAAGGCAGGTCTAGGCCAGGATCCATGGGACATGCCACCCAGATCAGCATTGAGGAATTCAGTGCCATCTACCCATGGCATTGGCACCACATGCTGCGCCAGCATCATATGAGGCACCGGCACCACATGTGGCACCAGCACCGCTGCTGGCTCTGCTACACCTGAAAGAAAGGGGGAAGGAAAGCGGTACCTGTGCTGGCCCCTCCAAGGAAAGAAGGTGAGGGGGGTAGGCATGTGGAGTTGGCATCGATGGCGCTGGCACTGGAGAGGGCACCCTGCGCGCATCCTGGCCCAACCGACCCGGCCCAGTGACTCTGAGGTCCGAAGGCCCCTGAACCAGGTGCACTGGCAAGGTCAACTGGGACAGATTTCATACCCGCTGCTGTATAAGAGCGGTCCAGTGATGAAACTGCTCACTGGAGTGGTCAAAGGTTAGAGAGGGGATCCGGTGTCGAAGATCATGGCCATTAAGAACACAGCCACAGAAGACCCCACCGGAGTTGGGTCAGGTCTACCACTCTCCACCACCAACGATCCCCACGCAGACATACCAGAGAGCGACCTTGAGTGGTACTGTTTCTTCTTCGACTGACAGGAGGAGGGAGAACTCAAGGTCGAGCGGAGCTGGGTCCCCGATTGAGGTCAGGAACAGGCCCGCTACATTTTGTGCTTTGGACGGACTGTCCCCCCCCCCACCCCAAGCACTGTACTGCCCATGGTCAGACCCCCCCCCACAAAGAGTGGCAGACCAGACACAGCCCCACTGCCAGAACAGCTTTCAAGCTAAGTCTCCCTAACATCACTGCTACCGTCTAAGGTCGAATCCGTTGATGGCAGTCTGAAAATTTCTTCAATTAGACTTTTTTCCTCCTTTTTTTAAAAAAAAGAAAAGAACATTAAAATTAGTAACTTACTCGAATACTGAACGGCTATAGCTGCTGTCGTATAGATGAAGACTTGACTCCTGGCAGGCGAGCGGTGTCATCACTGAAGCACACTCGACAGCAGGGAAAAAAGGAACTGAGGTGGTTGGAGGGTCGATGCTGAGATAGCCTAGGTGGACACAAGGCGGTCTTGTGGGGCTGTGCATGCATGTCCCTATCTCAGCACTGGCCCTCCTGAAGATTTTTGACTCCTGCGGGGTCCTAGCGACTCTGGCGTAGTCCCATTAGTGTGAATGAGTGGTGGAGACTTTTAGTCCAGCAAGATCACTGTGATTCCCTGCCTTCTTAGGTGTGCCACCACCACTGCCAAGCATTTTGTGAACACTCTTGGGACCGAAGTAAAGCTGAATGGCAGTGCTGAGAACTGAAAGTGACCTGAAGGGAGTCTGAACCTGATATATTTTCTGTGAGACTCCGTTATGGGGATGTGGAAATAGGCATCTTTAAAATCAAAGGATGCCAACCAATCTCCTTTCTGGAGGGTTGGCAGAATAATAGCCAGAGTTGCCATTCTGAACTCTGGTTTTGCTAAGTATTTGTACAGTGATCTTAGATCAAGAATAGGCCACCATTCCCCATTTTTCTTTGAGGTCAGGAAGCACCTTGAGTAAAAACCTTTTCCCTTTGTGGAGGAGGAACTGAGGGGATTGACTTTGCTCACTGGACATGCACGTTGCTTACCTACAGATATCGGTCTTTCCTCCTCACAGGATGTTTCTTCATTTTGCCTTTTTAGGGCGAGCATTATCAGTTCAAGGTGCTGCCCTTTGGCTTGTCCTCTGCGCCATGTGCCTTTACCAAGTGTTTAGTAGTCATAGCAGCAGCTCTCAGAAGGGAGGGAGGGAGGGACTGTATGTTTTCCCTTATCTGGACGACTGGCTCCTCAAGGCATCATCCAGAGAACAGCTATTGCTGACTCTAGAGTGAACTCTCCAGCTGTTCCACTCCCTGGGCTACACTGTCAGTCTGCCCAAGTCAGTTCTTGCTCTGTCTCAAAGACTGCAGTGTATAGGGGAAGTTCTGGACTCGATGCAGGGGAAGGCCTTCCTGCCCCAAAACAGGGCAGAGTACCTTATATCCCAAGATCTGGAAGTCACTCAAAGCTGCTATATTCTGGCCAGGATGTACCTGAAGTTGCTGGGCCTAATGGTAGTTGCCATACCCACTGTTCCACTGGTCAGGCTTCATATACACATTGTCCAGTGGACCCTTCGGGTACAATGGGACCAATGTATGGATGACTTAGATCACCCAGTCCTGGTCTCTTTCCCAGTCCACAAGGTACTGCAGTGGTGGATGGACCCCTTCAATCTACTTCAAGGCATCCCATTCCAGATCTCCTCACCACGGATGCCTCAGGTCTGGGCTGGGGAGCACACCTGGGTCCTTTCCAGGCTCAGGGCTCTTGGACCCAGTTGGACACCTCAGTGCATATCAGTGTTCTGGAGATAAGGGCGGTGCTCTATGCCATGCAGGCCTTTCAGGAACATCTTGCTTCAGGTCAGCTTGTGGTGCAGTCAGACAATCTGAATGTAGTATACTACATCAAGAAGTGGGGGGACCCATTTGTACCCCTATGCAGGGAGGCCATGAGAGTGTGGTACTGGGAATTGTATCACAATCTGGCACTCCTCGGTGGTTCACATACCAGGCGTGTTAAACACTCTGGTGGACAGTCTCAGCCGAACTCAGTCCAGCATGCATGAATGGGAGTTCCTGTCATCCATCGTGGACTTGTTCAACAGATGGGGTCTTTCAGAATTGGACCTTTTTGCATCCCCACTCAGTGCAAAACTGCCCAATTCCTACTCGCTAGATCCAGGGCCTGGAGTTTTCTGGCAAGACACGTTGTCCCTCTCCTGGAGCAGGAGGTTCCTCTATGCCTTCCCTCTGTTTCTTCTAATTCAGAGGGTGTTAATCAAGTTACAGATGCAGGGGGCCAGCATGATCCTGGTAGCTCCATTCTGGCCTCGGCAGATATGGTTTCTCCTGCTTTAGCAGCTGGCGGAGGAATCTCCAGTCCCTCTCCCCCCTCTGCAGGAACCTGCTGACCCAGGATCAGGAGACCCTGGTCCATCCCAACCTCAGGTCCCTCCATCTGCATGCTTGGCTCCTGAGGACATAGCCATCATCAGGTTTGGGTTCTCTAACAGAGTGTCGGACGTCCTAGTGGCCACCCAGAAGCCTTCCACTCGAGCCACATATGCCATAAAGTTGAAACAGTTTGCCATTTGGGCTGCCTAACATAGTCCGGACTCTCTCACCTGTCCAGTGAACCACATTCTGGACTACCAGATCTCTCTGTCTGACTCAGGCTTCCAGTACTCCTCCCTTAAGGTACACCTTTCGGCTGTTTCTACCTTTCATGATCCCATGGATGACTGCACGATTGCTCAGCTGGATGTCTCCCATACCCAAGGCCCCTAGAATTCTGCAGCCACAGAATTTTGCACAGAACTTGCTATCTACCGCAGAACTTCTTCGGTGCCACAGAATTCACTCTTCTTGGTGATTCTTTATTAATATTTCTGTTTATCCATAGAATCTGGTTCCCTTCCCCTCTTTTTACATCCAACCCCCCCATATGCTCAGAATGTGATGCTATCATTGTTATAACATCATACATTAGCTAACGAAATGGCTGTATTCTGCAACAGAAATGAACAGTCACTTATCTACCACAGCTCCCACTGCCAGAGATGGTGGCACAGCACATCATGCATGGTGATATTTGCTCAACCTGCACTACAGCCTAATACAATTTTCAGTCTTACATTATTGCGGTAGGGTCTAACTTAAACAAAACCTGGTCAATAGCACAGACTTGTTAAGTCCATACCTCACTTTGTACAAACCTATTTGGGCCTTTAAGGTATAGAGATGTCATCTGAAATGAATAACTGGTAAAATGAATTTAACTGACATTTTTAAGAAAAATAAAGTAATTATGCCCAGAAAAGTGGAATATAATAATGTGTAGACCTGCTGAAAGACTAGACCTGTTAAATAAATAATTGTAATGTACACATTTTTGCCAGGGTTATTGATAACATATTGTCATTGGTTGATAGAATCACCTAAAAGTTATGGAAAAATGTTGTGTGCAGGGACAGCTGTTGGGCCACAGGGTAGCATGCTGTGTTTCCGTGCTGGCAACTCAGGTTCAGAGATTAGCTCTGGGAGCTGGCTGGGCAGCACAAGGAATTGTGGAACACATCACTGCTCAGAGCCTGGAAGGTACGGTGCAGTGTTCTGTCACATGGTGACACAGATATTGAGAGCACTATCTCACAATCGGTTCACATACATGTCATGGTCTGATAGTGTTACGTAGTGTGTCAGGGAAACAGGTTGACATGAAAATGAGTTTTGCAATAACTCCTCTATTCCATTTCAATGGGACCTGTATGAATGAGGATGCAAGTTCATGGAAATTAAAAAAAATATATATATATATATACACACACACACACACACACACACACCGTATCTCTGACTCTGACCACACACACATACATAAACACACACACACACACATTTGTATGTATGTTACAGACTGCATATATATATATGTGTTACACAGTGGGAACCTCATGAGTGGTGTAGAAAGCACATACAAATATATAAGTGATAGACACTGGAAACCTCATTAGTGGAATAGATAGCATGCATATAGAAAAACCTTATTTATCACATAAGATTCCCTCTGCATATGTCATTTATGCAAAAGGCTAGGACCTGAAGGGAGAGACATTTGTTTTGCTTTTTAGGCATAAAATTATTTTTATAAGTCTGTTATTTTTGAACTAGTGTTACTGTGCTTTCCACCATCCTGATTGCTATAACCACTGCCATGAAAGTGAAGTCAAGATGACAAGCTGACACTGTGATGTGTGTAGTTTGTTAGTGCCAGAACTTCATGAAATTACAAACCATCGCCGAGAAGTTCTGCGCATAGGTAAACAGTCTTGCGCAGAACTTGGTCCCACTGTGCCGCAGAAAAGTAGGGGCCCTGCCCATACCTTTCTAAAGGTCATCCTGCTTGTAAAACCCCCAATCTGTTCTCCTGTCCCAGCTTGTAACTGGAATTTCGTTTTGGAGAATCTGACCCTGTCTCCTTTAGAGCCAGTCGTGACTTGTGATTTGTGCTTTCTCTCTTGGAAAGCATTATTTTTAGTTGCCATTACTTCTGCTCAAAGAATTTCAGAGCTTCAGGCCCACTGGTGTGAGGAGCCTTATTTGATTTTTCATAAAGACAGGGTGTCTTTGTGCACAAATCCTAAGTTTCTCTGTAAGGTGGTCTCCGAGTTAACACTGAACCAGTCTATCCACCTTCCTGTTTATTTTCCTGAGCATGCCAGTCCAGGGGAAGCACTGCATCATACATTAGATGTGAGCAGAGCTTTGAAGTACTACCTGCTTCAGACCAAGGAATGCAGAAAATCAAAGCAGTTATTCATTTCCTTCACCCCAGGTAGAGAGGGTGCTTCAGTTTCTAAGGAATGTTTATCCAGATGGTTGGCAAATTGCATTGTGTTCTGTTACAATAAGTATGGCAAAGAATTGCATGAAGCAGTCAAAGCTCATTCCACAAAAGGCATGGCTACCTCTGTGGCTTGTTTCTGAGGGGTCTCAGCCACTGACATTTGCACAATTGCCACCTGGAGTACCGTCCATACTTTCACCAAGCACTACAGTCTGGACATTGCCTCAAGAGCCTATGCAGATTTTGGCAGGGCTGTGCTGCAGGGCCTCCTGTCTTAAGTTTATGGTGAGCCCTCCTCCCAGACTGTTTGCACCTGTTACTGCTTGGGACTTGTTCCTACGGTGTGACCTGATGACTAAGATAACCCCAAAGAAGATAGAACGGTTACATAAGAACTTACCGTAACAGTAGATCCTTGAGGGGATCTGTCATTAGGTCTGCTTTTCCTCCTACCATCACACTTCTTAGGGCTTTTGTATAGTATCTGGCTGTCTGGTGTATCCAGCCTTTCATACAGGTCTGAGCACCTCTCTCTCTCTTTCTTCGGTCCCCCATGGCACGGGTTTTGCTCCCTTACTCTCCGGGGGAAGGATCTGAGGAGGGAGAGGGGCCGCTCACGCCTTTATAGGGCTGATGATGTTGATGGCATGGACAGCCCCAGTTGTACTGCTGAAAATCTTACATTTGGATTCCCCTTCACTGACGGTAAAGTTCCTACAGTGTGACCTGATAACTGGGATCCCCTCGAAGATCTACTGTCACGGTAAGTTCTTATGTAACTGTTCTTTAGTTAATGCTGCACCTCCTCAGTAAAAAAGGTACTGAGGCAATTGAGGGCTGGTGCTCCTCGCAGTGCCATGCATGCATACAGCTTACCTTGGCACCACCCCTCCTGAAAAGCTCTGGCTCCTACAAGGTCCTAGCACCTCTGGCTGAGAACTCATTCGTGTGAATCAATGGTGAAGATACTCCTAAAAGATCAAGAATTACGGTATGTAATTTTAATTTCCATGGCTGTGCCACCCTCTCTGTGAAGTAAAACTTCCCTCCTCAGCTTTCCACATACCAGCTTCCATTCATGCCCCCTCAGTACTGCCCCCCCCACACTTCCGTTGAATAGGTCTACGCCGTTCACTCTAGTTATCCCTCTTAGGACCTTGTAGGTCTCTATCATGTTGCCCTTCTGTCTCTTCTGGCCTCCAGGGAGTGCATATTTAGGTCATCTATCTGCTCCTTATTGGAGCTACCCTGTTGATCTTGTATCATCTTGATAACTTTTCACTGCACTTACTCCAATCTGTCTCTGTCCTTCCTCCCACATATCACAAGTTAGTAACTGGACTTCAAATGGCACTGCTGCCTGTTTTTAAAGGGTTCCAGAAAGTGGTACTATACTTGAGGCCACCAATGAAGAAGCCACTGGTTGACTGTGACCTCAGTTTAGTGCTAGAGAAGCTGACTTGCCACCTCTAACAGTTAGCAGCTACTATAAATGTGAACTGAAATTTCTCACATATAAAACTATCTTTCTGGTAGCTATTACCTTGATACATTGATTCAGACTATCAGAGCTGCAAGCCCTGGTGATCTGTCCTCCCTAAATGGTATTCCACAAGGACTAGCTGGTTCTCTGTGCAAATCCTGTTCTTACCAACGATAGTATCAGAATTCTACATCATTAAGAGAGAAATGTACTACAAGAAATTGGATAGAGCTGTTACTTTAACACTGACTTATTTGGAGCCCCCCCTCCCCGGTGCACTTAGTATCCAAGTTACAGGGGGGGGGGTGCTTCTCATAGATATGAATTCAATCAATTCTTGAAAAATGTTCAGTCTTTTTATTCAAAGCCGCAACATTTCACCATATTTTTACATGGCTTCTTCAGAGGGAACGTATTAATTTTTATCATGTTTCCATGAAAAAGTCCAATGCAGTGCTGCCAGGTACAGGGGTGAACATAACCAAGGTTAAATGCAGAGTAAAGGCCAAACTATGTGCCATGTCACCAGAACACTGGTTGTTGGTGGTGGTATTGATAATGTAAAACTGAAATTGAAAAAATTATAATAATTATAATAATTTAATGGGGCAAAAACCTTTTTATAGGCAAAAAAAATGTCAATAACTTATAAAGAATTGTAACAAAGAGCTAGAGACAGAGGTATTAAGATTTTGTCAGACTACACACAAAAATGAATTTTAATACCTTTTGTTTGTGGTTCTCATAAACAATATTTATGTAAATTGTGTTTGTACATTTTTCATAGGACAAGAATTAATAAGAAGTCCCCTCTGAAGAAGCCATGTAGAAAATATATCGAAACGTTGGGGCTTTGAATAAAAAAATTGAAAATTTATCAAAAATCGATTCAATTCATTTCTGTGAGAAGTGTGTCCCCCTTTCCTTTTTTTTGTAACTAGAATTCCGCATCAACCAGTCCTTAGTGGTACCGGCATTCTTTCCAAAACCGAAGAACCCTGGTGAAGTATTGTTCCATTCTCTTGGAGTCAGAAAACTCTACAGCTTGATAGAAACAAGCAGCACAGAAAATTGTACCAATTGTTCATCTCCTTGGACCCTAACAGCAAAGGAAGACCAGTTTCTCAAGCAGTGTCTGTCCAACTGAATTATCAGCCATTGTCAGTATTGTTATTTTCTGGTAGAGAAGCAGTTGGGGGATTCATTGAGAGCTCATTCCACTAGAGCGTGGCCATGTCAGTAGCTTCCCTAAGAATGGTCCCTACTGAGAAACATGCTGGGCTACAATCTGGAGTAGTGTTAAATCTTCCAAGAATAAATTTTAATAGATTCCCACTAATGGGTCTGAGCCAGAGGCACAAGGACCCCACAGGAGCCAGAACATTTCTGGAGGGCCAGCGGTGTAAGTAGGCCCCACACATGTGTCACCACACATGCCTGCTGGTATACAACAGTGCCAGCCCCTACCACCTTAGTAATTTTTTTTCCATGCTGTCAACTGCACAGCAGCAGTATTGTCACTCTCCAGAACTTCACCATCTATAGAGCAGCTATCAGTTCTTCAGTTTTAAATACACTAGTACTTTTATGTCAGTTTTAGTTTAACACACCAAACTCTACAGTTTTCTCTCAGCCATACCTCATGCTAACAGTTGACCATGAAGAAGGTAGGGAGCTTGAAAAGGTAAGTTGCTTCAGCAGTGGGGCTGTTTCTGGACACCACCTCTCTCTGAGTGGGTGCACTGGCAATGGCCAGTCCAGTGCCCAGGAGGATGAACAGTCCTCTAGGACTCACAAAAATAAATGGTCCCGATCCTGTGCACACTTGGGTCTTTGCATCATTCAGCCTCTGTCTCTTCCCACAGATGATATAAGGGGTAGAAATGGCATCACTGGAGGTCATCTTCTGGTCATTCTACTGTGGGACACTAAGCTACAGTGGTAGTCATAGAAAGGTTTCTCAGTACTGAGGTATACCTGGGTATACTAAGGCAGGATCACATTACAGTCATAGAAACATAGAATTTGTTGGCGGATAAGGACTGCTTGGCCCACCTAGTCTGCCCATTTCCCTACCTAACGGACACACTGCAGATCCTAGTTAACCAACAGCCTATTTCCTCCTACCCCCCACTAGAATTGCCGTATGTCTGTCCCATGCATTCTTGAATTCCCCCACTGTTTTTGACTCAATGACCTCCTCAGGAAGGCTGTTCCATGTATCCACAACCCTCTCTGTGAAGAAATACTTCCTCACATTACCTCTGAGCTATCCCCCCTCTATCTTCAAATTGTGCCCCCTTGTTTTTGCACATCTCTTTTTCTGAAAGATGCTACCCTCTTGGACTTTGTTGATTGCCTTGAGGTATTTGAAAGTTTCTATCATGTCCCCCCTCTCCCTCCTTTCCTCGAGGCTATACATCTTTAGTTCCTTTAGTCTTTTTCATATGTCTTCTGATGCAGACCCTGCATCATTTTGGTTACCCTCCTCTGGACAGCCTCCACCCTGTCTATGTCCTTGCAGAGATGGGGTCTCCAGAACTGTACACAGTACTCCAGATGTGGTCTTACCAACTGTCTGTACAGAGGGCCAGCAACTTCTTGTTTTCTACTGGTGATGCCTCTCCCTATGCATCCTAGTATCCCCCCATCCCTCCTTACTGCCTTCTCACATTGTTGGCCTACCTTTAGGTTGTCTGATATGACTACCCCCAGGTCCCTTTCCACTTTTGTTATCAATATCTCACCCCCCATTGTGTACTCTTCCTCTGGGTTTTTGTTTCCCAGGTGCATTACTTTGCACTTCTTTGCATTGAATCTAAGCTGCCATACATTTGACCATTCCTCCAACCTTGCCAAGTCCCTTTTCATCCTTTACACCCCACCTTGTGTATCAACCTTGTTGCAGATCTTTGTGTCTTCTGCAAAGAGACATACTTTCCTTCCAGTCCCACTGCAATGTCACTTATAAAGACATTAAAAGGACCGCCCCAGTACTGAACCTCTGGTACCTTCCACTAGTAACCCTCCTTTCTTCACTGTGGACTCCATTTATTATTACCCGCTGTGTCCTGTTGTCCAACCAGTGTTTTACCTGGGACCCACTCCCAGGCTGGCTAATTTGTTTATTAATCTTGTGTGGGACTGTGTCAAATGCCTTGCTAAAGTCTAGGTAGACCATGTCCACAGCCCCTCCCTGGTCTACTGCTTTGGTCACCAGTCAAAGAAATCAATTAGATTTGTCTGACATGACCTTCCCGCTGTGAATCCATGCTGCCTTGGGTCCTGTGCCCCACTGGCCTCTAGGTACTCAACAATTCTTTCCTTCAGAAGTGATTCCATCATTTTCCCTACCACTGAGGTCAAACTGACAGGTCTGTAGTTTCTTGGCTCTGTCTTGCTCCCATTTTTTGTGAAGGGGAATCACATCTGCCCTTCTCCAGTCCTCAGGTACTACACCATCCTCCCATGATTAATTAAAAAGGGTAGTCGGTGGTGTTACTAGTTCTCCCCTTAGTTCTTTTAGAATTCTGTGGTGAATTCCATCAGGCCCCATTGCTTTATCCACCTTCAGTTTTACATACTAGCATATTAACATACTAATTGCCAGCAGATTAGGCCTTATGGTCTATCGAGTCTGCTCGAACCTCAGATCCCTAGTTGGGTGCCAAGACCCTCCCTCCCTTGTGTTGCAGAAACCCCTATCATCCATCCCCACCCCCCTGGGCCAGGCCATCATCTGATACATCCACTTTCTGTGTCTGTCCCACTCTCTCTTGAAGCCCTCCACTGTGGATCTCTGAACCAGCTCACCAGGCAGTGCATTCCAAGGGTCCACCACCCTCTCAGTGAAAAACCTCCTCCTCTTTTCCCTCCTCACCCTTCCACCTTCCAACTTCAAACCATGCCCTCTGGTGATACCTCCCTGCTTTAGTCTAAAGAGCCCCTCCATGTTTACCCTATTTATTCCCTTGAGGTACTTGAAGACCTCAATCATGTCCCCGTCTCTCTTCTCTCCTCCAATGAAAACAGGCAGAGCTCCTCAAATCTGTCCTCATACATCAAATCCCTTAGTCCTCGTAGCATCTTAGCTGCCGTCCTCTGTGCCCTCCCCTGTACCCTCTCCAGGAGCTGTATGTCCCTCTTCAAGTGTGGTCTCCAGTACTGTACACAGTACTCAAGGTGTGATCTAACCAGTTCATTGTACAGTGGTATAATCACTTCCCTGCTCCTAGAGGTGATCCCCCTTACGATGCATCCCAACATCCTGTTTGCCTTGCTAGCCGCTCTCCTGCACTGCTCAGAGTTATTCATACATACATGCATCCACCATGACCCCTAGGTCTTTTTCCCTATTGAGGCCTCCAGAGCCTCCCCTCCCAGGGTGTACCTGTGTTTAGGGTTTCCCTTCCCAAGATGTAACACCTTGCACTTGGTGATATTGAAATTTAATTTCCATGTGTGAGCCCAGCTTCTAGGGTGTCCAGGTCCCTTGCATGGCCAACCTCCCCTCTTCCCCCTCAACTTCTGCTCCCATCTTGGAGTCATCAGCAAAGAGACTCATTTCACACCCTATACCCTCCCTGTTGTCAGATATGTATGCATTAAACAGGATCAGACCCAGGACCGAGCCCTGCAGTACCCCACTACCGACCTCTCTAGGGTTCGAGAACTCCCCACCGACCACTACTGTCTGGGTGCATCCAGCTAGCCAGTTTTCAATCCATCTGACCATCAAAGGGCCTACTCCCAACCCCATCAGTTTCTCCACCAGACCATTGTGGGGGACAGAGTCAAACGCCTTGCTGAAGTCCAAGAATAATACATCCACAGGCTTTCCCCTGTCCAGTTCTGATGTTACCCATTCATAGAACTCCACAAGATTGGTTTGACATGATCTACCTGGCACAAACCCATGTTGCCGACTACCCAGACCTCCCACCTCCTCCAAGTACACCCCCAATCGTTCCTTTATTATACTCTCCATTAAGTTTCCCACCACCGAGGTCAAACTGATGGGTCTATAGTTACCTGGTACTTCCCTCGACCCCCCTTTATGGATTGGCACCGCATGTGTCTCTCGCCAACCCTCCCTGTCTCAAGCGACCTGTTGAAGAGCTCTGCCAGGGGTGCAGCCAGTATGTCTGCTAATTCTCATAGTACTCTCGGATGAATGCCATCTGGCCCAGGAGATTTGTCTTTCTTTAGGGCCTTGAGGGCTAACCACACCCTTTCAGTGGAGATAGCATCATCTGTCCCCTCCACCTTACTGGCCTTCTTATCCTTATCCTGATATGACACCCCTGGGGTACCTCTCCCTCCCTCTTGCTCCATTTCTGTTGCTCCCCTGATCCCACTCACTGCCGCTTCTATCTCCATTGTGCCTTGCTTTGTAGATATCCCATCCCCCTCCCTAGTGAACACAGGGGAAGTACTCGTTTAATACATCTGCTTGATCCCTCGCCTCTTCCACCCACCCTCCTTCTGATCTCAATCTGCTGAGATGGCCCTTAGTTTTTCTCTGCTCCCCAATGTACCGGAAGAACCCCTTTTCCCCTCCATGTATCCCCTGTGCCAGCCGCTGCTCTTTACTGGACTTTGCCCCCCTCATCATCCGGATGACTTTTCTAGATGCAAGATGGTACATTTCCTTATCCCTATCTCCTCTTGTTGTTTTATATTTTTTGTAGGCCGCCGCCTTTTCTTTGACTGCTACCTGAACCTCACTGGACCACCAGCATGGTTTATGTGACCTTGCTCCCTTATGTTTCACCCTAGCGCAGGTCCTGACTGCCCCATGAAGTCTTCGTTTTATGACCTCCCATCTCTTTCCACATTTGTCATTGATGTAATCCCTTTCAAGTGATCCTTGAGAATATTTCCCATGCCCAGAAAGTCTGGCCCCCTGAAGTCCACTGCCAGTGTCCTAGATCTCCCCCCATGCTTATTTGAAACCAGACAGTATTGTGGTCACTCCCACTTAGGGGATTCTCTACAACTAGGTCCCTTACCAGATCCCCATCTGCCAGAACCACGTCCAGGACATGCCCCTCCCTTGTGGGCTCCATCACATGCTGTGTTAAGAACACATCCTGGAAGCCATCCAGCAGCCTCTGCTCCTTGGCCACCTTAAAGGACATTGTTCCCCAGTTTGTACCTGGCATATTAAGGTCCCTCATCAACACCACTCCTTCCCCTTTTGGTCCACACTGGGCAATGATGTTGTCCAACAAACCATCCTCCAGAACATCACCCATCCCGGGGGGGCCTATATACTACACCCAGCTTGACCTTACCTCCTGCTGGGGTTCGTAAGGTGACCCATAAGGCCTCCATGTTTCCCTCTGCCTCTTCTACCCTAGCAATTTCTATGTCATCTCTAATGAACATAGTCACTCCACCCCCTCTGCCCTCCTTTCTATCATTCCTGAGCATAGTGTACCCCTGCATGTTTAGGTCCCAGTCATGGTTTTTGTTGGCCCCCATTTCTGTGACTGCCACCACATCCACCTCCCCAAACAGCATGGCCTGGAACTCTGGCAACTTGTTTCCCAAGCTCCTGGTATTTACTAACACCACCACCCACCCCTTATCCCTGATTCCCTTTGTCGAACCCCACCCAGGTTCCTTATACTCCATCCTCATTCTGCCTCTTGAAACCTCCACCCCAGTCTGTTTCCCCTCCCCTTGGTTTTGAAGGTCTCCCTCATCTGAGAGAGGGCTTCTGGTCAGTCCCTCCCTTATCCCTCCCCCCTCACAAGTTTAAACCCCACCTTTCTTGAATGTAGTCAGCCATCCCCTGTTTAGGGGGCTGAAATTACAATAAAGATGAGGAAATTTTACACCTATCAAGTGTCTTTTTCATGTAGAAGAATGCCTTTAGACTCCCTGCTTTTGTTATTATTGATATAAATATTTGGCACCTTCAAGGGAGGTATATTATTAAGAGTAGCACCATTACCCCAATTGTGCTTTGTTTTTGAATCCCCTGTTTAAGGACTTCCTTCCCTAACGGGGCAAGATGAAGCGTGTCCTTGGCATACAGTCCCTTATCCTCCCAAACTCCTTTCCAGTTCCCTAACACCCCCAACCCACTCTCTTCACCCCACTTCCTGAGCCAGTCATTAACCTCTGTGATCTTCATTTTTTTCTCCACTGAGGCCTTTGGTACTGGCAATATCTACGAAAAAGAAATGTTGCATCCATTATCCTGACAGACTCTGGCAAGTTCTTGGAACCTTGCTTTGGATTTCAAACGCTATTTCCTCTAGATCGTTAGTCTCTAAATGCACGAGGAAATCCAGTTTCCTCCACAATCCCTAACCAGTTTGTACACCATGAACTTTGCTCTGTGCACTGTCAGCCCAGAGATACTCACTACCTTCACCTGGCTATGACATCCACCCCCCTGTCCCTCCTACTGGATACCCCTAATCATCGAGTATCCCAATAACAGAACCTTAACACCGCCATCATCCTTATGGTTACGTCTATTATGCACTCTCAACCCCCCCATCCTCCCCTTATTCATGATCTGAATTCCATGGGAGTCTTCCTGCCTTATTAGAGACCCCCTTGTCACCCTCCCATTTCTGCCTCCCTTGTTATTTTGCCCACTTTACTCAGACCCCCCCGAATAGGTGTCCCCTTTAACCCTCTCTTATCTGAACCATTTATCCTGGCCCTGATGGTTTCCCCTTCCCCCACACTGCCATTCTCCTCCCTTGTAATAGTACCCCTACCTCCAGAGGTCCTCTATGGGCCCCCTTTACCTAGGGCCCCATCCTTGGTACAGATCCCCCTGCTGAAGGGGGCCCCTCCCCCACCTCCTTGTCTCCCAGTTTTTCTCCAGGCGTGCTCTCCTCCCTCATGTCTGCAATATGTTGCATCTCCTCCATCTGCTTAACATTTATGTTTCCCCTTCTCCCTCTGGGACTATTTCTATCCTTTCCATTGCCAGTCTGTGATGCTCTATGGGTATACGACTCCTTCCCCCCTGGCCTCTGTATCAGTTTCCTCATTTCCACCAACCCCTTCCTCCCCCTCCAGGTTGCTTAGTAGCTCAAATTTATTGTAACACTCTATGCCAGCCTCCATCAAGTAACCTGAGTTTCCCCTGACTGCCCCTCTAAACTGTCCCTCTTCCTCTGTTCTCCTTAGGAACTCCCTTCCCACAGTCTGCTCTTTTAGGCTTCCCTACAACAGCCCTTCCCTTCTCAATGTCTGCTCTTCTAGGCTTCCCCACAACAGCCCCTCCTGACTCTTCCCCCTCCACTCTCTTTATATTTGGAATGTTTACCCCGTACGCTTTCCCCTTAGCATCAACATCCCTATCTAATGGTCCTCTGTCCCTAATATCCCCCCTCCTGCTTGCTGTAACATAATGTCCTGTAATTTCTGAGCACTGCCCCAGTCTCCCCTCAGCCCCACCCTTCTGCTGCCCATATCCACACCCCTTATCCTTGGACACCCCCAATTCCCCCAGCTTACCCCTTAACCAATATACTTCACTCCAGATACAAGATAGCTGTCTACAGAGTGGGCAGCCTCCCTCTCTCCAGGCCCAATTGAGAATTATTGGCATCCCACAGCCAGTGCAGCCTACAACCCTTCTAAAGATGCCTGCCATGGTGGAATATGGCCACCCTGTTTGTCCCTCTCTGTTTATAATGGCACACACCCCTTTTCTCAGTCCCTTTCCCCTGGAATACAGTCTCTCTCTCTATACTGACTGCAGTTATTTACAAACCCAATTTCAACCCCACCAATAAAGTTCCCAAGTCTCACAAACACATACAGTCCACTGTGTGTCCAGTCCCACTAACAGAGTGTGTATATGCAGACATCAGGTACCGTATGATGTCACAGGCCCATCAGTTCCTGTTGTTTCAAATTTTAGTCACAAACAGAAATGCACAGCCCTTCAATTCCAACCCCAGTGGCTTTTCAGTATTTAAGAAAGCCTACAAAACAGGGTGGGTGGAGGGCTCTACCACCACCAGGCAAACATCACATTTAAATTTCACTCTAATTATCACTGCCAAACAAGTGTTCCCAAGCCCCAATAGTTACAATATCACAGCCCAAGTAACAGTTCTAACTCAAAGTAGTAATTTTTAACACACAGAACTAATTTCAAGTACAAAACTATTCAAATATTTCAGTTAAAACAGAAGATAAAACCAAACCTCTGTCCTGAACAGCCTCCTGCTTCTGTTCCCAAGTGGACAATGAAAGACAAGTTTTAAGAGTTCTTTCAGAACCCTTTCTTCTGTGAAAGGACTAATATCAACCCCCTACCCAGAGTGCTTCTATTGACCAGATTAGGTATTTCCCCCCGCTTTTCCATTGTGAATACTGAGAAGAAGTATTCATTCAGTATCCCTGCTTTTTCACTGTCGCTCTCTGCCCAACCACCTTCCTCTTTGTTCAGCCTCAGTATCCCTGCCTTAGTCTTTCTTTGCTCCCTAATGTACCTATAACAGGTTTTATCCCCCTTTTTAACTGAGTTGGCTGTCTTTTCCTCGGTTTGGGCCTTTGCTATTCTGACTGCCTTACCCACTTCCTTCTGCTTTAACTGGTACAGTTCTCTGTCCTGCTCCTTCTGTGTTTCCTTATACTCCCTGAATGCTATCTTTTTCTCCCTTACCTTCTCCACCACTTCTTTTGCCATAGTGGTTTTTTCTTACATTTTGATTTGTTTATTTGCTTCACACAAAGGCTTGTTGCCTCTGTGATGGCGGTTTTGATGTTTCCCCATTGTTGCTCCACCCCACCTTCTTGCCTGTTTGCTAGTGCTTTCCTGAGGCACTCTCCCATTTTGACAAAAGTAAACCTATGCTGTCCAGAAACAATTACCTACAACTCTTACTCTCCACCCCGGGGAGTGCCTTCCTTCCTTTGAGATACCTATTTTACAAAGGCTAAGTAACAGGTCTAGTCACAACTGACTGCAAATATCTCCCAGCTACAGTTCCTCCCTGGCAAATTAAAGTTAAAACTAAGAAAAGTCCACCCCAAAAACATAATCAATACTAGTTACTTACACAGGTCCAAAAAAGTAGTAATTCAGTTCAATGTAGTCTAGAAAATAACCTCCTTGATTCAAGGAAGCTATGGCTGCTTTCTCACTCTCCCTGTCTCAGTCTCAGCAGACAGAGACCACAAACAACTCCAGTTATAAATCCTCAGTTCAACTAGGCCCCTTTCAGCTCCTCCCCTTAACAGACACTTAATTCATAAAGACTAAGTAACAGGTCTAGTCACTGCAATGCCGATTATCTCAGTGGTACCTCAAGGTAGGAAAGCTTTAGATAACTACAACTGTATTCCGGACCCAGGTACCCCACCATCATCACCGATGACACAAGGGATACCTGGGTCTGTGAGGTCGAGGTCTCTGTCCAGAGCCTCTCTTCTTCCATACAGGGGGATTCTGATGGACAGTTTGGCCATTAGACAGTGTTTATGGAGCAGTGGGTGCAGTGTATAAGTGAAGCAGTGCCAGTGATCGTGCCAGCTCCTGACCTTTCAGGGTTCAGTTGAGCTGGCACTGTCCTTGGTGCCTCTTGACTGAAGGCACGTGGCTGACTCAGACTTCAGTCTGTAGGCTGAGGCTGCTGTTGGCACCACTGATGACTGCCTCTCATGTCCTCTTTGACCCATCCAGGGACAGGAACAGCCATGGTGCTACTGGTTCTTTTCTGGACAGCGGGATTGTTGACACCCTTAATGGGGCTGTGTCTGGAACTGGGGTTTGGTTCTTTGGGGCCTACTCTGGTGCAAACTCCTGTGCTGCTGACTGTGCTGCATAGACATTCAGTGCCAGGGTCATTTCTTTCAGGGTCGGTCCCACCAATGGCATGTCCGGTGTTTCCAGTGTTGCCACAGTCTGCACTGTAGCCCTTTAACCCCCTCCTGTTTATTGCCCTCTGGGTGTAGAGGGAGATAAATCAGATCCTGTCCTCATCATCTCCAGTGGTAATGACAGTGACTCTTACTATAGTCCAGAGAACCCGGAACCAGTTCCTGCTACCATATCTCAGGAGGATCTCTTCTTTCAGGCAGTGCTCAGAAAAATGCACGTTGCACTTATTTTCAAGCTAGCAGCCATTGACCAGGCAAGGCACCTCCAACTGGAGTTTCTGAATGTGCCTAATATCCTAGTCAGTCTAGTTCCTTGCAGCCAGCTCTGGAGACACACCGAGGTGGCCTGGAGGAGGGCTCCTACTGTGGCAGCTGTCCCCAAGCAGGTGGACGAGAAATATGCAGTACCTAAATTCAAGCCCATTTATTTTACTCAGTCAGTGGATGCCATTTTATTCTGGCTGAAAATGACAAAACCATAGTGCCCAAGGAGGTCACTGTACATCCCATTAACAAGGAGCTGTACAAGACAGTCATCATGGGCAAGTGAATCTATGCCTCAGCTACCCTTGGCATGAGGATAGCTAGTTCCCAGAGTCACTTCTCGAAGTACAAGTATCCCCTCTGTTGCAAGCTTAAGTCTCTGGCAGAGGCTCTGCCAGACACAGAGGCAAAACAGGATGCACTGCTTGCTGTTAACTCATTCACGCCACAAGAGCTCTTTGAGAATTCCACTTGTGCCCTGTATACTCTTAGCACTGCATCCTGGGCCTTTCTAAGCAAAATCAAGCCATAATCAGCATGCCACAAACAAATTTGAATACCTTTTGAACCATAAGTGTTACACACAAAGTGAGAGTGGAAAAGTTGTTCAGCACAACATTACCTTTCCAATGGTACTATGCAACTGTAATCAATTTGGTTTTTATTTTATACTAGCTGAAATACCAAACAACTGTTTTTTCAGATTTGTTCAAGGTGCTTAGGTGAGGCTTGAGAGATAAATGTCAGCCATGCACACCATACCTTAAACAAATGCGAATAACTCCGAAAGTATATGTGGTAGACACAAAGTATCAGTGGCAAAATTGTTTAGCACTAAATTACCTTTCTAACAGTGCTATGAAGTCATGTCTAGGCAATTCAGTTTGTTTTATATTTAGGTAAAAACTGCTGACTTCCTCAGACGTTCCCAGGCCTGAGTGAAAGTCAGCTGAGTACGTCTACAGGCGTTATTGGCCTGAGTGGCTATGCTTTCAGCTGCCACCTACAGGCGTATCTAGGCCTGAATGATTTAAGACATTGAATCTAACAGCCACAAGCTTAAAGCCTCTATGAATGCCTTCGATGCAGCAGCCCACTCTGTGGTTGCTAGTGTTTGCATCAGATGGCACCATGGCTGTGGACTGCTGGGTTCATCCCAGATGTACAGCAAAAGATTATGAATGTGCCCTTTGATGGCAGTTGTCTGTTTAGGCAACAAGCAGAGCAGTCTCTTAAACAATCTAATGAAATGAGAATGGCTCCTAAGACTCCCAGGCCAGCTCCTTATAACCCACACCGGGGTAGAGGACACAGCTCCTTTTACAAGTAGTGCTTTTGTGGCAGGGGCAAAGGGAGCCCAAAACAAGTAGTCCAATCCTCCCCTGGTCCAGAAACAAGTACAGATAAAAGCTATCAGAACAATAGACTAGAATATCATTTATTTCTTATGACCACTCAGCTAGGTCTCAAGCCTACTTTATGGACCATGCAAAACAGTTGAAAATTGGCTCAGGTTTTCCTTCTCAATCTACTGCATATAAAAGGTTCTTATAATTTATAAATGAACATGGCATATGGCAACTTCAGAGTGATATAAAAATAGATGTTTTTCCTGTACAATATAAGCTAATAAACTATTGCATAGATACAGCAAGTCTTGTAAATATTACGCAAGGTAAACAAAGCAACAAAACTTCCAAAAATAACAAACCAAAAGTAATCAGACACAATATGCAGTCTTAAACTTTTGCAAATAGCAACATTATTCTTGCATAGACATTTTCTTAAACAGTTACCTTTATACCCGTATATGCTTATGTATGTTACAAAGTTCCGCCTTTGTAACCACCGCATCTTACTTCAAGAGTGAGCTCTTGCAGCAGATATCACTGGTAGGACTGAAGCCAGCAGGTGCCAGGACCCCATGGAAAACTAGCGAGGAGTATACAGTGGGGGACTGACATCGGCCCACCCCCATCATGTACCCTATAAAGGGGATGGTCCCCCAGCGTCACCTCAGTTCTTTTCCCAACGTCAGCCCACGCACATCAGCCCCACAGATGCCTTCTGCTGAGATTGACTGCCATTTTGATTGAGTTTCCAATGCTTTATTATTTTATTGAAAAAGTTTATTTCCACTCTTCTTAATCTGTATGTTGACTTCCCTGTCATCGTTCATCGACCGGCACCAGTTGAAGTGTGCCTGTGGCAAACAGATACCATCAAGACGGATACTTGTCCTGCCTTCTGTGCCTAGGCCCAAACCACTACACCAAGGCCTGCCAACACTACCAGAAGTTCAATAGCAGGATGAGAATTTGCTGTCAAAAAGCCATCCAGGCCTTCTTGCTTGAACAATAACTTTCTGCCATGCGGGCCCCTTTCACAAAAAATCGTCGGGAAAGCACCGGCACAAAGAAGAATGGAGAGAGGGAAAAGGGCAAATCCTCATTGAAATCCAGGTCTTCCGACTCGCGGTCTGCCTCCTGGGGGAGTTTGGACTCTGCATCCAAGGCAGCACGGTCTCCTACTCAGATCATGGTAGCGAGACCACCCACCCTTGTACGGGCATCGGGAGGCAGGAAGTCTGGGTCCAGGACCTCTGGTCTGGCCCTGCAGCCACTGATAGTCCGGCCACCCTCTCAGACTATGGGCCAGCAATCAGGTGACAATGTCTGTTCCACTTTGGGCAAAAGATTCTCTACTGCTGGACTGGCGAAAGCATCTTCCAAGTTGGCCACTTCCACTGATGCAGACTCCCTGGACAGATGTGGGGGCTTGGATCACTCCTCCGGGAGGTCCGCTTCTCAGCCCCCTACAAGGCTGAACATCAGACAAGCCGATGCCGGATAAGTGGACATCACATAAGTGGTCATTGGCTGAGGACCCACACCAATGCCAGCCCACCCAGGCTGCCTCCAAGTTGGCACCCTGGCTTCAGTGCCTACCACCTCTACTCTAGCATCATTGGCCTTGCTCCCGCCACAAGCTGATGAACGCTCAGATCGCAGACCACTGTCAGGTACCCCGCCATCAGCCTTAACCCACACTATGGCTACCAACCCCAGGCTACCGCCTAAGGCACTGCAGCCACCCCCGGACCAAATGCCGGGACCATCGAACTGTCTGACGGTGGACCAGGAACCACAGCTTCAGCTGTTGGAGGTCAGAGATCTCTTTTACTCTTGGTGGGATACAATCAAAGGGGATCTCCTTCCACCAAAGCCCACCTATGTGGAGGAACCTAGCCCCAGGAGTCATACTCCCCTCCTGAGGGAACCTACCCCCTCCCCCCACAAGGACAGGGGCCATTTGGGCCATAAACGCTGAACCTGTACATGTGCTACCAAATGGCACAGATGCCAGTGTGAGCATATGAGGCCTTGGTCCTCTTCCTCTGAGCAGCTAGACCATTCCTCCTCATCCTCACTGGAATCCTCTTTGGCAGAGGACCTCCCTTCACCTGATCCAAGAGACAATCCCAGGTCCCCACCAGATGACCCCTCCTTTATGGAGGTCATGCGACACATAAAAGCAAATATGGGCTGGGACATCAAGGACCTTGACCCACAGAGGCGTTGTCTGGCCAGATACTTATGCCAGAAGGACCCCAAGCCAGTTGTTGTGCCACCATTGGTGGACACTTTCCAGGATGTGACTAAGACAGCATGGAAGCACCTGTCCACATCCTCTGCATTTTCAAAACAGTCAGATTGCCTCTATAGGGCACCCAGAGAGGAGCCCTTCCTAGGTGAACTACCGGCAGCTTACTCAGTAGTCATTACAGCTGCCCACGACAGGTCCCAGAGACCACAGCACCTGACTATGCAGCCATCCTACAGGGAGTCAAAGTAGCTGGACAGCATGGGCAGGAAGGTATATTCCTCAGCCTCTTGCACCATTAGATCACTCAATTTCCTCATACACATGGTGCAGTTACAGAATACCCTGTGGAAACAAGGGATGGACATGATTCACAACATCCCCGATTGCTCCAGAAGGCAGAGCTAGAGAAGCTCATGAAAACAGGCTCAGACATAGGCATCCACGTCCTCAAATTGGCCTATAACCCAGCAGACATGGCAGCCAGGGTGGCCACCACTAGGGTGTGTGTCAGGCGACACTCCTGGCTTAGAGTCTCTGGCTTCACCCAGGATATCTAAGCCGGCATCTTAGATGCCCCTTTCAGGGGCTTGGTTCTCTTTGGTGAAGAGTCCGAAAAGATTATTATGAAAATACAGGACTCCGACAAAGCCATCCGGTCAGTCCAGACCATGTACAAGCCAAAACAGAAGCTTTTTCGCACACAGCATTTTCAAGGCAAATCAGGCCAGCAGCCCAGAAGCCAACTACAAAAGCAGCAGAGAGGGGGTTACAACCATAAAGACCCCTCTCAAAACTTGGGAGGCTCCAGCCCCAAGGTCGTCAAGCCCTCCCAGGCCACCCTACCCACCCCAGCAATGTCTGACTTCTTGCCAAATCCTCCTTTACCTGCGGAGATGGCAGGAGAGGCAGTCAGGGACTGTTCTTCCCTATATCTAGAGGGCTAGAGGAAGATCACCTCCGACCAATGGGTTCTGCAAATGATCCAAAGAGGGCACTCGATTGAGTTCCTGGAGGTACCATCAGGCAGGCCTCCACTACACTGTCACTGTTCTCCATCTCATGCAGCTCTTATCCATGACGAGATCCAGGCTGTTCTGGACAAATGTGCAGTAGAGTCCGTACTGGCTTCTCAAAAGAGGAAAGGATATTATTCCCACTTTTTCTTGGTACCCAAGAAAATGGGAAGCCTACGTCCCATCCTAGACCTCAGTGACCTCAGCAGGTTCATGGAGGACAGGTGCTTCTAGATGGTTACTCTTCAGGTCCTGATACCTGTGCTCCATTCAGGAGATTGGCTGTCTTCTCTGGACATGCAGGATGCATACCTATATATCCACTTAGCCAAGCCCCATAGAAGATTCCTGAGATTTGAATTCTGAGGACAGTACTACCAGCTCAGGGCTCCACCTTTGGCTTGTCATTGGCGCATCCCAGGTCTTTACCAAGTGCCTGGCAGTTGTGGCAGCAGCCCTCTGAAGGATGGGCCACTATGTCTTCCCCTATATGGACAACTGGCTTTTCATGGCCCCATCCAGAGAAGATCTACTCTACACCATGGAAGACACCTTTTCTCTCTCTTCAGAGAGTTAATGATAACCTTAAACCTGCTGAAGTCATCCCCCCGGCGAAGCCAGAGACTTCAGTTCATAGGAGGCCTTCTGGACACCATTCAAGTTAGGGCCTTCCTTCTGGAAGACAGAGCAGACCACCTTTGGTGTCTCACTCCACACATCTCATCCACCAGGCAGGTCTCTGCCAGGATGATCCTCGGACTCCTAGGCCACATGACAGCAGCCATCACTACAGTGCCATTGGCCTGACTGCATATGAGGATAATTCAGTGGATCCTGAGGATTCAGTGGGACCAGCGCTGGGATGACCTGGATCAACCCATCTCAGTCTCAGACCCAGTCCGCCAGAGCCTCCAATGGTGGCTAACACCATCTCACCTCTCGGCGGGATTGCCCTTCCAGAGGACATCTCCTGCACAGATCCTGACCACAGATGACTCCAGCATGGGCTGGGGAGCCCATCTGGATGACAGCAGGACTCAGAGGACATTGTCTCTGCTAGAGAAGTCCCTAAACATCAATGTGTACCGATCTACTACCAGGACACCTCTTTATCCAGATGGACAACATGTCGGTGGTGTTCTACATCAACAAGCAGGGAGGAACCCACTTGTACCAACTTTGTCACAAGGCCATAAGGGTATGGAACTGGGCCATAGATCATCACTTGAATATCTCGGCAGTCCATGTCCCAGGTGTACAAAACACCTTGGCCAAATGTGCACAGCCAGTCAAGGACCAGAGCACATAAGTGGGTACTCCAGCAATCCATCGTAGACTATCTCTTTGACAGGTGGGACTGACCAGAATTGAACCTCTTTGCATCCCCACATAATGAAAAACTGCCCAGTTTTTGCTCGCTAGATCACAGGCCTGGTGTTTTCTGGTGAGACACGTTGTCCCTCTGTTGGACAGGGAGGTTCTTCTACACCTTCCCCCCTCTAACATTGATCCAGAGGGTACTCCTCAAACTGCAGTCAGAAGGAGCACAGATGATCCTAGTGGCTCCCTTCTGGCCTCAGCAGATATGGTTCCCTCTGCTTCAACAGCTGGTGATATAAACCCCGCTGCCTCTGACCTTGAGCTCACGTTTGCTGTCACAGAACAGCAGGACATTAGTCCATCCAGATCTGATATTGTTGCACCTGCACATGTGGCTCCTATGGACCTAGCCAGTTCCCACTTCAGAGTCTCAGCTAGAGTGGCTAATATATTGGTGGTCACTAGGAAACCCTCTACTAGGACCACCTACACCATGAAGTGTAAGCGGTTCTGCCTCTGGGCCACAGCCCGCCATTTAGATCCATTTGCCTGTCCAGTGAACTTGATCCTCGAGTACCTCCTTTCACTTACAGACTTGGGCCTGAGCTACTCATCCATAAAGGTGCATCTATCTGCAGTGTCAGCCTATTATGCGCCTATTCAAGGCAAAACCCTGGCACAACTGGACTTGTCACGCACCTTCCTGTTTGGCATTTTACACCTGAAACCTCCCATTAAGGACCCCATTCCCCCATGAGACCTTCTTTTTGTTTTGGAGAAGCTTACTTTGCCTCTCTTTGAGCCAGTCTCAGATTGCGAGCTATGCTTTCTGTCTTGGAAAGCGTTATTTTTAGTTGCAGTTACCTTGGCTCAGAGGATTTCTGAGCTTCATGATCTGATGTGTAAAGAGCCTTATTTGGTTTTCCATAGGGACTGGGTGTCTTTATGGACCAATCCTAAGATCTTATCAAAGGTGGTGTCCAAATTTAACCTTGATCAGGACATTCACCTATCGGTTTATGTCCCAGAGCACTCAAACGGAGGGGAGGCTCTCCTTCAGACTTACCAGGCTCTCCATTATTATTATCTGACTCAAACCTGAGGGTCCAGACAATCTGACCAATTGTTCATTTATTTCACCCCCAGGACATTAGAGGCACCTGTTTCTAAACAAACCTTATCCAAATGGTTGGTTAATTGTATTGTCTACTGTTACCATAAATACGATAAGCCTTTACTGGGCCTGGTAAAAGGCCACTCCACAAGCGGAGTTGCGGTTTCCTTTGCCTCTTTGAGGAATGTGTCTGCTGCAGATATATGTGCAGCTGCTACCTAGAGTTCAGTCCACATGTTCATTAAGCATTACAGTTTGGACGTTGCTTCCAGGTGCAGGACAGGTTTCGGTCTCGCTATCCTACAAGGACTCCTTTCATGAGGGATTCAGTTTTTCTCTCTCCATCTCCTCCGGCCCTGAGCTGAGAGGACCTCTACTGCTTGGGGCTCAGTCCTACCAGTGATACCTGCTACAAAAGCTCACTTTTGAAGTAAGATAGTACAGTTATGTGAGAACTTACCATAACAGTAGATCTTCGAGAGGAGCTCTTGCAGCGGTTGCTACTTCCCACCCGCCTTCCCCCGTGGGGATTCCTTCTGCATTCGCAGCTTGACCTTCTGACCTCCTCTTTTAGAGGAGCTTCCTCGGTTCTCCATCCAATTTTTCATCTGTTCATCTGTTCATCTTTTCATATGGAGTCTCTGGTGAAAGAACTGAGGTAACACTTGGGGTCTGGCACCTTTATAGGGTCGGGGGCTGTCCCCCTCTGTATACTGCTAGCTAGAAGTTTCCCATTGGGTCCTGGTGCCTGCTGGCTTCAGTCATAATGGTGATGCCTGCTGTAAGAGCTCCTCTCGAAGGTCGACTGTTACGGTAAGTTCTTACATAACTGTACTTTTCCAAAGCTACACTAAAAATATATACGAATATTAAAGTGATACTTACACACTTGGAGTTGGTACAAATGTAGGGTTTTCTTCATGATGCAAAAATGTAAAGGATAACCTTCCTCTTTGCTGTTGATTGTCACTCTGGTTGCTGGTTCTTCACTGTGGCAGCTTCTCTTCATGCTCTGGCAACTTAAACATCTGGCACAGGCAAACCTCTGGTATCTGGTAGACAGGCTTGGGCTCTTGGCAAGAAGGCTTATCAACTGGAAGACTACAGTCTCAGCTGACCTGGACTTGCACAGCATCTAGTTTGAAGAAGTTCTGACTGGATTCCAAAATGTCTGTTTTTTAAAAGTCCGTCATATTTACATACAGTAATTATGGCATCACATATTCTGATTTACCAACTCAGATTAGATCTTGCAAATGAGGGTGGAATGGCAAATTCCTCTCCTTGTTACCAGCCCTCTTTGGCACAGTACTCACTTCTGAAAATAATTTCAAATCAAAGTTGTTTTTCAGCCCTGCACCTGAAGCATACCTCTCAACTGTCCCAGATTTTCCGGGACTTCACAAATTTAGACTCCTTGTTCTGCAGTCCCAAATTAATTGCTTCTTTCATGGATTTTTATAATGCCAGTGTTTAAGCCTAGCAAGACCTATTTAACCCATAAGCTACCAACAGAATTAGCAACTATAGGAATTCTGGACTGATATATCAGCCAGTAGCATAGGAAGGGTAAACTAAGTAGATAAAAGCAGTCTGGAGAAGACAACCCCATCCCCCCACCACCCCCTGCATTCCACAGGTTTATCATAATGAGATTGAGAGAGACAGAGAGAGACACACACACACGCACACACACACACTACATTCCAATACTGTACAGTTCTGTTCAGTCATGACTAGAAAATTGGAAATGAAATAACACTGGATCCTTAAAAGCCTGGAAATCAACTTAACACTGGATCCTAAAGAAAATGATTTCTCTAGCAATGCCCATGTTACAGTTTAGTTACAAATAAGTAAATGAACAGAAAGAAGATGCAAAACATTTGCCTGTGTTGTTTTTATCATGCCATTTGGTAGTATGTAACTGAATCTGACATTGTAAAAAGCATAAACTAAAGGGCCTTTACATACAGTATGTTGTAATGTACCACATCATGTGATGTGTATGTCATGTGATGGTGCGACGCCATGCTGAATAACATAGGAACATAGAAGTTGACAACAGAAGGAGACTGCTAGGTCCATCTAGTCTGCCCATTTGTTTTAGACCTATTTTGATACTCTAGCTGCCCTTTGTAGTCAGGGCTCCCTTGTGTCTATCCCATACATTCTTGAATCCTCCCACAGTGTTGACCCCCACAACCTCTTGGGGCAGGCTATTCCAAGCATCCACCACTGTTTCTGTGAAGAAAAACTTCCTGTTGTTGGTAGAGAACCTCCATTCTTGCAGCCTAAGGTCATGTCCCCTGATCCTAGAGCTCTTATTGAAGTGAAAAAGTTCCTGTGCCTGTACCTTAATGCCTTTTATGTACTTGAATGTTTCAATCATATCCCCTCTCTCTCTTCTCTGCTCCAGGGAGTACATATTCATTTCCCTATGTCTTTCCTTGTAGGACATGTACTGCAGACCTTGAATCATTTTTGTTGCCTTTCTCTGTACTGTTTCCACTTGGTCAATGTCCTTCCTGAGGTGAGGCCTCCAAAATTGGACTCTGTATTCCAGGTGAGACCTGACCAGTGATCTATACAGTGGCAATGCCACCTCTCTCCTCCTGCTCATGATTCCCCTCCCAATGCAGCCCAGCATTCTGTTGGCTTTCATTGTTGCCTTCTCACACTGCTTACTAACCTTCAAGTCATCTGAGATTATGATTCCCAGATCTCATTCCTGGTTTGAAGCTGCTAGTCTTTTGCCTCCTAGGTAATACTACTTTCTTGGACTTTTCTTTCCTATGTGCATGACCTTGCACTTTTTGGCATTAAACTTCAGCTGCCACACTCCAGACAATTCTTCTAGTTTCTTAAAGTCAGCTTCCATCTTACTCACTCCTTCTGGGGTGTTCACCCTGCTACATATCTGCAAACAGACACACCTTCCCTTCCAGTCCATCAGTGATGTCTGCTATAAAAACATTGAAGAGCACAGGCCTCAGCACTGAGCCCTGGGTCACCCTGCCTTCCGTCTATTGCACTCCATTAACCTGTACCCTCTGAGTTCTCCCTTGTAACCAGTTTTGTACCCATCTGACTACTTCTGGACCAACCCCTGTGTGATCAAGCTTCTTTACCAGCCTTCTGTGTGGAACCTAGTTGAAGGTCTTACTAAAGTCTAGGTAGACCTCATCTACTGCCCCACCATCATCCACTATTTTTGTAGTGTAGTCAAGAAACTCGGGTAGATTTGTCCGGCATGACTTATCTGCTGTGAAACCATGCTGTTTAGAGTCTTGTTGGCTACTAGTTTCGAGGAATGCTATGATCCTCTGTTTGAGTAGTGTCTCCATTAGTTTCCCTACTATAGACGTGAGGCTCACTGGTCTGTAATTAATAGCCTCCTCACAACTGCCTGATTTGTGAAGTGGAACCACTATTACCTTTTTCCAGTCTTCGGGTACCACACTGCTCTTCAAGGATTTTGTGAATAAAAGTGCCAGAGGGGCTGCTAATTTTGCCCCCAGTTCCTTAAGGATCTGGGATGCATCTCAAAATCTCAAATATCGGCTGCCCTTAACAGGCACTTCTCAGACCTCGAGGCCTACAAGACCTGCCTGTCTCCCCAGACTCTCCCCCCTACCTCAGATGAACCACCTCACATGGAAAGACCCCCATTTCACTTGAGACTGGCTAAACACACTGAAGTACTAAACCTCCTAAGGAACCTGAAACTGAAAGGGACAGGGGGACCCGATGGTATCAACCCTTGGCTATTCAAGATAGGAGCTACCTCCTTAGCCTGGCCTATAACCATGCTTCTCAATCGATCACTGAGGGAATGAGCAGTCCCTGACCCGTGGAAACATGCCAATGTTGTCCCTATTCACAAAGAGGGGCTCAGGGAAAAACTCAACAACTGCGGGCCCGTCTCCATCCTCTGCTCACTTGCTAAGGTGCAAGAAAGAGTCATCTACAATCAACTCAGGGACTACCTGGAAGCTCATCAGCTCCTTGCCCTCTCCCAGCATGGATTTAGAACAAACCATGGTACTGACACTGCCCTCATTAACTACACGGATGAAGTTCTCAGGGCAGTGGACAAAGGGTTACCCATTGGTGCAGTCTTTATAGACTTATCCAAGGCGTTCGACCTTGTCGACCACAACTTGCTGCTACAGAAGCTGCAAAATATAGGCCTAGATAATCATGTCCTGAAGTGGTTTGGGAGCTACTTATCAGGCAGGGCACAGAGGGTCTCATAGAAAGGGACCATGTCTGACCCACTATCCCTAAACCAGGGTGTACCTCAGGGCTCAATTCTAGGCTCCCTTCTGTTTTCCTTGTTTACCAATGACCTGCGTACCCACTGCAGGGAGAGCTCAGTTGTGCAGTACGCTGATGATACTGTCATCTTCCAACCCCTGCGTGACATGGTTGCCCTAGGCCCTCTACTCCAAAAGGATCTCACTTCACTAGAGACTTGGCTATGTAAGAACAGAATGGTATTAAAGGCCAACAAAACCAAGGCAATGCTATTTGGGCCAAGATCCCTGGGATTTGACAGGTCCTCATCCCTCTCCTTAACCTCACTCTCTGGTAAAGCCATTAACGTAGTCCCCTCCCTTAAATACTTAGGCCTCACATTGGATCAGAATATCACATACAAGGAACACATGGACCAGGTCACCAGGACCCTACATCAGAAACTTGGCACCCTGTACCAACTCAGGGACCAACTCATCCCTGAAGCCAGGCTCTCCATAGCTACCAGCGTCCTTCTACCCAACCTGACCTTTGTGGCCCCTATTATACAGGGCATGGCTAAACAAAGATATTACCAGGATGCAAACCCTATATAACAAAATAGCTCATTTCGCAACCTTAGACCACCTGAGATGTCACCACTGTGACACTTTGGCCAATCTTCGTTGGCCCACATTGGTCGCCCGCCTCCAACACCCCTTGCTTGTCCAAGCCTACAAGCTTCTCAAACCCCACGCTCCACCAAGCATTGCCAGGACCATAACCCTCAAACACAACCCCAAGAAACCTAAGGACCTCAGATAGAATGCTATTAGAAGTCCCTAGGGTAAGGACAAATGCTGACGGAAGATCCTTTTCCTCCCAAGTAGCCTGCCAATGGAACAAGCTCCCTCCCAGGTCCAGGCCTCCTCCTCACTCATGAACTTCCGCACCAGGCTTAAGTCCCATCTGCTGACCTCAAGCGCATGCCACTGTCCATGGCATGGCTCTAAGGTGCTGTCCTCCTCTCCAACTCCGTCTCCTAGCTTAACCTTCCTACTACCTACCTTATACAGACTGCTCACCAGAGGCCACGTGTAACCCCTGAATAAACTATATGCAAAGTACTACCAATTGCTTACATGTCATGATGATAACCATGCCTGTACCCATGCCTGCATCCACTGCTTTTCTTTTACCGAGCCTGTAAGCCATGCCTGTATCCACTGCTTTTCTCTTACCATGCCTGTAACCATGCCTGTATCCACTATTTTTCTTTACTGTAACCACCTCATGATGTAACTCACAATGCCTCAAATGTTCCTTATTCCTTGTTCATTCTTATAACTTGTATTGTTATCCCAGGTCACCCCTGAAAAATGGACCTTCAGGGCTCAGTGGGCCTACCCGGTCACAAAATTTAATAAATAAATAAATAATCTCATCTGGTCCCATGGCTTTGTCTGCTTTTATTTTATTTAGTGCCTCCTGAACTTCAGCTTCTGTAAAGGGACTTGTGTCTACCCTTGGTCCTGTGGTGTTGTGTTTTTTCAGGCTGGGCTATCCCCTGGGTCCTCTTTGGTAAACACTGAACAGAAGTATTTGTTGAGGATTTCGGCTTTCTCTGGGTCATGTTTAATACATTTCCCTTCTTCAGTAGCAATCTTTACTATCCCCCCTTTTGTCTTCCTACATTCCCTAATGTATCTAAAAATGATTTATCTCCTCTCTTTGCCCCTTTTGCTATCTTTTCCTCTGTCTGGGCTTTTGCCATTCTAATTTGTTTGTTTGACTCTCATTTTTTCCCTGTACGACTTCCAGTCTTTCTCAGTTTTGGTTTCCAGGTGTATGCTGTTAACTTTATTTTTTTCTTTGACTGTGGTAGCCACTTCCTTGGAAAATCATAGAGGATTTATTTTTCTTTTTGCTTTGCTGCCCCATCTGGCTCATTGATCTGTGGCAGTCTTTATCACTCTCTTGAGTCTCCCCCCCACATTACTGCTACCTCCTCAACCTCTATTTCCATTAACTGGTTACTTATATTGTTCCTCATTTTTTGGAAGTCAGCCTTTCTGAAATCTAACACCTTTTTCTTTGAGTGGCTGGTGGCCTGTGTTATGTTTACGTTAAAGCTTATCATGCGAAGGTCGCTGTTGCCCATATGACATCCCACTTCGATGTCCTTGATCCTTTTAGAGTTTGTGAGGACAAGAACAATAATGGCATCTCCCATTGTTGGGGTTTTAACAAGTTGGCACAGTCCTGCATCTTGTAGTGACAATAAGAAGTCACTACAAGGCACAATACACTTTGGTGTTCCTGATTTTGGCAATTTGTCCCTGATTTTTGGGGGGAGTGTCCCTGATTTTTGTCCTAGCAGGTTGAGAGGTATGGCCTGAAGACTATCAGATACATTTGTCAACACACAGGTTTTTGGATTCAGCTCATCATTTGTCACATTGTGATGAAAGTCCCAGATCTGTAAAGTCCATAATTCACAAGATAATCCATAAATGCTGTTTCCAGACAAATATCTTTATAAAAATTATACTTGCTTGAGCCACACTTTCTAGCTTTATTATGAGGTATTTTTACTTCAAATAAACCTTTAAGAAGTAAGTTTAAAGACCCCAAATTTCTTCTGAGTAAGATTTCCTTTGTTTAAAATTTCTGATGCAGAGCTGGTAATAAATTTCAGTTGTCACTTGACTTTTAAACAGATATAGCAGAACTTTGAAACAAAATACCTTGACTACCACTTGTTACACATATGAAAGACACATATTTGAATATTGTATGATGTGGGCACTTAAAAGAGACCAAACATGAATATTTAATCCTTTAAACTGTTAGCACAGGATATTTTCATAAATAACTTCTGTTTCATGAAAAGGTTCATTCTGGGCCTTGTGTTACCACCAGATAGAAACATGTGCTATAAGATTGTGTTATTTTCATGCTTGTAGTACTTTCAGTCCTACAAAAATAAGCAAACATGTATTTCCAATATTAAAGACATTGATTTCTCCTTTCCAAGGATTAGGTCCATGTAATAAGATCCTATCAGCCGTGTAGCAGGTTACCATGGAGATTCACAACTTTGACCTTGGTACCAGTTTGCAGTCAACTCAGGCTGAAAACTGTGAGGCCTTTCCTACTGAAGGGAAAATAACTTGTTGAAAAAAAACTCAGCTTTGTTTTTTTTTTTTTCTTTAATTTTGAGAGTCCATTCAGGGAAACAAAACCGCTTGGAGTACTGAAACAAATCCAATGTCTTAGTATCACATGCCACCCGAATAACCATTTCCCATAACTAAACATTAAAAAAATATATATATTTTATAATTAACACTTTGCTACAAGGCACAGGCTCTAAAAGCATTAAGTGCCACCATCAGGAGCTTCGTCCTCAGGTCTGCTTTAGCTGCCCAAGAAGGAACACTCCTCCCCAGTAGGGTGATGCTTCATACAGTTATACTGTCAGTGGCAATCCATCTCAATAAAAAAGTGGTTTCTAAGGATCATCTGAGAGGGGTATTCCCTGGAATTGGTGGAACCCCTCAGGACAGTTCTGCCGGAAGGCAACTCCTCTTATCAGCTCACATGTCAGAGCTTCTGGCACAGGAGGTGGTGGGCCTTCTGAGAAATCAGATGGTATTCACACCATTCTTGACCTCAGAAAACTGAACAAATATATGGATTGAGAAAAATTCAAGAGGATTTCTTTGAAATATTTGCTGCTTTATCTGAAACATTAGGATTGGCTAGCATCCATAGCATATGCAGGACACATATTAGCACATACTAACATACTATTTGCCAGCAGATTAGGCCTTACGGTCTATCGAGTCTGCTCAAACCTGAGATCCCTAGTTGGGTGCTGAGGCCTTCCCCTCCCTTGTGTTCCAGAAACCCCTATCATCCATCCCAACCCCCCCGGGACAGGCCATCATCTGATACATCCACTGTGTCTGTCCCACCCTCTCTTGAAGCCCTCCACTGTGGATCTCTGAACCAGCTCACCAGGCAGTGCATTCCAGGGTCCACCACCCTCTCAGTGAAAAACCTCCTCCTCTTTTCCCCCTCACCCTTCCACCTTCCTCGCTTCAAACCATGCCCCTCTGGGCGATACCTCCCTGCTTTGGTCTAAAAGATCCCTCCATGTTTCCCTATTTATTCCCTTGAGGTACTTGAAGACCTCAATCATGTCCCCCCATCTCTCCTCTCCTCCAATGAAAACAGGCAGAGCTCCTCAAGTCTGTCTTCATACGTCAGATCCCCTAGCCCTTGTATCATCTTAGTTGTCCTCCTCTGTACCCTCTCCAGGAGCTGTATGTCCCTCTTCAAGTGTGGTCTCCAGTACTGTAAACAGTACTCAAGGTGTGGTCTAACCAGTTCATTGTACAGTGGCAGAATCACTTCCTTGCTCCTAGAGGTGATCCCCCTTACGATGCATCCCAACATCCTGTTTGCCTTGCTAGGTGCTCTCCTGCACTGCTCAGAGTTATTCATACATGCATCCACCATGACCTCTAGGTCTTTTTCCCCTATTGAGGCCTCCAGCACCTCCCCTCCCAGGGTGTACCTGTGTTTAGGGTTTCCCCACCCAAGATGCAACACCTGCACTTGGTGATATTGAAATTTAATTTCCATGTGTGAGCCCAGCTTTCCAGGGTGTCCAGATCCTCTTGCAGGCCAACCTCCCTCTTCTCCCTCAACTACTGCTCCCATCTTGGAGTCATCAGAAGAGACTCATTTCACACCCTATACCCTCCCTGATGTCCGATATGTATGCATTAAACAGGATCGATCCAGGACCAAGCCCTGCGGTACCCCACAACCAACCTCTCTAGAGTTCAAGAGCTCCCCACAGACCACTACTCTCTGGATGTGTCCAGCTAGCCAGTTTTCAATCCATCTGACCATCAAAGGGCCTACTCCAACCCCATCAGTTTCTCCACCAGACCATTGTGGGGACAGAGTCAAACGCCTTGCTGAAGTCCAAGAATAATACATCTACAGGCTTCCCTGTCCAGTTCTGATGTTACCCATTCAGAGAACTCCACAAGATTGGTTTGACATGATCTACCTGGCACAAACCCATGTTGCCGACTATCCAGATCTCCCGCCTCCTCCAAGTACACCCCCAATCATTCCTTTAGTATACTCTCCAATAATTTTCCCACCACCGAGGTCAAACTGATGGTTCTATAGTTACCTGGTACTTCCCTCGACCCCCCTTTATGGATTGGTACCACATGTGCCTCTCGCCAAACCCTAGGTACCCTCCCTGTCTCAAGTGACCTGTTGAAGAGCTCCACCAGGGGTGCAGCCAGTATGTCCGCCAATTCCCATAGTACTCTCAGATGAATGCCATCCGGCCCAGGAGATTTGTCTTTCTTTAGGGCCTTGAGGGCTAACCACACCCTTTTGGCAGAGATAGCATTATCTGTCCCCTCCACCTTACTGGCCTTTTTATCCTTATCCAGAAGTGACACCCCTGGGGTGCCTCTCCCTCCCTCTTGCTCCATTTCTGTTGCTCCCCTGATCCCACTCACTGCTGCTTCTATACCCATAATGCCTTGCTTTGTAGATATCCCATCCCCCTCCCTAGTGAACACAGAGGCAAAGTACTCGTTAAATACCTCTGCCTGATCCCTCGCCTCTTCCACCCACCCTCCTTCTGATCTCAATCTGCTGAGATGGCCCTTAGTTTTTCTCCACTCCCCAATGTACCAGAAGAACCCCTTTTCCCCTCCATGTATCCCCTGTGCCAGCCGCTGCCCTTTACTGACTTTGCTCCTCACCATCCGGGTGACTTTTCTAGATGCAAGATGGTACATTTCTTATCCCTATCCCTCTTGTTGTTTTATATGTTTTGTAGGCCGCCTTCTTTCTATGACCGCTACCTGTACTCACTGGACCACCAGCATGGTTTATGTGACCTTGCTCCTTACGCTTCAACTTAGCACAGATCCTGACTGCCTCATGAAGTCCCCTTTTATGACCTCCCATCTCCTTTCCACACTTGTCATTGATGTAATCCCCTTCAAGTGATCCTTGAGAATATTTCCCATGCCCACAAAGTCTGCCCCCCTGAAGTCCACTGCCAGTGTCTTAGATCTCCCATGCTTATTTGAAACCAGACAGTATTGTGGTCACTCCCAGTCAGGGGGTCCTCTACAACCAGGTCCCTTACCAGATCCCCATCTGCCAGAACCACGTCCAGGACATGCCCCTCCCTTGTGGGCTCCATCACATGCTGTGTTAAGAACACATCCTGGAAGCCGTCCAGCAGCCTCTGCTCCTTGTCCACCTTAGAGGACATGGTTCCTGATTGTACCTGGCATATTAAGGTCCCCCATCAACCACTCCTTCCCCTTTGGTCCACACTGGGCAATGATGTTGTCCAGCAAACCATCCTCTAGAACATCACTCATCCTGGGGCCTATATACTATACCCAGCTTGACCTTATCTCCTGCTGGGGATCGAAGGTGACCCATGAGGCCTCCGCTTCCCTCTGCCTCTTCTACCCTAGCAATTTCTATGTCCTCTCTAATGAACATAGCCACTCCACCCCTCTGCCCTCCTTTCTATCAACCTTCCTGGGCATAGTGTGCCCCACACTTGGGTCCCAGTAATGGTTTTTGTTGGCTACACGTCTCCGTGACATGCCACATCCACCCCTTCGAACAGCATGGCCTGGAACTCTGGCAACTTGTTTCCCAAGCTCCTGGCATTTACTAACACCAACCCCCACCCCTTATCCCTGATCCCCTTTGTCGAACCCCACCCAGGTTCCTTATACTTCCATCCTCCTTCTGCTCCTCCTTAAACCTCCACCCTCAGTCTGTTTCCCCCTTCCCCCCTTGGGTTTGAAGGCTACTCCCCTCATCTGGAGGAGAGAGCTTCTGGTCATCCCCTCCCTTATCCCTTCCCCCCTCACAAGTTTAAACTCCATACTGGTGCACCCCAACTACCACAGGTACCTCAGGTTCTGTGTGGAAGGGCAACACTGCCAATTTGGAATCCTACCCTTTAGGCTTTCCTTAGCACTGCATGTCTTTACAAAGTTGTTTGCATACTCACAGAACACCTCCGCCCTTCCAGACAGGAGACAGAACAGGCAGTGGCCAGTGTGTCTCTCAATTCCTAGCATCTGTGGAAGTCCTGATGAACCCCACAAAGTCTCAAGTTGGAGCCCTCCAAGGAACTGCTGCTCGTAGAGTTATTCACACCTCAGGAAATCTTACTGTATTCTGACAAAATGCAGTGTGGTCTCACCACAGGACTGCCCGGAGCTGAAATGGTTACTAGAACCTATGCAAATGGTGGAATGCTAGGCTCAAGCTCAGTTTTCAAACCACCGTCCCTGGTTGTACTTTCTGCAACTGTCCGATTCTTTACTCCGCTTGCCTCAGTAAGACATCTCTGGAGAGCTCTCCTTCACTTTCGTGAAGAGAATATTTGTTTTTATTGGTTTTCTAAGTACTGTTTATTTCTTTTCATTTTTCAGAGTACTGTCCTCAGTTTACAGGTAGACTAGTTTAGATTAATGTATTTTTTGGTAAGTTTTTCAGTTCCTTGCTGTTTTTTCCAACCAGGAAGGAACCGGACTTTTCATATTCTCTGAAAAGGTAATTTAGTTTATATTTTGTTTAATTCTGATTTCTTTGGTGACTGAACTTCTTGGGCTTTGTTTTTACTGGGCTAACCCTCAGCTGTTGTTGTTCTGATCTCTGAACCAACCCCCCCAAAAAAAGAAAAAGAGAGAGACCCAGAGAAGTCACTCTGTTTTTCTCAGAGTTAAAGCTACTAAACCCGCTTTTAGGGTTATTTAGTATATCTTGGACTCCCAAGAAAAGAACTGGTCTGACAGGTTTCCAGCATTGTACCTAATGAGGAAAACTGTTTGCTAAAGCAGATTCTCATTTGGTTTGTTTGTCTGCCTAGGGTTTGACCATCAAAAAGCAGACTGTGAGATCTGTAAGAATTTTCCCCAGTCCATTCTTGACAGGCGACTTAACAGTAGGGTTACCACCTGTCCCTATTTTTGCAGGACAGTCCTGATTTGGGCAGCAGTGTCCTGCAGAAAAACATGAAAAATACTACATGTCCTGACATTACAGTAGAAAAAGTATTTTCTGATTTTCCTCTAAATGTTGCAAAAAACTAAAATACCTTAACTAAAATACCTTAAAATAATAAAAAAACTCAAGAAACAACTAAAAAACTACAACACTTAGTCTTAATTCTGATTATTTAGAGAAAACATGTCTATTGCATTGGTTGATATGACATATTGTCCTGCGAAAAATCCTGTTTCAGTAAGAAATGTCCCACTTTGAGCTTCTTAAAAGGTGGTAACCTTGCTTAACAGACTGAGGGAAAAAATGTCTGATAAGACTGCTGACCCAGCCTCAGACAAAATGGCTCCTCCTCACATTAAAGAACTGGAAGAACAGCCCTCTCACAAGAGCAAAACTTCCTCAGGGAAGACACGGGTTGCTGAACCAGCCACTGAACTGGCTACCACAATCAACTGGAAAAAGAAAGAGAAACACTAAGTGCAGGAACCACAACCGACAAAGTCGCCAGTTCCAACAGCTGAAGAGCTTGCTAATGCTACAAAGATAATACAGTCACTGCAATCTGGCATATCGGTTCTGGTTCAGCAAACAGTTCCTCACCTCACACCAGTTCCCAGTTCTTTTAAACAAGGTGTGGAATGTTATGATGAGGATGAGGAAGAAGAAGAGGAAGAGGACTACAGTGAGCCTCCTGAACCGGATATCTCTCCTGATCCTCAGTGCCTTGATTCCCCTGACAAGGGGTCTGAGGATTACATATCTCATTTTGCCTTTATGAAACAGGTGGCACAAACTCTGGACCTCAACACGCAGGAGTCATCTGAGGAGGAGGAGGAAGAGGAGGAACCAAATTATATGGAGCTGATGGATGTGCCAGCAACTAAGAAATTGCTATTGCCCATTCACAAGTCCCTTAAGAAGCAAGTAACAAACAAGAGGATGGAGAAGTAGTACTAGGTGGCCAAAGGAGGAGCAGAATTCCTTTTTGGTCACCCTAGTCACAAAAGGGTGGTGCAGGCTGCTACTTGTGACAAAGCAGGCATACAACTGGCATCACATCCTCCTGAAAAGGACTCAAGAAGGATAGATTCTATGGCCAAGAAGATTTATCTGGGGTCTTCTCTGGCCATTAGGCAGGATTCATATATAGCTTATGTGTCCAGGTACCAGATAAATCTCTGGAACACATGGGGTACATGCACTGCAGTCACTGCCAATAATAAGGTGATGTCTGAGGCGCTTGACTCTCTTGCACTGGTCTGTGTATGACACAAATCTTCTCACTTGAGGTCTCTGTGGTTTGATGGGTCACTCAAGGCAATGAAGACTTTGGGTTGGAGGTTGGAGCGCTGGTGGCGGAGGACCAGCCTGGAGGTGGACAAGCTGGCCCTGTTTGCTCCCTATGGTGAGTACCAGAGGGCAATCAACCATAAGAAGGCAGAGTTCCTGTCCAGAAAGATTGCTGCCAGGAAGAATCGACCAACTGTGCTTTGTCAGAGTGTGGATAGGCTGCTAAACCCAGCCTGTCTGCAGCCAAAAAGAGTTTTTTCAAATGCATTATGCAAAGAGTTTGCTTGATTCTTCTTGGACACTGTGTCTGCCATCAGACATGGAATTCTATCAGTGGGTCAATATGTGGCTGACAGTGATCATCTCAGATGCCCAGAGAGCACTCCACCTAGTTGGGGCAAGTTTAGACCAGTGGAGGTGGTTGAGGTCACTGGGTTTGCTTCCAAGCTGAGGCACACATACTGTGAACTGGACTCAGTGCCGACACATTTCTTTTTTTTTTTATTAATTATGCTTTTTGCCCCACCACGGATGACCTGGTACCTCAGCCTGGTCACGGACCCCTTCCTCCACCTCCACATTAGACCACAACCCCTCGGATACCCACTGGTTTTCCCCCCAGGCAGGGTACAATGCTGCCTGGTACAGTGCCGCAAACTGGGACTAGGTCTGAGGGTCTGTCCTGGAGGTTGATGAAGGCCAGGGCAGGCTTCATCTAGGGTCATCCATGGGAGAATTTTTGTAGACTGTACGTGGGGGGCAGGAACGTGCAATGATGTCCAGTGTCCATCCTGCCCCTCCGAGTTACTTCTGAATGCCAGTTGCTGCGGTACCTCTGGCCTCCACCAGGGGTCCATCAAGCATCAGACATTTGCCCAGCCCTCCCCCCAGAGAAGGAGAGCAGTCCCTGGGATGCTCAAACCTTCTCCCCCTGGCCAGCCCTCCGATGACTCGGGTCTATTCCCGAACCCAGGTCACCGGCGTCACAAGTGGAATTCCAACTGCTGCGCCGATGGGCCGGCTGCTGATGCATTTCTTGATGGGATGTGTCGACTCCATTGGCCTGGTGTTTACCTTGATTGTCCAGTGCTCCTTGTCTGAGGGGGGTCTTTCCCGGTGCCTTGAAAGAGGCATTGGTGAGACCCCTTCTGAAAAAGCCATCTTTGGACCCTGACATCATGACAAATTACCGTCCAATCTCCAACCTTCCATTCTTAGGTAAGGTTGTTGAGAAGATTGTGGTGCTTCAACTTGAAGAGCATCTCATGGCCTTTGATCTATATGAGCTTCTCCAGTCTGGGTTTCAGGCGAGGCACAGCACAGAAACTGCGTTAGTTCAGGTGCACAATGACCTTCTCAAGGCGAGAGATCGAGGGGAAGGGACAATTCCTTATTCTTCTCAATCTCCCCTCAGCATTTGACATGGTGGACCATTGTATGTTACTTGACCACCTGAGAGAATTTTGTGGACTCGCTGGCACAGTCATCTGCCGGTTTGAGTCCTTTCTCACAGACAGGAGGCAGAGGGTAGTAATGGGGAATTTTTCCTCCTCCCCTAATCTCCTGTCTTGTGGAGTAACTCAGGGTTCGGTCTTGTTGCCAGTGTTGTTCGCTGTATACGTGCTGCCCCAGGATGGCTTATTAGGAAATACGGCTTGGGTTTTCATTGCTATGCCGATAATACCCAGCTGTATGTTTCCTTTGTACCTGGGACATCCAACGCAGAGGACGTGCTAAACAGCTGCCTTGCTGAAATCAATGACTGGATGGCCTCCAGCTGGTTGGGACTGAACCCTGATAAGACGGAGGTACTGGTAGTGGAGTCAAACTGAGGGCATGATAGGATGGCCTTAGGCACAGAGACAGGACTCGTTCTGGGCTCTGTGCCTTTGAATACCTCCTCCAGAGTGCGTAACCTAGGCGTTATTCTGGATAGCAGCCTTGAAGCTCAGGTGTCAGCCGTGGTCCGTACTAGTTTTTACTATCTGAGGAATATCACCATGATTAGGCCCCTGATTCCACCCCTGGACCTCCCTACCTTAGTGTATGCCTTTGTGATATCGAGGCTTGAGTACTGTAATGCGCTGTACCTCAGAGTCTCGGGAGGTATCCTCTACTGACTTCAGCTAGTGCAGAATGCAGCTGACAGGTTGCTGACGGGGCAGTCAAAGTATTGCCACGTTACCCCAGTGCTGCGTGAACTGCACTGGCTGCCAGTCAGATGGAGGATCCTCTTTAAGGTGGGCTTGCTCACCTTTAAGGCCCTACATGGCCTGGGCCCTGGTTACCTGGTGGACCTTCTTATACCTGTTACCTCAGTCCACTCCCTCCGTTCCTCCTCGAGGGTCTCCTTGTGATTCCCAGGATGAGGTTAGAAACTGCCGGTGGCCAAGCTTTTAGCATCACCGGCCCCATCCTATGGAATTCACTACATCCATCTATTAGGGAGGCCCCTTCGGTGGAGGTATTTAAGGCATGCCTCAAGGCCTTCCTGTTTGCGCAGGCTTTTCCTGACCCAGTTTTGTAAATACCGCCCTCTTTTGACTGGTTATATTGCTACTTCCTGATTTCTTTATTATTATTTTGCTAGTTATTGTTATTTATTAATTATTGTGTTTTTTGACAATTTTTATATTCATTGAAATCTGTTTTATGTTGATTTTACGTATGGCGCCCAGACCCTCTGGGATTGGGCGTCTTTTAAATAAAATTTGCCTTGCCTTTTGCCTTGCCTTGCCAACACTGTATTGGAAATTGCCATGGCTGTTCCTGCCCCCATGGCATCAGACCTGACAGAGGCTGCCAAGCGAGACATAGAAGCTTCTAAGTATCAGTTTCGTATGGCAGTGGATGTCAGTGACACTGCAGCTAGGCAGATGGCCACTTCAGTGTCTCCCAAAAGGTTTTCCTGGCTCAGGACTACAAATTTCTCCCAGAATACCCAGACAAAAGCCTTGGACTTCCCTTATGAGCTCACATCTCTGTTAGGGGAGCAAACATGAAGAAAATGGATAAGTACAAGGCAGAATACAAAAGTGCAGCTGCCAAGGAGAAGTTGTCCACACCCCACAAACACCTGGGTAGAGGTGGTAGTGGTAAAACCCAATGCAGACCCTTTTTCCAGCCTCAGGCTTTCCCAGTCTATCAACGGCAGAGAGGATTTTTCAGAGGCAGGGGCAGGAAGGGCAGTGGTCGTACTGGCTCCAGCCCACAGCCAACTGTACAAGCAAAACAGAACCCCTGAAGTGCCTGTCAGGGTTGCCTCCCATCTCCAGGAGGGGGGCAGGCTGGCCTACTATCTCCAGGCTTGGCAAATCATCACCACAGAAAAGTGGGTCCTGGAGGTAGTGGGCCAGGGTCTTGCTCTCAGCTTCAGTGTTATGCCCAGGCTGAGGGCAAGGATTTTCAGACCTGCCACCTCATCAGAAACAGCTCTGTTGGATGAGGAAGTAACCAATCTTATACTGAAAAAGGCAATAGAACCTGTTCCTCTGGCACAAAGGGGGAAAGGCTGTACTCCAGATACTTCCTCACAATAATGAAAACTAGGGAGTGGTGACCCATATTGGATCTCAGACACTTAAACATGCATTTGACAAAGACAAAGTTCAAGATTGTGACCCTGGCAACCATTCTCCCAACATTAAGGCAAAGAGACTAGTTGGCATCTTTGGACCTAAAGGATGCTTACTTTCACGTCCCCATCAGGCAATACTATAGAAAGTACTTCAGGTTCAGATTGCCATCAGGTCATTATCAGTTCAGGGCTCTGCCCTTTGGCCTGACTTCTGCCCTGAGGGTGTTCACAAAGTGCTTGGCAGTGATTGTGGCACACCTAAGGAGAAAAGGGGTAATAGTGTTTCCCTATCTGGACGACTGGTTAGTCATAGGACAATCACCTCAGCAGGTCAGGGATGCACTGGTAGTCACACAGGATACCCTGCAGTCACTAGGGTTTCTGGTGAATCAAACAAATCAGTGCTGGAACCAGTCCAGCTCTTGGAATTCATAGAAGTGGAATTGGATACTCTGCAGGGAAAGGCATTCCTTCCTCAGGGAAGGGTGGACAGACTGGTGCAGACAGCCAGCTCCTTCCAGTTACACTCCCCAGGCCAACAAGGCACTTCTTGCAACTGTTGGGCCACATGGCAGCATCAACAGCAATGGTACCAGGTTCCAGATGAGAGACATTGTTTCACCTCAGATCTCATTGGTCCCTGAAAAGGGACTCCCCGTCAAAGCTGGTGCCAGTCACAGGGACTCTCATCCAGGCACTCCAATGGTGACAGGAAAGGGGCAACCTCAGGGAAGGTGTACCATTCCTGTAACAGCCCCCAACAGTAGTGCTAACAACAGATACCTCCCTCCTAGGGTGAGGTGCCCACCTAGGGGAGCACACTGCTCACAGGACATGGCTTCAGCAGGAGTCACTGCTGCACAAAATCAATTAGAGCTCAGGGCAGTGTTTCTGGGCATTCAGTCCTTTGTCACAATGCTCCAGGGCAAGGTGGTGCAGGTCAGGACAGACAATATCACCACTATGTACTACATAAACAAGCAAGGGGGTGCAGAAGATCAACCCCACTGTGCACAGAGGTCATGGGAATATGGAGTTTGGCTTACTCTCTCAGAATCTCTCTGTCAGTCGTCAATCTCCCAGGAAATGACAATATCCGAGCAGATGCACTCAGCAGGATAAATCGAAACCATCATGAGTGGGCACCCAACAGGCAGGTCCTGCAAACTGTTTTCAGGAGGTGGGGCACTCCAGAAGTGGATCTCTTTGCAGCCCTGGACAACCATCAGCTGCTACAGTTCTGCTGCAGGCCTCCTGTGGTAAGCACAGTGCCGATGGATGCACTACTGCTGGACTGGACAGGGAAGTTTCTGTATGCCTTCCATCCATTCTCTTTGTTGCTGAAAGTACTGAACAAGCTCTGGACCCAGCAGGCGACAATGATCCTCATTGCTCCAGACTGGGCCAGGCAACCCTGGTACTTGCTACTCCTGTCCCTGTCAGTAGCCAGACCAATCAGCCTCCCCAGGAGACACAACCTACATACCTCCTCTCAGGGCAGCATCCTTTACCCCAGCTTCCAGTCTGTAAGGCTCAGGGCCTGGCTCTTGAGGACCTAGAGTATGCCAGCTTGCAACTCTCTGAGGAGGTTTTAGAGGAGCTCAGGGTCTCTAGAAAACCCTCTACCAGGAAGACCTACACATCCAAGTGGAAAAGATTTTCCATCTGGTGTCAGAACAAGGATATAGACCATAACCAGGCAGGGTTGACAGTTGTCTTAGACTATCTGACTCATCTCCATTCCCCTTGGCTTAAGACCATCCACCCTTAAGGTTCATTTGGCAGCTCTCTCCACTTACCTGTCAGCAGATAAGGGCTCATCCCTGGCTTCAAATCCAGTATTCAGAAAGTTTTTCAAAGGGCTGTTGCACTTGCATCCCCCACACAGGGAGCCAACCCCAGCTTGGGATCTCAACATATGCATTGCACAGCTTATGTAGCCATCCTTTGAACCCATGTCTTCAGCGAACTCAAGTATGTGACTTGGAAAACAGTGTTCCTGGTAGCAATCACCTCAGCCAGGAGGATAAGTGAGCTCCATGCCCTGTCCACAGAGCCCAACTGAATGGTGCTCCATAGGGACAAGGTAGTCCTCAGGACCAATAGGAAGTTTCTTCCCAAGGTGGTATCTGACTTCCACCTTAACAGTCCATTACACTGCCTGTCTTTTTCACTGACCATTCCACTTCAGGTGAGCGTAGACTGCATAGCCTTGATGCTAAGAGGTCTATCAGCTAC